>JAKZAO010000014.1:15611174-18011174 GCA_023053555.1 Branchinecta lindahli
CGTACGGTATTGTTGGTTCGATGTCTTGAGCAATGGGTAGCTGAAGTCAAAGATGTTCACATGCAAAATAAAAGTATGTTTCAAGCTAAAATGGAAGAAAGAGGAAATATAAATAATAAACAACACTGCACATACTGCTATGTAGTTTATTTAGTTAGGGTATAGAAGGTAAAACAATAAGGCGCTTTCTGACACGCCATTTTCGTCGGGACTCGTAAGGTATTGTTGGTTCGTAAGTCCTGCACAACGGGTAATTGAAGTCAAAGATGTTCGCTATGCAGTTTATTTAGTTAGGGTATAAAAGCTACAACAATGATGCGCTTTCTGACACACCTTTCTTCGTCGGGACTCCTCGTGCAGTTTATTTATAGGGCATAAAAGGTAAAACAATAAGGCGCTTTCTGACACGCCTTTTTTCGTCGGGACTCCTCATGCATTTTATTTATAGGGCATAGAGGGTAAAACAATAAGGCGCTTTCTGACACGCATTTTTTCGTCGGGACTCCTCATGCAGTTTATATATAGGGCATAGAAGGTAAAAAAAATAAGGCGCTTTCTGACACGCCTTTTTTCGTCGGGACTCCTCATGCATTTTTATAGGGCATATAAGAGGGTAAAACAATAAGGCGCTTTCTGACACGCCTTTTTTCGTCGGGACTCCTCATGCAGTTTATTTATAGGGCATAGAAGGTAAAACAATACGGCGCTTTCTGACACGCCTTTTCTCGTCGGGACTCCTCATGCATTTTATTTATAGGGCATAGAGGGTAAAACAATAAGGCGCTTTCTGACACGCCTTTTTTCGTCGGGACTCCTCATGCAATTATTAAGTTAGGGTATGGAAGTTGAAACAATAAGGCGCTTTCTGACACGCCTTTTTTCGTCGGGACTCCTCATGTAGTTTATTAATAGGGCATAGAAGGTAAAACAATAAGGCGCTTTCTGAAACGCCTTTTTTCGTCGGGACTCCTCATGCATTTTATTTATAGTGCATAGAGGGTAAAACAATAAGGCGCTTTCTGACACGCCTTTTTTCGTCGGGACTTCTCATGCAGTTAATGTTATTCAAATTTCAAATTCACTTTATTTTACCTTAATATCATTGTCGATGACAAAAATAGCAGCGGAAGTCAAAAACAGTTTAAAACACTTATACAAATTTTTTGTTGCGGTGGGGGATGCAGAACTTACCAAGTAGATAGGTTGTGACAGAAATAGAACATCCACTGGCTAGACGACGTAAGGTATTGTTGGTTCGGAAGTCCTGAGGAACGGCCGAACAGAGAAAAAGCAGAAGATTGGGGATGCAGAACTTACCAAGTAGATAGGTTGTTACAGAAATAGAACATCCACTGGCTAGACGTCGTAAGGTATTGTTGGTTGGTAAGTCCGGAGCAACGGCCGAACAGAGAAAAAGCAGAAGAACCGCTGGCTAGACGTCGTACGGTATTGTTGGTTCGATGTCTTGAGCAATGGGTAGCTGAAGTCAAAGATGTTCACATGCAAAATAAAAGTATGTTTAAGCTAAAATGGAAGAAAGAGGAAATATAAATAATAAACAACACTGCACATACTGCTATGCAGTTTATTTAGTTGGGTATAGAAGGTAAAACAATAAGGCGCTTTCTGACACGCCATTTTCGTCGGGTCTCGTAAGGTATTGTTGGTTCGTAAGTCCTGCACAACGGGTAATTGACGTCAAAGATGTTCGCTATGCAGTTTATTTAGTTAGGGTATAAAAGGTACAGCAATGATGCGCTTTCTGACACACCTTTTTTCGTCGGGACTCCTCATGCAGTTAATGCTATGCAATTTTTTTTTGCGGTGGGGGATGCATAACTTACCAAGTAGATAGGTTGTGACAGAAATAGAACATCCACTGGCTAGACGACGTAAGGTATTGTTGGTTCGGAAGTCCTGAGGAACGGCCGAACAGAGAAAAAGCAGAAGATGGGGGATGCAGAACTTACCAAGTAAGATAGGGTGTTACAGAAATAGAACATCCACTGGCTAGACGTCGTAAGGTATTGGTGGTTGGTAAGTCCTGAGCAACGGCCGAACAGAAAAAAAGCAGAAGAACCGCTGGCTAGACGTCGTACGGTATTGTTGGTTCGATGTCTTGAGCAATGGGTAGCTGAAGTCAAAGATGTTCACATGCAAAATAAAAGTATGTTTTAAGCTAAAATGGTAGAAAGAGGAAATATAAATAATAGACAACACTGCACATAGTGCTATGTAGTTTATTTAGTTAGGGTATAGAAGGTAAAACAATAAGGCGCTTTCTGACACGCCATTTTCGTCGGGACTCGTAAGGTATTGTTGGTTCCTAAGTCCTGCACAACGGGTAATTGATGTCAAAGATGTTCGCTAATATGCAGTTTATTTAGTTAGGGTATAAAAGGTACAGCAATGATGCGCTTTCTGACACACCTTTTTTCGTCGGGACTCCTCATGCAGTTAATGCTAATTTTTTGTTGGGGTGGGGGATGCATAACTTACCAAGTAGATAGGTTGTGACAGAAATAGAACATCCAATGGCTAGACGTCGTAAGGTATTGTTAGTTCGAAGTCCTGAGCAAGTGGTAGTTGAAGTCAAAGATGTTTGCTATGCGGTTTATTTAGTTAGGGTATAAAAGGTAAAACAATGAGGCGCTTTCTGACACGCCTTTTTTCGTCGGGACTCGTGATGCAATTATTGCTATGGATTTTTTTTTTTTTTTTTGCAGTGGGGGATGCAGATAGGTTCTGACAGAATCAGAACAGGTAAGGTAAAACGCTAAGGCGCTTTCTGACACGCCTTTTTTCGTCGGGACTCCTCATGCAATTATTTAGTTAGGGTATGGAAGTTGAAACAATAAGGCGCTTTCTGACACGCCTTTTTTCGTCGGGACTCCTCATACAGTTTATTTATAGGGCATAGAAGGTAAAACAATAAGGCGCTTTCTGACACGCCTTTTTTCGTCGGGACTCCTCATGCATTTTATTTACAGGGCATAGAGGGTAAAACAACAAGGCGCTTTCTGACACGCCTTTTTTCGTCGGGACTCCTCATACAATTATTTAGTTAGGGTATGGAAGTTGAAACAATAAGGCGCTTTCTGACACGCCTTGTTTCGTCGGGACTCCTCATGCAGTTTATTTATAGGGCATAGAAGGTAAAACAATAAGGCGCTTTCTGAAACGCCTTTTTTCGTCGGGACTTCTCATGCAGTTAATGTTATGCAATTTTTTTGTTGCGGTGGGGGATGCAGAACTTACCAAGTAGTGACAGAAATAGAACATCCACTGTCTAGACGACGTAAGGTATTGTTGTTTCGGAAGTCCTGAGGAACGGCCGAACAGAGAAAAAGCAGAAGATGGGGGATGCAGAACTTACCAAGTAGATAGGTTGTCACTGAAATAGAACATCCACTGGCTAGACGTCGTAAGGTATTGTTGGTTGGTAAGTCCTGAGCAACGGCCGAACAGAGAAAAAGCAGAAGAACCGCTGGCTAGACGTCGTACGGTATTGTTGGTTCGATGTCTTGAGCAACGGGTAGCTGAAGTCAAAGATGTTCACATGCAAAATAAAAGTATGTTTTAAGCTAAAATGGAAGAAAGAGGAAATATAAATAATAAACAACACTGCACATACTGCTATGTAGTTTTTTTAGTTAGGGTATAGAAGGTAAAACAATAAGGCGCTTTCTGACACGCCATTTTCGTCGGGACTCGTAAGGTATTGTTGGTTCGTAAGTCCTGCACAATGGGTAATTGACGTCAAAGATGTTCGCTATGCAGTTTATTTAGTTAGGGTATAAAAGGTACAGCAATGATGCGCTTTCTTACACACCTTTTTTCGTCGGGACTCCTCATGCAGTTAATGCTATGCAATTTTTTGTTGCGGTGGGGGATGCATAACTTACCAAGTAGATAGGTTGTGACAGAAATAGAACATCCACTGGCTAGACGTCGTAAGGTATTGTTAGTTCGAAGTCGTGAGCAAGTGGTAGTTGAAGTCAAAGATGTTTGCTATGCAGTTTATTTAGTTAGGGTATAAAAGGTAAAACAATGCGGCGCTTTCTGACACGCCTTTTTTCGTCGGGACTCGTGATGCAATTATTGCTATGGATTTTTTTTTTTGCAGTGGGGGATGCAGATAGGTTTCTTACAGAATCAGAACAGGTAAGGTAAAACGCTAAGGCGCTTTCTGACACGCCTTTTTTCGTCGGGACTCCTCATGCAATTATTTAGTTAGGGTATGGAAGTTGAAACAATAAGGCGCTTTCTGACACGCCTTTTTTCGTCGGGACTCCTCATGCAGTTTATTTATAGGGCATAGAAGGTAAAACAATAAGGCGCTTTCTGACACGCCTTTTTTCGTCGGGACTCCTCATGCATTTTATTTATAGGGCATAGAGGGTAAAACAATAAGGCGCTTTCTGACACGCCTTTTTTCGGCGGGACTCCTAATGCAGTTTACTTATAGAGCATAGAAGGTAAAACAATAAGGCGCTTTCTGACACGCCTTTATTTCGTCGGGACTCCTCATGCATTTTATTTATAGGGCATAGAGGGTAAAACAATAAGGCGCTTTCTGACACGCCTTTTTTCGTCGGGACTCCTCATGCAATTATTTAGTTAGGGTATGGAAGTTGAAATAATAAGGCGCTTTCTGACACGCCTTTTTTCGTCGGGACTCCTTATGCAGTTTATTTATAGGGCATAGAAGGTAAAACAATAAGGCGCTTTCTGAAACGCCTTTTTTCGTCGGGACTTCTCATGCAGTTAATGTTATGCAATTTTTTTGTTGCGGTGGGGGATGCAGAACTTACCAAGTAGATCAGAAATAGAACATCCACTGGCTAGACGACGTAAGGTATTGTTGGTTCGGAAGTCCTGAGGAACGGCCGAACAGAGAAAAAGCAGAAGATGGGGGATGCAGAACTTACCAAGTAGATAGGTTGTTACAGAAATAGAACATCCACTGGCTAGACGTCGTAAGGTATTGTTGGTTGGTAAGTCCTGAGCAACGGCCGAACAGAGAAAAAGCAGAAGAACCGCTGGCTAGACGTCGTACGGTATTGTTGGTTCGATGTCTTGAGCAATGGGTAGCTGAAGTCAAAGATGTTCACATGCAAAATAAAAGTATGTTTCAAGCTAAAATGGAAGAAAGAGGAAATATAAATAATAAACAACACTGCACATACTGCTATGTAGTTTATTTAGTTAGGGTATAGAAGGTAAAACAATAAGGCGCTTTCTGACACGCCATTTTCGTCGGGACTCGTAAGGTATTGTTGGTTCGTAAGTCCTGCACAACGGGTAATTGAAGTCAAAGATGTTCGCTATGCAGTTTATTTAGTTAGGGTATAAAAGCTACAACAATGATGCGCTTTCTGACACACCTTTCTTCGTCGGGACTCCTCGTGCAGTTTATTTATAGGGCATAAAAGGTAAAACAATAAGGCGCTTTCTGACACGCCTTTTTTCGTCGGGACTCCTCATGCATTTTATTTATAGGGCATAGAGGGTAAAACAATAAGGCGCTTTCTGACACGCATTTTTTCGTCGGGACTCCTCATGCAGTTTATATATAGGGCATAGAAGGTAAAAAAATAAGGCGCTTTCTGACACGCCTTTTTTCGTCGGGACTCCTCATGCATTTTTATAGGGCATAGAGGGTAAAACATTAAGGCGCTTTCTGACACGCCTTTTTTCGTCGGGACTCCTCATGCAGTTTATTTATAGGGCATAGAAGGTAAAACAATACGGCGCTTTCTGACACGCCTTTTCTCGTCGGGACTCCTCATGCATTTTATTTATAGGGCATAGAGGGTAAAACAATAAGGCGCTTTCTGACACGCCTTTTTTCGTCGGGACTCCTCATGCAATTATTAAGTTAGGGTATGGAAGTTGAAACAATAAGGCGCTTTCTGACACGCCTTTTTTCGTCGGGACTCCTCATGTAGTTTATTAATAGGGCATAGAAGGTAAAACAATAAGGCGCTTTCTGAAACGCCTTTTTTCGTCGGGACTCCTCATGCATTTTATTTATAGTGCATAGAGGGTAAAACAATAAGGCGCTTTCTGACACGCCTTTTTTCGTCGGGACTTCTCATGCAGTTAATGTTATTCAAATTTCAAATTCACTTTATTTTACCTTAATATCATTGTCGATGACAAAAATAGCAGCGGAAGTCAAAAACAGTTTAAAACACTTATACAAATTTTTTGTTGCGGTGGGGGATGCAGAACTTACCAAGTAGATAGGTTGTGACAGAAATAGAACATCCACTGGCTAGACGACGTAAGGTATTGTTGGTTCGGAAGTCCTGAGGAACGGCCGAACAGAGAAAAAGCAGAAGATTGGGGATGCAGAACTTACCAAGTAGATAGGTTGTTACAGAAATAGAACATCCACTGGCTAGACGTCGTAAGGTATTGTTGGTTGGTAAGTCCGGAGCAACGGCCGAACAGAGAAAAAGCAGAAGAACCGCTGGCTAGACGTCGTACGGTATTGTTGGTTCGATGTCTTGAGCAATGGGTAGCTGAAGTCAAAGATGTTCACATGCAAAATAAAAGTATGTTTAAGCTAAAATGGAAGAAAGAGGAAATATAAATAATAAACAACACTGCACATACTGCTATGCAGTTTATTTAGTTGGGTATAGAAGGTAAAACAATAAGGCGCTTTCTGACACGCCATTTTCGTCGGGTCTCGTAAGGTATTGTTGGTTCGTAAGTCCTGCACAACGGGTAATTGACGTCAAAGATGTTCGCTATGCAGTTTATTTAGTTAGGGTATAAAAGGTACAGCAATGATGCGCTTTCTGACACACCTTTTTTCGTCGGGACTCCTCATGCAGTTAATGCTATGCAATTTTTTTTTGCGGTGGGGGATGCATAACTTACCAAGTAGATAGGTTGTGACAGAAATAGAACATCCACTGGCTAGACGACGTAAGGTATTGTTGGTTCGGAAGTCCTGAGGAACGGCCGAACAGAGAAAAAGCAGAAGATGGGGGATGCAGAACTTACCAAGTAAGATAGGGTGTTACAGAAATAGAACATCCACTGGCTAGACGTCGTAAGGTATTGGTGGTTGGTAAGTCCTGAGCAACGGCCGAACAGAAAAAAAGCAGAAGAACCGCTGGCTAGACGTCGTACGGTATTGTTGGTTCGATGTCTTGAGCAATGGGTAGCTGAAGTCAAAGATGTTCACATGCAAAATAAAAGTATGTTTTAAGCTAAAATGGTAGAAAGAGGAAATATAAATAATAGACAACACTGCACATAGTGCTATGTAGTTTATTTAGTTAGGGTATAGAAGGTAAAACAATAAGGCGCTTTCTGACACGCCATTTTCGTCGGGACTCGTAAGGTATTGTTGGTTCCTAAGTCCTGCACAACGGGTAATTGATGTCAAAGATGTTCGCTAATATGCAGTTTATTTAGTTAGGGTATAAAAGGTACAGCAATGATGCGCTTTCTGACACACCTTTTTTCGTCGGGACTCCTCATGCAGTTAATGCTAATTTTTTGTTGGGGTGGGGGATGCATAACTTACCAAGTAGATAGGTTGTGACAGAAATAGAACATCCAATGGCTAGACGTCGTAAGGTATTGTTAGTTCGAAGTCCTGAGCAAGTGGTAGTTGAAGTCAAAGATGTTTGCTATGCGGTTTATTTAGTTAGGGTATAAAAGGTAAAACAATGAGGCGCTTTCTGACACGCCTTTTTTCGTCGGGACTCGTGATGCAATTATTGCTATGGATTTTTTTTTTTTTTTTGCAGTGGGGGATGCAGATAGGTTCTGACAGAATCAGAACAGGTAAGGTAAAACGCTAAGGCGCTTTCTGACACGCCTTTTTTCGTCGGGACTCCTCATGCAATTATTTAGTTAGGGTATTGAAGTTGAAACAATAAGGCGCTTTCTGACACGCCTTTTTTCGTCGGGACTCCTCATACAGTTTATTTATAGGGCATAGAAGGTAAAACAATAAGGCGCTTTCTGACACGCCTTTTTTCGTCGGGACTCCTCATGCATTTTATTTACAGGGCATAGAGGGTAAAACAACAAGGCGCTTTCTGACACGCCTTTTTTCGTCGGGACTCCTCATACAATTATTTAGTTAGGGTATGGAAGTTGAAACAATAAGGCGCTTTCTGACACGCCTTGTTTCGTCGGGACTCCTCATGCAGTTTATTTATAGGGCATAGAAGGTAAAACAATAAGGCGCTTTCTGAAACGCCTTTTTTCGTCGGGACTTCTCATGCAGTTAATGTTATGCAATTTTTTTGTTGCGGTGGGGGATGCAGAACTTACCAAGTAGTGACAGAAATAGAACATCCACTAGACGTAAGGTATTGTTGTTTCGGAAGTCCTGAGGAACGGCCGAACAGAGAAAAAGCAGAAGATGGGGGATGCAGAACTTACCAAGTAGATAGGTTGTCACTGAAATAGAACATCCACTGGCTAGACGTCGTAAGGTATTGTTGGTTGGTAAGTCCTGAGCAACGGCCGAACAGAGAAAAAGCAGAAGAACCGCTGGCTAGACGTCGTACGGTATTGTTGGTTCGATGTCTTGAGCAACGGGTAGCTGAAGTCAAAGATGTTCACATGCAAAATAAAAGTATGTTTTAAGCTAAAATGGAAGAAAGAGGAAATATAAATAATAAACAACACTGCACATACTGCTATGTAGTTTTTTTAGTTAGGGTATAGAAGGTAAAACAATAAGGCGCTTTCTGACACGCCATTTTCGTCGGGACTCGTAAGGTATTGTTGGTTCGTAAGTCCTGCACAATGGGTAATTGACGTCAAAGATGTTCGCTATGCAGTTTATTTAGTTAGGGTATAAAAGGTACAGCAATGATGCGCTTTCTTACACACCTTTTTTCGTCGGGACTCCTCATGCAGTTAATGCTATGCAATTTTTTGTTGCGGTGGGGGATGCATAACTTACCAAGTAGATAGGTTGTGACAGAAATAGAACATCCACTGGCTAGACGTCGTAAGGTATTGTTAGTTCGAAGTCGTGAGCAAGTGGTAGTTGAAGTCAAAGATGTTTGCTATGCAGTTTATTTAGTTAGGGTATAAAAGGTAAAACAATGCGGCGCTTTCTGACACGCCTTTTTTCGTCGGGACTCGTGATGCAATTATTGCTATGGATTTTTTTTTTTGCAGTGGGGGATGCAGATAGGTTTCTTACAGAATCAGAACAGGTAAGGTAAAACGCTAAGGCGCTTTCTGACACGCCTTTTTTCGTCGGGACTCCTCATGCAATTATTTAGTTAGGGTATGGAAGTTGAAACAATAAGGCGCTTTCTGACACGCCTTTTTTCGTCGGGACTCCTCATGCAGTTTATTTATAGGGCATAGAAGGTAAAACAATAAGGCGCTTTCTGACACGCCTTTTTTCGTCGGGACTCCTCATGCATTTTATTTATAGGGCATAGAGGGTAAAACAATAAGGCGCTTTCTGACACGCCTTTTTTCGGCGGGACTCCTAATGCAGTTTACTTATAGAGCATAGAAGGTAAAACAATAAGGCGCTTTCTGACACGCCTTTATTTCGTCGGGACTCCTCATGCATTTTATTTATAGGGCATAGAGGGTAAAACAATAAGGCGCTTTCTGACACGCCTTTTTTCGTCGGGACTCCTCATGCAATTATTTAGTTAGGGTATGGAAGTTGAAATAATAAGGCGCTTTCTGACACGCCTTTTTTCGTCAGGACTCCTTATGCAGTTTATTTATAGGGCATAGAAGGTAAAACAATAAGGCGCTTTCTGAAACGCCTTTTTTCGTCGGGACTTCTCATGCAGTTAATGTTATGCAATTTTTTTGTTGCGGTGGGGGATGCAGAACTTACCAAGTAGATCAGAAATAGAACATCCACTGGCTAGACGACGTAAGGTATTGTTGGTTCGGAAGTCCTGAGGAACGGCCGAACAGAGAAAAAGCAGAAGATGGGGGATGCAGAACTTACCAAGTAGATAGGTTGTTACAGAAATAGAACATCCACTGGCTAGACGTCGTAAGGTATTGTTGGTTGGTAAGTCCTGAGCAACGGCCGAACAGAGAAAAAGCAGAAGAACCGCTGGCTAGACGTCGTACGGTATTGTTGGTTCGATGTCTTGAGCAATGGGTAGCTGAAGTCAAAGATGTTCACATGCAAAATAAAAGTATGTTTCAAGCTAAAATGGAAGAAAGAGGAAATATAAATAATAAACAACACTGCACATACTGCTATGTAGTTTATTTAGTTAGGGTATAGAAGGTAAAACAATAAGGCGCTTTCTGACACGCCATTTTCGTCGGGACTCGTAAGGTATTGTTGGTTCGTAAGTCCTGCACAACGGGTAATTGAAGTCAAAGATGTTCGCTATGCAGTTTATTTAGTTAGGGTATAAAAGCTACAACAATGATGCGCTTTCTGACACACCTTTCTTCGTCGGGACTCCTCGTGCAGTTTATTTATAGGGCATAAAAGGTAAAACAATAAGGCGCTTTCTGACACGCCTTTTTTCGTCGGGACTCCTCATGCATTTTATTTATAGGGCATAGAGGGTAAAACAATAAGGCGCTTTCTGACACGCCTTTTTTCGTCGGGACTCCTCATGCAGTTTATATATAGGGCATAGAAGGTAAAAAAATAAGGCGCTTTCTGACACGCCTTTTTTCGTCGGGACTCCTCATGCATTTTTATAGGGCATAGAGGGTAAAACAATAAGGCGCTTTCTGACACGCCTTTTTTCGTCGGGACTCCTCATGCAGTTTATTTATAGGGCATAGAAGGTAAAACAATACGGCGCTTTCTGACACGCCTTTTCTCGTCGGGACTCCTCATGCATTTTATTTATAGGGCATAGAGGGTAAAACAATAAGGCGCTCTCTGACACGCCTTTTTTCGTCGGGACTCCTCATGCAATTATTAAGTTAGGGTATGGAAGTTGAAACAATAAGGCGCTTTCTGACACGCCTTTTTTCGTCGGGACTCCTCATGTAGTTTATTAATAGGGCATAGAAGGTAAAACAATAAGGCGCTTTCTGAAACGCCTTTTTTCGTCGGGACTCCTCATGCATTTTATTTATAGTGCATAGAGGGTAAAACAATAAGGCGCTTTCTGACACGCCTTTTTTCGTCGGGACTTCTCATGCAGTTAATGTTATTCAAATTTCAAATTCACTTTATTTTACCTTAATATCATTGTCGATGACAAAAATAGCAGCGGAAGTCAAAAACAGTTTAAAACACTTATACAAATTTTTTGTTGCGGTGGGGGATGCAGAACTTACCAAGTAGATAGGTTGTGACAGAAATAGAACATCCACTGGCTAGACGACGTAAGGTATTGTTGGTTCGGAAGTCCTGAGGAACGGCCGAACAGAGAAAAAGCAGAAGATTGGGGATGCAGAACTTACCAAGTAGATAGGTTGTTACAGAAATAGAACATCCACTGGCTAGACGTCGTAAGGTATTGTTGGTTGGTAAGTCCGGAGCAACGGCCGAACAGAGAAAAAGCAGAAGAACCGCTGGCTAGACGTCGTACGGTATTGTTGGTTCGATGTCTTGAGCAATGGGTAGCTGAAGTCAAAGATGTTCACATGCAAAATAAAAGTATGTTTAAGCTAAAATGGAAGAAAGAGGAAATATAAATAATAAACAACACTGCACATACTGCTATGCAGTTTATTTAGTTGGGTATAGAAGGTAAAACAATAAGGCGCTTTCTGACACGCCATTTTCGTCGGGACTCGTAAGGTATTGTTGGTTCGTAAGTCCTGCACAACGGGTAATTGAAGTCAACGATGTTCGCTATGCAGTTTATTTATTTAGGGAATAAAAGGTACAACAATGATGCGCTTTCCGACACACCTTTTTTGGTCGGGATTCCTCATGCAGTTGATGCTATGCAATTTTTTGTTGCGGTGGGGGATGCATAACTTACCAAGTAGATAGGTTGTGACAGAAATAGAACATCCACTGGCTAGACGTCGTAAGGTATTGTTAGTTCGAAGTCCTGAGCAAGTGGTAGTTGAAGTCAAAGATGTTTGCTATGCAGTTTATTTAGTTAGGTTATAAAAGGTAAAACAACGAGGCGCTTTCTGACACGCCTTTTTCCGTCGAGACTCGTGATGCAACTATTGCTACGGATTTTTTTTTTTTTTTGCAGTAAGGGATGCAGATAGGTTCCGACAGAATCAGAACAGGTAAGGTAAAACATTAAGGCGCTTTCTGACACGCCTTTTTTCGTCGGGACTCCTCATGCAATTATTTAGTTCGGGTATGGAAGTTGAAACAATAAGGCGCTTTCTGACACGCCTTTTTTCGTCGGGACTCCTCATGCAGTTTATTTATACGGCATAGAAGGTAAAACAATAAGGCGCTTTCTGACACGCCTTTTTTCGTCGGGACTCCTCATGCATTTTATTTATAGGGCATAGAGAGTAAAACAATAAGGCGCTTTCTGACACGCCTTTTTTCGTCGGGACTCCTCGTGCAGTTTATTTATAGGGCATAGAAGGTAAAACAATAAGGCGCTTTCTGACACGCCTTTTTTCGTCGGGACTCCTCATGCATTTTTATAGGGCATAGAGGGTAAAACAATAAGGCGCTTTCTGACACGCCTTTTTTCGTCGGGACTCCTCATACAATTATTTAGTTAGGGTATGGAAGTTGAAACAATAAGGCGCTTTCTGACACGCCTTTTTTCGTCGGGACTCCTCATGCAGTTTATTTATAGGGCATAGAAGGTAAAACAATAAGGCGCTTTCTGAAACGCCTTTTTTCGTCGGGACTCCTCATGCAGTTTGTTAATAGGGCATAGAAGGTAAAACAATAAGGCGCTTTCTGAAACGCCTTTTTTCGTCGGGACTCCTCATGCATTTTATTTATAGTGCATAGAGGGTAAAACAATAAGGCGCTTTCTGACACGCCTTTTTTCGTCGGGATTTCTCATGCAGTTAATGTTATGCAATTTTTTTGTTGCGGTGGGGGATGCAGAATTTACCAAGTAGATAGGTTGTGACAGAAATAGAACATCCACTGGCTAGACGACGTAAGGTATTGTTGGTTCGGAAGTCCTGAGGAACGGCCGAACAGAGAAAAAGCAGAAGATGGGGGATGCAGAACTTACCAAGTAGATAGGTTGTTACAGAAATAGAACATCCACTGGCTAGACGTCGTAAGGTATTGTTGGTTGGTAAGTCCGGAGCAACGGCCGAACAGAGAAAAAGCAGAAGAACCGCTGGCTAGACGTCGTACGGTATTGTTGGTTCGATGTCTTGAGCAATGGGTAGCTGAAGTCAAAGATGTTCACATGCAAAATAAAAGTATGTTTAAGCTAAAATGGAAGAAAGAGGAAATATAAATAATAAACAACACTGCAAATACTGCTATGTAGTTTATTTAGTTGGGTATAGAAGGTAAAACAATAAGGCGCTTTCTGACACGCCATTTTCGTCGGGACTCGTAAGGTATTGTTGGTTCGTAAGTCCTGCACAACGGGTAATTGAAGTCAACGATGTTCGCTATGCAGTTTATTTATTTAGGGAATAAAAGGTACAACAATGATGCGCTTTCCGACACACCTTTTTTCGTCGGGATTCCTCATGCAGTTGATGCTATGCAATTTTTTGTTGCGGTGGGGGATGCATAACTTACCAAGTAGATAGGTTGTGACAGAAATAGAACATCCACTGGCTAGACGTCGTAAGGTATTGTTAGTTCGAAGTCCTGAGCAAGTGGTAGTTGAAGTCAAAGATGTTTGCTATGCAGTTTATTTAGTTAAGTTATAAAAGGTAAAACAACGAGGCGCTTTCTGACACGCCTTTTTCCGTCGAGACTCGTGATGCAACTATTGCTACGGATTTTTTTTTTTTTTGCAGTGGGGGATGCAGATAGGTTCCGACAGAATCAGAACAGGTAAGGTAAAACATTAAGGCGCTTTCTGACACGCCTTTTTTCGTCGGGACTCCTTATGCAATTATTTAGTTCGGGTATGGAAGTTGAAACAATAAGGCGCTTTCTGACACGCCTTTTTTCGTCGGGACTCCTCATGCAGTTTATTTATACGGCATAGAAGGTAAAACAATAAGGCGCTTTCTGACACGCCTTTTTTCGTCGGGACTCCTCATGCATTTTATTTATAGGGCATAGAGAGTAAAACAATAAGGCGCTTTCTGACACGCCTTTTTTCGTCGGGACTCCTCGTGCAGTTTATTTATAGGGCATAGAAGGTAAAACAATAAGGCGCTTTCTGACACGCCTTTTTTCGTCGGGACTCCTCATGCATTTTTATAGGGCATAGAGGGTAAAACAATAAGGCGCTTTCTGACACGCCTTTTTTCGTCGGGACTCCTCATACAATTATTTAGTTAGGGTATGGAAGTTGAAACAATAAGGCGCTTTCTGATACGCCTTTTTTCGTCGGGACTCCTCATGCAGTTTATTTATAGGGCATAGAAGGTAAAACAATAAGGCGCTTTCTGAAACGCCTTTTTTCGTCGGGACTCCTCATGCAGTTTGTTAATAGGGCATAGAAGGTAAAACAATAAGGCGCTTTCTGAAACGCCTTTTTTCGTCGGGACTCCTCATGCATTTTATTTATAGTGCATAGAGGGTAAAACAATAAGGCGCTTTCTGACACGCCTTTTTTCGTCGGGATTTCTCATGCAGTTAATGTTATGCAATTTTTTTGTTGCGGTGGGGGATGCACAATTTACCAAGTAGATAGGTTGTGACAGAAATAGAACATCCACTGGCTAGACGACGTAAGGTATTGTTGGTTCGGAAGTCCTGAGGAACGGCCGAACAGAGAAAAAGCAGAAGATGGGGGATGCAGAACTTACCAAGTAGATAGGTTGTTACAGAAATAGAACATCCACTGGCTAGACGTCGTAAGGTATTGTTGGTTGGTAAGTCCTGAGCAACGCCCGAACAGAGAAAAAGCAGAAGAACCGCTGGCTAGACGTCGTACGGTATTGTTGGTTCGAAGTCTTGAGCAATGGGTAGCTGAAGTCAAAGATGTTCATATGCAAAAGAAAAGTATGTTTTAAGCTAAAATGGAAGAAAGAGGAAATAACACTGCACATATTGCTATGTAGTTTATTTAGTCAGGGAATAGAAGGTAAAACAATAAGGCGCTTTCTGACACGCCATTTTTCGTCGGGACTCGTAAGGTATTGTTGGTTCGTAAGCCCTGCACAATGGGCAATTGAAGTCAAAGATGTTCGCTATGCAGTTTATTTAGTTAGGGTATAAAAGGTAAAACAATGAAGCGCTTGCTGACACGCCTTTTTTCGTCGGGACTCGTGATGCAATTATTTAGTTAGGGTATAGAAGGTGAAACAATAAGGCGCTTTCTGACACGCCTTTTTTCGTCGGGACTCCTCATGCAATTATTTAGTTAGGGTATGGAAGTTGAAACAACAAGGCGCTTTCTGACACGCCTTTTTTCGTCGGGACTTCTCATGCAGTTTATTTAGTTAGGGTATGGGATTTGAAACAATAAGGCGCTTTCTGACCCGCCTTTTTACGTCGGGACTCCTCATGCAATTATTTAGTTAGGGTATAGAAGGTGAAACAATAAGGCGCTTTCTGACACGCCTTTTTTCGTCGGGACTCCTCATGCAATTATTTAGTTAGGTATGGAAGTTGAAACAATAAGGCGCTTTCTGACACGCCTTTCTTCGTCGGGACTTCTCTTGCAGTTTATTTATAGGGCATAGAAGGTAAAACAATAAGGCACTTTCTGAAACGCCTTTTTTCGTCGGGACTCCTCATGCAGTTAATGCTATGCAACCCACCAAGTAGATAGGTTGTGAAGCGCCGCGATTTCTAGTAAAAACAGTCGGTTTTGTTCTTAGAAATAGTCGTTTTTTCTTAAAAACGATCGAATTTTCTTAAAAACAGTTGGTTTTTTGTAAAAATATTCGTTTTTCTTAAAGTCAGCCGATTTTTCGTCAACACAGTCGTTTTTATCAATAATAGTCGTTTTTATCCGCAAAACAGTCGGTAAAAATGACCTGCCAGTCGGTAAATACCTTGTCCCCCCCACCAAACAGTTTGGCTAGTAACGCCTCTGTGTTTCACAATACTCTTGATGACTAACCCCTGGTTCACACTGCTGCGATCTCGCGCAAAATTCTGCGTCATCCGACATACGACACAAATCGTGCGACAAGCAACGCAGTTACTTTGCGTTTTGTCGCAGTGTCGGATGCGTTGAAATATTTCAAATGATCCTACATAACGCATGCGATTTTTTTAGGGAAAGAAAAGAAAAAACTAAGATTAGTTAATTTTCAAGACTAAAAATTGTTCTACCTTGTTTATACTGTAATCCTACGATGGCTGAATGCAAAATTTCTTCTGAATAGACTTTTATTAACCTGTTTTGAACAAGATGACATATAGGGTTTGACTGAAAATTTCCTAATAAGTGGATGGGTATTCAAATGGGTAATCTCCCAACATCTTCAGAGGTCGTTTCCCCAAGGGCTTTTTTCCTTTTCCAGAATAATCTCGACGAAAAATTTCGTTTTCCTTTTGCATCTGCGTGGTGGTGGGAACGTCCATGCGATTCTGTCGCACGTCCGAACATCAAAGAAAAAATCGTGTCGCATACGATGCAGCAGTGTGAGCCATGGGTAACTCTACGTCTCTATGTACCCATGCCGAATCGCCGCGTACCTAGCGGAAAGGCCGGAAATTACAGCTGTCCCAACGAGCGCCGTTGATTGGTTGAGACAGAATTTGAGTCATCATTTGAGCGACGTTTCTCGAGGTTAACTGGCATGTTTTGGAATTAGTCATATAGAGTATCAGGATCGGCCTATTTTTAGTTTCAGTGTGTACCTTACTACTGAAGTTTTGGAGGAAGTTTTGTACTTAAAAAAACAGATGACACATGCTTTGACATGCTCATCTAGGTCTACTGCTTGCCGTGAAAAAAAATCTATCTGTATTAGTTCTAAAGCCACAGGCCAACTTTCTAATATCACCACTTAGAAAGGAGCAAAGGATAAGCTCCAATTTCTTTAGCAATGGGAAAACTTTCAAGTTCACGAGACACATCTGATACCATCTCTTCCTCAATGAAGGTAAAAGGCACTTTCTGACACGCCTTTTTTCGGCGGGACCCGTAATACAGTTATTGCTATGCAATTTTTGTTGCGTTGGGGGATGCAGACATTATCAAGTAGATAGGTTGTGATAGAAGTAGAACATCCGCTGGCTAGAGCTCAAGTCAAAGATGTTCACATGCAAAACAAATGTATATTTAAGTTATTTCGGCTTCCTAATCCACTTTTTGTTTGAAGGCAGAGAGAAAGTAGAAGAACAAATAAGAAAGTGGGAATACAATTGATAAAAAACACTTCACATATCGCTATGCAGTTTATTTAGTTAGGGCATAATATGTAAAAGAATAATGCGCTTTCTGACACGCCTTTTTTCGTGGGGACTCATACTGCAATTATTGCTATGCAATTTTTTGTTGCGGTAGGGGATGCTGAACTAACCAAATAGGTAGGTTGTGACAGAAGCAGCACATCCGCTGGCTAGACGTCGTATGGTATTGTTGGTTCGAAGTCCGGAGCAACGGCAGAACAGAGCAAAAGCAAAATTTGGCATGTCAGAAAGCGACTTATTCTTTTAACTTCTATAACCTAACTAAATAAGCTGCATAGTGATTTGTGCAGTGTTGTTCATTATTTATATTGCCACTTTATTCTTCTACTTCCTTTATGCCTTCAAACTATAAGTGGCTTAGAAAGCCATTTTAACTCAAATATTCTTTTCATTTTGCATATGAACATCTTTGACTTCAATTACCTATTACTCAGGACAAAGTTGGAACCAACAATACCTTACGACGTCTAATCCATTGCTCAGGACTTCAAAAAACAATGCTTTATGACGTCTAGGCTGCGGATGTTCTGCTTTTGCTCTGTTCTGCTGTTGCTCAGGACTTCGAACCAACAATACCTTACGACGTCTAGCCAGCGGATGTACTGCTTCTATCACAACATATCTACTTGGTAAGTTCTGCATCCCCTGCCGCAACAAAAAAATGGCTGGAAGGAAGCAAAAAGTAGGGATGAAAATGATAAATGATGGCCTAATCCACTTGTTTGTATGCAAGTTTTTTTTTTTAAATCTATTTCTGGGGATCATTCGGGGGATGGGGAAACGGACTTCCCTACTACTTTCCCAAATTGGAACTCAGTTACCAAAAAAAGTATAAAACTAGCAAGAAAACTCAGCTGTATTGTAACATAAAGTTGTACCATGACGATCAACAAAGGTAGGATTTGTGGCTCCCAGGTTATACGAAATTTTTAATTTGTTAAATATGTTTAACAGTTCTAGAGGCAAAGGACCTAGCACGGACTACAATCTAGAGCAGTTTTTAAAATAAAACATAGCCAAGGCATACCTCTAGCATACCTTACAATGAAACTCTCATCCTCAGTGCTTCCCAGCCCAGGTGCTTCCTCAACAAACAGAAATAATTGGCTAGTCATTAATCAACTCTCAAGCAAGCCCTCGCTGTCAACTTTTTAAAAGTCTGGTGCAGTTAAAAGCACTGCAATATAGTGATAGAGCCATACCACAGTCATACACAAATCCTCATTTTTGAGCATGGAGCACCAGCGTCTGGGCATGCCATTGGGGCACTTTGCCCTGTAGGAAGGGCATGGTACCCCTATGAATCTGAAATGGAAATTCGTTTTTCAAACTGATTTTTGTGCGGTAACATGTCATTGCTCCAGGGCATGGTCATGGGTGCCCCAGCATGTGAGCACCATGTCCATACGTTGGGGCATGCCCAGACATCGGGGTACCATGTCTAAAAATTGGGGATTTGTGTATGACTGATATCAGACCCCCACTTCAGCTGAAGTTGACTGAGAGCTTAGCCACGCTGGCTTTTTTCTGTGCAAAATAAGTCGCCAAAGTGGCCACAGTACATCTCAAGAAAAGAAACCATGAGACCTCATGAGACCAATTAGAACGAAACAGCATTTCTGATTATGGTATCCTACAGGAAAACAGAGGGTATTTTTAGTAGGCTACTGGAAAAAGACATCAAATAGATGCTTCGTTATTATTTTTTAGTAGAAAACAAAAATAGACTAAAGAAATAGATGTGACTCAGAGCTTAGCCACAGCTGGCTTTTTTCTGCGCAGAATAAGGCGCCAATGTGGCCACAGTCCATCCCAAGAAAAGGCAGCTTTTCGGGCTTGCTAAAAAAGGAAGATAGAAATAATTCTGAATGTTGTTGTTTCAAACTCATGAGACCAATTAGAACGAAACAGCATTTCTGATTATGGTATCCTACAGCAAAATAGAGGGTATTTTTAGCAGGCTACTGTTGACTAGAAAAGTAATGTAGGCTAAAACAAATATTTTTTCACTCCGAAAAAAGGAAAAAGACATCAAATAGATGCTTCGTTATTATTTTTTAGTAGAAAACAAAAAATAGACTAAAGACTTTAGTAAAGAAATAGATGTGACTGATGGCATTTTGACATTTAGAAACTCTTTGCCAGTTTACCTTTCTCCCCAAATAACTTAGCTAATCCCGGGCAGTCTAGTACACTAGCCCCTTTTCAGGCACGGTGCTCAAACGTCTAGCACCATGCCTGGGTGCTGGACGTTCAATCACTGTACCTTGGATTTCATGTATGGTGCATGGATTCCAGTATACAGTGCATGCATGAAAAACACAGTTTCTGTCACCACAATTTATCAACGGCTCGGACAGGGCTGAAATTACTACCAAGAATTAGAGAAATCAAACACAATCCTTATCATATTTTTCCTAACGAAAAAAAAGGACGCGACTGATGATGGAGATGAAAAATCTGACAGCAGCCTATCTATTTTCCATGTAGAGTGCCCTAGGAGCCAATATTCTGGTTGACTGTTGGGTAGAAAAAGCTGAGGCACAGGACACTTTGCATGCAAAACCCTTGACTATGTAGAAAAGGAAATGAGGTTTTTCATCTCCATCATCAGTCGCGTCCTTTTGTTTTTGTTATGAAAAATATGATAAGGATTGTCTTTCATTTCTCTAATTCATGGTAGTAATTTCAGCCCTGTCCGAGCCGGTGCTCAGTTGTGATGACAGAAACTGTGTTTTTCATGCATGCACTGTATACTGAAATCCATGTACTATACATGAAATCCAAGGTACAGTGCCTGAACGTCTAGCACCCAGGCATGACGCTAGACGTTTGAGCACCATGCCTGAAAAGGGGCTAGTGTACTAGACTGATCCCGGGATACTGAAAACAAAATCATTATAGTTCACACTAATCCTCAAAGGATTTTAGAAATCATCCTGGCGACCGCACCAATTTGGGCAGATTTGTACTCATTTTCAGCCTGGAAGTCTGGGCAGATTGTCAGATCGGCACTGTTTTGAGCCTAGTGTGACCAGGCTCTCACGTTACTTATGTTAGTATCAACATCATATGCTAGCTTCTCTCTGAATCTGTGAATCAGGCATCTGGGACAGGTCAACTGTAAGCTGAGAGCTAGGCAATACCAATTTCCAGTCCAGTGTAGCCTACTACTATATACTTACACAAGTGCTAACCCAGTACTACTCTGTTATACTACTACTACTTGTTAACCCCTTGTTAATCCCTGGTTAATCCCAATCCAAAACTGATCTTTTCCATTTTCCAGTGCCAAGCCGAGACCAGATTTCCGGCATCAAATGTTCATGCATCCAATACAAAGGCCAGCAGCACATTTCCAAAGCAAGAAATAACATGAATGACGCAGCAGGGGTACAGTTCATTATATTATAGCACATTCTGAGCCCATCTTTAACCTGCCAGTGAGACTCACTACTAACTCATACCATGAAAATGTTATCCTCGACCTAGCTGTTTTGCAAAGCAAAATTAACATGTCAAGTTGCATTCAGAATAATGGCTTAACCTAAATTACTTACTCATAACTGCGTCGCCAGCTGTCAGCTTAGCTAAAGCTACGCTACACACTTTAATCTACGCTCTTTACTTCTTCTCAGCATAAGCTCTGTCCATGAGTGATGAGTAATGCAATTAAACTGAATCTAAAATGGCTGCCTCGTTCCCGCCAAAAATCTTGCGTCCTCTTCGCACCAATCAGAGAAGACCTTCGGGTGACGCATTATTCGACTAGAAATTCAAATTGTCGCGCGTTCTCGCTCAGCTGACTGCTCTGACGTCAAAGCAAAATTAAGAGCCTGGTCACACTCAGGGCTGCCAAATTGACACATTTTGTGTCAAAATGACACATTTTGATGTTGCATGACACAATGACACATTCAGTCGAAAAGATGACACAATTGACGAAAATGACACATTTTTCAATAGAAATGACACATTTTGGTCATCTATAGTCTTTTTTTTTTCAAATGATACAAAAGAAAAGTAAAATTTTAACTTTCTACCTCTAGAAAGGCTACAAAATAACGGAAGGGAATAGCGCTACCTAACGGTGGCGGAAGTACACAGTGCGGGATACAGGATGCAGATGCCATTACCGGATTTTAAATTTAAACGCACCGACTGTGGTCTTGTATTTTCCCTTTTCGAAGGTGTCAAATAAACCTTAGCCGATTACGTACATTCATGACGTCACCGAGAAGTCTACATTTTCCATCACTACCGGAATTGATTGTCCCCATAACTTTTATAAATGTAAACTTGTCCTGCGCCTCGCTGGCCGCCTAGACATACAAATACATATTATGCAACATTAATTTATTCGAATTTTCCTATTTCTTTCATGACGTCACAAAAACGTCACGGACCCAAGATAATAGGACAAGGTTAAGTTTACTCCTTTTCGAACTGATTTGAAGAAGATTATACATTCAAAACTCAAAAGAAAGATTTGACAATTAAATATGATACCATTTGTAGCGAAAAATATGACACATTTTGTGAAACATTATGGAATCTGAAATGACACAAAAAGCACATTTTCGAAAAAAATATGACACACTGCTTCAAAAAAATTTGGCAGCCCTGGTCACACTGGGCTCAAAAACCAGCCTATTTCGGCACCGAGGTGGACACACTGGATAAAGCAAAGAAAAAAGTAGAGAAAAGGCAAAGAAAAGGCAGCTTTTTGGGTTGCTAAATTTGAAAAAAAGAAAAAGAATAAGATGCACCTAATTCTGAATGCTGTTGTTTTAAATTCAGCAGATCAATTAGAACGAATCAGCGTTTCTAATTAAGTTACAGGAAGCAGATTGGTATTTTTTCCTCATGAAAAAAAAATGAGAAACACATCAAATGGATGCTTCTGATCTCCAGTAGAAAACAAGAAATAGGCGTGACTGGTGATATTTTGACAACTAGAAACTCTTTACTTTCTCCCCAAATAACTTAGTCTAATCCTATGTTGAAAGCAAATTCATCAAAGTCCACACTCGCCCAGCATAACTAAAACTGGATTGTTACAAAGCTAGTCATGTTTCAATTCTACACCCCTGATTTCAGTCTGCTGATTGTCCCCAAGCTGCCCCAAAGCCATCAATTCTCCCGTCCCTTAGAGATTTTCTGAACCTGATCGGCAACCGACCCAAACGGCGCCGTTTTGTAGACTTGTTTTCAGCCGAGAAATCGGCGCCGATTTAGGCGCCGTTTGTCGAATAGGCTGGTTTTTGAGCCCAGTGTGACCAGGCTCTAAGCCATGAAAGAAAGGCATACCAATCTATTAAACAGGAAATTTGACGCCTCATATTCCACGTCACAAAATTATATTTGTATAACATTCAACAGGTTTTCTCTCAACTTCAGGTATCAAAACTTCTTGTTCTGCATATTCCAGGCAAGAAAGAAAACAAAATAATTGGCCATTATTCCCGTTCAGCACTTCCGAGCGGACTAGTTTGTGTTAATTTAATCCCCCTATGCCTCACCATCAGCACTTGAATCAGACATGGTCAAATAGATCCACAGGTTAGTGAATGGAAAACCTGTCATCTGTGTCCCAGGTAATGGAGGTTTTGCGTATGTCTCAGCAGCAGAAAGTGACAATGACCCATTACCCAGTTACCCTATGGATCCGACTTTGTACTATAAGGCGTATTCTCGCCGTTCCCCGAGGACTCCACTTGAGGAGTCCCCGCGTTTTCGTTTGTCCCGGGGACTCACCCCCGTATTCTCGCGAGTCCCCAAGGACGGGGAATGCTCCGATTATCATCACCATCATCAAGAAGGACTCCCTTTCAGATTCGGAGGGGAATCAATTTTTGGTGGTGCTGGTGCAATGTAAAATTAATTAAAAATATTCAGAATGAACAAAACCAAAAATAAAGGAGATCCAGACTAATTTTGTCAATTGCATGTTTGTTTTAAGAACAAAATCCGTTTTAGAAGCATTCCCCGTGTTCTCGCTGTTTTCTGTGCGCGGAGTCCGCGTGGAGTGAGTCCTTGTATTCTCGCCGTTCCCTTCGATTCCCCGAGGAGTCCTCGGGGAACGGCGAGAATACGCCTATAGGCGCGCCGTTCCCCGAGGACTCCACTTGAGGAGTCCCCGCGTTTCTGTTTGTCCCGGGGACTCGCTCCGCGTATTCTCGCGAGTCCCCACGGACGGTGAATACTCCGATTATGATCACCATCATCAAAAAGGACTCCCTTTCAGATTCGGAGGGGAATCAATTTTTGCTGGTGTTGGTGCAATGTAAAATTAATTAAAATAATCAGAATAAACAAAACCAAAAATAAAGGAGATCTAGCCTTCTGGGACCCTACGTCCTCCCCCGTGGACATTTTATATATGAATTTTTTAAGCAGTATTGTAGCTGCGCTGCGTCGAAACTAACGCCACCATTCGATTCCGCTTGACTGGAATGCCATCTGTGATTTTTTTCAAGAGTCTGTGATACACCAGTGCTGAGAAATAGAGAACCAAAAATAACCAAAAATCAGAGGCAGAGCAGAAAGCAAAGTAGGGAAGTTTAAAAATTATATAAAAAATAGAAAACAAGAAGGTAAAATAATAGAAAAATTCAGGACAAGAAAAAAGGTTCTGTTAAACATATTGGCTTAAGAAACAAATTGACAGTTGCCTTACAACCTCTTCTGTGCCTTTTTCTTGTCCACTTATTTTAACATTCGTGTCCACCCGGGTGGACAACCGGTCCCAACCAAGTAAAAACTGGGTAGGCTTCAGCTACTGGAAATTTGGTAGACAAAAACTTTGTGCTTCCCAGCTCGTTTGGATAGATGCTAGGCTTGTAGATTTATTCAAGGGCTTACGACTTACAGTACCGAGGTAAGAGCAGATGGATTTGGCGCTGGAAGTATACTTCGTCTCACTGAGACGCTGTTTCCAGGGTCAAATATTTACTTCGATACCTTTTTTCACGTCGATCAACTTTCTTGGTTTTCTGATTGGAAAAAAGCTGGACGACTGTGGAACGACTTGAAGAATCCGATTGGAATGAGAACTATCCCCCCCCCTAAAGTACTAAATATTAGAGAGGATCAGAAAATCGCAGTCACATAGTGGTACGAGAATGAACCTGTACTGCTGGCGTCCAACTGTAAATGGGTAAGACAAAAAAAAGAACCCAAAGACGCTGGGATAAGAACCAGCAGACCTTATCGAAACTAAGCGCCCAAGAAGTGTAGCCGGAAACAATTGCTTCATGGTGGGGTCAGGGTGGGGTTGGCATGAGTGACAGAATGGCCTCGTATGACAAATTTACAGCTAGATCCCAGAAATTGGCGGTAGCCTTCATTTGGTAAACAGCTTCATCGATGCTGCCGTTTCCAGTGGTATCCATGAACTGAGTATGCCTGCCCACAACAAGTTTACAGAGGTGATGAAGCAACTGATTCACTTTCACTTCCCCGTAGCTAAATACCCAGAGTCCTGAGAAGCGACTCAGGCTGGAAAAAGGCTAGCAGGAGGATCTCAATGGCAGGACGAAAAGCGAGCAGGAGTATCTCCCCTAACCGAAGAGGTTTCGAGTTCGAGGTCCACTCCCCAAGTCCGCTTGAATATGAGAATTTGAAAGATGAAGCCAAGTGCCGACATTCGGCTGGGGGGGTGGGGGGGTAATCAAACGCAAATTTTTTTTTTAGGCCGTTTTGGAGACAGAAAGTGTTTCAGGTCGTTTCATTCATGAGCTTGAACCTCTTTTCATCGTTTTGCACTGAATTGACAAATTTGAAATAAATGTCCTTTGCTGAAAGCATTGTTACTTTTTCAAGGATTGGGACCGAATGTCCTCCCCAGTGGACATTCGATAGGGGGGAGGGGGTAGAAGGGGGATTTTTTTGGAGGCTAGTTTCGAAATCTACGCATTTTTCGGATCAAAATTGGAAGTTTCCATGTGTATGTGTCAGCTGGTTTAGACTCGGTTCTCAGGAGGCTAGACTAATTTTGCCAATTGCATGTTTGTTTTAAGAACAAAATCCGTTTCAAAAGCATTCCCCTTGTTCTCGCTGTTTTCTGTACGCGGAGTCCGCGTGGAGTGAGTCCCTGTATTCTCGCCGTTCCCTTCGATTCCCCGAGGAGTCCTCGAGGAACGGCGAGAATACGCCTTATGTCTACACAAGGGTTGGGTATGAGGTAATCGGGGACTAGGGACTAATAGAAACTAGTCCACTTGGAGCGCCGAACTGTAATAAGGCCAATTAGGATACCTTTGCAGGTTGACTTGACACAATGAGCTGTAGATATTCCTGTTAACTATCGGAAAGAAAGATTCTCTAACCAACCTAAGAGACTCTGTAATTCACAAACCAAAGGAAGTGAGTACTCTGGTTGCGTTCCAGAACTTATCGACTGTTAACAAATTGTTAATCATTGTTACCTTTTTGCGTTCCAGATTTCGAAATTTAAGCTCCGCCCACCTATCCGTTCCAGAGCTTGTAACGATGGTCGGTGAGCATCAATTAGGAAAAGTAACGATCGTTAAAGCTGCGGTTAGCTCCGCCCCGAAATAAAGTTGACGATTGTTAAATATCTGGAACGCAACCTCTATCTGATCCAAAACACGCCAGTGAACCTCGGGAAGAACGAGAAGCGTCGCCCGAACGATGACTCAAATCCTGCGTTTGTTGGGGACAGCTGTGGTTACGCTTCCGGCTCTTCCGCTAGGTACTCGGCGATTCTCCATCGGCATACAGCGTTAGTCATGAAGAGTTCACATCTTCAGCTGTGTCACTGTTAATGGTGCGTTGGCGGAGAGAAAGTTCACAAGAGTATCAGAAAATAAAAATAAAGTTATAACAGAAATGGAGTTTTTTTGCAAATCTATCTACAGCCGGACCGATGACCAATGCAAGAGAATCAAAGGCTTCGAGTCCGTTTACCAAGAAATATTCACTTTTCGAGCCACATTCGGAAACTCGGCTTATAACTCCTTACTCACGACTGCATCGATCATCTTCACACTCTTTATAGGTAGCGGACTACCTAGGCTAGGCTACAATGAAATCACCATTCTACTAAACAAGTTTTTGCAAACGATTGCTGGTTCGTTTCTTCCCCACCGTTGTCCGTGACGTTCGACAGCCTGACGATGCCTATTGTCACGAGGGGCCGAAATATCGCCGCCAAAACAACGTAGCTGACGTATCTGTTCTATGCATTGTTTGAATCTGTGTTCTTTCTGCGATACCGCTTGGTGAGTTATTTTATTTCATTATAAAGATAGCTGTTTCCAAGCGATTTTGTATAAATGAGTAGGTTTTGTGTTTGTTAGTACTCTTGGTAGCCTACTATGTTAGTTGTGTGTCGCACGTATCAATAAAGAAAACTTGAACAGTTCATCCTTAGAATCCCCATGCAGTCCCCATATCTTCTTGCATTGGCGTCCCGCAGTAACTTTGACCGTTCCAGGTATAGTTGTTAATTTGTGACGTCAGACGTAGTTACTCCGAAGTGGTAGGAGCGCTGGGAGCTAGGAGGAGCTGGATCAAACCTGAGAAATGACTGCCGTTTCAAGCCGAGCACGCGCGCCCAACCAATCAGGGACAGGGGCGTCGCGACACCTTCCTGATAGGGGGGGTGCGGCTTCGAAATTTTACCGGAATTTTTCGGGATTTTACCGGAATTTTTCAAGATTTTACCAGAAATTTTCCTTAGTGAATATCTCTGCAGGCACAGGCGTCACTACTAGGGGGGGGGGGGGGGTTGTCGACACCCCAAATGTTTTCGGCCAGTCGGTAAAAATAGCCGAGTCGGCGCAAAGCGCCGCGATTTTGAGTAAAAACACAGTCAATTTTTCTCTTAGAAATAGTCGTTTTTTCTTAAAAACGGTCGTTTTTTCTTAAAAATGGTCGTTTTTTCTTAAAATCAGCCGATTTTTCGTCAACACAGTCGTTTTTTCTCAATAATAGTCGTTTTTATCTGCAAAAACAGTCGGTAAAAATGACCAGCCAGTCGGTAAATACCTTGTCCCCCTCAAACATTTAGGCTAGTAACGCCTCTGTCTGCAGGAACTCTAGAATACTGTTGTGTTCTGACGTGTGTTACAAACATCGGTAAACAAAGACAGGCTCGTTGAAGTTTAACTGCAAAGGCAAAACTTATTTTTACTTCTGATATTTGAAAACACTGAAATATTCTGACTCTTTCATAAGTAATACAAAACTAGAAATTCATCTGTAAGGAAGACCCTTGAGGCAAAAACGATAGCAGGCTCTTAGGGATCATTGATATATACGTATGATCAGAAGTATTTTGTTTTCCCACTAATTTGCGCACTTTAAGGGTGCAAGAAATTATTTTTTTTTGCAAAACCCTTGTGGGACAACTGATCATGGGTTCAGATGTATCGTTTGATAAAAAGTACTTTTCGACCTTGCGGTTAAGATGCACACTTTAAGGGAGCTAGAACTTCATTTGTAAGCAAAACCCTTGAGGCAAAAATGATCATGAGCTCATGGGGATCATGGAAATGCATATTTTGCTTAAAAGTATTTTTCTTAATTTGCGGTCATGATTGGTACTTTAGGGAATGGTCGGATTTGAAAAGTGGCGATTTCTAAGCCAATCTTGTCGAATTTCTAATATTCCAGCCAAATTTCATCGTCCTAGCACATCTGGAAGTACCTTAACTCGCGATCACCCGAATTCCGAACCCGCCCCTCAAACTCCCCCCACAGTCGCCGGAGCCAATCCGGTTCAGTTTGGACTTGTTTGTTATTCCCACAAAGTTCCATCCCGATCTCTCCAGTCTAATCCGGTCACGCATTCCCCCCCCCCCCCCAATTGTTGTCGGATCCGGTCCGGACATGAAAAAGATCACCACAGGCACGCCCTCTGTTCAGTTATTAAATTTCACTCGAATCCGATCACCCGTTCCAAAGTTACGCATGGCTAAATATTCCGGATTCACCCTCCCTCCGATCCCCCCACGACTATCGGATCGAGTGAATTTTTATTGACAAGTCAGTTTGATCGGGTCCCTGATACACCTCCCAAGTTTCGTCGCGAAAATCCCAAAAACTGTCATCACCAGAATTCCGTGAAACTGTCCTCCACCCCCCCCCCCCAAGTGTCCGGGTCCAGTCCAAACGTGTAAACAAATTATCTGGAGCAGATTCTTGTTCTTCCCAGCAAGCTTTACTCCGATCCCTCCATTATAACCGTTTCTCGAGATTTCCGGTCTTACCACACCCCAATTCCCCCATAGCTGTCGAATCCGGTTCGGACTTCAAATGGAACATCAGAGATATGTCATTCATTCAGATATTAAGTTTCGTCCCAATCCGATCACCCGTTCGAAAGTTACACAACACTCAATTTTCCATATTCCCCCGCACTGCACCACAGATACAAACCCCTTTGACCCTCGAATGCACTAGCTCTTTCCAATGTTAACAGAGTGATCCGATGCAAAGAGTGACGTCACGCCGCGCGCAGACCTACTAGTGTAAAGATAGGGGTAGGGATTTTACAAAAACTACTAAATTTTCCGGATTCCCCCGCCCTCTACTCCCTCCACGGTGGTCGGATCGGGGAAGTGATTATTTGCAAGTTAGTTTGGTCGGGTCCCCGATATGCCTGCCAAGTTTCATCGTCCTAGCACATCTGCAAGTACCCTAACTCGCGATCACCGGACCGACCGACCGACCGACCGACCGACCGACGGAAAAGTGATCGGTATATGGCACTTGAGCGAAGCTGCAAGTGCCATAAAAACGACTGTTTTGACGAAAAATGTACTGATTTTCAGAAAAAACGACTGTTTTCATGAAAAAATCAACAGTTTTGACGAAAAATCGTGGCGCTTCGCGCCGACTCGGTAGTTTTTTTTACCGACTGGCCGACAACATTGGGGGGAGCGTCCCACCCCCAATCGTGACGCCCCTGTCCTAGACTAACTATCGCTAAAACAAAAGCCTGGTACGATGTTCGTCTGCGCAATTTCGGCCCTTCTTCGCAAGGGTCCTCGTTATGTTTGTTGCTGGACTGGAAGAAAGTTGTTCCATTTCGCTGGAAACTTGTTTGGATTATTGCATTTAACCGGGATGGATTGCAGGTTCCTTTCTATCGCACACGAACATTCGTAGATGGTTTTCAGTTTTTGGAGATTGTTAATTATCACTTTCAAACCCTTCAAGAACTTCCAACCTTTCTGCCACTTGCTCGGAAGTTTCCAGTTGCATCTGAATAGGCGGTTCTTCTTCGAAAAGAAGTGTATGTAAAACCATGAAATAACAATTGGAAACTCACTCAAATCACTAATATCGTATTTAACGGGCGACGAGAAACTATCCTCCTCAACATCCCTATACAGTTTTTCCCCAAGCCGTTTCACCTTTAAACGAATTTTCGCGGCATTCTGTTTTTGTAAATTGTCTAATATATATGTTCCCCCGTCAGCTTGGGCTCAAGCAGTATTCAACTGTCACTTTCAAACAGCCTATAACAACTTTCAACCTTTCTGCCACGGGGTTTTTTCAGCTGATTCTTCTTCGAAAAGGAGTGTATGTAAAACCTTGAAATAACAACTGGAAACTCACTGATACTCGTATTTAACGGGCGACGAGAAACTATCCTCCTCAACATCTCTATACAGTTTTTCCCCTTGCCGCTTCACCTTCAAGCGAATTTTCGCGGCATTCGAGAGATAGTCCTCAGGGGTGGGGTCTTTAATGTCCGCTGGCAAGTCCACATAAATCTTGACAACACTGCCTTTGGTCATCTGTAATGACTCATGCGCGGAAGCTAGTAGACTCACTACCCTTCGCTCCACTTCGTGCTTGATCGAACGGGCCCCGTAGTGGGGGTTGTACCCATCAGCAAGGGCATCTTCGACGTAGCCGTCCCATTCTAAGGTTATCTGGTGTTTTTTCTTAGCCTGTAAAATTCAGAAGTTAAAGCACACATACAGACAGATTAACTTGCCAACCCTTGCTGAAAAACGGCATCAGCTGACAACTGCGTTCGGGAGCAAATGTCTAGCATCACATGCAAATCGTGACATTTTACCAGACTTTGAGACCTTAACAAATAGCAGGCCTAATACGGGAAAAAGACAGATGGACGCTGCTTCCTATAAGACCACCGACAAACCCGACTGATCGTTATCTTTAATCTTTTGTACCGTAGTTCACCCAATATTTTAATCCTTGACGATCTTCACAAGTTGTACGTACAGGAAAAATGGATATTTATGCAATTGTGTCATGTTTTATTTTGCGTGAATGACGATCCAATGCTAGCATGTTAGAATACAAGCTATTAGGAAACGAACTACATTATTTATTTATTTACTGCTTCGGTTCCGATATTCAAACTCTCTGAATACTGTAAACCTAGGGTCTATGATGTTAACAAATTATCCACGGATTTGGGTGTTTTAAGCCTTTTCCGTGGTTCATTGACTTCTAGCGAAAACTCGCACAATTCAGACAACCGGTTTTACGCATCAATGGTATGAGAAGCAAACATTTGTTGGGATCATAATGCGCACGGCAACTAGTGAATCGCGGTAAGTGCAAAGATTAGTGAGGTTTCGTTAGCGGTATCACAATGTAACATGAAATTTGGGTCTGCGGGTTTAAAAACTAACAAATGCTGTTACGGAAGTTGGTTGTATTGGCATTATAGGTACGAAAGGTCCTTTAAAGCTTTTATCACACTAGCTGTGTTCTACGCTAATTTAGTAGACGGCTAAGAGCCGACGCTATTACTTAAAGGAGTTGCATCATAAGCATTCTAGCACTTGCAACGTCTAGAAGCCCCCCACCCAAGACCCAGGGGGGCTGGGATCATAGTGCGACTATAGATCTAACAAATTGTTTTTATTGTAGCAGGCACATCGAAAATGTGTAGAATAATCAAACTAATTATTTGCATTATCGATTTCTTTGAGTATTTTGTTTTCTGTTTTTTCTTGTTAATCCCGTAAGTCCAAAGAATTTAAGGATGTAAACCAGATCACAATAAACAAACGCCGTAAATTATACTAAATTCGTTATAACGATTTCTTAGAGATTATGAAACTAAGCTAAATAATATTCAGCTTCCGAGACCAAAAATTGTCAAACTGGCCGAGGGTTTCTACTTTTGACAGATCTAAACGTCCACAGGGTGATATACTTCGTTGTCTTAATCCTCTTACACGCCCCTCGATCTTCTCGAAGATTTTAGTATACGTCTGACCCGCGTCAGGAGACCAGAGAATATTTAATTAGTAATGGCGAGGTGACGACCTTGTTTTCACGAGTGAAAGTAATTTGTGGATAACCTTGGATACCATGAAGAATTTGGAGAAAACAAAGGTAACAGTGTGTTCGTAAATATTCGACCCATCGTAAAATGATACTGTCTCCCACCTTCTCGGCCCACATGAATCAACTACTTTAAGGTGTTTTTCCGCGACCCCACAAAGAGTTTGTGGCTCGGTTGTGGCTGGACTTTGGCAAAGAAATGTAGAGGTGATTTTCGATTTTGTGGCCCGCTCAAACTGGAAAGCGTAAAAACATTTAATTTTCCAGTTTGAGCGGCTTCAGCCTGAACAGGACCCTTGGCAAGAAGGGCCGAAATAGAGCTCCAATAAAATTCAGCTGACGTGTCCGTTTTGCACCGTCAAATATGGTTCGCAGTCCGTTTGGGCTCAAGGAATATTTATCCTCGGAGACCATCCAACCAGAAGCGGAGCATAACAGATCCATCATAGACCTTATTCGCTCAGAAGTATGAATTAAGGTATGTCGTTTGTACAGAAATTATTCCAAAGAATAATTTCCTAACCCTAGGTTCACACAGACGTTCACACTGAGGCGATATCGGCCATCGCCGAGATTTTCGTCGCCAAAATCGGCGATTTCTGTTGCTTCGTCAGGCGGTTTTCAATGTTGGGAAAATTCAACTTTAATCGGGCGACAGTACGATTTTATGCATGCAACAGCAACATGGACGACCCTTTTGATGATTCACTTTTAGAAAAATTCATTATTGCTGCTCAGTTCTACCCCATTTTGTATGAAAAGCGAGAAAAGGGACATAAAATCAAATTTTTCGCGTTAAATTCTGTTGCCGACGAAAATTCAGTGTGAACATCCAGGCGATAAAAATCTTCTGTCGCTGCGATTGAAAAATCTCGTTCATCGCCGCGATTTGCTCTGTGTGAACCTAGGGTAAGGCTTACCCTTTCAGCCCAGAAGTCCATTTCGCGCTTTACAAGCTGACGGAGCTCCGACCGCGAAAATGGAAGAAAATAGACAATCTCGTTGATCCTACCGAGGAACTCATCTCGCCTGAAGTGGCGTTTCAAGATGGGTCGGATCACGTGCTCTCTGAACTCTTTTGACAAGCTAATATTTTCTTCAACCGACTCCGTATCTGGAAAGACAAAGATAATAATAATACAAAACAACAGAAAAGGCTTTCGCCTCTAAATAACTCGGAGAAATTTTGAGTAATCGAACTGATCTAATTTAAATTCCCATCAATAATACACTTGAAGGTATTGATCGACTCAGCGTTAACCGCATCTTCGGTAAGGCTGTTCGAAGGGTCAACATTTCTGTTACCAAAGCCCCACTGTGTGATAAAGATGTCAAATTGGCACGAATTGCCCTCTAGGTCCTTACTTTATTTTAAATACTTACTTACCTACTAGACAGAATGGCTACATGTCAAACCACAAAAAAATGCCGGTCGAGGCGAAAGCAAAAACCAAGCCATGCAAAAACAGCGAAAGAGCCAAAAAATCGACAGTCGGCGGTAGCATTCTTCAACTGCAACTAGTCAAAAGTTAGAATCTTATAATATAAGAGAATTGGCCTTTTTTGTCAGGCTTAGTCAATGTTTTTTTGTCTCGTGGATTTGACTGGATACCCTACCAGACGCGACAAGAATTAAGATAGACAGTCGAGCAAAATAATAAACTGGAATACATATCTGGATAGAAAGTGAAAAGAAAATAAATTTCAAGTTGAATTAACGGTCTGACAACGGGATTCTGTGCAATCCTTTCTGGAAGAACGAGCCGGCAGAAAGATCACTTCTGCAACCAAATACCGAGAACAAGATCACGTCTGTAACCAAATACCGAGAACAGTTTAATAAGAACCATATGAGCATCATCCATGGGTCGGTCTGAGAGAAAAGCTGGAACTGGAAGAGTTTTTTCGCTATTTTCTGCGCGTCCGTTTCCAGACAAGGCCAGATTTTATTTCGGGAAGTTTTTCGCAAACTGCAAGAATCAATTTGTTTTCCCCTGTCTTAATGTTACTGTAAATATTTCGTATGCTTTTGAAATCACCTTAACTTACTAGCAGTAAGGATGCGGTATCCCAATGAGCAGCTTGCGGTTGATGATGGTTACCTTTTCCGGTTTACATCTTCACAGGTGGTCAAACCTTCTGTACGTGGTTACGCGTCAGTCCTCGTTAAGCCGCTTTTTGAAAATTCCATGCGTTCGGAAAATTCCATGAAGCTTCTCACACCGACAAGGGGGAATCGACTAGTTATTTGACAGTGCAAAACGGACCTGTGAAAACTTGTGGAAACTTGGCCATTTCACAAGTTTCCTTTTTCCAACTTGAGCGGCTTTTAGCCTGAAGAGGACCCTTGCCAAGAAGGGCCGAAATATAGCTCTAATAAAATTCAGCTGACGTATCCGTTTTGGACTGTCAAATATGATTCGCAGTCAGCTTGGGCTGAAGGAATATTTAATCGACTAGTGGCCACGCAGCCATGTCGTCACACCGATAACTAACCAAATCGACAACTCAACCTTTTTCAGCCACAGTGTCAGTAAATCGATAGCTATGAAATAACATTTATATTTGTTTTTGTCAATCGGAAAAGAGGAAAACGGGGACGCATCTCTTGACGCTTCCTTCGGGTGTTTTACCCATGGTTTCTTTCTTTCCTTACGTTCATTCTTGTCTCTCTGTTTTCTCTTTTAATGCACTTATGCCTTTTTGCCTATTCTTTTCATTATGTTAGGGACATACTGATCTCGATACTAATTTGAAAATCCGAAGGAATTTTCTTTTTTTATGTATAAAGAACTTTTAAAACTCGTGAAAGAAATGGAAAACATGGTTTTGAAAACGGTTGGGTGTACGAGGTACAGGCTATTATTTTGAAAACTCGAAGTATTCCGCTATATACTAATTTGAAAATTATAAGGATTTTTTTTTAACAAAGAGACTATACTCAAACTCGTAAAAGAATAAAAAAAAAGATGGTTCTAGAACAACTGGATGTACGTGATACTTCCTATTAACTCGGGGAAGGAGATTGAAAATTATAACGGCTTGAAAAGGCTTCCTTACTTTTCTTTTGAGAATCTCTGTGTCTTGCCTGCAGCAACGCCTCTCGTCTCAACTGTTCTGCATGATCGGCGATTTCATCATTCGCCAGATTCGAGGTCATTATGAACAGTGCATCTTTGCACTCAATGGTGTTGCCTTTTCCATCGGTTAGTCGTCCCTAGAAAAAATTTATTCCAGTCACTCAAACTGACAAGCTCGGCAGAAAAAGTCAGACTTCCCATTCTCTCAATATTTCAACCCAAAATCCGAGCTCATACGTTCAATTCAATCCAATTCAATTTATTTTCAAAACCGATACAACGGTCAAGCCGATTTGGTGGTTCTCGTCCACATTAACACTAATTATATATATAAAAAAAGAGATAATTCTACACTATATATCGTATATCCAAGACTTGTCAAACATAACACAAAATATTCAAATCTATATACAATTAGTGATGCGAGTTAAAACGGTTGACGAAGGCGGGAACAAAACTTCTTAAGTAACGAGTCATTGTGTGTTTGATTGGCTGCAATTTGGGTATTGGTTGGGCTACCACTCTCTCAGGCCTTAATCTTGCCGCTGAAAAATCTGGGGGGGGGGATATCAGGTAGTGCTGGTGTATTCAAGATTTTAGTTCCAAACACTAACGAGAGTTTTTCACGGCGCTTCAACAGGGTTTCTAAATTATAAGTATTAAGGAGGTCTATATAAGGTACTTTAGGGGACTTGGAAACTACAAGGACAGCTCTGAATTGTACCCTGTCAAGCGAATAAGACTGTTCACGAGTAATTCCAAAGTGCCACACAGGACAACATATGTACCTCAGAACTCTAAATACGCCTGTCACGCCGAATTTGTGTTTATTTGCTTACCAACACTATCATGCTTGAGCCTACCTCGGGCGTTACCCAGTCGTATGCGTTTTAGGTAATTCCCCTCCTCCATCCGCTGGCTCTCACCAAGAAGTCCCGAAATATTCTTCTTCGGGATCCCGCAGAATCTCTAGCCTTTTTTGCATGTGCCCGAGTCTTAAAGTTTATCCGAAAAGAGCTGGGACACGACAATCTAGTTACCCACCACTATTCACTTTTTAGTTTTTATGGCACTTGCAGCTTTGCTCAAGTGCCATGTACCGAACACTTTTCGGTCTGTCGGTCGGTCGGGCGGTCCACTGTTCTCGAGTTAGGATACTTCCGGAAGTGCTAGGACGATGAAACTTGGCAGGCATATCAGGGACCCGACCAAACTAACCTAGAAATAGTCACCTTCCCGATCCGACCACCGTGGGGGAGTGGTGGGATTGGAGATCCGGAATCTTGAGACAAGTATAACTTTCGAAAGGGTGATCGGATCTTAATGAAACTTTATATTTGCAAAGACCTCGTGTCTCAGACGTCTAGTGTGCTAGGTCGATGAAACTTGGATTGAACATTAGAGACTTGACAAGATTGGCTTCCCAAAAAGTTGTTTCCCAAATTGTTACTTCCCATTTCCGACCATCCCTTAAAGTACTCATCTTAACCATAAAGTACAAAAAATACTTTAAGCAAAACCTGAGCAAAACCTACATTTTCATGACCCCATGAGCCCACGATCATTTTTGCCTTAAGGGTTTTGCTTAGAAATGAATTTCTACCACCCTTAAAGTGCGCGTCTTAACCGGAAAGTAAAAAAAAAATACTTTTCAGCAAACCATATATTCATGGTCCTAAAGGGCCCAGGATCATTTTTGCGTCAAGAATTTTTATTACAGACGAATTTCTAGCGCCCTTAAAGTGCGCATCATCACAGCCAAGTGCTAAATTTTACCAGACGATACATTCTCCTGATTTCAAAGGGTCCATCGTCATTCTTATGTCAAGGGTTTTGCTTACAAGTGGTCACAAATAACCCACGAATTGGCAAATTCCTACTTTCATCCTTTTACCAAGCCTTACAAGTGCCATCTGAGCTTAGAAAACAACAAAAACAAATACAAAATACAGCGCAACCACTTCCACCTCAACAGATACTCACGGTCTAAGGCTGAAGACTCCTGATCCTTCTTCCTGCAACCTCGACAGAGGGAAAAAGAAAACAGGATTTGATGGAAAAGACCAGCACAAGGACGTAGGCGCTCGGAATCAGCTTCGACAGCAGACAGCCGTAAAAACACAGTGTCACACCAGCACCAACTACGCTAAACATCATGCATTGCCGAAGATACTGCTGATAAACGCACAATCACTGAACAATAAAGTTGACGAGTTACATCTCATTTTATTGCGTGATAATGTGGACATAGCACTAGTAACTGAAACCTGGGTGCACTCTCCAGACGCAGTATCGTGCGATGGGTACTCTGTACACATACAGCCGAGACGCAACGCAGAAGGAGATCCTGTTAGTCGCGGTGGAGGTGTGGGCATAATCTGCAAGAAAAACATTAGAAACCGAATACTCTCGCCTCCTTTTACAAAAAACGAAGGGATCGAAGTTGAATGGATTTGGTGCAGACCAAACGCGTTGCCGAAGACATTTGGATCCATGGTGATGGGAATCGTCTACTACCCGCCAAATGGTCCGTTTAGAAAACAGCTGCTCCAATATCTTCAACTCTGCACGGACTGGATCCGCCTCAGATATCCAACCTGTGCACTTGCCGTTTGCGGCGATTTTAACGATATGAAGCCCGGATGGATTTCAGAAACGCTCTCACTCAAACAAGTGGTTACGTGTCCGACCAGAGGGAACAACACTCTGGACCTTATTTTCACTAACGTAGAGGAATATTACAAGACGCCAGTCACCCAGCATCCGCTCGGTCGGAGCGACCACCTTATTGTTTGCTGGGATCCGAATGGACTAGTACCACCTACAGAAAGAAAGAAAATTAAATTCACACCAATGCCTGATGATCTCGTTAAGGAATACCGGGACTGGCTCCGTAACTTCAACTGGTCAGTAATGCTGAAACTGAACGACGCCAACGAAATGACGATAATGTTCTCTGAAGCTCTCAAGCAAAGTTTCAACAGAATTTTCCCTGAAAAAGAAATCTTGGTGAGAGAAAAAGAGAAGCCATGGGTGACAAGTGACATTAAAGCACTCATCAAGCTACGAGACGACTGCTTCAGAAATGGTGACCGGGGAAAAGCGAAACAGCTAAGAAACACGATCGTCCGTAAGTGTAAGAAAGCTCGGAAAGCCTATGGAGCTATGAATATCACAAAGCTTCTTAAACTCGACCCAAAAAAATTCCACCAGCATGTGCAAGGAATGCTGGGAAGAAACAGGGCTCCTCTCAATCTCCTGAACGAAGATGGTGACGTGATGTCGGCAAATGATATTAATAAACACTTTGCGCAAATCTGCAATAAACATCCGGCACTAGCGACCTTTCCGGAGAATGACATCCCGAAAAACATCCCTGTCATCTTACCGCACGAAGTCGAAGATAGACTGCGTAAGCTCAATCTGAATAAAGCCTCCTGTCCGAATGAAATACCGACTAGTCTGATTGCTATCTGCGCCGGCGAACTTGCTCTTCCCCTCACCGCTATCCTGAACCAGTGCCTCGTAGATGGAGTCTTTCCCGACGTATGGAAAACCGCTTTCGTCACACCCATACCGAAAAAGGGAACAGCATCTTCAGTCAAAGATCTTAGACCGATATCAAAAACTCCTGTGTTCGCCAAATTATTCGAAGGTTTTCTTTTCGAATGGCTCTACAGCGATATTGAAGACAACATCGATGCTCGTCAGTTCGGGTTTCGACCTGGGCACAGCACTGTACACTACCTGGTCCGTGTGTTGGACGAAATACTTCTACATCTCGAAGAACCGGGCCACTTTGTTGACGTACTAATCGCTGATCTAATAAAGGCATTCGACTACCTTGACCACCAAATCGTCATCAGTGAAGCAACCACAATGGGAGCCAGAAAATTCATCGTTCGAATGCTTGCGAGCTTTCTTACGGGTCGTCAGCAGTGCGTGCAGTTGAGTAAGGATAACATATCTGAACTCCTGTCAATATCATGCGGAGCACCCCAGGGTAGTCGCTTAGGTCCACTGGCCTTCACAATTGCTGTTAATAAGCTTATGGCGAACTTTTTTCACAGAGCTAAGTTTGCAGACGACTTAACGCTAGTGGTGCCCCGCTCTATCGCCACACTGGACGATCCGGGAAACTCACTGGAAGAGGTAACCAAGCAGCTGGCCTATGATTGTGGTCAGTTGAAGCTAGGCATAAGTGAAGAAAAAAGCGTCGCCCTAAGAATTAACTTCACCAAACAAACTCCTCCTCCCCTCGAAGACGAGACACAATTCCTTGTGGTCAGCTCTGCAAAAATTCTGGGCATCACTATTAAAAGCAGCCTAAAATGGGATGACCATGTAAAAAACCTCGTAAAAAAAGGGTCATTTCTGCTCAAATCCTTTGCAAGCATCAAAAGATTTGGTCTCTCTACAGGTGAGCTTGTCACCTGTTATAAAACTTACGTCCGACCTGTGATGGAGTACGCCTGTGCCGTGTGGCATGCTGGACTCACAGTTCAGCAAAGCGAGAAGTTGGAAGGGATTCAGAAGAGAGCTTGCTGCATCATTCTTGGACAGAAATACGAGTCATATGAAGACAGCCTAAAGTCATTGCGTCTGCAAACACTCTCTGATAGGAGACACGAGCTCCTGGTGAAATTTGGCAAAAAATGTCTGGCTTCGGATGTGCACCGGTCCATTTTACCCCCTGTGACCACAAATCTGCAAGTTAAGGCAACCCGTAGCACAGACGCACCAAAGATACAACTGACGAAACCGCATGTAAAATCCACGGAGCGTTATCTCAATTCATTTGTTCCCTATTTTGTAAAGTATTTCAACGGATTGAAATCCTAAATTCTGAATTTAAATTGACATGTTTTGTATACGTTTGTTATCGGATTGTATTTTAAAATTGTAACATATATGTGATTATGATGTGATTATTTATGACCATGTATGACGATCCACCACTATTTTTGTAAAAAGATAAAAGGGAAATAAACGAATTAATTATTAATATTATTAGAGCTCTTGTTAAACTACCACGCAACACATATGAATAGGCTAGCTTGAACCATCCGGACAGTTCGACATACTCAAGTAACTTGAAGATGAAAAATGCCTCTAAGTCAACGGTAGCTCCATCCATTCCAGGGTGCGGGAGGTTCACGTGGCGTTAGCCACTTGACGTAAAACATTGCGGATAAAACAAGAAAGGACATTTAAGTAAGTACTAACAAAAAACCTAACTTATACTTCAGTATGGAATTTCGGAAAGTACTAACCTCATCGAACAACTGAAGAAGAAGAGTTAAAACTTCCGTATGTGCCTTATCTACTTCGTCGAATAACACAACGGCGTCCGGGAACTCCTTCAATCGGCTCGTCAGCTGACCGCCTTCGTCATAACCGACGTAGCCAGGAGGAGCACCAATTAGCTTTGCAGCCTAGAAATAAGAAAAGATTTGTTCCATAGTCCATCATGCTCACGACGAAACAGAAAATAAGTTCCATAAAAAAAAGGCTCTTGACGACCACCGAAATCTGAATTTATTTCCCCAAATTTCTTGACTCGAAAAAAAAAGAAAGTCACTCCTCATCATTTTTACAAGCTACTACTCCGTAGATAACAGGGAATGCATTGCCTCCGCTCTCTACACTGTCAGAAGTTTCATAACAGATAGCGCATAACAGTTTCAAGAATAAAACCTTTTCACTTAGAAATAAAGTGTTATGACCAATTAAGTTTACACTATTTCGTGCCTAGATCTCCAACAACACCTTCAATTGGTAAAAATACTAACGGGAACGAAAGAAACATAACAGATAACATCCCAAAGTGTTATCTGTTGAAACCGGGCATCCTTCTGTTGTCGTTATGTAGCTTCTGACACTGTAGTATTTTTATCAATTGAAGGTCTTGTTGGAGATCTAGGCAAGAAATAGTGTAAACTTAATTGGTCATAAGTGAAAAGGTGTTATTCTTGAAAGTGTTATGCGCGATCTGTTATGAAACTTCTGACAGTGTAATAGCCAAGCTCTTCGCATTTACACAAAAAGTGCGTCACACTCGTACATGCGCAGCCACACGTTCAGGACTTTCTTTCTACTATATCTGTGTCCTTGGGTCCCTTGTAAATTCCTTGTCAGACCCGTCCCCCAACCCTTTACGGGGAAAATTAAGTACAGTAGCAGATCCGGCGGAACGTCATACCAGAATGGCTGAGAAGCGAATTGAGTCTAAGTACTATCTCGGCACATTTCTAAGGGGTGTCCCCATACTTGGGACTGGATGGTGGTTGTTGCCTTGTGTTCGGTTTCCAAGCCTGTTTAAATAATTAGGCTAGGTGATTCTTAAAGTTTAACTGAAAAGCCAACTTATTTTTATACCTTTGATTTGAATACACTGAATAAGTTGTATTTTGTGAGTGTTTTCTTTTGGCTCTCTACCGTGAAGTGATGAAACATAATTTGTTTTGGATATTTAATAATTAAATGAACCTTACATAACACCCCATATTATATGTTATCAGGAAATTTTCGAGCTAGCACTGGCCTCATATACCCATAATCAGAGAAAAATAACACTAGGGAGTGACGCCAAGACTTGAAAAAAGTGACACCGAGTCGAATAGCAGCGACACTTTAAGCACTGCTAGCGATATGGTAATGAACGTCCCTACTGAAACTCAATCAGACGTGCACCAGCGATTGCTCCAATAGCTTCATATTCTGAACACAGAAAAAAAAAGATAGAAACCTCGCCTATTTCCTCGATGTGTTTAGATCGCATCTTAGCTTTACTTATAGAAATTTCCAAGACTGCAAGTTTGTCTCGCTTTAAATGCCGCAAGCGTAGTGGGCGGAGCTATGACTATGGCCCGTTTGCGAACCAAGGAAAGCACAGAGCCCATAATACCATTAAGCACAACTCTTACTAGAAATAATATTTCGGTATGAAATGGATCAGAAAAAAAAACATTTTCGAAAATACCATTACTTTCCATCTGAAATTAGCGATTTTCTTGTTAGCACCTGTCGACTATGCACAGCCTTTCTGCACTCCGACGCGGCGGCTGGGCGCAAAACATTTGAAAACTGATCGCGCCGTGGTTCAAAAGTGTGAAAACTAAGCAAATAAAAGAAGTAATAAGCAAAAGCTTCTCAGATCCTTATGTGTGAAAGAGTTGTCAGCAGACGTCGATGAAAGAAAACTCGGCAAGGCCAAAAAAGCGCTAAAATGTCGTAGGCACAAAACGAAACAATGGAGAAAGGTGGGGATTTTAGAACCTTATTATTCTGTGTGTGAGCTAGATATATTATAAAAAGCAGAATAAGCAAGAGGGGTCCTTTAAGAATGCCAGTGGATGTGTAAGGGGAAAGTTTCCTAACCTCGTGCTGTTGCTGGTATTCGGACATGTCTAGACGGATGAAGCCAGATTTGTTGTCGCCATGGAGGTGCTTTGCTACTTGCTTCGCAAGCTCTGTCTTGCCAATGCCAGAGGACCCCAGGAACAGAAAAACGAGCGGGTGATCCTCGTCTTGCCAACCACTTTCCTTCCTCCGAATGGCTGGAAATGAAAGTGGTTTTAAAGCACAACTATTACAAGACATGATTTTTTCGTGCAAAAACGACTAATTTCAAATCCAGTTACCGCGGTATCTGATACTACGTTTCTTTTCAAAAACGACAATTGCCAAATTTACACTTCTCTACAATTGCCAAACTTACACTTCCCAAATGAAATTCAAAAAATCACAAGTGCCAAACTTCTTTCCGACCAATTAGACAAAGACTCGGGCTCCTGCAAGAACTATTGAGTCCCTCCGTGTTCTAAACTTCGCGACCTGAATTTACAGCATTGTTTAGTAAAAAATTCTTCCATTTCGCTTCTATATCCCAAACTATATAAAAATAATATTGCCGAATTAACCACGTAGCTTTAAAGTTTTACCGAAAAGGGCTAGGATAGGACAATCTAGTTACCCATCAATTATTCACTTAAATTGGCTTGAAGACCCGCTGAAAATGGGTTATTTCGTTGTTCCGCTATTCACGAATAATCGATTTTCAAATAGTGGAATTTCCGTGTGATTTGTGGTGGCTCTTTTTGCTGTATGCCTTACGGGAAAGGTTTATCAATTTTTTTTTTGTCCAGGCACTAAGCAATCTTCACCAATCTCACCACTGCCCACTGAAAAGCCGCATTTGTGTTGAGATTAAAATTTCCCGCGTCATAGTAGAATTTACGCTGTGGGGACGGCTGGAGATATTCTGAGCCTCATAACTAGAGCAGATAGTGGAAAATCAAAAAATACCCTTGCAGAATCCAACTAATTCAGTGTATCCAACTAAATGACACACAAATGAGTTGGCTTTTCAGTTAAACTTTAACAAGAAAACCCGTGGTCTAAGACTGAGTTCGGGTGGAACAGAAATTTTTTGAAAACTTGGAATTTAGTGCTGAAACTGCTTACTGGTACCGATTCCACAACGATCGTAAGTTATCCTTGAGCTTGTAAAATTGCGTAATGTGCAGACCAACTCTAATCACGTCAGCGCGGGATGGCACTAATAGTAATAATAATATATTTTTGACCCGCTACGCTACAAAAAATCAAAGCGGAGTAGCAATAAAAGAAACAAAACAAACACTGCACAAAACAAAAAGAACAAGTAACTAAAGGAAACTGGTAAGGCCACTGTGGGCGAGCAGATACTTACAAGTAGACTGGGGTAATTTGCCAGCAGGCTCCGTAAGTTTCGACCCGATATCCGGGAAACTGTAAATAGATTTGAGGTTCCGATTTCTGTACCACGGAGGCAGATACAATAGAAAACGGGAAAACCGGAAATAATAAGAACGAACTAACCTCTTGCACTGTTCCAGTCAAGCTTTTTAAAGGACACCTGAATGAAGAGTACCAAGTATCGTCCCTATCTGTATGACTTCCGTTAACATTGCCTGCAGAAAACCCAATCCAAATACGAAATAGTGTTTCCAAGCTATCATTTTTGCTCCATTTTGCATCTGTCCTTATTTCAGTACCGAACAATTTTAGAAATGAACAAATGTCTCCAATCAACCCTTCTTCTGGAATACTTTTTAACCAGTCAAGCCCAAACGTATATCTAGAAGAAATTCCAATACGATCCGGCCAGCGCTGTACAAGATTTGAATGAATTGCGCTTTTTGTCTTGGAGTCTGCATGTGCAAACCTCCAGAAACGAACATCCCTATTTCAAAAACGTCACGCTCAGGAGAAGAATGCTCTCCGTGGCCACGTCTGTAAATGCATTCTCCATGGTGTGTTCAAGTATGGTTTCATTGTTCAGGTGTCCTTTAAGAGTATTTAGCTTCAGCCCTTGTACGCAAAACAACAGAACTAGAGCCGAAGTTTGTAGCTACCTGAAGAGACTGCTGCGATTGCTCCTGACTGGCCAACAAGATTTTCCTTTAGTCGTTTTTCCAACGGATATTTTCTTCTTTCTTCGGCTTCCTTTTCTTCCTGGATGGCCTCGAAATTTTCTGCGTGTTCTTCAAGGAGAGCTCTCAGTTGTTTGTTGTTCGGATTCACATAGTCAATAGGCCTATGACGACTGAGGTTCTCCTACAATGAGAAGCTAAAATAACTTATGACGAAGGACTGGCGGAAGGAGGTGAACCCAATTATTTTAACACGTTAAATGTAATGGTCGACGTATTTAGTGCCATGTCGGCGCTACGAGCTGGACCAATAAAAATATATATCTATCTATCAAATTTGTAGCCTCCGTAGTTGAACGAAAAAAAATGCATGTATTTGATATGTAATAGTAGATAATACTATCATTTAATGTGCCTCAGACTGGGCCAATCTTAAGCAGTAGTATCCAGTAGCATCCTGCATGCTACTTTTTCGTACAACTTCATACTACTATTTAGAGATAATTTTTCATCGGGAAAGACGAAAGAGGGGAATCATTCTACTGGTCCGTCCAACTCAGCTCTAAATGTCTCCTCCCCCGATTGCCATTCGGGGACCATGGTAAAACCCGGAACCAGTTCCGAAGATCCCACTCTTCTAGTGTATGCCAAAACTTCTTAACTATAACCAAGAACAAATAATCACAAGAACATCCGTCTCCGTATCTCTGCAATACGACCATCCGGAGTCAAATATATTCACAATACCACGCCCCATGCAAACGGAACATCATGCAAACGGAACGTAGGAGCTACGCGGAACATCATAACTCGTTACCTCTACAAACAGCTATATCGCAGTATCCCCCCGGAGAAGAAATTTCATTACGAAAGCCGTCTGAGTCGTCCTTTACAACTGATTGGTTGTCTACTATTTTGACATCACATTCTCCACACTTTCATGCCTGCTACAGTTTTTCATCTGGTATGCGCAGCGGCGACAAGGGAAGTAGACGGGTATCAACTCAAAGCTCAAAGCAAGTGCCTCTATCTTTGCTCAGTTGTCATGGTATCCATAGTCGCTACATGGGACCAAAGACGGAGGTTCTACTTTATTACTTGTTCTTGCTATAACAGAGCTGTTCCTTCGTGAAATTGCCTATCCCAAACATCCAAGACCAGCGAGACACCTGAGGGGGGATGTGTGTATATGTATATGAGGTGACATCAGGCGAAAGTTGAGCCATCCACACTAAACGGGCTGAGACAGAGGTAGATGCTAACTTCGTCTACCAGTACAACAGAGCTCGATGAGCTTCGTTGAACGGAGGCACCAATACTCTTGATGACTAACTCTCGTGCCGATGCAGAATCGACGTGCGCTAGAGCAAAGAGCCGGAAGCATCACCAGAGCTGTCCCCAACGGACCCCGTTGACATAGAATTTGAATTGCCGTTCGGGCGACGTTCCTCGTTCTTTCCGAGGTTCACTGGAGTGTTTTTGACGTGTAGATGGCATTGACACGAAGACACCCAACATCATGATCGGACGTCGCACTCAATGAAGCCGTCCACTCAGAAATGTCCAACAGATTACGACATTTTAGACGCACCAATTCATCGACATACCACAGTGCATCATTGAGGTTGGACATTTGCAAGAGCAAATAATCTGACAGAACCTCCGTCTCTCTATCTCTGTAATATGATTATGTGGAGTCGAACACTTCCCCATACCCTGTCCGCAATGAACGAGCAAAGGTTAGTAGCTTCGCGCCAAATCACGTTTCGTTACCTCTATAAATAGCTAAATCGCTGTGAAGCCGCCAATGAGGAGAAGTAGAAGCTGATTGGTTCTACGGACGCGCTCCAGAGCGTGTCAGCGCGCGGAGTACGCCTCCTTCCAGCCTCCTGCACTATTCTTCTGCGATAAGCAACGGCGAAAAGACGAAGATGAGTAAACGGGTATCAACATGAGCTCAAAGATAGAGTAAATACCTCTAGGTCCGCTCAGTTTTGTCGGGATATTCATAGTCACTGCATGGGACTAAAGACAAAAGTTCTATCCGGTTATTTGTTCTTGGTAGGACTTAACTATTCGTAACTTCGATTAGCATAAAAGACCAATGTAATGCAATACCTTGTTGGGGTTAGCACCTGCTTCCAGAAGAGCACGAACCGTATCAGGGTTGCCAGAAAGAACAGCGTAATGGAGTGGAGTGAAACCACGAAACGATCCTTGATTATTAAGCCTCTCCGAAAATTCCTCTTCTCTTGTAACAAGAACTAAAATGGAAAAGCAAAATTTAGAAAATCGTCAACCAGAAATGACGGGAAAAGAAAAAGCAGAAAAGAGCAGAAGACATCATATATGGTTAAAGGCTGAGCCCTCACGAAGTGTTACTTTACAGTTTTCCGATACGGAACGAATGTATGGGTTTCAATAAAACCTGGAAGTGTAAAGCCACGGTTTCTTCCTTACTAGCCCATTGCTTATTTGCAGTTCTGTTCCACCTGTTTTTCGATCTTTTCAGTCCTGTTGGAACAATGACGCATAAAAAAAACACATTTTAATATATTACTTTTTCGAACTGTAAAGCCGCGGACTAAATTCCGTAAATACTCAGCGGGTGCTTCCAGTAGACAGATGATGAGGTTTTCCTAACCAAACTTCTTTGATTCAGCCACAAACTTGAATACTCTTGATGACTAATTCTCTTTGCCGATGCAAAATCGCCGGGTACCTAGCGGAAGAGCCGGAAGAGGTATCACAGTACTTTGACCCAACCAATCCTCCCACCAAGTTTCATCGAAACATCTCAATCCCTTCGAGAGTTATCGTGCTTACAGACAGACGGACAGACGGACTGACGGACAGACGGACTGACGGACAGACGGACAACTTTTGCGATGTCATAGGTATCCGTCACTAAGACGGAGATCGCCGTGATTGGTTGACACAGGATTTGAGTTGTTGAGTTCGAGTCGTTAGTGAGACATTTACTCGTTCTTCCTGGATCACTGGAGTTTTTTGGACTTCGTCATATGGAGCATTCGAATTTGTACGACGAAGGTACATCTCACACCGTTTAAGATTGTTGCTTCTTCCCAGTCAAAGTCTGGATTCCCAGTGGTCCGTGGCACTAAGAGTATATTGACTCAAACTATCATCTTCATGTAAAAATGGAAAATGGGTGGCTACCAGCTAGAAATCGCCATTCTTGTACTTTGAATTTAGTTCAGGACGCAGGCCGTTCAGCTCTCCCTGCGCGGAAAATTGCCGGACATCATTGAGCCAAGAATCTCGGTCCCTGGTAAACGGCATTGCGATCTACACCCAGGATAAATTCATTCTCCTCCCGTGGTTAGAGGTTGCCCGGACGCCGGAAGCAAAAGGAGGTGAGCAGCTAAGGAGCCATAGAGGCAAGCTTCAGAGACCCTTCACATCCGCGGCTCAAGTGCCCGGCCCAAGCCAGTGGGCGCTTGTCGACCAACGGCTCGGTGTCTAATGGTTGGTCTCGCCGTCTCCGGATTCCTTTTTCCGGATCCTGCAACAGAGACACGCGGATGACCCTTAAGTGACTAAACGGCTGCCTTTAAGAGTCATGTCTCGGATTAGCAGAAAGGACCGAACGGACCATCGCCTGGTAGATTCAGATTTTGGTGCCCCAGTCCGAAATTTCAACGGTTCGACACGCTATTTTTCATCTGAGTGGACTCACAGCTTGCTGAAGAAATCTGTCGTCGTCGCAGCCACCATTCAGCTCATATTCATAAAAATAACAAGAGAGATAATAATAAGAGTTCGTGTTATTGGGCATGATCTTTATCTTTTACAGACTGTTTTTTTTGAAATTCGTTTAGTTTTACGTTTACGGATGTGGTGAAGTACGTTTCTTGTCTGTTGTTTGCAAACCTTCTAACTTTTCAGCCGTGCTGGATTTCCGACAATTAAATTTCGCGTTATTCCCCCCCCCCCCCCCCCCCCCCCCCCCCCCCCCCCCACCCGCGTCCAAGCACTCCAAACCGCCCATGCGTCATCAGTGATTTTGTTTTATCTTTTTGCCGTTTTGTTGTTTGCTATTGACATAAAGTTAGTATCACATAATGGTGGGTTAGAGTACGTACCGTCAATCGGGCTGATCATTTCTTCAATTGCGAACCGGAAAAAGCCACCGAACATGTCACGTCCTTCCGTCCCAAAATCTAACAAAAAAGGGAGATATTTAAGTCGCTTTGCGCCTAAGTAAGTAGTATTTCCCGGCCAATTCTTTATATTCTAACTCCTAACATGGTCAAAGTCACAAGTACACCTACGTGCTTCCATCCGCTTAAACAGCTTCTGTTGCGAAAAGTATCTGAAGTATCTCTCTGCGTATTCTAACCTCCTAATTCCAAAACAGAAAGCTACCAACAACAGTTAGTAAAAGATGGTATCGACCTGCTGTATGGTTACTGCAGAAACCAGGGCAGAAACATTTATAACTCTTAAGAAACATCTGCCGCTGGTAACCATTTATTCTCCGAACAGACGAACATTACTGGATATACCAAAATTTATTTTCGTAAATTCACAGATTTTTTTTCTCTCTATGATCGCCTCCCTGCAGTAAATCTTTTCTATTTTTTTTTAAATATTCACTGTAAAAAGTTTCTCCGAGTAAGGATTAAAGTTAACTGCAGTATTTGCTACTGGGATTGATCTTATCTCTGCTGGGATAAGATTAATCCGAATTTAAGAAAGATTATCTCAGTAGAGACAAGATTCATCCCAGAAGCAAATACCGCAGGAATTTTTTTTACAGTGTATAGGCTACAGCAGACGAAAGAAGCTTGAACTAGAACTTACCATGAAGCGAGTGAGACATTCTTTCCTTCGCCATTTGAAAAGCATTGCTGAACTCGTCACCCGCATCGGGATCAGCACCTGCTTCCAATAGGGCTTCGACTATATTTGTCTCACCATTCATTGATGCTACATGAAGAGCTGTCCAACCAAGGGGGTGACGGGCATTGGGGCTGGCTCCCCTCTTTAGAAGCCTGAAAAGGTTGTAAAAGATTCATTGCAACAAGTGAGTAACCGACTCTTTGTGTTTGGTTCACAGAGTAGACTAAGCCAAGGTATAGTTTACAGATCTGTAGGCCTATACAGTTATGGGGAGAATTGGACGACACATTCCTCTCACTTCGAACAGGCATGATAAAAGTAGGCTACAGCAGCCAAGTCTGCAGCGGGTCAAAGCTACGTCACACTAAGAACAAAGAATCCAATAGAATCCTCGGTCTTTGGTCCGTGCAGCGACTATGGATACCCCGCTAAAACTGGGCGGAGCTAGAGGTGCTTGCTGTGAGGTATGAGTTGAAACCCGTCTACGAGCCTTTCGCCGCTGCGCATACTAGATGAAAAACTGTAGGATGCCTTCATCCTACAAAAATTACTAAATGATATAACTGCATCAAAAGGCTTTCGCCTCTATATATTAGGTGAATCTACATGAGAAGGAGGTGAATCTACTTATAATTAATTTATAGAGGCGAAAGCCTTATTATTGCAATAATTATTATTATTATTATTATTACTTACCGTCTGACTTCTTCAAGACTTCCAGATCTGCAAGCAGCCAGTAAAGCGGAATCATCTAAAATAGTTCACACAGTCAGAACACGAATGTCTATGATAAACCTAAGACAATCTTTGCTTGCATATGTTTCTGGTGTGCGGTTGTTACAACCCTCAACAAGCTAGAGGGTAGACTAGAAGCACGATTTTGACTTTGAAGACTTGAAAAATAGAAGGGTTAATCCCACGTTCTTTGAAATGCCAAGATGGAAATCTGGTAGCCATGCTTTACAAAGCCCTCGTGAGACCGATCATGAGTATGGTCGCTGTTCCGTCAGACCCTTTCTTGATAAACAAATCGAAGCCATAGACAGAGTACAGCGACGGATCACGAAGTTCTGCCCTGCCCTTCGCGATTTAACTTATCCGCAACGACTCGAAACCCTTACTTTTCTGTCATCACAATACCGGTTTCAACGTGGCGATCTGATTCATGTTACAAAACTTGCCAAGGAAACTACGATAACGTGCCTGCCGAGATAGATCTAAATTTAAACAAAAACAATCTGTGTGGACAAGACTTCATGCTGACTGGCTGGCGATTTTCAAAGTACATTAATAGGTTGTCTTTCCAAAACAGAATGGTTGACTGTTGGATTACCCTTCTATCTTAACTGGTATTGGGTGACTCCATCAAAGTCTTCAAAAATTCCCTTGACAGTCTGAGGTAATGCAGAGGTAAATGCCCTATATTTTTGCATTATATTATTATTATTATTTGACACTGCAAGATGAATATGTCAGCAACATTTTATTAGAGCTATACTTCGACCGTCCTAGAAAAGAGCCTAGAAAAGGATGAAAACCACAAAACAACTCTTACTATAACTGATCCCACGTTTTTCTCCATCCTTGTCAGAAACATTCACAGCAATTATTCCTAAAGCTGCAAGCAGAACATTCGGATAGCTGGAAGTGGTCCCCTGCTTGTAGTCTGTTGTCCTCTGGTATGATAAGGTTCTAATAGTTCTTCCTAGGGAAAGGATATCTTCATGAATAATTCAGAAAGAAAACAAACCCAAAAGCTAAGTAGTTCAAGGTACAGGACCAGCTTGCAACAAAGCAGCACGCTGCTACCATGAGCTAGATGTCCCCACTGAAGTATTGGTGTAGAACCTAAGCCTAGGCCTAACCTATAGCGGTTTGCAAAGAAGGATGGAAGAGAGATATATAAGCAATAAGAAAGAAGAATTAGGGTTTAAGGCAATGAAAGTCAAGACTGAAATTAATCAACTATACCAGACAGTTCTAAATATAGAAGCTGCATGGTCAGTCTATGGTCTTTACATCATATCGACCTCCTAATAAGCTCCATTAGTCAGTATGGGTGTTCTTCTGTTGCTTCTACTATACTTTTGCTAGGATGCAACATCCTGCTTGCATAGCACACTGAATTATCATTATACATTCTTTACTGACTTGTTTCCTGCCAAGAGTAACTTCCAGCACAGAAAAAAATTGAGTGAGGATTCGTCCCTTAATACGAGCCTCAGATCGATTTGGTCGGGGATCTTGTTTGGTCTTACACTTTTTCGAAACCACACAACAACTTCAAGCATTTCAGGACTCGAAATGTCGTTTTCGAAATGGATTTTGGTCCACAGATCTGTTTAATCTCTGGATTTCGGAATTTTACCAGGATCAGTCTACTAGGCCTACATAAATGAACTCTACTACACAAATGCTTATCTGGATTCTCTAGCAATACTGTATACTCTATGCTAACTCAAGCCTAGCTATGCTAGTTTTCACTTACCCAATTGCAATGTGTTTAGATTTTGTGCTGGCATGCATTTTGTAAGACTTTTTCTCGCATTCTCTGCAGAGTGACAGAACCTTTGGTCTCTGCACAACAGCTTCTGCAGCCTCCTTGTCACTACTCTCCAAACAATTTCCATAGCTGAAACTATGAGAACTGCTCAGCAATGATTTTTCAGCACAAATTCAGCTGGAATAAAAACCAAAAAAATCAAGAATTATACAGCAAGTAGTAGAGTTACTTCAAAGGTTTCCAGAAGGAGGGAATATTTTTCGTTATGCCGGAAGTAGACAGGTAGAACCTGCACAGAAAATATAATTGGAGGAAGAGGACCTCTTTGTTGTAATGTAACACTAGGCTAAAGGTATCATCACAGGCTCAGCTATCATACCTAGTGGTATGATGAACTTTGCCCACTGGCAAAGCCACATAATGTTTGCAGGGCCGTCACTACTAGAGGGGGGGGAGGGGGGGGGCGCCCCCAATGTTGTCGGCCAGTCGGTAAAAAATAGCCGAGTCGGCGCCAAGCGCCGCTATTTTTCTTAAAAACAGTCGATTTTTTTCTTGGAAACAGTTTCGATTTTGTCGATTTTTCTTAAAATTAGCACAGTCGTTTTTATCTGCAAAACCAGTCGGTAAAAATGACCAGCCAGTCGGTAAATACCTCGTCCCCCCCCCAAACATTTTGGCTAGTAACGCCTCTGAATGTTTGGACATTTGAAACCATTCATGTCTTTTACCAGTAGAAGAGCTCCAGGCAGTCCTTCAATTTTGGAGTACTATATGTCAAACATCAAACGACTGGATGACAAACATCTTGCCTAGGAAAGTAGGCCTACACTGTTGGTGAAAAACACCGAAAGGGCTGCTCCACTCAAGTAGGAAATCACAACAAAAAATTTGGCTAGCCGAAAAAGTCTCAGTTGCAGTTAAAGCTAGTTACTTTATGTTGAATATGTTGCAGAGCCTAAACAGTTCTCAGGCTTCGAAACTAGGCTTATCTTCTCAATTTCAGAATACCCAGACTTCAAAAACCTCTTCTTGTCAAAGTACTGTTTTGACAAGAATTGAGCTTCTGGAGATTACTTTTGTTGGAGCCTGTTTTCGAGAAAAAAAACACAAGAAAAAATGACAGTTTTTAAGAAAAACCTACTCTTCTGATGAAAAATCGGCTGATCTAGCCTACAGAAAATCTTACTGTTTTCATTAAAAAAAAACTGTTTACAAGGATGTGGGATTTAAGGATTTTATTTTGACCTTTTTTTCTTTTTTTTGTAGGTATACAATGCCCAGACAATTCTTTTAAGCAGACCAGCAGCTGATTCGCAGTGATAGCAAGGTGATAGCAGCTGGATAGCAGCCAGCTGAATCATGGCAGTCAGGTACGACCTCTGTTTCTGGTACAGTCAAGAGCTCTGTCAGTAAACAAGTAAACTGGCAGTTTTTGTCAGTGCAGCACTGAGTTTTATAAGACAAACAACAATGGACTAAACAGTGAGATGTGGCAAGTTGGATTGGAACAAATTCAAGTTGTGTACATGAGTTGAGAAGAATATCTAAACTGTGTAAAAGTAGAGCCTTAGGTAGCGTTCCAGTGAAGTTATTACAAGTTACGATGATAAGAGGAGGGGCGATCGTCGAATTGTGGTAGTTATCACGCTCTCTGGAACCCAAATAATAACACCGCATACATACGTCATCACTCTTACTCCTACAGGAGTTCCTGCAGAACCGATAGTTATTATTATGATGTATGATGCTCGCGACCATCATAAGTAGGGTAGCCACTAAAAAAAAAATTAATCAAACCTGAGCTTTTGAAGATCAGAATGTGATTCTCCTATCTTTTAGCTTTGATTTGAGGCCAAAATCACCTCTCTATCTTGTCTCTAAGCATCTTAAATCTTCTTTAGAAAACAGTATTTTACATAAAGAAATGCCTATGTTCATCCACTGACTTTAGGGTTTAGTCCATCTAGTGACCAGCTTGGAACTATGTGCTTCAATGAAATTCTATGAAACTGGGTGATTTTGATCTGGTTTTGAGTGCATGGGGAGCCCCAGCAAGTGAGTTAGATGAGAAAATATGAATATGATCATCAAGGTTAAAGTCCAATAGACCTATTGCTGCTACAGGCTGCTGACTTTTCCTTCTTAATATCAACAAATTTTTGTAGGCAAGTTCAGCTCCTTTTTTTTACATCTAAATTTACACTGAATATTAAGAAATAATATTAAATAGCTAGGACATTTTACTGTTAGCCTTATAAAATAGACAATTTTGTCCTGAATGCAATGGTATTTTTTAAATATTTTTTGGAGATGTTTTAGATAGGTAAAACTGATAAGGAAAATTCACAGCAATTCATGCATTCATTACAAAAAAATCGCCAATTTTTGCCACTAGGTATTTTTGTGGCTACCCTATCATAAGAAAATCATAACGATCGTAACAGTCCTGGAACGAAAATAATAAGTGAGAGGAGCCAATTTACTTATTACGGCGGGCTCTGGAACGGCAATAATAACAAGAATAGTAAAGTCCGGTCTTCACCTCCCGGAACTTCCGGAATCTGGGCTTCCAGTTCCAGATTATTCTTTGACGTCTTCTGTAAATTGCATCTGGAATATGAACCGGTCCGAAAGCATGTCAAAATAATCCGGAAATAAGTGGCTTTTGGACTTCCAGATTTCCAGAATTTTTAAGTATGGCAGAAGAAATAAAAAAAAAATCTCGGAAAATCTGGGAATCCAGATTCCGGAAGGTGAAGACTCACCTTAACGATCGTAACTAATATTACGTCGCTGGACCGGTACCTTAAAAACTGCCATAATCAAATCGTTCTTTTCTAAAACTCCGGGATAGCTTACCTGGAAATACCCTTTTGTAGTTTATTGCGAAACTCATGCTTTTACTAGTTTAAAAACTGCGCCAAATTCCTATGTCAAAGTTGAAAGCGGGAAAATTTGAATATCGTTAGCCACAAGCTTTATGTTTTACTAACTTTTTTCTGAAAGTCAAATTTAATAAATAGCCTACTTGAAAAAAGTAAGGTAGGAAAAGTTCCCAGTTCCTTTTCTGTTTGTTGCCATATTTTAGTACAGTAGAGGTATGCTTATGTGAACAGTTACTTTAACGTGAACACTGCAGTTTGGGCGAAATGGTAGACTGAAGATACTTAGGGTGGCCACAAAAACACCTAGTGGCAAAAATTGGCGATTTTTTTGTAATGAATGCAGGAATTGCTGTGAATTTTCCTGATCAGTTTTACCTATCTAAAACATCTTCAAAAAATATTTTGAAAATACCATTGGCATTGCATTCAGGACAAAATTGTCTGTTTTGTAAGGCCATCAGTAAGATGTCCTAGCTATTTAATATTATTTCTGAATATTCAATGTAAATTTAGATGTAAAAAAAAGTAGCTGAACTTGCCTAAAAAAAATTGTTGATACTAAGGCTAAGGAGGAAAAGTCAGCAGCCTATAGCAGCAATAGGTCTATTGGACTATAACCTTAATGATCTTATTCATATTTTCTCATCTAACTCACTTGCTGGGGCTCCCCATGCACTCAAAACCAGCTCAAAATACCCAGTTTCATAGAATTTCATTGAAGCACATAGTTCCAAGCTGGCCACTAGATGGACAAAACCCTAAAGTCAATGGATGAACATAGGCATTTCCTCATGTAAAATACTGTTTTCTAAAGAAGATTTAAGATGCTTAGAGGCAAGATAGAGAGGTGATTTTGGCCACAAATCAAAGCTTAAAGATAGGAGAATCACATTCTGATCTTCAACAGCTCAGGTTTGATTAAAAAAAAATTTACTGGCTACCCTACTGAAGAAGATCCAAAATACCTGTGTTTTTAGCTGCCCTTTTTGCCTACTTTGGCTAACCGGTAATTAGCTTTAGGCACAGCAAGTGCATGAAAATGGCAAAGTCTGAAGTCAACAAACGTTCTACGACGGCTCTACTGTACAGACAGTAGATAGAGCCTCTTCTATAGGAATGCTGATGTGCTGCATATTGGCTGCATATGCAGTCTATACCCTGTCTATGCAATCTTCTACCCAGGCCCAGCTCCTACCTTCTGCCTACCTTGGAGGTTTGTCCTGATCTTGCCACTGTTGCAATCGCCTACCTGGGGGGTTTCCTCTGATCTGGCCTGGCTGTCAAGTAATCTCCTGAAGCTGAGGTATAACCTGCTATCTGTGGGGTTTCTGCCAATCTGGCTGTTCTGGTGATCTCCTGAGCAGGAGGTTTGCCTCATTTTTGAGGTGATAAGTAAATTTGCTGCTCCTTCTTATTATTTTCGTTCCACGACTGGTCCCGAGCATCATAAGTGATTATAACTATTGGTTCTGCAGGAGGAGTTCCTGCACGTATGTCTGCGTTGTTATTATTTTTGTTCCAGAGAGCGTTATAACCATCACAATACAGCGCTCGCCCCTCCTCTTATCATCATAACTTGTAATAACTCACTGGAACGCTACCACAGTTGGGAGCGAAAATAATAGGAAGGAGGAGCGTATTTACTTATTTCGGCAGTCTATGGAACGGCAATAATAACAAGAATAGTAACAATCATAACTAAAAATAATATTTACCACTGCGGTTTATCGCAATACTTTATTCTATGGAATATTGACCCTTATGACTCTCTAAGCTGTTGCGTCTGTAATAGGGTGTAGTAGGATGTGTATGGGCAGTTTTCTTATAGACTACTGATGATTCTGGCTGTGCTGATCGGAAAAATAGAAGCAAAAATCTCCTGACCTGACCATCTTCGAACTTTGTTAGGTAGGCACCTGGCTACATGATCAACGTTTGTTGGCTATGGGTTGGCCAGTTGCTTAACTTCTGTTTTAACACGCCATTGAAGTTCATCTGGCTCTAAGCAGTATTCGTCTTAAGAAATCATGAATATGTTCCTGTAGAGTTTGTTCAGCAATGTTTAAGCTACCTATCCTTCCTCTGTTTCAGGAATGACTAGACATGGACGAAATAGTACGGCAGGCGCAGTGTACACATATCATGAGCGTAAGAATGATGAGAAAGCGTCAGGCTATGGAACGCTACACCAGAGGCTTGGAAAGGACTCCCTCAAACAGTTTGATTGTTGCTGTCTCACCCTGCAACCCTGTCAGAACCCTATGCTGACGTGAGTGAAATCCTATGTCCTGTGTTAGTTTGCTATGTTTGTTTCTTTATGTAATATGCTGTAGCTTCCAGAGTTTCGGCCGTATGCTCTGTAGTATGATATCGTCTCTTTTGGTGTATTAGGCCAATTACCCATAAATCCACTTGCGTACTGAAAGGACAAGAAACTATAAATATTTCTTGAGCCCAAGCTGACTTAGACTCATATATTCATATAATATATACAAAAACGGATTCGTCAGCTGTGATGCTTATGAAGCGATATTTCGGCCCTTCTTGGCAAGAGTCCTCTTCAGGTTGTCATTCTTCTGGGCCAACGCTGGGGAAGAAAACAAACCTGATCGTATTATATGAATAGACAAGAAACTATTCATACACTGTAGTTCCTGACAATATTTCTGCTCTGCAGACATCCACAAAACCCTTGTTAATGAAGACACATTTTATAAAAGATCTACTAATTATTTTGTTGTGTTTATTATTATTTTTGCAACTGAGACTCTGAAAGGTCGTCGAGAATGATATCCTTCCGATCAGATTGGGCCTATGTTCCTTTATGTTCTGCTTCTTTCTTAGGCCCGAAGGATACCTCTATGACAAAGAACCACTTCTGGAGTACATGCTTACCAAAAAGGCAGAGATCGCCAAGAAGGAAAAGGAATATGCGAAGCAGCTGAAAAGTGACAAGGTATTTGAGCTCGGCTTATTTCCTTTTTTGACCACTTGCAGTCCTATAGAACTGCTGAAGACTCCCCACTCCCAGTTCTTTTTCTAGAGTATGAGGCGATTCTAAAAAACAGGGACTGGTAGGTAGTCTGCGACCGCATAAGATGAGAAACCTAGATAAATTTGCAACGAAGTGGTCACTGGTTAATCTAGGTCTGTCCATGTTCACATTGTTGTCTGGTCGTATGCAAAGATATGAACGATTTCAAGTATTAAAGGATGTGAAGTGGTAATCGTACTACATCTTCGTCGCTCTATGCGTTTTCTTCCCGCAACTCCCACATGGTACAATAGTATTAGGTATAGTAGCATACAATTTTGTTAAAAATGGAAATTTTTCAGTCAATAGCACAACAACATCGGAGCTTGCAAGGATGTTCTAACTTATAGAAACATGAACAAAGAAAAAGAGAGACCATGGTTGAGGAAGAAAACATGTGTTGAAACCAACTAAAAAACAATAAACACCTTGTCCTCACCCCCCCCCCTCCCCCCCAAAAAATAATGACATAAAGAGAATGTGGACACAAATAACTTAAGGAAAATTTCTTCAATCTGTTTCAAAAGTATACCTACCGCCTACCGGACAACTCCATACATAAATCTGATTTCGTTCTCCTTAAAAATTTGACTTATTGTTGCCGGGAATGTTGTAGGCCTATAGGTGGCTCCCTAAATAGTTTCTGGTTGAAGAAAAAATAATAAAGAAAATCTTATGTTCGGTAAGACAACATTAATGTAATGATTTGAGTAAGTTTGAACCTTTACTTATTTTTTTTCTGCAAATGGCCGTCTTTGTGACCGATCTGAGGCGTCACTTTTATGGCACACTTGGTTGTTTAGTTTGACAAGATCTTCTAATTAATTTTGTGTATCTACTAGGAAGAAGAAGCGAATGTTGCTGCTGAGGAAGACAAGGCGAAAGTACAAAGATTTGTTGCTCAAGAGAGAGGAGTTGCTACATCTTCCACCGCTCGTAAGCCTTTACCTTATCTTCCAACACAAGCCTGAGTTTGTTCTTTATTATCCTGGTGAGTCACACCGGCAGAATTTTCGGGTACTTTCTGGGCATTTTTGTCCTGGGCGGTGGACAATTTCGGAACTCTTCCGTCGGAAACCCTTGCAGTTGTTCTTGCGTCACCTTGTATTATTATAATACCTGGTATATGGTGAAACCAGGTGGGAAGAGTGAATATGCTCTGACTGTCCGATAATGCCGCAAAATGAAGGTTTGTGCAGTGCTTTCTTCCATCCGTAATTTTTGGCTATTTCCAACTTGAGGTGTAAACGCGCCGTAGCGATTTCTGTGTTCTCTACCTGACCGGGGTGCTGGGATCGGGTTTGACGAAGGTGTGTATTTGATGTTTCCGTAACAAGTATTCTTCCCTCGAAATTGTCCTTTATGATATTGTTTCGTAAGCACTTAACTTGAGCTTGCCTTGAACCTTGAACATTTGACGATGTGCCCCCGGATACTACTATTTCAAAATGAACGGGTAAAAATAAGGTAAAACTTGATCTTCCTATGTTCTGTAAATGCACTACCAAAATATGTCCCTAAGGTGCTCATGTTTAGACTGGGCGGGGCTCTTGAGCCAAAGGGCCCTGCGTGTACTCTTCGTAGCTTACGCGGTCTTCCAGCTTCTACTGCCGGCGTACTAACTTTCTACCCTTTCGAATTTCTGCTTGTTCAAGATCTTCCGGCTCCCTTTGGTGGACTTTGGTTATACATCCTATTTCAATGCCTCCATTTCGATTCGATCGAATAGCGGAACGGGCCCCTTGCCTTGCTCGCATTGAGCATCCCTGCTTCGTAAGATACAGTACAGATCTTGCGTGAAGTCTGTGGATCAAGGTAACAGTTACCTTAGAATAAGGTGCTGTAATACGGAGGGGGGAGGTTCAATAGAGGGACGTTGCGTCCGGTAGCGAGGTGGAGGCTGTGGGGTCTGTCCCTAGGGTCGGTGAGAGTCAAACAGACTAGGGTTTACAAATACTTCCTTTACACGGTACTCACTTAACAAGTCGTCATCCAAATAATCACTTAAAACTCTGACACTGACAGACAGCTAGGTAACATCGCTCTTCTCTGATACGATCACTACTCATTATGTGCAGTATTTACCGTCTTAGCGTCATCTTGAGAAGAAACCGACTTACAATGACTCACCAAGGTGTGTTTTGTTTTCTGCACACTTAATTCAGAGATACCACTGTTATGTACAATTCATATCGTTACAGCGCTAGAAAATGTTGGGCATACAAACGCTGGAAAAAAAACCCTATTCGGCTGTATAGGCCATGAAATATCCGTGCAGAATGTATCTTCCCGTTTTTTACAGATAATGGCCCATCCGGCAGCGGACTTTCCAATATGACAGGATCGAAAGCAAAAGTGCTCCCTGCGTTTTGGGTTCCATCGGAGACACCTGATAGTAAGGCGCGGAGAATAGCGAAACCGGTAAGCCGTAGTTATTATCTCTGGGGTTTCGAAGCGGCAGCGCAGTTTGAGTCGCTTCAGGCGTAGCACTACCTTACCTGTGGTGCACCGCAAGGTACAAAATTAGCAGCGTTACTTTTTCTAGTTGTAATAAACGACATCCTCTCTGGAACAGATGAACGTTTTAAGTTTGTAGACGATGTTTCGTTGGTTCTGAAATACCTAGTGGAGGGCCAATCCCCCGTTCCACAGTTCGCCCCTACCCTGTTTCCAGAGTTTGAGGAACAGTGCAAGGGAGGCATGCTCGAGATCAACATTCAACAAGACCAAAGGTTTCGATGGGATCCCAAAAATTTAATATTTGACTCAGACAACTAGGTCTGGTCTTCGCCAAATCCAGTCTTCGCCAGGCTAATCATCTGCGAAAATTAAGTTCAGATATACCTGTCTAAGCCATATCTATTTTAACGATACTGATCGAAACTTCCTGCTTTACTTCTGCCAAATTTCCGGTTTCGGCCGAATTCCGAGCGATCTACTTGTCCAGCCAAAAAAAGATAATTCAGAAACGAATTCAGCGTATCTCCTTATCCCTATAAAGAACATCTTATCAACTTCAAATAAAGCTTTAACTTATAAAAAAAATCCGGTTTCAACCGGATTCCGGACGAACTTTATGTCCGGGTAAAAAATGAATGTCATATACAGATTCAGCGTCTCTTCTTAAACTTAAATCTGTCATCTAATCAACTTCAAATAAAAATATTAATTTTAACAAGTTTTCCGGTTTCGGCCGGATTCCGGGCGAACTACTTGTCCGGCGAGAAAATGGTTTTCACCATCGTGTTCGGCATGTCTGCTTACTCCTGAATCGAACATCTAATCAACTTCAAATAAAACTTTTCTTTACAAGAAGCGCTACAGTTCTGGGAGTAACTTTCAGCAATGACTGCTCATTCAAAGATCACGTCGAAAGCGTAGTGCGAAAGTGCCATTCCTCACTGCTAACCTTAGTGTCAATGCGTAGACTTGGTTTCACAGCTCCCGAACTTCGCCTCGCATACCTCACCCACGTGCGCCCCCTTTTAGAATACTGCTGTCCGGTGTGGGGACCCCAAGTGTAGAACACAGTCTATCTAACGGAAGAGCTAGAAGTAGTACAGAAACGCGCATCAAAAATTATCATGGGACCTAACTTCCAGTCATACGATCAGGCACTGACAGTGTTGAGAATCCCGAGTCTCTACTCCCGAAGAGAAGAACTGATTTTAAAATTTGGCAAAAAGCTGTTAGCAAGTGAGAAGTACCGAGTCTTGCTCCCCCCCCCCCCCTGATGCCCCAAAAAACAGTAGGACAAGACGGCAAATAAATTAGTGCCTGCCAAAGGACGAACCTCGAGGTTCATGAACTCGTTTGTGCCCTTTTTTACAGAGATTTTTAACAAAGTGAACTAGTGTAATATATTTTATTTCATTATTGTAAATTGTAAATGACCAGCATAGTTTAGCATCTTCTGCTGAAGAAAGCTACGAAGTTGGTTTGTCAATAAACGATTTCAACAAACGATTTCAATTCAAAAAAAAAAAAAAAAAAATAAGAGACTGGTCGGAGTGCACAAAACCACTCCTAAGCAGTCATTGAAAGGGGATCTTCAGCTACCAGAGAACAGTACTCAGATCTGGTGTAAGAATGGAGAGCAAGATTGTGGCCGTTCCAATTGAAAGCTCGTCTAGATCAAGCAGGGCTGTCTTATGCTTGGAATGAGGGAATTGTGAAAAAGGACCAAGAAATTCATGGTTGGGAAGCGAAACATCAGAATTCAGAAGCTCTTAAGTTCTATAGTAAAGTTAAAGATGCTTTTGATTTCGAGTATTATTTGAAAGTGGTGTTAACCCTGTCACTCCGAAAACTTGGTTTCAGTTCCAGTTCAGTTCAGTTCAGTTCAATTTTCAGTTCAGTTCAATTTTATTCATAAAAATAATAAGCACCATTAACTCATTATGACCCCACCATAAGGCCTAACATAAGGCCTGGCAATGAATAAAGAATAAGCCCCTTATTCTTTATTCATATAATCTTAAGGGAAACGAACCAAACAAGTCTACAAAAAGAATGATAGAAACAAGAATAAAGACATGACAAACTGTCAAAAAAATCCGTTGACGGACGATCTTTCGTCAACAAAGCGCCCTTGCCCCCCCCTCCAAAAAAAAGGTAAAAAAATAAATAAAGGAAGGAAATTATGTTTTTTTACAAGAAAAAGGACTTGGCCTGTGACTTGATAGCTGAAAGGGTAGACGCAACCCTTACCTCATCAGGTATTGAATTCCACACTCCCGGAGCAAAGTGTTTAATTATGAAAGAAGCTCTAGTTGTTTTACGTGGGGCACTCGCCAACTGCCGGGCATTCCGAGTAGAATACTCGTGGAAATCCCGATTTTGCGAAAACAAATTCTGAGTTCCGGTCCAAGAAACATTTTGATAGGATGAAAGTTGGCCGGGGGAGACCTATTTTTGCCCTCTTTGCAAGATGGAGGAACAGAATTCGGCACACTCCTGCTTTACTGCCAAGCGCTTCCGCATTTGAGGGTTAAACGTTTAGGGGGTGGGTTGCTTTTGCTTCCCGGTATTCTGAAATCTGGGAAGCCCAACCTCATCGTGGAAGCTATGGACAGAAAGCGTTCAAACTTCGAACAGAATAAAGTTCAGTTTAGTTTTATTAAATAAATAAAAAGTATAATGCTGATAGAGGCTTTCACGCCTCTGACTTCACGGAAAACGCAAACAAGTTCATTTACGGAAATGCTACTAAACCAAAGCTCTCTAAGAAATGTCTAGACCGAAAACATGTCGTCCGGGTGAGTGCTATCTTAGCTTTTTGAGTTCGTTGACCGTGTCCGCACCTACCAAATGTCCAACGACCGACATCTTTGTCAGAGCTTGATTGAACAATTTAGAAACGATGGCCCCTTAGCTGCGTATTTACGTTGAGCGCAACCAATTTCTCAGCCGAAAGGTTGTCGTAGCCGACCTGGCACAACTTGTACATCTCAGTCTGATCTCCCCCGGTGAAATCGATATGCCAGTGTGGGAATATGAAGTTGACGCAGTTTCTCGTCATACGGAAAAATTTTAAGAAAAGTCGGAAATTTTTTAAGTAAGTAAGTAATTTGTTTATGACCCTCCGTTTTCAAAAGCGGAGTATGTAAGAGAAAAAAAATACAATTTTTCAGTCTTCCGCGAGAAAATAGTGAAAATTTTTATGTGCTGGCTGGGCCCAGTTGTCCAAAAACGAAACTATGGTTGCTGCAGCTTTAAGACATACGGTTCGCTTTTGTAGGCGGTTAGCTCGGCATTCCCCTCATTTTGCGCTTTCATAAACCCGGGACGTATTCTTCTTATAATAGGAGTTTATAGTAGGATTTTGGTATGGTCATGCCTGTTTGTGAAGGGTGGTTGGTCTGGCCATGCCAACTCGCTGTGGGCCTGTTCTCAACAGCAGGTAGCCCCAGGATTCAGTGAGTGAAGGGGAGTGAGGTTTGTAGGCCTACTGTCAGAAGTTTCATAACAGATAACACAAGAATGCGCGGTTTCAATAGACAATACTTGGTATGTTATCTGTTGTGATTTTGAAAACGTTATGCATTAAATGTTATGCGTAACAAACATTTCCAGGAAGATCCGAAAAACCGCCAGAAAAGAATCTGCTGACTTTTTGTTTATCGTCATGATATCTGAAAAGTCAGCAGGTGCCTTTTCGACATTTTTTCGGCTCTTTTTACATTTAAATGCATGACGTTATCAAAATCACAACAGATAGCATCCCAAGCGTTGTCTGTTGAAACCGCGCATCCTTGTGTAATCTGCTATGAAACTTCTGACGGTGTGGTAACCTCTGCGAGTGATGAACCACAAACTCTACAAGAGATACCGAACTCCAGGCTGCGTAGAGAAGGACTATGGCGGAGTGGGCCGCAAGATACGACAGCGTCTGAGCTTGCTTGGATAATACCGAAAGGGGGGGGGGGGGATGGAGTACATACAAGGTAGACAAGACAGAAGAAATCCGATCGGTGTTAAAAGACTGTATTCACGATGTACACTTACATTTTGAAAGGGGGGGGGGTGGAGTAGGCTACATAGGTCGAAAAGACAGAACAAATTCGATCGGTGTTAAAAGACTGTATTCACGATGTACACTTGCATTTGTGGTGCGACCTCTCGTTGCCAAGAGCGTGTTCCACCCTACTTACCGTAGTTACTGCGCTAGTTACCGTAGTTACTACGCTAGGCTGGAACGCTTTTTGAATTTTTCGGTCACATATCAGGCCGCGGGGTGATCCGACCAATCACGTTCGGGAGCGTAGTTACTACGCTAACTACGCTCCCGAGCGTGGTAAGCAAATAGTTACTGTTAGTTACTATTTTGAGAAGGTTGGAACGGTCAGCGTAGTAACTTTTCGTGAGGCTGGAACGATAATAGTAACTAATAGTTACTATTGGTTGAGGGGTGGAACACGCTCCAAGTAACTGTCGTAAAGCTGTCTGATGTCTGAGTTATTTCGTTACAAACTTCCAATGAATGCCGTTTCGATGCCCTCGTCGAAATGCCAAGGTTCCTGTTTTGTTCTGTCCTTACAAGTCTGTATTCTCCACACTGTCCTTTGCACCGTTTTGTATATGCGTAAGATTTCACAACTGAAAATATCACTTGACAGACGTCTACACGTCCTGCCGTTTCGAATATGCTTGTTTAACGTTCCGTCACCAATAGGTAATTTTTTTTTTATTATTTTCGTTTATAACACATGACAGTCTAATTATCGCTAATTATTTCTGTGTGTAACACCTGGCAGCTGATATTCAAAAGTTCCAGACTGTCCCTTCTGTTACTACACTGTCAGAAGTTTCATAACAGACAACACAAGGATGCTCGGTTTCAACTGACAACTCTTGTTGAAACCGCGCATCCTTGTGTTGTCTGTTATGAAACTTCTCACAGTGTACGAGTCCATAAATGGATTAACAGTACTAATGTTTATGATAAGACTAATACACTTATGTTATCTGGTACGTTGTCCGACGTTAGATCGCAGGCGGTCGGTATGGCATATTGTAGCTCCGTCCTTTACTTCGATTGTGTGGGGTTCCTTTGAATGATTGTAGTACTTTGATTGCAGAGCGTAGGATTAGTAGAATGTAGTTGACTTGGCGGACGAACGGGGCTCTCTCGATGCTTGCAACGTCAGTGCCGGATGCACTGAGAGTACAGTTTAGGCGGAATCACACTGTTGGTTCTAAGTCTATAGACCTTGTTTTCTCCCTTAACCTTTTTGAGAAACGCAGTTCTCTCTCGCGCAAATGGAAATGCCTTGAGTCTCGCCATTATTGTTTGTTTTTTATTTAACCCGGCTGGTACTGGATCAGTCTGTAAGTCCGAGTCGTCCTTTACCTCGTTGTATTTAACCAGCTTGCGACTTTCGATTGATGATGGGGGGCGTGAGTTCAACTGTTTCCGAACGAAGAGGTCCCAAGACTCATCGTTTGAGCTGGGTCCTGCAATCACGCCGCTTTCATTGTTCGTAAGAGCTACGCCTTGCCTATTTCCTTCTGCGACAACCTCCATGGGTTCCTCACTTGGGGTGTTACGAATAGTTACGCGCAACGTCGTATGTATTGGCCCTTTTCTTTTTGATTTTTTAAGAAGGTTGGGCTCGGATACGGGTACAATACTGACGTGTCTGGTTTCTGTTTTTGACTTTTCTATGAATAAAGGCGTAGTATTTTTAACCACTCGAGAACTGCTTTTCTTATAGGTTTTTAGGGTCTGACATGTCTCTTTACTTACCGAACCGAACTTTTGGGAAAGCGCGCCCTTATCCTTGACTGCAGTACGTTGGCCTTCTGACCTAAAAGTAAGCAACGCTTTAGCCTCCATTATCCATTGCGATCCTTTGGGGATTTCGTCTTCGAAATACTGTTCTCTTCTATGTTACACATTCTAATCCGGAACTTTTACATGATACGGGACGTTACAAGCACATTTATCATTCAATCTAATACCGGCGCTGTTGACTTAAAGAGTTTTTAGCTCTTCTGACAGCTGATGGGTATTCCTCTTTCGTCGAACAGGCATTTTCCCAAATATACTTTGTTTGCATTTCATCAGTAGGCTATGAAGAGACGTATTAAAAATTATATCATCATTATTATCAATACGGTCGAATCAATGTTGAACAAATTATTTATTTATTTAACCTATTAAACGGCCAACTTGGGCCATACTAAACAACAACTAACAATGAAGTCCAAGAGAAGAATTAAGCCTTTCTGCTTAAGTGTTAAACAAGGGTATTTCGCGATCTAACGCTTCTTTCATTTGGCTTAATAAAACTTCGGCATGCTCTAGGCTTCTCAAGCAAAGTTTCCATACGATGAAATGGTATCCTACAGGCCGCGGCAGCTTATGATAGGAGTCCACAGTAGGAGTTTGGTTGAGTCATGCTTGTTTGTAGAGAGTGGTTGGTCTGGCCATGCGAACTCGCTGTTGGCCTGTTCTCAACAGCAGGTAACTGCAGGATTCGGCGAGTGAGGGGGGTGAGGTCTGGTAACCTCTGCGTGGTCTACAAGAGATACCGAACTCCAGCCTGCGTCGAGCAAGGACTATGCCGGAATGGGTCGCATGATAGGAAAGCGTCTGAGCTTACTTGGATAGGGGGAGGGAGGAGGGGTGGACTACATAGGTAGGAAAGACAGAAGAAATTCGATCGGTGTAATAAGACTGTATCCGCGACGTACACTTACATTTTGGTAGATTCGGTTAGGTTAAGTCCAATCCAGGTTAAAGCTAGCAAATATTTTTTCTGGGTAACTGAGAACAGAACTGAATGCGACTGGGCCGATACACGTGTGAAATCTCTTTAAGTAGGCAGCCTCAAAGCTGCACTCGGTGGACGCGGAAACAGTCAGTTCAGTGAACTCTGCCTTGACTGGAAGGCAGGTGTTCGTCATCGGTTCTGGAATTTTCCGATCACCAAACAATTTTATACTTTGTATGAAACTCTCACATGTGGCGAGGTCATTGGCACGAAGCTCAAGTTTACTGTCTGCACGATTTTGCAATATTAGTCTTGACAAAATTGCAATTATGGTGCGATCTCTCTTGGCCAAGTAACGGTCGTAAAGCTTTATCATATCTGAGATATGTCGTTACATTCTCCGTTTTGCCAAAACAGATTGGGCCAGAAAGGGCTTTAGTAACCACAGAACTTCAGTGTATGTCGAGCTCTACGTTTGGTCCTCAGATTCCACGGTAACATTCGTCATAAGGGAAAACCAGAAACCGGGGAAAGAGACACTTAGAAACGACTACCTCGGATGGGCCTTTGCAAATGGAACCAGCCAGACCAGCAAATATTGTCCCTTGAAACAAGACCAAAGATTCCGATGAGATCCCAAAAATCTGATATTTGACCCAAACAATTGGGTCTTGTCTTCGCCACTCAGTCTTCGTCAGGTTCCTTGAAGATTTGTAAAATAAAGTTCAAATATGGATTCAGCATGTCTCCCTGCCCCGATACCGAATCTCTAATCGACTTCAGAAACATCTTTGAGCTTCAACCAGATTTCCAGTTTCGGCCGAATTCGTGATGAATCATTTGTCCACGAAAACTACCAAGTTCAGATATGGATTCAGTGGACCTCCTTGCCCCTTCAATGAATATCTTATTAGCTTATAAAACATACATGTTTTTACCGTAAATTCGAAACCCCTCCTCTGCCTCTAAATATAGGACTAAAGGACAGGGGCGTCGCAAGGGGGGGTGCAGCACCCCCCCCCACCTTTTCGAGATTCGGTAAAATTTTGGGGCGGAGGCCCAAAATTTACTAAAATTGTTCGGTATTTTATCGATAGTAGAACTATTCGGTATATTTACGGGGATTCGTTAGTTATGTACAGAATCCAAAATAGGCTATCGGTACAAATCTGTTCGGTATAATGATCGGAATTCGGTATAATTGCCAGTATCGGTAGTTATCACGAATTCGGTGAGAGAATTTACTGAAATTATTTGGTAATTTTTTTATGCCAGAACTATTCGGCATATTTATGAGATTCGATAGTTACACAGAATCCCGAATCAGCTATCGGTCCAAAATTATTCGGTATCATGATTGGGATTCGGTATTTTATTCGGTATAATTTTCAGGGTTCGGTAGTTATCACGAATCCCGACTTTTGTTCTAGTTTCGACGAAATTATACCGAATACGAATATTATTCGGTAATATTTCGATACCAAAACAATTCGGTATAATAGCCGGCATACGGTAGTTATACAGAATCCCGAATATGGTATCGGTCTAAACTTATTCGGTATAATAGCTGGGTTTCGGTAATTTATTCGGTATCATTGCCAGGATTAGGGAGTTACCACGAACTTCGAAACTCGGAAGAGGTCGAGTGAAGCACTGGTCGCAGACAAAAGGACTCATCTATAATATTTTGGATCCCAAAAAGAAGATCTAATCATAAATGTTAGAAGATCTAATCATAAATGCGCCTGCGGCGCATTTCGTAATATTCTCTATTTTGTGCTGACAAACTTTAAAAAAAAATTCCCCTGCGGCGCTCACTTTATGTGATCATGGGCAGTATTGACTAGACTACAGTATAGCTGCTGCTGCCGGAACAAACGGATTTCGAAAATTTTCGCCTGCGGTGCTCATTTTAATTTTCTCTTGGATATAATAGATAGAGTCTGTTACTGCAATCGTGCCCGGCAATATATTCTGCAAGTGGGCTTCGCCGGAACGCCAACTAATAGTTGGCCTATCGTCTTTCATGGTGCCCTTTAATATTACTCTTCCCACGTAATCCTTTCTGTTCCGCAATTTAAAGCTCGAATTCTCAGTTTCTAGGATTCGGTAAAATTTTTGACAGATTCGGTAAAAAATTTGGCTCTGCACCCCCCACCTAAAATGCACTTGCGACGCCCCTGCTAAAGGACCCATCTACGAACTTGACCTGTACTTTGCCAGTGAATCCACATACGAAGTTTGAACAACAAATAACCCTTCGACCTTCGATTACACCCATCTCTGCGCGTTATACACGCGGCTGAAGTCCCTCATAAACAAATAATGACGTCATCCACGCTCAGAGCTTTCGATTGCCTGAACAAAGCGGTAGGGACTGCTGTAGCCGAAAATTGGTCGACAAATTTTGTGTCCGGTTTTCGCCGGATTCCGAGTGAACTACTTGTTCGGCGAGAAAATAACTTTTATATTCGGATTCAGCATGTCTCTTTACCCTAAATCAACTATCTCAGTAGCTTTTAAAAAATATTATTTTTTGCCCCTTAATTTGAAACCCCTCCCCCACTCCTAAATGTAGGGCTACAGAGTGCATCTACGAACTCGACCTTTCCCTTGATCCAAAGGGTCCTCACACCAAGTTTCATCAAAATATATAATTCCCTTCGAGAGTTATCGTGCTCACAGACGGACAGACAGACAGACGGACAACTTTTGCGATGTCATAGTTATCCCTCCACTTACGTTTTGGGATCCCAAAAACCGACGAGTCTGAGTTTAAGAGAAATTATAACCCTTACAAATACAACCAGCCAGATCAGCAAATATTGTCCCTTCGAGGATAACGAGCGAAAGTCGCTGAATCTGAGTTTACTGGAAAGTAGAAAAATAAACCCAGTGAATAGGATGAGAATAGTGAATAGGAATGACAAGACGAGATTATAAGATAAATTCCTCCTCTTGGGGATTTAGAAAAATAGGGAAGAAAATAATTCACAAGAAATATTTCGTAGGCTACTCTATAGAAATATTTGGTAATCAAATTTGTCAGTCCGCCATGAAAATATTTTGTGGAATAATATTACATTTTTACGAATTTAACGAAGGAGATTCCCTGTAGCATAAAGACGAGCGGGATTAGCGCTCCGGTTTGCAAGTACGCTCCAGTTTTCGCAAAATATAAATGCACGTTACCCGTTTCTCTCCCGCAGGATAAGAACATCTACTGCCCTATGTCTGGGAAGCCGATCAAGATGAAGGACTTATTTCCCATCAAGTTCACTCCAATCAAGGACGGCGACAATAAGACAAGCGTCATCTCAAAGGTCAACAGATACATGTGTCCTGTGACGCATGACGTCTTGAGTAACTCAGTTCCGATGGCCGTCCTCAAGCCTACGTAAGTATAGAATAGTGTTTGTTAGCCGTACGACACATATACTTAAAAGCTTCACTTGACAGCACTGGTAAAGAACTTCAACATGGTGATACCTAATTGGCCTAATTCATTACGAAAGAAAACCTACACTTCACATAATTTAACTAGTTTCATCCCTTTCATTTTCTCACCTAAACCCCTTGTAAACAAGACCAAAGGTTTCGATGGCCATCGATGGGATCCCAAAAATTTGATGTTAGCCTTCGCTAGGCTAATCATCTGAGAAAACCAAGTTCACCTCTATAAGCCATATCTATTTTGACGATACTGATCGAAACTTCCTGCTTTACTTCTGCCAAATTTCCGGTTTCGGCCGAATTCCGAGCGAACTACTTTTCCAGCAAAAAAATAAAGTTCAGAAACGAATTCAGCGTACCTCCTTATCCCTATAAAGAACATCTGATCAGCTTCAAATAAAACTTTAACTTATAAAACAAGAACTGGAAGCTCATATGGCACTTGCAAGGCTGGGTCAGAGGATGAAAGTAGGAATTCGTCAATTTGTGGGTTTGTTGTGATCATTTGTAATCAAAACTCTTGAAGTAAAAAACATGATGAACTCATCGGGAGCACGAAAATGTATATTTTACTCAAAAGTGTTGTTTGTACTTTAAGGAAATCACTTGTGAGCAAAACCCTTAAGGCAAAAATGATCATGGGCTCATAGGGATCACGAAAATGTGTATTTTGCTAAAAAGTGTTTTTTGTACGTTGTGGTTGCGATTAGTAAGGGATGGTCGGATCTGGGAACTGACAATTTCTAAGCCAATCTTGTCAAGTGTCTGATTTCCAAGCCAAGTTTCATCGTCCTAGCACATCTGGAAGTACCTTGATTCGCGATCACTGGAATTCTGGACCCCCCTCCAACTCCCCCCACAGTGCCCGAACCCGGTCCGGTTCTGTCACTGATGTATCTAGAGCTTCTGCTTGTTCTTCCAACCAAGTTTCGTCCCAATAGCTCCACTCTAAGCGTGTCACAAGATTTCGGGTTCTCCCCTCCACCTCCCCCCCCCAACATTCATCGGATTACATCCGGACTTTAAACAGGACATTTGAGACATGACATCAAGTTTCATTAAGATCCGATCACCCGTTCAAAAATTATACATACCTCAAGATTCAGGATTCTCCCTCCCTCCACTCCCCCCACGATGGTTGGATCAGGGAACTAACTATTTCTAAGCCAATCATGTCAAGTCTCTAATTTTCAAGCCAAGTTTTATCGTCCTAGCACGTCTGGAAGTACCTTAACTTACGATCATCGGAATTCCGGACCCCCCTCCCTCTAACTCCCCCACAGTGCCCGAATCTTGTCCGGTTCTGTCACTTACGTACATAGGGCTTGTGCTTGTTCTTTCCGCCAAGTTTCATTCCGATCGCTCCACTCCAAGCGTGTCACAAGTTTTCCGGTTCCCCCCTCCGACCCCCCCACCTTCATCGGATCTGGTCTGGACTTGAAACTGGGCATCCGAGACATGTGATCTTTCTACGTATCAAGTTTCATTATGATTCGATCACCCGTTCGGAAGTTATACATACCTCAAGATTCCGGATTCCCCCTCCCGTCACTCCCCCCACGATGGTCGGATCGGGAAGTTGACTATTTTCAGGTTAATCTAGTCGAGTCCCTGATTTGCCTGCCAAATTTCATTGTCCTAGCACACCTGGAAGTAACTTAACTCCGTATCACCGGAATCCCGAACCCCCCTCCAACTCCCCCCACAGTGCACGAATCCGGTCCGGGTCTGTCAATGACGTACCTAGGGTATGTGCTTGTTCCTCCCACCAAGTTTCATCCCGATCGCTCCAGTCTAAGCGTGTCACATGATTTCCGGTTCCCCCCTCCGACTCCCCCCCCACATTAATCGGATTCGATCCGGACCTGAATCGGGACATCTGAGAAATCACGTCTTTCCAAATATCAAGTTTCATTAAGATCCGATCACCTGTTTGAAAGTTATGCATGCCCCTAAATTCCGGATTCCGGCTCCCCTCCCTCCCCCCACGATGGTCGGATCGGGGAAGTGACTATTTCTAAATTAGTTTTGTCGGGTCCCTCATATGCCTGCCAAGTTTCATCGTCCTAGCACCTCTGGAAGTACCCTAACTTGCGATCACCGGACTGACCGACCGACAGACCGACCGACCGACGGAAAAGTGATCGGTATATGGCACTTGGCCGGAAGGCAAGTGCCATAAAAAAAACCGGTTTCAACCGGATTCCGGACGAACTATATGTCCGGGTAAAAAATGATAGTCAGATTCTTCAGCGTCTCTTCTTACCCTCAAATCTGTCATCTAATCAACTTCAAATAAAACTTTTGCTTTTAACAAATTTTCCGGTTTTGGCCGGATTCCGGGCGAACTACTTGTCCGGCGAGAAAATGGTTTTCACCATCGTGTTCAACATGTCTTCTTACCCCTAAATCGAACATCTAATCAACTTCAAATAAAACTTTTGCTTTTAACAAATTTTCCGGTTTTGGCCGGATTCCAGGCGAACTAATTGTCCGGCGAGAAAATGGTTTTCACCATCGTGTTCAGCATGTCTTCTTACCCCTAAATCGAACATCTAATCAACTTCAAATAAAACTTTTACTTTTAACAAACTTTCAGGTTTTGGTCGGATTCCGGGCGAATACTTGTCCGGCGACAAAATGGTTTTCATCATCGTGTTCAGCATGTCTTCTTACCCCATAATCGGCTATCACATTGACTGTTTCAAAGTATTTTGTTTGCCCCTTAGTTTGAACCCCCACCACTAAATGTAAGGCTACAAAGCCCATCTACGAACTCGACCTTACTCTTGACCCAAAAAATCCTCACACCAAGTTTCATCAAAATATCTCACTCCCTTCGAGAGTTGTCGTGCTTACAGACGGACGGACGTACAGACAGACGGACGGACAGACGCACAGACGGAGAGACGCACAGACGGACAACTTTTGCGATGTCATAGGTATCCCTCACTAACGTTTTGGGATCCCAAAAATTAGTACATCTTAATTATTTTAACTTTGTTTCGGGCCTCTGTAGTATCAGGAAACTGTAGACCACATCCATTAATAAACTGCTCCGTGGGATCCAAAAGTTGCTTGCGTTGGCCCAGAAGACCCTTTTCCTCTATGCCATCACGTAGAAGGCAGTGATGTAGTGATGGTGGGTTTACACACTGCGTAAAATCCGAGCGTAATTTACGCACGTATTTGAGCTTGAAAAAATCTCTAGCAGTACGGACGTATTTATATACAAAACGGACCGATTTCTCAAATACGTCCGTATTGCTAGAGATCTTTTCAAGCCCAAATACGTGCGTAAAATACGCTCGTATTTCAAAATACGTTCGGATTTACGCAATGCGTAAACGTAGCATGAGTGAGCAGGGATATTGTTGCCCGAGTTTTAATGTTCGGGGGGTGGGGTGGAACAAGGTTTTTAACCACTGGCTGGTCATTTTTACCGACTGCTTTTCAGGAAAATTGACCATTTCTGAAAACAAACGGCTGTTTTAAAGAAAAACCGCGGCGCTTCGCGCCATTTAATTTGTTTTACCGAGTGGCCGACTACATTGGGAAGGGGGCGTCTCGTCGATGCCTCTGTTGTAGAAGTTAGAATGACATTGGCATCCTGTGAGGCAAATTTAGTGCTTGTCATTATCGAACTTCGGAAATATGGCACGAATGTTTTCAAAAATCTCTTGCTAACTCACTGACTCACTCGGTGACTAGCTTACTGAAGTTTTATTTGCTATGTTCAGTGTGATGTAAAATGTTGCGATGTTGGGGAGTGGTGAAGTGGAGTGGGGAGTGGAGACATCTCATGGTCAGTGGATGTCTTCTATTGGCCAGAGATATTATATTTGGCTTCACTGGTGCCGACTCACAACCCAAGTATTTGTAGCCAAAGATAATTTGGAGACCACGTTTCCTAGCTTGCCGTTAAGTATGTATTGTCAGGCGTTCGATAAATACTACCTAAACAACAAGACAAAGCAGACGTTTCTTGCGAGTTTTAACTTGTTGCAAAAACTCCTGTTTCGTGGCGAAGAGAAAATTCTGGCACACGAAGATGTCGTTTAAAATGCCTTTTGTACAACTGGCGCACTAATATAACCCTTGTTTTCAGTGGCGACGTTGTGACGATGGACTGCGTTGAGAAAATAATTAAAAAAGACATGATACACCCCCTGACATCCCAGAAGCTGACAGAAAAGGACATCATCCCGCTACAAAGGGTAAATATGATAATGTTAGAACATCCACTACCCTCTCGCTTTCATGGTTTGAAAGTCACCTTCATTATTTGAACGTCACCAACAGTGAGCGGTCGGTTTATTTCCTCTATGAATAATTCTGAGAGCTCGTTTTGGTAGCCCGTATCCTCTTTTGTCGTTTATCCTCAAGGTTTTGCCTCATCGTAGGCTGTCACTTGCTCAGTACAAACCCTTGGGTTCCCGTCCTAGGATTCGTATGGGACTTTGGCCTACGGTCCCCGTGCCTAGATAGCAGATACATCGCATTACAGGATTAATCTTGCAGAGCTGCTGCGAGTCCAGCAAATCCGAGTCCGAGACAAGTCCGAGTCCTTGGAAAAGGCGTCTCGAGACGAGTCCAGGGTCCGAGTCCACAGCTCTGGCGGACGGACAGCTCCGTGAAAGACGAGTCCGAGTCCTTGAAAAAGGCGTCTCGAGACGAGTCCAGAGTCCGAGTCCACCAGCTCTGCCATCTAGCGGATGTTTAGCCTTTAAAGGACATGTCGTACTTATGATAGTAGTTCATTCTACTTCGGTAGTATTTATGTTCATTCTCGTTCCCGAGATTCTAGACTTGATAAGTGTATCCTCTATTAGCATTACACTGACTATCAGCCTTGCCACGTTTGTTACCTTTACGTGACGTATCAGGCTCCCGATCATTATCTCAGAGAAGCTTATTGGTCCGAATCATTGCCAAGTTTGTTATCCAAGGCAAGGTATATGAAAATAGGCTAAAAACCGCCAATGCCTTCGTATGATTTTCTGTGAGCATAGCTAATTTGCAAAGTAGTCAGCTATCTCAGAACATCTTAGCAGAAACACTATGTAGTGTGAGGTGTCCTTCAACTTTAAAGATGTTTGTGTATTTGCTGAACGCAAAGCTAAATCCTAGGTCGTTGTAGAATGTGTGCGCTTTTCACAATACATCCTTGCACTATATCTGAATTGTGCGCCCACAAGTCTCTGCAAAGCAAAGCACATTACCCTATGTTGACATTCGTTTCGAATGGTCTACAAGCACAGCAAGCAAGCTCGACAATTCTACAAGCTATTATAATAGAAGATTGCACGGTAGGAGTTCAGTCTAAGCCGATTTGCAAGGGAGAAGTCGGGAAGCCGGGATAAGAGTTAGGTCTGATCATACTTCTGACTCCTGAGTAAAATCTGCCGCGAGCCTGAATTCAATACCGCGAGACCAGAGGCGTATTCTCGCCTTTCCCCGAGGACTCCATTTGAGGAGTCCCCGTGTTTTTGTTTGTCCTGGGGACTCATTCCCCATATTTTCGCGAGTCCCCACGGACGGGGAATGCTCCGATTATCATCAGCATCATCAGAAAGGACTCCCTTTCAGATTCGGAGGGGAATCAGTTTTTGCTGGTGTTGGTGGCAATGTAAAATTAGTTAAAACAATCAGAATAAATAAAACCAAAAATAAAGTGGATCCAGACCAACTTCGTCAACTGCATATTTTTTTTTTCGAACAGAATCCGTTTTGGAAGCATTCCCCGTGTTCTCGCTGTTTTCTGCACGCAGAGTCCGCGCGGAGTGACTCCCTCTATTCTCGCCGTTCTCTTCGATTCCCCGAGGAGTCCCCGGGGAACTGCGAGAACATGCCTCAAATCCTAGAAATGGTGCCGAAGCTAAGTATGATCAACCTTACTCCTACGGGGGAAACCGAATCTGCCGAGGGGGACCGAACTCCAAGTCGCGCCGATCAAAGGGCTGTACTACAGCGAACCGCAAGTAGGGGAGCGTAGAGCTTGCAGGGTAGAACCAAATGGGTGAGATACCAAGGCAAGGACTGTTCCAGGAGGTTAAACCTAGTTATCTCTCTAATCGATAGAGTACGATCGATGTAAAAGAGTGTATTCGTGAGGTATCCTAGAGTAGAGGTATCCTAGCTTCTCTTATAGCGTATGCCGACGACCTGCTCCTTATTAGCCGTTCTCTGTCGGGCCTTCAGAATAATGTAAATTATCTAGTTAAATCTTTTAAAGAATATGGCCTGTTTTTCCAACCTGAAAAGTGCCAGTTTATGGTCTTTGGACCAAAACCCCGTGAACAAATTTATCTTCCAGTATCTGTCCATATAAATGATTCAGTTCTGAACACTGTGAGTCTTTAAGATATCTGGGCATCCCTTACGGCCCGACTTTGGCTTTAACGAGGGCTTTTATAGTAAAGATTTGTAGAGTCACGCATTACTTCTAGTTTCGGGGCGGTGATTTGTCTTAGGCTTCCTATCTAGACGTAATATTGCAAAGATTTTTAACACTGTTGCTCTTCCACAGACTTTGCTTGCATCTTCCTTTTTACCTTTTTTAAACGTTTACAAATTTATCTCGCCCTAAATTTCAATCTAGTTCTTTTATGATGGAAAGTTATGGTTTAAAAAAAACCCATTGATATTTTGAAAAAGAAACGGGAAACGTTTTTTTTCAAAAATTTTTACCATAAAGCACACTTTTTCTGATGCGTTGCGTTGATTGATTGATGACTGTATTTTGGTTGAAGTTTAAGGTAGACATTCGTTTAGGCTAGTGTAATTTTTTTTTTTTTAAATGAATTGAATGCAGAATTTGTGAAAGTGTGGTCTAGTTGTTTGTCAGTTGTAGAACCTATTATGTATATTTTATTACATTTTTCTACTCGCCAGCTTTGGCTGATATAAATAAATGAATTGAATTGAATCACACTTACATGACTAATATGTGGGACGTCAGATATCAAAATCAAACAGGGTGTCTGCACTATGCACAATTTCTGAATATGAACCGCTTCGCGCTGAATGCGAAATTAACAATAGTCTTTCTTCGGGGTCTGGCTCCAACTTTCGGAGCACACCTTGTCCAAGAGTAGCCTGTGACCTCGAGTTCATGCCCCGGAACTGCTTACTGTACCGAATTCGTCTGGAGATATCTGCTTGCTGAGTTGGAGAAATTGCTACTACGTGATACATTTTGTAGCGGGCGTCGCAATCCTAGATGTGTCGTCCGAGATTGGCGAGGTGAAGTCTGACGCAGCTTCCAGCTTTTTGCCAAGAACCGTCGGTGACCTTGAGTCCATCTCCGGGGGTATTGGTTGACCACCGACCACGTCGTATGGCGATGGCGTCTGGTGGTTTGGTGAGTTCGGGCCGAGCTGGTACTTTGTTGCTGGAATTTAAGTCTGAAATGCTTCGTTCCAAATGGTTCGTTAGTCACACTTAATTTTATTACACTATTCGATATCAGGACTCGCTCAATATTGACTGACACGTTTCTAGATACCAATGGCTAAGAACAGGAGTTATGATTATCCGTTCTTGCTGAAAGCCACGGTTGCACCAAAGGCGTTTGTTCGCGACAGAAATTTCTGGGTGTTTGTCGTGGGAACAGAAGCGAAAACTCGCGAAAACACCAACTTCAAATATATGAAAATAAAAATAAAATCCAGATAAAATCTCATTACACTAAGCTTCATGCTTTAGTCCTTGCCATTATGTACAAGAATTACCCGAAGTCTGCATGTCTGTATGCTTGATAAAATAGCTCATTGTATAATTGAGATTTTAAATTGCGGCTAACTTTGAAATTCCTGCCAAATTCGAGCCACAAAACCGACAATCGCCTCGACAGTTGTTTTCAAATTAGAGACACGAAAACCACAAGAAACTTGGTGATAGCGGAAAGAGACTTATGGGCCACACAAACGAACGCGGAAACACTCTTTTCCAGTCATAATCTCTTTGCGGGATCGCAGAAAAACGCCTCTAGATTTTGTTTCTGAGGAGCCGCCGCAACAAAATCTGTTGAGGTTCAACGGTCAGTTCATTCTCCTGTATCATCGCCCTTCATGTACCATGTCCGTGGTGGACGGGTGGGTACAGCAAGAAGAAATAAGCTCAAGAACCTCCGTCTCCCGATCTCTGTAGTGTGACCATGCGGAGTCGAATAGATTCCCGATTCCCTGCCCAATGCAAACTAGCGGAGGCTAGAAGCTACGAGGAACATCACAATTCGATACCTCTACAAACAGCTACATCGAAGTAAAGCTCCGGAGAAGAAATGTCGAGAGTAACAGACTATTGCTTGTCTACCATTGTAAAGTCACGCCTGCTACGGTCTTTTTGGATGGAAGAAGACGGGCGTCGACTCAAAGCTCTGAAAGTAGCTCTAGGTCTGCTTAGTTTTGTCGGGGTATCCATAGTCGGTGCTTGGGATCAGAGACGGAGGTTCTATTGGCTTATTTGCTCTTGGTAACAGTGAGCAAGCTGGTGCTGAACTAACACTGCGTAAATCCAAGAACATTTCAAATACATGCGTACTTTACCGAATAGTCGCCGGACCGAAAGAAAGAAGATTATTCTTTTAGCTTACTTTCTGTGTTCTAGCTATCACGTAATCAAGAAGGAGGTGCTTGTTCTGCCATGTTTTTATTTCGTGTGCTGCGGGGATGCGGTGGTCGTCAAGCATGAGTCGCTCGATGATCGCCATGCGTATGTTCATGTTGTCACGTTCTCTGAAAATCATATACCCTCTTTTCTTCTTTAGGGTGGAACTGGATTCGCTAGTGCGAACTCGCAACTGGAAGCTGCGGAGCCACGACCGGTTATGTAAACACTATTTTTGTAAACTTTTTGTACATAAAAACCCACCACGCTACTTGTAAATCGTAGAAGGAAGGGATATTTTTATTTACTTATTTCTGACCCGCCTTTTGGTTACAGCGGAGTAAAAGAAAACAAAGTAAAAGATAATAAGCGAATCTTATTTTGTTTCACACTCAAGCTCGACCGCTTTGTGGCATCCACCAGGAGGACGTGTCTCAAAATCACTCCCCTGGTGGAAGAAGCGGACAGGAGGCCAGCGGAAGACATGAGTTGCGTTTTTGCCGATACCGTGGTTTCTGATACCACCGTCTAAAGTCGTTTTTGCAGTTACGAATGTCTGGCCAGTTACCGTGGTAGGATACCCTGGTAGGATTTTGTCAAATTGACGAGAAAGAAGTTTGGCACTTGTGATCCAAGTATTTCTTTTGCAGCGACTCCTAAAATCGTATATTCGGCAATTGTCGTTTGCAACGCAACCCTAGTATCACATACCGCGTGAACTTAAAAATGGTATCTGCAAAAACGTAACTATGGCTTCTGACGGTCAAGGTGGACCTCGAACCCATCGGAGGCTTCAGGAAGTATGAGACACCCAATGCAATCATTTTCTACATAATACCCACAATGCTACTTGTACTTCTCAGAAGAAAGCCGTCGAAAAGAATATAGGCGAAAGCCTTTTATGGTGTAAGCAGGTAAGATATAGTTATCAAACTAAACAGCTTTTCGCTCAAATCCCGTTACAGTATGTCCTTACTGTCTTCTGAACAAGTTGTATCTTTGCGGAGTAAACTGTCTTCAAATCCAGCCAACTACCCACTCCTCCCTTGGCCGATTGCAAGGCGTGTCCCACTCGGACTGGATACACACATTCGCGAAATCTTTGGCTAAGATGTGTTTGAGAAAGTCCAGATTTCACGGTCATGTGGTCCGAGAGCCGCAACTGTATCCGAAAATTAGGAGAACTAGATGAATCAGAGAAAGATCACTACTAGGCTACACTGTCAGAAGTTTGATAACAGATAACACATGTTTGCGCATCCTTGTGTTAGAAGCTATGGGATTGTTTACCCAGACTGCCGAAGGCTCTAAACGGCTATCGAATTTCGCTTTGATAACCACAGAAGAAAAGATAAACCCATTCCCTTGACTTCACTCAGGACACAAAGTACGCTGGACTTACTGGTTGTCAGCAATTGTTGCTAAATGACTCGACAGACGTCGTCAGTGTTGAGGTGAGTCCGTTGAGCAAATCAAGAAACGGATCGCCGCGACCACTGCGAATATATTCTCCATGGGAATTATAGCTGAATTAAGCTCGGTGCCCCAGGACGCGAATGTATTCAGCTGGCGAGACGCGAATAACATTCGACTTGAACGCAAATGGCACGGCAAGATTTGTTTCCGCTAAGCGACGCCGCGCATTCACCTAGGCGTCCTAGGCGATATTCAGTGGGCACCAAGATTTACGCAGCGAAAACACGATAATGTCTGTGAAAGGAACATCGAACGGTGAGCCGGTAACGACGGCAATAAATAAGTGTAACCTTCAATTCTGCTCTGAACGACTTTGAAAGATTTTTTTTTTATTTGCTTGCCGAAATACATCAACAAGATTAACGTCCCCGCTGCTTTTTCATTGGTGGCCTATTCTTCCCAACGACTGGCTTTCTATTGTTCTGCAGTCTCTTCACACCCTTTCCTCCACGGTCTGATTCAACCCTGGGCGCACGACCTTTTCCTTTTCCCTTCTTCGAGAACTCCAAGACGCTGCCTTCGCGTACCCCCTTCACCTTCTGCCTTGGAGCTAGGTGTTTCCCCGTCACTTCTCTGATTCCGCTTGGCTTCTTTTCATCACCGCTATCATCCTCCCGACCAGGCTGTTTGTCGATCTGTGTTCGCTGCTTCCATTTGTCATATCTGTCCGATTTGTATGAGGCGGCAATCCAAGCGCCAGATTCGGTTCGGATTTTTCTGTTTTTGTCCTCCTCACCGATGAACTTCTTCTTCTTCCGGTCCCATTTGACTAGAGAACTTTGGCGCCTTATTTCTGAGTCCTCGTCCGCGTTCAAGTCAAGGACCGACTGTCGGACAGCCTTACTGAAATCGTTCTTCAACCCAAGCTCGTTTTCCATGTAGTGGTTCTTGGGCGCGTATGGTATAAAATGGTCGTCATCCTCCATATTCTTCTCAGCTCTTGCTTGGAACTTGACTTTCTTTTTGACAACAGGAACCTCACTGGTCTCATCCTCTGCTTCTTCGACAGGCTCCGGCTCATGATGTTCCGCCAAGGCCTTGTTGGTATAGTGCTTGGATATTATTCTCGTGTGAGCGACGCGTTTCTCCTTCATGACGATGGCCTTCTTCGAGTGGGAGTTGGCGCCAATTTCAAACACAGTGGCCTGAGGTCGGAAACCTCTGATTTCATTGAGCATCTTATTACGCTCGAATTCTAACTGTGACTCCTCGCTGAAGAAACAAGGATGAACGCCCATTTTCTCGAGGTCGATCGCTTTTGCCCGACGAACACTTTCGTGAGATGCTGCAGGACAGGACTTGAGATATTGCTTGTAAGCGCTTTTTGTGACTTTGACCATATTGAAAATGTCAGTAGTCTCCTGATGCCAGGTATTCAGGGACGCAACCTGTTCCTCTATACCAGAATGATGGACTTTTCCAAGGTAACCGTCCCAGACGGGCTTGCTCTTCTCTCCAACTTCAGCTAGACCGGCTGCGGGAATGGTCAAAATCGGCCTGGCCAAAAAGAGATGGAAATCCACATAATACCCCATTTCTTCAAGGGAGACGAGAGAAAAAGCCACTCCACTTCGACCAGCTCGGGCAACTCTACCAGCTCGATGGACGAAAAGCTTGGCTTGAGACGGGAAGTTGAAATTAATGACATAGTCGAGCAAGGGGATGTCAATACCACGAGCTGCGATGTCAGTCGTCACCAGCACTCTCACAATTCGGTTCTGGAACTTGGCAGCGTTGATTTTTCGGGCAGCTGAGTCCAAGTTGGAGTACAGATATGTGCAAGGAATGCCAGCCTTGGTTAAAATCATTTGCAAATACTCAACGTGGTGCATAGTAGGAGCAAAGATGAGAGTCAGGTCTGTTGGTTTTACGGAATTCTGTAGCAAGTAAAGAAGCGCGGCGATCTTCGATTCGGACGGACAAAAAGCAAAGCCGAGGGACAGGGTTTCAGGGAGGCGGGTGTCGACATCGAGCCGAATCAAAGTCGGGTCGTTCAGTCCTGCTTGCGTAAAGTCAACCAGCAGCTTCGGCATCGTGGCTGAGAACAGCAAGGTTTGCCTCCGTTCAGGCAGACGCTTCAATATCTGATGCAACTGTTCACCGAAACCCATTTCAAACAGTCGATCCGCCTCATCGAAAATAACATACTGGATTTCTTTTAGCTTGAGCTCCATCTCTATACAGAGATGAGCAAAACGTCCGGGAGTTGCAACAATCACATCGGGAGACTCGTGGATTGCTGCAAACTGCGCCTCCATGGACTCACCTCCAAGAATTGTCGCCACTTTAAGGCCGGTGAATTTGCCCAGTTCCTTTGTAAACTTCAAAGTCTGCAGTGCAAGCTCTCTCGTGGGTGAAAGAATAAGTGCTCTTGCTCCCTTTGTAGACTTTGTTTGTAGTTTCTCAAACATGGGTATAAGGAAGCAAGCTGTTTTTCCACTGCCTGTTCGGGCCATAGCCACAACATCTCGTCCCTCCATAATAACGGGGATGCATTTTCTCTGAACTGGTGTTGGCACTTTGTACCCTTTCTTAATGACACCTTTCAAGACCGGGTAGCTGAGCCCCATCGACTGGAATCCCCCAGACTTCTTCTTTTTCGCAGCAACCGGGTTAACCTCACCATCATATTCCATTTGATCGTCCTCCATTTTAAGCAGTTTCTTTCTGTAGTTGTGGGGCAACTGGTATCTCTTCAACGAGTAAAAAGTCCTCCTAGAAAGGACAGAATTCAGTATAAGACAAACTTACAGTTAAATTTTAATCGAAAAGCCAACTAATTTTTGTATGATTTAAAGGAATGTAATAGCACAATCTAAGTACCCATGACTTATTCACTTAAAGAGGCTTGAAGACCGGATGAAGATGCGTTACTTCGTTCTTTAGCTATTCATAAATAATCGATTTTCCAATAGTGGAATTTCCTTGTGATTTGAAGTACCTATATCTGCTTGTGTCTGTGTTGTATGCATGACGAAAACGATTTACGAAAAATAAGTGTTCACGCACTGAGCCCCCTTCCTCGAGCTGATCACTGACCACTGAAAACCGCGTTTGTATTGAGATTCAGTTTTTCTGAGACATAAGTAGAATTTTGCGTTGTGAGGACGGCCGTAGATGTTCTGAACATCATACTAGAGCAAATAGTGGAAATAAAAAAAATCCCTTAACACAATCAAAATAATGCAGTGTAGTCAGTTAAATGATACAAAAATAAATTGGCTTTTCAGTTAAACTTTAACTGAACACACTGCTTTGTTTGGATTGTGTTAAGGAATTTTTTAATTTTTCACTACCTGCTCTATAGTGAAGTTCAGAATATCTACGGCCGTCCTCACAGCATAAGATTATACTACGACGCGGAAAATTTGAATCTCAATATAAACGTCGCTTTTCAACTGCCAGTGATCTCCTCGTGGAACATAGCACACTGCGTGAACACATACTTTTCGTAAATCGTTTTCGTCAAGCATACAACACAGGTACAAGAGCAGTAAGTGATGGGTAACTAGATTGTCCTATCTCAGCCCTTTTCGGTTAAACTTTAATTTATCAGGGGTATTTTGGGGGTAGTGTCTATCCTTTCTGAAGTTTAAAGTACATCGAGCAGTAGATAGCGTCTGTTATAAATTATAAAAACTTCAAAGCCATTGTTCAGCTTCAGAAAAGAAGAACTTTCGAACATTTCTCTCACATTCTGATGTGCTTAGCTCAAGTGCAGAAATTCCATCCGATTCCACTTGCTGCAAGATGATCACAGAAAAAAGGCTCTCCAAAAGAGCGACGCATGGTAAAAGCAAGAATCAGTCAAACCCAGTTAGGTTGGATGAAAAATCTGAGGTATCATTTTACAAAAACCTAGGGGAGGCAACGGCGTTATTCCGAATCATTAGCTCTGTTTAAAAGGTCAAAGTTTGGCAAGAACTTGTTAAAATTTCACTTTATGTGACTGTCTGTCATAATGATGTCAACCACTTTGTCTCTTAAAGTTTAACTGAAAGGCCAACTTATTTTTGTGTCGTTTAGTTGAATACACTGAATTATTTGGATTCTGCAAAAATTCTACTGTTGCGCGGGAAATTTTTATCTAAACACAAACAAGGTTTTTCAGTGGGCAGTGGCGATATTCGTGAAGATTGCTTAGTGCCTGAACAAAAAAAAAGTCCATAAATCTTTCTTGTAAGGCATACAACAAATTAGAGGCCCCACAAATCACACGGAAATTCCACTATTTGGAAATTGATTATTCCTGAATAGCGGAACAACCAAGTAACGCATTTTCAGCGGGTCTTCAAGCCAATTTAAGTGAATAAGTGATGGGTAACTAGATTGTCCTATCCCAGTCCTTTTCGGTTAAACTTTAAAGATTTAAGATTGTTCGTGTGTAACTGCCCCGCCCCACATGGGGAGGTCAAAAATGGATGGAGACACAATAATTAGTAACAACATGCCTTTTAAAATAAGATATGGATAACATCTAGGCCTTCAGTATAGCCTAATCTCCCATATTGTCGTATGGGTTATATTGCCCTGCTCCTGTTTCCAACCCAGGGTTAATCCAACCCTGTCTAAATCTGCACATTTTTTATCCCTGGACTTCCAGTGGATCTCCAAGAACAGGAATAGCAAGGAGTTATTTGCATACAGCCTCAAAGGCAACATTTCCAATGTAATTACCCTGTCACAATAGGAAAAAATAATTCAAATCACCACAATAAAAATTAATTCAGAAAAATACTCTGCACATTTAACATCCCAGACCTAGATGCAAACTTTGCAATCAGTGGTCAAATTACTTTACTATGCTTAACTACTGTATGCTTAAACCCAGCAAACTTACTATATTATATATCACTTTCACAACCAGGGAGCAACTTGGACAGGTAGCAGAATCTTCACCAGACGTAAGTTGCTCCTGAAAAGAAAAATCGGTATAACCCAGACCAAAAGGTTTTAGACAAGTGGACTGGAGATGGTAGACAAGATGGTTGGTGAAGGATGATGATGGATGAGAAACAGCAAAGAAATATAAAAAAGGCCTGATATATATAATATATAATCAAATCAATCTCCAAGAATTGCTATTCGTTTTCAAGCTGTAGAAAATAAAGCTATTCATGTCCTAGGTGATTTCAAAAGTTGTTCAAGTACTACTGACTACTACTGGTTTAAGTACTAGGGTGAACTAGGGTAATTCCGGACACTTCTGATGAGTTTCTTCTTTAAAAAAAAATCCAATTAAGTAGGTATTGCACTGCTCATGATATGGCTGGCTTTCTCACCTACCACTTTGGATATCTAAACATGAAGAGTTTGATACTCTAATGGGTTGTAAGACTCAGACTCTGGACACTCTCGGGTGTCCGGATTAACCCCGCACCGTTGGGGTAAATCCGGACAGCATAAGAAAAAGGTGAAGATAAGTAGCAAAAAATCGAACATTCTTACACTTAACAGAAAACACGGAGATCATGGCATTGTAGCAGTTGGTTGCATTATCTCACTCCCCCATCAAGAAAGCTGATTTTGCGCACATTTTTGCTTCAGTAGGGGAGAGGGGGGCCATACCGAACGATTTTTTTTTTTTTTCTGCTGCTGGAAGCTTATTTAACCAATATACTCGGTTTTTATGGTCAAGGGAGAGCAGACACTGGGCATTCTATGGTGAATTTATGAAAATTTTAGGAGTCAAGGTAAACCCTTTGCAGCCCTAAAACCAGCAGTCTCTCAGTCGTTCGGGATAGCCCCCACCACGGGGCGAAAGCGGACGGTGTAGGGGCCAATCCGGACGGGTTGAAAATTTCAGCTATTTATTTGAAAAGCAACGTAAAAAACACGAAATGACCAGATTTTCAACTATATAAGCATAAATGGGCACCCTCATCACCTAACATTAGTTTGGTGATGAGGGTGGAACAAATTTCAGCTATTTATTTGAAAAGCAACGTAAAAAACGCAAAATGACCAGATTTTCAACTATATAAGCAAAAATGGGCACCCTCATCACCTAACATTAGTAGTGACATATAAACCTCAGAATCTGCAAAGTTGAAGGTCGTAGTTATCTTTGGTCAAGAAGGGGCGAAACCGAACGTTCAAAAATACATTCGGAATAGCCCCTAAATTTTCGTTCGGGATCGCCCCAGACAGACAAAAAAAAATTAAATGGCGGCCGTGGTCAAACCCGTCGGCCGACGAAAATGAAAATCACACAGGATAGAGAATAAATACTAGTCTAAACGCCTGCAAAAGTACGGAATTCTAGCTATCACAATTATTGAATTATCTTTCACCGGCCTGCTATGTCCAGATTTCCAGCGAGAGCAAAAAAACTTCAAGGGCTCCCAAAACTTGTACAGTTTGTCCAACTGATTTGAAACTTCCGCCAAATGGGCGCTAGGTATAGGCCATCTAGCGTTATTTTTTAGAGTGAAAAAGCTGCATGCTAGGTGGTGAAAAAATTGAAGGTTCGGTTTCGCCCCCGTGCGGTATGGCCCCCCTCTCCCCTAGAATGCGTTATGCAATGATGGAGAGTTGGAGACAGGATTTTTCCCAAACCTTGTCCGGATTTTAGTTTAATCATCCAGGACAATACCATTCACCAAAATCTTGTTCCTTAGATCCCATTAATCAATGAAAATCTGATTTGGAAGCCATTAGCGTAAGCATAAACTTTTACTGAAAATCAATCAGATATATGAAATAACTAATAGGCTAGCCTTCCAAGCGCTTGCAGGGGAGCATTATCGTGGGCGGGTGCCCACAGGTCACCTATAGGATGATGACTTTCGACCAAAGGTTGCAACCAGGTTGCGTGAAAAAACATCATCCATTATTCATTCAAATACTGACTCGCCCATTGCTTGAATCTCTGCTAGAATAAACTTCTTATCCCCTGGTCCTGGTTTCGTTTCACCAATGGGCTACAACCCATTTTTAACAGTTATTCACATTCAGAGACATTACTACCTAAAACCTGTTTTTTTTGGGGGGGGTAGGGTTAACTGACCGACATACCCCAATCCCCCCATCTGTGATGCCCCTGTCCATGTTACTTGCATTTACGAATTTGTTTAAAAGATTATGATCTATTTGCAACGGAGGCCGACGCCCACATGTCCATTACCTTTAGAGCTTCAGAAAGTACTTTTAATGTTCTTTGAAGCTTTCTTTGGAAGTTTCTGTCCTTAGTGATAATTTTAGTAGAAGACTATAATGTTGGACGATTGACTGAAAGTTTATATTTGGTGGCGTTTAGGGCGATAGCCGATCACATTCACACAGCATTCACACCCAGTCTAGTACACTAGGCTCTTTTTTTATACCCATTCACAAACGGGGTGGCATGCCCCCAGGTGTGAGTAATGTGTACCCCTTCTTCCCCAGAGGTCTACCAGTCTACTACATTTTCTAAATCAAAATTAATTACTGCTTACTGACTGCTTCGTCAGGTCTATCGATACCGGCAATAAATAGCCCTGCTTGAGAGCTTTTTTTTCATATTTATTTTCGAATTTTTTGAAGCTCATAACCCGGTAAAAGGGGCAGACAGAAGAGAGCAAATTACAAAAAGATGGAGCTAAATGCTGTGCACGCCACCTAGCGTTGACATGCGCAGGCTATTAGTGCTAAAAATATAGATGGGGCCAAACAAAGCATGGCAATCCGCCATGTCGCGCCGATCGCGCCATCTGTATTATTTTACAAGTTTCATTGCGCATGTCAACGCTAGGTAGCGACATTATTTGGTGCCATCTTTTTGTAATTTGCTCTCTTCTGTCGGCCCTTTTTACCGAGTTATGAGCTTCAAAAAATTCGAAAATAAATATGAAAAAAAAGCTCTCAAGCAGGGCTATTTATTACCGGTATCGATAGACCTGACGAAGCAGTCAGTAAGCAGTAATTAATTTTGATTTAGAAAATGTAAAAGACTGGTAGACCTCTGGGGAAGAAGGGGTACACATACGTATGAGTACCCTACTCACACCTGGGGGCATGCCACCCCGTTTGTGAATGGGTATCAAAAAAGGGCCTAGTGTACTAGACTGTTCACACCCGACAAGACAAGAAAAGTTTCTGTCCTTGACTAACGACTGTATATATGCCACCTTCTTGTCACTTTAAGTGGACTTACTGTTCCCTTTAGACTAAATCATGCTTTATTAAGTCCTCTTTCCACAAACCGGTGTTCCCTACTCATCCATCAAACAAACAGAGGAACAGGCAGGCCAACTGCCAGATGGTGCTGAACAACTTTAAGTAAGTAACTATTCCTATGCTACCAAACTTTTTTTTTAAGATCCAACAAACCACTCGAAACTTATAGACGAAAAAAGCGAACATAACCAACATTTTTAAGCGATGTTTTTCCTGCGAGGAAAACTAAATAAATGACTTGGTGGCTTACGAGGGTGGTGACAGTGCTGTTTGTGAATCGAAGAAGGCCATAGATGCACTAAATTTAGCAATTTGTTGAAAGTTTTTGAATGAGCGGTTACCGAGATAGTTAAACTCGTTAAAGGTATAGCCACAAAGGTATTTGTCTTTTTTTTTTGCATCTGTTCACCGTTGGGCATCATTCAAATAAACATACTTTTATTGTTGCCTAACTCCCCAAGTTAGAAATAATACTTAATAGGCTAAAGTTAGGTTAGCCACTAAAAAAAAAAAAAAATCAAACCTGAGCTTTTGAAGATCAGAATGTGATTCTCCTATCTTTTAGCTTTGATTTGAGGCCAAAATCACCTCTCTATCTTGTCTCTAAGCATCTTAAATCTTCTTTAGAAAACAGTATTTTACATAAGAAAATGCCTATGCTCATCCATGGACTTTAGGGTTTTGTCCATCTAGTGACCAGCTTGGAACTATGTGCTTCAATGAAATTCTATGAAACTGGGTGATTTTGAGCTGGTTTTGAGTGCAAGGGGAGCCCCAGTAAGTGAGTTAGATGAGAAAATATGAATATGATCATCAAGGTTATAGTCCAATAGACCTATTGCTGCTATAGGCTGCTGACTTTTCCTCCCTAGTATCAAAAATTTTTTGTAGGCAAGTTCAGCTACTTTTTTTTACATCTAAATTTACATTGAATATTAAGAAATAATATTAAATAGCTAGGACATCTTACTGTTAAGTGTTAGCCTTATAAAATAGACAATTTTGTCCTGATTTCAATGGTATTTTTTAAATATTTTTTGGAATTTTGGAGATGTTTTAGATAGGTAAAACTGATAAGGAATTCACAGCAATTTATGCATTCATTACAACAAAATTGCCAATTTTTGCCACTAGGGGTTTTTGTGGCTACCCTACTGTGACCCTACTAAAGACAAAGTGCTCTGATTTTCAACTGTCTTTGCCAATAAAAAAAAAACTAACCTTAGATATCTCAAAACGATCTCCACAAGGACAAGGATAATAGTATGTTTCAGTTTCCGGGTCGAATTCGAAGTCTTCTATTTCCACTTCGTCGTGGTAAACAGACATGTGGTTAAAACAACTTTTTACAGCACGGAGCGTGCTTCCAGGCTTTTGAAACTCTTGCTTTGTAATGATGATGGTGTCGACAACGAAGAGTTACTACGGAATTTCGGAAGAAGGCAGCAAGCTTGAAGAAGAAATAGAAGGTAAAACTTTGCACTTCTTGTTTTTGTTTATCTGAATAATTGTGGAAGCCAGTTTTTCTAGAGATGTTGAATTAGTTTGCCCTACCCAGTTTGACGCCTAACCGTTAAACCTTCGAACAAAAATAACAGTGAAGGTATTCTTCAGGAGAATGTCCCAAACTTACTAATCTTAGGCTAGCCTATCCTTTTTTCAATTTGTTTGAATTTTTTCTTTGAAGTTGAAGTGCATTCGTTTCTCAGTGTATGTCAATTCTATGTCAGTTAGGCTGAACTTTACAGTGTTTGACTATCTTTGTCCATAGATCTTACCTAGCTTTGGTAATTTATCCTTGTTGAGCCCAAGGCCAAGGCCAAGCTGACTCATATTCTGAAACATATTCAAATAATGTATAATATAAAATGTAAAATGGATACCTCAGCTACTATGCTTTCGCAGCAATATTTCGGCCCTTCTTGGCAAGATTCCTTGTCAGGCTGATGAAAGAGCTGCTAACTCCTCTTTAAGGTTGTGAACATCAGGGACTATGACCACTGTGTTATTTAAAAGTAATTTCCACGAATTAGGATATTATAGTTCGTAGAAGCTTCAGTCATTTATTTTCATTGGTGGTTAAATGTCTATTCGCTAGTCTTACAAACAGTTTACTGGTTGACCTCCAAGGCATAATTGAATTGCAAAATTTTTATTTTTACCCTTCTATAACCTAAGCTATTCAAAGAACATTTCATACATGTTTCACAATAGGCTACTTTGCAACAGCAATCCTGCGGTATGCAGGTTGTCATCTCCCAAATCTTTTGTTGCTATCGTGGTATTGAGAATACAAGAAAGGGGCATTTTAATTCACAATTACAATGAGTTTGCCGAAGCAATTAGTCTTATTCTGACACCTTATTTCAGCATCTTTTCCTACAGACTAGCCTAAGTGACAGTACCAGCTGAGTTGAACCCAAAATTCAAGAGTTCTAGTCAATTAGATTGTTTTACACAACTGGGGTAAGTGGGACCTAATAACCATGAAGACCATTTGCAAAATAAAGTAGTCGCCAATGACCACTTGTTTTGTTTCATTTTATTGTATGTGCAAACAGATCCTGTTCTGTAACCACCCTAGGATCAACCATGTTGTCTTTTGCTCCCTTTTTGCTGACTAGTCTTTAGCTAAAAGGAAAACTGAAAATTTTCACTGAAGAAACAACCAGAAAAATAATTTATTATTAAATGTAGACAAGTTTGTTCGTCAAGTGAGACATCTCATTTTATATAGGTTTGGTTTGCCATTCCCTGTTCTTGTGATCAAAGTTAATCTGAGCAAACAGAAGGTTCGTCATAACCTATATTTTTGTTTTCTACACTCTCTCATATTCTGCCATTCTGGCAGTGTTCAGGAGCCTAGGCCAGTTACAATCATAATGCTCCTTACGATTTCGTTATGATGCTCAGGCTATGGCTTAGGCTAAGGCTGCTATGCTGAGCATCACATCAACCTGATCTGATGTATAAATTGCAACATTTTATGTGACTGATTTGACTTTGAGAAAATGCAGCTGCAGGATAGAAACCTAGATGACTGAATGACGGAAGGATTGTATTAAGTTCAACTGAAATGACAGTTTATCTGGCAGCTGTTTCAGTGTCTGATAGCACTTAAGTCTTAAGCGTTAGGCCTTTCTTCACTTGTCAGACAAAAGCCAAGCTGGTAGGTAGCCTACCAAAAGAAAATATTATTTGAAACAAGCACAAAACAAATACAGCTACTATATGCTTTGACAGCAATATTTTGGCCCTTCTTGGCAAGGGTCCTCGTCAAAATACTGAACGACAACATTGGGGAAGGAACGTTTGGATTTTGCAGAAATATCCAATAGTTATATCAGTCATTGGTTGGACACTGGTGTGAAAATCAAACCACGGAATGAGACATGGAGTTTCCGTCCTGTTGATCACTCACTGTGATGATTACTGTAGGCAATGTCCAGTTGATTAGGTTCTGGAAGAGGCGACTGGAGCTTCCCAGTCTTACTTCCACTGCTTGTCCCTCTACTCTGAATTGAGATGATGTTTAAAGGCATCTCTGCAGCTACCATATTATATCTTCCTGGAGACGCCGTGCAGTTTGGGAAGAACTTGCACCTGGCTCTTGTCCTTGAATAGAATTTTCTGACATGTCATATGTCTCCATGTTGTTTTTGTAGGTGAATATCGAGGAACATGTTGTCCAGATTAGTGAAAAGGAGTTATTGTGCTTGGATAATATCCCATGCGTTCGCCTGTATACTAGAGAGGGTAGATCAAGCTCGACCTCCATCAGACCCTCACTGTCGGTCTTGTTTTGCATGCCAGCGATTGGTTTAGTGTCCCTTGGCTGGATAAGGGCAGGATACTCAAGTACTGCTCTGGTCTTTTTTTTTACTATTTAATGTGCGTTGTTGTTATAGAATAGAGGGGTAGCGTTTTTGGGTGTAAACAGTAACTTTATTCTTTGAAATGATGCCATAAATTACAGGCTGTCGTTTGAAGGATGGACGATGACGCTGTTCTCGCAGCTATGGAAGAGCGGAAGAAGATCGTTCAGAAGTACGACAAGGGCCGTCAAGAAGGAGCTGTGATTGATCCTTGGGAAGATCCGGAGATCTCACTCTTGCAGGTCGTGGATCGTTTCGGATTTGTTCAGTAAGTTCGCAAATGTAACCAACTATTCTAGCTTCCACGGCAGACGTTTCGTTCTCCAGTAACCACGAATGCCTGAATTTGTAAATTTGGCAAGCAAGCGTTTGGCAGAGCCTGTTCAGGTGACGGTTAGCCATCAGAATTAGGCAGTAGAATCAACGAGTTTCTGTCGCAACCGAAGAATATTTTACCGGTGTCCCAATGTTCGGCAAATCCTAACCGGCGTTTGGCATAGGGTAGGCCGAACGTTGGGCGTACCTGGCGTTTGATATAGCCTATCTAAACGATCAAGCGTGTCTAATAGCACTTTTTCAGGTCTAAGATAGTGTGCTTCCACATAAACAAAACTGCCGCTTTCCTACTATTCTTGCGGTGCCGACGCCAAACTATTTCTTTTTGGGCGCTTTAACTCGCTTTTCGACGCGGTTTTGCGGGTCTGTTTTTTAAGCTTAGTAAATTGTTTTTGCTTGCCCTCGACTGTTGTAGGATGCCTTGGAATGACGGTTTTTAGTACGCTCTCCAGTGAACTCATGACTGTTACCCGTTCTGAATCCAACTTCGTAACCCTCAACGTACGACGCCGCATTGTTGGAAGATCGTCTGTGATGCCAGTGCAAATCGAGCAAACACGCCTTATAAGACGCAAGGCGTAAGCCCAGGTATTTGAAGACGACTGATAAGAAAAAGGGCAAAGGAAGTCAAAATAAGTCTCTGTTGACATTTACGATGCTATTTCTCGTAACAAAGAATTTTTAGAAAATAAAGTGAATTGAAATTGAATTGTTAGAAGAAAGTGGCTGAAAGATACTAGTTTGTACGCCGCTAGGTTACTAAGTAAAAAGCAAAAAAAGGATGACGAAAACAAAACATTATTCGTCCTCTGATTATTGTTGTAACTTCCGTTGATTCATTTTCGCACTTGGAGTAATCTAATAATCCCGACATTCTTACAGGTTTCAGTCATCGCAGGAGTATTCTTTAAAAGATCTAAAATATCGTTTTTCATTTTTAGATTAGCGGCGGTGGATGACCCTCGAGCCAGTGGTCTAATATTCCCGAGAACCCAAAATCTCTGCCTCTAGGTTAACGAAAAAAAAATTGCGGTTTTCCCAATGGCATTTTCTCACTCCCTACAGTAGGCTATATATATATATTTTATTTTTAAACCGCAAAGTACACGAGGTGACAGCGTAGTAAATAGTATAACGAAAAATAACACAAGATAAATAACAGCACAAACACACAAAATTTAGACATAATCTCTAATTGGACCTGAAAAATTCATGAAAAACATCATGTACTCGATGACCTGGATGACGAAATGTACATAGTAGTGACGCTGACGTTTTCTCAAGTGAACAAATGACATCTTGGACGCCGAACTTCTGAACTAATTTGTGGTTGTGCTTCTGAAAATACTATAGTGACTTCTAAAAATACTCGTTGAGTCCAAGCTGGCTGGGAACGTCAGGGTCCGATAGCCTGACGAGGACCCTTGCCACGAAGCAAGAAGGGCCAAAATGTCGCTGCCGTGTTTAAATATAGACTTCGAAACTGTCGATTTCTTAGTTGAAAAAGTGTTGGTATATTAATGATTTTTTTTTTTTTTTCAGTGAGAAGGAACTGCCTTCAAAGCTTGCTTCTGATCCAGATAAGAAAAATGTTGACAAAGAAATGAAGCGAGATATGAAATGGTTATCCATGCTTAAATCCTGGAACAGATTCTACCCTAAGTCAGAAAAGCTGAAGGATCGTGTCTACAAAGGAATACCCGAAAAACTGAGAGGCGTAGTCTGGAGCAAACTGATGGATTTGGAGAAAACGAAAATGGAACAGCCCGGGAAATACCAGGTAAGGAGTTTGTTTCGGATGTTGCCTAACTTTGAACGAAACTGAAGAATATAGTGAAAATTTAATCTAGCAAATATTTACGCGCAACAGCAATGATAGATAGTAATTAATGTAAAATAAAGTAAAATTAAAGCCACACATTGTTTTTCTTTAAATTTCCTGCTCTTTTCTAAGTTATTCCTTGTGTCCTGATCAGCCTCTAGACTTGTCTAGATTTTGGGGAATAGTTTTTTTCTAGCTCCGTGTCTTCCCTTGTATGACCTTTTAGAGCAGCGTGCCCATTTTTCCAGGAAATGAGGGAAAAGGCTCGCCATTGGTCTCCGGACATCAGGCAGATCGACCTGGATGTCAATCGAACCTACAGAGACCATATCATGTTTCGACAGAGATATGATACGAAGCAACAAGCCCTGTTTCACATCTTGGCAGCATACTCTATGTACAACACGGAGGTAAGCATCTTCGTACTAGACAGAAAAAGAAATAAGTAATAGTCTTTTGCCATCATCCAACCGCCCTCCTGCCCATTGCCCAATGCGCCAGCTAAAGCAGTAAATTTACTGTTCTTTTCATGTCTCGTTGTGTATTTCTTTTTTTGCGTTTATTTATCTTTTGTTGTTGTAGATTTTGTGTAGTCTCTGTATTTCTTGTTAAGCTTTCATTTACCTTTTTTCTGTATGTACTGAGCAAATGCCTTATTACTAGGCTGCATGTAAAAAATTCATTCATTCAGAACAGGAAATGCAGGTAAGTCCGTAAAAAGATTAAAGGTCATCGAGTGTCATTTAGCCTGGGCAACTGATTGCTTCGCGTTTCGTCGGAAACCACAAAAGAAAACACAAACTCTCCTCTTTGCCTTTTTCCCACTCCGCACCGTGTGCGATAAAAATCGATGTTCGTCGCCATACGATAGAAGATAAAAATGATTCACAACGCTATTACTTATATCTTGTATTTTTCTTAACGAATATTTTTTGGAAAAATAAAATTAAGTGAATTGGAATATTCGGCACTCTAAACTGCTGTTGCCCACTAAAATTTTGATGATGGGCATAATAATCGGAAATAGACACTAATGGTTATTTTTAAGTGGGCTACGGCTCCCGGTGTTTGGCGCGGGGTAACCAGCGTTTTGTATAGTCTATTCCAAACAATACCCAGTTTATGGCATATCCTTCCCTGAAACCAGGGATTTGTGATGGACGCCCCTCCCCCAAACTTCTTATTTTCTGAAGTTTGAATTCCGTTTAATTCATATTTTGTAAGCTACCACTTTGTAGGTAAAAGTTACCATTTCAACTGTTCTAGAGAGTGGTGTCACGTTTTCTGTGGTAGGTGTGCCACAGACTAGAACTGTAACAACAATTACTCTTGGTAGCAGCTGTTTGTCACCGTGTCATGGCGTCACCGTCCCATCCCACTTTGTCAGGGTTGGCTCGTGTGGTCTAGCATAACAAGCTGGTGTTGGGTAAAGAACATACGTACGTGCAAGAGAGCATATGTGTAGGCAGTGTTTGAACCAACTGCCAAAAATTGTGGAGAATTTACAGCATTATCTGCACGTCTCAAGGCAATTGTTAATGACGATGATGACTATTTTGTTAATCCACTGAACTAAAAGAGAGCTAGTGGAGTTCAAAGGAAAGGAATTAAGAAAAAACATAAAGAATAACATTGACAGAACAAAGTAAATCGGCTAAAAATTTTCGAAAAATGACAAAATCTTCAACTCAAATTGGTAAGATGCACTTGGCGTGTTAATTCAGTTTCAGGTTCACGCCCCGTGAGCGTTACATACATATTCGTGCGGGGGCTGGGCCTCACTCAATCACACGTGAAAGCCTAATCCGTGGCGTTTCACTGGGATGGGATGGTAACTCCATGCTATGGTGACAGTGGTAAGAGGCCTGAACTCTCCTGCCCAGGGCTTCCCGCAACCGCAAACACTCTGCGCCTCGGAACGGAAGTTGAATTTTGTCAGCGCAGGCATTGAGACGCCCCATTTGTCACGGAGAGCTTATTGCAATAGTTGCGTTTTTGGTCTGAGCTCTCGCTTCTCCATTCTCGCTTTGACAAAACACAAATTTAGCCACCCTTTAATACCTGCTTATACTGGTTGAACATCCGCCGTTTGTTGACCAACCAGGAAGGAGAACCGAGAATGAGAATTGACTAGATATCGAAGCAACCCCGTTCTCGATTCTGATAAAAACGCACAAAAATGAGAATATTGGCTTCATCTCAATAGTCATAAAACGCGAAATAGGAGAATTGAGATAAAAAACGCAACTAATTAAAAATCGTAGTCTGCGGGAACGCATTCCTGAGAACGAAGGCCTACCCTCTGTATCTGTTACAGTCAGAACGCCCTTGCCGAACCTCATCCATCCACGCCAGAAATAATGGGTCAAAATACATAACTCTTTTTTTAGGTTGGTTATTGCCAGGGAATGTCTCAGGTAGCAGCTCTTCTACTTATGTACATGAACGAAGAAGATGCCTTTTGGGCCTTGAGCGCACTGATGGCCAATGAAAAATTCGCCATGCATGGTAAGTACATATTTATGTGTATTTATTGTAATCCATTTGTATCCGTGTCCCTCGTTGTATTCAGACAGAACAGGAACGAAGTAAATGAAAGAATAAGTAACGAAGAATAAAATAAGAGACAAATAGCGATTTATGTCAAATATCTGCAACACTACATATGAAGAAGCACAAAGGGCGATTTAATCATAGGTCATCTACTGCATAAGTTTACTTCTTTCGTAAAGCAGTGTATTTTGAACAGCAAGGAATTTTAATAGTAACCAAATTCGACACGAGAAAGGTAATGAAAGTGAAGGAAGTACAGTCAAAATACTTGTAAGCATGAAATGCTAACGAAATGGCACAAAAAACTCAAATCTATTATAGCGACAAGCTTTTCGCTTACCATTTTTTTAAAATAATAAATAAATATGGCCCTACTAATTGAAGAGCTGAGCGCACAAAGGTGATAACTCACTTTTTGCTAGTTTCGAGATAATCACGTTCAAAGTTTGGGAAGTTAGTGTATCGAAAGCTAGTTATCACCTTTGTCGACTGATTATCTCTGTAGAGAGTGATCTGGCGAAGTTTCTGATAGCACAGAGGAAAGAGCGTAAATATGTGTACCAGATGGTGCTCTTAACTCAGTTTGTCCAAAAAGGCGAGTTATCACGTTTGTGCGCTCAGCTCTTCAATTATTCGCTGATGATTCATCACCAGAAGAACCAGATTCCGAAAATGATTTCCTTCTAGAAAAGTGGTAAATTGGTGGAGTATAGTAAAGGTGCTTGTTACTGAGAAGGAAAATAATGGAATAGCATCAGATTTCAGTTCTTCTTGAAAGGATAGGTAGTAGAAGTTTCAGGACAGTTCGGCCAGCTGTGGTCGATCAAACTGCAAAATGAGCTAGAGTAGAGTAGAGTTTTATTCATAAGAAGTATCTTTCACAGCGTAAACGCCGAATTTGACCTCTACGTCAAGCATAAGATTCGGACTTTCACTTGCACTCTACAGTTGTTACGCTAGCGTGTAAATAGATTGCGATGATTTTTTATAATAGATTTTTTGTCATCGGTTTCATTTAATTTTATGCACTCCACTAGTTTAGTTCGAGGGAAAAAAAAACAGTAGGCTAATAGTAATTTGATATTTTAGGTTTCTTTATTCCTGGTTTTCCGAAGCTGATCCGATATCAGAACCATCACGACAAGATCTTAGATAAGCTGTTGCCAAAACTGAAGAAGAAGTTGCAGAAACTTGGTATTGATACGGGGCTGTACACTCTCAAGTGGTTCTTCCAGTGCTTTCTCGATAGGGTAAGTTAATCTGAATAGTTGCGTTTTTGCAGATACCGTGGTATCTGATATACGGTCTAAAGTCGTTTTTGCAGTTATCGTGGTATCTGATACCACGGTCAAAAGGCGTTTTTGCAGTTGTCGTGGTATCTGGCCAGTTACCGTGGTAACAGCTATTCAGATATCACGGTCCGACCGTGGTATCTGGAAAGTCATCTCACTTTCATCAAATTTTGTCAAATTAGTGAGAAAGACGTTCAGCACTTAGTGATGTAACTGGATATCAGTTTTCTTTTGGGATGACTTCGAAAAGTGCAATTTCGGTAATAGTCGTTTTTGCAGTGGACCGTATATCAGATACCATGGTACTGCAAAAACGACTAATTGCAGATCCAGTTACCGGGGTAACAGATACCATGGTATCCTCAAAAACGCAACTAATACTCAGTCAGTTGATCAGTTGAATCCGCAGTCAAGCAGCTTCCAGTTAGAACGCCAGAAGGATGGTGCATTTTCATTTACAGTTGATTTGATTGATGTCTGTCTCAGGCGTAGCCTTAAGATATATTTGTCCGATAAAGTGACCAGTTCAGCACTGGTCACTTTTCGTGCCATAACTGAGCAACGCTTGGTGACAGATGTTCTGATGGAGATACTGGGACACGTGAAGCGTGGCGATGTTCTTTCTTTGGAAGTCCGGATGGTACTAAATTGATTCAATTCGACTTCTTCTGTCCTTTCTTTTTATTTTCCCGCCTCGAGATGGAAATTGCCCCATCAGGCATCCCCACACGCATTCGTATAAACCTTTTCGTAGTTTCTAGTACAGAATAGTAAGCCTGATGTTCTATTTAGCGTTTTATTTTCAGGCATTTAAAATCAGACAAAAGGGCGTTTCCGCGAGTTTCAGCATCCTTTCCACCAACCTATTTGGTAAACCGAACTTTTCCGGTAAAAACGGCATTAGGTTGTTCCGCTAAAGTGTTATTTTTCCTGGAAATATCGGAAGTCCTCAATAGAAAAGAGTAGAGTTTTGTATGCGTGTTGTTGTTTTTTTCTCTTTCCAATTAGTGGATCACCCGCTTTATTTCACCTAATGGCTTGCAGCTACAGAAAGGAGTGAGGGTCATAATAAGTTACATTTAGTTTTATTTATAACCCGGCTAGGTAAAGTCACAGTTTCCTATGGTAAAAAAAAAACAATATAATTAAAAATTAAATTCAGTAAACCGATACATCATGGAGCTGCATGGGTGGTTACAGTTTTGCTTCAGTCTGTTGATGGATCTCGGGACAACCGCGGACGGATCAGCTATACGGAACTTTTCAGTGAGATGGCTGTTCCTTGTCGGGGGGGGGGGGGGCATAGCAAATATTTGGAAAACCGAAAGAAAATGGAAAGAATTTAACGAAGATTTTCGTTACTGAAGATGAACCAGAAAGGGGAGAGATACAGAACGTGTGGAATTCCAGTACGTGAACTAAGTTGCAAGAGTGGAAATAAGCTTTTTAAACTGAAACTGCGTTCCATAAAACGTAAAGTTCCATTCGCCGCAGAGGCGTCACTAGCCAAAATGTTTCGGGGGGGGGGCAAAGTATTTACCGACTGGCTGGTAATTGTTACCGACTGCTATTGTGATACTTTCTTTTTGCTGCAGATTCCCTTCTCGCTGACACTGCGAGTTTGGGACGTCTACATCTTCGAGGGAGAACGCCTCCTCGTAGCCATGGCCTACACGATACTCAAATCACATCGAAAAACTCTGATGAATCTCGGTATGGACGACACAGTCGAATTCCTCCAAATGGGCTTAGAAAAAGACTTTGGTTATAGTGACGATGAAGCGATGGAACAATTAAGGAGGTGCATGGAAGAGTTGAAGAGGAATAAGCTGGACTACCCCGGACCCTGTCTAGAGGGGGAGGTACCCCAGAAGCCCTTCGGGCTGGTAGAGACTCCTGATGTTGAGAAGTTGATCGGAAGGCGAAAGAAAGAGTTAAGCAGTGCTGAGCGTTTAACTGAGGAAGTTGTGGTGAAGCGGTACAGCGAAAAAGTGGACCAAACTAGTACTAGTGATTATCATTCCAATAACGGAAAACATGCCAAAGGATCAAGATTATCGATCGGTAAGAACGACTTTGTTTTTCTTTGTGATTCCACATCACACGAGCTGCGACGAGTGTGATCTGCTGTTGTACATTGTTCAGATAGGTGTTATAAGCCGTATTACGGCGTGTAAGGTTTATTTTTGTCTGGGCGCGCTGTAATAAGGTGAATAAGGAGAATAGAGCCCGGCTCTATTTTCCCTTACGCAGAGCCAATCAGATCGCTTGGTTGGTTCCGCCAGCGGGCCGAGAAGAGGAGCAGCGTCAACTTTTCTTGAAAATAACACGTTTAGTTCTGTTACGACTGCTTACTGTTAGTTCGAGGACCAGTGTTGTCCATCCGTTAATTTAATAACTTTTTACAATGTGAGCGTCAAATGATACTCGTGTATTTCAACTAGTACTAAGAACACTTTCTCTGATCTTCAGAAGCTCGAAAAATCGTATCAGCGTGGCAACACCGAACGCTGCATTGATAAGAACCTTTTGAGTTCCTGTTTGAACAGGCGTGTGTATTAAGACGTAAACATCGCGTATAGCACTATTCGGCTTATTACACCTATGTGAACAATGCCTTATGTGCTGTACTGTATAGAGATACCGTTGATGGAAACAGATATTCTGGCTGTAATAGGTAGAACGTAGAACTTACATTGCGAGGCATAGGATTTTCAACTTCAGACTGAATTTTGGGCTTTTGGCGAAAATCATGTACTGGAAGACGTTTCCCTGATCCTTTCTTGAGTAATTAACTCAGTTTGGGACAAAGTATATCCTAATGAGAAATGTGATTTGGAAGGCTTTGAGGTCATACTATAAAAATGGAATCTCGCACAGATTTAAAAATCAACCAATAGGATAGGCTACTTTATTTTGGGAATCAACTTCCGTCCCACGACGTTGCCAGCCCATCAGTCGACGCTTTCAAAAATGCACTGGATGAATATGTAGTAACTGTCTTGATAATGTTGGTAGAATTTTGTAGAGTCTTGTTCCTTTTTCTACGATCAGTAATGTTAATAATAATACCCTAATATTAATTTTTGTCGTAACAGTTTGAAGCCTTCCAGAACAATTTTCCAGTTATGTTCGAAAATTTTTGTTTAAATCAACTAAGAAAGGGTCGGGAAAACCTTTTCCAGTATGCTACAATCTCTCTATGCCAAATAATAAAACTTTCCAGCTTTGTTAGTGAAAGGAAAAGGTTAAAGGTGCAGAATTAGTCTTGTCGGGCCACACTGGCTGTGCTGATCTCCGATTCTCTGCCCTCAACCAGGAAGTGCAATGGTTGGTTGGGGGCAAGCCGTCCTGGTGCTTTCGCAACCCTTCCTGTTAGGTTTCTCTAGTTACCCATTTGAATCTGGGTCGACTTTGGCTTGTCTTACAGGGTCACACCACTAACCCCTGCCCCAAACCAAACGGTAGGACCACCGAGAGTCGAACCTGCGCCCCTGCGCTTATTATTCCAGCGTGCTAACCACTCGCCCAGGACGTAGTGAAAGGTACTAATTACTTATTTGTCTTCGGCACGAGGAACAAAAACTGGAGAGTAACAAAAAACGAGCACGAAAACGCAAATACCGTAAAGACTACCTTGAAGAGGTTCGTAAAAAGGCAATGATATTGCCAAAATTTGAAAATTGCTCATCGACTTTCTTTCTTATTTGTACGTGTTTCTTTGTTTTTTATTTGCTCTTTTTCGCATTTTAGTCTTTTGTCGCACTGCCTCATAAATAATCCTGATTTCAGAATCCAGCCATTCCTACGATATGAGCGTCGACGATGGAAGTTGGGTGGCTTGTCAGCGCTCATCTCGCTCATCGGTTGACGCCACCAGCGCGATCTCCGCTTTGTCCGCCACTGTTGGCGGCGTTTTGAGCCGCTCGTCGAACGGCAGTGTCGTTAGTGTATTTCCAAACGACGTCACACCCGGACTAACCCCAACCAAGAAAGCTTTGGACAAGTCTCTGCCATGCCTGTGCTCGTCGCCGGACAGCCTAGCTTCGGACAAAGTGAGGATTTTCGTGCCATATTCCAATAATAATTCCAATGGTAGCTTAAACCGGGAACCGACCCGTGTTGTGATAACAGTGGAAGGGAAGAGGGTCGTCTCCCCAACGAAGGGGTTTCGACCCTTACGAAATTCACATGATGGTGAAACGATTAGAGAAACGGAGATTCTGTGAAATTTGAGCGATCTAGTCTTGGTGTTTGTTAACTCTGTGGGAAGAGTACAAAAAAATCGTCTTTATTGGACCACTAGCGTGTCGGCTCATATGCAGTTTTGTTATATCGCATATTTATGTCGTATATTGTCGTTAATTACCTATGTTTAACAAGTACTAAAATCAGAAATATCATCACTGCCGAGGTGCATCACCCCAGAATCTTTGATTTTTAGCCAAAAGTTGTTTTCACACTTCCCTATTTCTTCCCTAATTACTTTCTAAACAAACATTTAGTTTTGACGTGGATATCTATGGACTTGACGAGCACCAGGTAATGAGAACATCGGGCTCAAAACTAATGATGTTTTCAAGCATTAGACGCAACTCAGTCTTCAATTACAATTCATTTTCCAGATCAAATCATCAAATTCCCTTGTAGAACATTCCATCTTTACGTAATATCTATCAAATCCTGTGACATGAGGATGTGAACTGCCTGGATCTTCGGCGGGATCACTGTTCCTGTATCCTGCTTCTGTCCGACAACTACAGTGGTATGTGAACAATGTTCACAAGCCCCTTTTTAGCTCAGTGGTAGAGCAGTGACCTAGTAAGCAGAAGGTCTCGGTTCAAATCCCGGCGAGGAGCATTTTTGTCTTTCTGTTGTCTACTTAAAATGTAAAAAAGTATATAATAATTGTTATGAAAACATTTCAACAGAAAAGACTTTCGCCTCTACATTACTCGAAGAAATTGGGAGTAATTGTAACTGAGCGGAGTTCAAAATTGTATCTACACTTTTAATCAATTCAGCATTAACCCGATCTTCGGTAAGGCTGTTCCAAGAACTAACAATTATGTTCAAGATCTTTTTCGTAATACATATAGAATGTAATATAGACATAGAATATAATTATTTCTGTAGTCATAGATCACGCAGAAATGAGTTCCTTATTAGAACTAGCCATTTCACTTGTTTGATGACGAACGCACGAGATGGAAAGGACCGACGCAGTGCATGGGCAATGCGGACTATACACGAGTGCAACACAGGAATCTGAAAACCCCTTAATACTTGAAAATGTGTATATCGTACACTGTAGGTGTACAGCAACTGTGGTTAGCAGTAGAAACACTGCCGAAACGGAGAGATCTTGTTTTCTCGAATCCCCTTTTTTGTCCAGTTCTTCGATATAAACTATTGCTCGGCTGCGGTAATTGCGGCTCGCCGTTGTTCTATCCTATCGTCGTAATTTTCACACATACTGCGTGGTACCAGCGTGCATGGGATCTGCGATAGACGACAACTTCGTTTGAGCATAATTCGCGGTTTTTCAGTCGAGCACTCCTAGCGAAACAAGTACGATCGGAAACGCTACTTCGGATTGACGCCTGAAACTCTTCGCCAAAGCTACGGTTTTTATTCTGATGTCGATGGTTATTGTTGTTTATTATTGATTATACAGTTAGGTTGCCATAGTTTTCTTGTATATGTTTTTTTTTTTACATATCATCTAGGCTGAGCCTTAGTAGTTCTTGAGATTTCGGTCTTGTTTTGTTGAGGACTGGAGGAGTTTTAACGCGTCAACTCGGAGTAGCGTTATCAGTAGTACTTGTGTCCGCTAGAATCGCTGAACTGGAGAAGGGCGAATTGATTGTAAAGCAGAGCGCGGAAATAAAAGCTCTTCTTCGGTGAAAGCTGGAATGTTAGAAGTCCGCCAGAGCAAAATAAGACTAGGGAGTAGCGCCAAGACTTGAAAAAAGTGACATACTCGAATAGCAGCGACATTTGCATCACTAGCTATAGAGAATGTCCCCGGACTACTGCAACTCAATCAGTAGTGCACCATAACTCAATATTCCAAACACAGAAAAAAAAAACCTCCCCTGTACCTCGATGTGTGCAGTCCGCATCTTAGCTGTACTGTAAATTTTCTAAGCTCGCCTCGCTATGAATGTCCCTAGCGGCGCTACGTTTAAAGGACCCCTCGCACTATTTACTCTTCAACTTACAGTATTTTGAAATACTTGAGTACTTTAAAACTGTGCTGTGCTTTCAACGAATAATCCACAGTTTTTGCCGTTTTAAGCCTTTTCCGAGACCCGTTGACTTGTAGCGAAAACAGGGAAACAATTTACATAACCGGTTTTTCTGATGGAAAAGCTTCTCGCAGGCAACCGTCGACAGCGCGATACATATCGAAGGCAGCAAAACACGGCAAGTGAGGAACAATAAGCGTGGTTTTGTTAGAGGGTTAGAATGTACCGTACGAAATCGGGGTCTCTGGGCTTAGAAATATATGGAGTGATTATTGAAGTAGGTTGCACTAGTGTTATAGGTAAGACAGGTCCTTTAAGGCCCGTTCCCCCTATGCATGGGTCTTGGCGCTACTTCCTAGTGTTGTTTTGCTCTGAAGTCCACAAATAATATGAAAACAGTATGCTTGTCGTTCATACTTTCATTCCGTTTCCACTAATTTCCTAATACTCAGATTACTGATCTGTTAATATTTAAAAAAAAAAAATTATTAGTTAACGATTGATCACAGTCAGCCATTCCGTTCTTTGTTCTTTTCCCTCTCGCTGTTCAATATGTTTTGCTCGTTTTGAAATAAATGTTCCGGAGATCGATGGGGAGATCTTCGTGCAAGGTCTAAGATGGTCGCCTCAGCCACATACACAGGGGGGGGGGGGGGCTTTGGGTACGCGTTAGAGGACGCCTCGCACTTCATAGTGTTTCTGGTCAGTTGTTCTGAGCAGAGCAAACTAACTCTAGAGAGTACCGCGCAAACTTTGGAAAAGTGACACAGAGTCAATCGCAGTCGCTCCGCTAGCGGGACTGAACGTCCCTACTAAAACTCAATCATTCGTGTACCAGTGCTGGCTTCAATAACTTAAAATTCTGAACACAGCAAAAAAAAAGATACAACCTCCCCTGTTTTTTCGATGTGTGCAGACCGCATCTTAGCTTTACTGGAAATTTCTAAGCCCGCAAGTTGTCTCGCTTTAAATGCCCTAAGTGTGGTGGGTGACGCTACAAGTATGGCCCGATTGCGAAGCATAGAAATCATAGGTCTTGGCGTTACTCCTTAGTGTTATTTTGCTCTGGTTCTGAGTTAGTTGACCACTTTACAACTAAACTGTGCTCAAAGTTGCAGACAGATTCGGCTATTTTTGGGATCCCAAAACGTAAGTGGAAATGACATCGCAAAAGTTGTCCGTCTGTCTGTCTGTCCGCACGATAACTCTCGAGGGGATTGAGATATTTTGATGAAACTTGTCGGGACGATCCTTTGGGTTAAAGTACAGGTCAAGTTCGAAGATTGGCTCTGTAGCCCTATATTTGAGGGTGGGGGAGGGAAAAAACAATTTTTTCGCCGGACAATCCGGAATCCGGCCAAAACCGGAAAGTTTGTTCAAAGTAAAAGTTTTATTTGAAGTTGATTCGATGTAAGGGTAAGAAGACATGGTGAACACGATGGTGAAAACCATTTTCTCGCCGGACATGTAGTTCGCCCGGAATCCGGCCAAAACCGGAAAATTTGTTAAAAGCAAAAGTTTTATTTGAAGTTGATTAGATGACACTGATGACAGATTTAAGGGTAAGAAGAGACACTGAATCTGTATATGACAATCATTTTTCACCCGGACATAAAGTTCGTCCGGAATCCGGTTGAAACATGTAAAGAAACATGTTTTTGTTTTCCATCAGTTCCTCCTCATTGTTACTTGAACTCTCCTGTAATCTACAAAGTGATGAAAAGGGTAGAGCTAGCAAAGTAAATAACCAGTAAGTCCCTTTTAAAGCAGCTTCACAAACAAAAGGTGTACGTTTGAACATTTTTTGACACATAACTGTTTGGAGAAAAAAAAACAGATTTTTCCTCTTGACTGCCATGACAGCATGGGCGTTATTGTTTGTTCTACCCCGGATTTTATATAGAAAATATCAGTGTTATACATTTTTTTTTCCCCCAAAACATAAGTGGAATGCCATACAGGACAGGTACTCAACCTCGGACACGATTTCAGTTTTCCAATCAAGTCCTTCCTTCAGAAAAATCTGACTTTAAAAGGAACCAAAAAACATGACGAACATTGCCTATAGAGTGGTTTACGGCCTGAAGAAATAAATTTTGCTTCAGTATCTCTAGTTAAAAAAAAAAAATTTCCAGCAGTTCCTCCTCATTGTTAACTGAGCTCGAATTCCTTTCTGTAATCTACAAAGTGGTGAAAAGGGTAGCACTACCAATGTAAATAACCAGAATGTCCCTTTTTAAATCAATTTCACAAAGATTGTGACACATTGTTGGACACATGACTGTTGAGAAAAAAATTTGCCTCTTGACTGCCAGGACAGCATGGACATTTCATTTTGTTTTTACGTTTTGTTTCAACATTCGAGGTTGTGCAAAATCGCGGTCAGGTACCTATGACTTCGCAAAAGTTCCGTCCGTATACTTGAAAAAGATTTGAGGTTCGATACAGGGGTAAATTGACATGCTGAAACCGTATATGCAAATTGTTTTTTCTCCGGACAAGCAATTTACTCGGAATCCGGCCAAAACCGGAAAATATGAATATTTTTGGGATCTGAAACCTCTGTTCGTGTTATACTTGATGTTTATGTATCTGGAAGCTCTAGTCCATATCGTCAATTTTGCTAATAGCCATTTTTTTTTTTATCGATAACGATTTTTACTGATGATGATCTGAAAGCGAATTGTAGGCTAAGGAACAAAGAGGTTTGACGACGAGCTCGTCATTTACTTGCGTCAGTCAGTTACTTGCTGAGACCATCCTTAACCGAATTTTAGCTCACTCGTACGTTGTTGAGCTCACAGACAATAGCACTCGACCGCTCGCAAGACCGACATGCAACGACGTTGAGTTGACAAGAATTATGTCAATTGAATGTAGTGTTTTGTACATCTTTGATGTGAACTGTGCATCAGTTTTCCTTTCCCACGTGCAGGCCCGTATATACCACCCGACTACAAGAAGCATGGGAGAACTCCAACCGACCGAGTTGTTGGATTCAATATAAAGCAATAGCTATAGCAGAACACAAAACAGAAGTAAAGCATATAGATCTATATGTGCAAAATGTTCGCTGGTGTGTTGCTATTTCTGCCTACTACAAAAGAACAGAAAGTTATTGAAAATCAAATACATCTGCAATTTTGCACAAAAGCAACCAAATACGTTCGGTTATGCTAATTTGACCAAATTGTATGAACTGTGTGATTTTTGTCTTGACAAATCATTATTCGTAAGCAGGGCCTTATCGATCGATTAAATAATGATGAAGGTTCATGACTCTTTTGTTGGTTCTCGGTAGCCTATACATCACGATTTCGAAAATCACAATAAGAGCTACGAGCTCATATGACACTTGTACGAGTAAGTGGTGTAAGAAAGTAGATGAAAACGTCACAAAATACTCCCACCAACAGGGGCGTCACTATGGGGGGGAGGGAGGGGGGGATAAAATTGTGCATGCTTTTTGTCGGGCGTCGGTCGACTCGTCGGAACATCGGGTTCTTTTTATACATAATAAATTTAATTTTGTACTCTTTCGTCGGGCGTCGGTAGACTCGTCGGCACATTGGGTTCTTTTTACACGCAAGAAATTGAATTCGGCAAACAGTTGTCGGGCAAAACACAGAAGAAATTAACTTCTGTATGCTTTTGTCGGGCGTCGGTCGACTCGTTGGCACATCAGGTTCTGTTGATCTGTGATAAATCAGTTTCAGCAAACATTTGTCGTGCGCACCGGGGAAGAACTGGGAAGTTCGTATCGTCGGCACACCAGGTTCTTTTTATACGGAAGAAATCAAATTCTGTAAACGTTTATCAGGCGCATCCCGAAAGTTTAAGTTTTGTCGGCACATCGGCTTCTATTTACACGTACGAAAAATAAAGCCCTTTACAGTCTTGTCGGGCAAAACAAATAAGAATTTGAATTCTGGATGCTTTAGTCGGGCGTCGGTATTCTTGTCGTCTCATCGGGATATTTTTATTCGCAAGAAATCGAATTCTTCAGACATTTGTCGGGCGCACCTGGAAAATTTAATTCCGTTCGAAAGATCGGAATCTCATTACATGTAATAGATCAAATCCGTAAACTTTTTTCTAATCTCGAAAGTTATGTCTCGTCGGCAAAACGAGAATTTCTACACACAAGAATCAACTTTGTGCCTACTTTCTTACGGATGGCCACTACTTTTTTGGTGGAAAGATCTGTGATTTCACTTTTATTTGGTATCGCTCATTCAGGAAGAATGGTGTTTCATTTTGTTAGCGTTCAGGATTGAAGTTCATGGGGGTTGGAAACACATTAAAAGCTAGAACCTGTAAAGTATAGATATAGAATAGCCTAAAATTTTCCGGAAAAAAAGACAAGTAAAAAAATTTCGCCTGTGGCGCTGGACTTTACTTGTTCTGGATTCAGTCGTTGGAAAGCTTCGCTTTTTCGCGAAAGGTGAAAATAAAAGTCGAATATGTAAATTTGAATATACGAATTTATATTAAAGGAATAATCTCAACTAATGCATTACAGTTAGTTTTACACAAAATTTTGCCTGCGGCGCAGTTCGTAGTATTCTTTATTTGGAAGAACGGTGTTTCATTTAGTTGGCGTTTAAGATTTGAAATTCTTGGGGTTGAAACAGCTTAAAAGCTAGAACTTGTAAGCTAAATTTTTCCAGAAAAAAGTCAGTTTTAGAAACTTCGCCTGCGGCGATTAATTTAACTTGTTCTGGGTACAGCCGTTGGAAGCTTCGAAAATCGAAAAAAAAATGCAGATTTTAAACATTTCGCCTGCGACAAATACTTTCTTCTGCGTACAGTCGTTGGAAGCTTCAGTTTTTAGCAAAAGCTGCAATTAACACCCGAATATGTGAATTTAAATTTACAAATTTATACTAAAAGACTAATATACGCCGTTTTTTTTGTCGGCACATTTTTGAGTCCGTCGGCACAAATTGGACGTCCCCCCCCCCCCCAAAGGTAAAAGGCTAGTGACGCCCTGCCCACCAACCCCCCTAGGATCGGACCTAGAAATAGGACATATAGTTTTACTCGAGTCTGAGCGTTTCCGGCATCGCCGTGAGTCATCTAGGGCAAATGTTTCATCCCACTAGTTTGATCCCTAGAAGTGCTACACTATTTGCGGTTCACCTCCCCCTCAAACTTCCCCTACAGCGGACCAACCTGGTTCAGATACATAAATAGATCATCTAAAGCATGTTCTCTTACCGGCTATCAAGTTTCAATCGAGTCTGAGGATTTTTCGGGAAACTCCTGCCCCCCCCCCCCCATCGCGCTCAGATCCAGTCAACACCCTAAAATTTGTCATCTAGGGCATATGGTCTCTCTACTTCCCGAGTTTCGTTCAAATCAATCCACTCGTTTGACCCTATGCGAGCCACAAAGTTTCCAGGACTCCGACACCAACTTCTCCCCAACTGTGGCCTAAAACAACCAGACACATAAACTTCACATCCCCCTCCAATCCCCATTATCATGATAGCCGCCTGTGGTTCGGAAACATGTTTTGGAGATCAAGGCCATTAGTTCTTAACATACATACAGTTTCACTCGAATCGGACCACCGGTTCGCAACCTACGGAAGTTAGTGTCTTCCGGATTACCCTTCCCTCAACCCCCCAAAAGTGATAGGGCATAGTGTCATGTCCTTAAGTCTATTCGGTCGGTAACTAATATCCCTGCCAAGTTTCATCGTCCTTAGCACATCTGGAAGTATCCTAACACGCGATCACCGGAATTACGGGAAACCCTCTTAAACTCCCCTTAAAGAGCCCTGATCCGATCTGGTTCTGTCTGAACGTATCTAGGGCTTAGGCTTGTTCTTCCGACCAAATACCATCCCTATCCCTCGACGCTAAGGGTTTCACGAAAACTCCGGTGAACCCCTTCAACCCCCCCAAAAGTATCGGATCCGGTCTGGAATTGACAAGGAACATCTGAGACGACACCTCTTTTCACTTGCGAAGTTTCATTCAAATCGGATCGCCCGTTCAAAGTTTATTAATGCCACTAGATTCCGAATTCCCCATCCCTACACTCCCCCCACGATGGTTGGATCATACAAACGAATATTCTCAAGTCGGTTTGTTCAAGTCCCTGATATGCCAGGCAAATTTCATCGTCCTAATACATCAGGAAGTACCGAACTCGCGGGATCACCATAAATTCGGACCCCCCCCCCCAACTTCCTCCACAGTGCCCGAATCCGGTCCGGTTACGTCAATGATGTATCTAGGACTTGTGCTTGTTCTTCCCACCAAGTTTCATCCCCATCCCTCCACCCATTGCGTTTCCCAAGATTTCCGGTTCCCCCCTCCAGCTCCCCCCAAAGTCACCGGATCCGGTCCGGATTTTAACTGGGTCATCTGAGACATGAGGTCTTTCCACATATCAAGTTTCGTGAAGATCCTGTCACCCGTTCAAAAGTTACAAATGCCTCAAAATTCCGGATTCCCCCTCTCTCCACTCTCCCCGCGATGATCAAATTATATAAACGACTATTCTCAAGTCATTTTGTTTGAGTCCTTCAAATGCCAGCCCAGTTTCATCGTCCAAATACATCAGGAAGTACCGCACTCGCGGGATCACCAGAATTCCGTACCCCCCCCCCAACTCCCCCCAAAGTGCCCGAATCCGGTTCGGTTATGTCAACGATGAATCCAGGACTTGTGCTTGTTCTTCCCACCAAGTTTCATCCCGATCCCTCCACCCATAGCGTTTCCCAAGATTTCCGGCCCCCCCCCCCTCCAGCTCCACCCAAAGTCACTGGATCTGGTCCGGATTTTAAATGGGCCGTCTGAGGCACGAGCTCTTTCCAAATATCAAGTTTCATTAAGATCCGACTACCCGTTCATAAGATATAAATACCTCAAGATTCCGGATTCCCCCTCCCTCCACTCCCCCCACGATGCTCGGATCGGGGAAATGACTATTATAACCCGGACCGACGGACGGACAGAAATTGCGATCGCTATAAAAAGTCACGATGAAAATCAGTATTCAAAATCATGGCAATTTTTGTCATATAACGTCACAACGGTTATGTTACTTTAATAATTTTTGCTGGTTTTCGAAGTGGTTTTCGAAATCACCAAGAAAGTCATGACTTACATGATTGTGAGTCATGACAAAAATCATTTAAAAATCATGAGTTTTTCACTAATAATCACAACTTGTCGTGATTCAAGTTGATTATTTTCGTATGTCAGGATTTAGAAAAGACAAAAAAATCGCAAAGAAATTCAAGACTTTCGTTATTAAAGGAACAGTAAACTTGACTACGCAACTTTCGGCCATCGAATCGCGGGGGGGGGGGGCTTGGATAAATATACAGGGTCTTATTGTCGATAGGCACCCCCTTCTTTGTTATCTCGAACCGTCTCGAACCCCCTCCTTAGTGTTCCCAAAGCTAGCTGGCATGCCCTTGCCCCTTATGCACTGTAATTATGCACCTATGTACTGTAAAAGTTCGCCTTTTTACGTGTAGACCAGGTGTAGACTACAGACAAACGACCTCCCCGACAAGACGGCCTGGGTTCGATTCTTAGTCGCGGCACACAAACCTTTTGCTTTTTTTCCTACTAACTCAAAAGTCGAATTCTCGGAAATTGCCCGGAAACTGCAATGGTCGTAACGAGAATTTTTCTTACTCTCAATATCGACTCAGGGTACATTCTTGATATGTTAGCTAGCTCCCCGAGTCAAGTTTGAGTCAAGTTTTCTGTTCCTTTAAGAATCCTGACATGTCATGACAAAAATCATAAAGAATTATGATTTCTGTCATTAAAAATCAGAATTAAGTCATGATTCAAGTTTCATGCTTTTACTTTCTTATATTGTTGATTCAGGAAAGACAAAAAAGGACCACCTAGAAAGTCGTGACTTTCGTTATTATGAATCATGACATATGTCATGACAAGAATCTTGATTTTTCTCATTAAAAATCAGAATAGTCATGATTCAAGTTTCATGCTTTTTTCTTATAGGCTATTGTCTATTTAGGAAAGACAAAAAAGACCACCTAGAAAGTCTAGAAAGTCAACGTTATTTTAAATCATGACATATATCATGACAAAATTCATTAAAATTTTAATTTTTCTCATTAGAAATCACAATAAAGTCATGATTTTTGGAAATAGAAAAAAAAGATCACCTAGAAAGTCATGACTTTCGTTGTTGTGAAGCAGCAGGACAGATGTCATGACAAAAATCATTAAGAATCTTGATTTTTGCCGTTAAAAATCACAGTAAATCATGATGCAAGGTTCATGATTTCTTGTTGTTTTTTCGTTACTCATGATTTTAAAATCATGATTTTGCCGTCAATAAATCATGACGTATAATTACAAAAAATCAGAAAAAAATATTCTTAATGACTTTTGTCATGACATATGTCATGATTTATGATAATTCGGATATCGTGATTTTTTTCTATGACGTTTTTTCCGTATGGGATGGCTTCCAATCCCGCTTCTATTCGAAAGGCGGTGCGACGAATTAGGCGATTTTAGCACACCTTTTTTAAAACAAAATTGCACTTATTGCTGCGCAAATTTATATACTGCCCTTATTACTATAAGCAATTTTAAACTGCGCTTATTGCTTCGCAGTTTTTGTCGCTTGTCGCTGCCTTTATTGCTTTGCTAGGCAATTTTTTAACTGCGCTTATCGCTTCGCAGTTTTTACCGCTAGAAAACAAAGAGCAGGACTTACCGCGACAAATCAGGAGAATCCGCTGGCCAAATTGACATCGTTTGAGCTTGCTGGTCCAAATTCATGAGCGGTGGATCGATGGGTGGTACACGAAGCTATGGGTGGTGGAACACGAAGATTTTCACATGAGAAAGAAAAGTATTTCAATTCCAATGGCTTCCAATTCCGCTTCTATTCGGAAGGCGGTGCGACGAATCAGCGATTTTAGCACACCTTTTTGAAAACAAAATTGCACTTATTGCTGCACAAATTTTTATACTGCCCTTATTACTAGGCAATTATTGCTTCGCAGTTTTTGTCGCTTGTCGCTGCCTTTATTGCTAGGCAATTTTTTAACTTCGCTTACTGCTTCGCAGTTTTTACCGCTAGAAAACAAAGAGCAGGACTTACCGCGACAAATCAGGAGAATCCGCTGGCCAAATTGACATCGTTTGAGCTTGCTGGTCCAAATTCATGAGCGGTAGATCGATGGGTGTTACAAGAAGCCACGAAGCAATGGGTGGTGGAATATGAAGATTTTCACATGTAAAAGAAAAGGGTCTAGGCTAAAACCCCCCCGGCGAAAACCCCCCCGGCGAAACCCCCCCCGCCAAAACCCCCCCGGCGAAAACCCCCCCGTGACCAAAACCCCCCCGGCGAAAACCCCCCCGTGATCAAAACCCCCCCGGCGAAAACCCCCCCGTGACCAAAACCCCCCCGGCGAAAACCCCCCCGTGACCAAAACCCCCCCGGCGAAAACCCCCCCGTGACCAAAACCCCCCCGGCGAAAACCCCCCCGGTAACAAACCCCCCCCGGCGAAAACCCCCCGGTACCAAAAGCTCGATTCATTTACATTTAACACGAATCCAAAAAATTTCACTTGACTTCCCGTGATCTTGTTCTAATTCAAATGGAATTCTGGTACAACAAGACAGTGAAGCTTAGTCAGTTCTCAGTTGTACTTCCACTGGAATTAGTCCGCCCCTTGCGACGAGGACGCGCTCACTGGGAAAATTGTACGAGTTGCAGCAGTGAAAGTTGCAATTCATACCATTAAGGGGCATTTTTTTTTATTTTTTTTTTTTGGTTCCAAGGGAAAACATTTTTTTTACAAGTTTAACAACTAGGCTATTACTTCGGTCCAATTAAGGCTAGGTACAATAATAAGGCACTTTTTTCCGATTATAGTTATGTCTAGATTTTTTTTCAAGATTTTTTTTTTAATACTTTTTTTAAGATTTTTTTGTAAGATTATTTTCCCCGGGGGGTTCTGGTACCGGGGTGTTTTGGTACCCGTGGGGTTTTGGTATCGGGGGGGTTTTGGTACCGGGGGGGTTTTAGCCGGGGGGGTTTTGGTACCGGGGGGGGTTTAGCCGGGGGGTTTTGGTCACGGGGGGGTTTTCGCCGGGGGGGTTTTGGTACCGGGGGGTTTTCGCCGGGGGGGTTTTGGTCACGGGGGGGTTTTCGCCGGGGGGGTTTTGGTCACGGGGGGGTTTTCGCCGGGGGGGTTTTGGTCACGGGGGGGGGGGGTTAGCCGGGGGGGTTTTGGTACCGGGGGGGTTTTCGCCGGGGGGGTTTTGGCGGGGGGGTTTTGTCCGGGGGGGTTTTCGCCGGGGGGGTTTTAGCCGGAACCCAAAAGAAAAGTATTTTAATTCCAATGGCTTCCAATTCCGCTTCTATTCGGAAGGCGGTGCGACGAATTAGGCAATTTTAGCATACCTTTTTGAAAACAAAATTGCACTTATTGCTGCGCAAATTTTTATACTGCCCTTATTACTAGGCAATTTTAAACTGCGCGTATTGCTTCGCAGTTTTTGTCGCTTGACGCTGCCTTTATTGTTAGGCAATTTTTTAACTGCGCTTATTGCTTCGCAGTTTTTACCGCTAGAAAACAAAGAGCAGGACTTACCGCGACAAATCAGGAGAATCCGCTGGCCAAATTGACATCGTTTGAGCTTGCTGGTCCAAATTCATGAGCGGTGGATCGATGGGTGGTACTCGAAGCCACGAAGCAATGGGTGGTGAAATACGAAGATTTTCACATGTAAAAGAAAAGTATTTTAATTCCAATGGCTTCCAATTCCGCTTCTATTCGGAAGGCGGTGCGACGAATTAGGCAATTTTAGCACACCTTTTTGAAAACAAAATTGCACTTATTGCTGCGCAAATTTTTATACTGCCCTTATTACTAGGCAATTTTAAACTGCACGTATTGCTTCGCAGTTTTTGTCGCTTGTCGCTGCCTTTATTGCTAGGCAATTTTTTAACTGCGCTTATTGCTTCGCAGTTTAGTTTTTACCGCTAGAAAACAAAGAGCAGGACTTACCGCGACAAATCAGGAGAATCCGCTGGCCAAATTGACATCGTTTGAGCTTGCTGGTCCAAATTCATGAGCGGTGGATCGATGGGTGGTACATGAAGCAATGGGTGGTGGAACACGAAGATTTTCACATGTAAAAGAAAAGTATTTCAATTCCAATGGCTTCCAATTGCGCTTCTATTCGGAAGGCGGTGCGACGAATTAGGCGATCTTAGCACACCTTTTTGAAAACAAAATTGCACTTATTGCTGCGCAAATTTTTATACTGCCCTTATTACTAGGCAATTTTAAACTGCCGTATTGCTTCGCAGTTTTTGTCGCTTGTCGCTGCCTTTATTGCTCGGCAATTTTTTAACTGCGCTTATTGTTTCGCAGTTTTTACCGCTAGAAAACAAAGAGCAGGACTTACCACGACAAATCAGGAGAATCCGCTGGCCAAATTGACATCGTTTGAGCTTGCTGGTAAAAAATTCATGAGCGGTGGATCGATGTGTGGTAGAACACGAAGCAATGGGTGGTGGAACAAGAAGATCCACTCCCGATTCCGCTTTTACTCGGAAGGCGGTGCGTCGAATCATGCGATTTCAGCACACCTTTTTTAAAACAAAATTGCGATGGGTGGTGGAACACAAAGCCACGAAGCATCACTAAGCCACTAATAGCATCAATATTACTAATAGTCTAAGATCTATCCGTTCCCGGCTGTTTTATATTTGACAGTGCGAAACGGATAAGTCAGCTGAAAATTTATTGGAGCTATATTTCGGCCCTTCTTGGCAAGGGTCCTCTTCAGGCTCAAAGCCGCTCAAGATGGAAAAAACGAAACTTGTGATAAACTTGTGGGTTATCACAAGTTTCGTTAGTTCTGGCACCGAAAAATTACCAAATAATGTCAATAAATTCGCTCACCGAATTCGTGATAACTACCGAATGCTGCCAATTATACCGAATCCCGACCATTATACCGAACAGATTTGTACCGACAGCCTATTTGGGATTCTGTATAACTACCGAATCCCCGTAAATATACCGAACCATGCCCTTGCTATACGGCATGGTGCTCGTACGTTCGGGCACCATGCCCTGTAGCAAGGGCATGGTACCATTGGTACCACCATAAGAATCTGCTTGAAAAGCTTGAAAAGGCCTGAAAAGCATAATGCCCGAAAAATTAGGATTGGTGTATGACTGGGTGCCTCCCCCCCCCCCCTTCGACGCCCTTGCGTGTGCCTAACAGTGGATACATTCTACCAAATGATGGATAGTCTATATACAGTAATCAGTAGAGGTAGGCTATGTTTAACTGAATTATTACTTAAATGTGAACAGAGCAATTTTGTGATGTAAACAGTGCAGTTTTGGGGTAAATGGTAGAATGAAAATCGAAAATACTGTTTTCATAGGCCCTTAATTACCTATTTTGGCTTAGCTTTGCCTAGATGGCTTTGGTGACAGTACGAGCATGAAAAAGAAGCATATTGTACAGTAGAGATATGTTTATGTGAACAATTACTTTAATGTGAACAGTGCAGTTTTGTACTTTTGGGCTAGGCTAAATGGTGGAATGAAAATCTAAAATGCCTATTCAGGTGATTTCAGGTGCTCTTAATTACCTACTTTGGCTAACTGGTAGTTAGCTTTAGACACAGCAAGTGCATGAAATTGGCAAAGTCCAATGTCAACAGACGTTCGCATAAGCATACATCTACTGTACCTCTGCTGAAACACAATGATACACCGATGATTTAAGCCAAGCTCATACAAGCTCATAAATCAACCAATAAGAATCAGATTAAAATTCCTTAATACGCTAGTGGAGTACAGTAGTTCAGGGATAGTGTCAGAATACGTACTGTGGTGCTAAAACTTTTAAAAGTTATCCAGCACTTGGCACAGAGTAAAGCAAAGGCTAGATTTAGGCTATCTGGCACTTATAAATAGTGAACTGAAAGACAAAATGTTCCTCAGCAGGGGTTTGAACCCAGGACCTTCGGCTTCTGTTAAAAAGGCAGACACTCTAACCATTTGAGCTACAGAGGGGCTTGTGAACAGAGTTTGTAAAGTCCAGTAAAGAGTCCAGTAAAAGCCGGCCATAGGAACAGTGTCAGTGATCCCGGCCAAAAGGCAAATCCATCTAATCAGTTCACATCCCCAAGTCACGGAAATTATAATACATAGATGGCACTTAATACAAACAAGGGACTTTTACCGTGACTAATGCCTAAAAAATTAGTCACGGTTTAAGTCCCTTGTATTAAGTGCCATCTATGTATTATCTGGCATTTAGTTAGCACAGGGTACCAAAAAATCATGTGGTAGACTAGACTATGCAAGTAAACTTAGGCTAGGCCCTGGCTAGGCCTACCTGTTCTGTCGTACTGAACCTGTAGTACCATTCTCAGCCTTGTCTCCTAGAATGAGGTTGTGTTCCACCAAGCCAGAACTCAGCATACAAAATCTACTAAGCGTAACCAATATGAACCTATACTAGCCTATAGTCCTGTAATTTACTCACATCCTGATCCAGCCCACATCCTGCATCCATTATTTATTCACTTTACCCTAGCAGGGCTGCACAGGAACATTACTGTAGTTCTGAGAAACACACTTTGCACTTGTTTCCCAACTTGTAAGTCCTGTCAAAGACAATAATAGTCCCACTAAGTTATTATTGTCTTTGAGTCCTGTAACCCTACCCAATTCAGGTTAAACCAAAATTAACCCGCGAAAAAGCTGGCGTCGGTTCCGACCAATCAGAGAATTTCCCCGATTCACCGACAGCGGCGGGAAATACAAATTCGCTCAGCTGCAGTGTTGCCAAGCGTGACACTTGTTGCCTCCAGGTGACACCAACTCTGCACGGTGTTGTAGACCTGTTGTGGATTGCACCAAACACCAAAATACCGTCCTTTTCTTTAAAAATGACACCTTTTCATATACAATGACACTTTATAGGTCAGGGATGGAACTTTTTCATTATTTTATTCGAGATAGAGATTAAAAAAAAAATTGCAAGTTTGAAGGCTCACAGCAGGAAGCAGCGTGTTAACGAAGAAGAAGAAGAAAAGTTCACAAAATTGGACGTCAACCTACAAACAACAACAGAACCAATATATTTGGGAAATTTTATAAAAAGTACAAAGTTGTATAGGATACTGTAGGTTAAGATGACTTAAATTGTAAATAGTTAATATGTGTATTTTAGACGACCCCAGAGGAATTAATGTTTTAATGAAATTTAATATTGTCGTAGATTGGTGAGTGAAGACGAGATTTGAAAATTGGATAAGAAGATACAGTGAGGAACGCTTACCCAGATTCAGACGACGTCTTGAGAAAGACCCCCTCATTTTAAAGTATTGACAGCCGATAGGCGAAAAGTATATTGACTAAATAGTCAAATTGATTATCAAAAGTGGTGAAAGAAAGAAAAGTCATTCAAACTTAGTGGCACGAGCGTGAATGAGCTGAAGCTCGCGAGACGTCAACCTTCAAACAACAACAACACAACAGAACCAAAGAAGGAGAACTAGCTTATTTTGTGCCTTGGCATCATGGATGCAAGAGTAACACAGTTCATAAACAAGGTAAATTTATATTTGAGCCATTGCTTATCAGTACTATAAACTAGGGAGGGTGACACCAGTCAAGCACAAATCCTTAATTTTTGGGCATGGTGCCCCAAGTGGCCAAGTTGGGGCACCATGCCCAAAAATTGAGGATTTGTGACGTTGACGCTGACGTTGGGGCCCAACGTTGGGGCATCATGCCCTGGAGCATGGGCATGATACTAGCATTGCCATGGCACCCCCATGATATTTGGTTGAACTGAGATTGATTACACGCCTAAAATCCTAAATAGGGCTGTCTTCCTCTCCTAGACCACAAGATACTTGATCTTATGTTCTATCTAACCTCTTTTTCCAATTTTAAAATATTAGAGAACTTCCAAGAAATTTAGCTTTTAATGAAGACCACTTTTTCCTATTGGTTTACCTATCCATTTCCAGGGAAAAAGGGGAATTCATTCATGGCTAAATTTCTTGGAAGTTCTTTAATATTTTTAGAATTGGAAAAAGAGGTTAGATAGAACATAAGATCAAGTATCTTGTGGTCTAGAAGAGAAAGGCAGCCCTATTTAGGTAGGCCTATGTAATCAATCTCAGTTCAACCAAATATCATGGCGGTGCCATGCTAGTACCATCCATGCCCATGCTCCAGGGCATGGCGCCCCAGCGTATGGGCACCATGCCCACACCTTGGGACATGCCCTGACGTTGGGACACCATGCCCAAAAATTGAGGATTTGTGCATGACTGGGTGACACCAACTCTGCACGGTGCTAGCTAGTCCCTAGCCTAGGCTAGGGACTGCACCAAGAAAGACACCTTCCTTTTTCGGTAGACTAAGCTAAAGCTGTTCTATGGACCTTTGTCCACCTTCTTTTTTCAGTTCTTCCCCCACCACTGCACTATCCAATCCAGCCAAATCTGGATCAGTTTGGCCATTGGGATCTGATTTAGACCCCGAAGCCGTGCCGATTTTTTTTCAGCGGCGGCGCGCCGGAAAACCCTCGGCGTGGCGGCGCGCTAAAATTTTGGAACTTTGCGGCCATGATTTGGAGCAATTTCGTGCCTGAATTGGCTGTAGGTGTAAATAACTAGTACGGAATTAAAATATCGGTTGACTGGCCAGCCAGGTAGCCTATCAAGTTTATAGGCTACCTCGCTGGTATCAACATAATTTCAGCTATTCTTGTACAAGGTGTCATCTCCATGTTCCAGACGGATTCCCACTGCGAGTCCCGGATTTTTTTATTGTACTAGCCCTTCTTCTGTACTAGCCCTTCCCCCCATTCTCACGGGTCCCCGTCGTAAGCCATTGCTTCAACTAGAATAACTAGAAAATAACTCCTTTCGGATTCGATGTGGAGCTTATTTGAGGAGTTGCTGGTGTCAGTGGTTTAACAAACGCTTAGAAAATAATAAAACTCTGTTTTACCGATTATTTTTTAACTGTGCAGTTATATAACTAAGTATGCAAATCAAATCAAAGAAAAGTGAAATAAGGTTTTAAAAAAATAAAAAAAATAAAAGTGAAATAACGTGGACCATTAGACAGACTAATTTTGTTTCGTCAACCGAATGAGTTTGGCAAGGAAGTAGATCAGCAAATTTTCGAACCAACTTGATACAGATACATTATATCTTTTCTCGTTGTTTCCAGTCTCGATAGTCCCCAGAAAGTGACTCCTTCTTTTCTAGTGGCTCCCCTTGACTCGTCAAGGAGTACCCGGGAAACAACGAAATATGGCAAATAAAAATTAGGTGACAACTTTTATGGATCGATTGCTTCTAAACAAAACAATTATTCTCAAATTCGATTAGGCTACTACCTGAAACAATAAATAACACAGAAGTTACGACCCCCCCCCCAACCGACGATGGGATGCTGTGATGAAATGTAATCATTTTTTCTGGGTCCTTTCTTCGCACGCCAACTATCGTGGTCTAGCTTATCTGGAAGTGCCCGGATTAGTGAAAGTCTGACTGCCGACAGCAAGACAGACGTTAAGGTACTTGAGCAAACCAATGTAAGTCCCAGACAAGCTTAATTAACATAAAAAAACATCATGGTCGGACAGTGTGCGTGGACGTGCTCAAAGAAACATCAGTGGTATATGACGGGCTTTTGATTACTTTTTCATTGTCAAAAGACACGGTGGGCAACAATGAAAAGTATTTCCTCCGAAAAAAAACGGCGGCGCGGACATTCAAACGCAGGACATTCAAACGGCGTTAGCTATGGCGCGCCATCTGAAAAACGGCGGGGGCGCGCCGAAACTTTTTCGGCGGCGGCGTGCCGATAAACGGCGTGGCTTCGGGGTCTAATCTGATTGGGATCTTGCATTTGCAATCTGCCTAAAATGCCTGATCTGAAACAGATCTGTGGTAGGCTTGTATGGAGTCAGTATTGAGTAGAGGCATGCTTTTTTGAACAGTTACTTTAATGTAAACAGTGCAGTTTTTGGCTAAATGATAGCACAGTAGAACAAAGATTCAAAACACCTATTCAGGTGGTTTCAGAAGCCCTGCTCTTAACTACATTAGAGGTAAGTTTTATGTGAACAGTTACAACGCCATGATGTTTTCATTTCTGGTATGTGTAGGACATTCAATTTAATTCACTTTAGTCTAAAAAACATACAACGGACATAGCCAATTATTAGTTTTTTGTTGTCATAAAATAAACATGTTTGTCAGTCAACGAGCCAAAATTAACATACCCAAAAATACAACATATTATTATTACGTGGGGTAGGCCAGACAAGCTAGCCGAAACTCAGGCCACAAATAGCCCATTGCCTCATCCCCCCAAAAAATGCAATTGATGGCACACCATCACTCTATAATATAATTGATTATAATCATTCTATACAAATACTGATGACAACATCACTCAATCTACCGCTCTGTGTTGTGTTCTTACCTTAAAATCTGTCTAACCTTCCTGTTAGCTGAAGGTACCTGGACAGTTCTCTTAATCTGGCTTTCCTCACTGTCTCATGGAGGTCGACCTTCAGGGAGTGGAATGCTTCCAGCCATTGCCTTTTCCAGGCTGGCACTCCTGAACAAAATGTGTGTGTCACAAGGATCAGAGGGCAAAAAAATTACATAGCCTACTTAGGTAGCTTACATAGCTTTCTAGGTGATTCAGTAGAGTATGCTGTTTTTTTATATGTGATCCTTGATTAACACCACTGTCACCCATCACGCCACCTGTAAATTCAACTGTCATTTCAGTTATCTACTTTTTCTTAGAACTACAGTCGTTCAGACAGTACTCGAAAGGACATCAAATCTGCAACATCTGCATACAGAGGACTTGTCCCAAAGATCCAGAAATTTGGTAAGATTCGTTTATACTTTTGATTTGCTCCCGGACATCGTCTTGCTTCTTCAGAATCCCTAAGACGAATTTCTGAGCACAATGATACAGCAGAAGAATGAAAAAAAAACATGCTTCAACAATAATCAGCCATCAGTTCTCTACCAGAACAATACCCCTTTGGAATTCCCTGTCAGAAATAACAGTAAAGTGTGAAACAGTTGAATCTTTAAAAAAAATCCGTTGACGAGGAGTGGGACGACATGGAGTGAAGCTGAAATGCAATGACGTTGATACCAGTATCAACGTGTGAAGTTTCACTACGAAACAAACAAACCATCAGACATACCAACCATACAGTCAACTACAGAGCGAATGCTACAGGAGAAATTCTTATTATGCTCCAAGCTGCATTTTAAGGTAGGGTATTTTAAGGTAATACCTGAAGTATCATCCTGCCAGTTATTGTTGTAGCGTTTATTTATTTTGTTTTTCAGTGTTCAACAATGGGACTGAAAAAGAACTTGTATGTCTAGATGGGACGATTCCAGTCCAATATAAAAGTAAGTATTCTCTATTTAAAGAACAAGGCTTAGTAAATACTGATTTTTAGCTTTTAGATCTGTTGAGTATAGACGTAGTGAAACTAAGTACGGTACCAAGCTAACCTCCGTGACCGCTTTGCAGCGCTCTCTGATGAGCATGATAGCATGCCGTCTTTGAACGAACAATGCAGCTGCTGATGAGATTGGGTAGGCTAAGAAAAAGAAAGAGGAGTGGATTAGCAAAACGTCGTGGGTGTTGGTAGAGGATAGAGGATTATACATAGTGGAGGATTATACATAGAGGATTATACATAGTGTCAGTGAGCTGCGGTGACAGCGGAAAGAATAGGCGACGGTGATCCCAATCCATAAAAAAGAAGGAAGAAACAAGGCAGAAAATTATAGGCCCATAAGTCTTACCAGCGTGGTTTCCAAGTTGATCGAGGGGATCGTGAACAGTGCCAGCATGCAACACCTTGAGTCAAATAAAGTACTTAGTGAAGGCCAGCATGGGTTTCGCCCCAACAGATCAGTCGACACAAATTTCTACCACACATATCATGATGTAACTGAAATGTTGGACAAAAACATACCTGTTGATGTGATCCTACTTGATCAGGAAAAGGCCTGTGACAAAATTGCCCACAGGAGGCTTATGTTGAAACTCAAAGCAGTTGGAATTGCAGAGGAAACAGTCAAATGGATAAAAGAGTTCCTTAACGGCAGAACTCAGCAAGTCTGCATCTGGGGTAGTAACGGATATCAAGCATTGTCAGATGAATCTACCGTCACCAGTGGTGTCCTGCAAGGAACAATCCTTGGCCCGACCCTCTACAATGTATATGCCAATGACCTGTGCAAGCCGCTAAAAAAACAAAACACCCTGTATGCAGATGACACCAAGCTTTTCGGACTAGCCGACCAGATGAGTATCCAAGCCGACCTAAACCTACTCACAGCCTGGGCAGACACTTGGTTAACGAAGTTCAATGCAAAGAAGACTGAAGTCGTTCATATTGGACATAACAATCCCCACAACCAATACACCATGGACACCCCCCAGGGAAGACAGGCAATAGAAAGCAGCAACTGCGAAAGGGATCTTGGAGTGCTTATCGATTCCGAGCTCAAGTTCCACAAGCACACGCAACACGTCGTGAGTAACGCCAATAGAGCGCTTGGGATCATCAAACGAACTGTTAGCAGTAGGAGTCCTAAGGTGATCAGCAAGTTGTACACCTCACTCGTCAGACCTAAGCTGGAAGTTGGAGTCTCACTGGCATACCCGCAATACGAGATGGACAAACGCCTTATCGAAGGTGTCCAGCGACGCGCCACGAAAATGGTCAAAGAAATGCAGAGCACCCCATATCCAGAAAGACTCAAAGCTCTCAACATCCCCACAATGACATACAGAAGAAATCGTGGTGATATGATAGCTGTGTACGAAAATTTGAACAACAACATCCCACCCAACATTTTTGTGCCAAACAAAAGAAGAACCACCAGGGGCCACTCACAAAAGATGACAAAGAGGCCTGTGCTCAAGCGGCATGCAACTTCTTCACAAGTCGATCAATCAACCCCTGGAACGCTCTAGCAGAATCCACTGTTGCCTGCCCAACAACAAACAGTTTCAAACAACATCTGGACAAGGAATGGTCAGGCAAACCGAGGAGGTTCAACTGGAAATTTGAACAAGACAGCACCCACGTAGGCGTACATTAGGAGAAATCCTACTCGCCTGCAATTGCAAATTTGCAGGTAATTTGCAGGTAATAGGACTGAGAATTAATGTCGAGAAAACCAAGTTGATGAACAACTCCGTCAACACACTACAGACGTCCAACAAATATATTGGGAATTATACGGTGGAGCAAGTGGACAACTTTAAATACCTTAGAAGCATTATCTGTGAAGACGGTAGTACAGAGCTGGAAATCCGCACTCGGATAGGCATTGCTGGTTCCGCGTTCAGTAAGCTCTTCAAGCTTTGGAAGAGCAGTGGGTTCACGCTGAGACTTAAGCTACGCCTCTTCAACAGTAATGTTATCTCCATATTACTTTATGGTTCCAAAACTTGTCAACACTTCAAAAGAGAATATTGGGCTTCGAGAACATCTGTCTCAGGTGTATCGTCAAGATCCATGGGTCCGACAAAGTGACCAATGTTGACGTTTGTGTTATAACTAAGCAACGCTTGGTGACAGATGTTCTGATGGAGAGAAGATGGCGATACTGGGGTCACATGGTGTGGATGACTGAGGGCAGGAGACCCAACGACGCGTGGTGCTTTAAACCTTCTTGCCTGCTTGCAAAGGGAAGGCATGGAATTTTACCTAGCCTTGGTTTTTTTGCTGATCGATAGACCCATCTTGTAGCATTTCTGCATCAACAGTGTTGATTAATTATTTATCTTTTGGGGGTTCGTGTTCTCTCAGTCGACAGTTTAATTCTAGTTCAGTTAAATGATCTTCATAAGTTGCACTTATAGATGAAATGTCTATTTATGTAACTGTGTGCAAAGGGAAGGCATGGAATTTTACCTAGCCTTGGTTTTCTTGCTGATCGATAGACCCATCTTGTAGCATTTCTGCATCAACAGTGTTGATTAATTATTTATCTTTTGGTGGGTCGTGTTCTCTCAGTCGACAGTTTAATTCTAGTTAAAGTTTAACCGAAAAGGAACGTAATAGCACAATCTAGGTACCCATGACTTATTCACTTAAAGAGGCTTGAAGACCCGATGAAAATGCGTTACTTCGTTCTTTAACTATTCACGAATAATCGATTTTCAAATAGTGGAATTTCCTTGTGATTTGAAGTACCACTATCTGCTTGTGTCTGTTTTGTATGCTTGACGAAAAACAGTTTACGAAAAATAAGTGTTCACGCTCGAGCCCGCTTCCTCGAGCTGATCACTGACCACTGAAAAGCCTCGTTTGTATTGAGATTCAGTTTTTCTGCGACATAGTAGAATTTTGCGTTGTGAGACGGCCGTAGATGTTCTGAACATCATACTAGAGCAAATAGTGGAAATAAAAAAATATCCCTTAACAAAATCATAATAATGCAGTGCAGTCAGTTAAATGATACAAAAATAAATTGGCTTTTCAGTTAAACTTTAAGTTAAATGATCTTCATAAGTTACACTTATAGATGAAATGTCTATTTATGTAACTGTGTCATGTGTTATTTGCCTGGATGACGATCCAGTGCTAGCATCCGATTCGGTCCATGTTGAGTAGGGTCACGAAATTTCATTGAAGGTACTTATTAACTTGGCTACATCTCAAATGGGCAGTTTGAACCAAATATTGTATAAAACACTGGGGCTATTGCTTCATCGTGGTTATTTTTTTTAGGTAATACTTACAACATACCAATCTGCATATGGGTGCTAGATTCACACCCCACAAATGCACCCATGGTTTTTGTAACCCCAACATCAGACATGAAGATAAAGGTCTCACGTCACGTCGATCACAATGGACTTGTCTATCTTCCATATCTTCACACTTGGTCTGACCGTGTAAGTTGCTTGTATGTATTAACATATTGTATGTATTAACCGCGCAGTTAAATTGCATGATAGGGCTCTTATCATCATGTAAGCGAAGGTATATAGTTTGAGCCAAATGATAGTGGGGATATTGTCACGAAAAAAAAATACTAGGCTATGTATCCATAAAGGCAGGGGCGTCCCAAGGAGGTGGGCGCAGCCCCCCCCCCCTACATTGTTGGCGTTTGGTCAAATTTTCGCTGAAGGCGAAAAGTGCGATCGAAACGTGCATCGCGGCCAAGCCGGGATGCCCATTTTATTAAATCTTTTGTGCCCAGATTTCCAAATTGGGTGGTTTGACGAGTTTAATGGCTCCCATTCTTTTTTTAATTTTGTAATCTGTTCAGTCCGCGTCGATTTCGGTCAGTCTATTTCATAATTCAGTCATTTATCAGATTTGTTTGGTTCTGATTCTCTAGCGGATTCGGTAATTCACAGGATTTTTGTTTAGCCCGTATCTATTACCAGACTTGCGACATTCGGCTGTTTTAGTTGGTTCAAATATTCCATTACGATATCGGTTGTTAATACCGCTCCCGATCTGTTCCTTATTTTTCTAGTTAGTTTTTCGGGACGTCAGGAATAAGCACGTCTCTTGACGTGAAAACTAGCCTACTTTTGTTTGCTGTAAATTCAGAATAAACATAGCCTGCTTTGTATCTACTGTAGTCTTGGGATCGCAAAAAGAGACTTTGATCATGGTGTTTCCAGAAAATTTCGCCTTCGGCGCATTGCGCAGTCTTCACTATTTAGAAGAGGGGTGCGTCATTTAGCTGGGCGTTTGAGGCTAAGAGTTTTGGGGGGCTTGAACCACATAAAAAGCTAGAATTTGCATGAAAAGTAGTTTTGAAAGTAGTCATGAACAATTGGAGCCACAGGACAATCTGTCCTGTGTATGGCCGTTAGCGACATTATCGCTTATCCTCTCGTTATCGCTTTGCATCAACGGCGTTTTCATATTTCATCATTTGTCGGCCAGGTTTTAGGAATAACTTCCTATATTGTTGTAGGTAAACAGTAGTTAAGTTAAGAATATGGGGGGGAGGATGACTGCCGACGTCGCATTATCTCCTTTATTTGTCTGAAGTTGATTAGATGTGCGATGAGGTGGTAAGAATATAATGAATTCGTATTTGAGCTTTAGTTTTTTTTTTGCCGGACACGTATTAGCCCGGAATCCGACCGAAACCGGAAATTTGCAGAAGTAAGGCAGGAAGTTCTGATCATACACTGTAAAATGCTACTCCGAAAGTTAACTGCAGCATTTGCTACTGGGATTAACCTTATCTCTGCTGAGATAAGGTTAATCCGAATTAGAGATAAGATTATCTCAGTAGAGACAAGATAAATCCCAGTAGCAAATACTGCAAGATTTTTTGTTTACAGTGTATACGCCGCGAGTCCTACCATACTCCGCTACCGTACATCAATCCATACTCCATTTTAACGCTTTTATTCCGTTTTTGCAGAACTCAAACTTGCTTGACCTCCTAAAGGTGATGGCTGGAGTTTTTGGTGAGGCCCCACCCGTCTATTCCGTTCCGAGGGGGACAGCTCAGACTATACCTAACCAATTTGGGGCTCAGACTGGTAAGTCTCAGAAATTTGCTGGAGCTATAATATAATTAGCTGGAGCTATAACATAATTAACTAATTAAATTATGTTATGTCTAAAGAAAGACGGAATAAGCAAGAAATCGGGAAATGGCAGCGCAACTACCAACGACAACAAAATGAATAATTCAAATTACATTGTATTCAGACAGGTATAAATTGAGGTACGTTTTGCGATTCAGGTTTTTTCCAGCTATTTACATAGCTAGAAGTATGAAAATAGTAAATAGTCTGTCCTTTCTAGTATTATAATTTTGTTTTGTTTTTAGTGGAGTGTTCCTTGGAACAATCCACTCTTGCGAGTGCTCTAGCAGCTTTCGGTTTTCACCATATTTTGTGGAGCTCATAACTCGTGAACCAGTGCAAGTATCAAGTTCAAACTTGGTACACTTGTGTGTATTGGGGTCTAGTTGTGCCTTTTGGGGGTCCCACCCCCCACACCCACCCGGTTGAGGGGCAAATGGGCCCAGATTGCCCAGTGAATAACATTGGACATAAGACGATGAAATTCCCTGTACATGTAGACCCTAGGGCTGGGAATTCACTTTTAAAGTTGCACCTCCCCCACCCATCACGTTCATGGGCAAATGGGCCCAGATTGCCCAGGAGTAAAGTTCGATACCCGTGACAGGAATCAACAGGTATCAAGTTGAAACTTGGTTGGTTTGTGAGTATTGGGGTCTCTTTTTCATTTTTGCGGGTCCAAAACCCCACCCCCACTTGGCTCAGGGGCAATTGGGCCCAGATTGCCCATTTTTTTGTGATTTCAACTTGACAATAACTGGAGATATGGCGATGAAATTCCTTCGTGCTTTTGGATCATAGGGTTGGGGATTTATATGTGGAGTTGAACCACCCCCTGGCGCCTACCCTCCCCGTTCATGGGCAAGTGGGCCAAATTTGCCCATGAGTCAAGTTTTTGGCCCGTGACTGGAATCACTCTAAGCTGGTATAGTCGAGGATATTTAGGTCTAGATATGCAATTGATGCCCCCCCCCCCACCCTCCCGCTCATGGGTAACTGGGCGTTCGTTCGTCTATGACAGGTCTCAAGTTCAACTCTTGTATATTTGGGGAGATATATCTATGAATGAGGATTTTGGTGTAGCAGCAACAAATAAGACGACGCGACGTATCTTTAATGAACAGCTGGAAACCTTTACGGTGTTGTCATATGATCGATGATAGGGGGGTATTTGGGGGTATTTGGCTGCTACGATTTCGTTATTGCACTTGTTTTATTACCTTGCTAATGGAAAAGAGGTCTAAAGGGTCGGACTGGCTGGCAGACCATTCAGATTCAGTGTTCTGATTCTCTGATCCAGTGTTACAACTCATGCTGTTCTTGCAAGATCTCTTTGGATTTATACTTGCGGTTTGTTTACATTTAAAGCTTTTAAGGTGGGATGATTACAAATTAGGTTATTTCAATACTTGTTTGGTTCTTTGGGATGTGAAATGTCTTGGTTTTAACGCTGTTTGTGTATAAAATATGATAAACAATTTTACTTTCACACTCCAAGTCTGAGCGCTTGCGCACTTGTTTAACATGCAATTTAACTTCAACAAAATAATGCGCGGCTTCTGACCCTATTCTCCAATTTTTTTCTGCTTTGCCTCAGTGTTTAAAGAGAGAACAATCGGGTCAACTCTTGGGGTCATCTCAAGTCTTGGGGTCATCCCCAAGACCCGTCTTAGCTATTTACTGCTTCTCTCTACATCCCTAGTTGTTTCACCCATTCTGATTCCCTAGGTTTTCGAACTTCCTGTGCCATTTTGGTGTACCAAAATGAGACTTAGCTGATTTTTTCAAAATAAGACTTCCCTGATTTCTCCACTAGCTGTGTCTCGCCCTTTTCGGGGTAGAACAGGCTCCGCTTTTTTTTCCGAGGATCCAATTGGTCAGGAATATCGGCTACGCACGTTTTCCGTTTTTCCGTTTCTCATCAAAACCAAGGGGCCCGAGCGAGGCTGAAACACGCAAAACCCGGCTGAGTTTCAATGGAGTCATGTACGCTAGGCAATTGGAAAGTTTTAACTACTGCGACTTGCTTTAAGGGTTGCTGCAAGTTGCCGGAACGATGATCCGAACAAATAAACTTGAAAAGAGCTGAGCGTCTTAGTTGATTGGCCGGCAGTAAATGAAATAAAAGTTCTAGTCGATAGGAACGATTATTGTGAGCACGACTGCACCTTTTCTTCCTTCAAAATCGCAAAACCAGACAAGATTGTTCACCAGCAGAAGCAGAGCAGAAGGAATGTAAAAGTTTCAAAATAATTCATTGAAAGAAAAACACCGCCAAATATTTAGTATTTTTTTCTTTTTTTACTTTAATACTAGTTAAATATTTTTGTTCTCTCTGGCTGTTTGGCTGAAGCAACTTCGACAGTGCACAGCAGTGTAGCCTACTTTCGCGCCACTAGATCTCCCCATGGTCGTACCAAGTCCTGGTTTGAACTAACGACTTGAATGTGGGTGATCCCGACAGTGCAAAAGCGAGAATGCTTCCGAATTATCGGATACGGGTCTGAAAAAAGCGAAATTCACAGTTTTTGGGATCCCAAAACGTAAGTGGAGGGATACCCATGACATCGCAAAAGTTGTCCGTCTGTTCATCCGTCTGTAAGCTCGATAAGTCTCTAAGGGAATGAGATATTTTGATGAAACTTGGTGTGAGGATTCTTTGGGTCAAGAGTAAGGTCGAGTTCATAGATAGGCTCTGTAGCCCTACATTTAGGGGTGGGGGAGGGGGTTTAAATTAAGGGGCAAACAGAATATTTTTAAACAGCTAATGTGATAGTCGATTATGGGTAAGAAGACATGCTGAACACGACGGTGAAAACCATTTTCTCGCCGGACAAGTAGTTCGCCCGGAATCCGGCCAAAACCGGAAAGTTTGTTAAAAGTAAAAGTTTTATTTGAAGTTGATTAGATGTTAGATTTAGGGGTAAGAAAACATGCTGAACACGATGGTGAAAACCATTTTCTCGCCGGACAAATAGTTCGCTCGGAATCCGGCCAAGCGCGGAAAATATGTTAAAAGCAAAAGTTTTATTTGAAGTTGATTAGATGACAGATTTAAGGGTAAGAAGGACGCTGAACCGCCGGACGAACATATAGTTCGTCCGGAATCCGGTTGAAACCAGATTTCTTTATAAATTAAAGTTTTATTTGAAGTTGATTAGATGTTCTTTATAAGGATAAGGAGATACGCTGAATTCGTTTCTGAACTTTCTTTTTTTTTGCTGGACAAGTAGTTCGCTCGGAATTCGGGCGAAACCTGAAATTTGGCAGAAGTAAAGCAGGAAGTTTCGATCAGAGTCGTCAAAATAGATATGGCTGATAGAGGTATATCTAAACTTAGTTTTCTCAGATGATTAGCCCGGCGAAGACTGGATCTGGCGAAGACAAGACCCGATTGTCTGGATCAAATATTAAATTTTTGGGATCCCATCGAAACCTTTGTTCTTGTTGGAACTGAGAATGGAAGGAGCAAGTATTGAAGTAAAGTTGATTGGCGGGGAATGATCTCGTTTAAAGTTTAACTGAAAAGCTAGCTTATTTTTATATGTTGGATTTCTTCGTACTGAATTGTTTTGACTCTGCAAAGTGATTTTTTATTTTCTGGTCTTGGGCTCTAGTAGTGACGTTCGGAATATGGACTGCTGGCCACACAAGACAAAGTTCTTCATCCCGACGCGGAGAATTTGAATTTCAACAAAAGTGTGCATTTCGATGGCTGATGAAGAGAAGCTCAGTTCCAGATTGTAAACTTACTTTTCAAGAAGGCCCGCTATGGTGTGCGACTCCAAAAAGATTTATCTGTCGGCAATTGTTTGCCGTTGTAGTTGTTGAATATTACGAATACCACAAGTACCACAAATCCGAAAGAAATCGTTCATTTGATGAAAATCGGTTATATGAATATTGGAGCAACGAACATCGGGTGTATGTGAATAAAATATGGGTAACTAGAAGGTCGTATCTCAGCCCTGTTCGGTTAAACTTTAAGCAATTAAAGTGTTTGGATCTGTCCTAATTGCATTCGTTTCAGCGGCAACACCCATGCAAGGAGCTGCGTTTCCCCCTTACCCAACATTCAATCAGGGATATCCACCATACCCAACCTCGCAGACCGCGGCAACCTACCCTATGGGAAATAATGGACCCAATCCACCGTATCCCACCACGTCTCCTTTCCCGATGCCGTTTCCTAGTCATCAGCAACCACAGAATCATGTAAGTACAATATTGCAACTGATACTTGGTCTCCCCTGTGAAGGCATGCAGCCTCCTTCTCGTAGCTGCAAATGGTACACTGTATCGCAGCTGCAAAGGGTACACTGTCAGGAGTTTCAAAACATTTACACAGGGATGCGCAGTTTCAACAGTTATGAGATAACATACTATTTGTTGATGCTACAGAAAAAATGCTTTATGAGCACTTTTCTGTAAAACGTAACACTAAACATGCTTTGCAACTTCAATAGATCGTGTGTTATTTCATATGTATTGAAAATATGCATTGTGGAAGTTCTGACAATGTACGGCATTTACGAATAGGTACCAGCCTTCTCTTCTTTGTATGTGCCTGGACGTCCGCCAACTTTTAGCGAAAAAGATTATACTTACACTGTAAAAAGTTTCTCGAGTAAGGATTAAAGTTAACTGCAGTATTTGCTACTGGGATTAATCTTATCTCTACTGGGATAAGATTAATCCGAATTAGAGATAATCTTCTCACAATAGAGACAAGATTAATCCCAGTAGCAAATCCTGCAAGATTTTTTTTTTTTTACAGTGTACTTGCTATTTGGAAAATAAATTTGATTGATTGATTGATTACCAGGTCATAATGGAAATATTCTGTAACGTCAACAGATGGTGTTATCTCATATATATTTCAATTGCGCATCCTTGTGCAAATGTTTTGATACTTCAGACAGTGTAGTGGGGAGTTGGATTGCAGAGTGTCAAATTACTAATAAACTGTTCCTGTTGTATCAAGATTTCGAGGTTTGAAATCCAAATGATAATAATGAGATAATGGGTAGTAGTAGTTCAGTAGTGGGTGAGTAGTCCATGGTTTTGTTACCGTGAAAGTGTAAGCAAATAAATTACTATTCTATAATGCATAAAACCCGTTAGTAATAATGATATAGTTCAAACAAAGCTAAATAGCCCCTATAAAAATGATATTTTATGCTTAAAAACGACTTTACACTTTTACAGGCATCAGGATTCCAAATGTATTTGTTCATTGAGTCAGAGATAAAAGGGCGATTCTGGCGATCTCTTGGATTCGCTTTCCGAAAAGCAAAGCGAGAATCCGCCGAGCGCAAGAACAAGCAAAAAGTCCTTGCGCCTTTACAACTTCCCGCTGAATTGCTGAAACCACTTTCCACTCGCGAAGTAGATTCGCTTTCCAAGTGCTGGCAGAAACTAGCGGAGCGCGAGAACAGCTCTGGATAGCGAAGTGACTTTTAGACGAAGTCGCAAGAACAGCTGGCGCATAAGCTCGCGAAGCTTTCTAGACCGCCAGAATTGCCCTAAAGTGTCGATTTTTATGTCACTTGCAGACCTTGCAGCCTCTGGCTCAAGTACCCGGCTCCGGCAAAAACCCTTCTGGCGACCCCCTCAGCCCCCCGGCACCAACCCCTTCCTCCCGACGAAACACCCCTCCTCCCAAGCAGCCAGTAGTCCCTTATCGGACATGTCTAGACGTTCCGATGAAATTTTGGAAACAAAATTTGATTTAATGAAAAATATATATAGAATAGAGGCGAACGACCAGCGAACCGCCGTCACGCGCTTAAGTTTAAGCCGCTTTCACATTGACGCGTAGAGCCTTTCACACTGAGCTACGCAACCTCTACGTCGCGGTTGCGGCAACGCAACGCAGAGCTTACGGAAACAAATTAAACGCAACGCAAGAATAGAACCAAGTTTATATTCTATATAAGTTCTATTCTTGCGTTGCATCGACGCTTACGCATCAGATTTTTCACTGGAAAAGGGAAGCTTTTGAAGAAAAACTGGAGAAAAACGTACTAATGATGAAGTAAAACTTAAAATTGATTAAATAATCGAAAATTCATCATAAAAAACCGAGAAAAGGAAACGTAAGCACGCATCCAGCGTAAAAAGTTCTCGCGCAGGTGGGAAAGATACGCTACGCAACCGGTACGCAACGCAAGATAAACGCATACGCAACGCAAGATAAACGCATACGCAACGCATGGCAACGACGCGTCAATGTGAAAGCGGCTTTATGCTGCATTTCTAGGAACTGCACCATCTGGGAGAAAAATCGTAGAAGAGCTCCTTTACTTGTTTTCAGGGACCCATACATTTCCTGTAATGCCTCGCCATTCAGGCGGCTTGTCAATAAGAGATTTCTGATGCGATCTTGACCGACCAACCGGTAGTTCGAGAAATACCCACGGGGATAGAATACGCGACTATCCAGATCGACAAAGTTTGGGATTGGCTGCTGGCGCCTTGAGGGAGGAGTCTCTTTGGCGCTCACGTCCTATGAGGCAAACAAGAACGCCGATTCGACCCAAGCGGGATTTTTGGAAAGTAGGAGTAGGTCGGGCAACATAGCATCATAGAAGCATAGGAAATGACAAGCCCCCTGAATGGCGAGGGATTACAGGAAATTTGTGGGTCCCTGTTGTTAACAAGTTGCTTTTGGCAGTAGTAAACACCCAGAGTTCCCGTCTACGCTTGTCAGGCTCCGAGCCAGGGTAGACTAGCTCTTGCCTAACCTCCGCGTTGGGTGCTTTACAGATGATGCCGCCTACCAGCACGGGGACCATTCAGCCGGAACACCTTCGGGCCTCGTTGCTGTCTGCTGTCGAGGACAAGATACGAAGAAAGCTCAGCGAGATGTCTGCGGCTGCGCAGGCCGAAATGGAAGGCATGCGGCGAACAGGACACGATCTCGCAAGGGGGAAGGAAACACTGGAAACGATGCTGAAACGCCTTGAAGCAGAACAAGTAAGCAGCAAAGTTTCGGGAACTCTTCCTGAAATTCCTGTAATCGGTGCGAATCTGCTTTGCAGTGTCCGAGCTAATAATTGTTTGACCATTTCATCTCCGAATAATTTTTTCTATCTCAATCATTTTGTTTTATAAATATTAGAATAGTAGCGAAACTTATGACGAATTATTTTTGTAATTGTTTTCATGACTTGTCATTTAAATTTGCGTTCATATTTTGATGAAATGTATTTTAAACCGTGAATTGTATATATAAATCATAGGTTACAATTGTAAATATATCCTTGATTGATCTTTTTGAATGTAATGACATGTCCAGCACTATTTTTGTTTGTAAAAGATATTTATGGATAAAATAAACCGAATTGTAATTGTAATAAATCTGGGGGGTCTGAGTGTCTTGCGAGCACACAAAGCTAAGTGTTTAAAATACGGTAGAGATACGGTGATCGGTGTTACCATTGTTGCTGTATACCAATTGCTTTTCCGTCAGTCGAACATGAGTCGGGGTACTTCGAAACCTAACCTAACCTAACTTACTTTTACCAAATATTAGGAAGATGAAACTTGGCAGTTGTTGTCGGGACGCAATGGAAACCCGCATTTTTCTGATTGGACCATCCGTGTATGGGGGAAAGATAGGGAGTACGGAACCTTGTTGTATGAATATGTAATGGACCTGCCACCCGTGGCACCGTGGAACCTCGATTAGACTGACAGAACAGCCAATCAGTTTAAATTCGGAGTTAAACAAAGCCCCTTTTTCGGACTTCTAGGTCCAATGTCAGACTATAATAATAAAAGAAAAGAAAAAATACTGAATTACAAAATGCAAACGTAAAATAGTTAAGAAAGGAAGATAAGAAAGGTGACAGCCAAGAAGGTCGCAAACACATATCAGATTTAAAACCTTTTGCAGTTGTCGCTTGTGGTGCGAGAAGGCGCATCCACGAGACCAAAACGAGCAATGACTCATCTATCCCAGTGCCATCTAGGGAGCTGGAAATTCGCAGTATTTGAAAATGCCAGACGCAGTCTGTCTATCTTTCTTGCGAAATGGATGTAGACAAGAGTAGATAGTGGATTAGATTTTCGAATGTTTCCCAATATTGACCCATTTAGTTGTGGAATGTGCAAAAGCCGATTACACATTTGTATTTTTCCAGGCCGAAATTGACCGGAATATAAGCATTCTTTCCGAGAAAGAAGCAGAGCTGGATAAGCTGGTGTCCAAGCACGGAGACGACACTGTCATTGATGTGGATAACGCAGTCACAACGACAGCCCCGATCTTCAAACAGTAAGTCTTTTTGTTTCCCACCAATTTGACAAAATCCTAGGCTCATGTGTTGGTGATGATGATAGTGAGATAACTTTTTCAGATACCACGACCAGTTACCGTGGTCGGAACGTGGTATCTTAATATCAGATACCGCGGTAACTGACCAGATATTACGATAACTGCAAAAACGCTCTTTGACCGTGGTATCAGATACCCAAAATCTCTTTTGAAGTTCCTACCGCGTTCTGTTTCTATTTGGGGGGGGGGGGTGCAACCCAGGTAGCGTTCCAGCGACGTAATATTAGTTACGATCGTTACTATTCTTCTTATTATTGCCGTTCCAGAGCCCGCCGTAATAAGTAAATTGGCTCCTCCCACTTATTATTTTCGTTCCAGGACTGTTACGATCGTTACGAAACTCCCGTAAGAGTGATGACGTATTTACGCGTTGTTATTATTTGCGTTCCAGAGAGCGTGATAACTAGCACATTACGACGATCGCCCCTCCTCTTATCATCGTAACTTGTGATAACTTCACGGGAACGCTACCCCAGTGTACCATCTAAGCAATGCGCTTGAAAAGAAGGTTAGGTGTTCACCGTCTCATCACCACCAATAATTCGTCGTTTTCTAGGCTTCTGAACGCCTACGCTGAAGAAGCAGCTACTGAGGACGCCATCTACTATCTCGGAGAAGCACTGCGACGCGACGTAATCGACGTTGAAGTTTTCCTCAAGCACGTCCGCTCTCTCTCGCGAAAGCAATTTTTCTTGAGAGCCTTGATGGAAAAGTGCCGACAGAAAGCAGGCCTGGCTGCATGACAACGTCTCGTTTAGCATTACTCATTTTATAACGAGTTGTTCTTCACTGTCTCTTCTTAATATATTTTAATCGTTGCGATCAAAGATGATGTTCGTCATTAGTTGTGTTTTTGCAGTTACCATGGTATCTTTTTCAACGTTTGCTTTGCAAAAACGACAATTGCCGAATTCTTGCTCTTAAAAGTCAACCCAAAACAAATACTTGCATCCACTCACACCACAAATGCCAAACTTCTTTCCCTACCAATTTGACAAGTGAGAGATCATTTTTTCGGACACCATGGTCAGTTACTACGGTCGTGACAGTGGTATCTGAATATCAAAATTACCTTAAATTGGACTGACAAGCAATAATAGGATACCAATCCTGGTAAAGGTTATTTTCTTATAATTACCTTACAGCACATCTTGCACTATTTACTGTTTGTGTTCCAGTATTCAAAACTATTTGAATGCTGTAAAACTACTAAGATCTGCTTTTAACAGATTATCCACGGCTTTGGCTGTTTTAAGCCTTTTCCCAGACCTATTGACTTCTAGCAAAGAAATTGGTAAGATTCAGAAAACCGGTTTTACGCACCAATATTATTTTCCACGACACGATTTCAGCGCTTTCCTGTCTTTTCAACTGTCAAGGTATTTGGTCTCCACCGCTTCTCCGGTAAGTCAGCGTTGACAGTTTGAAGTACGTTTCACTACTCGTTCCGGATGTCGCTACCTTTCCACCGCAGTTACTCCGCCCGCAAGTGTGCCCAACCATCACGGTATCTCCACATATCGCAGTGAAATATTACTTGCTACGGTGAATTTCTGCAACGTTCTAAGTGGTACACGGTGAATGTGTAGGATCTTATCCGAGGAGGTCTCAAATGACAAGAGGAGTCGTCTGGCCCTAGGTTGTAAAAAGCGAAAGTAGGGCTCCCCGTTCCTTTTTAATCAGACCGGAGAACAAAACATTTACTCGTCTTTCACAATGGATCCCTTTTCTGAGACGTAGATACCATCGAGGAACTTTCTGATGTCCTTGTTCTTCACTTTCGTGGACTGCTGGATGAAGGCAGCTGAAAAATAGGAACCATAGGGTAAAATCGAGTTTCACCAAGAAATATCGAGATAAAATGATCCAGGAACATGAGGATTACCGTCGAAAGTTGGGGATGTCAGCTATTATGATTTTGCAAACGTTACAAACTGAATGTTATGCATACAAGAAGAGCCGAAACACCGCCGGATATCATCTGCTGGCCTTTTTGTTTACCATCATGATAACGCGAAAGTCAGCAGATGCTCCCCCCCCCCCCCCGTCTATGAAAAACGTAACCCGCAGGAAAAGGGCGACGGGGGGGAAGACATTTATTGATGTATAAACATACAAGGTATATTTCATACGCTAATGGTACATTTCCTTCAACCATTACTATCCGTTATCTCACACGGTCCAAATCTATAATGTAGCTGTCGAATTTCCAATTTATATGAGGCGTTTTTCCACGATCCCACTAAGAGTTTGTTGCTCGTAAAGACAGTTTCCGCGGTAGTTTGTGTGGAAAGTTTGTGTTGCTCGCTTTGCACCTCAAATTTGACAAACTGCCCAGTTAACTTTCGAATTTTTGGCTCGAATTTGACGGGAAATACAAATTTAGCGGCAAATTAAATTCCAGAAGTAATAAATTAGCTACTTAATGAAGCAGATAGACACGTAACTGGCGATTCTTCTAGTACATAAGGGTACGTACGTCAGCCTGAAGTCACATTATTTATTGAAATTCAATTTGGAATTTTCAGAAATCTGAAGTTCCCGCCAAAAATCAGACTAAACCGCGAGTTTCATTTTGTGTCACATAATCGTGTTTCTGTGAAGAACAGGCAGAAATGTGTGGCACACAAGTGCCGCGGATTAAAGCTTCTAGTTCGAGTGAATAAGTCAAAATCGTAAATACATGGTTTTAAAGCATAACTCTTTACTTGAAATGATTGCGTGATCATTGCGTTTCAAGTGGAACGTCCGAAACACAAAACAGAACTATTGATACGCCAAAGTCTTCCAAAACAAAAAACAAAATTTTGAAGCTTCTGATTTCCCCATTTTTGATCAGCAGACCTTGAAGTTTTCAGCAAAGTTTGCGCTGCTTGACTGGGAAAATCGCTTCTATTGCTAGTTGAACATCCCCAGGACGGTGAGATATACTAGAGCTAGGTGTGAGCCGAAAGGTCAAAGAAATAAAGGCAAGGTAAAAAAAAAACTGACCTGACTGGGAGACTGCCTCAAGGTCGTTACCCTGGAGGATAAGCTCGTCCTTGAGGGCGGTGGAGTTGACGACGGTTACACCGGCCATCATCTTTACTTTACGGATGAACTTCTCTCCGAGGAAGTTACGGATTTCGATGACGGAGTTTCCTTCCGATGTGACGCAATTGATGGGGAAATGGGCATATACAGATCTCATTTTGTACTCATACCCCTGGAAGACAAAACAACCAAGTTAGATCATGACAATATGACGCCCTCCGGCAGAGCATTTGAGAAGACGAAGAAGCATTTGAGAGCATCAGTTCAGCCTGAGGCGACTGCATATCGTGGTAGACGGTGCCAAAGGTGAAGTTCCCGGCGATATATCGGCCCTTCTTGGCTAGAATCCTCTTCAGGCTGTAACTGGGGGAATGAATCTGCAATCTGAAGAGAACCCTTGTCATGAAGGGCTGACTCAACCGTTTAGCGTAAACAACCAAGAGTCTTTGAGACTGGCTTCATGCGGGATTAGTCCATAAACTTTTCCCGATGGTTTCTTTCATTATTTCTTGGATCTACCTTTGCACAACAGCTTCTAGCAGACTGTAAAGAACTCAAGATTCCCAACTCCATCAGCTCAACGACGTCCCCGAAGAAGATAAAACACTAAATCCATGAAGCCTTAATCAACCTCATTCTTGAGACGAGAATCTACCGGTAGTGGCGACGACACTGCCCTAACCAACAGAAGGGACGAAAGGGAGCGACACCGACGTTGGACCTAGTGGCTCTACAGACAGATTTGGACTGGATGTAAACGTTGTACCACCCGGGTAATACTGCTGTCAGGCTTAAAGGTAATGTTAGTCTTCCACAAAACCCTAGTGCACGAAACAATCCTATTGAAGATATAATTTGCACAATCCATCCGTTTCTTGACATCGGCCCCTCTATATTATGCATGCGTTACAACACAGGGAATACACATGGATGCTGCGTGACCGTCAATGACATATAGCCAATATTGGAAGTTGTATCGCCGCCACGAAAATGAGGTAACAAGAGTCTTTAAAGTAAAAGAGACTTCAACCTGACAGGTTCAATCTAGAGAACGAATAGCATAACTACGAGAAACTTCGAAATGTTCCCTATTTTCCGCGGATACAACTTTTAGGTAAAAGGGTTCAGAGAAACAAAGATGCTGGGTGTTAGCGTTCCTTCAGCTTAGTCCACAACCTGGTGTTATAATTTGTTTTTACTTTTATGGTGTGGAGAGTTTGGTATGACGTGTCTTAGTGTACGGAATGGAACGATTCATTCTTTTTCTGTGCGTGCGTATTACAGAGGAACGACTCATTTATATCATATACATATAGTCAGTATAAAACGGGGACACGCCAACGAGCTTGTATCCTTGCCGGCGCCCATTGATTGTTATTTATTGTAAAGAAGTATTTTTCAAATTAAAGAACCTGAACCTGAAGGGTGAGTTTCCTTGGACAGAAATCCTGTCTGAAGTTGCCTTGACAGACATCTTACGTTAACTACAAATTTTCTTTTAGAAAAACACTACCATAATTAGAACAGCTCCTGAACAAATCGGTGTGGGGAGGTGGCAAAACTCGACCAAGTTTCTTTCAGAAATACATGATACTTCCAAATTTCACTGGAAATTCATTAATATACCCTAGAATAAATACGACTCTTTAAGATAGTATGATATCTTGCAACACAGTGTAGCCTACAAGACTGAGTATACATACCTTGGTGACACCCTTCATCATGTTTTCGATGTGAGAGCAGACAGTCCTAACTGCAGCAACTTCTTTCTTGACACCGAACCACTTGTTGACGGTGATTTCCCTCTTGGCGCTGTCGTGCTAAAAAAAATAAGAGTAAAACAAGAGTATTGTTTACTGTAAGAATTTAGAATGATTCTCAGAAGCCCACTGGTACTGAAGTCAATATCAAGAGAAAAGAAGGAAACCTCGAAACAAGCACCTCTTTAGAAAGAGGACCAAGACCAGATATCTCAGATGTCAATATGAATGGCCTCCTGATTTGCATACCTAAACCGGACCATTACTCCTCCATCACTAATCTAGTAAAAACAAGAGCTGGAAGCTCATATGCCACTTGCAAGGCTGGGTCAGAGGACGAAAGTAGGAATTCGTAAATTCATGGGTTTGTTGTGATCATTCGTAAGCAAAACCCTTGAGATAAGAATGATCATGGGTCCTTGGAAATTACGAGAATGTATTGTTGGTAATGCACATTTGGCTGTGCGCACTTTAAGGGCGCTAGAAATTCATCTGTAATCAAAACTCTTGAAGCAAAAATGATGATGAGCTCATCACACTTTGCGGTTATCTGGACTTTGCGGATCAGATCCGATCACCCGTTCGAAAATTATGCATGTCACTAAATTCCGGATTCCGGCTCCTCTCCCTCCCCCCACTATGGTCGGGTCGGGCAAGTGACTATTTCCAAGTTAGTTAGGTCGGGTCCCTCATTTGCCTGCCAAGTTTGATTGTCCTAGCCCACCTGGAAGTACCTTAACTCAGTATAACCCGAATTCCAGAACCCCACTCCAACTCCCCCCGCAGTGCACAAATCCGGCAGTGCACGAAGTTTCATCCCGATCGCTTCACTCTAAGCATATCACATGATTTCCCATTCCCCCCTCCAACTCCCCCCCATTCACCGGATTCGGTCCGGACTCGAAATGGGACATCAGAGACATGAGGTCTTTCCAATCAAGTTTCATTAAGATCCGATCACCCGTTCGAAAGTTATGCATGCCACTAAATTCCGGATTCCGGCTCCCCTCCCTCCCCCACCATGGTCAGATCAGGCAAGTGACTATTTCCAAGTTAGTTTGGTCGGGTCCCTAATATGCCTGCCAAGTTTCATCGTCCTAGCACATCTGGAAGTACCCTAACTCGCAAATACCGGACTGACCGACCAACAGAACGACAGACCGACGGAAAAGTGATCAATCACATAAAAAATGTGTTAACAGATCATTAGTATTTACAATCCAAATGTGATTGGGGCCCATTCCACCCTTACCTGTCTTGATTCTTCCACCATTAATTATTATTCCTGAACAATTATCTCTAAATCCACCACCACAGCAAGTAGTAAAAGGGACACTGTACTGGTTGGAAGAAGGCTGATCCGGTTCAAGTATATCAACAGTGTTTAGCAGGAGCCTGATTAGACTCCTGACAACTACCTGGTTCCTGATTTTGAAACCTTACAGGCTTAGTTTCAACAAAATAAGCTAGCTTAATTCATAGAGTGCCACCCTCTCTAACAGAACCTCATCTGAGACAAACAAAACCAGATGCAATTGAAAAAAATAAGCTAGCCTAATTCAGACAGTGCCACTTTAACAGAAACCCACCTGAGAAAAAAAAAAAAAAAAGACGCACCTAGCTTTGGCAACATGATGAAGTTCTGCAGAGCAACACCTTGGTTTAGTTTCTGCAACACAATGAACATTGCCAAAATTATGCAAGACTTTTGATTACATATTTCCCTTGCAGAGAAAGGAAGTTTTTCAGTTACTAGCTTTCATGTACCCCAGCCATGAATCCCACTTGGCATTTCAGTCTATACAGTGAGAAAAAAGTTGTTAAAAACTGTAACCCATAGACTGCCAATTAGCAAATCAAGCCCACAACGAACTTCATTTAGGGTAGCCACTAAAAAAAAAAAAAATCAAACCTGAGCTTTTGAAGATCAGAATGTGATTCTCCTATCTTTTAGCTTTGATTTGAGGCCAAAATCACCTCTCTATCTTGTCTCTAAGCATCTTAAATCTTCTTTAGAAAACAGTATTTTACATAAGGAAATGCCTATGTTCATCCATTGACTTCAGGGTTTTGTCCATCTAGTGACCAGCTTGGAACTATGTGCTTCAATGAAATTCTATGAAACTGGGTGATTTTGAGCTGGTTTTGAGTGCATGGGGAGCCCCAGCAAGTGAGTTAGATGAGAAAATATGAATATGATCATCAAGGTTATAGTCCAATAGACCTATTGCTGCTATAGGCTGCTGACTTTTCCTCCTTAGTATCAACAAATTTTTGTAGGCAAGTTCAGCTACTTTTTTTTACATCTAGATTTACATTGAATATTAAGAAATAATATTAAATAGCTAGGACATCTTACTGTTAGGCTTATTAAATAGACAATTTTGTCCTGAATTCAATGGTATTTTTAAAATATTTTTTGGAGATGTTTTAGATAGGTAAAACTGATAAGGAAAATTCACAGCAATTTATGCATTCATTACAACAAAATTGCCAATTTTTGCCACTAGGTGTTTTTGTGGCTACCCTACTTCATTACTGAGGTTTGATAAATCACTAATCCTCACCTGCATGTCCACGAACAGATGCTTGAAGTCCCTGACTAATACTCCACGGGGACCCTTAACCTGGATCTTTCTTGCATTGCACTTGATATCAATACCTTCTGGGATGGTCACAGTCTGGCTGGTCAAGATGGTCTTCATGGTTGGTTACTGTCCACTAGAAATAACAACAAGAAATTAAAACACTGCTTGGGAGTTGAGCCTGCAACTTTTTAAATAAATCGCCTGCTGAAGTTGGAGCATTCATGCATGGGGTATTTAGTATCAATATTACCCCATTTTGTTATTATTTATAAAACACATCTCATTGTAAACACATATTTTAAGAGCAACAGATCTTCTCTTAAAATCAAAATAATAAAAAGGTCATAAAGAATAATCTTTACCCAAGAGCGATGGTACACTCTTAAGTTTACAATATAAACCATTAGCTAAACAGTACCACAAGTGTTGAGCCTGAGCGAATCAAGACAAACACGCTCTATTCTTTATAAGTGCACAGTAGCGTTGGTTCATTCACCAGGACACCATCAAATCTGAACGATTAAATCGGATTGTAATGGGTAATGGGTAACGTACACAGAAATTGGTGGACTCCAAGATTTAACACAAATCCTTTCTTCGTAAAGATCTGCGTAATATGTGGCGATTTTCAAAAAACTACCGTGACTTCGTGATCATTATCGGTATCGGAACCGAACGAGGATTAAAAAAAAAAAAACGTCGTGATTGAATACGCAGTCCCACCGGCCACCGTCTGCACAATTTTATATCATTTTGATGAACAGTCCATACAATACAAGTTGTATGGATCACCGGATTGACCGGCGGAAAACCGATCATATAATGCGCTTAAAGTTTAACTGAAAAGGGCTAGGATAGGACAATCTAGTTACCCATCACTTATTCACTTAAATTGGCTTGAAGACCCGCTGAAAATGAGTTACTTAGTTGTTCCGCTATCCACGAATAATCAATTTTCAAATAGTGGAATTACCGTGTGATCTGTGGTGCCTCTATGCGCTTGTATTTTGCTGTATGTCTACGAGAAAGATTTATCAATTTTTTTTTTCAGGCACGAAGCAATCTTCACCAATCTCACCACTGCCCACTGAAAAGCCGCATTTGTGTTGAGATTAAAATTTGCCGCGTCATAGTAGAATTTACGCTGTGGGGACGGCTGGAGATATTCTGAGCCTCATGACTAGAGCAGATAGTGGAAAATAAAAAAAATCCCTTTGCAGAATCCAAATAATTCAGTGTATCCAATTAAATGACACACAAATTAGTTGGCTTTTCAGTTAAACTTTAAGGCGACGGATGCATGTGGCATGAAAACACATGCTGGGGTTCGTTAAAGGAATCCCTGTACGTGAAATAAAATGGAACATAGCTTCGACAGACTAATTGTGCCACATGAATAAAACTGTCAAAGGAAGCGCAACTGAGATTTTTTTGTTTTAACAAATCCCTTCGGAGGTGTTTCCCGTATTTTCGTTTTTATTGCACTTGCAGCCGACGGATCGGTGCCATAGACCGATCCATTCTCCGACTGTCGGTCCGGACAGGACCTCCCAGAACCGACCGTTGTAGAGGGAGCTGATGGTGTCGCAAAGGGATACCCAAATCCGATTCTCAAAACACTTGGACAGTATATTTCTGGGCAGGATTCCAGCAGTTTGTAACTCCCGTATCCAAGACAAAATTAAAATGAACGCCGCAGAAGAAATTTTGAAATTCACATTTTTTTCTTCCCGCAAAATTCAACTGCTTCCCATGCAAATTTTTAGCTTTTAATATAGATAAAACCTCAAGATCCCACACACTTCCAATTGTAATAGCAATCACAAAAAGAAATAAAGCTGTAGTTAACGGCAAATGAATATCGGAGAGAGCGAAGCCCCGGCAGCAGCTCCTAGCCACATTTGGAGCGTGTTCCACCCTTCTAACTATTAGTTACTATTTTCGTTCCAACCTCGTGAAAAGTTACTACGCTGACCGTTCCAACCTTTTCAAAATGGTAAAGTCCGGTCTTCACCTCCCGGAACTTCCGGAATCTGGGCTTCGAGATTATTCTTCGACGTCTTCTGTAAATTGCAACTGGAATACCACGCTCAGGAGCGTAGTAAGCGTTGTAACTACGAATATCCGTGACGTGACTGGCCTGATCAGCCCGTGGCACGATATTTTGCTGGAAATAGACGAATGCATTCCAGCCTTGACTCCAAGAAGCCAGAATTCGTTACATCATGCGTAGTAACTACGGTAAGTTGGGTGGAACACGCTCTTGGTGCTCGGTGCAATGTACTACAGTTTTGCACTGATATTCCTGATTCGATTATATGATTATATACCGAATCCTGGTTATTCTACCGAGTAATTGTGGACTGACTTTCTGGTTCGGTATAATTTCGGTGAAATTAGACCGACGTTCGGGATTCTGGATAACTACCGAATCCTGTAAAATCTGGCAATTATTCCTAACAAATTACCGAATCTTGGGAAGTATACCGAATAATAAAGTGTTCGAAGCCTGTTTGGAATTCGGTTTAACTCGAGGTATAACTACCGAATCCCGGTAATTACGCTATACCAAATAGCTCTGGTATCCAAAAATCAACGAATAGCTTTAGTAAAATTCCGAATATAAGATAATTATACCGAATCAGGAATATCTGGCCAAAACTATTAGGCAAAAGTACACCGAATACCGATGACTACCGAATCCTTGCGATTAATCATAAGAAATGACCGAATCCTGGAAATTATACCGAATAATAATGGGTCACTAGCGTATTTGGGATTTGGTATAACTCGACGTATAACTGCCAAATCCCCGTAATTACGCTATAGCAAATAGCTCTAGTACCCAAAAATTATTCGGTATAAGTACATCGAATACCGATGAACACCCAATCTTTGCGATTATTCAGAATAAATTACCGAACCCTGGAAATTATGCCGAATGATAACGGATCGATGGCCTATTCGGGATTCTGTATAATATAACAACCGAATCTCCGCAATTAGTCTATACAAATAGTTCTAGTATCAAACAATTACCGACTAAAAAGTTGAGTAGAAAATTTTGCCTTCATGCCCTTCGGCCCAAAACTTTAGCCAATCTAGAAAAGTTGGACGGTGCTGCACCCCCTTCCCCCCCACACCTTACGATGCCGCTGGAAGGAGGGGGTAGTTGATACTATATATTATCGCCCTTCCTGAGGGTGATAGCGGAAAAATATGGCCCGCGGGTAGCATGATAGGCTGATATCGCCCGAGCGCAGCGATGGTGGTATCTGCCTATCATGCTGCCCAAGGGCCAAATATTCCGCTATCGCCCGAAGACAAGCAAGGGCGATTTTATTTTAATTTTTATTTTACATTTATTTTTTGTCAGCATTTCTTTGTACGTCTTTGTCTTTTTATTTTACATTTAATTTTTATCAGCACGTCTTTGTACAAAAAATCAGCTCCTGACAGAAGCCTGTTACGCCAACTCTGTTCTGGTTACCGTATTCTGCTTCGAAATCCAACTTGTCGGCAGAATAAATCGAAGTTATCGCACATTACGTAAAATCGTAGCACCAACTGTTTAGTCAATCAGAGGAAATATGTCGGCACAGTTTTCCGCATAATAAGTTTTGTCGGCACGTTTCTGTAAAAAAAAAAATACAAAAAATAGCTCCTGAAAATTCTGTTTTAGTTGGCGTGTTCTTCTTCAACATTCAACTTGTCGGCAAAATAAATATAAATAATATCTTACTTTTCATAAAATGTAGACTTCAACTTTCTGATCGAACTAATAGTGATACTTCTGAATCAATCCGTTGGCACAATTTTGCAAAAATAACTATTTGTCGGGCACGAAGACGAGGATTCATTAATATGATTGTCATACCAGGAACGCATACGTGTGCTCAGAGGCGTTACTAGCCAAAATGTTTGGGGGGGGGACAAGGTATTTACCGACTGGCTGGTCCTTTTTACCGACTGTTTTTGCGGATAAAAACGACTATTATTGAGAAAAAACGACTGTGTTGACGAAACATCGGCTAATTTTAAGAAAAAACGACCATTTTTAAGAAAAACCGACTGTTTTTAAGAAAAATCGATTGTTTTTAAGAAAAAACGACCATTTCTAACAAAAAAATCGACTGTTTTTACTGAAAACCGCGGCGCTTCGCGCCGACTCGGCTCTTTTTTACCGACTGGCCGACAACATTGGGGGGGGGGGCGTCCCCCCCTCCCCCCCAGTAATGACGCCTCTGCGTGTGCTTGGCTAGGGCAGGGCACTAATTAGTTTAGGTGGAGCAATTTGGACGCAACTTGACGCAACTTCAAGGGAGTCGGAGAGGGTTCTGTGAAAAGTCATCCGACGAGCTATTTTTCAGTTCCCAGAGCAGTTTATACTTACCAACCAGGGAGATACTCCTTGTTTGCTTGCCTGTGATATTTGGTTGCCCCTAAGGCGTATTCTCGCCGTTCCCCGAGGACTCCACTTGAGGAGTCCCCGTGTTTTTGTTTGTCCCGGGGACTCGCTCCCCATATTCTCGAGTCCCCACTGACTGGGAATGCTCCGATTGTCACCACCATCATCAAATAGGACTCCCTTTCAGATTCGGAGGGGAATCAATTTTTGCTGGTGTTGGTGCAATGTAAGACTAATTAAAAACTATCAGAATAAACAAAACCAAGAATAAAGTGGATCCAGACTAATTTCGTCAATTGATTTTTTTTTTCGAACAAAAACCGTTTTGAAAGCATTCCCCGTGTTCTCGCTGTTTTCGTACGCAGAGTCCGCGTGGAGTGACTCCCTCTATTCTCGCCGTTCCTTTCGATTCCCCGAGGACTAGAGGAGTCCTCGGGGAACGGAGAGAATACGCCTCTAGAACGTTTTATAAGTGTAAACGCGTCAGGCGCCTCGCTGGCCGCTCGGCTATACATATAGCAGCCAATAAAAATAGTATAACAGGCCGCTTTGAAGGAAGGAAGGAAGGGAACAAGGGGTATCTCCCTGGATAAGAATAGCCCAGAGACATTCCCAGCTTCCCATCGACTCCCCAAGGAGCCCCCGTAGTACGGCTAGACTGAGTTTGACCGGAATCTGAACATTCTGAAGAACACTAGAAAACGGAGCTAGCGCAAATAAAGTTTGTTCTGATTTCTCTGACGTCTGACGAAAAACCTGACAAAAATCATGTAGTAACAAATTCGCATTACAATTTGCATATTATTTGCGACTATCCACGACGAACGCGGTCGACAAGCAACACACTGGTCACGGACCGCGACCATAATTAATTACCTCTGTTATTTAGCCGATACTGTGCCCGAAACAATACCGCACCATCATCAAATCACGGAATCGCCGTGGCCGCCATTTGTAGCGTGGTTAGCTGGAACTTTAGAAAATTTATCTTTGCTAGAATAACGTAACATAATTCCGAACAGCTAGGCGCCATGTAAGTTTACTGCAGTAATGATTTATTATTTTCTTTTTAGCTATAGACTGCTACATTTGATGTTGAAAGTGTTGAATGATAGCCGATCAAGAAGGGCTAGATGTGATCATGAATATGAATATGATTCATGTTCATGAAACTCTAAATGTAAAGACTGAAGCATGTGCTGAGTATTTGCAAATACAACTTAGTAATTAAAGCATTTAATGTTTGTTTTGTGTTTCCTGTTATGGGGCCAAGTAAATAACACAGCAACATCAGCTTGCATGGACAGTAGGGCACCAGATATTTTGGAGAATTTCCCTGCTTAAGGGGAATCTCCTACACAGGTGAAAAAGAATCCTCTGTAGAGGAGGTGAGGGGGGAGGGGGATATAGGGGGGATAAGTGGGACAAATTTTATGCCATTTATGGCATATTCTAGTAAAGTAGACCTAAAATACTGTCTCCAGGTCCATCACCCACCCCCCACCCAACTCCTTCTAATCCTAAATAACATGGAAAATAACCAAAAAACTAGTATTTATATGTATTTCCCTTGTATCCAGAAAAGCTTTGAGTCCAGTCTGCATGACTGCTGTACTTGTAGCACTACTGAACACAATGCCTTACAATACAATTTTGCTGATTTCTTCTTTTCTTGTTGGAGTTTACAAGCACTTTACTTTTTCAGGTGCTTTCACCTACGGTAGAGAAAGCCTTAATACCGGAGAAATCATTTGTTTAATAGATGCTATTTGAGTGGAAGGGATCCCTTGGACAGCTGGTATTCCTGGATAAATTCCCTTTCTATTTAGTTAATTCAGTCCAGGGGTTACTCAATTTGAGTGTAACTGTTATTTATTGGCCAAACGATTTCTCCAGTATCAAGGCTTTCTCTATGGTAGGTGAAAGCACCTGAAAAAGAAAAGTGCTTGTAAACTCCAACCAGGAAAGAAGAAATCAGCAAAATTGTAAGGTATTGTGTTCAGTAGTGCTACAAGTACAGCAGTCATGCAGACTGGACCCAGAAGCTTTTCTGGAAACAACAGAAATACATATAACACTAGTTTTTTGATTATTTTACATGTTATTTAGGATGTGAAACTGAAGGAGTTGGGTGGGGGTGGGGGAGGGTGATGGACCTGGAGACAGTTTTTTAGGTCTACTTTGCTAGAATATGCCATAAAATTTGTCCCACTTATCCCCGCTATATCCCCCCCTTAACCTCCTCTACAGGGGATTCTTTTTCACCTGTGTAGGAGATTCCCCTTAAGCAGGGAAATTCTCCAAAACATCTGGTGCCCTACTGATGGAGCCAAGGGTTTGTATACACTATATGACTATCTCTCCTTGCCCCTGCGAAATCTCCGGCCTCTCCGGGTATCTAGCGGATGAAAGGCAGAAGTGGTGTCACAGCTGCTCCCAAAGATCGCCGTGATTGCTTGAGACAGGATGTGAGTCGTTGAGTTTGAGTCGTTACGGACGCGCCTACTCCTTCTTCCTGAGGATCACTGGCGTGTTTTGGACTTAGTCATATAGAGTATTGCTGGTAAATTGCTTTTGCTGGTAACTTGCATCACTCAAGTACAGGAGAGGTACCCAACCTCAAACAAGATTCCAAATTTCCAGAGAAATCTTTTTTTAGTGAGATATATCTGGCTTAAAAAGGAACCAAAAAACATGACAAAAATACTAGAGTGAAGCTAATAGTAATAGAATGGTTTACATGTTGGGGGTATAAATTTTACTTCAATGTTTCCAGTTAAATATAATTTTCTTTTCATACAGTTTCACCCATTTTTACATGAGGTCATATTGCTTGCAAAGTGATGAAAAAGATAGAGGTAATAAGGCTAATAACCAGAAATCCCTTTTTAAACCAGGTTCAAAACAAAGAAAAGACAAATAATTGTAATATTTTTGGACATAACTGTTGAAAAAAAATTCAGATTTTGCTTCTTGACTGTCAGGATAGCACTGAACTTCTTTTTTTTTAGTGATATATATCTGGCTTAAAAAGGAACCAAAAAACATGACAAAAATACCAGATTGAAGCTAATAGAATGGTTTACATGTTGGTGATATAAATTTTACTTCAATATTTCCAGGTAAATATAATTTTCTTTTCAAACAGTTTCACCCATTTTTACATGAGGTCATATTGCTTGCAAAGTGATGAAAAAGATAGAGGTAATAAGGCTAATAACCAGAAATCCCTTTTTAAACCAGGTTCAAAACAAAGAAAAGACAAATAATTGTAATATTTTTGGACATAACTGTTGAAAAAAAATTCAGATTTTGCTTCTTGACTGTCAGGATAGCACTGAACTTCTTTTTTTTTAGTGATATATATCTGGCTTAAAAAGGAACCAAAAAACATGACAAAAATACCAGATTGAAGCTAATAGAATGGTTTACATGTTGGTGATATAAATTTTACTTCAATATTTCCAGGTAAATATAATTTTCTTTTCAAACAGTTTCACCCATTTTTACATGAGGGCAGATTGCTTGCAAAATATGAAAAAGATAGAGGTATTAAGGCTAATAACCAGAAAATCCATTTTTATACCAGGTTCAAAACAAAGAAAAGACATAATTGTAATATTTTGGGACACAACTGTTGAAAAAAAAATTAAGATTTTGCTTCTTGACTGTCAGGATAGCACTGAACTTTCATTTTACATTCTTGCGGTTAAATTCGAGGTTGCGTAAAAACGAGGTCAGGTACCCCTCCTGTACAGGAGGAGTATCCAACCTCAGACAAGATTTCAAATTTCCAGTGAAGTCTTTCCTTCAGAACAATCCATCTGGCTTAAACGGGAACCAACAAATATGACAAACATACCAGACTGAAGCTAACTGAATGGTTTACATATTGGATAAATAAATATTGCTTCAGTTTTTCTAGTTAAACATATTTTTCTTTTCAAACAAGATCACTTCATTCTAATCTCACCTCTATCCGTTCAAAAATGACGAAAAAGGAAGAGTTAGCAAAGTCAATACGCAGAAAACAGGTTTTTAAAACATCACAAAATGGATCAAAACAGGCACAGAATTTGAATATTTTGGACGTGTGACTTTGAAAAAGTCATATTTTGCCTCTTGACTGTCAGGACAGCTTGTACATTTCATTTAAACATTTTCGCGGCAAAATCGAGGTAGTGTAAAAACGAGGTCAGGTGCCCCTCCTGTACAGTAGAGGTATGCTTATGTGAACATCTGGTAAATGTGAATGATCGCAGAAGAAAAAACTAAAATCCAAACCAGACATTTTTTCCCATAAATATTGAATAATAATCATTCACGCCATTTGCAATGTTTGAATATTTTCTGCTGAAAGTGATTAAACTTTCAGCTGTTTTCCATTGCTATATTTTAAAATTCCGCCACATGGAATGTAAGTTCTATTGGGGACATAGAGGTCCGAACCTATAGATGCATTCAAATGAGGAAGAAGATTTTTTTTTTTATGCAAAATCAAAGAAAGTCAGTTGAATTTCCAGTTCAAGTTTGTGCTAGGATAACCCTGAAAAACTTGGCTGTTAGCTGATATTAAGTTTGTCATTTTTCTTTTCCATTTTCCAATTGAACAAACCAAGGTAGTGTAACAGTTAAAAAAGTGTTCACACAAGCACACCTCTACTGTAACAGGAGCTAATATTCATAAAATAAATAATCCTTTTTCTGGGAAAGAGTTGCCCTAGTTCAGAGCTCCGAGGTGACTAGGTTCTGTTTGTCCCCCCTTGTCTCCTATTCAACCCTTGTGTAGACCTAGCAAAAAGATGGATCCATAAAGTAGTGGATAACTTTCACTTTCTAATACTGAGGCATATGCAAAATCTCCATTAACTGGGAAGCAGACTGCATATTTCTACTCATCAACCTGTGGATCTATTTTACTGTCTGCCAAAAACTGCTGATGGTGAGGCGTAGGGGGAAAACAGGAACTAGTCCACTTGGAACCTCTGAACTGGAGTATGGCAAATTGGCCAAATGCTTTGAAATCCCAGAATTTGCACAATTTTTTGTACCATAACTGAGATATCCTGTGGCGAAATTTTCACAGCTGTAAATCTGGGGAGAAGTCAAAAACCTGTGAGAAATCGCAGAATTCTGTCTAGCATCAACAGCTGAAGTTAGATTCTTAATTTTTATAAAAAAATTCACACCTTGACAAACTGTTTCTTCTTCACTCATGAAACATAGCTACAGGAGAGGTACTCATAAAGATTACAGAAGAAGTACCCAACCTCAAACAGGATTTCAAATTTCGAGATAAGTTTTTCCTTCAGAGAAATCTGTCTGGCTTAAGAGGAATGTAATAGAGTTACTAGAAAATCCCTATTTAAAGCAGGTTAAAAACAAAGAAATGGCATGTAATTTGAATACTTTGGGGCTGATAACTTTTTTAAAAGATCAGATTTTGCCTCTTGACTGTCAGGACAGCATGAAAATTTTGTTTTGACATTTTAGCAGCAAAATTTGAGGTTGTGTAAAAGCAAGGTCAAGTACTCCTGTACAGTTATTGTGCAGGTAGGCGTGGTTTTTTAATTTCTCTCAGGATCTGTTATTGAAAAGTTAAACTTCGAATGGCCTGCTGGAATACTTGTGATGGTTCAGTCCGCTCTACCACAAACCCCTTATTTTTGGATTGCCCATGCCAAATGCTGGATACTCTAAACGGAAAATATTGATGATTCAGGTGAAGCTCAGAAATCAACCAGTCAGAATTCCTTATAAGCTGCATTTGTTTTCTGGTGACTGCTCACCTGTACTTCTTATAATGCATTTTTGATTAGATTAGTTTTCATCGGTGCGGACGAATCAGAACCTACTCGACTGGTGAGATAAAAAATGCACAATAGGAAAAGAAATAAACACAGGTGAGGAAAAACCAGAAAGCCGTTAGTGCAACAAACACAGCTATAGAGGAGTAGGTTGGCTTTAGGGTACCGACAGCAGGGCCATCCAGAGGGTTCGACCCCCCCCCCCCCCCACCGGAAACATGAAAGAATAATCATTTTTTTGTATAGGCTTTAACCTCTGATTCATGTCTTTTTGTATGTTTTGGTCCGACCCATGCCCCCCCAAAAAAATTCCTGGATTTGGACGTGACCAACAGGTCTCCAGTGTTTGGCATAGGGTATCCAGGGTTAGGCATAAGGCATGCCAAATGCTAGGTAGGCTATACCAGGTCTAGAACGCCAATTTGTTTCCTACTTAGGGAGCTACTCCTACTATTGAGGATTATTTGACAGATGTTCAGAAATCAACCAGCCAGAATTACTTTATAGAGGAGCAGGTCAGGGTTAGGGTACCAACAGATATCCAATGTTTGGTATAGTGACGCTAGATATACCCAGTTTAGAACACAATCTGTTTCCTACTTGGGGAGCTACTCCTGCCTGGCTAACATCTTCCCGAATCAGATACTCACAGTACTTACACCAATGTTGGAATCATGTGTTCACCGTACTTCTGATTATCATCCTAGATAGGCACTCAGGTCCAGGTTTAACAAACCTTGACAGAGGTTGCCGACCTCTTTTTGGGATCCCAAAACGTTAGTGACGGATACCTATGACATCGCAAAAGTTGTCCGTCCGTCCGTCCGTCCGTCCGTCCGTCCGTCCGTCCGTCCGTCCGTCCGTCCGTCCGTCCGTCTGTACGCACGATAACTCTCGAAGGGATTGAGATATTTTGATGAAACTTGGTGGGAGGATCCTTTGGGTCAAAGTACAAGTCAAGTTCGAAGATGGGCTCTGTAGCTCTATATTTAAGGGTGGGGGAGGGGTTTCAAATTAAGGGGCAAACAAAATATTTTGAAACAGCTAATGTGATAGTCGATTATGGGGTAAGAAGACATGCTGAACACGATGGTGAAAACCATTTTCTCGCCGGACCAATAGTTCGCCCGGAATCCGGCCAAAACCGGAAAGTTCGTGAAAAGTAAAAGTTTTATTTGAAGTTGATTAGATGTTCGATTTAGGGGTAAGAAGACATGCTGAACACGATGGTGAAAACCATTTTTTGACCGGACAAGTAGTTAGCCCGGAATCCGGCCCAAACCGGAAAATTTGTTCAAAGCAAAAGTTTTATTTCAAGTTGATTAGATGTTCGATTTAGGGGTAAGAAGACATGCTGAACACGATGGTGAAAACCATTTTCTCGCCGGACAAGTAGTTAGCCCGGAATCCGGCCAAAACCGGAAAGTTTGTTAAAAGTAAAACTTTTATTTGAAGTTGATTAGATGTTCGATTTAGGGGTAAGAAGACATGCTGAACGCGATGGTGAAAACCATTTTCTCGCCGGACAAGTAGTTCGCCCGGAATCCGTCCGAAACCGGAAAATTTGTTAAAAGTAAAATTTGTATTTGAAGTTGATTAGATGATAGATTTAAGGGTAAGAAGATACGCTGAATCTGTATATGACAATCATTTTTTACCCGGACATATAGTTCGTCCGGAATCCGGTTGAAACCGGATTTTTTTTATAAGTTAAAGTTTTATTTAAAGTTGATTAGACGTTCTTTATAGGGATAAGGAGATGCGCTGAATTCGTTTCTGAACTGTATTTTTTTGGCTGGACAAGTAGTTCGCTCGGAATTCGGCCGAAAACGGAAATTCGGCAGAAGTAGTTTCGATCAGTATCGTCAAAATAAATATGGCTTATACAGGTATATCTGAACTTAATTTTCTCAGATGATTAGCCTGTCGAAGACTGGATCTGGCGTATAGAGAAGACGTAGTTGTCTGGGTCAAATATTAGATTTTTGGGATCCCATCGAAACCTTTGGTCTTGTTCTTACTAGTTGACCCAGGGTTTGTGACTTTAAATTGTTGTTGCAAGTGGCTTCCCCGTCCACACTGCTTACATCTTGAATCCTTGTATCTGCTTGTAATTACACTTGCAGTAATAATTTCCAGTGGTAAACCAGTAATAAACAAGACCAAAGGTTACGATGGGATCCCAAAAATTCAATATTTGATCCAGACAATTAGGTTTTGTCCTCGCCAGATCCAGTCTTCGCCAGGCCAAACAGCTAATCATTAAGAAATCCAAGCTCAGATATGGATTCAGCATGTGCGTTTACCTCTATAAGCTGATAGAACGATCCTAGCTTACTTCTGTGAATTTTGCGGTTCTGGCGAAATTCAAGAACTACTTGTCCGGCGAAAAACTAAAGCTCAAAAACGGATTCACCGTATCTCCTTACATATCCAACATCTAATCAACTTTAAATAAAAATTTACTTTTAACAAATTTTCCGGTTTTGGCCGGATTCCGGGCGAACTATTTGTCCGGCGATAAAACGGTTTTCGTATTCTTGTTCAGCGTGCCTTCTTACCCCTACATCAAACATCTAATCAACTTCTAACAAACTTTCCGGTTTTGGCCGGATTCCGGACGAACTACTTGTCCGGCGAGAAAACGGTTTTCATATTCTTGTTCAGCATGCCTTCTTACCCCTATATCGAACATTTTATCAACTTCAAATAAGACTTCTACTTTTAACAAACTTTCCGGTTTTGGCCGGATTCCGGACGAACAACTTGTCCGGCAAGAAAATGGTTTTCATATTCGTGTTCAGCGTGTCTTCTTACTCCATAATCGACTATCACATTAGCTGTTTAAAAAAAATTTGCTTGCCCCTTAATTTAAACCCCCTCCCCCACCCCTTAATGTAAAGCTACAGGGCCCATCTACGAACTCGACCTTACTCTTGACCCAAAGAATGTTCACACCAAGTTTCATCAAAATATCTCATTCTCTTCGAGAGTTATCGTGCTTACAGACGGACGGACAGACGGACGGACAACTTTTGCGATGTCATAGGTATCCCTCCACTTACGTTTTGGGATCCCAAAAAAAGTAAAAAAGTCTGTTTTGTACCCATTTCAATGTTTATTAGATTTTGGGTCAGTGCCTATCTAGGATGCTCATCAGAGCTGGGAAGAAACATGGGTGAAGTATTGGCGTGCGCATCCCCTTCTTCAAGATGTTAGCCCTCTGAATCAAGAGTTAAAATAAAGTTCAAAAATGTATTCAGCATGTCTCCTTGCCCCAATACAGAATCTCTAATCTACTTCAGAAATAACTTTGAGCTTCAGCCAAATTTCCAGTTTTGGCCAAATTCGATGAATCATTTGTCCAGCAAGAAATTAAGTTCAGTTATGGATTCAGCAGACCTCCTTACCCCTACAGTGAATATCTTATTAGCTTATAAAACATACATGTTTTTACCGTAAATTCGAAACCCCTACTCTGCCTCTAAATATAGGTCTAAAGGACCCATCTACGAACTTGACCTGTTCTTTGCCAATGAATCATCATACTAAGCTTATACAACATATATCAAGCCATACTTGGCTTGAACAACATATACCAACCCCTTCGACCTTCGATTACATTAACCTCTCCGACGTTCACACGGATTAAACAAAGATCCACGCGCAGAGCTATACTAGTGTGAAGAAAAGGGGTAGGGACTGCTGTAGCCGAAAATTGGTCAACAAATTTAATGTCCGGGTTTTGCCGGATTCCGGGTGAACTACTTGTCCGGTGAAAAAATAACTTTCATATTCGGATTCAGCATGTCTCCTTACCCTGAAATCAACTATCTCAATAGCGTTAAAAAAAAAAATCTCTTAATTTGAAACCCCTCCCCCACCCTTAAATATAGGGCTACAGAGCCCATCTACGAACTCGACCTTTCCCTTGACCCAAAGGATCTTCCCACCAAGTTTCATCAAAATATCTCATTCTCTTGGAGAGTTACCGTGCTCACAGACGGACGGACAGACAGACAACTTTTGCTATGTCATAGAGGTACCCCTCCACTTACGTTTTGGGATCCCAAAAATAAGGGGTTTGTGGTAGACTCTTCCAGTCCGCAACACTATTCTGTTTCCTTCGTGGGGAGCTAGTCCTGATCCAGCTGGCTAATATTTTCTTGAACTGTTCATGCCAACATTGCACTCGTTTGTATTTCTAGCTCTGGTGGGTATGCCAGGTAGGCACTATGATCCAAAATGCAATAAACCTGGACAGGGGTTTGTGACTTATTTTTCTTACTGGCTTACCACTTGAACTATAATTGTAATTGTGAAATAAGGAATGAAATGATGTGCCCTTCTTAAGGTGGGCTGTATCACTCCAGAAATACTTTAAGCTGGGTATTAGCCAACACAGACAGGTTTAAATCACTGTAGCTACCTTTAAGCTGTTTCTAAAAATAAACCATCAACTCCAACAGCACAAGTTGAAAACTAAAGTGACTTGGTGGCTATCCAGCTTGTTGCTTTCCCGCATAACAGAGTTTTTGAGGATTTCTTCTATTTTTGGCTGATTTTTAAGTTCTGGAGCTAATTTTCTTGTATACATTTGGGCAATGCTTACCAGGATTACTATCGTCCTTGGGAACTCTTAGCCTGTTGTCTTCAGCTTTTGCTTCAGACAGAGGTGCTGTATCTAGAATTATTTATGCATTATTGACTTCTTAGTAGACCATTTCTAAGAGGGACCAAGAATTAGTCAAGAACCAAATAAGACCAGATTTTTTTTTCTGGTCTTATTTCGACCCGCATAGATACTTCATAGCGTGCTGATTTTTAGTGTGAACTCTTCCACTCTCTTTGAGTAATATGCGTAGTTAAACCTTTAAGTCAACCAGAATTACTTAGAACGAAATTTATGACTTGTAATCTTTCATCTTTATACCTTATTTTGTCCTATTTATTTTTTTTTGTTTTCTTGCTATATAATTTCTTAAAAGGACAAGACCAAATCTTTCATCTTTATACCTTATTTTGTCCTATTTATTTTTTTTAGTTTTCTTGCTATATAATTTCCTAAAAAGACAAGACCACGCTGTACAAGCAGTCATAGCATGCACATGCGTCTTATCAGAATAGATTTTTTAGCTTGATTGTGATAATATTGTATCAAGAATAAGGACAAAGAAGTGGCAGTCGTCATTCATAATATTATTTCAACTTGTTAAATTCGGTTTGTGGAGCCCACCCCACAATGTTCTCCCCTGTTTGATTTTATGGTCCGCAAGTGTTAGCCTATGAAGATGCCGCAGGAGACTAAAGGACCTTGGTACAATTAGCAATCAATAGTTGCGTTTTTGATCTGAATTCTCGATTCTCGTACAAAATTACCGTTTTTGCTCTTCTAGCTTCTCCATTCTCGCTTTTGACAAAAACACTAATTTGACAGCTCGTCTGCCACCCGGTATACCTGTTTGTGCATATTAAGCACCGCCCCCTGTTGACCAATCAGGGAGGAGAACGGGGAAAGGAGAATCGAGAATTCACTAGCGGAGCAACTTCTCGATTCTGCAGAATTCGGAGGCTTTCCCCGTTCTCGATTCTGACAAAAACGCAAGAAAAGGAGAATTCGCTTCATTTGAATAGTCCAAAAACGCGAAATAGGAGAATTTACTAATTTGACAGCTCGTCTGCCACCCGGTATACCTGTTTGTGCATATTAAACACCGCACCCTGTTGACCAATCAGGGAGGAGAACGGGGAGAGGAGAATCGAGAATTCACTAGCGGAGCAACTTCTCGATTCTGCAGAATTCGGAGGCCTTCCCCGTTCTCGATTCTGACAAAAACGCAAGAAAAGGAGAATTCGCTTCATCTGAATAGTCCAAAAACGCGAAATAGGAGAATTCGGAGGAGAATCGCGAGGAGAATTCGGATCAAAAACGCAACTAATGTAAAGACATGGGATGGATGGATCAAATAAACTACATTACTCAGAATTAGAAGCTTTGGGAATGTGTGGATTAGGCAGCTGGGGAATAAGGGATAATCCTTTAAGGTCAAGAAAAGGTAGTGAAAAAACTTGTATAGTGGTTTCTATATATAGTGGTCTATCATTTTGAAGCAAGACAAAAATAAGTCACTTAGTTTTCTTTGCACTGTCATAGAACCCACCATCAAAATAAAATAAATACCAAAGTTGTGCAGCAACAAGACTAATGGGAGATTTTGTATAGCTATTATAACACTAACACAACCTTAAATTAATTGTTATTTCTTTTTCAGAGGTAAATTTTGTTATCTAGTTGCATTGATTTCTATATGAAAAGTTTTGGGCTTATGTAATCTGTTTAGGGTAAGACAATCTTAGGAAAGCCAGATATTACAAAGGAATGATGCAACAATTCACTTGCAAGTCCAAATTCGAAAACCAGCCTCAAGCCGGGTGCCAACAAAAGTGAAGCCTTTTTGGCAACATGCACTGACATTCAGGCTTCAGTATGTTTAGTTCACCCTCTTTTCTCTTTCAGTGTTTTTGCCATATTGCTGTTAAATCATCCCATTTTCAAGATCTGGAACATTATTGAATAATGTTTAAAATGCAGGACATACAGACATTTCTTTATTTTTACAGTACTACCTGAAGTGAATCATCCTGCTGTCAAAATCAACCGAGCGCTGAACCCCGAGGCCGACGGAGGCCTGAAACGACCGTTAGAGGAACATTTTGTGCCTGATCCTAAACGAATTATGAGTGACAGTGGTATTGGAGCAATCCAGAACGGAAACATAATCCCCAACATGGCTGCCCCTATTGCAGGTAGGTACTGGTGTTTTTGAACTCATCCCTGAAGCTCCTGAATTTGATTGAAAGCCAAAGATCATTCTGCCCCTGCGGGCTCCAACTTTGTAGCTTTTTGCATTGCATTGGTCGAGAGTTTTCCAATTATATATTGGATCCTCGTGAATTAGGAAATAGCTTCAGTGAGTCCTCCCCATACATAGTATTTGGGTTTTGCTCCTTTGAGATTTTTGTTTGTATATTCAGGTTTGAAAGGGAAGACTCCCAAAGAAGGTTAAATGGCAATCCAGGGTTAAATGGTAATCCAGCAGCTCTGCCTTCCCACTAGCTAAGAGTGATTTTTGCTCTGCTGCGTTAATTTTTCTTTGCTAGTCTTTTGGCCGTTGGCGTCCTAGTTTTCACAGAAGAACATATTTTTTGCCAAGTTTTTGCCTTTGTGCACATTTTATTTTCAACTAGGTTGCATTCTAATCACTGCTTTTGTAGGTCTTGTTGAACAAGTTCATACTGAATTCAGGCCATCTAGTGGGGAGACTGGGTTTAAACTTGCATTAAGCCACCAAATCTACCGAAGCTTAACAGGCTTTATTAAGTACAATTAAAAGACATTTGGTATCTGGACTTCATTCGTTTCGAATGGTTTGGCGGAAGTAACAAGACCAAAGGTTTCGATGGGATCCCAAAAACTTAATATTTGATCCAGACAATTGGGTCTTCGCCAGGCTAATCATCTGAGAAAACCGAGTTCAGATATACCTCTATAAGCCATATCTATTTTGACGATACTGATGGAAACTTCCTGCTTTACTTCTGCCGACTTTACGGTTTCGGCCGAATTCCGAGTGAACTACTTGTCCAGCAAGGAAAAGAAAGTTCAGAAACGAATTCAGCGTATCTCCTTATCGCAACAAAGAACATCTAATCAACTGCAAATAAAATTTTAGCTTATAAAACAAAAATCCGGTTTCAACCGGATTCCGGACGAATTATATGTCTGGGTAAAAAATGATTGCCATATACAGATTCACCGTCTCTTCGTACCCCTAAATCTGTGTTCTAATCAACTTCAAATAAAACTTATACTTTTAACTTTTTACCCCATAATTGACTATCACATTAGCTGTTCAAAAATATTTTGTTTGCCCCTTAATTTAAACCCCCTTCTCCACCCCTAAATATAGGGCTACAGAGCCCGTCTACGAACTCGACCTTACTCTTGACCCAAAGAATCCTCACACCAAGTTTCATCAAAATATCTCATTCCCTTCGAGAGGTGCTTACAGACGGACGGACGGACAGACGGACAACTTTCGTGATGTCATAGGTATCCCTCCACTTACGTTTTGGGATCCCAAAATCAAACTAAGTATCCCACACTGCACTGTGTGCGTGATGAATGTATGTGAATTTACGAAACCTAGAGTTCTGAGAAACCTAGAACATTTCTGAGTTCCTCCAGCATAGTTTGGCAGTAGATGGACCCCCCCCCCCCCTCCAAACAATCCCACAATGATGACGTTGAAGTAGCTTTCCATTCAACACCCCATCTGACAGTTGTCAAAAATTGCCTAGTATCTAACGATTATGAAAAGGGCCTGGTGATCATTTCTTGTGGTGAACAGTTTGGTAGAAATACCAAACAACCAGGACATTTTTCCTGTCCTCTAAGTCGTAGATAGCAGGATAGTTTGTGGAAAACCTAGCTTAAATTAGTTGCGTTTTTTTGTCTCTGGTTCCTGTTCCGTGTTCTGTGTTGACAGTTGTCTTTTTTGAATTAAAAATGGTATTTTTGCTTACGCTGTTCCTTGTTTCGTGTTTTGTCGCTTGTCTGACGAAAACGCAAATTTAGGTTCCTGAGCATGTCTTAGGCGGGAAATTTGTTAAACTGCAAATCAATTTCCAAAACAACCATACTTTAGGGTCCACGCTTATTCCTCTTAACTTCTGCAATTTTTTCTTTTCTATCTGCGAATCTTTCTGCATTTTTTTATCTGAACAGTGATAGAACATGCTAGGAGAGCAAGTTCCGTGTTTTGCAAAACAGACAGCAGAACACGGAACAGCGTAAAAAAACGGGGAAATGAGAAACAGCGTGTTCCGTGTTTGGGCAAAAACGGGAAAAATACAAAACAGAGAGAAAACAGCGAACAGAACAGAGAACTATAGTTCGGTGTGTTTTTTAGCTTTAACTTTTTATTAGCTTTTGGCTCTGATATTCCGTTTTTTTTGCCTGAGGAATCAAACTGCAAATTCAGGAACAAAACGAGAATACACAGATTTGATGTTTTTCACCTACAGAGAAATAGGAATGTTCTTCTTGGTTTTGTACACAGACTAGACAGTGTTGCCAATGGGGCAAGAGGACATTCTGATGCTATGTTTCCGCTTAACGTTATTATCAGACAAGTATCGTGGGCAAGGCCGTATCCAGGGGGGGATTGGGGGTTCGACCCCCCCCCCTGAAACCCACAAAATTAATCGTTTTTTGTAGGCTTTAAAATCTGATCTATGTATTTTTTGTACTTTTTGGTCCGAACCGCGGGCACCCCCTCCCCGAAATAAATTCCTGGATACGGGCCTGATCGTGGGTCCAGTAATATTGATTTAATATTGATTGAAAACTGCTTTCGATTCAAGTTGAGTGGAATGTAAGAAGACAAGAAAATAATTTATCTTTTCGATAGGTGGCCAGAGAAGCGAGGACATCAGCGTTCCTGACAAGCTTGTTGGACTGATCATTGGACGCGGTGGTGAATCGATTTCGCGGCTACAGGCTGAAACTGGATGCAAGATCCAGATGGCCCCCGACAGCAATGGTATGGGAGACCGCGGCTGCACGCTTACCGGAACACCGGAGTGTATTCAAAGGTGTAAGGATATGGTGTTAAGCATTATCCAGGCTCATAACCAAAATGCAGGTTCCCAAAACGGAGGAGGTATGGGAGGCCCACCGAGTTTCATGGGTGCCGCCATGGGTGGTGGTGGTGGTGGCGGCGGCGGCGGAGGCCAAGTGGAAGTCATGGTCCCCAAGGACAAGGTTGGGCTCATCATCGGCAAAGGAGGAGAGACCATCAAACAGCTGATGGAAAGGACTGGTGCAAAAATGTTCATCCTTCAGGAGAATTCGAGCCCGGATGCAGACAAGCCCCTTAGGATCATGGGAGAGCCGCACAAGGTGGAAATTGCCAGGCAAATGGTGTACGAGCTGATGTCCGAGAAGGAAATGGACGGAGGTGGCTTTGGCGGTGGACGCCCCAAGTTTGGTAGCCCTGGTGGTGGAAGTGGCGGTGGATTCGGTGGTGGCCCGGACGCCGTTCAGGTTCCGGTCCATCGGTCCGCTGTCGGTGTCGTCATCGGGAAAGGTGGTGAGATGATCAATCGCATCCAAAACGAAACAGGCGCTCGTGTCCAGTTCCAGAAGGAGGATGAAAACGGTCCAGGGGACTACAGAATGTGCCACCTTACCGGGACTCCCGGACAGTGCCAGGAAGCACGAAAGCGAATTGAAGACCTCGTCGAGTCTGTTATGATCCGAGACAGGCAATCCGGCAGAGGAAGCCGCGGCTCAGCCCCACCTAGTGGCAGGTTTGGTGGACCCCCAGGCAACTGGGATGGATATGGCCCCCCAATGGGTGGACCAGGCGGACCTGGTGGCCCAAGGAATGGTCGTGAACCAGTGACCAGCACATTTGCCGTACCTGCTCACAAGTGTGGTATCATAATTGGTAAAGGTGGTGAAACAATCAAATGGATCAACATGACCGCTGGGGCTCACTGCGAGATTGATAAGAACCCACCACCAAATGCCAACGAAAAGCTCTTCGTCATTCGTGGCACCCCAGAGCAGATTGATCACGCGAAGCGATTAATGGCCGAAAAGCTTGGAGTAGCCCCTCCTCCCCCAACTCAGTTCCAGGGAGGACCAGGCGGTCCCGGACCTCAAGGCCCACCATCTGGCCAAGGCTTCCCTCCCCAAAACTGGGGTGGCAACTATCCTGACTTCAGGCAAGGTCAACAGCCGAGCAATCCCCCTAACGACCCGAATGCGCAAGCTTGGGCCGCTTATTACCAGCAGTACTACGGGCCGTCTGGCCAGCAAGGAAACCCCGCTGCACCGGCTGCACAGCCTCAGCAGACTCCAACTGCACCAGCCGGTGGTGCCGGGCAGCCAGATTTCACCCAGCAGTGGATTGAGTACTATCGCAGCATGGGAATGCTTAAAGAAGCTGAGATGCTTGAGCAGCATGCCAAGAGCCAAGCGCGGGTGACCGCAGCACCTCAGGCGGCGGCTCCGGCCAATCCCACCCCTGCTGCGGCCCTATCCGGACCCGCGCAAGGAGCAGGTCAGCAAGACTACAGCCAACAATGGATCGAATATTACAAGAGTATCGGCAAGTTCAAGGAAGCCGAAGCCATTGAAGCTCAGCTCAAAGCCACCCAGGCGACTGCCGCTGCGTCAGCTGGCCAACATTATCAGAGCCAAGCAGCAGCCTACCCTGCCGGCTACGGTGGAAGTGGGGCACCTCAACCCACCGGGTACTATGGTGGCCAGGCTTCAACATACCCCGGCTACGGCGTTCCTTAAGAGTACTCTTGACCTTGATTCTCATTTATCTGAAGGTATGAAGTTAACGGTCATCTTGTAGCTTGGTGTTTTGAAATGAGTATGTCTTTTTTGTCCATTTGCTAGTTTCTTTACACTTATGTGTTGCTTTCTTATTAGACTACGAGGATGGTTCAGTCATTGGTGTGAGGGCAAGAATATGTTAATAGGCAAACTGACTTTATTTTAGTTTTGTGTACATGTAGATTAGTATGGATCCCCCAGTTAATCCCAAGTGGTGTTTTAGGTTACTGCATTATCATATTATAGGAATAAAAAAGTGTTATAAAGTGTTTTGACTGTTCATAATCCTTGGTATTTCTTGTTTATTCTTTAGTGACAGTTCCCGTTTTGTGCTTACTGATCAGTAATAAAAGTGCTCGGTACATCATTTCAAGCGCTCAGTGCTTTGTTGCTCCCGGTCTGCAGAACGCCCAAACGCTTTTGTCTTCTGTGAGTTGGTTCTGAATTTGCTGTTTCCTTATTCGTGATTTGCTGGTTTTTGCAATGGGATGTTCACCCTGTCTTCTGAATAGCATATTTATAGCGCTAGTATTTCATTCAAAATGTTGTTTGTGTCGTCGTAAATGACTACAGTACTACCATTGCTTGCAGTGCGTTATCAGTTCGTCGTGTGCTACGGTTCAAGTAATATCGTAAATATCTCAAGTGTGGTAACTATCGATCGAGGGAGTTATAAAAAGTCGTCAGTAAACGTGGTATAACAAATTTATTGTTTTCTGCTGGTGTCCAGTCAATAAGGTTTATTTTGATCGGAATATTGATCCTGCCTCATTTTACATGAAATAAGTGCGAGTTCATAAAACGTAGTCCTCATTCATTGAAATATTATGAATTTGTGCTTTGAATTAGTTGACCAACTTGCGTAATATTATTGACTGCAATTTTCGCCCTTAAACCATGGCTAGGGAATAATAGTTATTTTGAAGCAGCTAGCGAGGGGGCGAGGAGCCTGACCCCGCTGCTTCCCAGTGATGTCCAATCCTGGGTAATTGACAGGGCTGCGCAATGACTTGTTGTGCTATTTCATTGTGTCCCTGAAGCTGCGACTTTTATAGTCAGTAATATGCCTTAGTCGTTTTAAAGCAGTTATTCAGTTTATTTAACTAGAGTTTCAACAAATATAGCGATGCGCTCATGTTGCTGATGCTGTTGTGAAGTACTTGAGTAAACATGCCTCGTACCTGCAGTGCAGTGTATTAATATCCTTATGAAGTAATTGTATTTTGCCGTAAGAGCTTGAGATCAGTGCTCGTTCGTCTTTTAAAAACGCCGCCACGTTATACTGTGATACAGTTTTTCCAAACAACATTTTGGGAAATATTCTCTTCTCGAGCCCTACTACTTTTTGTATGCGTTTGATTTAGAATGGTTTTGATAAACAGTCTTAACACTTACCATGCGAGTTCAGAATCAAACAGGCAGATCCTTGAGTTTCAGCCCCCCCCCCCCCACACTGGTCCTCGTTTCTTCCGTTTTGCCGTGGTGCCAGTATGTAAAGAGCAGTTTAAGCCTAAGCTATTCCGTTGTTTCATCGCCGTGGTCAGCGACTTCACCAGTCCGCCCAGTCTCGGATGTTCCTTTCATAGGTGTTTTGGCCCCGAAATAAAATAGTAATCTTTTCACGACAGAGACTCGGTTAACATCCGGACTACAAAAAAAAAGTTTTACATTCGTTTCTCGGGCCGTCGGCGAACGAAAATTATAGTGGCGTTTTTGATTGCCGATGAGTTCGGCGATAGCGTAGCCGTTAGACTTTTTGGCGTTTTCGACGTTCGCCGGAAGCCGATAGCCGTAGCCGTTTCTTCTAATTTCTGTTTTTGTGCTCATCGGCTAACGGCTATCGCCTAAATTCCTATCTATCGCCTATCGGCCTCAGACTCGCCGATAGGCGATAGACGTTGCTTCCAACGGCTATCGGCTATCGAAAACGGTAAATAAACACGAATCGGCAAACTTCCTTCGTCTACCGGGGAACTTTCATCGGCAATCAAAAACGCCACTTATGCCGCACGACCTATCACTAATCCTGTGGTCCTGACTGGTGGTACCGGTTCCGATACTTTTAACCTAGCGAACGGGAGATTTCGGAATCGGCCCCTCGCAATCGAAGCTCTAGTACTTTGTCGACTAAGTTCAAAACATGCCAGTGAGCCTCGGGAAGAACGAGAAAGGTCATCCGAACGACGATTCAAATCCTATGTCAACCAATCAACAGCGTTTGTTTGGGACAGCTGAGGTTACGTTTCCTGCTCTTTGCTAGGCACACGGCGATTCTTCATCACCAAGAGCGCAGGAAACCTGTCCTGGGATAGTGGGAACAAGGCTTATCTTCAGCGTAAAATAATGGGAATATGGTATTCCTAGCAGTAAACTCTTTCTGCTAAAAGCACAGGGTGCACAGGCATTTTAGTTCAAATAACTAATGAATGAGTAGCTCTCGCAGTAGTTACTGTTGCCTTCAAGCTCTTGCAAAATATTTAGTACGTCTATGTCGCATGTTCCCGTCTTTGTTGGCAGATAATTTAAAATTGATGCTGTGCGCGCACTGCTTGAAACTTATGTTTTCATACGCCGCTGAAAACATAAGCTCCATCACAACACGAAGCTCACGAGAAGGCAGGAACAGCAAGTCTATGGGCTTATAATCAGAATACTCATCGAGAGGAATCTACTAGCCCCTCCGCTTTAGTCAAAAGCGGCGTGCTGCCAAAAGTTCGACTACCAGAAGATACCACAGCAAACGAGAGGCCGAAAGGGATCGACAAAGGCCAGACCCAATGGCCACTCATGTTTTGGATGATGATGCTTCAAGAGACATTATGACAAAGGTTGAAAACAAAATCAGGGCTAGAACTCTAGAAGAGGTAGGCTAAGTATAGTTAGGCTAGGGTAGCCACAAAAAAAAAAAATAATCAAACCTGAGCTTTTGAAGATCAGACTGTGATTCTCCTATCTTTTAGCTTTGATTTGAGGCCAAAATCACCTCTCTATCTTGCCTCTAAGCATCTTAAATCTTCTTTAGAAAACAGTATTTTACATAAGGAAATGCCTTTGTTCATCCATTGACTTTAGGGTTTTGTCCATCTAGTGGCCAGCTTGGAACTATGTCCTTCAATGAAATTCTATGAAACTGGGTGATTTTGAGCTGGTTTTGAGGGCATGGGGAGCCCCAGCAAGTGAGTTAGATGAGAAAATATGAATATGATCATCAAGGTTATAGTCCAATAGACCTATTGCTGCTATAGGCTGCTGACTTTTCCTCCCTAGTATCAAAAAATTTGTGTAGGCAAGTTCAGCTACTTTTTTTTACATCTAAATTTCCATTGAATATTAAGAAATAATATTAAATAGCTAGGACATCTTACTGATGGCCTTACAAAACAGACAATTTGTCCTGAATGCAATGGTATTTTTAAAATATTTTTTGGACATGTTTTAGATAGGTAAAAGTGATAAGGAAAATTCACAGCAATTCATGCATTCATTACAAAAAAATCGCCAATTTTTGCCACTAGGTGTTTTTGTGGCTACCCTAGTTAGGCCAAGGCTAACAGTAAGATGTCCTAGCTATTTAATATTATTTCTTAATATTCAATGTAAATTTAGATGTAAAACAAGTAGCTGAACTTGCCTACAAAAATTTGTTGATACTAAGGAGGAAAAGTCAGCAGCCTATAGCAGCAATAGGTCTATTGGACTATAACCTTGATGATCATATTCATATTTTCTCATCTAACTCACTTGCTGGGGCTCCCCATGCACTCAAAACCAGCTCAAAATCACCCAGTTTCATAGAATTTCATTGAAGCACATAGTTCCAAGCTGGTCACCAGATGGACAAAACCCTAAAGTCAATGGATGAACCTAGGCATTTCCTGATGTAAAATACTGTTTTCTAAAGAAGATTTAAGATGCTTAGAGACAAGATAGAGAGGTGATTTTGGCCTCAAATCAAAGCTAAAAGATAGGAGAATCACATTCTGATCTTCAAAAGCTCAGGTTTGATTAATCTTTTTTTTAGTGGCTACCCTAGTTAGGGTAGCCACTAAAAAAAAAAAAAATCAAACCTGAGCTTTTGAAGATCAGAATGTAATTCTCCTATCTTTTAGCTTTGATTTGAGGCCAAAATCACCTCTCTATCTTGCCTCTAAGCATCTTAAATCTTCTTTAGAAAACAGTAATTTACATAATGAAATGCCTGTGTTCAGCCATTGACTTTGGGGTTTTGTCCATCTAGGGGCAGGCTAGGAACTATGTGCTTCAATGAAATTCTATGAAACTGGGTGGTTTTGAATGCATGGGGAGCCCCAGAGAGTGAGTTAGATGAGAAAATATGAATATAATCATCAAGTGAATAGTCCAATAGACCTATTTCTACTGTTCGCTGCTGACTTTTCCTCCTTAGTATCAATAAATTTTTGTAGGCAAGTTCAGCTACTTTTTTTTACATCTAAATTTACATTGAATATTAAGAAATAATATTGAATAGCTAGGACATCTTACTGTTAGCCTTATAAAATAGACAATTTTGTCCTGAATGCAATGGTGTTTTTAAAATATTTTTGAAGATGTTTTAGATAGTTAAAACTGAAAAACAGATAAAATAAATTCACAGCAATTCATGCTTACATTACAGAAAATCGGCAAATTCGTGGCACTGCCAATGGCATTTTTGTGGCTACCCTAGTATAGTCTGAGTATAGTAGGCTACTATCCGTAGTTTTCTATTATTCTGTTACAGTACTACTGACTGCTGACTACAAGGTCCAAACAATAAACTTTATCTTGAATCAATCCAGTCCAACACAAACCCCTGAAACGGGTACCTGACCTCGTTTTTACACGTCACTTCCTCATTTTTTGCCGCAAAAATGTTAAAATGAAATGTACAAGCTGTCCTGACAGTCAAGATTTTTCTGTGTCATGATTGAGAATCAGTAGTTTATTCTGTGTAATTTCCAAGACTCTGTAGTTACCACGAATGTTATTATTTGGCAGTTTTTTATCCCAAAACAATTTGGTATAATAACCGGGATATGGTAGTTATACAGGATCCCGAGCATGCTGTCGGTCTAAACTTTTTTGACCTAATAACTGGGAATCGGTATAATTGCCAGGATTTGGGAGTTACCACAAACCTCGAAACTCGGAAGAGGTCGAGTGAAGCACTGGTCGCAGACAAAAGTACTGATCTAAGATATCAGCGATAGTCCTTACTTATATCTTGGATCCCAAAAAGAAGATCTAGGCCTAATCATAAAGCATTCAAAAATTCCGCCTACTGCTCTTTTCGTAATATTCTCTATTTCGTGGAATAGTGTGTGATTTGACTGGCGTTGTAAGCCAGTTTTAGGATTAGGATTTCAAAACATTAATTAGAGTAAATTCGAATAATTTTAAAAATATGACCAGGTTTCCTGTCTGTTTTGGGAGAAGCAGTAAATCAAAACGTGCATGGTAGTGGAAATTTGGATTATCAATTATGTTTTTTGTCCATCTTTACTTTAGCCAGCTAAAACTGAATGGTTTGTCTTTTGACATGTAGGTGAACAGATTCGACAAGTGCAAGGATGGCTTTTTGAGGAGGTATGGTCCCCTTTGTTTGCAAAGTATGCTGCATGCTTGTCTGAGTTGGTTTACTATCTATGCACTTTGCAGTTCTTTGTTCTGACTGACCGCTGACATAGAATAAAAGCCAAGTACCGGCCTCCTGCGCACATTTGTTGTAGAAAGCACACATACAAATTAGTACAAGTTGGTTTATATTAGAATTTTGTCTGTCCTGTTGAATTTTGCCATGAGCTCTATAGAAGTCTGCTGGAAAACCCTTTTTGGGTTGCCGCTTAGTTTTCAGATAACAAAACCCTCCGTGAGAGCTCAGAGAACGGAAGAATTGTCCACTAGACGACGGGGAAAGAAATTCAAACCTTTTGGTGCTGGAAAAAGATAAGGATCAGGCAGTGTCTGACTGCAATTTCTGACTCGATTTTCAGCAGTCTTGAACTCCGTATGGAAAGGTTGGTATTTTTTTAACTTTACCAGCCGGGACTGACGGAAGTGCTGAGGATCCCATCGTTTGTTTGCACCGTTTACATTCGAAGTGCTTCTAACTCAAAATAGCCTAATGGCGCAGACGGAGGGTGAGGATCCGGTGATCGGAATGAATTCCTTCCATGGATTCCACGTTACTACCGGTTTCATACAAAAGGTTGAGATTTTTATCAAGACAAATTTTGTCAGATGCCTTTCTTGACAATGCCACATCAGTAAAATCCACAGGGTTCAGTGCCTTTGCCGACTCAAGTCAGCAATTGACGAGTTTGCGACAACATTTCGCAGATTTTGGTACATTCGTCGGTACTTATAGTCTACGTTCTGGAGAACTTGAAAGGGTAGGCTCAGTGATTGGACACATTCAACCTTGCATGATCGTGGAATATAGAAAAGATTTAGTTCACGTGCTGTGCCTCTGTCACAGAACATGTTCTACCCTTAAAGCACCCCTCGCATTGTTTACTTTTTCTTACCAGTATTTTACGGTAGTTAAATGCTTTGAAACTAGGCTCTGCTTCAACAAATTACCCACTGTTTTGGGTATTCTAATACTTTTCCAGGCCCGTTGACTCCTAGCAAAAAACGGAAAAATTTGAATGACCAGTTTTTCTGATGAACTTCTCATAAACACCCGTCGACAGCATGATACGCATCGTAGCCAGCGAAACATGCAAATTGAGGATATCAGTAAATTGTCGTTAGGGAGGTTAGAAATGATTTTGGGGAATCAACTTTTTGAAACTGTACCTATGCCACAGAAATGAGGTGGTTACCCGCTCTCGATTTGAGTGTACTGGAAGTCCCCAGTTCCGTGGTGCACGGTCGGTGCCGGCACCGGTTGCCACATGTAATTTTTAGGAGCGTTTGAAAGATGAGATGCCTAATTTATGGACGGCACAGGTGCCGGCACCGCTGATTTCGGTCGATGTGGGGACATGGTGTACAGCAGGTGGGGAGTGGGTAACCCCTTTCACAGAGGGGTATAGATAGCCTTCCTAACTAACTTCCTAACTAACTGACTTGCCCCAAATTAGGTTCCGTAAGGTAAGGTCTTGTCAGAAAGGCCGAAATTTCTCAGAAAATGTGTACGAATAATATTGCCCAATAAGTTTTATCCCGAACAACACCACTAACTTTAGACTATGAAGCAGATGTTAACTGGAAAAGCCGTGACTGCCCTATCTGTTAGCTTAGCTTATATCCATTCCAGGGACTACTGTCGATTAGAAATCTCACAGTTCACACCTGCCCGAATTCCTTGCGCCAAGCGGCCAAGAGCCGAGATTACGCTTTAGCGGACAGATGCAGCATCACGTATCTCTCAGTTCACGAGTCGCAGCCGATCAGCCGCGGGTTGATCTTGTCACTGATGGTGTGAAGTGAAATTTGCATCTAGCTGGATCACAAAGCAAACCTACCGCTTTCTTCGCTATTAATCGCAGAAAAAAGTGAGTACCCTATGACATCTTTTTTGTGGAAATTAGGTGTGTTGTAGTGGCTTTTTGCTCGACTTTATACATTCAAGTATACACGTATTGCCCATTTTATGAAATTTGTTTCATTTTATGAAATTTGTTTATACATTTATAACGTTTTTGTTGACTCTTGAGTCTGATAATATTTCGCATTCGAAGAAATCCGTATAATAATCAGAAAATACCGCATACCTTTTCTGTTGTTCTGCTTTCCTCCTTCGTTTGTGTTTTATTTTCTTCTAATGTTAAATAAGTAAAGTGGTAGTTTACCTATAGGCCTCCACAAGTTTCTTCATTTTCTAAGACAGTCAGTCAGGTTGTCCAGTGCTGTGTTATTTCTAGTATGTAATTAAATACTTAATAATATTTGAAATTTGCGTCTATAGGGAAACGTGCATGCGATGTGTCGAAATTTTGGAGCGAAGAATTTGCTTCCGACTGGGAAAATCCGACTGTGTGTGCCGGCCTATTTTTACTGTGCAGTTTCCCCTTCGGCTTTTTACTTACAAAAGCGGTTATTGTTGCCGCTACAAGTTCGCCTGAACATCGGGTATAAAATGGTGGCGCTAACGGGAGTTGTTAACACGAAAATAAGTGCTATGTCACAAAATTCGGGGATTGATTTCCTTCAAGCGAAGTGCGTCGTAAGAGCCACAGCAAACCAAAAATATAAATGACTAAACTTTGTCGTGGACGTCCTGAAGTTCATCTGAATCACAGATCTGAATTGTATTTCGTAGGACAAGATCGCCGACGCATTAGCATCATACCGGTCTATTTTATCTTTGCTTCTACGGTTCAGAACTATGTTAGCATAATAAATATAGGAAAGGGATTGCTATTCGATATTAATGATTGTTCTGAAGACAACTGTACTCTTTTCTGCAAAATCCTACCACTAACCTTTAGCCCGTTTCGATGTGTCCCTCTTTCTTGCTGGAATATAGGTGGTATATATAGGTATGCTCGGTATGTAGGTGTGATAGTATTAACTGACCCTAGCGGACACGTATTTTTTTCTCATGAAATACAAGTGAAATAGAACATTGTATTGAACGAAATCAGTACTGCCACATATATAGTTTTGTTTTCTGTTCACTTACCAGCTAATTTTTTTCTCTCTGTGATTGTTGTTATGAGAGTTCTTTGTGAACTTTTCGAATCGCGATAGCGAAATTAGATGATCCCGTGGTCTTACCCAGTCCTGGTTTGTAATAGTGTCTTCACATTGCTTGATGTAGACACTGCAAATGCGAGAATCCCCTTTCCTTTATGGCATTGCACCATTCAGTTTGTGTTAATTATTTCAGTACATATATTTACTGTCAGAACGTGCAGCTTTTCTCGTAGCTTTCCACTTCAATAGCCTTGAGGAAGCGCTTTCCGGAAAAGCTGCACTTGTAAAACTAGACACGGGGGGATAAAACCAGACAGTCGGGAGCAGTCCGGAATTAAATCCGGAATCTTAGGGCCTTCACCTATTCACCCCAATCCCACTGCGTGAAAACCGCTGGGAAAACTAAAACCTCGTTTGAACCTCATGCTTGAAACAACATAAGTTGCGGTCATTATCGCTTGATTAGGCGGTACTACCTCGTTATAGTGGTGTCTGTTTTTCTAAGTTGTTTTGGATTGACTTTTGGAATCCCTCCGGCCGTTATAAACCGTTTTCGGGTTCACCCATGTCTGGTTTTACGTCACCAAGTGATCACTCACCAAAATCTGGTCGGGAAGTAGGTTCTAGTGAGAAGTCACCGGGAAATAATGAGGCACGAAAACCAGGAAGGGCAAGACCCCTGTTCAGTTGGTTTTATCTTCTTCCTTAAGAAAGGAGCCCTGTTCTGAGGCAGGAGCGCCATTTTGATTAAGCATGAGACATGTTTGGAACTCCCTAATGAGGAAACACCAGACAATAGTAAGTAAGAACCAGAAAATACTAGGAGCGCGACGAACGCGCGTGTAAATTGATTCTGGCTTCGATTTCTATTTCGCGAGCATCCTCCTGTCTGTATTATTTTGAATCTGTATACCAGGCCTATGGCCTCCTCGATGGCCTCTTACGATGCAAATGCGTTGTCACCATCCTAACTTTGCCTTCAAGGGTACTTCGAAATTCGTGCATACGAATTCCGAAATTTGTGCATAAGAAATGGTGTAGAAATGTTCGTAGTTTGCTGTTCAGTCATTCTGATGCGACAGGCAGTGAATAAATTTAACTAATTGTTGTTTACTCGCATCGTACACGTACTTCAACCTAAAATTACATGCTGAAAGTACCCTTGATGGACGTATGTTTCCTTGCATTATATGTCACATCAACCCTCGATTTTGACTACCATTCAAAACCAAATTCGAAACATCAACAAAAGCCTTCCGTAAAAATCTCCCGTGTCTCCATGCTTCCTCGTGTCGTCATTCGGTCTGCCATTCTGGTACGCGTGACTTAAAGGGCCCGTCGTACCTATTAATGCCAATGAAACCTACTTCCGTAATCGCTTCGTCCACTCATAAACCGGGAGACGCGGATTTAATCCCGCATATTTTAACCTCCCTAACGAAAATTCAATCATTTTCGCATTTTCCTAGTTTTGCTATTTTCGTAAAATGCTTTGACGATCGTTTAGGAGGCGCTCGCTCGTCAGAAAAACTGGTTATGTAAATTTTCTCTTGTTTTTGCTAAAAGTGAATGGGCCTGGAGAAAGGCTTATAATAGTAAAAGCCGTGGATAATTTGTTAAAAGCAGAGCCCATGGTGTTGAAGTATTCAATCATTTTACAATAGAGGAACATAAATAGTAAATTGTGCGATATGTGCTTTAAGGGGCGATTCCGGGGTTCTCACGGATTAGCCTTCCGGAAAGCGATGTGAAAATCCACTGCAAGAACCTAATGGAAAGTAGTCCCGTCGATACAAATTTCCGAGATCGCTTTCCGCTCCGGTCGTCGACTTGCTTTCCAGAACACTCCGTTTCTCTTTCCAATATCAACGGAGCGCTAAAACAGTTCTGGAAAGTAAAGCGAGTAAACTTGCAAAAACAGCCAGTGCAAAAGCTAGCGGAGCATTCCAGAGCGGCTGAAGTTCAAACATATATAAACACTTCCAAAAACCTCCTCGTGCATTTTATCTGCCATTTAGGCACGCATGATACGAGGTTTATAATCACTTTGAAGCGCAGGGTTTGTGTACATGTCGAACTGGATCTTTGAGGCTTTACAACCGTGTCAAAATTGTGGAGGGATTGATTGTCGTAATTGATGTCCTTCAGTCACAATCGTTATTCCTTTTGCTTGTCAACCCCCCTCCCCCGAAATAACCAGAAAAAACTTTTGTTTTGCGAAAAAAAAATAAAACTTAAAAGCATTAACGGAAATGTTATTCGGAGTCCATGTCCATGTGAAAATGTTTTGAGACTTGACTCATCATACTCCCGCTATTTATTTTATTTAATTTCTGCGTGTTATTGTGTGGAGGGGGGTATCGCCACGGAGAGCTGAACAATTTGCGTCCCGACGCAATTATAAGAAGTTTGTAAAATATGTAGGGTGTGCGCCAACTGATGGTTATTATGCGGATCATTTTAAGAGAAGGAGACTGTTAGCTGGACCGTACCACCAGCACGTGAACTCACCCTTCTCTTTGTGGTTCGCCGATCTTACATCATTTTCTCCCATCATCCCACATTTTCAGCATTTATCTGTTTCAGACCGTCGCGGCTCTCGAGTGTGAAACCAATCAATAATGGGATATTACGATATAGAGTTTTTCTACATGCCTGGATCACCGCCATGTCGATCCGTGATGATGTGTGTCAAAGCTCTCGGCTTGACTAATGTTGAAATGCGGAAGATTGACATGTACCAGAAGGCGGAGCACAAACAACCATGGTTCGTCAAGGTAAGTTGATTTCCATGGCATATTTGTGTCCGACGCATTTCGGAATATCGTCAAGAAAAAGATGTGTGTGCGACCAAGGTGCGACGTACTCGACCCACAAGTAGCTGAAATTAAGGTTTTGTCAAATATTTTCAAATGCCTGAAGATTAGGAATGGAATCTCAGTAAATGGAACATAAGGACCATGCCGTTAGCATTCTATAAAAGATACTCCTTGAACGAGTCGTTACTAGCCAAAATGTTTTGGGGGGGACAAGGTATTTACCGACTGGCTGGTCATTTTTACCGACTATTTTTGCGGATAAAAACGACTAAAAATAATTTGTTGACGAAAAATCGGCTGATTTTAAGAAGAAATGGCTATTTTTTACGAAAAACCGACTGTTTTTTATTGTTTTTAGGAAAAAACGACCATTTCAAAGAAAAAAATCGACTGTTTTTACGAAAAATCGCGAAGCGCCGCGATTTTTTTTACCGACTGGCCGACAGCATTGGGGGGTCCCCCCCCCCCAGTAGTGACGCCTCTGCCTTGAACCCAAGCTGACTGGGAAACATATAACCAAACAATGGATAAAACGGATGCGTCAGCTACCATGCTGCAGCGATATTTCGGTCCTTGTTGGCAAGGGTCCTCGTCAGGCTGTCGAATGTCAGGGACAACGGAAGAAACCAACCTGCAATAAATTTTTTTAAAAGAAGAATTTAGTTGTTTTTCCACAAGTTCCTTTTTCCAGTTTGAGCGGCTTGAGCCTGAAGATAGGACCCATGCCAAGAAGGGCCGAAATATATCTCTAATAAATTTCAGCTGACTTATCCGTATTGCACTGACAAATGTGATTCGCAGTCAGCTTGGACTGGACGAATATTTATTCTGCAATAGGATCCTCAGTTGTTCGTCCATCTGCTTAACGAAATACCTCATTCATTATTCATACATAATTTTGCCGATAAATTTGTATTTTCCGCAAAATTTCGGGCCACCAATAGAAAATCACCCCGAAAGTTGTTTGTCAAATTTGGGCTGCATTGGGAGCTAAAAAAAAAAATGTTTTTATGGAAACAAACGCGTGGGCCATACAAACGATTGTGGAAACACTTTTTTTTCGAGCGACAGCCTCGTCTTGATTATTGATAAATAAGATAAAATAAGATTTAAAGAATCATACAAAGAATTGATCAGCAGTACGTGAATTTCTGCTGCTTCGATTACTTCCGTGTGAATCAAAGTCAATACCGCCCCCAGCGAGACAATGTTACCATCACACTATCTCTTGGTCCTGATTTTATATGGTGGCTCCATCACACCTAGCTGGAAGCAGACATGAGTCATCGCATCTGATAGATTGCTGTATTCCTGTTTTATAGCCTTCATCTTGAATAAGCAATGATCGAAACTGTGATTATGACTGACGAGACAACGACGGTTCAGCGCTTTACAAGAGCCAGGCTCCGGATAATCATTGAAATCATGGAATGCTAATTGCTTTGCGTTCCGTTTTTTACTTGACTTCTTTGGTTGTGTCGTTTCTGGTTGTTTTAGTTTCAATCAACGTGATTGACAGTAAAAAAGATTGGTTGATGTTGGAGTGGAAAGGGCTGTCATGGGCTGCGGCTGCTTGCCTAATTGGTTGAAGGAACGTAGAATATGAATACAAAGAAAATAACAATATGTCAAGAAAAGTGGCAAGTATACCAGCAACATAACAAGAATAACACTTAGTTAATTATTCCTCTTGTACCTGCCCAGATCGGTCCGAAACAGACGCCTTGTAGATCGCTACGGAGCTATCGAAATTGTATGTTCGTTGGATGATCTGTGGGTCAGTATTGTTTCGATTTGGTGCGCACCACATCCTCATCCGACTTTTACATTGAGTTTTACCGTCTTTATTTATTTTGTCTCCTTACTCCTATCTTAAACTTGTACAGTTTCTTATAAATAATTATGATAGTGTGGGTTGTAAATCAATATTATATCATCTGAGTAATCTGAGTTATATGAATCACATTAAGGCATTGACAGTTGAAGAAAAACAAATAAAGAAACAGCACTAGTACTTCGCAAAAGCTACATACACAAACAAAAACAGCTTTGTTCTACTCTTTCAGCCAATCTTAACCAAGCAACAAATAATTAGAGAACGGAAGCTTAATTGTTAGTTAACACGTAGCCTACTTTTTGAGAGACTTAAAAAAGAAACTTCCATCTAAAGTCTTTGCCGCCGCGAACAATGAAGTCAGGATCAGGATCCCAGATTCAGGATCCCTGTTCTTAGGTAGGAGCCCTGTTTTGATTAACTATGAAAGTAGCCCTGTTTTAGCAACATTGTATTCTGCAAAGTTATTCGCACAAAAGTCTGAGGCTATGGCGAAAATGGTAACAAGAAAAGAAAAAAAGCACTTGGATAGAAATAAGGAAACGAAAATAAAATAAATTTTCTCTGTGAGCCAAAGATGTCTTCAGGAACTTTACCATAGTCTCTTTAGATCATTAAAACACGTACTTCCAGTCACTTTATTCATCCACACTTCATCGTGTATCCTACTTACACTTCCAGTTATCTCCACCCATAGATCATCTGAACCAGATGGAACAAACTCTCACCACCACACATCGGACAGAAATGGGGACCAGTATATATTATTAAATAGTAGTAATATGTAGCAGTAATGTATTCCCCAAACACTTCCAAAACTTATTCCTTATCCTTAATTTCGCCCACGTAATTCCGGCCTTAAAATAAAACTCTTCTCCCTTGCTGATGCATAAAGTTTTATATACCTTATATTTTCGCTTCCATATGTTTGTACCAGTATGACGGAGATGTCTTGTCTTTCCAGATGAACCCGCAACACACTGTTCCCACCATCAACGACTCGGGGTTCATCCTCTGGGAAAGGTAAGCAAAACGCAACAGCCATAAGGGACTCGGTGTGAAGGGGCTACGTAAGAGCTTTCTTCTAGTCTGACTCTGACGGGACCTTTAGTTACCATGACCCAGTTTGTCGATCATGATTTGGAAACGTTTCGTCTTCTTCTTTCTTCCTGCGTGATTTTGGATATCCGATGAAAACAGCGAAAGCAAAAGCAGCGACAAGCAAAAACAGGGATAGGCAAAAATAACGACGGTCAAAATAGCGACAACAAAAACAGCGACAGGCAAAAACTGCGACAGGCAAAACAGCGAAAGTAAATGCAGAAAAACGGACTTCATTGAATTTTGCTGTTTTGACCGTCCGGCATTTGTCCGTCTCTGTGTTTTACTTTCGTAGTTTTGACGCAGCGCGGCTTTTGCCCTGTCGCTGTTTTAACCGTCGCTGAATCAATCAATCAGTCTTTTTTTATTCAGTCTCAAGACCATACAAAAACACTAAGCAAACAAAGACACAAGGTAAACAACACAATTCCACAGTTCACCTCACTGGGAACGTGTGAACCGACAGAAGATTTATGCTTTTCGCTATTTTTGCCTATCACTGTTTTTGCATGGTGCTGTTTTTGGGATCCCAGAACGTAAGTGGAGGGATACCTATGACATCGCAAAAGTTGTCTGTCTGTTGTCTTCTCGAAGAGAATGAGATATTTTTGTGAAACTTGGTGTGAGGATTCTTTGGGTCAAGAGTAAGGTCAAGTTCGTAGATGGGCTCTGTAGCCCTATATTTAGGGGAGGGAGTTTAAATTAAGGGGCAAACAAAATATTTTTAAACAGCTAATGAGATTTTGTGGTAAGAAGATATGCTGAAGACGATGATGAAAACCATTTTCTCGCCGGACAAGTAGTTCGCCCGGAATCCGGCCAAAACCGGAAAGTCTGTTAAGAGTAAAAGTTTTATTTGAAGTTGATTAGATGTTCGATTTAGCGGTAAGAACACTTATGTGAAAATCATTTTCTACCCGGACAAGTAGTTCGCCCGAAATCCGGCCCAAGTTCATTTTAGATGTTGGATATAGGGGTAAGGAGATACGCTGAACTCGTTTTCAAGCTTTATTTTTTCGCCGGACAATTAGTTCCGAATTTCGCCCAAGCCGGAAAATTGGCAGGATCGTTTCGATCGGTTTCGTCAAAATAGATATGACTTATAGGGATGAACACACATGCTGAATCCATATCTGAAATTGGTTTTCTCATATGATTAGCTATTTGGCCTTAACCTGTTTCTAATTTTAAGAGTAAAAATGTTCAAGGAGTCTGGCGAAGACTGGATCTGGCAAAGACAAAACCAAGATATCAGGTGGGAAATTTCCGTACGGGCTGCTGTCTTGAATGGAAACACGAGAGGATGCAACTGAACACACCCTGGAACCCGTATTCAGCCTTATTTACTGCATGGATTAGAACTGGCTTCATCAGATTTTCATTTGACATGTCCCTTTCGTACGTGACTGCGATTACGGTTATCGCCTCTTCAGAACCTGTTGTATATGGGAAACGTCGCCTAAATCAGACTCTCTCGTTTAATCGTTGCAAATGAACCAGTATGCGGCTACCCATGACAGCCTTATTAGGAAGTCATTTAGCCTTTTAGCGTAGTAGTGACGGCCATTCAGACCGGTGACATCACTTTAACGCGTCGAAAGACAACAGAGGAATACCGAGTAGGATGAGCTTACTCTGGCGTGACTTACTTTCGTGCAGACCTGCTGCGACATCGCTTAACGAACTTCATAGCCGTGGCTTCATTAGCAGTCTGGACGTGGGGTTCTAGGCTAAACGGAAAAGGCTAGGTGGTTATCATGTTCATCCTTGACAAAATGATCCAAACTGAAGATTAATCAAATTTAGTATGGACCTTGGACTGAAGAATACTTGGACCGATCGTGGAGATATGAAACACACTCCCAGTTGTACCAATCTACCATAATCCCTGATTTTGGGATACCCTGTGTGGAACCCTGGGTATATCCAATGTTTGTTATGCCCTACACCCAACGCTGGAATCTGAATACCAAATAAATTCTATCAGCAATAGAGAATGTAAATAGGGTAATGCGAAGACCTATTGGACTGTAGCTTTAAGATATTCAGCTGCCAAAGAAAGGACTTTGTGACTAGCCCACATCTTACTGACACGACCTTTCTAACGTCATCGTTCCTAGACTTCAATTAATGCTGATGATGTCGCCAGTAAAGATAATGATATCTTAATAGGTTAAAGCCAGGCTTCACCTTCCAGATTTTTCTTCCGGATCCCAGACAGCCGTTTTCGTCGAGGCGGATCTGGAAGGGGAAGCCAGGCCAAAAACGTCTGGAAGTCCGGGGTGTTGGACACCCCAGATTCCGGATGTCTGGAAGGTGGCATAGAGGCAACCCGTTCTAGAGACACAAAAAATATGCAAATGAAGGAAGAAAAGGGGAAGTGATTGACAGTTATTAATGGGATGCAATTTGAAATGTAAAAGGGACACCTAGGAAATGCTGAAGAACAGCAAATTTAGCTGTCATTATTATCATCAAAATCTGGAAGGGTTGGCTTGACTATGCGGAAGCCACGGACGTCTGGGAATCTGGAAGGTGAAGCCTGGATGTTAGCCTATGTCCGCCCACCATACTTACCATCCTTCTCCCAACTCGGCGGCCAGATGGGAGGTCCCGACGCTCGCGTAAGTGCGCAAATGCACATCACTCATCCGCGAAACATCCAGAAACGCTAATGCAAATTCTGTGCGATTTTGGGACTTGTCGTGTATAATTATTTTACTTGGTATTTCAGAAATTTTGGTCAAACTCTTTAACGACAGAAAACCTACGTGATGAAATCAGTCACGCATTAAGTGCGGCCGCCCATATCGCCCAGAGGTTTACACCTTCGCTTCGAATTAATAACGGTTCCACACTGATTGGTAATAATCTGCCCATCGCAATGTTCGTTTATTATGGGGATTAGAAAGGGTGGGTTATCGGGTTCAGGAGACTGTGACTGTGAGCCATCTCACTAGAAACATACACAAAACTATATTCCCTCCTCACATACCCAATGGTATGTAAAGGAGGACAATAGACAAACTAGCCAGCTGTCTAAGGCCCCATCCTCGGAAGGGGTCCGTCCAGGGTACACGGAAAATATTAACGGCTAACATAAGTTTATATACTTGTCGACTTATAAAGTCGAACTAGCGACAATGAGTATATTGACTTGATCTTGAAAGAGAACTTAAATAAAATAAAACCTTTCTAAATTGTTTCAGTGAAAAAAAAAATTTGTATCACTTTTAATTCTACCTTTGTCTAGTAAAAGGAATTAAATTTTGCTTAAAGTTTAACTGAAAGGCCAAATAGTTTGTTTTTAACGGTCAGTTAATTGTTTGTGTAGGCTACTATCTCTGAAGTGTTTGTGACATGTTGTTCTCTTTTTTTTATATACTCTTCAGTTTTGAAGGAATCAAATAAATGAATGAATGAATGAAATATTTTTGAATCATTTAACTGAATACACAGCACAGGTACAAGCGCGTACAGGCAACACAAATCCAATATGGAATTTCCATTATTTGAAAATCAATTATTCTTGAATAGCGGAGCAACGAAATAACGCATTTTCACTGGGTCTTCTAGCCTCTTTAGGTGAAAAAGTGTTGGCTAACTAGATTGTCCTATCGCTCTGCGAGCGCCCGTTTTAGCTTTTTTCTTTCTTCGAGGGAGGGTGGTACCCCCCCCCCCCATAGCGACGCCCCTGGGTACCACAAATCCAATATGGAATTTCCATTATTTGAAAATCGATTATTCATGAATAGCGGAGCAACGAAATAACGCATTTTCATTGGGTCTTCTAGCCTGAAGTGAATAAGTGATGGCTAACTAGATTGTCCTATCTCGGCCCTTTTCGGTTAAACTTTAAAGCCTTTGTTGATTGGTATAATACAAAACGTGAATTCGGTGTTGATAAAATGACAGTGATATAATAGTTTTCTTGTTATTTATTGTCACCCTGTGGAGTCTTTTGGTTTTTTTTTTTCTATAAATACGTCGTCAGCATGGACACTAAAACTTAAATTGATTAAAGTCCACATAATAATAACTAATAAAGGTTTCTGTTCCGCCAAAATGACGAAGCATAAAGGAATAAAGTCAACAGAATACAAATACAATCCGTATCCCGTCGTTTTCTAACCTTAAAATCTAAAAAAAAAGGTAACATTAAAGATAAAGTAGTAGGTACAAACGAAAAGAACGGAGGAATAAACTTTGAATAGAGCAAGAACTTGAGAAGCTTAGACTCGGTCCAAATGATTGCCAAGTGAATCCAAAGGTGGAGTTTTCAATCACGGATTTGCTCTATTTGCTTGTCCTGTTTTGTAGAACAATAGAAGTAGCCTCTTACGGGGATAACTGCCATTGCCTTCTACATCAACTGCCAGTGGCTCATTATTGTTTCATCAGTAGCCAAGCATCAATACCATGTTCGAAAAATTACCTGCTGAGCTGAGTGGGCAACCGCCTTGAATTGTGTTGGGCTACTATATAAAGCAAGGATTGTGAGTCAATTTTGACAATGCCCTGGAGTATTCCCATCAAGCGGTACCCGCATGCTTCATACTTCTTTACGCGGCTTTCATCAATCAAGTGGTTTATTAAGCATTCAGCAATTTGACAAGCATATCATCGTTCTGCCGTCATCGCCCTAGATAACGCTATGACAGATCTCGTGAAGGCCTTTGCCGCAACAGAAAGAAGCGCCTTCGTTCTGCAGAGGTTGAACCTTTTCGCAGCTTGCTATGTCATTGTTTATTATGACTCGGTTGTTGTGGCTCGGAGAGTTGGGATAGAATGGATGAAGATCAGCCCGGATGCACCAAGCTCATAATAGGCCCAGTTCGACTTGTTTCTAATGCACAACTTCTAGGTTTGGTGTTCTGGTGTTTTGTTGAAGTCGTCGTTCTTCTTCGTTTCTGCAGCGGCTCTTCCGTATAGTTTAGTCACTCGCTTTCGGAGAATCAGAGCTGAAATCAAATCAGCTTTTAACTTGACTTGAGGTGAGTCTTCACCTTCCGGAATCTGGGTTCCCAGATTTTCCGAGATTTTTTTTGAATTTCTTCTGCGATACTTTAAAAATTCCGGAAATCTGGAAGTTCAAAAGCCCCTTTTTTCCGGATTATTTTGATATACTTCCGGACCGGTTCATATTCCAGATGCAATTTACAGAAGACGTCAAAGAATAATCTGGAAGCCCAGATTCCGGAAGTTCCGCGAGGTGAAGACCGGACTTTACCTTCCCAACTTGCTCAGTCTGTTGGCGTCAGTGACTATCGTGGCGTATCGGATAATGATGACAGCTTGTCTTCATAATTGGAACTTCAATGACTCATTTCGTTGCCTGAGCCTTTTTTGTTTTGTTTTGAGGATGGCAGTTAAATATTGTCAATGTTTTAGAATGTCTATCGTGACAAATCCAATTTAGGATGGTTTAAAGGGCATGGTAAAGCGTAGTCACGTCACGATTGCGTAGCTCATTCTTCGGCACGTTGTCCGCCTGTGAGTAGGAAATAATTGTACATCAACTATCGTCGTTGGGGCTGAAGAAGAGTGATGGACAGAAGGTTGTCGATCGTACCAAGAACCAATAACTTGTGAAGCTACGTCAGAATGAACAACTCTGCGAACGTGTCCGAAAGCTTTTTAGGGCTGTAAATGCAGCATTTAATGCTGCCTATTTTATTTTATTTGTTCCGAAAGCTCTTCTCCGACACTAGAATACCAAAATTTAAGTCAGGAAGAAGAAGAAGAAAAATAGAATTAGCTGTGTAAAGGACGACTCAGATGACGTTCGTAAAGTTCCCAAAGTATGCTCCGTAAAGTTTGTCGCCGCTCATACAGGAATTCGACCTAGGTAACATTACGATAATTTTGTGTGACAATTTGTTCTAGAAAGAAAAAGATTCTAGGACATACTAGGAAGATACTAGGAGAATCGCCGTGCTCTCCAGCTTTTTCTTGGAAATTCAGCATAAAATCTAACATCTTTGCTGAATTTTTCGATGAATTTTATGCTGAAATAATGCTGCATTAATTGAGCGAAAATTTAAGTCAGAAAGCGAAATGCTGCATAAAATCCTGAATTAATTCAGCATTTTCGTTCGTTTCGGAGCTTTCGGACACGTTCTGCATTAACCCCTGTGCGTGAACTTGGTCGAGTGGCCGGTATTGCGAATTCTGGAGGAAGTCAACGGTACGCCGCGTGACGGATTTTAGGTGGCTTAAAGGAGATGCATCATAAGCATTCTAGCACTTGCAACGTCTAGAACCCCCCCACCCAAGACCCAAGATGAAGACACGACTCGATCCGACCGCTGGGTCATCTAGTGGCGCGGGTCGGAAGTGCACGACATGGAGAGGCTGGGATCATAGTTTGACTTTGTATCTAACAAATTGTTTTTATTGTATCAGGCACATGGAAAATGTGTCGAAAAATCAAACTAACTATTTGCATTATCGACTTCTGTGAGTATTTTGTTTTCTGTTTTTTTCTTGATAATTCCCGAAGTCCAAAGAATTACGGATGTAAACCAGATCACAATAAACAAACGCCGTAAATTATACTAAATTCGTTATAACGATTTCTTAGAGATTTTGAAAGTAAGCAAAATAATATTCAGCTTCCGATACCAAAAATTGTCAAACTAGCCGAGGGTTTTTACTTCTGACATATCTAAACGTCCACAGGGTGATATACATCGTTGTTTTAATACTCTTACACGCCCCTTGATCTTCTCGAAGATTCTAGTATAGGTCTGACCCGCATCTTGAGATCAGTGAATATTTAATGAGTAATGGCGAGTTGACGAACTTGTTTTCAAGAGTGAAAGTAATTTGTGGATTACCTTGGATACCATGGAGATTTTGGAGAAACCAAAGGTAACCTGGTGTTCGTAAATATTCGACCCATCGTAAAATGATAGTATCTCCCACCTTCTCGGCCCACATGAATCAACTACTTTAATGTGACCTAATCTTGAGCCAAAGCAAGATTCGCGGAGCCATAAAACGATGTTTCTGCACCATGTCATCGTGAAGAGATCGTGTATAGTAATAGTTGTGCTTTAAGTATCATACAGCGGTAGGTCCCATATCTGGATCAGTTCGCGTGCGCTTAATTGTTTCGTCTGTGCTCGGAACATGAACTCAGTTTTTACAAGCAAAATCACATTACCATTTAAATAATAATCACAAACATTTAGGGCACATGCCTTGCACATGTGAATCACGAGATGCCAAAGGGAAAGAAAATTTTTTGCATAGCCGAGACGACACGATATTAAACCATAACCTCGACCTGAACCACCTGATAGGTCATGGCATAAACCCATCGCTAGGAGCTTCGACCAGGAATGAACAATGATGTGATAGTAATGTCTTCTGATAATTGTAGTTTTCTTTTCTTGCAGCCGTGCAATTCTAATTTATCTGGTGGAAAAATATGGCAAAGAAGACAATCCACTTTACCCGAAAGACCATGAGCAGCGAGCGACAATCAACCGAATGCTGAACTTCGACATGGGAACGCTATATAAAAGCTTTATGGACTACTTCGTAAGTATTTTTAAAATTTCCGTATTGACCATCCGTAAACCTAGTTTCTGCCGGGGGGCGAACCGTTCGATTCCAGTAGAAACTAGGTTTAAAGTTTAACAGAAAACGGCTGAGACGACAGTCTATTTACCACATCACTTATTCACATAAATAGACTTGAATGTGCGATGCAAATGCGACATTGTTCCGCCATTCACGAACAGTCGATTTTCATATTTTGAATTTTGCCTTTCGAATTTGTGGTACCTCTGTCTGCTTATACCTCTTTTCTTTAATATTTATAGTGCCAACACACGATAAGGATTTCGCGGCCGAATTTTCTTCACTTTCATCATAAAGTTGAAAAAAATTAAACTTTTCCATATAGAAGTGATGATGGTGACGAAAATCTGTGCAGGAATTCCAGCCCGGGAGCATCCGACCCTGATCGTGTGTCCAAGGCATTAGCAACTACAGTGGCAAACCGTTCCCAGCAAACATATATATATAACGACTCCCAAAAAATGGCAGATTGTCAGTCTGATATTTGCAACGTCTAATGTTGCCTGATATCACGCACACATAATCAGATAGAACTTCTGTCTTTAGTCGCATGCAGAGACTATGAAAACCCCGACAAATCTGAGCGGAGCTCGAGGTATTTACTCTAGCTTTGAGCTGATGTTGATACCCGTTTACCCTTCTTCCGCCTTCATCGTTGCTTCTCTCTCGCACAAGAAATATTGAAAGAGGCGAGCAGGATGCGTACTCCGCGCGCTAACCCGCTCTGGAGCGCCCTCATAGAACCAATCAGCGTTGACTTCTAGATTTCCTCTTTAGCGACTTAACAGCGATTTACCTATTTGTATAGGTAACACAACGTGATGTGGTGCGAAGCTAGTAACCTCCGCTCGTTTGCGTCGGGAGTCGGCCGTATTTTACTCGACTCAGCATGTTTGTATGACTGAGATAGGGAGACAGCAGTTCTCTCTCGTTATTTGTTCTTGCTGATATCTACAGCTTCCCTTAGTTATGAACCTTTTCTGTGTCATAGTTCAAATTAAGAATGTGAAAAATGTGTTGGAAAAAGTTAAAGTTTTGAATGTTGTGTTTCTAAACACAATACTTAAAAGGGTCGGGACATAACTATTGTCCGGCATCCGTCGCATAAGTGTCGCACACACAGTTTGGTTCATTCCATGATATCTATCCATCATCTGAAGAAAGCGAAAGACTGAATCATCCTTTTCCATGCTATTCCGTAACGCTTATTGTAGGGTCTTAAACATTGTAGCGTACCATTACTTAAACAATTATTGTTTAGTCCGCTTCAACGATAATGAACACGGTTGATTGCTCCGCTAATTGATAAGTCCGTGTAGTTCGATCATTACAGTTTATAATTTGCCAGCCTCTAACTACATGGGCTTGCAGTCAAATGATCCCGGCCATTTTCCATATCTTGACTTATGATAACACGAGAGTACGAGGGCAAGTAACAGGACTGACATAAATGCTTTGCATACTGACTGACATGCATGCATGTGCAGTCAGCATGGAATACTGAAATCAAAATGACTTATATGACATGCTATGCCAACCTTGATTTGTTCAAGGGCCCTAAATAACAGCAAGATATGATATGAATTGTCAGTTGGGTACTGTGCGCCTTTAAATATTTGCTGACGCTTGGAGATTCATTGAATAGTGCCAACGCACATAAATTTAATTACCAATCACTTATTCATATAAACATAATTGAACACCCAATGAAAATGCGTTAATCCGTTCCGTGTTCCGAATAAACAATTTAATATTTACTTTGCTGGTCTGGCTGTATAAATGCCAAAGGCACACGTCACTTTCTGTTCATGTGTTCTGATCCTGCGAAGTTTCATGTGTTCTGGTCGTCAGTTTTCTTCTGCCCCGTAAAACGTCGGTAAAGAATGCTGTGGAAATTTCTTCGGGTCTGTTGCAGCTTTAAATTTGTCTGTTGTTACTACTAGTCCGTCTGCCGGTTAACAGGAGCTTCTGAAACTACTTGGAAGCGATAATTGGCTACTGCTCAGACGTATCTAGTAGTGATCTTCGCCAGATTTAATGGCCAGCGACTATTTTCAATTTGCCAGATCATACAAACAGTTAGTTTCTTTATCTTAATTGCAATTAATTCACTTTAAGATTTAATCGAACGCCTCGTCTTCTGACTCTGATTTATGATGCCCAAATGAGTAAAAAAAAGACCCGCCCAGTGCGGAACCAATTTGACTTTTTGCCGCCTTTTATGGAAGTGAAGGAGATTTAGCTCAGAAACCAAGTACCTCAGAACGACAAGCAGACACTAAGTAGATTTGTTAACGCCCAGCCTGAGACAACAAATAGATCGTTTATAACTACGCAGGTTCTTACTTCAAGAAACTGCTCATGATTTTGAGCATATTCCACCCTACTTACCGTAGTTACTACGCATGACTTCACGCATTCTGGCTTCTTGGCGTCAAGGCTGGAATGCATTTTCCTATTTTCGGCAAAATATCGTGCCACGGGCTGATCGGACAATCACGTCACAGATATCGTAATCGTAGTTATCCCGTAGTAAGCATGTAATTAAGTATTAGTTACTATTTCGAGAAGGTTGGAACGGTCGACGTAGTAACTTTTCGTGAGGTTGAAACGAAAGTAGTAACTAATGGTTACTATTGTTAGAAGGGTGGGACACGCTCTTTATGTCATCACTTTTGCAGTAGCTTCAGCTTATAGCCACATCGGAATAGTACGACGGGGAGCGTTCTATACTACCTATCTTTGCGATTGCCTTCCAATCCAATTCGCTGCTACCTGTATGAAATTCCGGCCAGGTATAGGTGTCGACTAAATCTAGCCGGAATTCTATAGAAGGTTGACGTTATCAGTTTGAGGGGCTACATAAGGTTTGATTGTCACTAGAACTGTTCATAAATTTAAACGCGTCCTGCGCCTCGCTGGCCACCCGGCTATATATATAAATATATATTCAAATAGCTACATATTCAACAGTACATGTAAATGATAATTTCTCATCTACGGACATTCTACATTCTAATTCTTCAACATCTACCTAACTATGAGCTTCTAGAGTTACGAGCGTTTACAATTTACTTACGATGGTCGGGAGCATCATAAGTGATAACAACCATCAGACGAATGTCCGCGCTGTTATTATTTTCGTTCGATGGTGACAAGAATCGTGGGTAATAACTACCAAAATATAGAGCTGGCTCCTCCTCTTTTCATCATTGCTTGTGTAATTTCTTTGGAACGCAACTGTGGTTGATGATCCAGATCACCCATGAAGTGGCAAAGTAGCAATATCCATCGATCACGACTTGAGTCAGGAATCACCACGCATCAGACGTTTCGATCTGGCAAAAAAAAGGTCATGCTGGGAGAACTGCAATTATCAGAAGGAGTGTCAAGTCAGAATATAGCTTCTCTGAGTATGCTTTACAACCCGTCCGATCAGAATACTTCCCTATAGAGATTTACAGTTCCGTCTAATAGACTACCAACCTTTGGGGAACTGCGACATCAGGTCGTTCGATTCTGGATCCAGCTAATACGGGTGTGGGGGGAGTAGGAACAAAAGAGGAGTTTTGTCAATTAGACTAGAATGTGTGTGTGTGAGTACCTGCGCCTGTGTATTTAGATTGTACTTCGTGCCCTTAGTAATTAGCATTAAGTATAGTTTCATCTTTGTTTGGATTTCGGAAGTCGGTAGCATTCACATATATTTGTAGGAATTAATAATCTTGAAAGGTTCGTCTATCTGGGAATGTCCTACAGGGAGCACTTTCTGCAGTTCTGCCAGGGTTCTGTTTTTTTTTTTTTCTGTATTATAATTATGTAAAATTTTTTTTTGTATTTTGAATTTTACCATGGCTGTAGCCTACGCAAATTACTACTACTAGTGCTACTACTACTATCCCAAACGGGTTGAGATGTTGTAGTCAAACTTGGCATATGTATTTTTGTTGTATAGTTTGGTTGTCCCGCGATAATAATGATGATAATATAGGCTTTTATTCCGCCAAAATGACAGGACATATATTCAGGTCCGTACGTTCCCTGATCTTAAATTAAATGAATCCAGAAACCTTAGAAACAGACAATATGAACACATTTAAAACTTCACTAGCGTCAAAAAATTTCAAAATTAGGTGTGTTCTAGTCTAGTGTATCTATCTTGTTGTAACCTAGTCGTTTTTTTAGGGCCATTTCCAAACCTTTTTGTCAGGGTTGTGTTGGTAATTATTAATATTTGCAATAGTGAAAATCTTCTAGCTTTCCGTTTTCTGGAAATAATAAATAAACAAATAAAAATGTTAAAAATATTGTAAAATGGTTTATATGATCTTGCTTTTCCGAGCTCCCATGGAGCTGGTCCTTCAAACCTAGAGCATATATCGTCGACTGATTTGATCGGTTATGCTTGCACGGCCAATTACCAGACTGAGAAAGCAGGTATCGGTCGGTTATAGTGTCATATTTTACTGCGTTGAATGGATACGTCAGCCGAGTTTTAAGTTGTTTGGAGGGATGTTATCTGTTGTGATTTTGAAAACGTTATGCACTAAACATTATGCATAACATGCATTGCCAGTAAGAGCCGAAAAAGTATCTACTGACCTTTCCGGTATACATGCAGGACGACAAACAAAAATTTCAGCAGATGTTTTTCAGGCGTTTCTTTGGCTCTTCTTGTATGCATAACGTTTCAATGTGTGAGGTTAGAAAAACGTAACAGCTAAAATCCTAAATTTTGCATCCTGCGCATCTTTGTGGTATCTGTTATGAAACCTCTGACAGTGTTGTCGGGCCTAAAGGCGTATTCTCGCCGTTCCGGAAGGACTCCACTTGAGTCCCTGCGTTTTTGTTTGTCCCGGAGACTCACTCCCCGTATTCTCGCGAGTCCCCACGGAGGGGGAATGCTCCGATTATCATCACCATCATCAAAAATGGGAATCAGTTTTTGCTGGTGTTGGTGCAATGTAAAATTAATTAAAAACAATCAGGATAAGTAAAACCAAAAATAAAGTGATCCAGATAAATTTCGTCTACTGCATATTTTCTTTTTCGAACAAAATCCATTTTAGAAGCATTCCCCGTGTTCTCGCTGTTTCCCGTACGCGGAGTCCGCGTGAAGTGACTCCCTCTATTTTCGCCGTTCCCTTCGATTCCCGGCGAGAACACGCCTTTAATGACAAGTCCAGAAATGGTCCAGGTGCGTCAAGGTACTGAGTATTCTTTACTTCCAGCAACCTCAGCTCTTCGGATACGGCGTCGCGGACCCCCAGAAAGCCAACGCTCTTAAGCAGGGACTTGACTACCTAGACGGCTACTTAGAAAAAACGGCCTACGCCGCCGGTGATCACCTCACAATAGCCGACTTTGCTATCCTGGCTTCTGTGACCCAGTTGGAAGGGCTAGAATACAGCTACAAAGCTTACTCCAATGTAAACAAATGGGTGGAGCGGCTGAAACGTGAGTTGCCATATTACCACGAATGCAGCGACGAGGGACTACAGATGTTCAAGGAGTGGGCCAAGACGAAAATTAAGTAAGTTTTGTCATGTCTTTTGGGCGGATGGTATATTAGTAAGAGGAGTGCCATTTGAACTCCCGACCGCAAATTAGATGCAGAGCAACAGCGATCATTATACCTGAGAAATAATGGGCAATAATGTTATGCTAGTGAAGTTGGTAGTCTTTTTGTAGATCTGGGTGGTGGAAGGGCCCCTAGGTGATCACGATTGTGTTGCTACTTGGACGTTTTCCGCGAATCCAAAATGGTGAAAATATGAAAGGTTAGGGTCCCTCTGTGGCAGACATGTTTAAGTTCTGGGAACGTTTCACAGACCCCTTATCTATCGGCGGTTATTTACGATGCTGCTCTGGGCAGCCAGAGGCGTTACTAGCCAAAATGTTTGAGGGGAGGGGCAGGGTATTTACCGACTGTTTTGAAAACGACTGTTTTGAAAAAAATTGACTGATTTTCAGAAAAAGTTTTTCTTCCCTTTTGTTCATCTAGCAAACGACGTGCTGACCCCTTGGTTACCTTGTACCCCTGTTGATTAATAGAAGTGGTAGAAAAATAAGAGATCAGCTAAAGCCCTGCCAATGTCACGAAGGTGAGAGCCCTTCAAGAGCTGGGGTCTCGCCGACGGCTCCAAAGAAATGCCCGTTGCCGGTCGGCGGGATTTTAGACTGGCGAAAGGTATATTCTTTCCAGTATCGGTACTAAGATTTTGTTTATCGCTTTAACAGGCACACACTGTAGACACATTCATTGTTTTGTTATTTCACCTCTTTCTACTGTTTTTATGGCACTTGCAGCTACGCTCAAGTGCCATATACCGATCACTTGTCGGTCTGTCGGTCGGTGGGGCGGTCCACTCTTCTCGAGTTAGGGTACTTCCAGAAATGGTAGGACGATGAAACTTGGCAGGCATATTAGGACCCGACCAAACTAACTTGAAAATAGTCACTTGCCCGATCCGAGCATCGTGGGCGGAGGGGGAGCCGGCGGAATCCGGAATATGGGCATGCATAACTTTCGAACGGGTGATCGGATCTTAATGAAACTTGATATTTTGAAAGACCTCGTGTCTAAGATGTTCTATTTCAAGTTCGGACCGGATCTGATGAATCTGGGGGGGGGGGGGGTCGGAGGGGGAAACCAGAAATCGTGTGACACTCTCAGAGTGGAGCGATCGGGGATGAAACTTGGTGGGAAGAACTAGCACAAGCTCCAGGTACATCAGTGACAGAACTGGACCGGATTTGGACTCTGTGGGGGGAGCTGGAGGGGGGTTCCTGAATTCCGGCAATCCGCAGTTAATGTACTTCCAGGTGGGCTAGGACGATAAAACTTAGCAGGCGTATCGGGGACCCGACCAGATTAACTTGGAAACAGTCACTTGCCCGATCCGACCATCGTGGGGGGAGAGGGGGACGCCGGAATCCGGAAATTAGTGGCTTGCATAACTTTCGAACGGGTTATCGGATCTTAATGAACTTGATATCTTGAAAGACCTCATATCTCAGATGCCCCATTTCAAGTCCCGACCGGATCCGATGAACTTGGGGGGGGGGGGGTCGGAAGGGCGAGCACGGAAATCTTGTGACACGCATAGAGTGGAGCGATCAGGGTGAAACTTGGTGGGAGCAGAAGTCCTAGGTACTTCAGTGACCAGAATCGGACCGGATTCGGTACCGATGGGGGGCTGTAGGGGGGTGTCCGGAATTCCGGTGATCGTGAGCTAAGGTACTTCCAGATGAGCTAGGATGATGAAACTTTGCTGGAGCATTAGAAACTTGACATCATTGGGTTAGACATCTTCACATCCCCCATCCGCGACTCTTCATTTCTGTCCCGAGAGATCGTTTTCTTTTCAAATCACAAAAGACTTCACTTCTATTACGGAATACAGAAGTCATAGAACTGACAAAATCCCACATCCATCCTCTGACCCAGCCTTGCAAGTGCCATATGAGCTTTCAGCTCTTGTTAACTTTTTTCTATTCTTTTAAACCAATCTCCCGCAATTATAACGTATAGTTAGCCGAAAGGCCTTACTGTACAGACAAGGCCGTATCCAGGGGGGGGGGGTTAGGGGGTTCGACCCCCTCCCCCCCCCCCCCGAAACCCACAAAAGTGATAGTTTTGTGTGTGTTTTAACCTCTGATCTATGTCTTTTTTTGTACTTTTTGTGGGCACCCCCCCCCCCCCCGAAATAAATTCCGCGGACAACCCCCCCCCCCACCCCGAAATAAATTCCTGGATACGGGCCTGTGTACAGATAATGTCTATAACGTAACAGACAGCTTAAACGGTTAATCTTCCCCAATATAATCTAATCTGTGCCAATTCTCCCGAAAACTAAGGTTTATAATTACTGTCCCGAACATACCAAGCGGTAGCTTTGTGATGGGATAAAGGCGTTATTTTTGTTTTTGTTTGTGAATTGAACTCATCTCTTTCATATGTAAAACAGCAGAGAAACGCGATGACATTTGTAAGGGCAGATGCAAAACACTTTACCTGCACTTGATCTGTCTGACACTTTGTGCCGTATTAAATTTTGAATTGACATAGCTGCAGAATGCGACACCGTGGGGCTCAACGGATCGATCTAAAAAGGTTAAATTTGAGGTTATAGTTCAAATGTTATGGTTCAATGTTAATTGGAAGTGTTGTGCCGTGTGCCGTATTTACCCTGCTTCAGACGCCCTAGGTCAGCAACTAAGTGTATGGACTAGGATAGGGTCTAGCCATTCGAAGCTTCCGTTTCTTTTCTCCAACCTGACTTCCCAGAACTGTTTAGAAGAGATTTGGTACTTTATGTCGACCTAAAGTACCAGTCTAGACATAACCAGACATAAGATGGGCTGGTTATGTCTAGACTGAAGCTGATGATCAATGTTCTTCTAGTATTCACTGTATAATGCGGAACGTGATCCACTCGAGTTCTAATAATGTATCTTTCCGATATCCTTTTATCACATCCGTTCCAAGACCTTGGAAACTAAGTGGATAACAGAGGAATTTGGTTCATCACTGGAGAAACCCCCTAAAGGAGATTGTGACGCTCTGTGGTAGAGTTTGACCTCTACGTCGAACATAACCACACTAAAAGATAATGGGGTATGTACTGCGATGCACTTCAACAGCATTGGAATGAGAACCAGCTGTGGTCTTGTCGCCAACACCAAGAACAAACACCCCAACACCATCTAGCAAACCACAACTAGCCGTAGCAAAACCACAATAAACCACACTATAAACGGTTTCCCACAGTTCATTCGTATTAGTGAAGGGGATCAAGCGCTAAGAACCCAACAGAACTGCGTCTAATTGCGGTTTTTGCGGGTCATAGTATTAGGTGTTGTTGATGCTACTTAATTGTTGACTACTTACTTCAGGCTAATACCAACTAATTTGTGACATGAAAAATATCGAAAGGGAAGCGGTGTCATTTTCGCGGTGACCTGAGTATATTCTACATGCCAGAGACCAGACGATTCCACCTGCCAAATGTTCATCTCCTTTTCTGTTGCAGGATTGAAGAACCCAGCGAGAAATCAGGCCGGATGTCAAGGAAAAGCAGTTCAACTTCCGTAGCTTGAGCGTATCCGCAACGAACTTGGTCGCATACCCTGCGGTTTTGTTTCTGTCCACACCTTCCTCCATGAATAATGTTAAAATTTTGTTACGATCCGACTTTCAGTAAAACTAAGTTTTTACGCGTTGTTTACACCAGTGTCTAGTGACTGCAAGTTCAACAAAACATCACACATTCACATACTAGAATACCCGTCGGATTTCTTTCGAACTTTTCTCCGTGAAAGAACATGTTCGTTGCGTTCTTTTTTATGATCCGACTTAAAGCGTTGCTCACACCGCTATATCATACTCGGAAAAGAGCATCCCGGAACTGGGTGAAAGGCTTTAAGAATGGAAAAGTGTTTATCAGGGAGTGTTATGTATTGTTAAAATGACAACTACTATGATTAGTCCTTGTTTACAGAGGAAGAAAACACACTTTTTGTTCAAGCTTTCAGCACATGGACAAGTACTGGTTCTACAATCTTGTCCGAATCTTCTTACCATTATCCATTTCACGTCGAAAAGCTTGTCCATTTATTTCCTTCTGAATTGTAGTATCCGTGCTCGGAAAACCGGTCCTTGCATCCAAAACACTATTTTGTTGCCTGGTGAAACATGATGAATGTTTCTTACTTCACAAAACCCTTTTTGATCTTTCCTTGTTAAAATACAAATCACATGAAAGTCTTTCTAGCTTTACAATACCTAGGGTTTGGAATTGCACAACAATTAAATAACCTGGGTTATACCAGTACCTGGCGGTACATTGTACATATTAGTCCTAATCTAATAGAGGCGAAAACCTTATTATTGCAATTATATTATTATTATTAATCGTAAGCATCTGCTTGACACAACCTAATTTCCCTTGTTTGTCCCCATCAGTGCCAGCCAAGATTTCAGACATGAAACATTCTTGTCCTGCGAAGCAACCGGTTTTGAGCAAGAACAGAAATAAAATATTTGACGTCAAAGGTCATAACATTCGACGTCAAAAAACAACACACGTAGAATCGCGTTCTGGAACAAAGGATGATTCAGGCGTTCTAGAAAGCTTCGCTAGTTTATGCGCCGACTGTTTTTTGCGACTAAAAGTCGCTTCATTTTCCAGTGCTGTTTTGCCGCCCCGCTAGTCTGTATAGAAAGCGAAGCGTATTGTGCCGGAACGTGAATCCACAACGGGAGCGGAAAGTTGTTTAGCCGGAACGGCTTTCCAAGAGTTCTTGCAATCTTGCGCGTGGCGGGTTTTTGGTTTACTTTTTGGAAAGTGAATCCATGAGAACGCCGAAAGCGCGCTCAATTCGCTTCGCTTTCCTCCTAAACTAGCGGAGTGCCATAACAGCTCTGGAAAGGCAGGGGGGGGGGGCAGAACCAAATAACACTAGGGAGTAGCGCTATGCTTTCCATGCTTCGCAAATGGGCCATACTCCTAGCTCCGCCCACGACGCTTCCGGTATTTAAAGCAAGACAAACTTGCGGGTTTAGAAATTTCTAGTAAAGCTAAGATAATATTCATACATCATAATGTTCATACATCGAGGAAACAGCGGAGGTTTTATCTTTTTTTTTGCTATGTTCAGAATGTGAAGTTATCGGAGCTTGCGCCTGTGCGTGCACAACTGATCGAGTTTCAGTAGGGACGTTCTCTATCGCTAGTGGCACCAATGTCGCGGCTGTTCTTGTGTGTCACTTTTTTCAACTCCCGGCGCTACTCCCTAGAGTTATTTTGCTCTGGAGGAGGGTAACAGGCAAAAACAGCTGACGCATAAACTAGCCGAGCTTTTCAGAACGCCAGAATACTCTATATGACTAAGCCCGAAACACGCCAACGAACCTCGGGAAGAACAGGAAACGTTACCCAAACGAATCGTTAGATTAAAATCCTTTGTAAACCAATGAGCAACGTCTGTTGTCGTGGCGTTTCTGGCACTTCGCTAGTAATCGGCGGAAACACGGCGATTCTTCATCGGTAAGAAAAGTAAGTCATCAAGAGTATTGCCCTCTAGTCTAGTTTAGTTACACACAGTTCAGAACAAGAGACCTATTCTCGCCGTTCCCCGAGGACTCCTCGGGAATCGAAGGGAACGGCGAGAATAGAAGGACTCACTCCACGCCGACTCCGCGTACAGGAAACAGCGAGAACAGGATTCTCCAAGACGGACTTGCTTCCAAGACGGATTTTATTCTTAAAAAAAATATGCAGTTGACAAAATTAGTCTGGATCTACTTTATTTTTGGTTTTGTTCATTCTGATATTTTAATTAATTTTACATTGCACCAGCACAACCAAAAATTGATCCCCTCCGAATCTGAAAGGGAGTCCTTCTTGATGATGGTGATGATAATCGGAGCATTCCCCGTCCGTGGGGACTCGCGAGAATACGGGGAGTGAGTCCCCGGGACAAACGAAAACGCGGGGTGGAGTCCTCGGGGAACGGGGAGAATACGCCTAAGGCGAGAGCTGTGACATAAAGGCTGTGATATGTTGCGAGTGGGCCATCTAATGGACTGGTTATCTGTTTGCTGAAAGTCATATTCCCGAATCCCGATGCGTGTATCTTTACAATAAACGTTCAATTTTTTTTTAATAAATGTCGGGGGAGTACCCGACAAGTTCCTACGTTCAAAAAGAATTCGCTAGCATAGGGCGATTCTGGCGTTTTCACGGATTCGCTTTCGGGAAAGCAGAGCGAAAATCCACTACGCTTAAGACTTTCACTTTCCAAACTAATTCATTCATTTACTCCGTACTACACAAACTACAGAACGTAAATAAACGGCAAGAGACAAGATCCCCTGAAGCTGTCTTGTCTAAGCTAAGCAAGTTTTAGCCGTAGTTGCAAAAACAGCCGGCGCATAAAACTTGCGGAACTTTCCAGATCAAAGAATATATGTTCCAGATCGCCAGCAACGCTCTTATAAATGGACTTTGAGTGGTGATATCAAGAACAAATAATCAGATAGAAACTCGGTCTCCCTATCTCTGTACTATGACTATGCGGAGTCGAATATTTCCCCGTACCCTGTCCGCTTCGAACGAGCGGAGGTAAGAAGCTTCGCGCCACATCACGTTTCGTTACCTCTACAATTAGCTATATCGCTGTGAAGCCGCCTTGAGGAAAAGTAGAAGAAAAAAACGACTGATCCTCTGGACGCGCTCAAGAGCGGGTCAGTGCGTGGAGTACACCTCCAGTATTTTCTATTCTGCGATGAGCAACGGCGAAGACGGAAGTAGAGTAGACGTGTATCATCATCAGCTCAAAGCTAGAGTAAATACCTTTAAGTCCACTCACTTTTGTCGGGGTATCCATAATCGCTGCCTGGTACCAAATACAGAGGTTCTATCTGATTATTTGTTGTTGCTGATATCAGGGACCCATAAAATCCCTGTAATGCCTCGCCATTCAGGGGGCTTGTCATTTCCTATGCTTCTATGTTGCTGTGTTGCCCGACCCTCTCCTACTTTCCAAAAATTTCGCTTGGGTCGAATCGGCGTTCTTGTTTGCCTCATTGGACGTGAGCGCCAAAGAGACTCCTCCCTCAAGGCGCCAGCAGCCCAAATTTTGTCTATCTGGATAGTCGCGTATTCTATCCCCGTGGGTATTTCTCGAACTACCGGACGGTCGGTCAAGAGCGTATCAGAAATCTCTTATTGACAAGCCCCCTGAATGGCGAGGCATTACAGGAAATTTGTGGGTCCCTGGTGATATCCTTGTCCCTTGTAAGCCTCGGAACTTGGCAGCGTATGTACAACAGATACACATAAAAAAAAAGAATCGTTTAAAACGGCGAGCCAACGGGTGCCACGTCGGTAGCCTACGTTAACTTCTCTTTCTATCTTTTTGGGGCTTGGTTCCTCCTGGGCTAGCGGGATCTAGAAGATTTGTTGGAACAACTTACATCTATTCCCACTTTCAAAAGTTTTGCTGTTCTCACGCCATCTGTGTTTCCTAGAAGGGCGTCATCTAGTATAAAAGGTACTTTGCTGCCATCAAGCATCAATTTAACGAACAGTTATGTATATAAAAACCCTGAAATCGCCCATGGGCAAATAGATTTCACGTGTTGTTTGTTTTCACTTTTCAGCTCAGAGACTGGTTAAAAATGGGAAAGGTTTCAGTCACTCCCATCTGTCTATTGGTCCGCCAGGCAAACCTCAAGTGCTGGAACAGTCAAAGTGAGTTGGTCAGTTTTGAACACAGCTTAAAAAAGCTGTGGTTTTGAAATTGTAAGGGATAAGCCAAGGGTAGGCACTTGTAAACTTTTTTGGGCTTGGCCTTGGGCCTTGCCCTTGTTCATTGTCATTGTAATGTTGGTTGGCAGCTTGTTGTAGTAAGTAACTAGAACTATGCAGGGTTAGCCTACTATATCGCTTTTAAGACTGTTCAAGAGCTTTGCTAACTAAAGCAAGTAGAAATGACTCAGCTTCAAATTCCAGCTTTAAATCCCCTCTGGCTCTAGCCTCAAGGCCTGCTTTGTGTTTAAGCTGTTGTAGTGCCCAGGTACACCCAGGTAGTGCCAGTGGCTCACCCTTAATTCGTCTACTTCGACCAGTCTTGGACCTTCTCAAATCGTATAAGAAAAATAAATATAGGAACAAAAATGTGCAAAGAAGATTGAACGATGAGCCTACTTGTGGTACAGGAGGGGTATCTGACCTCGTTTTTACGCAACCTCGAATTTTGCCGTGAAAATGCTGAAATGAACTTTCCATGCTATCCTGACAGTCAAGAAGCAAAGTCTGATTTGTTTTTTCAACAGTTGTGTCCCAAAATATTACAGTTATTTGTCTTTTCTTTGTTTTGAACCGGGTTTAAAAGGGATTTTCTGGTTATTAGGTCTATTACCTCTATCTTTTTCATCACTTTGCAAGCAATCTGACCTCATGTAAAAGAGGGTGAAACTGTTTGAAAATAAAAATATATTTAACTAGAAATATTGAAGTAATATTTATTTTCCCAACATGTAAACCATTCTATTAGCTTCATTCTAGTATTTTTGTCATGTTTTTTGGTTCCTTTCTAAGCCAGATAGATTTCACTAAAGAAATATTTCTCTGGAAATTTGAAATTTTGTCTGAGGTTGGGTACCTCTCCTGTAGTTCACTTGTTCAGATTCCTGGCCCTGCTGATTGTTGCTCCACGCTTGCTCTCGTTAATGTTTTGAACCATCGCAAGTTCGTATTCTAACCATGGTCTGAAGAGGACCCTTCCCAATCAGAACAAAAATGTGCCCAAAATAAATATTTTGGCTGACTAATTAATTTAGCACCCCCAAACATATACATAATCCCTTGGGCATTCTATTTTCAGTGAGTTGCCGAGCATCTCTTAGCCTACTAGGCCCATTTTGAGGCACGGTTGTGCATGTTTTGCAATTGTTGGATATCTTTGAAGAAGGTATCATGTCTTTGGTGTACAAAGAGGAAGGGTTGGACTACATTTGAATATATCAAGACCAGATGCTGCTGGGTACTACTGCTACTATCCCAGTCGGAAGAACAGTTTAATGAAAATGTTTCATACATCACTACATACAGCTTCACTGATAAGGTTGTACATACACAGGCTAAAAATTTGTAATCGAAATGTGTATCAAACATGTGTTTATTGGTACAGACTCAATATTATTCAAGAATCATAAATAAGGTTCCAGTAATATTATTAAAAATAAGTTCCCCCTTTAAGTTTCTCTCTAGGCTCAGTATTTTGTGAATGAGTGACTTTCTTTCAGTAAGGATCAGTGAAGTAGGTTTGGTCCTAAACTGTTAACTTAGGCTATATATTCTCAGATGACTGTGTCTTTATACTAAAGGCAATGGATTGAACTGAAATATATCTTCCCACTTTGCAAAATGCCGAATAATTCTTTTACACTTTGTTTCTATTATTGTATTTGTATAAATTCCCTGTATATTTGAACTTTCTTTAAATTCAGATTCAAATATCCATTATTTTGTATCTACTTAGATCCAGCATTTTGTTGCTGTACTTCAAACGGTTTATCCTTCATGTTGCTAATGTTTCAGGAGTAAACATGGCAACTTCAGCAGCAGTCAATGGGGCAAATAGTCACAAAGTGGTTACCATTGATAATATCAACCCACACTTGAAAGTAATGGAATATGCTGTTAGAGGTCCATTAGTCATCAGAGCAACTGAGATAGAGAAGGAACTTGCAGCTGTAAGTTTTGTACAAGAATTTATTATTCCCCTAGCTCAGATGATCATTTTCACTTGTAGGCTAATGGGGGAATCAATGAGTTTTTTTTCATTAATGGACGCTTGTTATCTATGTTGTAGACCAATAAATCAATCGATCAAAGTACGGTGCACAGAGCACCATCCCCGTTTTTGTTCCCGGTACTCATCACCTAGCGGAAACCGAGAAAACTTATGACGGGTGAAGATGGTAGTAGCGATCATGCTAGCAACAGGCACTTGTGAATAACTGGGAACATTGAGCATGCACGAGAAGAACTCTTAGGGGAAGCTCGAGGCCAGGAGCTGGCGTTCGTTATGGGGATGTAAACCAAAATATAATTTTGGTTGTTCGTTTCTGCTTTAAGTCCGTAGCCTACTCAGAACCTGAAGATACTTAGGCAAGTCCTTATGCAGTCTTGAGCCTCTGCTTTACATAAACCTGTCCTATTGTATGTCGCTTCAGTACCAGCCAAGATCTCAGGCGTAATACAGTCTTGTCCTACAGAGGAACCAGCTTCGAACAAGAACAGAAATAAAGATGAAGTGAGACGTCGAAAATATTCGGAAGGATGAATTTAAACATTCTGGTATTTAAAGTCGCAGCTATTATATTGATAATTGTCCATTCACGACCTTAGTGCTCGCGGAAGGAAGGAAATTAAGGTTCCCGGCGTTCTTGAACCACATCAAGGTGGTGAAGAAAAGGGTTAGCTACTTGCGACTAGCAACCAGACGGAAGTGATTGTTTATGCGGTGTTTTATTTTGTTGTTGCACCTTCTTGTGAAGTTGCACCTTCTGGTCGATATGCAGAAAGGAGCTTCTTTTAACAGAAACAGCGTATTTTGAGGCCCTCTTTGAATATCTTGCTTCATGTCCTATTTCCTAGGGCGCCAAGAAACCATTTAAAGAAGTCATTAAAGCCAACATCGGCGATGCGCATGCCATGGGACAACAACCCATAACATTCATCAGACAGGTAAGGTAGTTCTCATGAATTGTTACATTCGTTTCAGAAACTGTTGGTGCCTGCATGCATGCCATATCTTGTATCTGTATCGTATTAGAGCTCGTTTACTATTTTTTTTATTTTCATCTGTGCATGTTTCCTTTAAGTTTGAGATTTGAGTTTCGAATTAGCTCAGTAAATTGGTTTTAGGTCGTGGCCTTGGTGTCGTACCCTGCTCTTCTTGAAAGCCCAGATTTCCCTGAAGATGCCAAAAGCAGGGCGAGAGATATCTTGGGCGGCTGCAAAGGACAGTCAGTTGGTACGTCTAAACTTTGTTTTACCTTTAAAGTCAAGCTATAGCCTACTTGAAATTCACCAGACTTGATTCATTAAGAGCCCGAATAAGGTGACAGGATCCTCCTGTTGTAGATAAAACAAACATTTGGTAATAGAACACGTTCAAATCATCCCACACAAAAAACAACAACAAAAAACTAAATTTAAGCTCTTAGCCTACTTCATTTTTCTAAACACCCACAAACAAAAATTGAATGCTTTTCGACAAGTTAAAGCTTAACGCAAAATGTAACTAGCCTATTACTATTTAAATTAAATCACGGAAAGTTAAAACTTCACTATATTTATAGTTATTTCTAACTACAATTAAATTAAATTCTAATTACGCAAATTAAGACTCTCGAGCCACTCTCAGTCAGCAATTCCCGACCACTTCGTACACTGCGAATCCACGTTTACCTCCTTATGTAGTTTTTGTGTCCTCCTGTAGTTTCTGGTATCCCGACGAAAATGGGGAAAGTCTATGACGTCCGAAAGTTGTTTGTCCGTCCGTATGTCTGTAAGCACACTAACTTTAAAACTGTGAGCCATTTTGATGAAACTTGGCACAGGGATTTTTCGGGTCCACAGTAGGGTCAGGTTCGTAAGCGGTGTGTACCCATCACTCAGGGGGTGAATGAAGGGCTTACGACAGGAAATTATTTTCGGTGATGAGTGATAGAAAAATGTCCCTGAGTCAGGAAACGCTGTAATACCCGAGATTCGGTAAGAATTCTGTGAAACTAAAATATAGAAGTAAACGAAGTTTCTAGTGAGGGTGATAAAGGGAACGGTGTGGGATAAATACCATCCTAGTGGGGGTAAGCACCGTGCATCAGGTTCGTGGCGTTTATTTTTGCCCTACCCTGGTAGTTCGGTCGGGAACCGGAAATTCAGGAATGAAGCAAGTCGTCTGACAAAATTGATTGGCGGTCGGTAAAAAAAAAATGAATAAGCTGTTATAATTTCCGCTTATAGGTTGGAACGGTTTTAGCCGCAGTCTGGTGAAAACTGTGTTTGACATTGCCCAAGGGAAACTGTTCAAAGGGTTGGTTGGTATAGGGTGGAAACAACGTTTTAAACTAGGACATGTCAGTTTCTACGTCGGACCAATAGTTTGACCAGAATCCAAAGGAAATTTGACATTTGGGTATGAACTAGTCGTATTGGAATTTAGGGTTCTCAACATTGGAGTATTAACCTCGGTATTAACTTTCTATCTGGTAAAGGGTAATAAACCAGGATCCCAGTCTAAGACGAGAGATACTCCAGTCCGTGTGTCCGAATCTTGAGCAGTTCATGGTACATTCAGAATCAAAGTGGTGGAAGAAAAACCGGTTAGCTCCGAATTTCTTAATGTAGCTAATATCCATCTTACCGTCCGACCATGCGTAAAGGAAACGAATTATATGTCTAAAGTAGTACCTTGTTTAAACTTCTAATTAACTTATTGGGATGTGTCGTGGCGAAATGTTTGTCAAGACTTCAAATTATAGGCTACCATATGGGGTCGTTTCCAAGTTCCAGTTTATTTTTTTGTTACCTTGCTGTCGCAACGCTTTGTTTACCGTGGAACCTATGTTAATTTGTGTATAGTCGGACGCCTCTTTCTCAAATGTACAATGTGATGTAGTAAACAGACTTGGTCACGTCTGAACAAATCTCGCTGTCTTTGTTATCATGTAGTTTGAAGTCAACAATCACGACCGTTGCCAACTCCTTAGTTAATTGATTAGCTGCGTAATTAGCCCTACTTTCATTTATTTTGTGTTCGTGTGCACTAGTTTCGCCAAGTAAATGGGGTGCGATTTCATTCTGGGGGGGGGGGGGTCTTAATGGGAATTTTCCTGCCGATGCAGGACATTCCTATGAGGGCGATTCCTCATAGGGCTGGTTGGAATTTTTGTTCGGGACCTGGGGTCCTAGTTGTAGTTTGTAAGAGTTTCCTGTCATAAAAATTGGTGTAATAGTTCAACAAAGTAAAATTCAAACACCTATAAACAGGAAATAGAGGTACATGACACTCAGGACAGGGACAATACAAGCTACAAGAAATAAACGTACGTTTGCGAAACGTGAGAGTAACACCATAAATTCAGTAGACAGAACTTGTCTGTACTCGGTCTCGCTAGCCAGATTATTTTGTACCACATGTTTTAGACGTGAATTTTGTAACGAAGGATTCCAGTATTCCTGGCACTGTAAACTCGTCACGTAGAGGACAGTCACGGGAACTATTCTACTTTTTATCTCACGCGAATTTCCTTGCCAATTCTCTGTCATTTAGAAAAGGTCCAGATATTTATTTTTATACTGGTTGCCGGTGGTAAGGAAATTATTTCGGCTAGGTCGTACGCGGTTGATATCGTGGCGTACCCTTGGTACCTTCATAGTGCGAGTTTTCATCTCACCTACCCCTAACACCATAAACGGAACTAGGGGCTAGTCTACGAAGGGTCACACTTCAGGTGCGTTTTATTGGGTGTAGTTTCACTGCAGTTTGACGTTGTTTTGTTTTAATTGTGAAAGTTCGTTTTATTTGTCTATTCCACATATTTCCACATAGTGAAACTTTCATAACTAAAACAAAAGTATGTCAGACTACAGTGAAACTACACCGAAACTACATCCAAAAAAGACAACTTTACTGTGTAATAATAATTAAGGCTGTTATTCCGCCAGAAAGACAAGACAATTAAAGAAGTGAAGACAATAGAGGCTATGCTTACAGTTCGTATATCGACCACTATCTCAAAATATATCGATAGACATAACAAATCTGTAAACATGTAAACTCTGTGCCAGGTTGATGCCAAAAAACTGGACCCATAATAATAATAATAATAATATTTATTCTTTCCCTTTATCGCAATGCAATAACATGGGTATCGCCAAACAAGAAGAAGAGAAAAACACAAAAGACGCAACATGAAGAACACACATGATGAGCTATCACTTCGATTTGAGGATATTGTCGTTAAAGATTAACCGAAAAGGGCTAAGATAGGACAATCCAGTTACCCATCACTTATTCACTTAAATTGGCTTGAAGACCCGCTGAAAATGAGTTACTTCGTTGTTCCGCTATTCACGAATAATCGATTTTCAAATAGTGGAATTACCGTGTGATGTGTGGTGCTTGTATTTTGCTGTATGCCTTACGAGAAAGATTTATCATTTTTTTTTTGTTCAGGCACCAAGCAATCTTCACCGATCTCACCACTGCCCACTGAAAAGCCGCATTTGTGTTGAGATTAAAATTTCCCGCGTCATAGTAGAATTTACGCTGTGGGGACAGCTGGAGATATGAGCCTCATAACTAGAGCAGATAGTGGAAAATCAAAAAATCCCTTTGCAGAATCCAAATAATTCAGTGTATCCAATTAAATGACACACAAATGAGTTGGCTTATCAGTTAAACTTTAATATTGTCAATTTGATGGTAAACAAGTAGGATGTCGTCACAGTTGCTCAGTTCAGTATGAGGTATTTACTGTGTGGGCTCCTTAACTCAGTATTTTGCTTGTTTTTTGGATGAGCAGGCTCATAGAATTTACTCTTGCGTATTTGACAGTGCAAAACGGATAAGTCAACTGAAATTTAGTGGATCGATATTTCGGCCCTTCTTGGCAAGGGTCCTCTTCAGGCTCAAAGCCGCTCAAGATGAAAGAACGAAACTTGTGATAACAGAACTGAAGATTCCAGCTTAGTCTTAAATATCTAAATTAGCTTTTGGAGAGTAGCTTAGAGTTAAAAAGGTTGCTGAGATTATATATAGAATATATAGCTCCAATAAAATTATATTAATATAGCTCCAATAAATTTCAGTTGACTTCTCCGTTTTGCACTGTCAAATATGATTCGCAGTCAGCTTGGGCTGAAGGAATATTTACTCTTGCGATTGATTGGGGGATTTTCTTTGTATTATGTCAAAATTTTACTTAGCCTACTATTATTTGTTCTTTTTTTTCCGTGCTTAGCCTTTTATCTATTATTTATTTATTTTGCTACTTACCTGTTTTTCTCCTCTCGAATAACGGTCAAATTTTGTTTGTATTCTTGCTACAAACGCTAGGCTAGCGAAGCTGTGATTGACTTTTAAATTATTATAATAAATTAATGTAATGATATAAATTATTAATACTAGTAATTAATAAGGCTTCCTATTCCAGGCTCATATTCGGACTCGGTTGGTATTGAGATAATCCGAAAGCACGTTGCCGAGTACATTCAGAAACGCGATGGAGGAATCCCTGCCAACCCAGATAACATCATCCTCAGCGCTGGAGCCTCCGAATCTATCAGGGTGAGTTGCATTAGCCTTTGGTTCGTTATCTGTCACGCGTCTCGGCCCCTCCCCAGACAAATGCCTATTTTTTTGTAGACTATGTCTGCTCCGGTGTTTGTGAAACGCCATGGCACCCAAACAATAGAATATTAATGATTCAAGTCGAGTTCACAAAATAACCACCTACAGTTATTTTAAAGCGGGTTCGGGTGACTGGAAAAATCCAGCACCAAGCCTCGTCCCTGGCAAGTCTTGGGAGCCAATTCTGTTGTTTGAATCTTTTCCTTCGAAACTGAATAGTATGAATTCGGATAAGAAAATACAAAATCAAAACAGGTGTAAATATTCAAGCGTGTATCGTACTTAACGTGACTATAGATGTCAAACAACTAGGCATGCTCAGACTAAAAACGAAACAAACAATACAGCTCAGCTATACAGCAAGACAGGTAAGGGGAAATCTTCCAGGCCGCATATAAATGCTAGTTAGTTCAGTTCAGTTCAGTTTTATTCATAAAAATAATAAGCACCATTAACTCATTATGACCCCACCATAAGGCCTAACATAAGGCCTGGCAATTAAGCTAGTTAAGGGGTCATCGATCATAACATTCTGATCACTCATTCTACATTTCAGGCCGTCATGAAGCTGCTCGTTAACAAGTCAGCCGACGGCAAGAACAACGGAGTCATGATCCCCACCCCACAGTACCCTCTGTATTCTGCCTCGATTGCCGAGTACGGCCTCACACAGATCGGCTACTACCTTAACGAAGATAACTGCTGGGGACTTGACGTCTCGGAATTAGAACGCTCCATCAGCGAAGCCCGGAAACACTGCAACCCTAAAGCAATCGTTGTCATTAACCCCGGCAATCCGACCGGACAAGTCCTTACCCGACAGAATATCGAGGAGATTATTAAGTTCGCTCAGAAAGAGAATCTCTTCATCTTTGCGGATGAGGTGTATCAGGAAAATGTGTATGCTGAAGGCAGCGAGTTTCATTCGTTTAAAAAGGTGATGATGGAGCTGGGCGCCCCCTATTCGTCGATGGAAGCTGCTTCTTTCTTGTCGTCTTCCAAAGGTATTACCATTTTCTTTTTAATTCTGTTTATGACCCACTTCTTGGGTACAGCGGAGTAATATAAACAAAGTAAAAGGCACGAGTGAAAACACTTAAAACATAACATAATAATTAAACATGTTTACATTCTTTAAATGCACTTTAAACATGGTGACACAAAATGTTGACATTATAACACAGATTTGACTAAACGGATTCTGGATTAGAAGTTGTGGGCTGGCAGGGCAGGATCTTGGTGGAGGGTGGGCAGATTTAAATATGCCCGAAAAAGTGTATTGGTGCTGTCCTGAGCATGAATGAATGAATGAATGAATTTACTCCCAAAAAAGCCCGTGGGGCCATGGCGGGAAAACAAACATAATAAACACAAAATAACACGAAAACTCAATATATACACCAAGAAGATAGAACGCCTTACCCCAAAAAACGCTCCCGATGCTCCATGGACTGCTTGAGGAACCTCCCCAGCCGACGAAGGTCCCCAAAATTTTTCTTCCCCATAATCTTAACCAAATCCTCTTCCTCCATCCTTTCTTTCCCAAACATCTCTATCCGCAACTCTTTTAACTCAACGCAACTACCAACCAAATGAAAAATATCTTCCCCAAGTGAACCGCACATAGGGCAAAAGTAAGGACCAGAACATAGCTTAACTTTCCCAATAAACTTTCTTCTCTCCCCCAATGGGAGAGAATCCGCCCGCAAACTTACCATCCATTTTAATTCCTCAGGCCTAAGTCCCGCTTTAAAAAACAGTTCCTCCCCCCATGCCTCTTTAGCCAAGACGTACCACTTCAGGGAAGAAGAATTCCGTACTCCACAACTCCACAACTGAATCTCCTGGTCCTTTAACCTATCTTTAACTAACTTAGCTATCTCTCCTAATGGATATGAAGGCCCTGCTCCCTCATTCCACAAACCACCTAGACCACAATCATCAATTATTTTTTTAATTTGTTGCGGCCACGCATCAATTTTGGGATCATTCAATGTTATCCAATATGCCGCTTTTAAAAGACTCACTCTAGGCAAACTTAACAATTTCTCCCAATAACGTATCATACTAACTAATCTTCTACTGCGCAACGACAATAACCCTAAATCTCCTTTAATCACTAAACTATTTGTTCTTATGCTTACTCCTAACACCCTCTTAAAATACTGCAACTGGATTCCTTCCAGCTTCTGTCCTTGCTGGAATCCCCAAATTTCGGACCCGTAATGCATAGCAGTGATCACTTTCGTTGAAAACAACTGCTTGTGCATTCTCATGTCCTTTATTTTTGCCAAATCACTACCAGCTATAGCATACGCCCCTCGTTTCCCTTTCCTCTCACTCAACTCTATTTGTTTCCCAAACTTACCAATATAAGATAATTTCACACCTAGGTATACAAACTCCTCCTTAATCTCCAAAACTTCTCCTTTATATACGACTTTTTCCCTCTCTCTCACTTTTCCACCTTTCCTAAATACCATCATCACCGACTTACTCACATTGAGGCTCAACTGCTTATTTGTGAGGTACTCCTGGGTCCTATCTAACAAAAATTGCAATTTTTCGGGAGAATCAGCACACAAAACGACGTCGTCAGCAAACAAAAGGGCACATAATTGGCAAATATCTAAACACAGCAACGGGGCACCAGAATCCACCAGATAATCATGAAAATCATTAATATACAAAGAAAACAACCTCGGAGACAGGCAACACCCTTGTTTCACTCCCAAAAATGAAGATATAGTCCCTGAAAACTTCCCAGCCACTCTTACCACAAACTTCGTTACTTCATACATAGAAATCAATAACAAAACAAAAAGATGCGGTAATCCCATATTTAATAATTCTTCCATCAACAGATCTCTCCTAACATTATCAAACGCCGCTTTTAAATCCAAAAATACAACATACAACCTCCCCCCTCTTTTTCCAATATATTTTCTTATTAAACTATTCAACACAAAAATCTGGTCTATCGTGCTATAACCTTTCCGGAACCCTGCCTGCACCGGGAACATTCTCTCCGTACTTTCCAACCATCTACTTAATCTAATATCAATTACCTTACTGAATATTCTAGCTAAAGCATTCCCCAAATGAATACAACGATAATTATCATGCACTAACCTACTACCCTTCTTAAATATTGGGACTGCTAAGGATGTAGTCCATTGCAGTGGCCATACTGCCGTGGACAAAATCAGAGAAAACAATACCGCCATCACCTGGGTGACCAACACCTTACCTCCTCGCCACACCGATAAAGGGATACCATCAGGGCCGGCAGCGGACTTACCTTTCATCTTCCTCATAACTTCCCAAACTTCACTTTCTTCCACCTTCTCCACCAATTTATAATCATGTTCTTGAAGTGGGTAACTTGTACGTTCCTCCAACTCCTGTTTCCACTGTTTCGGGAAAATCTCATCTTTCTGATCCCCTTTATCCTTAAAATAATTACTCCAAGACTCCGCTGTTGGCTGTTCCACATCACGAACCCCATTTAATGATACCTTAAACATACTTCCAAAACTCCTTAGCATCTTTACTTTTTATTACCTCTTTAATTTTTTCTTGGGTTTCTTCCGATCGCAGTATTTTTTTCCTTTTTATTAAACCTTTATACTCCCTACGAATTTGTCTATATTGACGAAGGTTCATTTCCAAATCACTGCTACTACTACTCTTCACTAACTTCAATGCCTCCACCACCTTTACCTTACAATTCACACACTCCTTATCAAAAATTTTTTCTCTAACACCACTCTTAATTTTGCCTCCACCAAGCTCTCTAGCCTGCTCCTGCGCCAAATCATACATTAATCCAGACAATTCGCTCACCACCTCATCAATTCTATTTTCTTTTCCTAATCCTACACATTTCTCTAACTTATCTTGGGCATCGTCTAAAGCTACACGAACCTCAATCCTCTTTTCCAGACCCTCTTCTATTACAATAGGTCTTCTAATTAATATATCCTTAACTAAATTTGGTCTAGGCTTAATTGATATCAATCTAGGAACTATACTATGAGATTCAAGAAAATCAACGTAAAGGGCAATCGGAACGTGATCCGAGCCCACAACCCGGAGTACTTTGAAGTCCCGACATCTTGGCCAAAGAGCTAAACTAACCAAACCATAATCAATCACACTACTCGCTCCCCCAGAAAAACAAGTGAAATCACCCTTCCCTTTATCCTCCCCCAATCTACCATTCACAATTACCAAATTTTCATTATTACTAAACTCCAATAGAAGATCACCCCACCTATTCTTCCTACGATCTTGGTCCTTACTTTTGCGCTCACCCACCTCCAACATTCCTTGACCTTCTTCACGCTCAGCAAATTCCTTCCAACCAGTCCACGGAGCAATCCCCATCTCACATGTACCACTCCTACTACCCGTATAAGCATTGAAGTCTCCTGCAAGTATAAAATCATGGTTAGGATATTCCCTACTAAAACGCATCTTTTCACTTGTTAACATATTCCACGTCTGCTCCTTAACCCAATTTACGATTGCGGAACATTTTGTTTGTTTGTAGTAGTAAGACCTTTCGGTACTGTTTAGTTGGCCACAGTGGGTGGTATACTTGGGGTTTAGTTGGAGGGGACGTAGCTATAACCTGACTAATATAAGGTTTGAAGCCAAGCTGACCATTCATTGCAAACAAAATTAAGGAAACGAGATTTTCGGGGTTTCTTCTAGATCAGTATCCCTCTAAGATGATGTGCGAGGGATAAATGAAATTCCGGATATTTCGGTTGCACTTCCGGCAAACCGTCCTCATTAGCTGATCATAGCTGATCTAGAAGAAACCCCGAAAATCTCGTTTCCTTAATTTTGTTTATAACCTGACTTTGCAAGAGATCAACAAATGCCCATTTTTTGTTGTTCGTAGCTTAGTTACTCACAACGCTCTCTATAACCTGTTCTTTATTGATTGAAGTTCATTCATTCTTTGTTCAGGGTCCTTTTTGGGATCCCAAAACGTTAGTGACGGGATACCTCACGTTTGTGTGTCTGTCCTACCGTCCGTCTGCTAGGGTTGAGATATTTTGTTCAGAGTTGTTGTAGGGATTCTTTGGGTCAAAGTAAGATTATGTTCGTAGATGGGCTCCGTAGCCTTTTTTGGGTTCAAATTAAGGGGCGATTTTTTTTTTAAGCTAATGAAACAGTCGATTTAGGAGTAAGTAGGCATGATGAATCCATATTTGAAACTTCTCGCCTGACGCGTAGTTCGCCCGGAATCCGGCCAAAACGGGAAATTTGGTCAAAGTTTCCTTAATTTTGTTTATAACCTGACTTTGCAAGAGATTAACAAATGCCCATTTTTTGTTGTTCGTAGCTTAGTTACTCACAACGCTCTCTATAACCTGTTCTTTATTGATTGAAGTTCATCCATTCTTTGTTCAGGGTCCTTTTTGGGATCCCAAAACGTTAGTGACGGGATACCTCACGTTTGTGTGTCTGTCCTACCGTCCGTCTGCTAGGGTTGAGATATTTTGTTCAGAGTTGTTGTAGGGATTCTTTGGGTCAAAGTAAGATTATGTTCGTAGATGGGCTCCGTAGCCTTTTTTGGGTTCAAATTAAGGGGCGATTTTTTTTTTAAGCTAATGAAACAGTCGATTTAGGAGTAAGTAGGCATGATGAATCCATATTTGAAACTTCTCGCCTGACGCGTAGTTCGCCCGGAATCCGGCCAAAACGGGAAATTTGGTCAAAGTTTCCTTAATTTTGTTTATAACCTGACTTTGCAAGAGATTAACAAATGCCCATTTTTTGTTGTTCGTAGCTTAGTTACTCACAACGCTCTCTATAACCTGTTCTTTATTGATTGAAGTTCATCCATTCTTTGTTCAGGGTCCTTTTTGGGATCCCAAAACGTTAGTGACGGGATACCTCACATTTGTGTGTCTGTCCAACCGTCCGTCTGCTAGGGTTGAGATATTTTGTTCAGAGTTGTTGTAGGGATTCTTTGGGTCAAAGTAAGATTATGTTCGTAGATGTGCTCCGTAGCCTTTTTTGGGTTCAAATTAAGGGGCGATTTTTTTTAAGCTAATGAAACAGTCGATTTAGGAGTAAGTAGGCATGATGAATCCATATTTGAAACTTCTCGCCTGACGCGTAGTTCGCCCGGAATCCGGCCAAAACGGGAAATTTGGTCAAAGTACAGATTATTTCATAAGTCGATTAAGAGGTTCGCATCGGGATGTCTGGACTTTATTCTCGTGTCAGACAAGTAATTCTGCCGGGGCTTGCCAAAGGCCAAAACCCGAAAATTTTGTAGACTTGAAATCTTAATTTTTAAGTCGACCACTGAAGTTGCTTATTATACAACTGACAATTCTCTCCGAGAAAAATAGTACCCTAGCTCAGTTGATACAGCGTTAGACTTCAGATAAGTGAATGAGGTTTGCTGATCGCTCGGCGGTTCGCCTCTTGGAGTCGCCAGATCTTTTACTTTTACTGAGTTGCTAGGTTTCTTACCCAATAGGTGGGGAAAATTGTAAAAAAAAAACGACTCCGAACCGACATTCCCTGAGATAAACTTGGCAGAATGCGTTCGAGATCTGTCTAGTGATTTTCATTAGATGACAGGCAATGGCAGCATATTCCGTATCACCATATAATCCGTATCTGAACTTATTTTCTTGTCAGACAAGTAAAGGGGCTCAGCTAAAACTGGAAATAAAAAAGAAAAATAAAAGATCTTTCTTCGATAGAGATATAGTTATCTAGGGGTAAACATACATGTTGAGTCCATGTCTGAACTTGGTTTTCTCAGCGGGTTTGGTCGTGATCCGTCAAAAACACCATTACGGTATAATTTGTGAGCGTTTTAAAGCGGTTATTAGGGATAAATATTGACATGATTAATATTTGGGATCCCATCGAAAACTTTGGTCTTGTTTTAGTCGGAATAGAACTTAAGTCGTGATAATATCTTTAGACGGTCTTTCGGTCAGACAAGCTGCGTAACCGCCGGAAGTGTTTCAACACTGTTTCAGTATAGTTTTCTTTGTTATTGAAAGCCAGCGACAGAATTGAAGCAATAGCCATTAGATGATCTGATCTGACTGTGTTCTGGTTGTGCATCCCGGCCAAATAATAGGAGACGATCCTTTTTTCTGTTTTTAATCTCTTATCTAGTTGCACACTGTACTTTGTAATTGTACAGGGAAATGACATTGGAGATGTCAGAAGAAGTAAAATATATTATCTTCTCCGCCGAAATTGACGAGTATACATTAGAAGAAACAAGAGCTGTAAGCTCATATGGCACTTGCATGGGTTCAGATGTAGTGTGTAATCAAAAGTACTTTTAAGGTTACCTTTGCGGTTCAGATGCGCACTTTAAGGGAGTTAGAGAAAAAGTATTTTGTTTTAGAACATGGGCTGTAATGATACGCACTTTATAGGCGCTAGAAATTCATCTGTAAGAAAAACTATTGAGACAAAACGATCACAGGCCCTTAGGGATCATTGATATATATCGTTTGGTAAAATGTATTTTTTTTTCACTTTTCTGTTAAAATGTGCACTTTAAGGGTGATAAAATAAATTTTAAAGCAAAACCCTTGTGGCACAAATGATCATAATACAAAGCAAGAAAAAGGCTTTCGCCTCTAAATAACTCGAAGAAATTTTGAGTAGTCGAACTGATCGGAGTTGAAAATCCCATCAACAATGCACTTGAAACTATTGATCGATTCAGCATTAACCGCATCTTCGGTAAGGCTGTTCCAAGGATCAACGACTCTGTTACCAAAACCCCACTTAAAAACGTCCTTGTGGAATCTTGATTTTGCAAGCTTGTACGCGTGTTCATGGGTTGAGATGTATCGTTTGATAAAAAAAAAAGTAGTTTTCGACCTTGCGGTTCATATGCGCACTTTAAGGGAGCTAGAACTTCATTTGTAAGCAAAACCCTCGAGGCAAAAATGATAATGGGTTCATGGGGATCATGAAAATTTATAATTTACTTAAAAGTATTTTTCTAAATTTTCGGTCAAGATCGGTACTTTAAGGAATGTCGGATTTGGAAAGTGGCGATTTCTGAGCCAACCTTGTCGAATCTCTAATATTCCAGCCCAGTTCCATCGTCCTAGCACATCTCGAAGTACCTTAAATCGCGATCACCGGAATTCCGGACCCCCCCCCCCCTCAAACTCCCCCACAGTCGCCGGAGCCAATCCGGTTCTGTAAGTGATTTATCCAGAGCATCTCTTTATCATTCCCACAAAGTTCCATCCCGATCTCCCCAGTCTGAGCCGGTCACGAATTCCCCCCCCCCCTCATTGTTGTCGAATCCGGCCCGGACATGACAAAGATCACCAGAGACATGTCCTCTGATCAATTATCAAATTTCACTCAAATCCGATCAACCGTTCCAAAGTTACGCATGACTCAATAATCCGGATTCCCCCTCCCGCTACTCCCCCACGACTATCGGATCATGTAAATTTGTATTTATAGGTCAGTTTGATCGGGTCCCTGATTCGCCTCCTAAGTTTCGTCGTGAAAATCCCCAAAACCGCCATTACCGGAATTCCGGGAAACTCCCCTCCACCCCCCCCCCCCCCCCCCCCCCCCCACACTAGTGTCCGGATCCAGTCCAAATGTATAAACGATTCATCTGGAGCAGATGCTTGTTCTTCCCAGCAAGTTTCACTCCGATCTCTCCATTCTAACCGTTTCTCGAGATTTCCGGTCTCCCCCCCAACTCCCCCATAGCTGTCGAATCCGGTCCGGACATCAAATGGGACATCAGAGGTATGCCATTTACTCAGCTATTAAGTTTCATTCCAATCTGATCACCCGTTCGAAAGTTACACACTACTCCAGTTTTCCGGATTCCCCAGCCCTCCACTCCCCCCCAGGTGGTTGGATTGGGAAACTGATTATTTCCAGGTTAGTCCGGTCGGGTCCCTGATGCTCCTGCCAAGTTTCATCGTCCTAGCACATGTGGAAGTACCCCAACTCGAAAAAGTGTGATAAAAACTATTTAATTTTCAGAATTCCCCGGCCCACCACTCCCCCCCAGATGGTCGGATCGGGAAACTGATTATTTCCAGGTTAGTTTGGTCGGGTCCCTGATTCGCCTGCCAAGTTTCATCGTCCTAGCACATCTGGAAGTGCCCCAACTCGAGATGAGTGGACCGACCGACCGAAAGGTGATCGGTGTATGGCACTTGAGCGAAGCTGCAAGTGCCATAAAAAAGCGATAATTGGAAGACTACGTACTTAGGGTACAGACAAATCACTCATACAGCACCAAAGTTGAATATTTCCTCTTATAGTCCAAAACTACTTATACCACAAGACAATTCATTAAGACCGATTCGAACCGTGTTTCAAGAATTCCGTGTTCCGCGAAATTATGTCTAAAAAAAAAAAAATCCAGTAGGTTTTATTTTCTTTTCGCTAGTTTATGGTTATACCGCCGGACGTAAAATCAGTCAGTTTGAAACTTTGAGCTAGAAGTACAGTAGAGGTATGCATATGTGAACGTTTGTTGACTTGCACTTGCTGTGTCTAAAGCTAACTACCAGTTAGCCAAAGTAGGTAAGTAGGGCAGCTGAAAACACCTGTACAGGTATTTTGGATCTTCAGTCTACCCTTTAGCTCAAAACTGCAGTGTTCATATTAAAGTAACTGTTCACATAAGCATACCTCTACTGTACAAGCCTTTCCCTTCAGTCGGCCTGAGAATTATCTTTATTTATTGCTTAACTAAAGGGATAGGTACTGAAACTGTGTCTATTTACAGGTTACATGGGAGAGTGTGGACTGCGGGGCGGATATGCTGAAGTGATAAATGTGGACCCACAGGTGTATGCCATCCTCAACAAGTCCATTTCTGCCAAACTCTGCCCAACCGTTATCGGACAGGTAGGCATGTTTATTGTAATCTGCTGTTTGAGTTCCGTTGAATAACTGAGGAATCCGTGGATACACAACCTCAGTACGAATGTCCAAAGCAGAGCGTGACATGAATCAAAATTTACGTATACGATTAATTCCATACCTAGAAATCAACCCAAGAGTTGAATTTTTGAACCTAAGGGACAAATTTCCCAAGGGAAATATGGACAAAGCAAAAGTAAAAGTTTCTCCAAGAGGCGAGCCGGGTATCCCTGAGTACCAGTCCTGCCAGAAGGGAGTACTGTGGCTTTGCGCGAACACCTGTTATGTTAGTTGCTCCCATTACCCTTTCAGTTCTCTTTCTTGTAAAGTGAGTATTTTATTGTGGCGAGAATTGACAAATTAACGAAAAAAAGAAACCCTGAAGCGATGCCTTCATGGAGTCTGGCCACCCTTGTCAAGTATCGATTGATCAGATGAATAGTCAAACAAGACGAAACAAAAAAAAATCCGCTCACCTTACCGGATAACTTCACATTGAAATAGATTAAACTGGAATGGGCTTGCCAGTCCGCTTCCAACTCACCCCGCGAACTACCTCACTTCCTGTTATTCGCGTTCTTTTTGTTTACCAGTTCCAAGAAAATACCACAAGAACTCATTCGCCAACATCTTTTTTGTAACTCACCTGACCCAATTTGTGTTTGTGTATCCCCCTCGTTCCTAACCAACCATATATGTTTTCTCGTGTAATACTTTGACTCTTTTAGGCTGTAATGGATGTGATCGTAAACCCACCTCTACCGGGTGAACCTTCATATGAGTTGTTCCAGTCCCAACGCCGAGAGGTTCTTCAGTCGCTCGCCGAGAGAGCGAAGATGGTCGCCGACGCTTTCAACAGCATTCCAAATATGAAGTGTAACACGGTGCAAGGCGCTATGTACGCTTTCCCCCAGGTAAGAAACTGCAGTCGCATTGTTTTTTAATTAATAATTGATATGTGACACTAAAATCAACTCAGTCGCATATTTTTTTTATTGACAACTAAAACATATCACTAATAAATCGATGGACATTTAAAAGGTAAGGTAAAAGATAAAGGTGTCAGCATATACAGGCCTAATTGGCTGTGCCGATCTCTGCCCTCACCCAGGATGTGCAGTGGGCGGTAGCTATCGTGGTGCTTTCGCACTCCTGTGACTTTCCCCAGGGTTACGCCGCAAACCCCCGCCCCAACCAAACGGCAGGCATCGCCGGGACTCGGAACCAACGACCCTTCGCTTACGATTTTGGGGGGCTAACCACTCGACCAGGACAGACCGATGCATATTTAATGGTGCCAAACGAAGCTCAGCCCCTGAAGTGGAGTCGACTGAGGTTTATTCTAGCACAATTAAATATAAATCAGCACAGGCCCGTCCGATAGCCAGTACCTCGTACACCCCTTCCCAAAACAAACAATGGAAACTCCGGGTTAAATTCGGCAGATTAGGATTTGCTGATCGACGATCCAACTAACACGCACACCCGTCAAAATCAGAAAGCTCACAGTTTACACCACCACACCACCTAAACACACCACCCTAAAGCCTTACCGGTGGCAAACGCAGGCTCATGTCTTTCCCCGCGACAGCTTAACATTCACCGTCCCGTTCTACAATCACTGAGGTCATCCGAACATTCTCACCCGAGTTTATTCCAGGCTGTGTGCGAAACCAGCACACAGTTGGGGGGGGGGGGGGCAGGCTGAGATCCGTACATGCAACGGAGAAACATCTTGACTCTTGCTTCTGATTTGCCTACTACGTTAAAACTGGAACCACACCATGTTCGGTATTGACGAGTGACGAGACCTCTGTTTACCCTGTGGCGGAAGGGCGTCCTCGGTTTGGGTTGTGCTCCTTATGTATGTATATCTAGGGAGGAAAAAAAGAGAGCTTTTTGGGCGATGGAGAGACCTCATAACTCTCTGAATTGCCTACTAAAATTTAAACCGCACGGCCTCTTGGATGCTGACTGGATTCCATTTTCAGGTTATGCTGCCAGAGAAAGCTATTGCCAAAGCCAAATCCTTAGGACAGGCTCCGGACGTGTTTTACGCCTTCCAGCTCTTGGAAAAAACTGGCATCTGTGTCGTACCTGGATCTGGCTTCGGACAAAGGCCTGGAACCTACCATTTCAGGTAATTGTGATACTCTATATGACCAATTTCTAAAGACGCCAGTGAACCTCGGGAAGAACGAAAAACATCACCCAAACGAATCCTCAAACCTGGTTAAAATCATATGGAAACTAATCAACAACGCTCTTTGTAGTGACGTTTTTGGCTCTTCGCTAGTCACACGGCGAGTATTCCTCGGCACGAAGAGATAGTCACCAAGAGCGTGTTCCATCCTACTTACCGTAGTTACTACGCATGACGTCACGGATCCTGGGTTCTTGGCATGAAGGCTGGAACGCTTTTTTCAGCAAAATATCGTGCCACGGGCTAATCGGGCCAATCATATCACAGAGATTCGTAGTTACCGCGCTTACTACGCTGCCGAGCGTGGTAAGCAAATAGTTACTATTTCGAGAAGGTTGGAACTTTTCACGGGGTGGAAACGAAAATAGTAACGAAAAGTTACTATTGTTAGAAGGGTGGAACACGCTCCAGGTGTAGCCGATTTGTATTTCTCTTGCTGCGTTTTCGTTTGATATGCATAGCTGTTTCAGACTTTGGTATTTACTGCTCCAGAAGTGGATGATAAAAAAATGCAAAAGAGTGCTTTGTGGGATCCCCTTTCTTGGAGCGGGAGGGGGATGACAGCTTAGAATACGGAAGTTGTATCGCCTTCTAAAACGGGCTATCAAGTCGAGCGAAATGTCATGCGCAAATCACATTTTAACAGTAATATTTCGATGCAGCAGAGAATTTGCAGCCATTTTTATAGTGCAATGTGTGCCACGCTCGAAGCAATGTTTGGCGCTCACTACTTTTGTACCACGCCCAGAGTATCCCCCCGTCTCTGTAATACGACCATGCGGAGTCGAATATATTCTTGATACACCACCGGATGCAAATGATGGGGGTGGGAGTTACGTGGAACGTCATAATTCGTTACCGCTACAAACAGCTATATCGCAGTAGAGCCCCGAAGAAGAAATCTGCCGTCTGAGTCATCCTTTACAGCTGATTGGTTGTCCACCACTGTGATGTCACGTCTGACTCACTGTAGACCGGGTTCTCCGCGCTGGCAGGCATTCTACAGTTTTTCATCTGGTATGCGCAGCGGCGAAGAGGGTAGTAGACGGGTATCAATTTAAAGCCCACAACAAGTACCTCGAGTTCCGCTCAGTTTTGTCGGGGTTTGTTCTTGCTATCACGAAAGAAATCCAGTTTTCTTTCAAAATCAGCTGTAACTTATATTTTGATGTAAAAAGACATAAGAATTATAATGCGTTTACGTCTTTTATTTCTTTTTTCAGAACCACCATTCTTCCACAAACTGACAAGCTAAAGGCCATGCTTGAAAAGTTCCGCGAATTTCACGTGGCCTTCGTCGCAGAATACAAGTGACATTCAAGCCTCTAATCTTGCCAATACATCTTATCGGTTCCATAGAAACTAATCCAATTAGGATGGAGTGACCTACTGACCGAGGAAAGTGATATTAGTTACCGTAGCTGTCCCCAAGGCATGTTTCTCGCTGCTCTGATCGTGTGATTAGTTTGGATATAGGCCATATTTTTCAAGTGTATAAAAAGTTCAGGATTTTTTCCTGCCAGATTGTGTTATCAGCGAAGTACAAAAATTTTGTTTTGTTATCTCATCGCTGTTTGATCTTCGGAAATAAAAGGAACTATACTGGACGTAACATGGTTAATCGTACCAAGGGCACAAGATTTTTTCTGTCGACGCTCCGCTCCGATTGCGAAGACATACCACTCCGTGAGCTCGAGTGTGGCAACCTTTTAGCACGTTACGCCCTGTAAAGCTGGCAGCGTGACTCACTTATAGATACAGTGTTGTTGGCTCTACTGCATTCTCAAAGGATATTAACCGGTAGTGAAAGAAATTTCCACCAATCATCGAAAAATCGTGGTATGAGATCGGCGCCGTTCTGACGCCATGTATCGGCTGATGGGGCAAATAAATATAATGTTGAGTGATGGTCCGAGTTAGTCTGTAAAACGAGGTTTTGTGGTCTTCTGCGCTGAATACTGGTGTTCTTATGCGACTGGGAGTACTTTCAATCGGACGGTGTCGACGAATTTTGGCCCAATTGTGTCACGAGTATTGACCCCTCGCTCGTTAAGCGAGCGGCTTTCTAAAGAAGTATATAGTTTTATGATAACGGGAGTAGATTTACGGTCGGACTCGCCACCCAGGTGCAACATATCCGAACGGGATATGATCTGACGATTTTGGTTACGTAACAGTAACAGAGAGAGATTGCACGCCACGTAACGTGACTCAACAAATGGGCTCTTCTGGAAGCTGAGATCTCACTTGGCCTACGGCTACTAAGCCACTCGGAGCTGTAATGTTCTTTCGATTGGCAGGAAGACTGGATAGATATTAAATCAAGGAGAACGCGATGACCAGTCTTCTGGTGGTATTCTCATCGATTGTCTGTTCGTGATCAATTGTAGTTCGGGGTACTGAGGGTCCTATTGTGTCCTGAGTTTCGGCCAGTTCTTAGCCTACCCCACAATACTATAGTCCTGCTGCTGAGCTCTTAGAGCTGGTATTTCTCGCATTTGTGAACAAAAAGTACTGGTTGAAATTGACATTTACTGAGATCAGAAATACAGCATGCACAACTTGCAACTCGCTTCCTATGCGAACTGCAATACGACCATCACCATTCGACTTCGTGCGATGATTTTTATTACGCGAATTTAGTCACATCTTTCTTTAGCGGGACAGCCGAAGTTCGCCTGGTGAAAACACCAGGCTGTCCTCGGTGGCTTCGGGATTCTCCGTTCGGTGTCTTTTGCGGGCCACTTGACGGTGGCCGATTCATTGATCGTTGAGTTTTACGTTTATAATACGTTTTATAGACATGCAATTAGCCGAAAGTCAAACGACACGGATTTTCGATGGGCGAAACGCACTTAGTTGCTACCCAAGATCCGCAACACCTTGCAAATTAACTCACGAGTCCATAGCAACTTCAATTGACACACGGGTTAAAGAATAACCTGCACTGACGTACTCACACTACACCAAGTCACTTGTCAGGGTCATCTGTAGTCACAGAATTACTTTCCAGTAACAATCCAATGGATCATCCAAATCGGAGTGTAAACTGCTACGGTTACTGTAAACAACCAGTTGCCGTAAATGTAGCTATCTACAAGTGAATACATCAGAGATCGCTTCGCGGCAGCTAAACTTTTGACGAGAATCGTCATCACAGTTTCTTCAGGGAATGTCCGGTAAGTGTCAGACAGCAGGGCCAGTTGCAAGATGATTAGAGGGTGTGCGGCTAAAACGGCCAGCCTTCGCATGAGGGCGCCGGATCTGAAAGAAATACAACTTCTTATAGAAAGTTTCTAATTTACTACATATGAAAAAATCTACTTCAAAAATCGCGGCAAAAAATCGAGTTTGAAACCGCCAACCACAAGGTGCTTTCTGATTTTTTTTTTTTTTTTTTTTAATGATTGCTATATATGCTCTTACCGGGATAAAAAAAAAAAAAAAAACTTACTTCGATGCTGCTTTCCCAGACAAAAGATAAAGTGGAGTCGTGATGACAGCAGCAAACGTAGCCAATGATATATTCTGCATAGAGACTGCAAAAAGTAGGCTAGCCATCTCCACGTGACCAATACAACGGATGAGCGCGGTGTTACCCCTAAAACAATATATGCAATGAGATCACGACCTCAAAAGCTTATGACTCAAAACCTACTACGAAGGTTATGGTAAATGTGCAGCATGAGCCTTCTCAGGCCACACTGGGCGTTGCTGATTACCAATACTCTGCCCTCAGCCAGGAAGTGAAATAGGCGGTTGGGGGCAAGCCTTCTAGTGCTTCCGCACACCATTCTTCTTACTTTCCACAGATATCTCCACGTACCCAGCTGAAGCTGGCCGGACTTTGGCCTGTCGGTTGCGAGATTTAACCGCCGGTTTTGGAGTTCTGGAGACTTTTTTCTGGAGCTTCCTCCGAAACTGTTTTTGAGGTAATCGGTCAAAACCGAGTATATGAAATATATATATATAAAAGTATATGTAAACGTACATCGAGCCTCAAGTTACGCGTCGTACTGTTTTACGAGCCTCGGGTCAACTCGAAAGCCTGTTCGTACAAAAGATATGATTAACCTTTTGCTTGCAAACTCCACGTTTGAGAGCTTGAGCACTTGTTATTTTCAGGACGAACATGAAGCACAAATGCACGGGAGCTTGGGCACCAAGATTTAAAAGCAAGAGGGACATGTTAATGGAACCCGACAAGATCTCCTCCAGAATTTTTTATTTTCCCAAACAGCCCAGAAGCAGGATTTTTCCGGTGGTTAGGGTTGCACTGAACGTAATCATTACTGGGTCGTGGCCGTTCCAAGCTGTTACGCCCTTCTGACCTACCTTGTATCAATGAATAGCAGCAGCGTTGCCAAGACGACTGAGACCCCGGCGTAGCCAAAATAAATTGTCTCGTCCGTCTCTAGGCCATAGTACTTTACTCCAAAGCTGGCAGCATATGAAGGGGCAAACAGTAGTGCAAATCCTACTGCGTGGCAGCAAAGAACAGCCGCAAGGACTCCATCGTAACTGGGCGTCTGTAAAAGATATTGCTGACAAGTTAAGCACAGCAGATCCCCTTCCTATAAACCTCATCCGAAGGAGTTATCAAACCTCTTTCAAGCCTTTTTTATGGCACTTGCCCTTCGGCCAAGTGATCGCAATTTCTGTCCGTCCGTCGGTCTGTCGGTCTGTCGGTCTGTCTGTCACGGTTTTGCTAGTTCGGGTACTTCCACATAAGCTAGGACGATGAAACTTGGCAGGCATATCAGGGACCCCAAATGATTAAGTTGGAAGTAGTCACTTTCCCGATCCGAACATCATGGGGGGAGTGGAGTGAGGGGGAATCCGGAATATTTTGGAATTTATAACTTTCGAACGGATTATCGGATCTTAATGAAACTTGGTATTTGGAAAGAGCTCGTGCCCCAGACGGTCCGATTAAAATCTGAAGCGGATCCGGTGACTCTGGGGGGAGCTGGAGGGGGGGGGGGGCGGAAATCTTGGGAAACGCTTGGAGTGGAGGGATTGGGATGAAACTTGGTGGGAAGAATGAGCATGAGTCCTAGATAAGTCATTGACATAGCCGGACCGGATCCGGTCACTATGTGGGAGTTGGGGGGGGGCTCCAGATTTCTAGTGATTCCGCGAGTTCGGTGCTTCCTAATGTGCTAGGACGATGAAAATTGGCAGGCATGTCAGGGACCCGAACAGATTGACTTGATAATAGTCGTTTCCCCGATCCGGCCATCCGGGGGGGGGGGCTGGAGGGAGGGGATCCGGAAAAATAAGGTATTTTTAACTTACGAACGGGTGATCGGATCTTAATGAAACTTGATATATAGAAGTACCTTGTGTCTCAGACCTCCCATTTTAAATCCAGACCGGATCCGGTGACATGGGGGGTAGTTGGGGGGGGGGGGGAACCGGAAATCTTGAAAATCGCTTCGAGTAGAGAGATCTGGATGAAAGTTGGTGGAAAGAACAAGCACAAGTCCTAGATACGGGATTGACATAACCGGACCGGATCCGCTCACTTTGGGGGAGTTAGGGGGGGGAATTCGGCTTTCTAGTGATCCCGTGAGTTCGGTGCTTCCTGATGTGCTAGGACGATGAAAATTGGCAGGCATGTCAGGGACCGGAACAGATTGACTTGATAATAGTCGTTTCCCCGATCCGACCATCCGGGGGGGGGGCTGGAGGGAGGGGAATCCGGAAAAATGATACGGGATTAGATACGGGATTGACATAACCGGACCGGATCCGCTCACTTTGGGGGAGTTAGGGGGGGAATTCGGCTTTCTAGTGATCCCGCGAGTTCGGTGCTTCCTGATGTGCTAAGACGATGAAAATTGGCAGGCATGTCAGGGACCGGAACAGATTGACTTGATAATAGTCGTTTCCCCGATCCGACCATCCGGGGGGGGCTGGAGGGAGGGGAATCCGGAAAAATGAGGTATTTTTAACTTACGAACGGGTGATCGGATCTTAATGAAACTTGATATAAAGAAGGAACTTGTGTCTCAGACATCCCAGTTTAAATCCGGACCGGATCCGGTAACATTGGGAGAACTGGAGTGGGGAACCGGAAATCTTTGGAAACGCTTTGAGTAGAGAGATCGGGAGGAAAGTTGGTGGAAAAAACAAGCACAAGCCCTAGATACGTGATTGACATAACCGGACCGGATCCGTTTCCCCGATCCGACCGTCGATGGGGATTGTACGAAAGGGGAATCCGGAATCCAGTGGCAACCTCAGCTATTGAACGGGTTATCGGATTTAACCGAAACTTGATATTTAGAAAGGTCTCGTGCCTCAGACGTCCCATTTAATTCCGGACCAGATCCGGTGACATTGGGAGGAGTTGGAGGGGCGAACCGGAAATCTTTGAAATCGTTTAGAGTGGAGGGATCGGGATGAAACTTGGTAAGAAGAACAAGCATAGGTTCTAAGTACGTCATCTGGAGCTTTCAGACTGAATGAACCTAGATGTCCTAATTGTAGGTCCGAATCGCATTTTTGAATGGCGGGGTGTTTATTTTGAAGTTCTCTCCTACTTTCTCGTACCACTAGTCGTAACAAGTGCCATATGAGCTCGTAGCTCTTGTTTTCTTCTGGATACGGATGCCTAAACGTGTCTCCTGGATTAGCTCACATAAGTTGTCTACCTCGTGGTCGTTCTGCGTCGTCAAAAAAACGCATCGAATTTGTAGTGCTATTACAGGGCGACGAATGGTACGTCTTCATCTTTGCTTTAAAGCACTTTGACATATTTTCCTGCCAGTTTCCAAGACCAACGTCATTAGGTACTCCGAAACAGCTTTTCGCTCCTTTTTCCAGTTGTAGCACTAACGCCTATCTCTTCTCAAGAGATAGGTCTAGACCAAGTGCCATGAAGTGACAAATACCTGGCCATTCAAGCGCCACCGCGCTACCTCAGCACTCAGAGTGAATGAATATTTGGTAATTGATTGTTTGTTGTACAGTGTATTTCAGATAAAGTTAGCTTTCGTAGAGAGAACATCTAAGGAAGTTATCACTTTATCGCACCAAGTCTTCTGGTCTAGAAATAACACTCAGTCTCTTCTCGCTGGCTGCTTAAGAGGCGTGCGGTAAAAGATCCTACTCTTCTTTTTTTTTCATTTTCTTTTTTATTTCTTTATTTTCTTTTTTTCTTTCGTTGTATGTCTGTTGTCATAAATTCTCGTGTTGGTATTTGTGTTTGTTTTAATTATCTTCTCCTAAAATTCTAGTGTTGATGTGTGTTAGCTTTTGTCTGTTTTTCTTTATAACGCCTTAGGCTAGGGAAGCGTCGTTTTCTTATGCCACTGGCATGTCTGACGCTTTTAAGCAACATGAGGTTTCTTTATCTTTGTCAATGAAATTGTACCTTATCTTACCTTCTCACTGAACGGCAAAAAGCTAAGTCATTTACCAAATTTCTCTCAGAACGCAGCAAAAGATTTCTATCCAAGCTAAGAAGATGTGCGATCTACTGATCTCTGGAGTTCGAAAACTACTATCATACATAAGCGTTTAAACTATTACTTGTAAGGAATCAGCACCAGCCAAACTAGTTTCGACCTACTATGCCGTACCTTGGGTGGATTGCTGTCCGTTTTCTCTTTCCCAGCCTCTCCGATGCCAAACCAGATGGAAACCCCCTTGAGAAGAATCGGCGCAGCGATCAGCGCAAACGGTATCATGTAGACTCCTGAAAGACCATATTTTAATTACAGCAAATAAGTAAACAGAACCGTATCCGATGGCGCTAAACAGGTACGTCAGCTAATAGCTAATATTTACTCCTGAAATATTTTGGACTATATTTGATATAAACTGACTTGTCCCTTTAGCGCCTCACACATGATTCGCAGTCCGCTTGGGCTAGGGCAGGACGAGAACAAATAAGGGCATTAGGTGGCACAGTCTTATATTTCCTCGCAATCTACAAGAGCTCGAATTCGAACACAGTCGATTCGAAGACACTAAAGGCGTATTCTCGCCGTTCCCCGAGGACTCCACTTGAGGAGTCCCCGCGTTTTTGTTTAGGCGTATTCTCGCCGTTCCCCGAGGAAGGGAACGGCGAGAATAGAGGGAGTCACTCCACGCGGACTCCGCGTACGGAAAACAGCGAGAACACGGGGAATGCTTCTAAATTGCTTTTGTTCGAAAACAAAAATATGCAGTTGACGCGGAGTTGACAAAATTTATCTGGATCCACTTTATTTATGGTTTTGTTTATCCTGATTGTTTTTAATTAATTTTACACTGTACCAACACCAGCAAAAATTGATTCCCCCCCGAATCTGAAAGCGAGTCCTTTTTGATGATTGTGATAATAATCGGAGCATTCCTCGTCCGTGGGCACTCGCGAGAATACGGGCAGTGAGTTCCCGGGACAAACAAAAACGCGGGGACTCCTGAAGTGGAGTCCTCGGGGAACGGCGAGAATACGACTTTGATTAGGAGTACCTACCAATGGACACGTATCTGCTTGTTCCAGCTAGGAGGTAGAAGAAGAACGACTGATGGAAACGCTCTTGAAGGTTATTGAGACTGCGAAAAATGCCTTCAACGATCCTGGAAAAAAAAATTTAGGCTATGATTTGTAGATGCCAGCGGTCTATATGTCTGTAGAGGCCCAATAACCTTATGTTTTACATTGTTTTTTTTTATTATTATTACGAAAATCGCTATTCTACCACGGCGAAAGCTTCGACAAGCGACAAACAGTCAGTCAGACGGAGATAAAAGGCAGACAGACAAACATACTCTTTAAAATACCCAACCGGTAGGAAAAACAAATGGACGACGGAGATGAAGCGAGGTACGCTACCGAACAACGAAATTTTGAACAAGATATTCAGCTCAATACTTCAAACCGAACAACCACTTTGCTAAGACTAGCTATTATAACTCACAGATACAAAAGCTCACGAGTTAGTGCCGCCATTTATTTACTGGCGTCTTTAGGGCGTAAGCTGGTAACAATTTGTTAGGTCAGAATGCTCAAAATACACCACACGACATGAACATTTTCTTTCTAAACTGCTGAGCATCCTGATCAGCCTGTTCCAAGCTTCCATGTTCCATTATTTTCGCTAGATCCTCGATCCATTTTTTTCCCGAAGCTTAGAATTGGTACCGTATAATTTATCCATCCTGATGAAATTTGTTCGATTCTCGCTTGTACAACGATCAAACCCTTGTGAGACCTTTTGACTCGACACCACTCGGATCTTCCGAGCCTTGTACAGGGAAAACCGGTTTGACCCGGTTTTCTCACTCATACTAATGAAATTCAAATGTTCAGGGGATTATTATGGAGGATTTTGTTTAGAATGTTGGGAAAGAACCAATGAACCAATGCTGCGTCTACTTTAATTAAGTCTCACTCGTGTTTTCTTTTCTTTAATCGAAAACTAACTGGATTATCTGTGGCTCATTTTGCAAGCAATCAGGACCCTGAGAAACAGGTAAAAAAAAAAAAAAATAAGGTACCATATTTCAATGTATAAAAGGTATGCACGAACTGCAGCATGATGGCCATTACCTGCCACCACTCTCTTTCCAGGAAAACTCGAAATCCGGTGAGACAACCTCAAGCGATTACCTACCTTCCGAGCTCGTAGAACCTGACAGGATACGTTCCTGGCTCGTAGAAGCTAGCAAGCGTAATCGCCTCAATTCCGAAGCGATGAAACAGGCCATGGTTTCCACTCGGTATTCCGGTAGACTGGGTACTCATCATCGATAGCATGGTAACTAGGTTTTCAACGTATCCTTCGAAACTTGCTGGATTGAACGGATCCATCTGTGCGAAAAGAAAGGTTACAGATCCATCAAATATATTTCCCTCAAAGCGTGTTTCACTTCGATTCTCTGTTTCGCACAACTGAGTTTTATTCTAGCGATATTTCGGCCCTTCTTGGCAAAGGTCCTCTTCAGGCTAAAGCTGGAAATAAGAACCTACGATTTCTGCCTTACCAATTTATTGACTTTCCCAAAAATTTGGTCTTGCGTGAGTGCAACGAAACGAAGAAAGAAATACTGAAGACTCGAACTATTTAAGGGACGGTTAAGATCATAATAACGGGGTTAAGCGGGCAACTGGAGGTGACTAGTATGACTGACCAAGTCCATCACAGGCAAGACGAGGTTCTGAGCAAGCTAAGTGGAAATGACACGTACTGAGTCTTTGGTTTGAAGGACAGACTATTTAGGATGAAATACTTTTGATTTAAGTATGACTCTTGTTTATTTTTCTCTATTAAAAATGAATTAAGATTAGGTTAGGTTAGGGATGTACGAAAGCTTCGAGACATGCACTAACCGTTTGTATTCTCGGAAATGGAGAAGAACTAGTTTCCCGGAACTGGATTAAGCCGCTCAAGGGGAGGACTTGATGACTGAGCTGCACCGGGAGTCAAAGGAAACCTCTACTTATGCGGAAACGCCAACTTCCACTAGGGAACGGATTTGTTCCAATCTCCTACCAAGAGTTACTAAGATCACCATCAACATGAGACAAAAGGCATTTTCCGCGATCCCACGCACTGTTTGTGGCTCGAAAATAGTGTTTTTGCGATCGTTTGAGCGACCTACAAGTATAATTCTGGGCCCAACAAGATTTTTGTGCCTCGAATCTGACAAAGAAGTGTGAGGTGGTTTTCAATTTTGTGGCTCGATTTTAGCGGCAAATTTCTGACTATCAGGTAAAATGAGAATGATTCTAGTACAGAATGGTAAGGACGTCTGGATTTCTGTTTATTGACATTTTGTCTGAATTTTATTAATATTTTTGACATTTGAAATTACACAGACAAAACGGCTTTTCTGCGTTCAACTTGTGGGTTGAGAGTGAGGCACACAATTTTAAATTTCCACGATAAGCACCCAGAAATGTACGGCACACAAACGTGCAGCGGAAAAGTGCCTAAAGTTACCACAGAAAATGTTCCAACCTTTCAAAAATCGTTTACCACTAGTACCGTCTACCGTGGTGCCGACTGTGATAGCTAGTGGTATTTTCAGAAAGTTTGGGCGGAACATTTGAATTGAGTTTATTAACTAGGATTCAATGAAAAATAATCAATGGCTCAGATAAAGGAGCTGGCCAAGTTTCTTCAACTGACCGGAGGCATTCTAGATCGAAGAGGCATTCTAGATCGAGCACAGCGGTCAGTTATGTACACAGTGATGGTATGACAATAGGACCGACGTGGTCCGAGTTTCGACCAGATTTCTTCCACCCAACAATAAAATAAACAAAATTTAATGAAATCCGTCGCAGGTTTATACGAAGTATTTACTTGCTTGACACATGAACCAGAGCACTCAAAATGATCCTCATATTTATCTGAATTTCTCGCCTATGAAAGTTAACATCGCTGTTCCAAAAATGTCCCGTTTTTCTTGGTACAGACATGCCAGTAGTCAGTCCTAGCGGAAGGTTGGAACACGCCCAACAGAACGTTTCGCGGAATAGCCTACACAGTATTTTCCTACCCTTTGCTTGAAGGTCGACGGAACTCTCTCTCTGTGGCACAGGCGATGTACCAAGTTCGCCAAATCGAGGTTCGGCAGTTGTCCGTTTAGTCCTTCCACTTTTACGTCGACGTAGGAAGCTCGGCTATCAGGGATTTCAAGGTTGATAGCCGCCTGAAATAACAAAGGGCTGATTTCGCACTTTTAGTGGGAGGAGCGGAAACGCAGAACTTTCCACCCAAGGTCTCACGAACGGCCAGAAACAAAGGGTTTAAATCCTCTTATTTTAAAGTGAACCTGAATAGTTTAATAGTACTGGCTCCTGAAACTATGATCAAACACAAAGTTTCGAATATAGGCACGATGCTATCTGCGTTTCCGTCATCGGACGATCTGCGAAACCGACGACGCTAACCAACATGATTTCGATTCATCACATATGCTACCCCAGAGGCCCGTTTCAGCATTTGTTTTCAGGGCATGCCAGGTCACACAGCTAACTCTTCGCTGCGGTATTTATTTTACAAACGAATGCCTCAGCAATAGTTTTCAAGGGCCATCTCTGCGTCTTCGCTGCGGAATACTCGGCCTCAGGTTTGCCAAGGGCGATTGTGGCATTTTCACGGATTCGCTTTCCAAAAAGCAAAGCGAGAACCCACCAAGCGCAAGAACAAACAAAATGTCGCTTCGCCTTTACAACTTCTCGCTGACTTGCCGAATCCACTTTCCAAGTACGGTGTGGATTCACTTTTCACGTCACTTTCAGAAACTAGCGGAGCACCAGAACGGCCTCGGAAAGCAAAGCGAGTTTTAGCCGAAGTCGTAAGAACACACGGCGGATAAGCCAGCGGAGCTTTCCAGATCACCAGGTCCAGAATCACCATCTAGTCTGGAACACCAAATCTTACCTGGATGGAGCCAGCCCGCTCAGTTAGATGGTGGCCGTGGAGCATCCCTGAAGCGGGTGATACGCGGTGATAAGCCTCCAGCCACGCTTGGATTCCAAGCTGTTCGTGCTCGGTTACAAGAAAGATAATGTCTTTCGCCCAGTGGGTCGCACCTGAAAACAAAACAACATTAACGCACAACTGAAGGGCTACAAAATAGGAGAGCTTACCGACCCCGAACTAAGAAGCCTCAAAATTGGCCGCAAAAATGTTCAAATGAATTTCCGGGCAGTTCTAACAGTCAAGAAGCAGAGTCTTACTATTCTGAATGAGTCCTACTCTAAACAAACTAATTGCCTTCTTTTATTTGAACTTAACGAAAAAAGGGTGTTTCTGGTTGTTCGAAATACTATACTTGTGTTTTCGCCCTATAGCGAAAAACACGCTAACTCAGTCATTTCCCAATAGATATTTAAAGCCCGATTCGTTTTACTTCAACTTTTGCTTTGTATGGTTGATCTTACCACCCATCACTTGCCATCAAGCTTCACTCAAATCAAAGTATTTCCCAGAAATTTCCGATACCCCTCCCCCCACCCCCCTCCACCCAACGAGGTCATCCGGCCAGCACGTTAAAACGGCAAGTCTACCTTCGTACCATCCAAGTATCACCTCAATCCCTCCACCCATTCAATGTCTTCGCATGTCACACAGTTTCCGTTACCCCCCCCCCCCAAAAAAAAAAAAAAAACACCGTTTCAGGATTCGGTATGGACACATAAACAGCCTAACGTAGGACATCTGCTCTTACCATGCACCATGTTTCAGTCGAGTCGAACCGTATCCGCCGTTCGCAACTTAGGCATGCCACAAGGGTCCCCCGCCCCCTCCGCCGCACCACGGATGATCGGATCCGGCAAGGAATATTAGAGCATTGGGGTTCCTTTACACGAATGTCAAGTTTCATTTTCCTAGCCTATGTAGAAATGCCCGAACTAGCAAAACTAAACAGCCAGACGAAAAAAGGTGCTGCGAGTCAAGAATTTTCGAGTCCGAGACCGAAGTCATGCTAACGAGTCAAGACGAGTCCAAGTCCTGGACAAGAATCGTTCGAGACGAGACAAGACCGAGTCAGTGACAAAAGCGTCTCGAGACGTCTCGAGACCGAGTCAAGCCTCGAGTCCTAACAATTAATATGTACTTCATGCAATGAACTACATTCTTAAAATACAGATAATTCACCTGAGAATTAGCCAGGCAAAATAAATCACCCGAAGGATGTTTTATGGAAGAAAATGTAGAAGAATAAACCACCAACTATCATTATTAGGTTCTCGTTGTGCTGACTCACGGAAGCCGAAAGTGACCCGACCAGTAGATAAGCATGCATCACCGTTTTTAACTACTGACCAACACCTGCGAATAACAACTATAAGACATTTGTTGTTCGGTACTAGCGAGTGAAACCCCATTTCCGTCTAATTTTCTGATATTTATTTTGTGGGGGGAAGGTAGGCTACCGCAAATCTTTAGGAAATGCTCAGATTCGATTGAAAACTGATGAGTGGTAAGATCAGACGCTCTTGACAACGTATTTACTTGCTCGATTCGGACTCTCATTGTGCTGTGAGATGAGGAGGCTTCTAGAAATTTTGCTCTGATTTACCGAATTTTGTAATCCAAACTTCCCAGCTAAACTATCTGGATCGCTCATTTTCACAAATGTGATTTTTCAGAAGTCTCCAGACCCTTGTTACCTATGGTTCTTCGTTTTATTACTTATTCCTCTAGCCTAAGGTATTTCTTTATATAATCCTGTGAAAGAAGGTGTGACATAGCCAACCATTGGGCAATCTCTTTAATTGGTCGCTGGAGAGTTCGTTTTGTTTAAAATTGACCGGGTCGAGACGTTTACTGAGACTCTTGACTCGGCTGGATTTCGAGACGAGACGAGTCGGAGTCCAGCTCCGTGAACTTCGGGTCCGAGACGAGTCCGAGTCCATGAAAAAGGCGTCTCGAGACCGTCTCGAGTCGAGTCCAGAGTCCGAGTCCACCACCTTTGCTGGCAGAAACTACGATCACTATATGACAACTGAGCTGAAGGTTTTTTTTTAGAGAGAGAGAGGAGTTTATTCATCAATAAAGAAAATCTGCATATAGGACACCCCAGAAAGCACTAGCCTGTCAAAGGGGGTAGCAAGTGCTATACAAATCCACTGATTTACCTCTGAAAGACTTGGCCAACGCCATCATGAGAGCTATGCCACCGTTCGTCGGCGTAAAAACTGAGTTGGGGGGACGGTAGGGAGTAGTCAGTACCACTGATTCTCGACTCGAATGACGCCTCGCCCGAAGGATCCCATACACATTCCTTCCAGTGTAATTCTGAAAAAGATGTCTTTGGATTCCCTGTTGAAAGACGACGTAGCAGCTTTTCTCCCAGACCAAGGCAGGAAGAAGCTATAAGACTTCGAGACAGTGACATGCTCATTCATTACCGTCGGACTGCGTTCTCCAAATACAAGAAGAAAACTGATTCTTTAAAAGTTAAGGACTTAAACTGATACTACTAATACTATTTATACAAATATGTCTGATGTTTGGAAGCATGAATTAGAACCTAAGACGTTTGCTGTGTAAATGGAAAAGGAACAACTGAAAAATGAATGTGCAGCGTCATAGCAAAGAGTTGTTTCGGAAACATTGAACAGGGCGACATTCCGCAGGGTAGCCCTATCCCATAACGCAAAAGTCACAAATCTGTGTAAAGCATGTGCAGACCGTCCACTGGCTCACGTCAAATTTAGTGTTAACTGTGTCCTGAGAAGTAGAGGCGAAAGCCTGTTTACTCCGTTTATATTACTGTCACCGTTAATAACAGGGATTAACAGGATTGTTAGTGTTTATCCTAGATTGTTTGTTGTCGAGGCTCTCAGGCTTTCTGGGAGTTATATTCATTCAATCATGATAAACTAGCGCTGACATTCGTTCCTTCGATTCAAATTCAATTCAATTCAATTTATTTTCAAAAAATTCCCTCACGGACGAAGCCGAACATTGATTTTTTTCGTCATGTATATTCTCGTCACATAACTTAACAATTAATAACTAAATTCATTTGGTCAATATACATGTGTCTCACAGAAAAACTCTAAGTAAAACCTTTCATCATACGTAACATGTCAACTAATCAAGCATCTATAATTAAAAAATCATAACTTTGTCAAATTAACAACAAATTAAAAACTAAATAGTATCAACAATTACGATATCTACAATTCAATAACAACACACACAGAAATACAATTAATTTATTGAGGTGTTTCGGAATGCCCGTTAAAAAGATCGGTGGACGACGGAACAAAACTCTTTTTATATCGGTCATGGGAACAGTGTAATGGCTGCAACTTTGGAACAGGCTGGGCAGCAGCTCGTGCCGGTCTCGGCCTAATAGGTTGATATTCAGGGGAAGAATTTCTCGTAGACCAGGGCTCTCCAACGTTTTTAGACCGAAACTGAAACATAACTTTTTTCGGCGTTGTTCCAGGTTTCCAGGTTTATAAGATAAGTTCAAGCAATTTTCGAAAATATCTTAAAGTCATTGCTCTGCATTTTGCCTTTCGAAACCTATTTAGCGCACCAAGGAGACTTTTTTGAAATCTAAGGAGAGGCCTCGCACCCCCCCCCCACTCCAGATGGCGCCCTCGCCTCTTCCTTAAGACATTAGCACTAAAGTAAGTCGCTAGGCCGTACCGCAGTCCCCTGGGCAACCAAAGGCACGCTGCTAGGTGACTGTTGAGGTTCTACGCTACGCGCCTTCAACAATATATGCTAATCCTTCAGGAAGTTTTGTGAGTGCTAGATTATCCTTTTTTTATTAAGAAATAAATAACCATGCCCCTTACCATTCCCACTCCAAGGTTATATTCCAAGGTAAAATCCTGAGTTCCTACATCAAGTCCCAGCTGTCTGAACTGTGCGGCAAGCCAGGCATGAGGAACTCCATTGGGGTACCTTTTGGCCTCTTCCTCAAGGTCCCTGAGGTAGCCTCGAGCCAATGAGTCATCTCGAAACTGACCATGAACAAGACCAGGCAACAGAGCATTTTCTGATATGTACGTGCCTAAAAATAAACGCATGTGATCTGGCACAAGTGATGCACAACATAGCACAATTTTATTTTCAACATAAAGAAGGTAGGCTAGGGGAACCAACTATAGTAACTGCTATGCTTTAAAGTTGGCTCATGGGCCTGTTGGTTAATACCAGAAACTATCCAAGGAAAAGACATCTTATTTATCGAGCAACAACAGCCTACTGGGTATCTACGAAAAACCGAGCAGGTTTAGATAAGCTACAGATCGCTCTTACCCCATCAAATTCACAGACATTCTGGATCGCTGAAGACTCGAGTATTTCCGGTGTTGTTTCCTTGAATAGCCTAACTTGGAACATTCTAAATCATTTCAGTGTCTTTCCTTAAACGACCCTGAACTGTGCATGCCTAGGTTGGACCAGGGAAGTAGGCTAAAGGTTTCAAATTAAAGTTGTATGAAAATTAAGTGACTGACCTGCATTAACAGACTCATGAGCCAAACTGAGAAACACAATGACACCAGCTATGTAGGAAAGTAGACAGACAGCATTGTTTCGTTTCACCACGAACTGAATGACAGAATCTAAGAAAGAACCTTTTCCTGTGTTGTTAGATGTCAGAAGTCCCATTGGTATGCTATTTAAAAAAAAAGTCAGCATTAGGAATTCAATGATCTTTCTGCAACTTTCTGGTCATAGTTAGTCTCGTCTGGTACCAACAAGTGGTGACAAAAACAGAATCCTCAACTCTCTCTTTTCTGGCTGCTAAATTAGTCAGAAAGAACTGGGTGACTCAAACCTGCTTGGTTGAGTCTGGGATGGGGACTGGAAGAATGCTAAGACGCCTAAGCTAGGATAGCAATCAAATGCATTATGCATTTCACGTATTTCGGCAGCACAGTTGAAATACAAGACAAGTCTAGATCTGACTTAGAACTAGCCAGGCCAGTGGTGTGTCCAACTGGTTGAAGAGAATATGAAGGAGCAAATATACTCCCTTTGGCTCAAACTAAGACTGTAAACACTTGCCTGGAGAGGATCTAAAACATGCACTGGACATACAGGATAAAAAATCACAAGATAAAAGTTCATCCCATTATCACTGAAGCTATCAAGATTCGCTACTAGGGATATGTGGGCCATGCCTGTCAGGATGTGAATCACTAGACTCCCACTGTCCCCCAGTGGCAAACCCATGAAAATATGTATGGGCACTCAGCAGCTTATATAAGATGAATCCCATCAAGTAGTGGTGACAAGGTGCCACCATTTTGTCTTGTGCTTTTTATTTAAACTGGGTGTTAATTTTTTTTGCATTGGATAAAGCTCGAGATGGATTATAAGAGAAAGCGTGAATATGATGCTCAAGTGCAACAGGTGCTCAACAGGCAGTTTACTGAAGTAGTCAGCTATGGATATTCAGTCCTTGGTATAAAAAAAAATTCTAGGCAAGTTCAGTTACTTGTTTTATACCTGAATTTACTATATTTAAATTACCTTTTTTATGCCTGAATTTACGGTGTTGACTAAACTTTAGCCAATTATCTATGGCTTGTGACGTCGCATGAAAAATCCATATTTTCCATTTACTAACAACTGATTGTCCCTAGAATGGTTTAAAAGTGTAACAATATCCGGCGCCTCTCTGGCTGCTCAGTTCTATATATATAGATACAAATATATTCTGCAACATTAATTTAATTGAATTTCCCTATTTCTTTCAAAACGTATCAAAAACGTCACAAGTCATGGAAATAAGCAAAGGTTTGGTTCCCACCAGGTTCCCACTGAATTTACATGTAATATTAACAATAATGTAAGCTAGTTAGATACATTAATGATGGCCTTATTAAACAGATAATTTAGTCCTGAATGCAGAGGTGTATTTTAAACATTTTGCAAGCTGTTTTACACATAAATTTTTGCTACTGCTGACGGTGCTTTTTTTCTGGCTACCCTATCTTGCCCTAGCCCAGCCAGAGCCCAGCATGGGCCTGGCTTGGGCTGAACTGCTGAAGGAATAGTTACACTCTGCTAATTTTCTAAGCCTTCCAGAAAAATGGCCTCACCTTCTTCTTAGACTAAGGTGAGGCCATTTTTCTGGAATACCAATCCACTGGATGAGAAGAAAGTGGTTTTTGAATGCTGTAAAGCCGGAAGGATTTAGAAATAAGTCAATTAATGGAAGAGTGTAAAAAAAACCTTGTGCGATGACTATTTTGAAATTTCGCTCGTAACTTAGAAACCAAGAGGTAATACACAGATAGCAAGAGTTCGAACTTTGAAACCGTCGAAATATTCAAATTCTTGGAACGTGTCATGTTACTACAGAAACAACTAATCATTGTGGGTGTGAGAGGTTTCCACTGCTCAAGGCCTGTTTTTGGTCAGAAATCTCTAAAACTTGAAGGACCTTGGAACTTGATACCACATTTATTTGTAAGTGGCTTATTGACTATTGTACTACAATTTGTAGTATGAAAATTGCAGAGACACTGTGAGCTGTTGTTGACAGGTTGAGCCTGGGTTGAGCATGCAGCAGTTGAGTTTGGATATGTGTTTACTGTTGCATACCGCTTCAGTGTTGCCACTCGGCCGTCACTGCTTTGTGGTTGCCTTGGCAGGAAAAGGACTGCTTCGTGGTGCCGGTCTCGTGATTTCCGTGGCATACTTTAACTAAAATGCGGTAAAATTTGCCGTGTGCCCGAAAGACGCAAAATCTTGTATGTATTTCTGGAAGAGCAGGTGTCAAAAAGGTAATTTCAACAGCTGTGGATGTGGAGTCTACATTAAAGAAATGAATCTGATGGCCATCGAAAAGCTCCCAAATCACTTCTGCATACTTTCAGCTGAGATTAACGCCCTTGTTTTAGCCTTACAGACTGGGATACAGTGCAGCCCGCAACATAGAGACATTGTAATATTCTCGGATTCATTGTCAGCGATTTCACTTTTGAAACGAAGAGACTTCTGTTGCATAGACAGTGACCTTTACAAACTTGGCAGCCTCGTGACGAAAATCCAAGAAACAGGAGTGACAGTAACACTGCAATACGTCCCCAGCCACATGGGCATCGACGGCAATGAAAGAGTAGAAGAAGCAGCCAAAAAAGCGATGTGCCTAAACACAGCATCAAGAAGGCCAATGAACATTAGAGACGCCATCCGAGTAAGGGCGAACACCGTTCAGCAACCAGGGAAAGACCCCAAATACTCAACCTTTGTGGAAAAAAAATACAGCTAGATCTACCACAGAATAAGAGCCAACGCGTGCAACTTCAACCATGCAGCATACCATTTCAAGTCAAATTGCCAGACGGATCATTGGTAAAGTCCCCGTTATGCAGAATCTGCCGCAAGGAAGATGAAACACTAGACCACCTGATATTTGGATGTACAAGCAGAACTGTCAGGAATCATCACCAAGAACGCGTTAAGGGTGCTTTCTACAGCGCCAAACTTAACCCCTCAACAACCACCCTCACAAAAGCAGCACGCACTGAAGATCAAGAGTGCCACATATTCTCTTCAGTCATCAAATTCCTGACCACCCTCGAGATCAATGACAACCAAGTGGCAACACTGGTTGAATAACTAAAGAAGATAACTAAAGCCAAAGTGGAGCATTTGCTGTCCGAAGCGGTCCGTACTACTGAAGAAGATGTTTCTGAAGTGGCAGGCTGTGTTTATTCCTTCAGTTTTAATGCTGTAATATTTAACGTAAAAGTGAGAAAACACGTGCTATCTAGGGCATTTGTGGTACATGGGGCAGTTTTTATTCTAAGCCTTCATCTTCGGCATTCATCACAGTAAGGCTAAGAAGAACAGCTTCTTTAATGGCTGGCACTGGTATTTCGCTGTGCTCCATATCTTAAAATCTATCCTTGTATGTTAAAAAATCGAATTCAAGCCACGCTGGAATCACCTTCTCACAATTTCGCGGTATAGTTGCAGTATAATCAAAACAATAGTTGCGTTCGTTGCACTCCGGTCTGGTTTTGGTGTTTAGTCACCAGTGTCCGGTTCTTTGCTTATAACGCGTCTTTTCGTTCACCAGTGAGTTGATGAAAACTTTCTAACTCCTCGCTACAGCAGGGCTCACGAGCAGGTTCTGGTTAGTCTGCACCGGTGGGCACTAACCAGACACTGGTTAGTCCGAAAACGGGTTTTAAGATCGGTGAGTAGTCACTGGTGAGTGCAAAAACGCGTTATAGGAAGCACTGGTGAGTAGTCACCGGACAACGAACGCAGCTAATATGCAGTATTTCCCTGAGAATTGCGGTATAAGCGGCAGCACTGTATCCCTTGCTTATACTGTTTGTTCTGCTCTTTGTCTTTTTTCATTGGTCTTTAATGATGTGCTAAAAGCAAAATTTCTTTTTTCTTTCCAGAAAACATACGTTCAACTTTTCGTCAGCTCCATGAAAGTAGCCTGGACCTTTGACCAGCAGTTAAAAAGGCTTGACCCTGATTTGCCCGATCTGCTTACTTTTGAGCGAACAGCTAAAAACGCTGTGAAAGAAGTAGTGAAGTGTATCCAGGATCAGAATATTGCTGCGTTGTCAGGTTTAGCGTCACTAAGGGGGCTGCAGGATATTCAAGAGGCGTCAGACTCGCTACCAGCCGAGGTTAGACCGTTCATTACAAAATTAACCTTTGGTGCTGCCAAAAAGATAACTCTCAGTGAAGAAGACAGAGCTTTGCTGTGTGATGTTGACATCCTTTGTCTAGGAATTAAGCGGAGACCAGAGTTAGGGGATGCTTTTCTCATTGAGGTGCTTTCGAAGTTTCACAGGGATTTCTCACCAGAGAAGCAACCCGATTGGACTATCACAGCATTTACCCTTAATGTGAGGAGATTCAGGTACTCGTAGTTTAATCATTCGTGGCTGGTTGGTATGTTTTGAGTTGTGTTAGTTTCTTGGATTTATTCGATTTTTTTAATTCAAGCAGCTAGCTAGAAAGAAGATAGGCCCTGTGATTCTTTCCCTGGTACCTTTTGGTGCACTGTTTTGTATGATCTTGCGTCCATAGAGAGAAAACAGTAAGATTAAGATAGAAAAGAATGTGTACTGGCGAAGTGCATAAATAAATTTTGATTCAAGACACCAGTTTTCTGTGTATGCACAGGTCACGAGAATGGGTATTAAGCTGAGCACTTGGGTGAATGTAATCCTGTCCTGCTCGTGCAACCCCGTCTACGACCCAATCACGCCGTGTGTGGACTTTCGGGTCTACTAATTTGTTGACCAGCTGATTATCTTTAATATGTTATGCGAGGGATAAATACGGTTTCGGATATTCTTCCGGGAATTATCATTGCCGGAATCTTAGAAACGTCGGAACATCCAAAGAGATTATTAGCTGATTAACAAAATTCCCGAAAATCCCTTTTTTGTTCTTTAAAGGACCCCTCTTGCTTATTCTCCCTTTTATAATATACCTAGCTTCCTTATGGAATTATAAGCTTTAAAATCCCTACCTTTCTTCATTGTTTCGTTTTGTGTCTACGAGTTTTTAGCAATTTTGCAGTCGTGCCGAGTTTCGCTCGTCAATCAACGCTAAGTTTGCTGGAATCTTCAGCGTCCGCTGACAACTCTTTCACACACGAGGATATGAGAATCTTCTGTTTTTAGTGGAGTGTTCCTTGGAGGCAGGTTCTGGAAATCTAAAACACTCCGTATAGAGGGAACAACAGACGCAAGTGAATAATCACCGGCTACTACTAGGAGTCCCTCTCATGATACATCTCTCAAATAAAATTCCAACTCGGGTTCCGTCATGCCTCGTGTTAGTCACGGGGAAAAGCTTACTACTAAGTCGACTTCTACAACAGTCGTGAGAAGACAGAATTGAGCTGAATAGTTTTGATATGAGATAGCTGAAGTGAAATGAAATATTGTCTGCGCTGTCTTGGCGATCTAAGCAAGACATAGGCTACACTTCAAGGCTGGGATCCTGTGGGATTTTGGATTCAAATAGGATCCTAGTAGTGAAGCATTTTCCCCTACCCTGAAGTGGACTTCCTCAGTCCAGTTTGCTTTGAGGCTACTCTCGTCCAGTCGAAAAAGAAAATTTATCATCCTCCGAGACCAATGGATTTGTCCCGACCCAACCAGACCGGGAGGCAACAGTTTGAGTGCTGTGATTCCTCCCTAGTAGGCTACCTTCATGATGACCCAGCCTTCGGTTACGCTTTGAATAGACGATCAGGCTCGGGTTCGCACGGATTGTACTTTCTGCCCGAATCGTTCCGTATGGAAAAGTTTAGATTTTCTCAGCTTGATGATGAAAGTGCAGAAAATTCAGCCGGAAAATCCTGATCGCGTGTTCTCACTATAGGGGACCGAAATGGAAATAATATAAAATAGTGTACTGAGAACTTCAAACAAAACAGATATATAACTGTGTAAAAATATAGAGGAAGATAAAAGTTTTCCGCCTATCACAGACTAGAGTATATATATCTTAGGCTAGGATGCCAAAGTAATTGATCAGTAATCTCTGTCGCCATGTATCTCGTTGATGTTGTAAAGCTCTGGTGCTAGCTCGCATGGGAGAGCTTCACGAGGGTCAGCGCAGGTGAGGGAGTCCTGGTCAAAGATGTTTCCTCCCTCGCAGAGGAACCTTGAAATATACAAATGGATGTCATTACTCTATCTGAAATGTCTTTAGCTGCATTCGATTCAAGTCCTCCTTGTCTCGGTCTTGTCTTATTGTTTTATTTAATTTTGTCAAGTGAATGACTCTGCAGACAAGTACCACAAATAAGATGCAGTCGAGAAATTGTGTCATTTGACGGGCAAATAAAACGAGATTTTGCTGACTGGACCAAGACAAGTTTGTAATATACTCTGAAACGGATAGGCCTAAGGGCAGGATCGTATTTTAAGGTTAAGTGAAAGGGGTAAGGAGATGTATTTTCAGAGGTTGATATTATGGCAGCCTTGTCCGCAGACTATAACAAAACACAACTCAGCTGCCTGTCTTTCCTCTTGGGACTCTTCTCGCTTAGGTTAGATATTGCCTGATCAGTCAGGGGAACGCGGGGGGCCTTTTTATTAGTCCACTCTTACCCTCAGCCCCACTCACAACCCGATCCTTCCTAAGGTTTAGTTTAAGAAGAGATTTGTTGTAGGGACGAAACACTACAGCAAAAGTCACGAATTTGAGGTTGAAAACTTTTTCTTGTTCTTTTTCTCACTGTTTTAACTGCCAGCTTGTCGCACGGTTAGTCCGTACCAGCATCCAACTGGCAATATTGTGAAGACTCCGTTAGCCTACTAAATTCTGTAAAAGCTGCCAAGGCCAAGTGGCATTGACTTGCTACTTACGTATATCTATCTACGACAGGTCGACCAGTCTCGTCGATAGTTGGATTGCAGACGTGGTATGTTCTGCATTCCGTTTCGACGTCGGCAAAGTAGCCACTGCGACGACCTAAAAAAGCGAAATCGTCGATCTTACATTCTATCACTACGCGGGTTCGAGATGTATGGGGCACCCACTGTCCCACACAGTCAAACGAACGGTGAAGTGAAAAGATCACGTTTCCTTCGTTGGATTTTCCACGGTGAAGTTGATTGCGCAAAAAAAAAAGTCGGCGACGAACCGCCCGACCGTGGTCGTCTGCCCAACATAACACTGTAACCTGTAGAGATGAGGGAAAGGAGTGACGATTTTGAAGTTCGCTCACCCATCATAGGTGTTTAGGGCAAGGCAGAAGTTGCCCAGAAGAGGCAAGAGGTGATGACTCCGATTACGTCGAGGAATCAATCTGTTTCTCACGGTGCTCGTCACGTTTTGAAGCCGACCTCTGCACAGGTAAATGGAAGACCTTGCTCCTGGCAAGATAACATTCGTTATGCTAAGTTTATCAGGAGATGATGGTCGTAATTAAATCTAATTGACACTTGCAAGTAAGGTGCAGGACTGTATGTTCTCAGATAGCCAAAAAACGCCGTTTAACATTACAAAATAGGTAGTAAGCTAATTAAAGTAGTCATCAGACATAATTATTGTACCATAACCAAGACAAATAGCTGCACGCATAAATCATGTTTCAACATGCTATGTTAGATCCTGCGTTATACAAGCAGGATGATAGTCAGCTTGCCGGAGCAGACGATTACACGCAGAAGCCTGTGAAATGTTTATGCTGTAGTCTACTTATGGCCTCAAAATGTGTTGTTTCCGAGGGTTTACCCACTCCCCAGCACCTGCTGTACACCCTTTCGAGGCACCAACCGAAATTATCGGTGCCGGCACCGGTAGGTAGGTAGGTACTTTATTTGTGAGTAGCCGTCCATAAATTAGGTGATTCATCTCTCATGCTTATTTTAATGTTTAAACACGCGGTAACCGGTGCCGGCTGGTGTCAGGCGATGCCGGCACCACGGCACCGGGCACTTGCTGTACACTTAAATCGAGAGTGGGCAACCCCTCGGTTATTTCTGCTTGGAACAATAACTGCTAAATTTTGTTACACGTACAAGCTTGTTAATTCATCAAAAAATTGCTTAACTGTACACAAATTTTCCTCTTTCCACCCCTGAACTCCCGTCATTGTGTTGTACGTTCATCCTTAAGTATTGTTAGTGTCTTCTTTTATTTTATTAACTTTCGAAATCAGTTGTTAGGATAGGGATATTTGAATGCAAAACGGATAGGCCAGCTACACATATCCGTTTTGCAGTGTCAAATATGGTTCGCAGTCAGCTTGGGCTGAAGGATTGTCTGGCCTAGACTATGGACAACGACAGAGGGCCTATTTCGCCTGCGGCGCTTAGTTTAGCTTGTTCTGGGTAAGTCGTCGGAAGCTTCGCTTTTTAGCGAAAGCTGAAATGAAAATCTGAATGTGTGAATACGAATATACGAATTAACATTCAAGGAATAATCTCAACTGATGCATTACAGTTAGTTTTACACCGGTTCTATTATCTGCAGGCGAGATATGTACGCCGTGCGGCGGGTTTTGTCGGCAAATTTATAAGTCTGTCAGCAGAAACTGGATGACCCCCCCCCCCCTAAAGGTAAGTGACGCCACTGGTGCTTCCCACAAGTCCAACCTCGTACCGAGAGTCGCCGAAAAGTGCAACGTCCGTGAAATTCCGATATGGTCAATGCAAAACTGCTTCAACCCTTGACAAATAGTTACCATTTTTACCCATCATGTTCCAGGGCATAAGTAGGCTGATGGTGGGTCAAACTTTTCTTGGGATAAAGTTTAACTGGCAACCTGGCATACCGTCTTATTTTTGTATCTTCTGTTTGATACACTAAATTATGTTGACTCGGTTGAGGGACTTTAATATATTTTTCACAATGGACGGACGGACATCGTAAAGTTGCGAATGTGGACGGCATTCCGACAAAATCAAAATGTTAGGCCTCGCAGTTTGGATTTTATTCGAGGACGTCCCTCTTTCAAACCGAGGACGACAGAAAATCTGCCATATGCCACATGCCTGGCGCTGCCTTATGCCTGGCTGCAGAACAAGTTCAGAAGAGTCGCAGAATTAGCAGCCTAGCGAGTTTGTTTATTGACAACAAGCAACGTGGTGTTGATAAATTGATCCTAAATATATGAGATTTCAGGAAGCTAACACAAGCTTGAAAGATCTTTCACAAAAAAAACATCGTTCCTTTAATGGACTAACGCATTTTCGTCAGGTTTTCATGCCTATTTAAAGGACCTGTCGTACCTATAATGCCAATGCAACCTACTTCCGTAACATCATTCATTAGTTCTGAATCCCGGAGATCCAAATTTCACTCACTAGTTTCCATGCCCATTATGCTCCGGACCAGGGACTCATAAATTTCCTTCACAGGGAGCCTGTCAATAAGAGATTTCTGATACGCTCTTGACCGGTCGGGATGTAGTTCGAGAAATACCCACGGTCCAGTGACGTTCAAGACCAGATAGACAAAATTTGGGATTGGCTGCTGGCGCCTTGAAAGAGGAGTCTCTTTGGCGCTCACGTCCAATGAGGCAAACAAGAATGCCGATCGACTCAAGCGGGGATTTTTGGAAAATGGATTTGGTTCAGTCATCATATCAATATAGAAGCATAGGAAATGACAGGCAAATTTATGGGTCCCTGTCCGGACGCATATCATGCTATTGATGCGTAAAATTGGTTTTCCGAATTTTACCGAGATCGATGGATATTTGTTCAAAAGCAGAGCAAAAAAAGTAAAAGTAGCAGAGCAAAAGTATGAATACTTTAAAGTATTCATATAGTTTTGAATATTGAAACGTTTACAGTAAATTTGCGAAATTATTTTCGTGGTTCAGCCCTTGTCGGTGAACCTTAATTAAAAGCAGGAATGTTCTCAAGTCACATATTGTATTTGGCTAATTTTAACAAGAAACTGCATGGTCTTCAAAATAACACTAGGATTTATCCTCGTCCGAACTTTCGGTGGTCAACCCACGACAAGCCACGCGTGTGCTGGAACACACCCTCTATCAGCTTGCTGTGTAGCCTAGACCACCCTGACATGGCTGGTAATTCTGCCAAACGTGTGTCAAACGATCTTCTATTGTTCATCTCCGAATAATGGATATTAGTTTTCTTTTCATTCCGACCATTAACTCGCAACCTTGACTTGGAAGGATCGTAAATTTAAAAGCAAGCGACCTAGAGCTAGAAGAATGGTGTACAAACAATTCATATAGTACCCCTCGTTTTGCTGGAACAAAGCCGAAAAAGTAAATTATATTACGACAATTTTATATTTTCGCGGAAGTTGCGTCTTTTTCCTGTGCTGCCTGACACAATAATAGTAATAATCTACTTGTGCTCTTGGGAAAGATAGAGATCCGCAATGTGGAAATAAGAGGTAGGAGCAAAGTGTGGACAAACAAACAACACATTTTTTGGAGACAATCTAACAAAAGAAGGCCACAGTTCTGCGTCAATCAAGCTAAATGGTTTAGTGGGAAATCAGTTTGATTTTGGGACAGTAAAATAAAAGTAATAAAACTGTGCTCATACTCAATACAGGAATTTATATTATTGGAATATAGCCTAAGGTAGTAGAAAACTGTAAAGATTTTGTATTATTATTATTATTATTATAACAAAAAAACGTAGGAAGGTCACGGTTCTACATCAGTCAACGAAATCGGTTCTCAGCTAAACGGTTCAGTGAGAAATCGATATGATTATGGGTTTCTTTTTTTTGCGAATCTTTCGACAATTCGTGCATTTTTTTTAAAATTCAAACACGCAATATTATGGAGAATGCATGTTTCGGATCCGCAAAAGAAAGCAGGTGTAGAATTTGTAGAAACGGAAGCTGCGACCTTCATACACTTTTTTGGCTTCGTGTCGCTCCTCGTCTAAGCGGTTGGTAGGACCAAGAACTAAAGTATTTAGCCATGGCCCTAAAATTCATTCATATTGATATATACACACGACATAACATATGAACATGCTACCCAAGGAATACCCTGTTATGTAATTTTGAATTATGCAGCGTTTACAAGTAGAGGAAAGTTTGAACAGCATCCGCTCTTGGTGCCAACATTGTGTATATTTGACAAAAACAAGTGCGCAAGCGCTCAGACGTGGAGTGTAAAAGAATGAATTGGATTGTAACGTTGAATTTCCCGTAACGTTTAATATTCGTATTGCATAGTTATTCGTGAAACCAGCAATTGAGCTCTCAAAAATCTCCAAACACGGCTCAGGCTCAGGCTCGAACACTCTAATGTCAAAGTCATAAATTTTCATAAGCGCGTCCCATCTGACACCTTCCACGTGAGAACACATGTTAGTTCATTTGGTGACACAATCCCTTCGCATCAGTCGTAATTCGGTCTCCAATCAATCTTTGTCTTTCCAGTATTGCTTCGTATAAACCCCGTAGGCTTGTTTCAATACACTACTGACATTAATTGCATCAATCTTGAAATGTGTTTCGTTTATTATACCTTGTTCAAACAAATTAGGGTAATGTCAAAGTCATAACGTTTCAGATCACATTTCATCATTCAAATCCTTCCGCGACTTCACATGTTGTGACTAATTGACAGCTCAAACCCTTTGCGAAACATGAAACCAAGCAAACGCAATGCGCATCTTACGAAAAGTACTGTGTACAACTATACGAGGTTTTAATTTTGACGAGTGTCATCGTTCACGAACTTAACACATGGGCAATCTGGGCCCCGTTGCTAAATCTCAAATCACGGGCAATCCGGGCCCAGTTGCCCATGAACAGGGAGGGTGGGGGAGGTTCAGTCTCAAGATGTTCTTCGTGGCTAGAGGATATATACATATATAACCACAAGTATACAAGAGTTGAACTCGAGACAATGTCATAGACGAACGTAACTCATAGGAAATATGGGCCCAGTTACCCACGAACGGGAGGGTGGGGGGGGAGGGTGGGCATCAAATTGCTTATCTAAACCTAAATATCGTCGACTATACCAACTTGGAGTTTGATTCCAGTCACAAGTCAAAAAATTTTCTCATGGGCAAATTGGACCCACTTGCCCATGACCGGGGAGGGTGGGGGGTGATTCAACTCCACATAGATATTCCCAACCCGATGATCCAAAAGCACAAAGGAATTTCATCGCCCTATCTCCAGTTAGTGTCAAGTTAAAAACATAAAAAAATGGGCAATCTGGGCCCAATTGCCTCTGAATCGGGTGGGTGTGGGGGGTGGGACCCCCAAAAGGCACAACCAGACCCCAATACCCACAAGTGTACCAAGTTTGAACTTGATACCTGTTGATTCCTGGCACGGGTAACGAACTTTACTCCTGGGCAATCTGGGCCCAGTTGCCCATGAACGGGATGGGTGGGGGAGGTGCAACTTTAAAAGTAATTTCCCAGCCCTGGGATCTACAAGTACAAGGAATTTCATCGTCTTATGTCCAACTATGGTCAAGTTTTGAACATCATTCACTGGGCAATCTGGGCCCATTTGCCCCTGCACCGGGTGGGTGTGGGGGTTGGGACCCCCGAAAGGCACAACTAGACCCCAATACCCACAAGTGTACCAAGTTTGAACTTGATACTTGCACTGGTTCACGAGTTATGAGCTCCACAAAATATGGTGAAAACCGAAAACCGAAAGCTGCTAGAGCGCTCGCAATAGTGGATTGTTCCAAGGAACACTCCACTAAAAAATCACCAGCCAACAAAAACAAATTTTGATAGCATTTATGACACCAGTGCTGATGACTGCTGTTCTCAAAAGCTAGCTATACTTTTATTTCGTCTTTTCACCAGTGCCGTCGACGAGTTTCCTTCATTGATGAATTCCTTTCATCTTGAAAGGGATTCTCCTCCCGCTAGACTTTTTTTCTAGTCGCGTTTTTTTCAAGTCGACCAGAATTCCTTTTTACACGGCGGGATTTCTTGTCTGTGTAGTAGAATTTTGCGTTGTGAGGTCGGCCGTAGATATTCTGACGTCATACTAGAGCAAATAGTGACACAATCCTTAACACAATCAAAATAATACAGTATAGTCAGTTTTGAATGATACAAAGTTGGCTTTTCAGTTAAACTTCAAGCTATTTGGTCAATAAAGATGATCGGATCCGATGTTGTGGACACAGGGACTGGAATCCTAAACAGCGTTCTGTCCTTTTTCCCGCACTGTCACCAAAATCCGCACGAAGTTTAAAAAAGTTCAGTAGCAATGATGAAGGTGAGAAAAATCCAGCTGGGAAACCCGGACCGTATGTTGGTAGCCACAGGTACAGCGACTACGTTTCTGACCTTTTCTTCAATTCCCACAAAGCCAACACAATCTGCGCGGACGAGCTGCAAATGTCCCTTTCTTTGTGGAACTGATCGAAGTCCGAATTTTGTACGGTAGAGACAAGCGTAAAGTACAGTCTCGGTGTAGCCACGGCAAGGAATCCGGATTTGGCACCACTGCATTTCCCACTATTTTGTCCCTGTATTTTCTAGTGGAAAAAGAGATGAGTGGTTAATAAAAGTAAAACTTTCTTCATACCTGCACATCTAAAGGTAGAAGGGAATCTTTTTGAGACGGGGATATCCTCTTCTGGCTTTTTCGCCTTCTTCTTCTTCTTCTTAGGTGATGCTTGACTCTGAGCAGCAGCTGTCGTGCGAGTTGTTGTTGTCGCTCTGGGTGTTGTTGTGGTTGGTCTGGGTGTCGTCGTGGTTGTGGTAGTTGTCGTGGTTGTTGTTGTAGAGCTAGATATCTCTTCGGCAGACTCTTCATATTCTACTTCTTCCTCAGCATCGGCCCCGACGCTGCCTGTCTGCTCTGCGGGAACGTCTTCATCAGAGTAATATTCCCCCGACTCCTCTTGAGGACGAGCCTAAAAGTAATGTTAATAGTTAATCATACAACTTGATAACTTGATCAGAGTTATTCAATGAAACAGGCACGTATTTGTCGATGCGAGGACACCAAGTTTACCGGCTGAAAAAAACTCGTTATAGTGAACGTGGGAAAACTATTCGGCACCAGAGACACCGACAGCGATCGATTTTTGTATGCACTGGGAGTGACGATGCTTTAACTATTTTTATTGTATTTAGTACGAAGAGTGCTTATGCAAATTTTTGCACAAAGACAGTAGGTGAGGTGACACAACAAATCGTGTGAAAGATTAGATGATCAGATGTTTTGCTGATAATGAATTTGATGCATTTCTCAGACGTTCTATTGTATTTTGTTTCAATTTTTAGGCATAGTTAGCAGCGTGTTTGTTGGGAATTTTTGGTTGTTGTGTTGTTTGGGCGTCCCAGGTCGGGTGAGTCTTTGGACTTTCTTTCTTTGGCCTTTTTTTTCTAGTAACTTTGTTTTCGGTGTTGTTTTAGGGTTATTTAGCCCCTTACATGCTATCCTCTGGGCATTGAAGTGTTGTATAGATTTTTAGTTGGAATAAATCCATTCTGTTAAAAAAAAATAAAAAAAATACCAGTGGTTCCTTAACGAGGTAGTTGGTCAACCGCCTAAACTGACAAAGCTTATGCTCTCGACAAGCTGTCTTCCAAGCGCCACTTGAAAAAAAAATCGGCAATGTTAAAGTGCATTGTTTTTGCTACGTAGCCTACATGTGCTTTATACGGCCAATCGGCTTTTAAACTGTTCATTTAGTCATTCAACAGATCGTTCACAGCAATTCGCTCCCGGCAAAATGCAATCAAGCAGACTTATTAATCCACGTTTCGGTTACGGTGGCTCTCTGGATACTGTCTGGGGGGTAAAAAAGACACCAAAAGAAAGTTTGTCAAAGGGTCCGCCATCACACAAATCCTGGATTCTTTTAGCTCCCCCATCCTACCATATACTCTTTCTCTTTGCTATAACCACTTGGCACATGTCTTTCCAAGAATATCCTCGACGGCCCGTGATTTGCTTACCATTGCGCGGATTTCAAGGGTAGGCCTATGTCCCTACCAGAGGCGTCACGTGTGGGAGGGGGGAGGCCCCCCCCCCAATGAGTTGCGCCGGGATTTTCCCGAAAACAGTCGGTAAAAATGACCAGCCAGTCGGTAGAATAGCTTGGTCCTGCCCCCCCCCCCCAAAAAAAAAATATTTTGGCTAGTAACAACGCTGCAGTGTTCACTACCCGTGCTCAATTATTCTCGAATATTCTTCAGTCCCTATCAGATATTACTTTTGGACCGTCCTATGCCACTGACCGCGCGCGCCTCACTTTAGATGAATAATGTCGGCTTCAGCAAGGATTCATCTGCGGCGACTCAAAGAAACCTAACGAGGCGGAAGAAGACTAAAGAAAACATTGCGGTGGCACTGTATGCGACTCATGTTGACCGTGATTACTCTTGATGACTATCTCTCCTTGCCGCTGCAGAATCTCCGGGTAACTAGCGGAAGAAAGGCAGAAGTGGTATCACAGCTGCTACCAAAGATCGCCGTGATTGCTTTACACGGGATTTGAGTCGTTGAGTTTGAGTCATTACGGAGACGTTTACTCCTTCTTCCTGAGGATCACTGGCGTATTTTGGACTTAGTCATATAGAGTACTCGCGAGGTAGTAGGCTACTAACTTGCAATCATGGTCTTTTGATTATACAAGAAATAAGATATTTAACTTCATAGAATGACTTCAAAAAGGGTATGTTCATAGCTTCGTGACCACACGTGCGTATGGATTTCTGAGAATATGCTGGTCCCGAACGTAAAAGTGTGTCAAAGAAAACGAATAATAAATATGCCAGAACAGGGCTCCTGCTTTAAAGTTTAACCGAAAAGGGCTAGGATAGGACAATCTAGTTACCCATCACTTATTCACTTAAATTGGCTTGAAAACCCGCTGAAAATGAGTTACTTCGTTGTTCCGCTATTATAATCGATAATCGATTTTCAATTAGTGGAATTTCCGTGTGATTTATGGTGCCTCGATGCGCTTGTATTTGTGTTGTATGCCATACGAGAAAGATTTATCATTTTTATTTGACAGTGCGAAACGGATAAGTCAGCTGACATTTATTGGAGCTATATTTCGGCCCTTCTTGGCAAGGGTCCTCTTCAGGCTCAAAGCCGCTCAAGATGGAAAAAACGAAACTTGTGATAACCAACGAACAAGTTTCGTTTTTTCCATCTTGAGCGACTTTGAGCCTGAAGAGGACCCTTGCCAAGAAGGGCCTTGTTTGTGTTTAGATAAAAATTTCCCGCGTCATAGTAGAATTTTCGCTGTGGGGACGGCCGCAGATGTTCTGAACGTCATAACTAGAGCAGATAGTGGAAAACAAAAAAATCGCTTTGCAGAATCCAAATAATTCAGTGTATTCAACTAAATGACACAAAAATAAGTTGGCTTTTCAGTTAAACTTTAAAGGCGCTATTTGTGCCGGGGAAGGCAGGGGCCATGGCCCCCTTGAGTTTCTAAGGGGCACAAAATCCAAAGCTTTTTTGTGTATTATTCCACGTTTTCTGTCTATCAGTCAAGTTATTTTTACCGTTTCGTATCTGTTCCCGAGAATAGCGATAACGCAATACTGGTTTATCCATTGCTAAATTAACCATAATTTGTACTCTAGATCTACCATTTTTGGTACCTTTTTTCCCTCTAAATAGGTTTCAACGGGTAAAATGCGAAGTAATGACGGTACTTTTAGGTATATTCGAAAACTACTTTAAACTTACCTCAAGAAGAATAATTAATTTGTTTAGTCTGAGTAAGAAACCTAGGATGGGGACCCAAAATTGATATTTGCCTCTCCCCCCCCCCCTAAGGTGTACTGAAATAGCGCCACTGGAGACACATGCGACCATTACGACGAAAAAAAAATCTACGTAGATCTCCATAACGTAAAAAACTTGCATAAACCCAGAATAGAAACGTAACGTAAGGCAACCTCAGAAACAGCTTAGGAAGAAGGAAGTAAAGAAAATGGATTTTCTTGACGAGATGGTTTGCCGCTCTGTCCACCTTGAATTTGTGCGAACGGAAATAAGTTGCCTTCGACAAAAGTAATGAAAAACTGAGAAGAAAAAGAAATTCCGCCATTATGTTTGCGCAGGTCTGAAGGGGTCCTAAAAGAGTTGAACTTGAACTTTTACATTGTTTGTTTTCAGTATTTTATATGTAATTTGACCACCATTTATTTTATGTTGACACATTATGTTGTTTTTCATTTATGTCTGACGTTACAACCTGCTGTTCGGCTAGTACGGAAAGTAGCGTAAATTTGCACGTGTCTGACAGCAGTTTAATTAATATGATAATAATAATATAGATGTGTTGCCTACCAAACTACACAAAGTACGACAGGGGCAGAGTATAAGATAAAAAAAAAAATCCGAATGGTTAATCATCAACTTTGATTACAACAAAAAAGAGGTTTGCAGTACAATGTCTGCAATTCCTCCTATCGATTAAGTTATACCCATCGCCTAAAAACGCCAAACATTAAAAAGAAGAAGACGACCGTGTGGTTTTCTCTGTACCAGAAGATACGTAATTTTGCGGAAACCTAAAGGGGGGGGGGTGCTGTCCCCCTTCGCATTCTTTACCGTAAATCTTACATAGGTAAGACCGAAAATACTTCAGTGAATTAACAACATACGAACGAAAAGTAAACACGTAGACTTGAGCACTTCGTCAACTAGGTTTTATGGTGTTTTTTTTTTCATGGGTAGCTCTGAGTCCGCTTGGGAAGCCAGGGGGACAGCCGCCCCCCCCCCCCTAAATGACGCCCCTGTGTACAAAGCTTATCAGAGCGCCAAGTCCCGGACTGTTGAAATAGAAGAGAGCTCCAACTATTGTATTTCTACTATTCTTTGCCGTAATTCGGATTCACGTTGAAGCGGAACACATTAGGCTTAAGATAACAGGAGGCTTACCTGAACAGTAAGCGCAAAGAGCGCAATAAGCGCGAAAGTCAGCCAATATCCTTTCATGTTTCTATCACTGGCTCTGTGTTTTCGTAACTACTAAAAAGTTCTGAAGATGCCCAGCTCAGAAGATTGCATATGGGTTGGGATGTTGCTGACCCTGAGTGTCAGGTTGATTATTTTGCGCAAAAATGTTCATTGTGCGTCAGGTAGAAGGCGAGCCATGAGCGCATCTTCGCGCCGGAATGCGCTGGCATTACCCTTGGTATCCTCGACCTTTCTCTTTCAATGGACGCTTCTTTGGCTCTAAGGGGCATTTTAGCGTAGAATTTGCATATTACTAGTATGGACAATGCGATACAGGTGGTGAAGCGAGGGGTATACGCACTTCCAAAACGTACGCAGTATAAATATTCGTATCCAAATAAGGTAAGCACGGTGCTGAAGCTGTTCCTTTTCTTTATTTTTTATTGGTGAGGACTGGTAAGGCAGCGATGGAGACCATTAATCACGGTGCGGAAACTATTATTTCTTTCAAGTGGTGAGGACTGATGCGATTCATTACGGGAAAACAGTAAAGACTCGTTTTGACACGGGGACGGGGGGACAAGCAAAGTGTCAGTCGGAGGAGCGGTCTCGGGAGTGATAAGGTAAGCAGGGGAAGCTGTACAGGAGCCCCCTGCACACCCTGCACATGGTTAGGTGTCAGAGGGGGTCTCAACTCCTAGAATGATTCTAGAGAGAGAAGCGAGGCCGGTTCAATGTAAAAGTCGGGCTTACATCTTCGCGATATTTTGGGCTTCCAGGCGGGATCCCCTTCCGCACAGTTAGCCAACCCTTCCGGATTTATCATGATGATAGCTAATTTTGCTATTCTTCAACATTTCCGGCATGTCCCTTCAAAGATCTTTTCCTGCCAATCATTATTTCTTTTTCTTCTGCAAATTCAATTCACTTTATTTCTAAAACGTGAAGCGGACAAGCCAAATATTCGTTTGATCGTCAATAACAAGACCAACGTTTTCGATGGGATCCCAAAAATTTAATATTTGGTCCAGACATCTAGGTCTTGTCTTCGCCACATCTTGCAGTCTTCGCCAGGCTAATCATCCGAGAAAACCACGTTCAGATATACCTCTGTAAGCCATATTATTTTGACGATACTGATCGAAACTTGCTGCTTTACTTCTGCCAAATTTCCTGTTTCGGCCGAATTCCGAGCGAACTACTTGCCCAGCAAAAAAAGATAGTTCAGAATCAAATTCAGCGTATCTCCTTATCCCTATAAAGAACATCTAATCAACTTCAAATAAAACTTTAACTTAAAAAAAAATCCGGTTTCGACATGATTCCGGATGAACTATATGTCCGGGTAAAAAATGATTGTCATATACAGATTCAGCGTCTTTTCTTACCCTTAAATCTATCATCTAATCAACTTCAAATAAAAATTTTGCTTTTAACAAATTTTTCGGTTCTGGCAGGATTCCGGACGAACTACTTGTCCGGCGAATGGTTTTCACCATCGTGTTCAGCATGTCTTCTTACCCCTAAATCAAACATCTAATCAACTTCAAATAAAACTTTTACTTTTAACAAAATTTCCGGTTTTGGCCGGATTCCGGGCGAACTACTTGTCCGACGAGAAAATAATTTTCATATTAGGATTCAGCGTGTCTCCTTACCCCTAAATCAACTATCTAATAGCTTAAAAAACATTTTTTGCCTCTTAATTTGAAACCCCTCCCCCACCCTCAAATACATGGCTACACAGCCCATCTTCGAACTTGACTTGTACTTTGATCCATAGGATCCTCCCACCAAGTTTCATCAAAATATCTCAATCCCTTCGAGATTTATCGTGCTTACAGACGGACAGACAGACGGAGAACTTTTGCAATGTCATAGGTATCCCGCCACTTACGTTTTGGGATCCCAAAAATGTATATACAACTTACAGTCAACACTTATGCATTAAAATAAAAGTAATCGTCCGATACATTTAATAAAAAGACTTAACCTCAGGTACACAGTGACTTACTTCATTTGCATATTCATTGCATCTCTTTTGCGTGCTGCCTCTCTGACACCCTTCCAGGTTCCAGAACGCTGGGTGTCCAGCATCCCCGACTTCGACATGTTTTATGGCCTGGCTTCCCGTTCCGGATCATCTCGACGAAAACGGAATCCGGAAGAAGGTGAACCCTGAAAGTTTCGGACGTGGGATGTCCGACAGTTTAGACCCCGAGGCCGGAAGCTGCGAACCCCTCACAGGTGTTTCACCGCGTGGCAAAGGTATTAAGCTTCTGTCATTTGGGAAAGATGAGCAATCAATTACGAAGGCTTTCAAACTGACTTCGCAAGGCCACGTTGATCCAACGGTAGACGCAAAGATCACTGAGCTTCAAAATATGTAAATGATGCCCTACCTTACTTTTTAGTCTGCAATTATTGCTTAAATCACAGAGATAACGCATTGTTCTTACCAAGGCTTTAAGACCCTGTATAACCATCCCGTAAAATTCCAACGCAGCACGTCGTTTGGGGATCCCAAAACGTTAGTGACTGGATACCTATAACTTAGAAAAGGGGTAGAGATACTTTGTTGATGTTTGGTGTGGGGATCCTTTGGGTTGAAATTACAGGTAGGTTCGTAGACGGGCCCGGGGCCCTATTTTTAGGGGTGGGGGGGGGGGGGTCAGATTAAGTGATGAAAACATTTTTTTTTCATGCTAATGAAACAGATTAGTAGTTTAGAAGTTTAGGGATAGTCTTTTTCCGAGAGGTTACCCACTCTCCGGCAACTGATGTACACCCTTACCCAGCACCGACCGAAAACAACTGTGCAGGCCTTAAACCAGGCAATTTTTGATTAAATTAGGCTGACTTCTTCTAACACATGGAAGCCGGTGCCGGCACCGGCAGGGCACTTGCTGTACAAAAAAAAATCGAGAGTGGTCAACCCCTCGTCTTTTTCTCTCTCATGGCGCTGAATGTTGCGACACATGGCAAATGAGGCTCACTCTATGGGCTCCACTTCTGTTATAGGCTATCTTTGCGACTTGAGTACAAAATTTCTAGGGCAGTTTATTTGGGGGTCCGCTCATGTGTGAAAAGAAAACTAATTTCTTGTAGAAAGTGATCAACGTAGGGATTCGCGACTGTCATCGTGGCTCTGAACGGATAAATCGGCTACGATTTTCTCTGTCGATATTTTGGTCCTTCTTGGCAAGGGTTCTAGATAATTGCAGGTTCATTTCTTCTAGTCGTGGCCTGACGAGTATTTGATTATACCAAGGATAATACTACTGTTTTTGGGATCCCAAAACGTAAGTGGAGGGATACCTATGACATCGCAAAATTTGTCCGTCCGTCTGTCCGTCTGTCCGTCTGTCCGTCCGTCCGTCCGTCTGTAAGCACGATAACTCTCGAAGGGAATGAGATATTTTGATGAAACTTGGTGTGAGCATTCTTTGGGTCAAGAGTAAGGTCGAGTTTCGTAGATGGGTCCTGTAGCTCTACATTTAGGGGTGGAGGAGGGGGTTCAAATTAAGGGACAAGCAAAATATTTTTAAACATCTAATGGGATAGTCGATTATGGGGTAAGAAGGCATGCTGAACACGAATATGAAAACCATTTTCTCGCCGGACAAGTAGTTCACCCGGAATCCGGCCAAAACCGGAAAGTTTGTTAAAAGTAAAAGTTCTATTTGAAGTCGATTAGATGTTGGATCTAGGGGTAAGAAGGCATGCTGAACACGAATATGAAAACCATTTTCTCGCCGGACAAGTAGTTCGCCCGGAATCCGGCCGAAACCGGAAAGTTTGTTGAAGGTAAAATTTTTGTCTGAAGTTGATTAGATGTTCGATGTAGGGGTAAGAAGGTATGCTGAACAATAATACGAAAACTGTTTTCTCGCCAGACAATTAGTTAGCCCGGAATCCGGCCGAAACCGGAAAATTTGTTGAGAGTAAAAGTTTTATTTGAAGTTGATTAGATGATAGATCTAGGGGTGAGAAAAGATGCTGAATCCGTATGACAATCATTTTTTAGCCGGACACGTAGTTCTTTAGGAATCCGGTTGAAACCGGAAATTTTTTTAGACGTTAAATTTTTCTTTGAAGTTGGGATGTTGGATATAGGGGTAAGGAGATACGCGGAATTCGTTTTTGAGCTTTAGTTTTTCGCCGGACAAGTAGTTCTTTAATTTCGCCAAAACCGCAAAATCACAGAAGTAGGGTAGGATCGTTTCGATCGGCTTATAGGGGTAAATATACATGCTGTATCCATATCTGAACTTGGTTTTCTTAATGATTAGCTGTTTGGCCTGGCGAAGAAAAAACCTTAGCCTACTGTCTGGATCAGATATTGAATTTTTGGGATCCCATCGGAACCTTTGGTCTTGTTTTCTACCGCAAACAATTCTGGTGCAAAATAAAACAGATTCAGTTTAATTGTACATGACCTAATTGACATTGTATAGAGTGAGTAAATTGTATAGAGTGTATGTGTTGAGGTCTGGCTTCACTACCCAGATTTTTCGCCCGTATTCTGGGTTCCGTTTTCTTCGATATCGGTATGGGTAGTGAAGACAGGTTTGAAACGGTCTAAAAAACACCCCGGACGCGTCCGGGAATCTGGTAGAAAAATCTACCAGATTCCCGGTGAAAAGAAACGGGAATCTGAAAGTACTTTTCATTTGACTTGGAGAAATTATTGTGCTGAGGTGGTAAAATCTAAGAAAATGACAGAAGTGCTGAAAAATACCCCATAGTGGACTGTTGAAAATACATTTGATTTGATTTCTGTTTGGGATCGTCTTCACATAATCCGGACCCCAGATTCTGGGGCGTCTGGGTAGTGAAGCCCGACCTTTAGAATTATTTTGTTTCGACTAAATTTTTGCGAAACCAAAACTGTATTTAAATCGTACAAAAATATAATATCAATTAACAAAAATATTACGTACTCGTATTTCAGTGTATCTCTGTTGACATTTCCGATGCTATCTTTCTTTAGAATTTTTTTTTTTGAAAAATTAAGTGAACTGAATTGACGAAGACCCTTACCAAGAAGGGCCGAGTTATCACTAAAGCAAATCTTAGCTGACTCATCAGTGCACCACAAAATAAGATTTCGCAGTCTGCTTTGGCTGAATAAGTGTTTGATATCGATAAAGTGACTGAAAGTGCTTTTCATGAACCCTTGAGCGTGGCAGATACCCTTTGAGCGTGTTATGTTCTACTTACCATAGTTACTACACTACGCATGACGTCACAAATTTTGGCTTCTTGGAGTCAAGCCTGGATCGCATTTTTCTATTTTCGGCAAAATATCATACTCACGGGGTAATCCGGCCATTAACGTTACAGACATACGCTCTTCATAAAATCCAATACCGAATTATCGCCAGATGTGCTAGTGGAACAATAACAATCACACGTGAGAACGGGGGACAAGTTATCGGAATGGAGAATGAGTGATTAGGCTTTCGGCTCACACCGACCCGCTATTAGCCCCATCGGAAAGTGATTCAGCAGTCAGCAATGATGTCGGAAGCCAAAATTGACAAACTTGATGTAGACTGACAAAACAGAGTTGGATTGAGAACAAACAGAGGTAGAGGCATTTTATAAAGCTTCAAGTATGGCTAGGCCTAAGACAATTTGGAAATGGCCAAACAAATCCAGATAAACTTATACCACGAAGTAACACGTCATTGTTTACTTTATGCCAGCGCATCTAGCGGCTAAAAAAGAACTAATCTGGATGTAATTTTATGAAGAGCGTATTCTTAGCTACCACGCTTAATACGCTCCCGGCCATGGTAACCAAATACTCTCTATTAGTCAACATTAAAGTCTAACTGAAAAGCCAACTTATTTTTGTATCATTTAATGTATGCGACAAGCCGTATGGCTTACTCCATTATTGAATAAAATAAATAAATAAATGGAATACATTGAATTATTTGGATTCTGCCAGGGAATTTTTGATTTTCCACTATCTGCTCTAGTAGTGAGGTTCGAAATATCTACAGCTGACCCCACAACGCAAATTCTACTATGACGCAGAAAATTTGAATCTTAACACAAATGCGGCTTTTCAGTGGCCAGTAGCGAGCGTGGTGAAGACTACTTAGTGCCTGAATGCCCGTGCCCCACTATAGTCACACCTGGTAATAACGCCGGTAATAAGACCGTCTTACGGTCGAAACTGGGAAGAAAAGACGCTGAAAACGTAAAATAGACGAGATTGAAAAATCCATCTCCGCCATTTTGAAACGTAACGTAAACGTCTTTGGACCAATCACAGACCACAGTCACTGACTTTAGCTAGTTTTGTTTACAAATTAGTGATGATGCTGGTAATATATCTTGAATTTATTCATGCAAGGTGTGACCAGGATGAAAAGTTAGAGTGGGTAATAACCAAATTAGCGAACCAAATTGCGTACAGATGTGACAGAATGTGGCCCGGACAGAACACAAATTTTTCATAACTCATTTTCGTCAAACATACGACACGGGAACAGCGCATAGAGGTACCACGAATCGGAAAGGTAAATTCCACTGTTCGAAAATCGATAATTCATGAATAGTGGAGCAACGACGTAACGCTTTTTCATCGGGTCTTTGAGCCTTTTAAGTGAGTAAGTGACGGGTAACAAGATTCTCTTTTCTAAGCCCTTTTCGGTTGAACTTTAAGAGAAGGTTGGAATGATCAGCGTAGTCACTTTTTACGACGTTGGAACGAAATGTTTGACAGTGCAAAACGGATACGTCAGCTGAATTTTATTTGAGCTATGTTTCGGCCCTTCTTGGCAAGGGTCCTCTTCAGGCTCAAAGCCGCTCAAGTTAAAAAGAAAAGTTTTCCAACTTGAGAGAAATGAAGGGCCGAAATATAGCTCAAATAAAATTCAGCTGACGCCTGACGTTCCGTTTTGCATTGTCAAATACGATTTGCAGTCAGCTTAGGCTGAAGGAATATTTAACAGGTACTATCAAGGAGGCACACTCGTGCCTCTTTAAAGAGGCGAACCACGACAATGTTAAGCGATCTTCGGTTCCAGTGGTCGCAGAGGGATGGGGAGGGATGCATTTCGTAGCCCGAGCTCCAACTAAGAAACCTGCCAAATTTCATCCCCCTCCGACTTTTCCTTCATGGGGAAAATCTGGCCGAAAGTTTCGACCCCCCAACCCCACCCCCCCTTTAACGTTGTCCGATCGGGCTGAAATTCACAAGTTAAGGTCCCCTAGGGCCCAGGAGCTTATGCGCGAAATTTCAGCTCGATCCGATAACTCCTTCCCTGTTTTCCAGAAACCACGCATAGCCACTTAATGTTCATGTTCTCCTTTTGTTTTTTTTCCGCCACGCCTACAGGTCACAGCCGACATCGGATCTGGGTGTACGAAGACTCATTCGACGCGGAATTCTCCGAGTAATTTTGCTTGAAAGTTTCGTCGGAAAATCTTAACCCCCCGATTTTCTAGCTTAGAAAAACCCCATTTCCCCATAAGAGCCCATGTTAAGTTTTTTGTTGTTAAAAGTTACGAATTTCAACATTCAAGTACATCAAAATGATCAGCTCGACATGGTGAGACTGACTGAAAGCTTCAAAAAATTCTGGCTTAATCCGTAAAATTTTTATTTGAGAAAAATGACAGAAACCCTTTTTTTTTTTCTGCCACGCCTACAGGTCACAGCCGACATCGGATCTGGGTGTACGAAGACTCATTCGACGCGGAATTCTCGAGTAATTTTCCTGGAAAGTTTCGTCGGAAAATCTTAACCCCCCGATTTTCTAGCTTAGAAAAACCCCATCAAGGAGGCACACTCGTGCCTCTTTAAAGAGGCGAACCACGACAATGTTAAGCGATCTTCGGTTCCAGTGGTCGCAGAGGGATGGGGAGGAATGCATTTCGTAGCCCGAGCTCCAACTAAGAAACCTGCCAAATTTCATCCCCCTCCGACTTTTCCTTCATGGGGAAAATCTGGCCGAAAGTTTCGACCCCCCAACCCCACCCCCCCTTTAACGTTGTCCGATCGGGCTGAAATTCACAAGTTAAGGTCCCCTAGGGCCCAGGAGCTTATCCGCGAAATTTCAGCTCGATCCGATAACTCCTTCCCTGTTTTCCAGAAACCACGCATAGCCACTTAATGTTCATGTTCTCCTTTTTTTTTTTTTTTCGCCACGCCTACAGGTCACAGCCGACATCGGATCTGGGTGTACGAAGACTCATTCGACGCGGAATTCTCCGAGTAATTTTGCTTGAAAGTTTCGTCGGAAAATCTTAACCCCCCCGATTTTCTAGCTTAGAAAAACCCCATTTCCCCATAAGAGCCCATGTTAAGTTTTTTGTTGTTAAAAGTTACGAATTTCAACATTCAAGTACATCAAAATGATCAGCTCGACATGGTGAGACTGACTGAAAGCTTCAAAAAATTCTGTCTTAATCCGTAAAATTTTTATTTGAGAAAAATGACAGAAACCCTTTTTTTTTTTTCTGCCACGCCTACAGGTCACAGCCGACATCGGATCTGGGTGTACGAAGACCCATTCGACGCGGAATTCTCCGAGTAATTTTCCTGGAAAGTTTCGTCGGAAAATCTTAACCCCCCGATTTTCTAGCTTAGAAAAACCCCATTTCCCCATAAGAGCCCATGTTAATTTTTGAAATTCTTAAAAGTTACGAATATCAACATTCAAGTACATCAAAATAATCAGCTCGGCACGGCGAGAATGACTGCAAGCATCATAAAAATCCAGCTCCATTCCAGAAATTAAATTATGTAACTGGAAAATCAATTCGAGCCAAAATCCAAAAAAACGTTGAGTTTCTGCGAAACAACCGTTTTTGAAATTCTTAAAAGTTACGAATATCAACATTCAAGTACATCAAAATAATCAGCTCGGCACGGCGAGAATGACTGCAAGCATCATAAAAATCCAGCTCCATTCCAGAAATTAAATTATGTAATTGGAAAATCAATTCGAGCCAAAATCCAAAAAAACGTTGAGTTTCTGCGAAACAACCGTTGAGTTTAGGCCGTGCTGATATTAGTGCTGAAATCCAACGGCTTTGACGAATTATAAGTGGGGGGTTTTGTTGTGGGGGGCGGCAGCCCCCCACAACAAAAAATCTGTACAAAAGAGTCTTTAAAAGCGGGGGGGTTGGGGGGCGGCAGCCACCCAACTTCCTCTCCTAATTCCTGTACGAGGAGTACAGGAATTATTAACTTACATCCACCATGGATTGTAGAAAAACGTACAGAAATAATATGAAAAAAACTTCGTTTTCTTAAAGAGTTAAAGAGGCTGCGTCCCAAAGTCGAACCTTAAAACGTACAGGAATTAGGAGAGGCAGTTGGGGGGCTGCCGCCCCCCAAACCCCCCGCTTTTAAAGACTCTTTTGTACAGGTTTTTTGTTGTGGGGGGCTGCCGCCCCCCTAACCCCCCGCTCTTGGCTTCGGAAAGGCCCTCTTTTAATTAACAAAAAATACAAAACAGGTTTTTGTTTGCTACCCTACCCCCACCCCCAGCTCTTAGCTTGTGTGCTCTGTGTCTGGGAAACAGTTTCAATAATTATGTTAAAATGTAAATGGAGTGGTCAACTTCATTGTTACTAATTACTAGTTTCGGCGCAATGGTTCTCCTGTCCTCTTGTGTTTAACATTTTTCGAAGTTATTCCATTATTCATTCATTTCAATTTTTTGTTAATTTGTTGTTAAAAGTTACGAATTTCAACATTCAAGTACATCAAAATGATCAGCTCGACATGGTGAGACTGACTGAAAGCTTCAAAAAATTCTGTCTTAATCCGTAAAATTTTTATTTGAGAAAAATGACAGAAACCCTTTTTTTTTTTTTCTGCCACGCCTACAGGTCACAGCCGACATCGGATCTGGGTGTACGAAGACCCATTCGACGCGGAATTCTCCGAGTAATTTTCCTGGAAAGTTTCGTCGGAAAATCTTAACCCCTCGATTTTCTAGCTTAGAAAAACCCCATTTCCCCATAAGAGCCCATGTTAATTTTTGAAATTCTTAAAAGTTACGAATATCAACATTCAAGTACATCAAAATAATCAGCTCGGCACGGCGAGAATGACTGCAAGCATCATAAAAATCCAGCTCCATTCCAGAAATTAAATTATGTAACTGGAAAATCAATTCGAGCCAAAATCCAAAAAAACGTTGAGTTTCTGCGAAACAACCGTTTTTGAAATTCTTAAAAGTTACGAATATCAACATTCAAGTACATCAAAATAATCAGCTCGGCACGGCGAGAATGACTGCAAGCATCATAAAAATCCAGCTCCATTCCAGAAATTAAATTATGTAATTGGAAAATCAATTCGAGCCAAAATCCAAAAAAACGTTGAGTTTCTGCGAAACAACCGTTGAGTTTAGGCCGTGCTGATATTAGTGCTGAAATCCAACGGCTTTGACGAATTATAAGTGGGGGGTTTTGTTGTGGAGGGCGGCAGCCCCCCACAACAAAAAATCTGTACAAAAGAGTCTTTAAAAGCGGGGGGGTTGGGGGGCGGCAGCCACCCAACTTCCTCTCCTAATTCCTGTACGAGGAGTACAGGAATTATTAACTTACATCCACCATGGATTGTAGAAAAACGTACAGAAATAATATGAAAAAAACTTCGTTTTCTTAAAGAGTTAAAGAGGCTGCGTCCCAAAGTCGAACCTTAAAACGTACAGGAATTAGGAGAGGCAGTTGGGGGGCTGCCGCCCCCCAAACCCCCCGCTTTTAAAGACTCTTTTGTACAGGTTTTTTGTTGTGGGGGGCTGCCGCCCCCCTAACCCCCCGCTCTTGGCTTCGGAAAGGCCCTCTTTTAATTAACAAAAAATACAAAACAGGTTTTTGTTTGCTACCCTACCCCCACCCCCAGCTCTTAGCTTGTGTGCTCTGTGTCTGGGAAACAGTTTCAATAATTATGTTAAAATGTAAATGGAGTGGTCAACTTCATTGTTACTAATTACTAGTTTCGGCGCAATGGTTCTCCTGTCCTCTTGTGTTTAACATTTTTCGAAGTTATTCCATTATTCATTCATTTCAATTTTTTGTTAATTTGTTGTTAAAAGTTACGAATTTCAACATTCAAGTACATCAAAATGATCAGCTCGACATGGTGAGACTGACTGAAAGCTTCAAAAAATTCTGTCTTAATCCGTAAAATTTTTATTTGAGAAAAATGACAGAAACCCTTTTTTTTTTTTTCTGCCACGCCTACAGGTCACAGCCGACATCGGATCTGGGTGTACGAAGACCCATTCGACGCGGAATTCTCCGAGTAATTTTCCTGGAAAGTTTCGTCGGAAAATCTTAACCCCTCGATTTTCTAGCTTAGAAAAACCCCATTTCCCCATAAGAGCCCATGTTAATTTTTGAAATTCTTAAAAGTTACGAATATCAACATTCAAGTACATCAAAATAATCAGCTCGGCACGGCGAGAATGACTGCAAGCATCATAAAAATCCAGCTCCATTCCAGAAATTAAATTATGTAACTGGAAAATCAATTCGAGCCAAAATCCAAAAAAACGTTGAGTTTCTGCGAAACAACCGTTTTTGAAATTCTTAAAAGTTACGAATATCAACATTCAAGTACATCAAAATAATCAGCTCGGCACGGCGAGAATGACTGCAAGCATCATAAAAATCCAGCTCCATTCCAGAAATTAAATTATGTAATTGGAAAATCAATTCGAGCCAAAATCCAAAAAAACGTTGAGTTTCTGCGAAACAACCGTTGAGTTTAGGCCGTGCTGATATTAGTGCTGAAATCCAACGGCTTTGACGAATTATAAGTGGGGGGTTTTGTTGTGGAGGGCGGCAGCCCCCCACAACAAAAAATCTGTACAAAAGAGTCTTTAAAAGCGGGGGGGTTGGGGGGCGGCAGCCACCCAACTTCCTCTCCTAATTCCTGTACGAGGAGTACAGGAATTATTAACTTACATCCACCATGGATTGTAGAAAAACGTACAGAAATAATATGAAAAAAACTTCGTTTTCTTAAAGAGTTAAAGAGGCTGCGTCCCAAAGTCGAACCTTAAAACGTACAGGAATTAGGAGAGGCAGTTGGGGGGCTGCCGCCCCCCAAACCCCCCGCTTTTAAAGACTCTTTTGTACAGGTTTTTTGTTGTGGGGGGCTGCCGCCCCCCTAACCCCCCGCTCTTGGCTTCGGAAAGGCCCTCTTTTAATTAACAAAAAATACAAAACAGGTTTTTGTTTGCTACCCTACCCCCACCCCCAGCTCTTAGCTTGTGTGCTCTGTGTCTGGGAAACAGTTTCAATAATTATGTTAAAATGTAAATGGAGTGGTCAACTTCATTGTTACTAATTACTAGTTTCGGCGCAATGGTTCTCCTGTCCTCTTGTGTTTAACATTTTTCGAAGTTATTCCATTATTCATTCATTTCAATTTTTTGTTAATTAAAAGAGGGCCTTTCCGAAGCCAAGAGCGGGGGGTTAGGGGGGCGGCAGCCCCCCACAACAAAAAACCTGTACAAAAGAGTCTTTAAAAGCGGGGGGTTTGGGGGGCGGCAGCCCCCCAACTGCCTCTCCTAATTCCTGTACGTTTTAAGGTTCGACTTTGGGACGCAGCCTCTTTAACTCTTTAAGAAAACGAAGTTTTTTTCATATTATTGTCAGAAGGGTGGAACCCACTCTTTACCAAAACACGCTGGGAACCTCGGAAAGGACAAGAAACATCACCTGAACGAACCCTCTGAATTAATTCGAATCCTGTGAAAACCAATCAACAACGTTGGTTGTCGTGACACTTCTAGCTCTTCGCTGGTCTCACGGTCACCATGTTTATTTATTTTGTTTTGGTTGGTGTTTTAATATGTAAATTTTACTTTGTTATATTTTACTCCGCTATAACCAAAAAGTGGGTAAATAATAAATAAATATCGCCAGGCGTGGCGAAATTCGCTCTCCGTGTGAATTGGGCTTTAGTCATCACGAGTAACGGACACCAGAATCGCCATTAACTATTGGAGACGGGTCGTACTTTTGCTACAGAAAAGGGTCAAACTGATGCTTCGCAGTTTGCAGTCGAGTGATTACTTGCTGGGATTGCTTGACGGGCTAGTCGTAACAGAGTTTCATGGATAGCGTTTTCAGGAAAGATGGTAAATTCACGAAATAGCAAGTGCTGTTTCCTTTGGCCGTGAAAGAGTTTGCGCATCATCTTGCCACACAGATTTTACCTTCATCCGACCGAAAAAACAACGAAATTACCACTCACGAGCTGCAGACATGAATCAAGTGATAACGGGTGACGTGGTACTCGAAGCTAAAATCACACGAAGATGCTTTTTATTGTCTTCTGGATTTCAAAGGCGAAATTTGATTAAATAAGAAGTTGCCGCCAATTGTGTTCGTGCTCATAATTTGACGACAAAATTGGCAGAGTTCATCCCGCCTACGTTGAATGAAGGTTCACGCTCAATACATTCACTCTCGAGGTCTTTTGACTGAGAAGATATTTCTAGTTTGCTTCTGAAAATTGACTTGAAGAAAAACTCTAATTAGAAGTTACTTTTTTTACAATAAAATAGCCCAGAAATATTGGTTTTCAGAAACACTCGTACTTGTCTTAATTAGGGATTCTCTTGTTAGCGCTTGTCGAATCTGACCGGGCTTGGCGGAAAAATACAAGGTTTCCTCGCGAAAGATTTAAAACTAATGTGCGCCGTGCTTAAATGCTAAAGGATCAGAGCGACAGCGGAAAAAAACAGAGTGAAAAAGACAGCAGAGACACGTCAAAATCAAAGTTCTTGTCTGGCAACGCTGGAAAATCTCGGCTAGCGCTGAAAAAGTCAAATAAAATTATTCACAAGGATATTGTTTAGGTGAAGATTTCAGAGGTTAGTAGACCAAGTTCGACTTCGCTGGGGGTGCGAAAACAATGAGCAGCGAGCGGGTCCTTTAACGATGCACAAATGGCAATCTGAATCAGGCCATTTGAAAGGATATTGTACAGCTTACGATATTTATGATTTTGTAAGTGCTTATGAGTCATATCCATGACGTTATCAAAAAGATATGACGTAAGCCTCGACAGATTTTCGGTAAACACACACGGTTTCACAGGTTTGTTGTCTAGCTTGAGCCTGAAGAGGACCATTGCCAAGACGGACCGAAATATCCCTAAATAAAAAATCTGCTGACGCATCCGTTTTACGCCTATCTGGGCATTATATGCATTATACATTTTGCTTCTTTAACGGATTCCACCAAACTGCGGCCCGATGCCATCACCACTCAATGGAACTAATTTTTTTTTTTTATATAATTTTTTTTTTTCGTCGTCGTACTGAACAAGACGAAAAAGCCTACAGGAGCATGTTCGTAAAATGTACTCGGAAAGGCAAGCGACGACGGACAAATCATGGGCCTCTAGTTCCAACGTGCCAATAAACTTGGAATATGAGAGGTATAATGAGTAATGACTAGAAGGGCGATACAGAGCATAAAACATCAGATCCTCTAAAAGCGCAAATATAAACTAAAAAATGGCACCAATCGAAAACAATCACAAAACACAAATTTTGGAAGAGAGAATTTCTATAAAACTTGCCAAGAAAAACTGGCACGATCCCTTGTGATTCTGACACGCCACATGCAATATATACAAGTCTCGACATAAACAGAAACAACAATTGACACTACAAAATAATACGTGGCTTAGACTTTTTAAGTGCCCACTGTGCAAGACAAAAAAACAACAACTGGGTGATGAAAAGTTACAAGACGTGAAGTTCTGATTTAGTAAAATAACATTCCAACGATTAGTGCCAAGAACTATAGTCATGAGATATGTAGGCTACGAGTATAAGCACACAGCAGGGGGACATTTTCGAGTGGTGGGTATTTTCGCGTTGGTGCCATCTAGCTGGATGGTCAATACTCTTGATGACTAACTCCACGTGCCGATGAGGAATCGCCGTGTACCTAACGGAAGAGCCGGAAACGTCAGCACAGCTGTTTCCAGCGAACGCCGTTTATTGGTTGACACAGGATTTGAGTCATCGTTCCGGCGACGTTTCTGGTTCTTCCCGAGGTTCACTGGCATGTTTTCGAATGAATGAATGACGTCACCATCCAGCTGAACGGGTGTCTCGTTGACGCTGCTCGAGCTCTGCTGAACGGGCAGAGGGAGGGAAGATATAATCATCCTGTCTCAGCCCATTTCCGCGTGGGTGGCATCATCCATTGTCATTTCGCGTGGATGGTATCTTCCGTCGAGCACATCAGCCATTCACATGAAAATGTCCCCCAGATATGCAACCGCAACGGGCTCACTCATCCATCAGCAGCAGCATAGCTCATGGTAAACCTAAGAAGACTCCGTTCAAACCAGTCTACCTTCAAGAACAAATAATCACAAGAACCTCCGTCTATCTCTGTAATACGACCACGCGGAATCGAATATATTCTGATACCCTACCCGATGCAAACGAGCGGAGGAGGAACTACGCAGACCATCATAATTTGTTACCTCTACAATCAGCTTATCGCAGTAGAACCCCGCAGAAGAATACGAACGTCGTCTGAGTTGTCCTTTACAGCTGATTGGTTGTCTACCACTGTGACGTCATGTCTAACTCGCTGCAGACCGGGTTCTCCATCCCTGCAGGCATCCTACAGTTTTCATCTGGTATGCGCAGCGGCGAAGAGGGAAGTAGACGGGTATCAACTCAAACCTCACAGTAAGTACCTCTAGCTCGGCTCAGTTTTATCGGGGTATCCATAGTCGCTGCACGGGACCAAAGACGGTGGTTCTATTGTATTATTTGTTCTTGCTAACATAAACCTAATTTTATGCTTTTCTGTAAAGATGGAATTTATAAACCTCGCAAATAAACCCGAAATAAATTATGTCTGAATTCAGAACAAGGACTTCAACGTCTGAGCGCAAGGACGCCTTTGTGCTCTGTAAGTACTGAATTGAAAGACTAATAGGCTCATCGTAGCCAAAAGAAAAAAAGAAAGAATCGAAGCTACCAACTGGCCGAGAATAATTCTTGTCTTCCAATTTTTATATAATTTTCTCGTTTGACGGGGAGGGGTGCTCCTCGACAACCGTACTCAAGAGTATATCATGTGGTAGTACGGTTTTGCATCACTCCTCACAATCATCGCTTTTGACGTTAATCAGAATAATACAAACAAAAAATTCTTGAGTAATTCTCCAGAAATTCTTCCAAGCTTGCTAAGTATACCCTATACCATCAATTTAAGTTCCACCTGAACTGATTTCAGGAAAATCGAGTAAAATTTTCTCAATGATTTTGTGGTCGACTACAGCATAAGGAGGCAAGGTTCCCAGCATACTTTCTTCGTTTCGTATGTTGCTCAGAAGGGGCGAGAGCTCCTGTAACTTGTAGTTCGTTTCCATCCACGACGTGTTACGGAGAAGATGATCAAGCAGCTGCAAACTGTAAGTTCTCTCCTGCAAAAAATAAGACACCATAAGAACATGGTAAGCTAGCATGTTTTTGACGAACGCCCTGACTCTTATTCCACAATCCTTAAAAAAAATTCAACACCAAAAATTTTGCTCAAGTAGGTTACTATAGATCGTTGTTTTTTATTATTTGTTTCCACGGCCATTTGGCTTTTTTGTGCAGCAAAATCTTACCTATTTTATCTTATCTAAAAATGAACAGAGACCTGACACCAGGTCCGTATCCAAGAATTTATTTCGGAGGGGGTTTATCCGCGGGTCGGATCATACCAAAAAGCATAAAAAAGACAAAGACCAGAGGTTAAAGCCAATTAAAAAACGATTATTTTTGTATTTTTCTGAGAGAGTTTGAACCCCCTACTCCCACTCCCCTGGTACGGACATGCCCGACACTAATCCGTTATTTTTAATACACTGTAAAAAGACTCAGAAGAATAACAATCAGTACTTTTAGTTTGTTCTTTATTTTATTCAAATTACTGTTCATGAATATTTACAGATGTATTTCATTATATTCTTCGGTGCCGTTCAAAGTTGCACAATAGGTATGCACCGTTTCTGTTTTTCTACCGTTTTCTGTTCTTTCGGGAAAGAAACAGACGAACAGAAAACAGGTAGCCATTTTTCAAGTGCCGTTTCTGTTCCATTTTTAATAAGACCTTTCTAGCCGCTTCTGTTTTTATTTTACCTATTTTTTCCAAATTCCATTTTTTGTTTTACGACCTGCACGAGTGGCGTTCCGGCGCAATCTAGCGGATTTTATTATCCCGACGGATTATACCATCTGCTGATATTTTCTGGTCGGAAGAAAAGATTTGTGAGTCATAATACACAGATTGCACCCCATCCGACGAAAACGGATATCTCTACAAAATCCTCAGAAGAGGACGAATAACAAAAAAATATCTTTAGGAGGTATAGGACTTTAGACTGCGAGACTAAATTAAAGGCGTTTGGTAACCATTCTAAGCAAGTGAAATGTTGGAAACGTTAATCTGGTTAGGGGAGAGGGGGGCAGGTTCGTTATGTTTTTGCTTTTTTGCATACCAAGATTTCGTTTTAGGTTCTGTTGCTTCAATTTTTTTCCGACTGACAGAACCATCTTTTAGCTATTATTGTTACTTTTTAGAATTGTGCTACATGTTACAGTTTCTTTGCAAATTCCATTTTTCTGTTAACCACTTTTGTCCGGACCTGCCCCCGGACTGGGGGCAGGTTCGGACATGGCTGGGGCAGCTCCGGACATAAATTCTTTTAAACCCAGGAAGGAGCTGTATACACGTTAATTATTTGCTTTCGTTGCCTCAGTTCATTTTCGTTTGTTTGCTTCCGTTTGGAAAAACTGTAACCTGTATACCCTCACTTGATCAACATTTGTTACTATCATCTGGATTTACTGTTACCGCTAGGTCTGAATATGACTTATTTTCTTCCGGAATGGGTCGTAAATACTTTCTGAGCCTTTCTGGTGATTTTTTTCCGTCCCTGGTTCGATTTCCTCTTCTTTCATTATTTTTCTTTCTTTCCCCTTGAACTTCCCTTTCTTTCTCGTCCGAACCTGCCCCAAGTGTTTTTGTCCGGACCTGCCCCTGGTGCTGTTTTCACAGATATAAATTTGTAACTCTCAACCTTTTGTAGCAATTTCGGATTTTCATTTTTCACATGGCAGAGCCGGTCTTGAACTACCAGAATAAAAATCACCGACGATGTAAGTGGCTTTGAAACTACCAAAAGGAGGTCTCAACCCCATGACATAGAACTTCATTTCGTACCAAAAAAGTGACACTAACATCGGTTTGCTATGATTGCATCAGCGCAACTGCGGGAATTTTTGACAGTAGAAGCGTCTAAGTGTAACAGCTCTGAAAAACAATTTTGCGTAATTTAAATTTCAATAGTGAGGTTTGCAGAGCTGATGTCCGGACCTGCCCCTATGACGGACCTGCCCCCCTCTCCCCTATTTCTTGTTGGTATAATAACACTTTAGCAAAAGAGTTTCCTTTATAATTGGAGGTTGAAGGCTTCAAAGTTTGTAAATAAATCGCATCATACTGGTCGGTTATGACGCGTTTTTTGAAATCCAACCAATGGTAAGCCCGAATCGTTTTTGTACTGAAAGTTTGAAGCCTTCAGGCTCCCATTTCCGACGAAACTTTTCTAAAAAGGTGTAATTATACAATTAAGAAAGAGCCAGCGGACTGTTTCTGATCATTTACAGACTCAGAATAGTTATCCAACATGGACAAATCAGCAGCAAATCAGTCTCAAATCCGGAATTCATATACCTCCTAATTTTAATTACTCTTTTAATACCTTCTCCTTTTTTGTCGGGTAGGTTGCAATCTCTTTATAGACAGAAGAGCAATTTTCTAAGACCTGTTTCATTTTGGTTGGTAAGTAGGTGGTTGCCATAACAACCTATTTAAAGTATAGTAGCAGTTACAGTTAAGACGTTTGTAAGCAGACTTTGATGATTAATTTTGATAATAAAAAAGGGCAGTCTTTTTTTTCACCTTAAAAAAATTAACTCGTACACAACCTTCTCTCGCCAGATCATTCACTCACTTCCTCCCTGATTCCCTTCCTCACACTATTTACCCTCCAACAGGCGCCTCACTGTTCCAAATGGTTACCCTTCTCTTATCTGATAAACCTAAAGAAGTGGAAAAACGGAAATACCTGTGAAAACGCCTTTTTTTTTGTAAAAACAGGTCGTTTCTGCTCTTCCACAAAAAAACGGAAAAACAGAAACGGTTTTTCACTGTTCCTGTTTTGTTTTTTATTTGCCTTTTTTTACCGTTGTTTTAGCCAAAAACAGAAACAGTGTCGACCCGCATACGTCTATTGCGAAGGAAACATGAAGGTTTCCAAAATGTTAGCATGACACACAGACTAGGAAGAAGCCAGCTTCTCCTATAGGATTATTGGTTCTTGCGGAACAGCGCTGGAAATGAAAGAAACTTACCTGATCCCCAGCCTCAAAGTTAGCAATATTTCGAAGCACTATATCGACGATTACTTGCAGATCAGTTGCATAGAACAGGGAAGCTGCCTTCTGATCAGCGCAGATGTCCAGAAGAAATTTCTTTAGAGCGGTATATTCGGACTCCTTCCTTCCAGCTTCGACAAGATCTAGCGGGGAAAATGACAAAATAAAAACCAGGAATTCGTTGAAAACAATAAATCTACAGCATAGCCAGAAACATTCACCGGTTTGGGGATCCCACATAAATGTCTGACCTCGTTTTCGTTAGTACTCCGACTATATCCAGAGTATATTAGACATAAATGAACCCGATGCCTAGGTCTGGACGATTACAACATAGTGGACTATTTTATGGTTATTATATTCGTTATCCATCATAAATTCACGTGTCAGCCCCACACCTGAACAAAAATTATAATTAGTAAGGATTATAACTAAAAAGAGGAAATTTTTGCATTGTTTTAATTGGAAATTTAAAGGACAAATTAAATAGTGGAATCGAGATAAGATTTTTTTAACTTTAACGTTAAATTTTGTACGATTATTTCTTTTTAGAAAGAGTAGGTGATTAAAGTTTAAGGAACTATTGACGTCACCGAGTGGAGGAGGAGTCGTAGCCCAAAAAGTAAAAAAGATGATTTTTTTTAAAGGCGCGGGTTAAACAAAAGAAACAAAAGGTGACAATCACGCGCAATCGTGTCCATTTTTAACTCGGGTCAGGCGAAGTGAAAGCAAGAACAAATAATCAGATAGAACTACTGTGTTCAGTCACATGCAGCGACTATGAATACCCCCAAAAAAATGAGCGGACATAGAGGTATATACGCTAGCTGTGAGCTGATGTTGATACCGTCGCACGTATAGTGCCAATGCTACCTACTTCTTGGAAGTGCAGTGCATTAATTCTTAAACCTGAAGACCTTAATTTCATATGTTACATTCTAAACGCGCTAAAGACACCACGCTTATATTTGCACTTGCCGCGATTCACGATTTTCAATGAACATTATGCTCCGGACGAGTGTTGGCTTAATAAGTATTTGACCCAATTAACGTTGTAATATGAAGAAATTGTATATAATATTTATGTGTTAGTAATATTTTATTGATTAAGTTAAGAAACCGAAATTCTATTTAAATTGTGCAGAAGATTATGTAAAGTAATAGCATTCTATGTATTTGCATGTCAGTGTATGTTTATTGACATTTTCCTACGCTATTTTTCGCAACGAAGAATTTTTGGAAGAACAAAATGAATTGAATTGAATCCCGCTACTGATGAGTAAAACCGGTTATCTGAATCTTGTCGAGTGTTTGGTAGAAGTATCTGGGTCTGTGAAAAGGCTTATAACAGCAAAAGGCGTGGATAATTTTCACATGCAGCGACTATGAATACCCCCAAAAAATGAGCGGACATAGAGGTATATACGCTAGCTGTGAGCTGATGTTGATACCCGATTACTCCTCTTCGTCTTCACCGTTGCATCTTACAGAAAAAATAGTGAAAGATTGCTTGCAGGAGGCATACTCCTCGCGCTGACCCGCTCTGGAGCACGTCCTTAGAGCCAATCAGGTTTGAATGCTACTTTTCCTCATCGAGCGCTTCACGGCGAATTGTAGAGGTAACGAAACGTAATGTGGCGCGAAGCTAGTAATCTCCGCTCATTTGCGTCGGGAGTCGGTCGTATTTTAATCGACCCAGCATGTTTGTATGACCGATATAGGGAGACTGCAGTTCTGTCTCGTTATTTGTTCTTGGTGAAAGTACTGTACCTGGTTCGTTGAAGAGAAGGATCAGCTTTTGAGTGATCCCCTTTCCTGAAGTAGCTGCACCAAAGTCACGAACAACCGGACTATTCTCTGAATATTTCATGTTGAAATGCATCAGCAGTGAGACTAGCTTGTCAATGACTACCTCGGCATTAGCAGGGGGGTCTGATCCATTTAAGACGGCATAGAGATCTTCAATTACAGTCAACATGGTAGGAACGAAAGCTGTCTGCGAAATACGATCTGAAAAAGTAAAGCTTAAAGTTTAACTGAAAAGCCGACTTATTTTTGTGTCATTTAACTGAATACACTGAATTATTTGGATTCTGCTAAGGGATTTTTTTTTATTTTCCGCTATCTGCTCTAGTTGTGACGTTCAGAATATCTGCGGCTGTCCCTACAGCGTAAATTCTACTATGACGCGGGAAATTTTAATCTCAACACAAACGCGGCTTTTCTGTGGGCAGTGGTGAGACTGATGAGATTGCTTAATGCCTGAACCAAAAAAAACCCATAAATCTTTCTCGTAAGGCATACAGCAAAAATACAAGCGCATAGAGGTACCACAAATCACACGGAAATTCCACTATTTGAAAATTGATTATTCGTGGATAGCGGAAGAACGAAGTAACGCATTTTTTTCGGGTCTTCAAGCCAATTTATGTGAATAAGTGATGGGCAACTAGATAGTCCAATCCCATCCCTTTTCGGTTAAACTTTAAAGGAACCGTCGTACATATAGTGTCAATGCAACCTACTTCCTGGAAGTGCAGTGCATTAATTCTTAAAGGACACCTGAACAATGAAACCATACTTGAACACACCATGGAGAATGCATTTACAGACATGGCCACGAAGAGCATTCTTCTCCTGAGCGTGACGTTTTCAAAATAGGGATGTTCGTCTCTGGAGGTTTGCACATGCAGAGAAATGCAGACTCTAAGACAAAAAGCGCAATTCATTCAAATCTTGTACAGCGCTGGCCGGATCGTATTGGAGTTTCTTCTAGATATACGTTTGGGCTTAACTGGTTAAAAAATATTCCAGAAGAAGGGTTGATTGGAGACATTTGTTCATTTCTAAAAAATTTTCGGTATTGAAATAAGGACAGATGCAAAATGGAGCAAAAATCGTAGCTTGGAAACACTATTTCGTATTTGGATTGGGTTTTCTGCAGGCAATGTTAACGGAAGTCATACAGATAGGGATGATACTTGGTACTCTTCATTCAGGTGTCCTTTAAACCTGGAGACCTAAATTTCATATGTTACATTCTAAACGCGCTAAAGACACCACGCTTATCTTTGCACTTGCCGCGATTCACGATTTTCAATGAACATTATGCTCCGGACGAGTGTTCGCGTATCATGCTACTGATGCGTAAAACCGGTTATCTGAATCTTGTCGAGTTTTTGGTAGAAGTATCTGGGTCTGTGAAAAGGCTTATAACATCAAAAGGCGTGGATAATTTGTACGAAGCAGAGCCTAGTTCAACAGTGTTCAGATAGCTTTCAATATTGGAACATAAACAGTATTATTATAGTAAGAGGTGTGCTTTAAATTTCGTACAAAAGCATGGAATTCTCAATCCCAACCCAATCTTCAGCTTTTGATACATACAAATTCAACCTCTGTTGTGGTCCTTTCATCAAGACCAAAAAAGATTTCAGGCATCAAACATTCCGAGACTAAACAGTAACTGGTTCGTACGAGAAATTATTAACCTTCAGATAATAAAAATGAAAGAAGACTTTCAAACGATTCCGAATAGCGAAAGCTGAAATATGAATCAATATTATTCACTCCTTAAGATAGGAATCCAGTCGCATCACTGGTAATTTAACTTAACTACTAGGCTAACAACTAATAGGCTACTAACCACATTATTTTGAATTTGTGTTGTTTCAGTGTACTTTCTGCGAAATGGTAGTAGCCTATACGGATGAGAACTGCCGACCCCGGACCTACACTAGGGTACTATGACCGCGCAGTCACTGAACCGTAGGCCTACGTATTTCGTATTCATTTCCATTCGTCGTTTTCCGTTCTGAATTCTTTTTTTTTTTTTTACAAAAAGGCAAGGTCGAATTCTCAGTTTTGCTGAACGCCGTTCAGTTTGGCGTTCTCTGTTTTTGGCAAAAACTAAAATCGGGATGATGGCGTTCATATCTAATTTGCTCAAACGCCAAGAGAAAGGGGAATATCGAGTTTAATGCGAATAATTAACATGTTATTAAACTGCGACATGTTTATTTTTACACTAACGATATAGAAGTGCCAATACCGTCCTCCGTCTACTTTTTTGTTCGGCCGATGTTGGCACCGTCGATCAAGAAAGCCTTGACGAAGAAGTACTACTGAAATGTGAAAAAGCTATCTCGATTATAAATTAGTTGGCAGAAAGTCCCTTCATTAGCTTGGCTTGAAGCCACTTAATTACAGTAAAGTTTCAATGTTTCTCCGAGGCAAGGTCTACGATTCAACCCAGTAGTACGATTCAATCTAGTAGGTCGAAATTTATGTAGGTCTAATGAGTTATATGTTATTGTAAATATCGTAATACATAGTTGTTGACATTAAGGTACGTAGTTGTTGTCATTAAGGTAAAAATTTTAACAAACACTAAATAATAGTGTGTATTCAGAAAAAAAAAACGAAGGCCATATACACAAACACATTACATATATGTACGTACACAAGCTTAGACAAATCAATGAATCTCCTAACAAAATTCAAGTTTTAATGCACTATCAATGTATCGCCCTACTTTACAAATTACCTGCGCAGAAGTACTTGATAAGATACCAGGGAGGGCAACACTAATTCCCCGAAACGTATCGAATTTTTATTCTCCACAGTGCTTGTTTAGTGTATTTGTATTTTTGTGTAAAAATTAAAAAATTTAAACTTGAACATATTATTTATATAATCATAATATCGTTCCTGGACAGCCAAAAGGTCGTATGCACTTTGCAAAAGGTACATACGACGACTTAGCCATACTCATATCTCAGAATCTATGCTTCGTACAGATACGACAATAAGACCAAAAGACGCGTGTTTCATTCGGACATGGGAAATCCAATAAAACGTATTCAGGAAGATGTGTCAGATACGACCTTTTGGCTGTCAAGAGACGATAATATCTCCGTATCGCCTGTCATGAGTGTCTCGGTCGCTAGAGGTAGCCTACTTACTTTTTGAGATGTAGGCTAGTTTACGAAGTTTTTTAGCAAATCCAGGATATCTGTTAAAGGAAAACAGTGCCCACTTTTCTGTTACCACGAAAACCAAGGCAAAGTTAAAGGACCCGTCCTACCTATAATTCCAATGCAACCTACTTCCATGACTACATCCATTAACTCTTAAACCCGGACACAAATTTCACATGGTAGCCTACATTCTGAGCCGGCTAACGACTTCTCAATAATCTTAGCACTTATCACGATTCACTAGTTTCCATGCGCATTGTACTCCTGACGAATGTTCGATTATTTATGCTACTGATGCATAAAACTGGTTTTTGAATTTTGCAAAATTTTTGCTAGAAGTCAATGAGTCCGGGAAAAGGCTTAAAACAGCCAAAGCCGTGAATAATTCGTTAAAAGCACAGCTTAGTTTTACAGTATTTAGATAGATTTGAATATTGGAACACAAACAGTAAATAGGGCGAAGTGTGCTTTTAGCACAAGTCGAAGTAGATAAAGATTATATCACAATTTTCTGTCTGGCAGAAAACTGAAATTTTTTATTTGAAAATTCCCCCTTTAAGGTTTGCTGGGTTTCTAAACGATTAAGCTGTTCTCTCTGGCCCCTGTTTTATGACGAGAAACACGGAAAACTTGCACAACCGATACTTAAGACAAATGGTCTCTTCTGATCTCTCCCAGTGATCAAATTATTATTTGAACGAATTTGAAACGAATTGTAGCCTATATAATATTTATGTATTAGTAATATTTTATTACTGACCAAATTAAGAAACCAAAATTGTACATTGCATGAAGATTATGTGAAGTAATAGTATGTACTTGCATGTCAGTGAATTTTATTGACATTTTCCTATGATATTTATCGCAACGAAAATATAAAGTGTCGAAAAATTGAAGTAATACACAGGATCATGATCACTTCGATGAGAGCCAAACACGGCAAATCCGAAAAATAGCGTGGTGCAGTTAGGGTGGATCAAACTGACATAGGGTGATGGAAATCTTGGAAATGAGAACTAAACTGGTACAAAATACCCTTAAAGATTAACTGAAAAGCCAGCTTATTCTGTATCATCTAACTGAATACACTGAATTATTTGGATTCTGCTTAGGGATTTTTTGATTTTCCACTATCTGGTCTAGGTAGTGACGTTCCGAATAGCCGTCTCCAAAGCGCAAATTCTACTATGATGCAGAAAATAGGAAATTGTCTTCCAGCCTTGGCACCAATAAGCCAGGATCCGTGACGTCATGCGCAGTAACTATGGTAAGCAGGCCGAACACGCTCAAAGTTTGTTGGCGATGTTAGTCAAGGAGAGTGTTCCACCCTACTTACCTTTGTTACTACGCGTGACGTCACGGATCCTGGCTTCTTGGCGTCAAGGCTGGAATGAATCCTTCTATTTTCGGCAAAATCCACGGGCTAATCGGGCGAATCATGTGACAGAGATCGTAGTTACACACTTACTACACTCCCGAGAGTAGTGAGCAAATGGTTACTTTAGTTATTATTTTGAGAGGGTTAGAACACTCAACGTAGCAAATTTTTCACGAGGTCGGAACGAAAATAGTAACTAATAGTTACTAGGCTATTGTTAGAGGAGTAGAACACGCTCAAGAATGTTTCAGTTTCACTGAACAATACTTAAAGACAAAAAATACACAAGTAACACAATATTCCTGCCAGGAAAGCACGAAAGGAGTGCTTGGCCAGAGCCAGGAAATAACCGATATTAATAAAAAAAAAAAACAATCCACTAACTGAATACCCTATACAAAGAAAAAGGGAGGATATGTAGTGTGTTTTCATAGTGGAGTGGACAGACATGCCAGAGTTAATGCACAAGAGCTGATCTGTTTTTTCTTCCGCTAATTTTGAACTGGAAAGCAGCAACTGCCCGTGATGAGAAACTGGAACGACAAGCTCTTCAGTGCACCATTAAGGGTAAACCATGACTTACCAACAAGGGACACTGGAAGGCACACCTGAGATTCCACCAGTTGAATCAGCAGCTCAACTGGACCAATCATTTCGGAAGGTCGGTCAGTCGAGGTTTCCACGTCATTTAAAAGCTCAAAAGGCAGTGTAGACAAGATCAAGTTATCACAGACCCTGGAATCGAGAAGACACAGCTCGCTAAATATCTCTCTCACTGTATCCCGAAGAGCTGAGTGGGCTTTAGCTTGGAAAAGGTTCAGCAGAGTTGTAAGATCGTCGTGGCCTCGGCTGGAGATGATTTGCCGGACAACACTGGGATCGGCATCACGCTGGAAGTGAAAATTTGAAATTTAACTCCAATCACCCATCAAGTTTGAATCACCTTCGCAACTAAGGAGTGTCACGAGATCCCGAATTCCCCCTCCCCCCCCACTATGGATGGTCGGATCCGAGAAAACAAGATGTCCTAGAGCATGGGTCGGGTTCGTCACATGCGTGCCAACTTTCGGCGTCCTAGCTTACGTGGAGTGCCTGAACAAGTAAGATTTGACAGACAGACCGACACACGGACATACATCTAAAAAGTTCATAACTAAACTGTAGGCTAAAAATCCTCGACAGTTCAAAATTTACCGAATTGCCCAGTTTCCTGTTTTTTCGGCAGTTGTCACGGACCCTCTGAGCCTCAGAGACAATAGAGGCTACTTACCATAATCGCCAGCCCCTTACGAAGCTTGCCTAAGACATCGTCCCAATCCTGCAGGTAAAGAGGGTCGTCGAAAAGCATTCGTACGGTTTCACTGTAGCCTTCTAACAGCGCAATGAGTTTCTGGCCGTCGATAGTGCTTTCTGCTGGATGAGGGGTGTGGAAGTCGCTCCTCAACCCTGAAGCCATTCGCGAAATTCCTTCAGCATCAACCTCCTCGCTCTGAAGCCTGCAAAGAACAAACAATTGTATATGTAAACAATGTAGGCGTGTTGTCTGTGGGCTCTTATAGCCTACAAGTTGAAAGTTGGGGTTGGTAACCTCAGAATGCATCCTTTGAGAACTCTGTAGGCTATCTATACAGTCCCAATTTCGCCATCAGCCGCTACAGGATGCCGGACCGGTTTCCACAGCGTTGAACTCCAGCAACCACAAAAAGGAACCTGGAATCAAGCGCGTGACATGCAAGGCGTTCGGACCAAAACTCATGGGCTTCTTGTAGACTAAACGCATCGCTGTGAAAGTTCAAGCTAATCCTCAGGGTTCCAGGAAGCAACTGTAGGCTTTTCTTTCCATTTAGTTTGTGAGCCTAAATGGTCTTAGTTTCGCATTGTCTCAGTTTCATAACCTAAACAGTCCTAACAGATTAGCCGCTCACGTCGATACGGGTTATTATTCCAAATTGGAGCCACACACGCTCAAAAGACACTCATATTAGCGCCTCAGAGAAAGGACTTGCATGAAAGAAGTAGCCTTATCTCAATTTTCCCTGACCAACAAAGGTGCCTCCAGTGCCATTTAAGGTGCTTTCCCGTAACTGAAAGGAAGGAAGACTGATCTATTTTAAGGAACATAGTGGAAAGCACTCAAGGAATAGCACCAAAGCTTGGTATCGGCTCTATCAAGCATACTGGTAAAAAGAAAAGGAAAAGAGGTTTTCTTTTGTTTTGATTATATTGTTAAAAATTGTTAAAGTTTAACTGAAAAGCCAACTTATTTTTGTGTCATTTAGTTGAATACACTGAATTATTTGGATTCTGCAAAGGGATTTTTTTGTTTTCCACTTTCTGCTCTAGTTAAGACGTTCAGAATATCTGCGGCCGTCCCCACAGCGAAAATTCTACGCGGGAAATTTTTATCTAAACACAAACAAGGCTTTTCAGTGGGCAGTGGCGATATTGGTGAAGCTTGCTTAGTGCCGGAACAAAAAAAAGTCGTAAATATTTCTTGTAAGGCATACAAAAAATTGGAGGTACCACAAATCACACGGAAATTCCACTATTTGAAAATTGATTATTCCTGAATATCAGAACAACCAAGTAACACATTTTCAGCGGGTCTTCAAGCCAATTTAAGTGAATAAGTGATGGGTAACTAGATTTTCCTATCCCAGTCCTTTTCTGTTAAACTTTAATACAAGAAAGGAAGTAAGACAAATAGGAAGGAAATGATACTAGTTTTAGGTAGGAATTATGTAGATTCTCTTGGGCTTAAACCTAGTGTTTTTATTTACATATGATTTGGCCTTGAGGTTGAGCATCTTATCGATTTGTCCATATGAGAGACTGACTGATTGAACATACCTCTCAGACAAAATCCGAAGCACAGCTGAAACAGCTGATAAAGACCGGCTAAATGATATATCCAAGGTTTGTCTCACTGCATCGACCAACTCGAAACACAATGCTTCATGCAGGTCTTCGGCACAAACAGCTTGAAGTTCATTTCTCGCTGTTACTTCACTCATTCTTTCCCCGACTGTTTCCACAACCTTCACTTCTTCTTTATCTTCAGAAGCACAACTATTCAGATCTTGCAAGATTTCAACGCTGTCTTCCTCCATGGAATCGATCACTGGATTTGTACTTTCAACTGCTGTTGTTGCAACAGCTTCCTCAAACTTTGTTCCTTCCTTTTCAGAGCCATTCAAATCTTGCAAGATTTCAGCTTTATCTTCCTCAGCAGAGATGACTACGGAATCCATATTCTCAGTCACTGATTCAACTTGGAGATCAAGCTTTTCAATTATAGGTACTGAATTCCCTTCCACTGATTCATCAATAAGATCAAGCACTTGACTTGCAGGTGATGCATTGGATTGTGCAGTCGATTCTACTTTATGAGACCTTACATTGTACAAGATGGACAAGTAAGCTCGGATTTCATCAGCTTCTGATGAAAGTTCATTGTGCTTGACAAAATGGTTCAGCAAAAGACCAAGAAAGTCCAAGACTTCTTCATCTGAGAGCTGCAAGAAGGAGGATATTCTTGAAGCCTTGCTAAACTGTAAAACAGGCTGTAAACTGTAAAACCTATTGTAAACGTTAACTAGGTTTGTGCCTCTGCAGACACATTTCAAGCAACTACAAACAATAGAAACTGTATTTGCGTTTTTGAAGATACCATGGTATCTGATACCACTGTTTAAAGTCGTGTTTGTAGTTATTGTGGTATCTGATACCACGGTCAAAAGGCGTTTTTGCAGTTATCGTGGTATCTGGCCAGTTATTGTGGTATCTGATATTCAGATACCACGGTCCGACTGTGGTAACTGATCGTGGTATCTGTAAAAGTCATCTCACTTTCATCAATTTTTGTCAAATTGGTGGGAAAGAAGTTTGGCACTTAGTGATGTGACTGGATATCAGTTTTTCTTTTGGGATGACTTCAAAAACCGCAATTTTGGCAATTGCCGTTTTTGCAGAGCAACCATATATCAGATACCACTGTAACTGCAAAATGACTAACTGCAGATCCAGTTACTGTGGTAACAGATACCATGGTATCTGCAAAAATGCAACTTGTATCTAGTCACTTTGCTGAGTTCATGATGAATGTCACCTTGGTTTTTTTACCTGGTGTCCTGGATGTTGGATTTCTCATGAATGGTGTCTTTAGAGACAATGCTTTGAACTTCTCGACTGTGAGACAACCACCTAAAAATGCGTTGAACTGTTCTTTCAGTCTGCAGGTATGACAATGGAGACTGTTCGACTCGAGAGTTAGGATAATCACTGCCTTATTACACAATAAAAATGATAGTAGGCTACATGAGAGAGAAATAACAGAGCAAAAAAGGATTCACAAATTTCATGACAGGACTAAGAGTAGCCTATTGCAGCCATAACAAATCTGTGGAAACAGTTGTTCTGCTCAAGACACAAAAGAAGATAGAGAACACATAGCACTGGGGTAAACATAGGAGAATCTAACTCTGCTGTTGCAATTAACATCTGTCAAAAAAGGCTCAGTGCTGGCCAGGTGCCAGCCAGTTGCTGGCTCAGACTCGGTAGGTTTCTTAATAGTTTTTTCGCCACTTTTTGGCAAATTAGGTCTAGCTAAGCATTATCTCCAACTTAAATGCAGCCACTTACTTTGAGATCTGTCAAGTAATTTAAAGGAACATAGCCATGTGAACCATCCTCGCTTAAAGCATTGATCCAAAACTCATCTTTGTTTGATCCATTCAACTTGAGCAACCTTGCCCCCTTTTTAAAACCAAGGGTATGCTCATATTTTGCATCATACTCATACAAAGCCTCGTATAACTGCAGTGCAGGGCTGTCCGGGCTTGTACACATCGTGAAACTGCGTAGTCTGATCAGAATCACAATTCCCTATCCCTACTAAACAGGTAATAGCACGCTTTTTATTTAATTTGAAAATACCGCTGAGCCGGTAGTGTGGAGCAATCTAGCGGTTGAGAGGACAAAGAACAAGTTGAACAAGCATACTAGGTGGCGGTAGGAACAATCAAAAACTTCCTTCTATTTTCTAACTCATTTCGCGAGGCTTTCCGGTTCCAACTTCCAACCTGCCGCTTTCATACCCTAGACCTGAATGCTTAAGTCCTTATAATCTTTAATTCCCTTAATAGCTCGTACAATTCACTCGCTAGCATTGGATTGTCGGCTTGTCGCACAGTTTACCACCAATACATATAATATCAGTATATAAGAAATTTTAATAATAAGTTTACAAAATAACAATTGACACTTAATATATACAATTTACCTTATTAATTACTATATAGAATTTAAGTGGTGTACGAAATAGCGTACAAAGGACTTGAGGTACCTGTCCGTGGAATGTGTGTTTGGGTGAACAAGTTTTGGCCAATTTGCAGTTGCTACTTTAGGCGTATTCTCGCCGTTCCCCGAGGACTCTTCGGGGAATCAAAAGGAACGGCGAGAATAGAGGGAGTCACTCCACGGGGACTCCGCGTACAGAGAACAGCGAGAACACGGGGAATGCTTCCAAAACAGATTTTGTTCGAAAAAACAATAGGCTATGCCAGGGCTATGCAGTTGACGAAACTAGTCTGGATCCACTTTATTTTTGGTTTGTTCATTCTGATTGTTTTTAATTTATTTTACATTGCACCAGCACCACCAAAAATTGATTCCCCTCCGAATCTGAAAGGGAGTCCTTTTTGATGATGGTGATGATAATCGGAGCATTCCCCGTCCATGGGGACTCACGAGAATACGGGGAGTGAGTCCCCGGGACAAAAAAAAACGCGGGGACTCCTGAAGTGGAGTCCTCGGGGAACAGCGAGAATACACCTCTTGTGTCTGGTGTTCGGTCGATTTGGGTTTGGTACTTTAAAGTCAGGTAATATCGTCCGTCTTCATAAGAAGTGTAGGTTGGGTCAAGGATAATCTTCATGACTCTCTTCTGGATACTTTCCAGTCTGTCCGTCTGTAAGTCTGCGTTAACGAGAGTTTAAGGACTGAAAGATACAACCAGAGCCGCGTTTTATTTGAAGTTCATAGTACAGCGGACTGTTCGTTGACGTTTTATTCGCCAGCGGGCCGTACACTGGGAGGCGCGGGGTGCCCGAAGTCGTTTTATTTGCCCGCGGGCCGCCCGCTGAGTGCCAGCGGACCCGCTAGTTTGTACGCTGGGTGAGGCAGGGAGTTGTTCAGCGTACCTTCTTACGTGGTCCGCCAGGAATAAAACGGCTGCTTACAGTCCGCCATCCACTCCCGCTGTATTATGAACTTCAAATAAAACGCAACTCAGAGTTGCGTTTTATTTGAAGTTAATCGTACAGCGGACTGTCCGTTGCCGTTTTATTCGCCAGCGGGTCGTACGCTGGGAAGGCGCGGGATGCCCAAAGTCGTTTTATTTGCTAGCGGGCCGCCCGCTGATTGCCAGCGGACCCGCTAGTTTGTACGCTGGGTGAGGCAGGGAGTTGTTCAGCGTACCTTCTGACGTAGTCCGCCGGGAATAAAACGGCTACTTACAGTCCGCCGTCCGCTCCCGCTGTACTATGAACGTTGAATAAAACGCAACTCAGGAGTGGAGGCAAGGAATGAATGGGCATAATGAATGGCATCGCTGATTTAGTTCCAGAAGACATCAACTGATCTAGCTGATTTTTTCCCAAACGGTCAGAGCCGCTGGTGGTGAATTTTTTTTAGTGATCCTTCTCATCTTACATCTGCTTTCACAACCTTTCGATGAGCTTCAGTCCAGGTTCCGTTACGCAGTATTGATCCAATGTCGAGGGGCTGCCCGCTCTCGCTTTTAGTGTACAACGAGCCGGCACCGACTGACACTGGCCGGCACCAGTTGCCACGTATCAATACATTAAAATCAGCATGTTTAGAAGGGAAATCACCTAATTTATGGCCGGCACCGGTGGTTTCGGTCGGTGCCAGCCGGTGCCGGGAAAGAGTGTACAGCAGGAGACGGGGAGTGGGCAACCCCTAGCTACTCGTCTCGTAGACCTTATTTTCTAACAACAGCACGACAAAGCTGAAGCGCAGCTACTTAATATATATTTTATTTTCACAAGTCGTAGCATATAAAAGCAAATAAATTTGAGATCAATGAACGAAAAACAAATAAAAAATACTACGTGCAAGCTTTCGCTTTAACATATGGCTCTCTCGACCCCCCAAATATCAGATAAGTTCTATTGCCTCGGCTTGAATCGAACTAAGTAGAGGATCCTTGTTTTTTGGTATAAGGTAAGTGACATCGGCATCACCGAAGCTGCTTGGCTCTTCGCTTGGAATGCGGCTCCGTGGGTTTTCGGTGATTCTCGTTACGATCTCGTTTTCTTCTTGGTCGTCTGAAAGGAGATCCGAAGTTGCTACTATTGAACTATTTCTGAAAGCCAGAATGGCCGTACAACAGAAACATTAGTCGCGTTTTTTATCTGAATTCTCAGTTCTTAATTCTTGACTATCTTACAAATTACTGATTTTGCTCTTCTCTTCTCGCTTCTCCGTTCTCGCTTTTGACAGAAACACTAATTTAGCCACTTTAGCCCTGCTTATTGAACATCTGCCCTTTGTTAACCAATCAGGGAGGAGAACGGAGAACGAGAATCGAGAAGCTTTCCCAGTTCTCGGTTCTGACAAAAACGTAAGAAAAGGAAAATGGGATTCATCTCAGTAGTCAAAAAACGCGAAATAGGAGAATTGATAGGAGAATCGCGAGGAGAATTCAGATAAAAAACGCAACTATATAAAAGACATGGCTAACTTATAATACTAATGCAACCTACTTCCGTAACCCGTATTTGCGAGAAGTTTACTCGTCAGGAAAACCTTTTATGTAGTAATTATATTCCTGTTTTTGCTAGAAGACCACGGGCCTGGAAAAACACCTAAAACACCGAAATCTATGGTTTGTTAATTACAGAGCCTAGTTTTGAAGTATTCAACTATTTTAAAATTGTGGAATTGCGCGCGTCGCGAATCGCGCACAAATCTCGTTAGTGACCAGTTCTGTGGAAGTGTTTGACTGAAGTGTTGGTAATTTTTAATGATGGATCAATGGATTTTTCCGTTTTCTGGGTGAAAGCTTCTGCGCTTTCCCAGGCAGATTGTGTACATATAAACATTTGCACAGAACTCTAATTGTAAATAATCTCAGAATTGTACAAACACATTTTAACACGCACTTTTATCTTTCGTTATTTTATCTGCATGTCGTTTTAATCCGCATCGTTTCTTTCTGTTTTTTGAGTTTCATGCCGTTTTATTGTTGTTGGCTTCGCATCGTTGTCCTGTTGGTATTGTTGTGGATGTTATGACTTAGTTTTTGCTGTTTTTCGCTGAGGACGGTTTGCCGGAAGTGCAGCCGAAATATTCGAAATTGATTTATCCCTCGCACATCATCTTAGAGGGATAATTAGCTGATCAAAAGAAACCCCGAAAATCTCGTTTTCATCATTTTGTTTGCATATTCTGAACGTCATATTAGTGCGAAAAGTGACAAAAACAAAAATAAAAATAATGCGGTGTATTCAGTTAAATGATCCAAATATAACTTAATTTTTCAGTTAAACTTTGTTCGTCTTATTGCACAAGTTTGAGGCAATGGGAGGAAACTATCAGCGAGAAGGCGTGCGCCCAATACGCCAAAAACGAATGACCGAAACGAACCCTAGACACAGGCCCGTACCCAGAAATTTATCTGGGGGGGGGGGGTTGCCCGCGGAATATATTTCGGGGGGGGGAGGGGTTGCCCACGGGTCGGACCTAAAAGACATAGATCAGAGGTGTTAAAGCCTACAAAAAACTATTACTTTTGTGGGTTTGGGGGGGGGGGTGTCGAACCCCCTAACCCCCCCCTGGATACGGCCTTGCCTAGACAAGGGGTTACATTGCATTTTCGTTCCTCTGCCAAGTGTTTCCGAAATGCCGTAAGGCTAAATCACGTAATAAATTCATTCAAGTGTCGGCGGGGTCGTGGGGTGGGGTTTCGTCGACTCACATTATTTTTTTTTTGTATTCACCTGGTCAAGTAGTTTGATGACTTGTGATGTATTTCAGCTAATCGATCTTGTATCACCGACCTCGACTCTTCCAGGTTCTAAGGCGACGCACGATGTATAGCGACTCCCCGTGATTTTTTTTTTTTTTTTATTATCAGAGTGCTTTTTCTCTTATTATTTTTTTCCTGTTTTCTTTTTTTTGTCTCTTTCGGCGTTCCTTTATTTTATTATAGGCCTACACATACTCTATCATTTTCTCTTTCCTCTACGATGAGTAAAAAATAAACATTACACTGTATTACATAGTTCGAACGGCGTGCACTTACCGGAGTCCACTTCGCCAATATAGCCAGGGTTGTTCACTAGCAAGGAAGTCAGGTCCAGGTACTCGGCACCAGCTGCAAGCATTCGGTCGAAAACTCCCACCAGTTCTTGGAACGAAGGACGGTCGCTAGGAGACTCTTCCCAGCAGTGCAACATGATACTGTACCTGTAAAGAATGTTTTTTTCTTTTTTTACGATGCTTTTTCGAGAGGAACAAGATATCCATTCAGTAATTCAGTCAATGTCCTTCGTTTTGTAGTTTCTGAATGTTCCAGGAATGTTCGCAATCAGCAAGTCCGCTTCAGCGCTAAGTTACGTCGCGCCGCCTTTCACGCAGACGCCGATTTCATCGAGCATCATGGGCCACGTAGGAATGTTTTCTGACGCGGCGATCGCGACCAATATTGCCATTTTTCTCTGGCGGAATCAGTGAGTAGGCTACCCCTCAACTAAACCTTTGATCGACTTCACAAAAAATATTTTTTTTTTTTTTTACCAAATGTCCTGTTTAGGTCAGATTCTGGCTGAACTACTTGTCCGGCAAGAAAACGCAAGTTCTTGTATGGCTTCAGCATGTGTCGACCCTCTGATCAGACTTAAGAACTAAACTTTTATTTTTACCGAATTTTTAGTTTTGGCGGGATTTCGGACGAACTACTTCTCGCAAGAAAATAAAGTTCAGACATGGTTCAGACCCATCTACGAACTTGACCTGAACTTTGACCCAAAGGATCCTTGCACCGAATTTCAAGAAAATATCCCAACTGCTTCGAGAGTTATCGTCCTAACAGACGGACGGACAAACTTAACGAGGTCAAAGGTATCCCGTCACTTACGTTAAAAAAAATGGAAAGATAGCAGAAGCCTGCTAGACTCTTAAACTAACCTTTAAATATCGACGTTATATAACAATGATTTATTTATTACCAGTTTATTGGACACAGCAAAGAAACACAAAATAAAGAAAAAAAGGCACGAATAAAACAATGAAAAAAAAAATAACTAAACAATAAATCACACTACTTACAGCTCTTGAGAACAGTTATCTGGGCGCTCCATCCTGTGACCTGATTTGAGCAGCCGATACAGCTTCTCGGGGCGAGTTCCAGGGTATGGGGTTGATCCCAATGTCGTCAGTTCCCATAACAATATTCCAAAGCTCCATACGTCTGACTTGGAAGTGTAAAGCTGGTCCGCCAGAGATTCGGGGGCCATCCATTTAACCGGAACTGAAGGAAGATGTTGTATCATCCAAAACGACAAACTACATGAGCTACATAAATGTTATTTTGTTGTTTTTTCGACCAAAACTGATGACAGCAAAAATAAGTCCAAACTCTTATATTTGTATTTTTTTTGGTTATATGTATTTCAATGTTCATATGGCCAGCTTCTATCCGAATATTGTATTGGTTTGCGGACTATGTTCACTAGCCCCTCGGTATCTCAAATGTTAGAGCGGTCGCCTTTTAAAAGGAGAGTCCTGGGTTCAAATCCTGGCTGAGGAGCATTTTTGTCTTCCAGTTTACTAGATTTCAATGTTTTTGGTTTAATTGTTACGGTACAAGTCCCTTGTATGAATAGCCATCTATGGGAAATGAAGATCTCTAGATGATATATACTTTAAGGTATAATGAAGAAGAAGTCAAAGAAACCAACGAACAAACCTCTCACCTCGTCCTTTGCTACGTTTCAAGTAAGTATCTTCTTCATATACATCACGTGTGAGACCAAAATCTGATATTTTCGCCACATTGCCGCTTGCGACTAGGATGTTCCGAGCAGCCAAGTCCCGATGGACAAGCTAAAAAGTGTAAGCAACTTACAAGCGCAATGTGGAGTAAACACACTTTCTGCTCCGAAATTACGACGTATCTTAGCTCTTCGAAATTATGCTGTGTTTAAAAAAATATATAGATACATCCCGGCTGTTTTGGCAGCTTTAATGATAAACACAGCAAATTTGCGTAACCGGCCTTTAACCAACGAGCTCTTCGGAAGCAATAACGAGAAGCCGAGCCTAATCCGATTCGAAAAGAACCAGACATAGCAGATCCAAAAAAAGGTGTAGTGCCGTTAGGTTGGGCAACAATAAGGTTAAAACTTGGAAATCTTAGAAACGAGATTGAGCGGAACGGTTAGGAGCGTACGAGTTGATCAGTAATATAGTTAATGTCCATGATGCTTCAAGCATCGCCACTAGAGGATAGAAGGTCCACTTTGGTGGGGGGCAGCCAATTATTTTGGAAATGTTAAATAAAGGTTCGCCGAAACCCTCCTCGTTGTGATTTTATCGTTAAAACACCATTAACCTGGCACGTCTAAATGCCACACCTTTCAAGAGCAAAAACATGCATAAGATCAATTTCCCACCGTGTAAAAAAAAAAAAAAAAAAAAAAAAAAAAATCTGGAGCAGAGCAAAAAAAAATCTGGAGCAGAGCACAGCTTCTGCTGTGCCGTGTGCGTGACAAGAACGTGTACGCGCTGACGTCTTGCTCTTGACCGTTGTCCACTTGCCATTTAGGAAGATGATTAGCTAGGTCCAATTAGTCCTTTTTGCTTGTTTTATTGATCTTGCATTCATCTCGTTATCAAAAGCTCAGAGTCATTGTTTATTTTTATTTTCTTCTTACTACCCTATTTCTTTTCCTTTTAAGTGCGTACAAAACCATCATCAGTCTACAACATGCGGATCCGCGGAAGGAAGAAGACAGCTCGATATGGGGCAAAGAAAAGCAATACTCTTGATGACTACCTCTCCTTGCCGATGCAAAATCTCCGGCCTCTCCGGGTACCTAGCGGAAGAAAGGCAGAAGTGGTATCACAGCTGCTCCCAAAGATCGTCGTGATTGTTTGACACAGGATTTGAGTCGTTGAGTTGAGTCGTTACGGAGACGTTTACTCCTTCTTCCTGAGGATCACTGGCATGTTTTGGACTTAGTCATATAGAGTATTCTGGAAGGGCAACCAAAACAACAACTTAACAAAAACACACCCAGTACCTTCATATCTGCAAGATACGCCATCCCTTGACTGATTTGCCACGCAAATGATAATATATCCCTTGGAGTAACTTCTGGACGGACGTATTCGGTTTCCGGGTTGTCTGTCTCTGTATCAAGCTTCCGACTTCGCCTCAAATAGGCCCTAGAATCAAATAATAAGGCTAGGAATCGTTTGGTCTCTTTGACAGAAGTAACTTGAATTCTTCAAGCTTCATGCATAGGGCGTTTTTCCGCGGCCCATTTGCGCGACAAACATTTCTGAATGTTTGTCGCGGAAAAATTTGTGCACAACACAATCAACCCACAAGTTGAACCTCGTGGAAACGCCGTTTTGTCTGTACTTCAGGTTAGCAACCTCACAAATCTAAGGCCTTTTTTTCGTGCTCCCACAAACAGGTTGTGGGTCGATCGTGGCTCGAAAGGAGCGTTTCCGCGGCCTTTCGTGCGGCCCAGAAGTGTGTTTCCGCGACCAACAAGATTTTCGTGGCTGGCTTTGTGGCTCAAATTCGACAAACACCTGCGAGGTGATGTCGATTTTATGGCTTGATTTTGGCGGGAAAGTCAATTTAGCAGTAAAACAACGTCAAAACAATAAAATTAAAAACTTTCTCATGTATGACATAAAACTGGATATCCTTTTTGCACGGAATGGTAAGGACGAAAGCCTGGAGTTCTATTTGTTGAGATTATACATGATTTTTTGTTTATATATTTAGACATTTGAATTTACCGCCGAAAAAACAGACAAAACAGCGTTTCCGCGAGTTTCAAATTTTGGCTCGACTCTGTGGCACACAATCGTGTTTCCGCGAAAAATACTCAGAAGTGTGTGGCCTACAATAGTGTCACGGAAAAACGCCTCTAGTGTATACCCAAATGATAAAGTAGCTAATCGGACATCTGATTCACCCCCTCCACTCATCTTGAGGCGTTTTTCCGCGACACGATTGTGGGCCACACACTTCTGAGTGTTTTTCGCGGAAAAATGATTGTGTGCCACACAGTCGAGCAACAAGTTGAAACTCGCGGAGACGCCATTTTGTCTATTTTTTTTGTGGTAAGTTCAAATGTCTGAAATGTATCTGTGTCAAATGTATCTGCAAAAACGCAACTAATGTTTGTCGAATCTGAGCCACCAAGCGAGCCACGAAAATCTTGTTGGTCGCGGAAACACACTTTTGTTCCGCACAAAAGGCAGCGGAAACACTCTTTTCGAGCCACAATCGACCCACAAACTGTTTGTGGGAGCATGGAAAAACGCCTATAATCCTACATACCTCAGGGATCCATGTTCAGCGTACTCCAGAACAAGAAGAAGCTCGTTATTGGTCAGAGACGCACCGATCAGCTTTATGACATGAGGGTGATCCACTTCCTTGAGCAAGGAAAACTCGGACCACAGGTCCCTCATGGCCGTGTCTGATTCACCCCCTCCACTCATCTTGGCCATTTTCACAGCAACAGTTGTCAATCCTGCCGGAGAAATAGCTTTTGAATGCACGGGTAATTTCCACCAAGGACTTCGTCAATATCTTCAAATGAAGTCCGTCTGGACGGAACAAGCAAAGGATAGCCTTCTTTGCCTCGCACTCTTAAAGTTTAACCAACTGGGGCTGAAGCAAGATAGTCTAGTTACCATCACGGAACCGATGAAAATGCGTTACTGCGTTGCTCTACTAATAATAATAATAATAATAATTTATTTTTGACCCGCTACAAAAAATCAAAGCGGAGTAGCAATAAAAGAAACAAAACAAACACTTCACAAAACAGAAAGAACAAGAAACTAAAGCAAACGAGTAAGGCCACTGTGGGCGGGCAGATACTTATAAGTAGACTGGGGTATTTTGCCAGCAAGCTCCGTAAGTTTCGACCCGACATCCGGGAAACCGTAAACAGATATGAGGTTCCGGTTTCTGTACCATGGAGGCAGATACAATAGAAAACGGGAAAACCGGAAATAATAAGAACGAAGTGAACTGATATCTTTTTTATGAAAAATAGGGTAAATACCAGAAAGAAACAAAACCGAGTGATCTGTAAAAACCGAATATAATTTAGCAAGAGACTTTCTATTGTATCTACCTCGGTTAGCAACAATTTTAGAATAACTTAATTGGATTTTCTTCTTGCAATCAGCAACGGCGAGAGTCCGTAAGGATTTTAGTGTTTTACTAACATTAATTCCCAGCCACCGAAATGAAGAAACCGACGGGATAGAAAAAGATCCACAGATTAGAGGAGTCGTGATATTACTATTAAATGAAAGATATTCACACTTTGAAAGATTAAGAGAAAGTCCAATCGCTTGAAGTTTAGATGCTACTGTTGAAACAGACAAAGAAAGCCCTTTTTTAGTCCTACTGATCAAAAGAATATCATCCGCATAAGCAAGATAAGAAATATTTACAGAATTAAGAATGCAAGTGGATGGGATAGAAGAAAGGACAGATGATATACAAAGTTTGAAAATAGAGGGGGAGAGGACAGCACCTTGCCGGACCCCACGCCGTACTGGAATTTTACTTTCTGAAACCCTCATATCCGTTTTAATACGCAAAAAAGAATTTGAATACCAATATCTAAGAAGAAAAATTACCGAAATGTTGATACCGTGACTAAAAAGGGAAAAGATAGCTTGGGAATGTGTAACGGTGTCAAAGGCTTTGGAGAGATCCAAAGCGCATAAATGTAACTCGAATCCCTTTTTAGTAGCCTCAGTAAGAACATTAGCCAAAATTCGATGGGCCTGCTGGCAACCTACCCCAGCTGAAAACCCAATCTGATTTTCACCAAAATATGCCGAAGAATTAACTGATGGGAGGAGAAGATACTCGAAAATTTTGCTTATATTGCAAGAAACCGTTATTGGCCTGTAAGATGCACACTCAGTCGGAATCTTTCCTTTTTTCAGGATTGAAGTAACTGTTCCGCACAAAAAACTTTCAGGCACAACCGAGGTACATAAACACATTTGAAACAGAAGTTGTAAATGTTGGACAAGAGCTGGACAATCAACATTTAGGTGTTTGGCACTTATACCATCACAATCAGTAGAACTAGACTTAAGCTTCTTTATAGCTTGTGCTACCAAAGATAAATTAACTGGGAGGATCTGGTTCTGGCGGAGTGATGTAGGAAGCGCAGAATTAAGAAGCTTCATAAAAGTAGCATGAACAAAATGGTTTACAGTGTTAAAAATTTGATCGTAATATTTGCACCAAGCAGCAGGGCTAATTGGGCTGCTCGTTGACGAAGAGTCGTCGATTTTATCTGAATTTACCACTTTTTTCCAATCTAAATTACTTGACGGGAATTTGCAAATTTTAGATTTTGCAGACCGTAAATACTTTTTATACTCTAATTTAGTTTTCTGTTTAAGCTGAAATACTACACCGCTACGTGGTCGTTCGCAAGAAACCCAAATACGTAGCCAAAATTTGGCTTTATTTTTCACTGATTTTAGACCCGGGTCCCATGACCATTCAGGCTTCCGCGTATTAAATTTAACACGTTCCTCGGGAACAGCCACCCTTTCAGCTTCCTTCATGCATGATATAATATCAAAATAATATTTGTTCAGAAAATTCTTATCATTTACAAATTTAGATCCAACCTGAAGTAGCTGAAAAGGAACTTTTATCGTAGACAAAAAAGCTGTAAGGGTAGAAATATAAAGAGCCCAATGAGCCTTATTCCAGTTTCGCCTGGTAAACCATCTACGATTCACACGTGCAGTAGAGCTATCTTGCGACAGAGAAATACCAAGCATGAAGGAAATTGGTAGGTGGTCTATATCGCTTTCTGTTTCATGTACAGAAACAATCGAAACAGATAAATTGGGAGAACAAAGAACATGATCTATATTGGTATGGCTCCCAGAATGATGGATGTAAGAAAACGGACGATTCTTATCCACTAGCTTAAACTCAGATAAAGACTCGAAAACCATGTCAGATCGAAGGTTTGAATTCAATAAATCAGCATTAAAATCCCCGGCGACAACAAATTGGTAACCGAGAGATGATGCGGATTCTGTCACTTTTTTTAAAACACTACAGGTCTTGGCAAACTTATTCAGTGACTGAACCGATTTACGATCACAAGGAAAGTACACATTAATAAGTATTAAATCGGCAATTCGCACGGCCAAGAGGTTTTCGTCACTATGGAACAGCGCAGGCATCGCGGATGAGAAGGAGCTACGTTTCAGAATACAGGCGAGGCCTCCGGAAGGTCTACCAAAAGTTGACCGTGCAGCACTCACAAACGTAACATGGTTTGCGCTGCGTTTCAACAAGTTAGTGTTAGCTGAAGATAGAAGGTGTTCTTGAAGACAAACGATGTCATAGTTGCTCGAAAGCTCGTCAATGATGTGCTCTTTTCGACGTGTTCCATTTATATTGTACGAAATAACCGAGAACTTTTGCGACATCATTTTTTCACACCGGTCGCAATACGAGACTTGAGCACTGGACATAGTAGACTATATGAAGTGTGAGAGTCGCCGCAGTTTGCACATTTAGGGCTATTTGTACAGGGCGCATCTTTCGAAGAAGTGTGATTTTCGGCACAGCGCGCACATTTTTCCACCTGACTGGTACAATCGTTGAAAACGTGATCAGGAGACCTGCACTTAAAGCAACATCGTGGTACACTCACGAAATCATAAACGCTGAAAATCTCGTAACCGATTTTTACCCCATTCTTCATAGCGTCACGTTTTGCGAACGAATCCAAAAAGTCTAACTTGATAGTTTGGGACAAACCAATTCGATTTGCGTCAGCGACTCCTGGGTGCATTTTGAATTCGGAAGCATTAAATGACAGCGGGATTCCTTTTATTATTCCGAGGCAACGTTTCTGCAGAATCTTCGTGCCAGCACCCGAGACTACAGACTTCACAGACTCACAGAAATCAGAAGCTACCGATTTCTCAATGTTCACGAACAGTTTATCTCCCATCGGCCGAATACTAGCAACCGAATCATGACCACTTAATTGGTCGATAAAGTCTTTGCGGCTTGTCGGATCTCTAATAGACGGTGGCAGTTTAGAGACAACAATAGTAGAGTGGCTATCGGCTGGATTCGAGGCACTGGCTCCAGGCTGCGGTAATGGCGGAAAATGGTTGGAAAACGCTTCAAACTGGTTGGAAATTGTCTTTAGCTGGACATGCAGCTCGTTCACTCTCGAAAAGAGAGCAGAATAAGCTGTAGCTGGTATCAATGGGACTTCACTAGGGCTTAGTATAACAAATACCGGGATGTCGAAATCATCTATATTTCCATTCTTGATAAAATCCAGTATATCTCCTAGATGGCTTAGTGACGCTTTCAATCCAGTTCGCTTCTGAAATAAAGCGTCTGGATACAGCTTGGACCCAAGCCATTTCTTCGCTTTCACAATATCATCGACGTCAAAAAACTCCGCACCGAACTTCTTAATCATCTCATCATCGATTCCTTTTTCAACATTTTGCTGAACAAAATTCAACACCGGAGAATAATGCAAATTGTCCTCATCACCTCCGGGCATGATAACTAGCTATAGCGCGCTCACAGTGAAATGCGTCCTGCTCGTTCGACTGCTGAATGAATACAGTTCATATACAGTAGAGATATGCTTATGTGAACAGTTACTTTAATGTGAACACTGCAGTTTTGGGCTAAATGGTAGACTGAAGATCCAAAATACCTGCACAGATGTTTTCAGCAGCCCTTCTTACCTACTTTGGCTAACTCGTAGTTAGCTTTAGACACAACAGGTGCATGAAAATGGCAAAGTCCGAAGTCAACAAACGTTCACATAAGCATACCTCTACATCGAGTGAATTTTTTCTTTTGGATTTGTGGTACCACTATCTGTTTGTTTTTTAAATATTTAGCAACTACAACGGTAAACGATTGCCGAAAAACAAATAATTCAGTGTATTCAAAATCCAAGATATAAAAATAGAGTATCCTGGCTTTTCAGTTGAACTTTAAACGAACGAATTTCAGTCTTGTCGACTCCTCTCCTAAGCCAACCTTACCTCAGTCGAAAATGAATCGCACTACAACGGTCAACGATTGCCGAAAAACAAATCTCTTTTTGTGTCACACGCAATTGCGGGCTTTCCTTAGAAGTGATCTTACAATCTGGAACTGAACATTTCCTGAGCTTCGATTCATTAGCCATTAAAATGCACGCTTCCGTTGAAATTCAAATCTCCGTGTCGGGGTGAAATTTGTCTTGTCGGGCCAGCAGTGCATACTCTGAACGTCACTAGCTCAAGCTGAAAAACTTCCTTAGCCGAGTCAAATCCCTAAGCAGAGTAAAAATAATTCAGTGTATTCAAAGTCTAAGATGTAACAAGACCAAAGTTTTCGATGGGATCCCAAAAATGTAATATTAACTACGTCTTGTCTTCGCCAAATCCAGTCTTCGCCAGGCCAATCATCTGAGAAAACCAATTTCAGATATACCTGTATAAGCCATATCTATTTGACGATACTGATCGAAACTTCCTGGTGTACTTCTGCCAAATTTCCTGTTCCGGCCGAATTCCGAGCAAACTACTTGCCCAGCAAAAACAAAAAATAGTTCAGAAACGAGTTCAGCGTATCTCCTTATCCCTATAAAGAACATCTAATCAACTTCAAATAAAACTTTAACTTCTAAAAAAAAAAAATCCGGTTTCAACCGGATTCCGGACAAACTATATGCCCGGTTAAAAAATGATTGTCATATATAGATTCAGCGTTTTTTCTTACCCTTAAATCTATCATCTAATCAACTTCAAATACAAATTTTGCTTTTAACAAATTTTCCGGTTCTGGCCGGATTCCGGACGAACTATTTGTCCGGCAAGAAAATGGTTTTCACCATCGTGTTCAGCACGTTTACTTACCCCTAAATCGAATATCTAATCAACTTCAAATACAAATTTTGCTTTTATCAAATTTTCCGGTTTTCGCCGGATTCCGGGCGAACTACTTGTCAGGGAAGAAAATAGTTTTCACCATCGTATTCAGCATGTCTTCTTACCCCTAAATCAAACATCTAATCAACTTCAAATACAACTTTTACTTTCAACAAACTTTCCGGTTTTGGCCGGATTCCGGGCGAACTACTTGTCCGGCGAGAAAATAACTTTCATATTCGGATTCAGCGTGTCTCCTTACCCCTAAATCCACTATCTAAACAGCTTTCAAAAAATATTTTTTTGCCCCTTAATTTGAAACCCCTCCCCCACCCTCAAATATAGAGCAACAGAGCCCATCTTCGAACTTGACTTGTACTTTGACCCGAAGGATCCTCCCACCAAGTTTCATCAAAATATCTCAATCCCTTCGAGAGTTATCGTGCGCACAGACGGACAGACGGACAGACAGACGGACAACTTTTGCGATGTCATAGGTATCCGTCACTAACGTTTTGGGATCCCAAAAATAAGCTGGCTTTTCAGTTAAACTTCAAACGAACGAATTTCAGTCTTTGTCGACTCCATTGCAAAGCCAACTTTACCCCAGTCAAAAATGAATCGCACTTCGTCCTTAAAGGACCTGTCCTACCTGCACTGCTGATAAACTCTGTGTCCCCAATCATTCCATACGTTCACCTTGCCGCGATTCCGAACTTCCCATGTAAAGTGTATCCAACCTAACGGCACTAAACTGACTCATGCATTTTCTGTGTTTGCCACTTCTTGAGGCGGATCAGGCTCTCGGTTATCGCTGCTAGGAGCTCAACGGACAGACATACCGTTTCTGCAAGTTTGTCCGTATTTAAAAAAAAACAAAAAACACGGGGGCTGTGCATGGCTAAAAACAGTCAAGGACGGGTTTGTGGAATACAAATTATATCTTCTGCGACTCATGCTGTAAAACTGAGCCGCCTTCTCTACGCCCACCCGCCAGTTCATACGAAAGTCAGCTGTCTAACTGTCAGTTCAATCCACCGTGAGTTCACCCAATATCAAGGCCGTATCCAGGGGGGGTAGGGGGTTCGACCCCCCCCCCGAAACCCACAAAAGTAATAGTTTTTTGTAGGTTTTAACCTCTGATCTATGTATTTTTTTTACTTTTTGGTCCGACCCGTGGGCAACCCCCCCCAAAAAAATAAATTTCGCAGGCAAACCTCCCCCCGAAATAAATTCCTGGATACGGGCCTGCCCAATATAACTCGTCACTACGCGCTTCGCCCACTTTTTCAATAATAACCCCCCCCCCCTTCGTCCACATCAATTGATCCACCCTTCAGGTATCTCACAGTCAACTCGTCACTATGCACCCGTAGTTGACTAACAATTAAGAGATTCGATTCTAGAAGATTATAGGCGTATTCTCGCCGTTCCCCGAGGACTCCTCTGGGAATCGAAGGGAACAGCGAGAATAGAGGGAGTCACTCCACGTGGACGCCGCGTACGGAAAACAGCGAGAACACGGGGAATGCTTCCAAAACAGATTTTGTTCTTAAAACAAACATGCAGTTGACAAAATTAGTCTGAATCTCCTTTATTTTTGTTTTTGTTTATTCTGATTATTTTTAATTAATTTTACATTGCACCAACACCAGCAAAAATTCATTCCCCTCCGAATCTGAAAGGGAGTCCTTTTTGATGATGGTGATGATAATCGGAGCATTCCCCGTCCGTGGGGACTCACGAGAATACGGGGAGTGAGTCCCCGGGACAAACAAAAACGCGGGGACTCCTCAAGTGGAGTCCTCGGGGAACGGCGAGAATACGCCTTATTAACAGTGAAACAGCACGGTGAAACAGTTACTCCGCTAATTTCGGATGGAAATTTTACAAGGAATCTGCCGAAAACAGGAACAAACAGGTTACGCCTAAAAATAACCTGACTGTCGCTACTCCAACGGGCTACCGTATTTACAGGGCTGAGGCTGTACGGCAAACTATATCCCCCTTTGATATTCCGTCGAAACTTTTTGCTTGTGATTATTCGCATTCTTGTCTATGAACAACCGCCATCTCTCGCACGCACTCCATTCAACAAATATAAGGGCACGAGATCAAAGAACCAAAAATAGGGTAATTGGTTTATTAGTGGCCTACAAGAGGCCTACTGAATTAAGTGCGTTGCTGACAGGCCTACAAGAGGAAGCGAGTGAAAAAACATAGGAATTCAGGACCTACGAGGAAATACGCCACGCACAGAAAAATTAATTAAAGATAGCCTATAGTATGTGGGGCGGGGCTTCTGACGTCGCATATCTTTGAACGTCACAAAAAAATAAGAAAAAATTCAAACCTAGCAAATATTGTGCTCAAGAATGAGCGCAAACAATAAAGCCACAGACTAATTTTTTTTACCTTCCTCTATTTTTGGCAGTTACTTTGCACAATAACGGCAAAACCACGAGGTTTGAAACATAGTATCGCGATACTTTCATGATCGTCCGAAGTAGCCTGACAGTAGAAAACAGATGGAACAGGAGAAGAATTTAAAGATATATTATCTCATTATTCATGTCAAAAGAAAGCTGAACGCTTGGCTCTCAGCTAACATCTTGCTCTATTATTTTATCTGACTGCTTCAGAAGCGAAAAGAATCCCAGGATGGTATAAAATTGAGAAACGTATTCAAAGACACATACTTCTAACGTTATGCTGGACGTCCTGACAGGTATGAAGCAGCATGCCAGACTGCCGACGAAATGTTTTGCCATTAACAAGCAATTACTAGAATAGTCAGTGAACATCGCCGATGACTGCAGATACACTACCCATTTTTTTTAATTTTTTTTTTAAAGAGAACAACAACATAGACAATCAAGACGTATCAAAACACGGGATTGATACTATGGCAAGGCACCGAACATCTAAAACGACATTTCCCGGTTTCTCTGACCTCTTTGAGCCATCTTCCCTGACCATTCCAAAACGAAACAAAATCGCGGGCGTGTCCTTCTACAAAACACGATGCCAACACTGTTTATTTCAAATCGTTCAATTTATTTCAATTTGTCTATTCATCTGTGAAGCATTTTATGAAGAATAAAGCACGAAAAGTTCCAACTATACTTTAAAACAGCGAGCTATAATCACGCCAAGCCCTTTCATGGTTGGAGAATGGGAAGTACTACGGCCTGTGCTTTAAGAAATTTCTCTGCTTTTTCAGCAGTTCTCCGAATTCCCCAACTCCCGGAATTCCATGACCCGTAGAAACCTTCTAAGTAATATTGCCCTAATCCAGTGACGAAACTGCTAAAGGTCAATCAGCCGATTGACATGATTTCGAGGGAACTTAGGGCCCTTTCATTGCTAGTCTTATATTCCCACGTTGTCCATTCCAAAAAGGTTGAAGGTCTTACCTTTCCTTTCAAACTCTAGTTACAGTTTCATTTTTAATCAGGCCGATGGTCCCTTGGGACTGGTGTGTTTACAAGGAAAAATGGGCAAAATCAAGCACTGATCGTCTAGCATCGCATGTGATTGCAATGGCATTTTACCAAGAAAAAATAATCCAACAGAACTTCCGTCTTTGGTACCATGCAGCGACTATGGATACCCCGACTAAACTGAGCGAAGCTTGAAGTACTTGCTAAGCTTTGAGTGATACCCGTGTACTTCCCTTTTCGCCACTGCGCATACCAGATGACCCCGCTCTGCATAGACTCACGTCACAATGGTAGTGACGTCACAATGGTAGACAACCAATCAGCTATAGGGGATGACTCAGACGGCGTTCGTAAGGAAATATCTTCTCCGGGGATCTACTGCGATATAGCTGTTTGTAGAGGTAACGAACTATGATGTTCCGCGTAGCTTCTACCCTCCGCTCGTCTGCATCGGGCAGGATATCGATAATATATTCGACTCCGCATGGTCGTATTACAGAGAAAGGGAAACGGAGGTTCTTGTGATTATTTGTTCTTGGTAATATTGCCCTAATCCAGTGACGGAATTGCTAAAGGTCAATCAGCCGACTGACATGATTTGGAGGGAACTTGGGCCCTTTCATCGCGAGTCTTATATTCCCATGTTGTCGATTCTGAAAAGGTTAAAGGTCTTACCTTTCCTTTCAAACTCTTGTTACAGTCTCAGTTTTAATCAGGCTGACGGTCTCTTGTGTTTTTTTCCCGTAGCATCTTTTCTAATTTAACTTATTTTTTATTGTTTTAATAAGAACAAAAGAAAATCATGTTTCGTACTTATTGTGGCTACTCCTCCATCCCTCAGTGACGTTAATTTTAATCTATTTTTACCCACTTTTAAACTATTTACGTCACTTAACTATTGAGAATAAAGCCCATATTAAATTTACTATTCTTCCCTCCTAATACTCTCTTTTTAATTTTATTTCTTGTTTCTGTCCTTCAAACCTCAAACTTTCACAATGACACATGCAAATTCTTCTCTCAACCAAAACTGCATCCAAGGGAAAGAAACATAATAAAAAAAAAAAAAACCCAAAACGGTCTCTTATGATTGATATGAACACAAGAGAAATATGGGCTAAATCAAACACTCATCGTCTATCATCGTGTGTGATCGCGAAGGCATATTTTTCAGTATGCTCCAGCACACGGCATGACCTATCTATGCCCTTAACCACCAGAATTATGGGATATGGAATAGTTGGAAGAGGGTAATGGAAAGGAGGTCGCGGGCATCTCTTCGGTACTAAACCATTCGATCGTGACCACAGGATTTGGAACTATACAATTCTGAACCCGTAAGGCGCGATCGGTAATTTAGTCGAAGTTTAGAAGTTCAATAAGGAATAGTATATAAATAAACAAATTAGGAACAAAGCGGAAGATTCGGTTAAGCCCCGTTCACAAGCATGCCTAGCCAAGGACAGATGTCTAGGCACGTGCCTAGCACCACCGTTCACACCCATGCCTAGACACTTATTTTGGGCCAAGCACGGAGTTCCAGGCTCTAGAACTCGGTGCCTGGGTAGGCCTGAGCACGGCCTAGTCATCTGTGCTTGGCTATTAGGCATGCTTGTGAATGCGGATTTTGAAACCTATGGTTGAAGTTTGGATAAATAGTCTATCTTGGCCAAAAAACAGGAGCGGTCAAATATTTTGTCCATCCACTCATCGCGGTTCTAAACCATTCGATCGCGACTATCGGATGCGGAATACTACACTACGTGTTTTATCGGCTAACACGGGTTAATCTGAATAAAAGGCTGATTGTCGCACTGGCCACACACTGTTGGAGGCCACGCCCTAACAAAAACGGTAAAGTGATTAACAAGCCTTGCGGAATGTAAATATTAATCTAAAAAAGCTTGATGTTCATATTTCGTGTCTTGTGCAACGTTGTAATGTAAATTATAATCGATCGTGAATAATGCTGCCTAGGGGGCATTGGCGCAACTGGCTACCATACTATGATTTCTCACAGATGGCATCGGGGCAAGATTCATGGCCCTAGCCACTACAGTGGGTCCTCCACTCCGGCGTGCTCTCATTGGCTGAAAACCGCCAAAATGGCCACTTACATGTTACGGTCGCTTCCGACAGCTTACGATTGCCAATGGAGGTCCCACTGACGTGTGTCTCTGACGAAGAAAAGAACAGGCGTATTCTCGCATTTCTCCTCGGAGTGGTAACGTTCCTCCAGCTAGTTATTAGTTGCGTTTTTGCGGATGCCATGGTATCTGTTACCACGGTAACTGGATCTGCAATTAGTCGTTTTTGCAGTTAACGTGGTTTCTGATATACGGTCCACTGCAAAAACGACTGTTGCAGAAATTGCATCTTTCTAAGTCATCCCAAAATAAAAACTGATATCCAGTTACATCACTAAGTGCTGAACTTCTTTTTCACCAATTTGACAAAATTTGATGAAAGTGAGATGCATTTTCCAGATACCACGACCAGATATCATGGTCGGACCGTGATATCTGAATATCTGTTACCACGGTAACTGGCCAGTTACCACGACAACCGCAAAAACGCCTTTTGACCGTGGTATCAGATACCACGATAACTGCAAAAACGACTTTAGACCGTATATCAGATACCATGGTAACAGCAAAAACGCAACTATTATCTTTGTTCTACTATTGTTACGTTACAATTTACCTATGATGGTCCTATGAGACCTGGTCTTTTAATATTAATCCGATCTCCAGTTTTCGCTTCACACAAACCCATCCTCTTCTGCTGCCCATCGTCAAAATGAGACAATAGTTGCGTTTTTGCTGATACCATGGTATCTGTTACCACGGTAACTAGATCTGCAATTAGTCATGTTTGCAGTTACCGTGGTATCTGATATACGGTCCACTGCAAAAACGACTATTGCCGAAATTGCACTTTTCGAAGTCATCCCAAAAGAAAAACTGATATCCAGTTACATCACTAAGTGCTGAACTTCTTTCTCACCAATTTGACCAAATTTGATGAAAGTGAGATGCGTTTTCCAGATACCACGACCAGATACCACGGTCGGACCGTGATATCTGAATATCTGTTACCACGGTAACTGGCAAGATACCATGACAACTGCAAAAACGCCTTTTGACCGTGGTATCAAATACCACGATAACTGCAAAAACGACTTTAGACCGTATATCTGATACCATGGTATCAGCAAAAACGCAACTAATTTCATGAATCAAACATGCTTCTCCACACAGCAACACCTTTGAAAAAAAAATAATTCTGACCAATTCAGAAGGACGGACTGTTTACAAGTTGATACCTAGACGCTAGAACTCAGAAATATGAGTGAATGAATGATTTATAGCCCCCTGAAAAGACGAAAATACGAAAAGCGAGGTAAGTGAAAGAAGAAAAAAGAACAAAGAAATCAACGTATACAATGTGAGCTATTTGTATAGCGAGCGAATCAATCCCAGATGACAATTATATTCATGAAAAGAGTTACGAGTCTAGGCGTCGCGTCGTTAGGCAAAAGGAATGTCAGAAGACGAGTAAGGGGGTGAGAGACAAAGACGATAACAGCTTGAAGGAAGTGGCAGCAAATGCAGTTGTGCTGTCATCTCGATGCGAGGAAAGGTTAGATTTATCAGGAAACATAGAATAGAGTTGGTATAAAGCAGAAAGAGTGTCTACTGAACCAGTCTTTGAAGTTCAACCGAAAAGGAATGTAATAGCACAATCTACACTGTCAGAAGTTTCATAACATATAACACATAACACTTTCAAGAATAACATCTTTTCACTTAGAAATAAAGTGTTATGACCAATTAAGCTTACACTATTTGGTGCCTAGATCTCCAACAACACCTTCAATTGGTAAAAACACTAACGGGAACGAAAGAAACATAACAGATAACATCCCAAAGTGTTATCTGTTGAAACCGGGCATCCTTCTGTTGTCGTTATGTAACTTCTGACAGTGTAGTATTTTTACCAATTGAAGGTGTTGTTGGAGACCTAGGCACGAAATAGTGTAAACTTAATTGGTCATAACACCTTATTTCTAAGTGAAAAGGTGTTATTCTTGAAAGTGTTATGCGCAATCTGTTATGAAACTTCTGACAGTGTAGGTACCCATGACTTATTCACTTAAAAAGGCTTCAAGACCCGATGAAAATGCGTTACTTCGTTCTTTAGCTATTCACGAATAATCGATTTTCAAATAGTGGAATTTCCTTGGGATTTGAAGTACCTCTATCTGCTTGTGTCTGTGTTGTATGCTTGACGAAAACGATTTACGAAAAATAAGTGTTCACGCTGTGAGCCCCCTTCCTCAAGACTGACCACTGAGAAGCCGCGTTAGTATTGAGATTCAGTTTTTCTACGACACAGTAGAATTTGGCGTTGTGAGGACGGCCGTAGTTGTTCTGAATATCATACTAGAGCAAATAGTGGAAATAAAAAAAAGCCCTTAACTCAATCAAAATAATGCAGTGTAGTCAGTTAAATGATAAAAAAATAAATTGGCTTTTCAGTTAAACTTTAAGAAGATAGAAAGGTTACCTTGAGCTTGGGTTCCTGCCACATTTAAGGCTTTCGCTCTTATGACTTTTCCAAACTCTCCCTCGCCTAAAGTCTTGTCCATTATGAGATATCCACGGGGTATCATCCATTTATCTTCGATTACCTAGAGTACATACACATTTAGTAACGAAATGAGTGACGGTTGTGCAAACACTGTGTACGGATACAACGACTTGGAATTGGTTGATGGTCGACCAAGCCTCATTTGCTGCTGTCACTCTAAAGCTTCGACGACTCTTATCTGGTCTTTCTTGTGCTCATTAACTCTCCTATATCAACCTTAACGACTGAACTTTTTTTTTTTTTTTTTTTTTTTTTTTTGGCTGAGTGTCCTCCATTTTCATAAGCGGGAAAGCCGCTGTGTGTGAGTGTGTGGAATTGAACGAATGGAGAACGGAGGCATTTGGTGAGAGAGAATATGACGAAGAATGGATGGTAAGAGTGATGAAGGATGAATGTTTTCTTACTGTGAAAAAACTTGGGCGTTATCTGAGGCTTGCGATGGAGCACATAACGAGTTTTTTTTATAGAATATAGGAGGAGTAAATTTATATAATTTAGTACCATATAGGCTTGTTTGTCAGTTTTTGTTGCCATGACCCTTAGGCTTTTTTTGGTAATATATTCTATTCTATTCTACTCCGAAATTGAACAGTCTCGAGCGTTACGTCACCTGATGCTCTTTCATTGGCTGATTTCGAGGTGTCTGAATAAAAAATCATTGGGGCCACACTGTGTCACCGTGTTTAAACTGTAAAAAACGTAAGCATATTTAACTATTCTGTTAATTTATTATGTATTCTGTTCTGTTTATTGTTTTCATTCGTGCCTTTTACTACGTATTACTCCGCTTTAACTAAAGAGTGGACCATAAAAAAAATAAAATAAAAATCCTTCATGTGAAGGCGTAATCTCCGACAAGTTCCTGGGACAATATGTGCGAGATAGTGGATATGCCCTTTATCGAAATAAGATTGTTCGATGGTTTTAAACAGCCTATAAATGATGGGAAGCATATAATTTGTTGTATACCCTTCCCACTCCCTGCTCTTTTTCGACCTTATTAGCTTGATGACCAAAACTGAGCTGATGCACCGTCTGAAGTTTCATAAGAGGAGTGCACAAGGAGGTGTTAGCGTTACGCATTAAAACGTTATGCATACAAGAATAGCAAAAACATCTCCAGAAAAACATCTGCCGACTTTTTCGTTTGTCATCGTGATATCGGATAAGTCAGCAGATGCTTCTTCGGCTCTTCCTGGCAATGCTTGACATGCACCACGTTTAATGCATAAAGTTTGCTAGACCATTACAGATAACATCCGAAGTGTTATGTTTTGAAACTACGTATCCTTGTGTTATCTGTTATGAAACTTCTGACAGTGTGGGTGGCATGCCCGAGACCCGCGTCACGGTATATTATGACAAGACCCGGACACAGATCTAGAGCCCCTAGACAGAGTCGAGGTCATCTTTTTGTAACGTAAAAACGTTTTTAACGTACCGTGACTTCGGAAAACAGACAAGAAGACTTGGAAAGGAAATTTACTAGTATCACGTATACTTTCTTACACATTATCATTTTAACACTTAGGCTACCACTTGGGCCCTACCGAGGCAGTTACCTGGAACTGCCACTGGATATGACGGGGTTTTCATGGCTCGGACAGTTAAAACAGGGTAGATAAATATCAGCTCGTCTTCGCTCTATATTCCTGCCCTTAAGTATTTTTCAACTAATTAGCCGCCTTTCAACTAATTAGCCCCCGCCTTGCTGCCTGAAAAACCAGTACTCATGGCGTTTAACCAGAGCCTTACCTTTTCTTCGAGACGGATCAAACTAACCTACTCAGAATATAATACTTGATGCAGCTTTGCGGGTCAATCAGCGGTGAGTCAGGGTCCCAAAAAGGCCTACCCCATTTTGTATAGGTACTTCAACGAAAACGGTGCCTTTTTTCATCTTACTAAAGATGGTGAGATGTATCTTACCACTTCTGTTCCAAGCTGCTGTAGTGTTGTTGCTTCTGCTGACCTCTCATTCGTCAAAATCCTTTCTCTCTCGTCGACATAATCTGATGGCACTGCCGACAGCGACATCGTACTTCCAAGATGGCGAGTTTTCTCCTTTCGTAGATTCTTGTTTCTACAAAAATAAGAACTCAGCTGTCTTAGAATCAGATTTCTATTTTCGATTACAGTGACGGAACGAAAACTTCTATCTTCATGCTTCCCCTCATTCGCCCACTCTTGAGCCTTGGCGCCGATTAAATTGTCAGAGCAATGCCTGAAGTCCTTCGTTCCATATTTAATAAATCATTTTAACTGTACTTATTTTTTATTTTCGTTTCATGTTCTTTGTTTATTTGTTTGCGTATTATTCGTAAGTGTTTTCCCAGTTCTGCCCGTGTAAGCCAAGTGTTACTGATGTTAAAATAAAATTATGTGAAAATTATTTTGAGCTCTGGTACAATCGTGTGTCCCTTGTACCTTTTTCAGCTGGACCCCCACTCAAGGCGGTTTTCAATCCGCCTGCCAGATGTCTCTCAGCTCGAAAAGTAGGCTTTACACGTGCTTTCAGGCCAACCCCGGCTGCTAGCTCTGGTCCCGTGACCTGGGAGAAACCTTGCTCGAGTTGGAGCTCGGGCAAACTCCGGCCCATCACGGCAGAGCCAGCAGCCGAGGCCGGCTAGAGAGCATTTCGAAGTGACAAGTCGCTCGATTTACGGCGTGAAGCTCCTACAAACCGTCAACAGGTTTCTTTGTATTGCTCACTTTTACAAATACCAAGGGGGAGGGGGAGCCACGCATTCCCATCCGACATCGAGGTTTCCGAAAAGCAATTTTAACTAGAGTGAGAAAATCAGCCGAGGTTCAATGGCAACTTCCCGTGCCGCCTGTCCAAAGCGGGATCGACTAAAAAGAGGCACGGCACGACATAGTGTAGGAGGAACGAGTACTACAAAGAGGCACGAAAACTAAAAAAAAAACTTGTCACGCTTCAGAGTGGGGGGCAGGAGCAAAGTTTTAAAGTGCTTTCTTTGAGGCTCTGGAGTTACGAACTCGTACTTACTTGTCTACTTCTTACGTGTCTACTTCTACACCTAATCTCTTTTTATTAGTCGTGCCTCCTGCGCCCGTGCCTCTTTTTAGTTGATCCCGTCCAAAGCTAAAATACTCCAGTGATAAAATACTGGGCTTCTAAAAAAAAGTAATACTGGATTTAAAAAATAAACTTTCCTGCCGTCGCCCAATCGAGCAGCAAAAACAGCAGCCGTGTCAAATATGAAATCTCCCCTAGGTTTTCCCTACAAGTGTATCCAAAAGTAATTTCCCCGAATGGTCGGTCTTTTAGTCGGTAGAAGCTTCAGTTATTTACTGCAGGTTTGTTTCTTCCCCAACATTGTCCCTGACGTTCGACAGCCTGACGAGGACCCTTTGCAAGATGGGCCGAAATATCGCTACAGAAGCATCGTAGGCGACATATCCGTCTTATCCATTGTTTGAATATATACGGTCCTCCTCAGGCTCAAAGCTAGAAAAGTGAACCTGTGATAAAACAGATGAAGATTCTACGACTATAAATATCTTTTTTTTTCTTCTTCGGAATTTTATTGCTTGGGTTAAAGTTAGTGCTGAGATTTCATTTTGGGCATGGCTGCCATTTTTGCTGCTCCGTTCTGAACAGATCTTAAAGTACAACTCTTACTAGAAATTATCTATTCCCTATGAAACGGATCAGAAAAAAACATTTTTCGAAAATACCATTGCTTTGCACATGAAATCAGCGATTTGCTTGTAAGCGCTTGTCGACTCTATACTCTATATGACTAAGTCCAAAACACGCCAGTGATCCTCAGGAAGAAGGAGTAGGCGCGTCCATAGCGACTCAAACTCAACGACTCACATCCTGTCTCAAGCAATCACGACGATCTTTGGGAGCAGCTGTGACACCACTTCTGCCTTTCATCCGTTAGATACCCGGAGAGGCCGGAGATTTCGCAGCGGCAAGGAGAGATAGTCATACAGTGTATCCAGCCTTCCTGCTCTCCGATGCGGTGGCTGGGCGCGTGAGTAAACGCGCCGAGGTTTTAAAAGTGGGCAACCAAGCAAATAAAAGAAGTAACAACAGAAGATTATCCTATCCTTATATGTGAAAGAGTTGTCAGCGGACAACTTTGCGTTGTTGGACGGGCAAAACTCGGCACAGCCGAAAAAGCGCTAAGAATTCGTAGGCACAAAACGAAACAATGGAGAAAGGTGGGGATTTTAGAAGCTAATAATTACACAAGGGAGCTCGGTATATTATAACACGCAGAATAAGCAGGAGGAGTCCTTTAAGGCTAGTAAACACTTTTATTTTTTAAGCCTGATCAGGATCCATGAAGTTTATATTTTTTTTTTCCTGGATTTAGGATAATTTCACGTAATTTCTACGTCCACGGACAAGAAACTTGTGAGTCACTGAGAGAGACATGTTGGCCCTCTGTAGGATATGCAGCCACCGGCTCTTTCGTTACCACTCAGTAAGAAAACACATATTTTTTTTTTTTTTTTTTTTTTACTATTGGGCTAATCGTGCTACACTTCTGCTTCTTGTACTATTTTTCTTTCATTTTTCATATGCTACTGTTCAACATATTCTGAGAAAAATGGAGGCCAAGAAGATCAGATCATGTTATTACAAATATGCCAAGGCCCTGTTATACTGATCAGCGTCATAAATTACTTACTTACTTCTTCCGATTTTTCGTTTACTCGTTCAAGCCTAACAAAATGCATTCACTCATTCAAAAGTCGTGTTTCCACAAGCAAGAAATCCGCCTTTACTTTCTTGACGTTCCCGTAAACATTGCCATATGAGCTCGTAGCTCTGTCTTTTCTAAATTTTCTACGCTCCGCATTTTTCTCTTTCAAATGTATTGGCCCATTAAGCTGCATTCATTCATTCAAGAGTTGTGTTTCTCAGCAAGGTATCGCCACCGCCTACGGGGAAACCGAAGGATTCCCGTGACCTTATCTCTCACCTCATTATTACTGTAATCCCAGTTCCACAGATGACGGTAATCAAGGTGATGACGCCCATCGCCACGAGGGCAAGACATGTTGTCCCACAGATGCCATCGATGAAGGCTGGAATGATTTAGGATCAAAAGAAGAGCCTTGGCAACTGGCAAGCTTTTTTTACCTTGCTTGTCACAGCTGATTAAATTGGCGATGAAAAAGTCGAGAAAGGTACGACTTAATTCGTTGGAACTGAAGTGGGGTGGAAAGATCTGTTGGGCAGCTTGATATAAGCTAGTGATATCAAGGAGGGCTGACTGCATACACGCGAATGAACATCTCGCGTTGCCTCGTTTCATTTGATGCTCAATTTCCCATGACTTTTCTCAAACAGGTACGGAATGCATATCGTTCTATGACCCACGGTCAGTTATATCCGACAATCTCACACAGAAAGTTATCGGTGGACATGACTTCATATCAACCTCCAGAGAGGCTGATATGAAGTCATATCCACCTCCAGTGAGGTTCATATAAAGTCATGTCCACCTCTAAATTTCTGTATGACGATATCATAATAGAGCTGTGGGGACTTAAGATGGTATGCATGGATAATGGTTAATTGTTAATGGTTCTGTTCGAAGAAGTTATAAAAGTTAACATACCTCCATCTCGGTTGATATCGGAATAACAAGCTCAACGGACATTTTAAAATATCAACCTCGCTGCGCTCGGTAGATATTTTTCATAGCCTACATCGCCTTCGGCTTAGATAGGTTCTTTAAATGACCGTCTCGATGCTATTTTCCCATATCAATCTCGATGTCTGAAGTAAACCTTTATTATCACTGACTTGACCAGGGCCGTGTTGACCAGCTCATCAGACATTTTGTGTGCCGTAGTTCGACCGTCATCGCTCTAGACTCTCAAGGGCACCAACTGCCAAGTAAATAAATATTCCTCCAGCCCACGCTAAATCTAAATCCTATTTGTTCTAGCAACCCCAAATATAATCTTCATTCGTACAATCTCAGTATATATATTTCTATACATTTTGTCCCTGTCTCAGCCCTGACTTACTTCCTCCAACCCAAAAAGTATCTCTCTACAGTCCCGGAAAGTAGCAGGCTCGAGACTACGGGTTAGACGGCTTCGCTTGTCAAATTTGTCAAACCTCTTAATAAGTGAAAAAATATTCATATTCATTCATTCATAGAGAAATCCAAGCAAGGCCGAATACTTAATCTGAAGAAAGGCGACCGTGAATCCAGTGGCGCCATTTCAGCAACACTTAGGGGTAGGCATATTCCCGTTCAGCGCTTCCAAGCGGATTAGTTTCTGTTAATCCCCCTATGCCTCACCATCAACACTTGGATCAGACATGGTCAAATAGATCCACAGGCTAGTGACTGGAAAACCTGTCATCTGTGTCCCAGGTAATGGAGGTTTTGCACATATGTCTCAGCAGCAGAAAGTGAAAGTAACCCATTACCCTATGGATCCATCTTTTTACTATGTCTACAGAAGGGTTGGTTATGAGGCAATGGGGGACTAATAGAAACTAGTCCACTTGGAGCGCTGAACTGTAATAAGGCCAATTTCGGGCCCAAATCCCAGTTTACTGCACAGACTCAAAACTGAACTGCTCTTTTTGGTGGTACATTTAAAGTTGTTTTCGAGAATACCTTAGTCTTTGCTTTGTATTTTGAACCTATTTAGCGGCCCAAAAGTATCACCGTGAAGAAGATTTTGAAATCTACCTCCCCTCTCGATAGCACCCTGCGTATGAATCAAAGGCTTGAGTGTTATTGAGACGAGTGGAGGGTGGTTTAATACTAGTAGATTTGAATTACAAGTATTTTTTAAATTTGAAAATTAAGTTTTAGTTTTAAAAGAAAAAATTTAAGGGAAGGAATTTATTAAGGTTGTAAAGATAGGATAGAACTGTAAAGATTAGAGAGAATGGAAGGAAAAATTAAAAATAAGAAATTAAGAAAATAAACGTAGAGATAGAGGAAAGTGTAGCTGACGCTAAATAGATAGGCCGGTCACGCGTGATCACGTTTTAAAAATTTAAGATTGATAAGACCGTTGGCGTCACCGAGGGTAAGTGGAAGCGTAGTCGCCTGGCCAATTCATATTGGAGTGGGTTATACCTGAAACCCGAAATCCGGCGAAGGTGGGGGCAAAGTTCAATTTCGGGCCCCAATCCCAGTTTGCTACACTGACTGAAAGTTGGACTGCTCTTTTTGGTGGTACATTCAAAGTTGTCATTGCTTTTCACTTTGAGCCTATTTAGCGGCCCAAAAGTATCCCAATAACGATGATTTTGAAATCCCCCCCCCCCCCCTAGATGCTTGAACCAAAGGCTTGAGTGGGTCGGATCCAAAATCCAGTCGCCGAACCAGCAAAAATTCGCGTAACGTTTTATTACCGCGCTGGAAATCTTAATCGGACCTAAGAAGAGAAGCTTTACTATCTCACCTTCTTCTGAGACCTGATCCAGTGCGAGACTCTCCGAGGATTGCAGCGACGTGGGATTCACCGTTGAAAAAGTCAAGTTCCCCAATTCTTCCCCAATGGATCCAGTTTCGTGTTCAGGAGCACAGGAGCAGGACCTCGTCTCATCGCATGAGCAAACACCTACGGCAGTTTTTATCCCACGCTCCCCGCTGCCCAAATTGCCGGTTCCAACTACGCTTTCTGGAACAGAAATCAATATGTTAGAACGAATTACATGAACTATTTTTTTTCTTCTCACAACTGTCAAGGAAATAAACATGCCATGCACCCCACAGTTACTGCCAAAACAAATCCTATTCCGTTCCACAACACACATTGACCTGACCGGGCAACAAATTTGGAACTGGTATTTTTTCCCATCACTTGTCATTGTTTCTCCCTTTGCCCAGCAACCATGCTGCACTGATGGACAGAGTTGGTTTACACGCCAGCCATGATCGTAAATCAGGCAGATGACGTAATCGTAATGGGCAGATGACAGCCAATGAGATTACCCAAATTTCTTTACCGGAAGCTGATGCGTTCCATCAAGAACAAATAATCAGATAGAACTTCCCTACCTCTGTAATATGGCAATGCGGGACCCAATATTTCCCCGTACCCTGCCCGATCCAAACGAGCGTAGGTTAGGAGCTAAGCGGCACATCACGTTTCGTTACCTCTACAAATAGCTATATCGCTGTGAAGCCGCGTGCAGGCAACTTTCGAAGTCAAAGCGGATTGGTTCTCGGACGCGCTCCAGAGCGAATCAGCGTGCCTCCTGCACTTACTGCTGTGCTATGAGCAACGGCGAAGACGGAAGTAGACGGGTATCAACTGAAAGCTAGAGGAAGTACCTCTAACTCCGCTCAGTTTTGTCGGGGTATCCATAGTCGCTGCACGGGACCAAAGACGGAGGTTCTATCTGATTATTTATTCTTGGTTCCATCGGGAACATCCGAGCTTACAACCCCCCCACACATTTGAGCAAATAGGCCCGCCATAGTAGCAGGACAGTAGTCGTAGGGCTGTAGTGTTACGGAGGCATCCCATAGCACTTTGGTCTGAAATAGTCCTCCGAATTATTTCCTCCCTCTATTACCTACTTTTCTATGCATCTCTTGGGTTTTCATCACCATCATTAATTTCCCGGCATCATGACATAGGTCACTCGGTCTTTATCCCCCAGCCTCAGTTAGCTGCTGTGCTAATCCAAGGTCAGACTTTGATCCATTTCATTCGAAGTGATTTGGCTACGGAAAGAGTCTGTAGCCAACGCGAGTTCTATTTCACCTTTGGTCCGAGCAGGATCTCTGTTATTTTAGACTTTATGGTAAAAATCAGTTATACATTTAGTTACGGACCCAGCAGTGGTTACCTTACATTTCTATTACGTTCACTTGTGTATAAGAGCTGTCAACGGTTCTTCAAGTAAATTAACTATTGTCGTAATGGTCTATCTCGGCTAGTAGGCCCCGGGCTTGACTGGATATGTAAATTCCAGTTTCGCTAGGACGTGTGAACCAGCTTGATTAGGGATTTCTGGATGACTGCGGCTGAACAAGAATATTCCCCGAGACTTTCTCTTATGTCCTGTTTCCTGACTGGTCCTGGGGCTAGTGGGCACCTACGGTGTCAGAATGTCTTCAGCTCACACCCCAGGAGCCTAAGTTTCACCAAACCTCACCACCACCATCCTTTCGACAATGGTGTTACAAGTTACAAGAGAGATCTCAAATATCGCCTATCACTCGCCCATCCTCTCAACACTAGTAACTCGTAACATGATCAGAATTATCCTATATTTATCCTATATATAGTTATTCTGTTTTCATCCACCTTACATGTAAGCTGAAAGCTTGAGCTATCCTTTCTCTACACACGCGTCTCCAGTCCACCTAGGTCCCTACCAGTACGTCCTCGTGTATAGAAGCCGCTCGAGAATACTAACTGACAATAGCCAAGAACCGGTAATACTACTACGTAATAGAACTTCCGTCTTTCCCTTTTCTCAAATAATCCATGCTCCAACTATAAAACTCGACCCGAACGAGCTTCGTCGCTGTAACGGAAACTTCTGCATTCTCAAATCTTTGCAATGGTCAGTACACTAGCTCTGGTTCTAGGCGAACCCCCCCCCCCGGCGAAAAGCCCCCCGCCAAAAACACCCCGGCTAAAAAAAAACCGTTACCAAAACCCCCCGGACCACCCCCCCCCCGTACCAAAACCCCCCCGCATAAAAAAGACGGGTATGTAAGAGTAGAGTAACTGGTAGGTAGAGAGAAAGAGAAGAATATAACCCCCCCCCCCCCCGGCGAACCCCCCCCCCCCCCGAATCCTTAGACACTCACACATATTAAGACTGGGCAACAAAACCAACAACCATGTGACAGTTTTACCATTGACAAGCACGAGTAAGGTGAAGAGCTGGTAGAATATTTCTGGGACTATCTTGAAAGTGCTATCACAAAACGAGCTCAACCTTTCCCTTGACCCAAAGATCCTCCCATCAAGTCTCATAAAAAATTCATTCCCTTCGAGAGTTATCCTGCTCACAGATGGATAGCAGGACAACTTTTGCGGTGTCATAGGTATCCCTCCGCTTATTGCCCATCTTCGAGTTTCTGGTATGAATCAGGGATAACTAAAGAGCAATCAGGCAAGGGGAGCTTCACATTGCACCAATGGGTGGCATCGTAACTGCAGCTTCCTCGCCAAGAAGGGTGAGGCATTGGAAAAGGATCTGTTGGGGGGATCGTTACACAGAGTGGAACTGGCTTTGATATGATGATTCACATTTAAAACCTCACTGACAACAGCTTCAGTTGAATGCGGGTGTTTTGTGACTTCAGCAATTAGTCTGTCACCATCAACGCTTTACCTTCGCCTTACACTTTTTGTTTATCATTGTTCTGATACCCACTTCAGACATTCTTGTAGAGTCAAGTTTGCGAAAGAAGTTTATTCTACTCTTACTCTCTACCTACCAGTTACTCTACTCTTGCATACCCGTCTTTTTTATGCGGGGGGGGGGGGGTTGGTTGGTACCGGGGGGTTTTGGTACCGGGGGGGGGGGGGGGTTGGTCGGGGGGGGGGGTGGTACTGGGGGGTTTTTGGTCCGGGGGTTTTTGGTAACGGGGGGGGTTTGGCGGGGTTTTTTTGTCCAGGGGGGTTTTGGCGGGGGGCTTTGTGCGGGGGGGGGGGGGGGGTTCGCCGGTTTTTTTTTTTAGCCGGAACCCACTAGCTCTATGGCGCTACGCAAAAGCGATTGCACACAAAGTGTTGGGAATAAGCAAGTGCTCAGTATTTACGCAACTCGATCGCGTAGTTTTTGTTTGACGCAGGGAAGAGAGACACAAGCTGTTGTCATCATTCATTCTTGCCATAACGTAGATATATCTCAAACCCCCGATTAAGACAGATATATGTACGCTGCAGTTCAAACCCCAAGAGAAAAGACAGGACATCGAATTTCTATTTATTCAGGGATTTCAAAGATGGTACTGTCTACTACGTATTTTAAAGTTTCAAGCGTAGGCGCAAGGAAGTCCATTCGTATTTAAACAAGACCAAAGATTTCGATGGGATCGCAAAAATTTAATATTATAGGACTTTTTGTTCCAGACAATCGGGTTTTGTCTTTGCCAGACTCCTTAAAGCACAACTCTTACTAGAAATAATATTTTCCCTATGAAATGGATCAGAAAAAAACATTTTCGAAAATACTATTACTTTCCATCTGAAATTAGCGATTTTCTTGTTAGCGCCTGTCGACTATGTCCAGCCTTCCTGCTCTCCGACGCGGCGGCTGGGCGCAAAACATTTGAAAACTGATCGCGCCGTTGTTCAAAAGTGTGAAAACTAAGCAAATAAAAGAAGTAATAAGCAAAAGCTTCTCAGATCCTTATGTGTGAAAGAGTTGTCAGCAGACGTTTATGCTCCCGGCAAACGTTTTGTTGTATGACGGGCAAAACTCGGCAAGGTCAAAAAAGCGCTAAAATTTCGTAGGCACAAAACGAAACAATGGAGAAAGGTGGGGATTTTAGAAGCCTATAATTCTGTATGGGAGCTAGATATATTATAAAAAGCAGAATAAGCAAGAGGGGTCCTTTAAAGGTATAGCGACTTTTGGGTCATAATCTTATCTGCTGCTTGGCTTTCAATAATCGTCAAGAACTGTGACACAGCCTCGCTCTAGTCTACTATTTGTTTTGATAAACAAATAAACATGTATAAAACTAATTTACTAAAAAAAAAAAAACAAAGCTCACTACAGTGCCGATTTATGGCCCCAAAACGCCACCATCGAGGAATCGCAAGGCTTCCCCGTTCGTTGAATTCGTGGAACAACCCTTCTTTTCGCTTACTCGACTTTGGCCAGGAAATTTCGACATAGTGGGAGGTCCCCCTGCGAAATTTGAACTGTCTGAAACAAGCTAGACTAAGTCTCGCAATCTAATTGTGGAAGACATTTAATTCTGAATGAGTTTGCAAAGAAATATTCTTCTTCTTCTCCAAAAGTATCTTCTACAAAGAAGCCGCAGAACGAAGACCACGTACTGCAACGAGAATTTTGAAAGAAGTTCGAACGGAAAATCTTATTCTTCTGGAGGATTTCTCAACGAAAACGGCAGAACGAACTGTGCTGCAACGAGAGTGTTGGGGAGTCTGTACGGACAATCTTCTTCTTCTGAACTACTTCTAAACCAAAACGACGGAACGAAGATCATGTGCTGTCGCGAGACCCTGAAGATCTATTTGGCTGATTTTTGGACAGTACCGGCATTCTAACTCCTTGATTGAGGGGTTGTTTGTCAAAATGGCCTTCAAATGTGAAAACTGTAAATCTTGGACGACTTCGAACGAAACTTTCCGCAAGTTTTTGAATCGGAACCTCTCGAGCAGCTGCCCCAATGGGCCGATTGGTCTCAGATACCCAAGGAAAAGCTCCTCCAGTCTATCGAGTTCGCAGAGGAGAAGGAAGTCTTCGCTAAGGAATCGATACTGGCAGTTGATCCGCAGGGTCACCAGGTTCTTCAGCAGGCTGAGACGTTTGAATTTCTCTACGGTGGGATCTTTGAATTCGTTAAGAGCTAAACAGGTTAGGGTTGGTGCGCAATGGTAGGCAAGGCGGGATAATTCTGCGAGGCAGAGGTCGGCAAGGTACAGTTGGCTCAATCGCGGCATGCGTTGAAAGGCGGCACTCAGCATTCCAGGAGCAATGGGTCCACGCAGCGAGAGCAGATCAAGCCTTTCTAAATGCTTCACTTCGAAAACGTTTGGTCCTTGGAGGTTGAGCATCAAAGATGACAGACCCGGACAGCCTTCTCCAAGCTTTTTCAGCACACCAGGTTCAATGTTCGCTGGTTCATCGACGAGAACATGGAGGCTTTCAAGGTCCGCACACAGTTCAGAAATCGCCAATATGATGTCACTCAATTCAGTAGCGAAGCAAGAGAGGTAGATATGCGTGTAGCTCTCAAGCCCTAACAGGAGTCGGAGTAGGTCTATGTTCATTCCTTCGGCACATTCCATGTCCAGCGGATGAAATCTTGATTTCAGCTGCATTTTCACTTCTTCTCTGCAGCTCCTTTCAAATCAACTGCCAACAACAAACTACAAGGATTTGGGTTTTAGGCGTTAGTTTTATCGTTACCAACCGCTGTTTTGAAGCCGTTGAGCTAAAAATAGAAACTCAACGGTCTCGAATTTTAAACCGCCACTCTGGCGAAACAATTCGGATCAGCCCTCGCGTGTGCGTCTGCAACGAGCTTCTGCAGAACGAGTTCCAAAGTGCCCCCCCCCCCCTGTCGTACTGTACAATGTCGTAACCGATTTATACCTAAAGTCTCGGCTGCTGTCCGTTTGGCGCAGTCAATTATGATTCACCGTCAAGCTTTGGCTAAAGGCAGGGCTAAAGGAATAATTTTATAGTTTTGTTTTTCGTGCTTTGTTTAAGCATTATCATTGACAATTTAATTATTAATTAGTGACTCAGTGAACACCCAATTTGGCCTCAAGCCGCGACTTATCTTTTAGTTTAAATCAGAGCTAATAGTATAGACTGAAAATAAAATTTTTATTTTGACATTTAGAAATCTGAAATATATCTGTAGTCAGGGGCGTTACTAGCCAAAAAGTTATTTTTTGGGAGGGAAGGTATTTACCGACTGGATGGTAATTTTTACCGACTGTTTTGCAGAAAAAACGACTGTTTTCAAGAAATAATCGACTATTTTTAACGAAAAACCCACTGTTTTGAAGAAAATCGACTGTGCAGACTCGGCTATTTTTCACCGACTGGCCGACAACATTGGAGAGGGGCGTCCCCCCTCCCCACCATACGTGACGCCCCTGTCTAGTTTTCATTGTGATGGTTGAAATTCTTATATGAGCTTGGAAGAAGATATGTGGTAGAAGCACAACCAAGGTAGCCTATAATAATTATCCGACGAAAATAAGGATTATAAGTAACCTTGATGTTTTGTAGAGTTGGTAGTAGGAAGTACAAATTAACAGTTTACAAAATTGATAGATACAAAAATAGAGTTTGAGTGGAGTGGAGATTAAATCTGTGAAGTTTATTCTTATGATTATGAAGTAATCTGTGAAGGTCTGTACAAAAATGATTAAAGTAAGTATCATGTTTTTTGTTTTGGAAAGAGTAGGTAGTGTTAAAGAGGATAACGAAAACTTGAAGTTACCGAGTAAAGAAGGATTAGTAGCCCCAAAAGACAATACGAAATAAATTAGAAAAAATGCTAGGCGAGTTTAAAAAAAAGGGAAAATGACTCTTTGGCAGATAAATAACGCTAGGGAGTAGCGTCAAGACTTCGAAAAATGACACACACTCGAGCAGCGGCGACACTAGCACTACTACCGATAGAGAACGTCCTTACTGTAACCCAATCAGTCGTGCACCAACGCTGGCTCCGATAACTCCATATCCCGAACACACTAAAAACAAGGGCTGTAAGCTCATATGGCACTTGCATGGGTTGAGATGTAGTGTTTGATCAAACGTACTTTTAAGGTTACCTTTGCGGTTCAGATGCGCACTTTAAGGGAGCTAGAGAAAAAATATTTTGTTTTAGAACTTGGCTGTAATACTTTATAGGCGCTAGAAATTTATCTGTAAGAAAAACTATTGAGACAAAACGATCACAGGCCCTTAGGGATCATTGATTTATACCGTTTGGTAAAAAGTAGTTTTTTTCACTTTTCGGTTAAAATGTGCACTTTAAGGGTGATAAAATAAATTTTTAAGCAAAACCCTTGCGGCACAAATGAGCATGGGTTGAGATGTATCGTTTGATGAAAAAAAGTAGTTTTCGACCTTGCGGTTCAGATGCGCACTTTCAGGGAGCTAAATAACTTCATTTGTAAGCAAAACCCTTGAGGCAAAAATGATAATGTGCTCATGGGGATCATGAAAATGTATAATTTGCTTAAAAGTATTTTTCTAAATTTGCGGTCAAGATTGGTACTTTAAGGAATGTCGGATTTGGAAAGTGGCGATTTCTGAGCCAATCTTGTCGAATCTCTAATATTCCAGCCCATTTCGATCGTCCTAGCACATCTGGAAGTACCTTAAATCGCGATCACCGGAATTCCGGACCCCCCCCCTCAAACTCCCCCACAGTCGCCGGAGCCAATCCCGTTCTGTAAGTGATTTATCAAGAGCATCTCTCTATTATTCCCACAAAGTTCGATCCCGATCTCCCCAGTCTGACCCGGTCACGTATTTTCTGCCCCCCCCCCGCATTGTTGTCGAATCCGGTCCGGACATGACAAAGGTCACCAGAGACATGTCCTCTGATCAATTATCAAATTTCACTCAAATCCGATCAACCGTTCCAAAGTTACGCATGACTCAGTATTCCGGATTCCCCCTCCCGCTACTCCCCCCACGACTATCGGATCATGTAACTTTTATTTATAAGTCAGTTTGATCGGGTCCCTGATTCGCCTCCCAAGTTTCGTCGTGAGAATCCCCAAACCGCCATTACCGGAATTCCGGGAAACTCCCCTCCACCCCCCCCCTAGTGTCCGGATTCAGTCCAAATGTATAAACGATTTATCTGGAGCAGATGCTTGTTCTTCCCAGCAAGTTTCACTCCGATCCCTCCATTCTAACCGTTTCTCGAGATTTCCGGTCTCCCCCCCCAACTCCCCCATAGCTATCGAATCCGGTCCGGACTTCAAACGGGACATCAGAGGTATGCCATTTGTTCAGTTATTAAGTTTCATTCCAATCCGATCATCCGTTCGAAAGTTACACACTACTCCAGTTTTCCGGATTCCCCAGCCCTCCACTCAACCCCCCCAGGTGGTCGGATTGGGAAACTGATTATTTCCAGGCTAGTCCGGTCGGGTCCCTGATGCTCCTGCCAAGTTTCATCGTCCTAGAACATCTGGAAGTACCCCAACTCGAAAAAGTGTGACAAAAACTACTTAATTCTCAGAATTCCCCGGCCCACCACTCCCCCCCCCCCCAGATGGTCGGATCGGGAAACGGATTATTTCCAGGTTAGTTTGGTCGGGTCCCTGATTTCCCTGCCAAGTTTCATCGTCCTCACACATCTGGAAGTACCCTAACTCGAACATGTGGGACAAAAAAATTCGGACAGACCGACCGACTGACCGACCGACCGACAGACGGAATTGCGATCGGTATATGGCACTTGAGCCAGAGGCCGCAAGTGCCATAAAAAAAATACAATCTCCCCTGATTCCTCGATGAGTGCAGACTGCATCTTAGTTGTACTAAAAAATTTCTAAAACCACAATTCTGTCTCGTTTTGAATGTCCCGCGCGTAGTGGGCGGCGTACGAGTAAGGCCCGTTTCCGATGCATTGAAGCATAGATCTTGGCGCTACTGCTTAGTGTTAGGGAAACAAACTGAAAACTTGAACTGAATAAGTCGACACAATGAGACGATTTATAATTTCTAACCTGTACAGTCTTGTGGACAAAGGGACCAGTTGCTCCTCTCCAGTTCGTCACAATTTCCATCAGGACACGAGCCGAGGTTTGTCGAGCAAGTACCATACGCCTGCGTAAAGGTGTCCCCGTGTCGCTTCGTTTCTTCTCGCCATTCGCAGCTCCCTTCTGTTCCGAAAGCGTTTCGAAGCTGCTGGCAGTCTGACTTCGAACGCCTCTCTGCACAAAACTCTTTCGACGTACATTGGAACCCTCGTTGCCTGGAAAACCATCAGGGAATAAAAGACCCTTCCCATACAAAAAAAAAGTCATCTCAGCTGCTGCAGATCTCAGTAATATTAGTTTTAAAGGTTCAATGAAGAGGACTGAAAAATTACAAGAGTGACTTTTTCACTTAAACGGGCATCGGTTACTCTGATGTTCCCGAGTAAATTTTTTTTTTATCAACAGCATCAATTTGCCTGTTGCCAATAAAAAAAATAAAAAATATTGCTAGACTGCTAGTTTTGGGACTGTTTCGAACTTGCGTTGCAGCCAGGCAAATAGTGGCATTTTCGATTTTCTGTCGTTCGTGATTTAAAAAATGCCCTCGATGAATTCAAACTGCTTGGCCTAACTGTGATTTGGTCATGTCTGTCTGAATTTGGTCTTCTCTGTCAATACGATCAGTCGGATCAGTCAATACTGATTACCTTTGAGAAAATAGTATAAATCCCTCAACAGAGTAAAAAAAAATGCAGTGTTTTCAAATACAAGACACACAATTAAACTTCCAACTACTAACCAGTTGAACTTCCACGAATCTTCTTTGACTGTTTTTTCTACATACATTCTGAACGGTCGTCTTTTGGGCTTGGTCTGAAGTCATAAATATTTTACTCTACTGAGATACCCAGCATTTGACATAGTACTTCGTGGATAAATATTCCTTGAGCCCAAGCTGACTTAGACTCATATATTCATATAATATATACAACAAGAGCTGTAAGCTCATATGGCACTTGCATGTGTTGAGATGTTTTGTTTGATCAAAAGTATTTTTCGACTGTGGTTAAAATGCGCACTTTAAGGGAGCTAGATAAAAAGTATTTTATTTTTGAACTTGGGTGTAATGATGCGCACTTTAAAGGCGCTAGAAATGCATCTGTATGCAAAACCCTTGAGCCAAAAACGATCACAGGCCCTTAGGGATCCTTGATGTAGGCTATACCGTTTCGTCAAAAAAATTTTTTCGCTTTTCATTTCAAATGCGCACTTTAAGGGTAACAGAAATAAATGTTTAAGCAAAACCCTTGTGGCACAAATGATCATGGGTTGAGATGTATTGTTTCAAATAAAGTACTTTTCGACCTGGCCGTTCAGATTCACACTTTAAGGGAGCTAGAACGTCATTTGTAAACAAAACCCTTGAGGCAAAAATGATAATGGGCTCATGGGGATCATGAAAATATGAATTTGGTTTAAAAGTATTTTTTGAAATTTGCAGTCAAGATTAGTACTTTAACGAATGGTCGGGTTTGGAAAGTGGCCATTTTTTACATCTCTAATATTACAGCCAAGTTCCATCGTCCTCGATTATCTGGAAGTACCTTAAATCGTGATCACCGGAATCCCGGACCTCCCCCCCCCTCAAACTTCCCCACAGTCGCCGGAGCCAATCCGGTTCCGTAAGTGTTTATCCAGAGCATCTGTTTGTTATTCCCACAAAGTTCCATTCCGATCTCACCAGTCTAAGTCGGTCACGTATTTTCGCCCCCCCCCCCCCAATTGCTGTCGGATCTGTCCGTCAACAGAAACATGTCCTCTCTTCAATTACCAAATTTCACTCAAATCCGATCAGCCGTTTCAAAGTTACGCATGACTCAATATTCCGGATTCCCCCTCCCGTTACTCCCCCCACGGCTATCAGATCATGTAAATTTTTCTTTATAAGTCACTTTGATCGGGTCCCTGATTCGCCTCCCAAGATTCGTCGTGCAAATCCCCAAAACCGCCATAACCGGAATTTCGGGAAACTCCCCTCCACCCCCCCCCCTAATGTCATGATCCATCCGAAATGTATAAACGATTTATCTGGAGCAGATGCTTGTTCTTCCCAGCAAGTTTTAATCCAATCCCTCCATTCTAACCGTTTCCCGATATTTCCGGTCTCCCCCCCCAACTCCCCCATAGCTGTTAAATCCGGTCCGGACTTCAAATGGGACATCAGAGGTATTTCATTTATTCAGTTATTAAGTTTCATTCCAATCCGACCACCCGCTCGAAAGTTACACAGTACTCAAATTTTCCGGATTCCCCAGCCCTCCACCCCGGTAGTGTCCGGATCCAGTCCAAATGTATAAACGATTTATCTGGAGCAGATTCTTGTTCCTCCCAGCAAGTTTCACTCCGATCCCTCTATTCTAACCGTTTATCAAAATTTCCGATCTCCCCCCCGAACTCCCCCATAGCTGTCGAATCCGGTCCGGACTTCAAACGGGACATCAGTAGTGTGCCATTTATTCAGTTATTAAGTTTCATTCCAATCCGATCACCCGTTCGGAAGTTACACACTACTCCAATTTTCCGGATTCCCCAGCCCTCCACTCCCCCCCGGGTGGTCGGATCCAGTCCAAATGTATAAACGATTTATCTGGAGCAAATTCTAGTTCCTCCCAGCAAGTTTCACTCCGATCCCTCTATTCTAACCGTTTCTCGAAATTTCCGGTCCTCCCCCCCCCCAACTCCCCCATAGCTGTCGAATCCGGTCCGGACTTCAAACGGAACATCAGTAGTGTGCCATTTATTCAGTTATTAAGTTTCATTCCAATCCGATCACCCGTTCGGAAGTTACACACTACTCCAATTTTCCGGATTCCCCAGCCCTCCCCCCCCCCGGGTCTTCGGATCCAGTCCAAATGTATAAACAATTTATCTGGAGCAGATGCTTGTTCTTCCCAGCAAGTTTCACTCCGATCCCTCTATTCTAACCGTTTCTCGAAATTTCCGGTCTCCCCCCCCCCAAACTCCCCCATAGCTGTCGAATCCGGTCCGGAATTCAAACGGGACATTAGAAGTATGCCATCTATTCAGTTATTAAGTTTCATTCCAATCCGATCACCCGTTCTAAAGTTACACACTACTCCGATTTTCCGGATTCCCCAGCCCTCCACTCCCCCCCGGGTGGTCGGATTGGGAAACTGAATGTTTCCAAGTTAGTCCGATCGGGTCCCTGATGCTCCTGCCAAGTTTCATCGTCCTAGCACATCTGGAAGTACTCCAATTCGAAAAAGAGTGACAAAACTCCTTAATTTTCAGAATTTCCCCGGCCCACCACTCCCCCCCAGATGGTCGGATCGGGAAACTGATTACTTCTAGGTTAGTTTGGTCGGGTCCCTGATTTTCCTGCCAAGTTTCATCGTCCTAGCACATCTGGAAGTACCCTAACTCGAACATGTGGGACAAAAAAATTCGGACAGACCGACCGACAGACCGACAGACCGACCGACGGACGGAATTGCGATCGGTATATGGCACTTGAGCCAGAGGCTGCAAGTGCCATAAAAACGGATCGTCAGCTTTGATGCTTATGAAGCAATATTTCGGCCCTTTTTGGTATTCTTCTGGACCTACGCTGGGAAAGGAAACAAGAGCTGTAAGCTCATATGGCACTTGCATGTGTTGAGATGTTTTGTTTGATCAAAAGTATTTTTCGACTTTGTGGTTAAAATGCGCACTTTAAGGGAGCTAGATAAAAAGTATTTTATTTTTGAACTTGGGTGTAATGATGCGCACTTTAAAGGCGCTAGAAATGCATCTGTATGCAAAACCCTTGAGGCAAAAACGATCACAGGCCCTTAGGGATCCTTGATGTATACCGTTTCGTAAAAAGTTTTTTTTTCGCTTTTCATTTCAAATGCGCACTTTAAGGGTGACAGAAATAAATTTTTAAGCAAAACCCTTGTGGCACAAATGATCATGGGTTGAGATGTATTGTTTGAAATAAAGTACTTTTCGACCTGGCCATTCAGATTCACACTTTAAGGGAGCTAGAACGTTATTTGTAAACAAAACCCTTGAGGCAAAAATGATAATGGGCTCATGGGGATCATGAAAATATGAATTTGGTTTAAACGTATTTTTCGAAATTTGCAGTCAAGATTAGTACTTTAACGAATGGTCGGGTTTGGAAAGTGGCCATTTTTGAGTCAATCTTGTCAAATCTCTAATATTACAGCCAAGTTCCATCGTCCTAGATTATCTGGAAGTACCTTAAATCGTGATCACCGGAATCCCGGACCCCCCCCCCCTCAAACTTCCCCACAGTCGCCGGAGCCAATCCGGTTCCGTAAGTGTTTTTCCAGAGCATCTGTTTGTCATTCCCACAAAGTTCCATCCCGATCTCACCAGTCTAAGTCGGTCACGTATTTTCACCCCCCCCCCCCAATTGCTATTGGATCTGTCCGGACATGAACAAGATCAACAGAAACATGTCCTCTCTTCAATTACCAAATTTCACTCAAATCCGATCAGCCGTTTCAAAGTTACGCATGACTCAATATTCCGGATTCCCCCTCCCGTTACTCCCCCCACGGCTATCAGATCATGTAAACTTTTTCAGTTTGATCGGGTCCCTAGCTGATTCGCCTCCCAAGATTCGTCGTGAAAATCCCCAAAACCGCCATAACCGGAATTCCGGGAAAGTCCCCTGAAACCCCCCCCCCCCTAATGTCATGATCCATCCGAAATGTATAAACGATTTATCTGGAGCAGATGCTTGTTCTTCCCAGCAAGTTTCACTCCGATCCCTCCATTCTAACCGTTTCCCGATATTTCCGGTCTCCCCCCCCCCCCCAACTCCCCCATAGCTGTTAAATCCGGTCCGGACTTCAATTGGGACATCAGAGGTATGTCATTTATTCAGTTATCAAGTTTCATTCCAATCCGACCACCCGCTCGAAAGTTACACAGTACTCCAACTTTCCGGATTCCCCAGCCCTCCACCCCGCTAGTGTCCGGATCCAGTCCAAATGTATAAACGATTTATCTGGAGCAGATGCTTGTTCCTCCCAGCAAGTTTCACTCCAATCCCTCTATTCTAACCGTTTCTCAAAATTTCCGGTCTCCCCCCCCCCAACTCCCCCATAGCTGTCGAATCCGGTCCGGACTTCAAACGGGACATCAGTAGTGTGCCATTTATTCAGTTATTAAGTTTCATTCCAATCCGATCACCCGTTCGAAAGTTACACACTACTCCAATTTTCCGGATTCCCCAGCCCTCCACTCCCCCCGGGTGGTCGGATCCAGTCCAAATGTATAAACAATTTATCTGGAGCAGATGCTTGTTCTTCCCAGCAAGTTTCACTCCCATCCCTCTATTCTAACCGTTTCTCGAAATTTCCGGTCTCCCCCCCCCAACTCCCCCATAGCTGTCGAATCCGGTCCGGACTTCAAACGGGACATCAGAAGTATGCCATTTATTCAGTTATCAAGTTTCATTCCAATCCGATCACCCGTTCTAAAGTTACACACTACTCCAATTTTCCGGATTCCCCAGCCCTCCACTCCCCCCCCAGGTGGTCGGATTGGGAAACTGAATGTTTCCAAGTTAGTCCGATCGGGTCCCAGATGCTCCTGCCAAGTTTCATCGTCCTAGCACATCTGGAAGTACTCCAATTCGAAAAAGTGTGACAAAACTCCTTAATTTTCAGAATTTCCCCGGTCCACCACTCCCCCCCAGATGGTCGGATCGGGAAACTGATTACTTCTAGGTTAGTTTGGTCGGGTCCCTGATTTTCCTGCCAAGTTTCATCGTCCTAGCACATCTGGAAGTACCCTAACTCGAACATGTGGGACAAAAAAATTCGGACAGACAGACCGACAGACCGACAGACCGACGGACCGACAGACCGACAGACCGACAGACCGACCGACAGACGGAATTGCGATCGGTATATGGCACTTGAGCCAGAGGCTGCAAGTGCCATAACAAACCCGCAAAAACAAATATGCAATTTCAGGTTCAACTGTCAGGTTTGCAGGTTTGTTTCCTTCCCCAGTGTTGGCACAGAAGAATAACAGCCTGAAGAGGACCCTTGCCAAGAAGGGCCGAAATATTGCTTCATATGCATCACAGCTGACGAATCCGTTTTTGTATATGAATATATTTGACATAGGGTAACAGGCTTTGTTCAATGATACTTTCCGGCCGTAATGCTGGACGAAATATTTTAAAAGATCTGGATTAGAGATAAATAACATGTTCACACGATCAGGCGAAAACCGGAGGTCCACAACATCCGATTTTCTAACAGAAGGATTCGAATAAATATTTCCCCTTGATCCCATCGAAAGTTCGGTCTTGTAAAGTCCTACGTTTCGCGTAGAAGATGTGGTAACTCCACAGTGAACGATTACGCTTACGGAATCTACTCTAGGTAGACAAGCAGTCAAACAGTTTCTTATGTCCATTTCTCGAGTTCGAAGAAAAAGAGCCACAATATGTTTGCCAAGTTTCAACAGCGCAGAAACTGTTACTGAATTGTCATATTTTTTTTTTCCACCCTAGAATCTAAACTCTAATTTCCGAACTTCTAATCACGAGAAAAATAAAATGAAAATGTCGCAACCTCTGAACTTCCGGGAACAGTTCCTCTGCTAACTCATCCTCGTTTTGTTTCTTTTATCTGCGTTTGCTCTGCTATCAAAAAAGGCCAAGAGTCCAAGCACTATGTCACAAATGGTCACTCCGTTCCTCTAGAACCGAAAGGGGAACAGCTTTCTCTACTTAATAAAGTACGAAAGCTGTCAACACTCATTTAAGCTAATGAGGTCCTTTCCACAGAAGCTAGAAAAAAATTTAAATAACGGAGTTTGGATTTTTGGGATCCCGAAACGTTAATGATGGGCAGTGCCGTCATTTACTTCTGGTGGACCCTGGGCCATCTATGGGTTTTTGGCCCCTTTTCCTGAGTCAAAAACGTAAAAACGCCAGCACATTAGCAAAATTGATTACTGGTCGAGCCACACGGTCACGTCTTAGCATAATCTTGGTCACGTAAACGACGCCGGTGCAGCGTAGTTGGCCAAACCTAGATCATACTGAACAAGGCACTACGGCTAGCAACCGTAGCCTGATTTCTCAACAATTTACATTTCACCGGCCGCTCGGCCACCCGTTTCCCCTGCCCCCCTCCCGCTCCGGCCTACGGGTAAAGACGGCACTGGATACCTTTGACTTCGTAAAGTTTGTCTGTCCGTCTGTTGGCATGATAACTCCGGGTTCGAGACATGTTGTTAATTTTAAAGGAACAGTAAACTTGACTACGCAACTTTCGGCCATCGAATCGCCCGGGGGGGCTTAGATAAATATACAGGGTCTTATTGTCGACAGGCCCCCCCTTCTTTGTTATCTCGAACCGTCTCGAACCCCCTCCTTAGTGTTCCCAAAGCCAGCTGGCAGGCCCTTGCCCCTTATGCACTGTAATTATGCACTTACGTGCTGTAAAAGTTCGCCTTTTTACATGTAGACTACAGAGTAACGACCTCCCCGACAAGACGGCCGGGGTTCGATTCCTACTCGCGGCACACAAACCTTTTGCTTTTGCAAACCTTTTGCTCAAAAGTCGAATTCTCGGAAACTGCCCGGAAACTGCAATGGTCGTAACGAGAATTTATCTTACTCTCAATATCGACTCAGGGTACATGCTTGATATGTTAGCTAGCTCCCCGAGTCAAGTTTGAAGTTTTCTGTTCCTTTAATGAGGGTTCATTAGGTCAAATTAGTATATTAAGAGGGTGTTTTGAACTGCAAACTCTCGCACCGCAACAGCATACTTCTTAGATTACGCGCACACTTGAATAACGGTTCAAAGTTTTAACTTAAACTTCTGTCCAAAATGACCATAGATACAGGCTACAGGTTCAAAGACCGATTGTGGCCGATCAACGTTGAATCTGATTGGTTGCACAGATCATACCGAAAACAACCAATAGCAAACAACGCGAGCAAGCCTCAACTGTTGAAGGCTCCATGGGAAAAAACTGGCAGCAACAGTGCGAAAACAATGTTTAACAAAAATAGAAAATAGGCAGATAGGCGGCGCTAATTATTGGGACAGTGTCGTGTTTCAGTTCTGCTTTAAAAGCGGCTGGTGTTAGGTGGAGCATGTGAGATTAATCTGTCGAGCATGTGAGATTAATCTCATGGCAAATGAAGCGTCGACGGAGTTGGCTCTCATCCACAATATTAGCACCGACCGCGACCGCAGAATCCGGAAGAATTTACAAGGCCGGACCGGTAGGGAGCTGTCGGGGGTATGAGGACCCGGCTTCACCTATCAGATTTTCAGCTGTCTAGGGCTTTCACATTGTCCAGCCAACCCTTCCGGATTTTTGTGAAAACGATGCTAGTTGGTTTCGCTACTGTTCCAGGATTTCCCACTACCTCCTTCACATATTCCTTGCCACCTCTTAGAACAACAAATCATTCTCTTTTTTCTTCCACCCCATCAATTCGCACATTTATTCTATCCTCCGGATCTGTTGCCTGGCTATGACACTCTTCCAGACTCTGGAACCTGGGGGGTCCAATGCCCCGGTCGTCCATACATTTTTGGGTTTCCTAAAACCACCTCGAAAACGGAAATCCGAAAGGAAAATCTGGAAGATGAAACCTGGCCTTAATCCATAGTCGTTTGTTGAACGGCAGAGAATTAGAGAAAATGAATTCTGTAGATAGTTTGTTATCCTATATCCGTCGTCTTACCGTTCGCTGTGGACTCCCTGGGGAGTCGAAGGGATCCATGATAACAGAGGCAGTCATTTCCTGAGGACTGGCCCCATATGGAAAACAACGAGAACAAGGGGCACCCACATGGCATTTTTTCGAGAAAAAAAAACATTATTTAGGCGACGCAGCTAGTCTTCAAAGGTCATGGTAAAAGTCATTCGTGTATGTTTAATTTAAATTAGTAATTTTAACAAGCAAATCATAGCCTTAGTATATGGTTCCATTTCCTCAAAATCAGTTTTATCCCATAACTAAACTCAATATTGATCGCAGAATTTTCGTTTTGACCATCCTTAACATCTGTTTTCCAAAAACCAACAACAGCAGTAACTCTCAAAAACCGACTCCACACCAAATCTGAAAGGGAGTCCCTTCCCGATGATGATGATGATAGTCGGAACATTCAGCGTCGCGAGTGAGTCTCTCGGACAAACAAAAACGCGGGACTCCGCTTTTGGGAGCAGCCGGGCAACGGCAAGAATACGCCTTATAAGGCGCTCATGGAAAAACAGTCTCCGGTTGTTAGGCAGTCGAGGAAAAACCTGAAAGACATCGACAGAATAATTGCTGATCCGCCCCCCTCTTGAAGGCCAAAAGTAGCAAATCTTACCTAGCCAGTTTCCGATTTTCATCCAAGACATGTACGGTCACTAGAGTCACATTCTTCTCGCCATTAGCGTTCCACTCAATCTCAAGGACGAAGTGATCCAATTTCGACCGGTAAAGAAGGCCGGGCTTGGCGAGATAGATTATTCCCTCCCTAGATGTCACCTGAAACGGTTGCTGGGATTGTTCCTGATCTGGCACGACGGAAAATGCGGCTTTCCCCAAAGTCTTTAGCAACGTCTCGAATGGGTTTCCAATTCGTCTGAGGGTACAGCTCTTGCGGCTTATCCGGTAGTTAAGCACGTTGACGTCGGGTACATATGGTGACAACGAGGGAGACTGTGGGGTCGTATTTGTTGGTGGGTAGCCCGGGTGGATGTTAACGTGGATTCTCAGCTAAAAAGAGACAATGTGTACTTATTACACTAATCGGCTCTACGAACATCAAATCTGAATCAGAGCAAAATAACGCTAGGGAGTAACGTCAAGACCTATGCTTTCCTTCCTTCGGAAATGGGCCATACTCATAGCGCCGACCACTACGCTTGCGGCATTTATAGCGAGACAAACTTGCAGGCTTAGAAATTTCTAGTAAAGCTTAAGATGCGGTCTGCACACGACGAGGAAACAGGGGAGGTGGTATCTTTTTTTTGCTGTGTCCAGGATATGAAGTTATTGGAGCCAGCGCTGGTGCACGACTGATTGAGTTTCAATAGGGACGTTCAGTATCGCTAGTGGTGCTAGTGTCGCTGCTATTCGAGTATGTATCACTTTTTTCAGGTCTACCCCCTAGCGTTATTTTGCTGATTTGAATAAATGATTGCAGTTTGGTTGAATGATGCAGCATGGAACGGTAAGTAAAAGAAAAAAGACAAGAAAGAAGATCACGATAAAAGGATTACGCCATATAAATGACCATAATAGGATCGGACTGTATCTGCAGGAGTTTGCCTTGCTGAGCGGTTGTCTCTAACGAAACGCCTGTGCAGCCTACGGACTGACCGCTTTATTATTCGCTGATCAACGACCCATGGCAGTACGACTAGCAGAAACAAGCACACATTTATAGTAGTACGACCGGTCCGAAAAATTATTCTTTCGAAGCCCAGAACGCGGAGGGACCGTCATTTTTTCATTCTAATTCTAATCCAACCTCCAGTTTGAATTCAGACAAAGCATCCTTTGTTGGCCACACTCAGGATGAGGTTCAAGTTTTTTTTTTATTCTTTATGATAACTAGTACACATAACATTAATAGCACAATACTCTGCACTTTCAATTATTTCAGGGTTTGAACCGGAGAAAAAACAGCGATTGGTGTTCCAATCGATTCCAAGCACCAAACAACCCTCTCCCCGATGAAAACTTTGTAGTCTGTGTAGTTGTACTTAAATGTTGCATGTATTGATATGCAGTACTAGGTACAGAATACTTTAATTAAATGTGTTTTAATGTGTTAATTAGTTCTTTATTTATTTTACTTTAATAGTGAAGAGACTCGTTTATTTGTTGATTATTTTGGTATTAGCCTCTATGTAACGAGACACGGAGCTCCGAGCTTTGTAGGGGTCATAACTTTATTTTGTTCATTTATTCTGAATCCAATAAAATTGAACTGAACTGAACAACTCGTACGCGAATGGTCGCTAGTTCGAATCTAGGCGGTGCCTACCGTTTGGTTTGGAGCGGGGGTTTGTGGCGTAACCCTGTAAGACAAGCCAAAGTCTGCCCAGTTTCAAATGAGAAATCTGGGGAAGGTGACATGAAGGGTGTGCGAAAGCACCAGGACCTCCCACCCACCTAGACGCCCGACCTAGCCCACAACCTCCCGCTTCCTGGCTGAGGGCAGGGAATCGGAGATCAGCACCGACAGTTGGACCTGTATAGGCTGATACTGATATCTTTACCTTACCTTTCCATACAAAACTTACTTAACATTCAGTGGACGAAAAAGTTTACGGGAACTAAAAGAACTATAGAGAGAAGAGGTAGAAACTAGTTTTAGGTAGAACAGAGTATTCCGAGGACGTCTTTTTTAACTGTATCTGTAGTCATACTCGGTGCCACCAGTATATACCTCGCAGTATATACTATTTACGTTCCAATATTCAGAAATATTTGAATACTTGAAAACTAGGCTCTGCTTTTAGCGAGCTTTGGCTGTTTCAAGCCTTTCCCCAGGCCCGCTGACTTCTATAAAAACACAGACAAATTCAGACCCGTTTTTCTGACGTGTGAGCTCCTCGCAAAACAACCGCCTGAAGCACGATACGAATTGAAAATAGCAAAACACGAAACAGTGTAAAAATAAGTGTCGATGGGGTGTGGAGGGTTAGGATCTACCGCATCAAATTGGGTTCCGGCTAAAAAAAAAAAAAAACGGCGACCCCCCCGCCAACCCCCCCCCCCCGTTACCATCCCCCCCCCCGGCGAAAAAAAACCCGACCAAAAAACCCCCGGTACCAAACCCCCTCAACCAGCGACCCCCCCCCCCCCCCCCCCCCCCCCCCCGCATAAATAAAAAGACGTGTACATAAGAGCAGAATAACCGATAGGTAGAGAGTAAGAGTAGAATAAACTTCATTCGCACTCGAAGATGGACAGCAGTTTTTACTGTACGACAGGGGCGCTGATGATGATAATCGTATTTTTGTGTTTGAAACAGAGCGTAGCCTGTATCTACTTGGGTTGTATCGTCACTGATTTTGTGATAGCACTTTCAAGATAGTCCCAGAAATATTCTACCAGCTCTTCACCTTACACGTGCTTGTCAAGGGTAGAACTGTCACATGGTTGTTTGTTTTGTTGCGAGTGTCTAAGGATTTGGGGGGATCGCTGGGGGGGGGGGCAGGGGGATTTTGGTACCGGGGGGTGGTCGGGGGTTTTGGTAACGGGCGGGGGGGGTAAAAAAAATTCGGGTCTCCGGGTTCAAGAATTGATGGAGCGATTATGGAAGTAGGCTGCATTGGCTTTATAGGTAGCCTACAACGGGTCCTTTAAGATCTCAATATCAAATTGACGTCAGACCTCCCAGTTTCCAGGGCAATGCACGAAGATGAAAAAACACTTCAACTTTCGGATCCGGGCAGTTACAGAGTTGCTGATGTTTACAAACGAAACTACAAATTCAGCGCTTGTTTTCAAAACCGGAGTGGATATTAGACTGCAAGTAAACACAACTTGAAGAGCAACTTTTTTCTATCACAATTTTATAGATGTGGTGGCAGTCAACAGAAACAGAACAAGACCAAAAGTTTCGATGGGATTCCAAAGGGGAATATTTCTTTGACTTTTTCAAGAAGAAAGTCGGGTCTTGTTAGGTTTCCGTTCTTCGTCAGGCCACACAAGCACTTTATATATCCGCTTGAAAATGTACACGAAATTATAGTGGCGTCTGTTGGCGAATCACGGCCAAAACGACTAACCCACTGAGAAAACAATAGATGTAGAAAAAACAGACATTAATTCAGCATTTATTTCTAGTCCCACTTCAAAGATCTAACCGATTTTAGTATTACTTGTCCAACTAGAAAACAAAGATAAGATACGGATTCAGCATGTATTTTTAACTCCGGTCGACTTCAAAAATACTACTTTTACTTCTATTGTATTTCCGGTTTTAGCCGGATTTCAGGATAATTACTTGACCGAAGGAAAAAACAAGTTCAAGTACGGATTCAGTATACTTCTTAATCCCTATATCGAATATCTAATCGACTTCAGACAAAAAGTTTTATTTCTACCAACTGTCCAGTTTGGACCGGATTCGGGGCGAACTATACTTGTCGGGCAAGACAATAACGTTGAAAACGGAAGACAGAATGTATTTTTACTCCTATAACGAATCCCTCGCCAACTTTGCAAACACATTCTTGGATTCAGCATATTTCTTAATCCCTATAATCGAATATCTAACCGACTTCCGACAAAAAATATTACTTCTACCAATTTTCCGGTTTCTGCCGGATTACGGCGAACCTCTCGCCCGGTGAGGAAATATAGTTCAGATACGAATTCAGCAAGTTTCCTTGACAATCAACGAACTGAACCCTTTCGGAGAGTTATCAGACGGACGGATGGACAAACTTTACGAAGTCATGGGTATTCCGTCGCTTATGTTTTGGGAAAAGATTCACCCGGTAGACGGACTATTCCATCTGAAAGTCTATGCAACTGCAACGGTTTTAGTCAACAATATCTCTGCGAAAATAGGAGCCAAAGACACAAATTTCGAGACAGACAAAGTTGGTTCTCAATCGGGGGATCATCCTGGCTGCCCATCAAAGAAGTGGCAGTAATAGTACCGTATTAGTTATCACTCGATCTATTCTTATTCCCGGAAGTTCTTACTTTGTACAAAATTTGTCTTGGTGTTCTACGGCATGTAACTGATTCTGCACGTAGGGCTCCATCCCCTCAACTCTAAACGAAGGACAGTGCAACAGAACGCTTTACACTCTGCGTCAAAGTCTTCGCTCTGACAAACTGGAAGATCGATTACATAGTAGGAAAGTTTGACTGCATCTCGGGCGCGAAAACTGGTTGCATCACTTTATTCCGTTGCTCTACGACGCCGAGATTTAGTTATTCCTTCTGCGTCCTTTCCATAAGCAGAACTAATAACAAGTTAATAATCAATAATGTCTGATTTCTTAACTGGTCTTGGCCTATGGATCACAGCAGAGGGGTACGAAACAAAAGCCAAAGGTTAGATTAGGAGAAAGAAGTCGAGTTTTGGTATGGACTTTAAAGAGCTGTATACTGACTTTCCCTTTACGAGCTGTAGCCTAACATATTGCTACACGATGAAGATACTGACCGTATTATCGGGTGACAGGTACTTGGTGTCTTTGACTTCAATTTCGAAAGCAGACGACTCAGTGATCCTCGCGTTCACTAACGACACCGGACCTGAAAAAGTTGAAGTTAGACCCACTTCATGAATCTGAGGTCTTCGCAGTAGATCTGGCCTCCACAGAGTAGCATTAAAAGTTTCTAGAACTACCCGAAGTTTCCGAAAGTGATGGGCCAAGGAAAAAGTTGGTACATATTAAAGCACCAGTGGTAGGATTTGACCCACCACCCACACCACCCCGCCTATCCCAATGTAGTTTGTTCGCTGAATTTTAGATATTAATATTAATTGACATTTATTAAAAGACATTCAAACCATAACTCTTACTAGATATGATCTTTTCACGATGAAATGGCTCATAGATAGGGCCGTATCCAGGGGGGGATACGCCCCCCCCCCGAAACCCACAAAAGTAATAGTACTTTGTAGGCTTTAACCTCTGATCTATGTCTTTTTTGTACTTTTTTGTCCGACCCGTGGGCAACCCCCCCCCCCCCCCCCCCCCCCCCCCCCCCCCCCGAAATAAATTCCTGGATACGGGCCTGCTCATAGATATCGTTTTTCGACATACCCTTGCTTTTAACGTGAAAAGTATGACCGACTTTCCTGTTAACGCCTGTCAGCTGTACCGTATCCAGCCTTCCGCTCTCCGACGCGGCGGCTGGACGCAAAATATTCGAAAACCGAACGTGCAGTGGTTAAAAGCGGAAAAAAAAGCAAAACAAAATAAGTCCAAACAGAATATAGACCTGATGATCTACCATATCTTCCAAAACCAAAAACACTTTGAAGCTTCTCATGTCCTTATGTGTGAAAGAGTTGTCGGCGGACCTTCAAGCTTTCGGCGAGGTTTATGTTGCGTGACTGAAAAAAACTCGGATAAGCCGAAAAAAATGCTTAAAAAACGAAACAATGGCGAAAGGCGGGGATTTCAGAAGCTTATAATTCCATAAGGGATCTAGGGATAACATAAAAGGCAGAATAAGCAAGAGGGATCATTTCAGGGAGATAGCACATATTCACCTTCCATCTCTGTATATTTGTCAAGACCTCAGGGTCTAGGCAAAGAATGATTGTAAGAATTTACCGTAGTACGCCGACGAGAATACAGGCAACTTTACTAGCTCACTGGCCACTGCTTCGTGAAAATGTTCTAGCGTAAGCAAGCGAGGCGATATTGTAGCCACGTATAACACTGCCCTTGTGCAGGGGTTAAAAATTAGCAAGAATTATCGCCCTTGCTTTTCTTCGGGCGATATAACAATTGTTATCGCACAGCCATCCATGTGATAATAAGTGATATCGCACGGTTGGAACTTTTTTCTTTTAACATCAGGGGAATACCAGAAAATTAAAACAAGTGTACTAGTGCTAGAACCATTATCGCCCTTGCTTTTCTTCGGGCGATAGCGAAAAATTTGGCCCTTGGGCAGCATCATAGGCCGATATCAGCCTATCATGCTACCCGCGGGCCAAATTTTTCCGCTATCACCCTCAGGAAGGGCGATAATATATAACAGCGTGCTTATTTAGTCAACACATTCTACTATAAACAAAAAATCGCGATCAATTATTTAAATTTAAACAAGTCATAATATCAAAACATAATATTAATATATTTTATCATTGCTCTTACAATACTACCGTTGTAGATTTCAATAAAAAAAAATAGAGACACAACTGTTTTAATTTTGCTCAGTATGGCAACGCGGGGAGTCAGCCTCAGAACTCGCTCAGTACAAGCTCTCTCTTGCCAGGGGCGTTCAGTTTCTACAGGAGGTGGGAACAGCGTAAGCAGAGTGGGGTGTTTCATCTCACTTGTAACCTTTTGCGCATAGTTTGAAGTTTGAAACGGCTTAGAAGAAAACAATAAGGCAACTTGTCCCTTTATACGCAGAGCTCGTTTCTGGGTACTCTCAGGTGCTTCCGAATCATCTTTTGTCAGGCAGTAATGACATGCAGGTGACGCGTGCTCCAAGATGCTTCTGACAAACGTGCAATACAACCAAATCAACTGTTAAACCGCTGAATTTGGAAAGGGTTGTGATTAGCTTCATCGATGGACCCGTGTTTCTCTTCCACGCCAAATCAGAAGTACGGGTCACTACTAAAAGCGTTTTCAAACAACAATCTTCAATGTCAGGACGAAATTTCAAACAACAATCTTCAATGTCAGGACGAAGTTTCGAGCCGCAAAAACGTAATGGATGGACGACTTTAAAGTTTTACCGACCATATTAGACGACTGCTACATCCTGGAGAAGAGTTGCTGCTGCCCCTTCAGTTCTTCTCCATATTACCCGTCGTACCCCTCGACCTATTATGGGTCAAACCAATCACGCCCGCAAAAATAAATGCTTCTTCCGCATTTCCCGCGTATTCGAGTTTCGACAAATAATTCGGTAATGTGATTTATCTCAATATTTATTTTACCCGTAAACAAAACATTTTTGCTAAAGACAACATTGGCCCTCCATAAAATGTGCCGAACATAAAATAGGTCTTTCCGCCGCAGACTGCACACCGGAATCGTTTCATCGCTCTACTCTCCACCGAATTATACTACCCCTAAGGCTGACCAGCCACCTGCCAACATTCCGCGATGAGGTGACTATTGTGTATGAAAATGAAGATATATTCAAACGGCAACATTTAATTGTAGCGTTTATGCAGAACCGTTTTCGCCAACACACGCCCAAGTTAATTTATGTGTCCCAGGTGTCCCTGTTTTGACATAATCATATTTTCTAATGCCACATGTACTCAATGTATCTTTGTGACAAGTCCAAACGACTTCCCACTTTAGGTGATAATAAATCCATAAATTACTAGAGGCACCAAAGGAAAAATCGGGCGCTTCGCGCCGACTCTGCTATTTTTTACCGACTGGCCGACAACATTGGGGGGGCGTCCCCCCTCCCCCCGGTCGTGACGCCCCAGTTAATTATTTGTCCTTATTTCGACATACAGTAGCGGTATTATTATTTGAACAGTTGCTTAAATGTGAACAGTGCAGTTTTGGGCTAATAGTAGAACGAAGATCCAAAACACCTATTCAGGTATTTTCATAGGCCGTTAATTACCTACTTTGGCTAACTCATAGTTGACCTTAGTCGCAGCAAGTGTATGAAAATGTCAAAGCCCAATGTCAAAAAACGTTCAAATAAGCATACCTCTACTTACTGTAATTATATTTTCTAATGCCCCATGTACACAATGTCTCGTAGTGACATGTCGAAATTACTTACCAATTTCGGTGATAATAACAAATATATTACTCGAGACACCAAAGGGAGATACCGGGCATTCATCACGCACAACGCGTAGGTCTTCCGTTGCCGGTAAGCCTGAATCCTTACCTATTTTGATGACAGTCCCCGTCATATACTCGAATGTGCTATGCTCTATGCGGAAAAACCTGGTCACATCTGGGTTTCCAAGAGGCTTCATTCTGATCTCGAATTCGTTCTTTTCCCGTGAATCTCTATCCACTAGAATGAGTTGCTCCAGGAACGGAAGCTCGTGGTTCTGGAAAAAAGGAAATAAAAACCAAGGGTCCTGGAATCGTTGCTATGGCGGTCAGCGAAAGAGAGGGCTTATCAACTCCTGAAATGGGTATAAAGTATAAACCCCGAGATCCAACGGCGAAAATAAGTAGTTCACATGAACAGGTATATACAGCCACTTTTTGGAATAACAAGGTTGAAAGAGACCTGGAATCTACCGAATTTGCGTATGCACTGTTCTTGACTCTTAGTAAAGAACGCTTGGTTGCAATAATTACACTTCTTTATTTCCACTGGTACAGCTCGTACTCGACTAGACTAACTATAAAGCTACGTCACTCTGATTCACAGTCATTCGTTCATGTCAACACCCCGAGTCACCATACTCGGTAGCTTGACGAACAAAACAAAACGCGGTACAATGCAATACATGACTGCCCTGAAATATATAATCGAACCAACTTTAGGAATTAAAACCAAATTTCTTCCCATTCCTCTTATCAACTGAATTTATAAAAGTTTAGATCCTGCACCACTCGTGTTCGCCAGCACTTCTTCCGCAACCGAGCTGTTCCTCTGTGGAACAGCCTGTCTGAATCAATCAACTGTCACCAGTGAAACACCCGAGGGTTTCAAAAAGCGACTCGACGAGGACTGGCGCGCGCAGCAGTGGAGAGAGGACTGGTTCGCCCCAGAAGCAGTAACCAAGAAATAGCACCACCATCATCTGCAAGCATCGGGATACAACATCTCTAAGTTGTACATTTGGACCCTGCCACCACTTTGCAAGTGTCTTTGAAAAGGCGATTCTACAAATCCTTCAATGCGCATAACCGAATAACTGGCAAAACTAATTTTTTAATTTAATTTATTCAAAAGCTTATATTTACAAATACGGCAACTGTGAACTGTATCTACGCACGACGCAAAAGACGAAGATTGGAATAGGATTACTTAAGTCCAGCTGCTGGTCCAGTAATTAAAATCTTTAAAATCTCGAACTAACTACACTTCTTCCGATTCTCAGCAGTAAACACCGCTTCGGGACTCCGATGGAAATCGGTGCCTAGATGAAACAAAGGATATTAAAAGCATATTAAATATTCCTATCCTTGGTGCTTAAAAATCGCCTTCTCAGTATTAGGGATAATTTGCTACTTCTAGATCTGATGTTTGCTGGAGCCTCGTCGTATTTATTTTAGTGAACAGAAGTAAACTGCTTTTATTAGTCGCGTTTTTGCAGATACTACGGTCGTTGCGGTTACTGACTATCTGGCCAGTTGCCCCGTGACATCTTATATTAAGATTCTACGATCCTGACCGTCGCATCTGACCTGGGTATCTGAAAATGTCGTCTCATTTTCGTCATCACCAACACAAGAGCCTAAGTTGTTGTCAGATTGGTTGGAAAGAAGTCTGACACTAGTTTATGTGAGTGGATACAAGTATTTCTTTAATAGCTTGTAAATTGGGAAATTGTCGTTTTGCAAAGCAACCATAGTATCAGATACCATGGTAACCGCAAAACTATTGAAGACACACTTCGTTGCTTCACAATGTGGAGGATTATGAAACTAGTGAGACCCATGAAGCCGGTGCAGAGCTCGTATGATGCCCGATACCACTATAGAAGCTGAAACTCCGGAGCGGAAAACCGCTCAATCGGACGACCGGCATCTTGACACCATTCTGAAAGCCCAGTTATGAATATGACCAAGAACAAATAACGAGACAGAACTGCTGTCTCCCTATCTCGGTCATACAAACATGCAGAGTCGAGTAAAATACGGCCTACTCCCCACGCGATTGAGAGGAGGTTACTAGCTTCGCGCCACATCACGTTTCGTTACCTCTGCAAATTGCTATATCGCCGTCAAGTCGCTGAAGAGGAAATCTAGCAGTCAAAGCTGATTGGTTCTATGGACGCGCTCCAGAGCATGTCAGCGCGCAGAGTACGCCTCCTGCTAGCCTCCCTCAACATTTCTTCTGCGAGAATCAACGGTGAAGACGGAAGAGGAGTAAACGGGTATCAACATCGGCTCAAAGCTAGACCTCCAGGTCCGCTCAACTTTGTCGGGGTTTGTGACGTCAGCGAGGCTAAAAGACCAGGAAATCCAGCAGTGGTGGCTGGACATTAAGTCATCTAAAAGTCTACAATTTTATAGTCAAGTGAAGGAAACGTATGGTGAGGAATATTATTTTAAGTTGGATATCCCAAAAAGGTTTATGAAGGTTTGGTTGCAGGTGCGAGCAAATTGTCTACCTTTCGGGAAAGTTTGGGAAAGAAAGAAGAACCCGGAAATGCATAGGTCTTGCCCGGTTTGTGGGGAAGGTGAGTCTGGGCTTGGCCATATTCTCCTGCGGTGTCGTAGCCTCTCACATTTGAGGGGAAGTATATTTGAAAAGGGGAATGATGGCTTTCTCCCTGGGATTTTGAAATCAACGTCGCCGAGGTATATTATCGCAGTAGGGAATTTTGTTGGAAGGGCTTTAGAGTTTAGTAAGATTGATGAAAGAGATAGAGAAAGTGCGCCGTAGAAATTATAGTAGTGTTGAATGAATGTTGGTTGTATTTATGTATGTTGATTGTTACTGTATATGGCCATACGGCTTTCAAATACAGATTATCTTATCTTATCTTATCTTATCATAGTCGCTGTATGCGACTAAAGACAAGTTCTATCTAGTTATTTGTGCTCGATATGACTAAAGGACACTGACGGGAAATGCACCTACTATCATAACCATCATCAAAAAAGGACTCCCTTTCAGATTCGGTGGGGAATCCCGTTGATTCCCCGAAGAGTCCCCGGGGCAGAATACGCTTTAAGTGCTATGGGCCTCTATTAAATGTCATGGGAAGGTGCTCTGGCAGCGTAAAAACACTTATCGAAAGGAGAGATTTCGCCATCGGGAAAGCAAATTCGGAATTCCTTTCCTCAACGGTCTCCGCACTGCTGCAGAAAGTTTGATGGGAAAAGAGTGTAGTGTACTGCTTCTTCTACTATTGCCCCCCCCCCCCTGGAAATTTATCTCAAAATAGTCGTATCAAGATGTAAGAAAAAGTAGCATGCAGTACCAACGGATGCTACTATATGCTACTATAGCAGGACCGGATGCTACTGGAGCAAGATGGGATCGTACTGGATACTACTGCTTAAGATTAGACCAGTGTGAGTCAAATAAGTATTCTGTACTACCAAGAACAAATAAAAGCAAGAACATCTGTGTCTCGTCCATCCTCCGATCAAAAGCGTTCCGGAAAAAATGAGCGGAGGTGGAGCTAATACAGAGCCTTCTTGTTCGCCCGTGTATACTCGTTGGTCTCTTGGTCTCCGCCGTTACACACTCGAGTCATTTGCGAAGAAAACAACTAGCGAGGCGTATGCTCTGGCCTGTTCACACGAGAAGGAAACAACGTTGGTTTTAATGACTAGATGCTGGGTGTCTAAGGGTTCGTTCCAGCTCTTCTTCGTAGTTACTTCGGAGTAACTACGTGTGACGTCACAAATTAACTACTACTTGGAACGGTCGAAGTTACTACGGGACGAGATAATGCGCGTTGTCTATCATTGCTGCCCCGAGTTCTCTTCTCAAGACGGCTCTTGGAAAGTGAAAGTTAGCTAAGATGGTCGGGTACTATCTTTACAAAAAGTTACTTCGAAGTGACGGTCTTCCTTGTGCTCCTCGTAACTTTGTGACAAGCTGGAACGGTGAAAGTGACTGAAAAGTAACTATTTAGTAACTTTCGGGCAGAGCTGGAACGAACCCTAAATGATGCGAAAATAAAAACGAACTTGACGATGGTCGTTCGTAATTGCACTTGTTAGGCTATACCATGATCAACAATATGGACACTGAAGTCCATTGTGACATGCCTTTTTATATCTCTGGGGAGAACTATATAATGTAAAACCGGAATTCGAATCAGACTCACTGAGGTCATGACCCATTGTGTTTCAACCGCTACAGTTGTTACTTTGTCAGATGAGTGAAACTAAGAGTAGTTTAATCAGGCTTGCGAGGATTACTGAAATTACAGAAGAGTTAGAGTAGCCTGTAATAGTCAAAATAATACCGGTAGGCGATTTTATATTTTGTATTTGTTTTCGTGGAAAAAGAATTGTTCACATTTCGATTTAGTGAGTTTGATTAAATTCGATTAAGTAGTGAATTGAAAGACGAAAGTTCACCTCAACCATAGCTATCCCAGGCGGAAATGTTCCACCTTCGTAATATTTGTTCATTTACATTTAGCATACGAAACCTGTCTTTTTGAAATAATCTACTCGTTTTCATCCGATATTCTCAGATGAGTGTTAATATCTGTAGGCTAATGAAATTTATATTTTCTTGACCCCAAAAAGATACAGTTTACGTTGCACATATACAGTTTGTCGTACTTTTAACTAAATTACCAGAGACTTCTACACATCTGTGATATCTGCTTTATTTGGAAGCCAGTTTCTTTCTATTTGGATTCTTAGTTGTTTCTGATTTTTTTTTGTCAACCCCTAAAACTTGTCTGAATCAATGAGCCGGTAATCGCTGTTTCCGTCAGTGTTGCCAGACCGTGAACCAAAAAGTAAGCCGCAGCCTTTGAAAAACAAGCCAAAAATAAGCCAGACAATTTTTGCCCAAAACCTAACTTTACTTTTAAAGGTGTCCAAGTTTTGAAGGCTGTTTTATAGAAATACTCACCACTATTCATGCCCTTTGATCCTATCGGCATTATCCACCTTCCAATTCTCTTGAGGAAGTTCAGTTCCAGTATAGAGATTATTTTGAGGCTGCATTTAGTAGAATTGCGAGATACCGCTACCCGAGGCCGTATCGAGGGGGGGGGGTAGGGAGTTCGACCTCAAGACCCCAGAAACCCACAAAAGTAATAGTTTTTGTAGGCTTTAACCTCTGATCTATGTATGTTTTGTACTTTTTGGTCCGACCCGTGGGCAACCCCCCCCCCCCCCCCCCCCCCCCCCCCGAAATACATTCCTGGATACGGGCCAGCCGCTACCCCGTGTGGAACTCAAACTTTACAGAAATTCCCGCGCGCTATCTCCAGAAAATGCTCGACCGTGCTTACTTTCCTGTGCATTAGTACGGGGAAAATAATGACGAGGACGCCCACCGGCTCGATTTCTCCTGTGTTAGTTCGAGCACTGTCCGTGTGTGCGCTGCAGTTTCTGTATCCCATAATTTCTCTGAGTCAGACCTCTGATTACTATAATGATACTCTGTGACCCAAGGCGTTTTAATGTCAACATTTCGATTCATTCAGAGATTCTTTTAGGATTTGACGTGTCTTTTAGGATTTGAAAACTTCACCGCACTGCCTCGCCGCGGTTGATTCGTATTTTGAACATACATGTAGATTTAAACGTGATTTTGACATTTCGTGAGCATAGAGGCTCCAACTTCGTTCGAGAATCGGATTCATCTCAAATGCATTGCCAAAAAATATGATTTCTTCCCGAAAAAGCAAATCACGCCAAAAAATAAGCCAGCTCAAAATAAGAATAGCCAAGTTTTAAGCCACAAGCCAGTTCCAAAAATTTTCACGCCAGTCACCAACAAAATAAGCCAGTGTGGCGTGAAATAAGCCAATCTGGCAACACTGGTTTCCGTCGCGCTTCCAGTCCAGTGTGAACAGGCTTTTCACTTCTGCCTCCATTCGATTTTTCTTCCTCGGTGGTTTACTGCGTTTTACCTTCTCTGTAGAGGTAACGACTTTTGGTGTACCGAGCTCCACCTCCGCTCTCTCGGGTCGGAAATTGGCCATATTTTAGTCGACTACGCACGATAGCATCAGCGAAATGGGGAGACGAAAGTTCTTGCTTTTATTTGTTCTTGGTACTACTGCATAACAATACATGCAACTTTTGCTACAAATTTTTCATCGGGCAGTTGTCTGTTACCCCAATCGTTATGTTTTTATATAGTTCATCTTCAGTATTTTTGTATGTAATTCGATCACGTTCTATTTATTCTATACTGATTATTTTAGTTAGTCTTTAATTTATGTTTGACTTGCTATTCGGCCAGTCCATAAATGGTGTTATAACAAGACAGAACTGAATAACACAGGCTCCGTTTTTGGCATACAAGAACGTAAGTGAGGGGATACTAACTTCTTAAAATTTTTCCTTCTGACTGTCCGTCCGTTAGCACGGTAACTTTTAAAGGAGTTCGAAGTATTTTGATAAAATTTCGCGTGAGGGTTGATTCAAGTTCGAAGAGGGTCCCGAAGCCCTATGGTTGGGGTTGGTTACAAATCAAGGCGGGAAAATTTTTTCATTAAAGCTAATTACAATTTCTATTAGAGAGTAAGATTATATCTGCAAAACGGATTCTAGGAATAAAGACCACGATATTATCATTACGATCGCCTTATGACATTTGAGCCGAAGGCTGCAATTAAATATTCCTTCAGCCCAAGCTAACTGCAGATTATTTGACAATAATATTTCGGCCCTTCTTGGCAAGGGTCCTCTTTCGGCTCAATCTGGAAAATAAGTACAGAACCTCCAAAGCCCAGACATGCCGACAAGTAGCCTATCCATCTTAGCTGGAAAAAGGTGGTTTGGAAAAACAGGTGATACCAAAGCCAAAATACGGAAAACTAAATATTCCTTCAGCCCAAGCTGACTGCGAATCATATTTGACAGTGCAAAACGCACTGTCAGTGCAAAATGCACTTTTCATAAGTTTTTTTTTCATCTTGAGCGGCTTTGAGCCTGAAGAGGACCCTTGCCAAGATGGGCCGAAACATAGCTCTAATAAATTTCAGCTGACGTATCCGTTTTGCACTGTCAAAATACGGAAAACTCCCTACCCTTTCAACGACCCAATCGAGCAGCAAAAACAATAGCCGTGCCCAAAATGAAATCGCAGCACCGCACAACTTAAACTCCAAGCAATTTTTACGAAGAAATTAAGAAAATCAGATATTCAAAGCTAGAATCTTCCGTTGTTTTTCAACGTGTTCATTTTCGTGCTTGAGCCTGAAAAGCAGAGCAAAATAACACTAGAGAGTAGCGCTGGAACTTGAAAAAAAGTGACACACACTCGAATAAAAGCGACAGTGCCACCACTAGCGATACAGAACGTCCCTACTGAAACATATTCAGCGTGCACAAGCGCTGGATCCAATAACTCCATATTTTGAACAGCGAACAAAATTATGCACCCCCCCCCCCTCTCCTGTTTCCTCGATGTGAGCAGACCACAACTATAGCTGCATTAGAAATTTTTAAACCCGCAAATTTGACTCGCTTTAAAATCCTGAGCTTACTTTGACTTACTTTTTTGACTTAACGCTCTTGCTCAGCAGGGTCGCCAGCGTAGAGGGAACTGGTTGACAGCGCCGTCAGACTTCTCCAAGTAGCCCTGTCCAGGGCTAAGGTTGGGGCCTCATTTGGGTTGATGTTGCGGCTGAGCAGGCGTTGGTTTATTACATCAGCCCATCTAGTGCGTGGCCTTCCTCGAGGGCGTTTCCAGCCATTTTCCGAGGGATTGAAATCCGAGATGATCCTTGCGGGGGTACTTAGTGGGAGACGGAGTAGGTGGCCGTACCACCTTAGAGAGCGGGCTTCTACTTGGGTAGAAAGGTTCGCCAGCTTGAAGGTCTTCAGGATCTCAGTATTGCGGATCTTGTCATACCATTTGAAGCCTTCGACTCGACGCAGGTGTCTAGTCTGAACGGCATCGACCTTTCTTAGCTGTGTCTGGGTTATCGGCCATGTCTCAGATGAGTACAGCATGATGCTTGAGACTGTGGCGTTGTAAATTCGGGCTTTGGTATGGCGACTGATTTGCGGTTTGTGGAAGACTGCTCGCAGGAGTCGTCCGAACACAGAGCTTGCCTTGGCTGATCTGGCTGAGATTTCGGCATCAAGTGTGCCACTTGAGGATATAATTGATCCGAGATATGTGAACTGCCTTACCACATCGACAGATTGGCCGTTAATCTCAACAGTTGAGGGTGATGCTGATGCGGTCTTTTCTATGGGCATGATCTTCGTTTTCTTCCAGTTGATTTGCAGCCCAACTCTAGAGGCTGTGGAGGAGAGCGTCTCAAGTGCAGACTTAAGTTGGTCGAGATTGTCGCTAAGGACAGCTACATCGTCCGCGAAGTCAACATCAGACAGAGTCCTCCCGGCATAACTGATGCCGAAAGGGTGGGCATGGTACGTCTCGTTCAGGATGTGGTCGATGACGCAGTTAAACAGCTCAGGTGCAGCAGCGCATCCTTGCCGTACTCCATTTTGTACGGGGAAGGAAGAAGAAAGCTTCCCGTTAACCAGGACGGCGCTTTCTGTGTTGATGTAGAGTTCTTTGAAGAGGCTGACTATCTTTGTGGGTAGGCCCGCAGCTTTCAGGATTAGCCAAAGGGACGGTCTGTCAACAGTGTCAAAGGCAGAACGAAAGTCAATGAAAGCTATGTAGGCTTTTTTATTAAACTCCAGTGTCTTCTCAACGATCTGTCTAACCGCGTGAATCTGTTCAGTTGTCGATCTTCCTGGCATGAATCCGGCTTGTTGGGGGCGGCGCAAAGCATGTAGGAAGCTTGTTGCACGTTTCAGCAGCAGCATCGCAAACAGCTTTCCAGGAACAGACAGTAGGGTGATACCGCGGTAGTTGCTGCAGTCCGTCTTGCTGCCCTTGCGCTTAAACACTGGCACAAGGATTCCTTTCTTCCAGTCTGATGGTATAGCTTCAGTGCGCCAGATTATGCTGAACACCATCTGCAGCCACAGTATCATTGCAGGGCCGCCTGTTGTGAGTAGCTCTGAAGCGATGCCACAAGTGCCGGCTGCTTTATTGTTCTTAAGTTTCTTACGGCCGATCTGATCTCCTCAGGAGAAAATTCGTCGCCGTCGGGGGCAGCGGTAGCTTCTGCAGCAGCAGCAACAAGCCCTGGGTCAATGCAATCGGGTGGATCTGAGTTGAGCAGCATATCGAAGTGTTTCTTCCATAGACCAAGACATTGGGACTGATCGTATATGATTTCTCCATTCGCTGCTTTCAGGCTTGTGGACGCCATGGTGTGTTGGCCAGTCAGCTCACGCAAGATCTTGAATGTTGCGCCTATGTCTTTCTTTTGGGCAGCTTGCTCGAGCTCAGCGGCTTTGCCTCCAATGAAGTCTTTCTTGTCCTTGTGAAGCATAGAGTTACGCTGTTTGTTGAGCTGTCTGTAGAGTGTCATATCTCCTCGTAGTCTCGCTCGCCGTCTCTGCTCAATCACTTCGAACGTCTGGTTGCTAATCCACTCTTTCTTTTTTCGCTGCTTCAAGCCCGCAACTTCTGTAGCTGCTGTGAGAACATTATCCTTGAAAGTGTTCCACGCTGACTCGCTTTCTGAACACTGCTGGAGGGCCTCAAAGCGGTTAGAGACCTCAACCATATACCGCTCACGAACCGAGGGATCTTGCTTCAGTCGAGAGGTGTCTATCTTCTTGGAGGAAGAGGAGATACTCTTGTTGGCCCTCAGCCGGAGTTTGATCCTCGGAGTTGGATCGGAGTTGAGAAACAAGACGATGGTCGGTATTGCCGAGCTCGGCACCTCTGTATGAGCGGCAGTTCTGGACAGACGAAAGCCAGCGTCGTCGTACAATGATGTAGTCAAGCATCTTTTTTGTCTTGCCGTCATTGCTGTACCATGTGTGCTTCGCAATGTCTCTTCTCACGAACCAAGTATTTGTGACTGATAGGGCGTGGGTGATGCAGCAATTGAGCAGCCGCTCACCATTATCATTCAGAGCGTCAACCGTCACAGGTCCAACAGCCGCATCATACAGGCCAGAGCTGTTAGCGACACCAGCGTTGAAATCTCCTAGGACTATGAGGTAGTCGTGCGGCGGCACGGAGGAGAGCTCGGAGGACAGCACCGCATAGAAGTCGTCCTTATCTTCATCTTCGGCCTCGTTTGTCGGTGCATAGCAGGTAAAAACAGTTATCTTCCCGTGCTTGCCGTCGATTCTCGCTCTCAGTAGACGTGATGAGATAGGTGTGAATGACAGTAGGGCTTTCCGAGCGAAGCTGTTGAGAACAAGGCCGACTCCCCCTCTTCTTTGGGTTCCGCCAGACCAAAGCAGTGTCAGTCCTTCTCCAATATCTTCTTCACCGCTTCCCGTAAGGTGCGTTTCTGTTATTCCTGCGATCGTAACTTTATATCTTTTTAGTTCTTTTGCTAAAAGAAGCTTAGAACCAGGCTGGTTCAGCGTCAGGACATTCCAGGTGGCAACATTAATGCCACCTTGGTCAGCGATGTTCAAAGGGGTACGTCCTTGGGCAGGCCTGGGTCCGTTTGGGAAAGTAGGTGGGGCATCCGAGGCTGTATTTCCAGTTCCATTCGTAGCAATGAGTTTCAGGAGGAGGGCTGCTAACCCAACCGTCCCTAGGTGCATTTAGTTCTCCGGTGGCTAGTCGGATATCCAGAGGCACGTGAAATCAGCTCTGCATGCGCCAAAAATGCATGAGAGCAGACTTCGGACGAGCACCAATACCTCCTCGCTTAGTGGGCGGCGCTACAAATAAGGCCCGTTTCCAATGCAAGGAAAGCATAGGTCTTGGCGCTACTCCCTAGTGTTATTTTGCTCTGCCGAAGAGGACCCTTGACAAGAAAGGCCGAAATACGGGACTTGGGGAAGGTAAGGTGGTTGGGACAGTAGCTATACACAAACGCAAAGGATTCTGGAGTGTCAAGAAATCCAAGTGGACGTGTGAGGTCTCGGCGTCGCAGTCTCTCAAGTCGTATTCACAGTGGAAGAGAGTGTGGGGTAAAGAACTGTATTTTAAAGCGGGTATATACGGGTTTGAGAGGAAATTTTCTGCCGTTGGGAATAAGGAGGAAATACCTGGGGAGAGTGCGTGCGGCATATGGTCTTTACTCGTGCCCTGCGTGTGGGGACCCGGAGGAGAAGTGTGGACCACTTCATGTCATATTGCCAGGAACTGAATGAAAGCTTTTCTCACCTCTTTTAAGCCCTTGTTCTCCAAAAATACATCAACCACTTTCAGCGCCTGATTCCTCAGCCCTGGTGGAGAGTCGTCAATATCCACTACCGTTAATGTAAAATCCATTTCATGCTTCTCAGAAAACCCTGATTCGCTTTCACTGGCGAAGCATTCGATGGAAAAGTGGACTTCGGTGACATTTTCCCTGTCTATCTCACTTTGAGCGTACAGGACCGCTTCAGTTGCCGTCGTCACTGGGGAATGGAAATAAACAAACGGATTACCTGGAACAAAGGAAAGCGTGGTTAGGCCTACTAGCAATACTCTTGACCACTAACTCTACGTGCCGACGAAGAATCGCCGTGTACCTGGCGGATGAGCCGGAAGCGTCACCACAGCTGTCCCAACGAACGCCGTTTATTGGTTGACACAGTGTTTGAGTCATCGTTCGGGTGACGTTTCTCGTTCTTTCCGAGGTTCACTGACGTGTTTTAGACTTGGTCAAATAGAGTATTGGAACCAATAACTAGTCCGTAGCACAGTTGCATCGCAATTGTCCTTGAACCATAAACGTACGTTCACTGTCCAATGTGCTCACTATGCCAATAATATCATTTGTGTCTTCATAACAAATGCCTATAGTACTTTTTAATTAATTAATTCGTTTAATTCCATGTTATATTTTTACAAAAATAGTGGTGGATCGTCATACGTGGTCCTAAATAATCACATCAGAATCACATATATGTTACAATTCGTAAATAATAAAATACAATCCGATAAAATACAATCCGATAACAAACGCATACAAAGCATGTCAATTTAAAGTCAGAATTCAGAAAACAGAAGTTTCGGAAACAGAAGACAATTTTCGCTCGCGTTCAAGTTCGCACTCCGATAAAAGTAGAATACACTCAATAAGAGCGTGTTCCGGACCCTACTTATGACGTCACGGATTCTGGCTTCTTGGCGTCGAGGCTGGAACACATTTTTATATTTTCAGCAAAGTATCTTACAACGGGCTAATCGGACCAATCACGTCAAAGAGATTCGTAGTTATCATGCTTACTACGCTCCCGAGCGTGACACAAATAGTTACTATTTCGAGATGGCTGGAACGGTCAGCGTAGTAACTAAAAGTTACTATCGTTAGAAGGGTAGGGTAGAAGGGTAAGGGTAAGGGTAGTACAAATAATAAAAGTTCGCATGGGACCGAGCAAGCACGTGATACGTCTGAAATACGGCACGAAGGACGAACATCTCATCGGGCTGTGTATACATCTTCCTAAAGTTGAATCGAATAAGGAAGAGCTAACTTTTTTTCGGATTCGTGTTACCTCTTATGTGCTTGTACCTATATGCTTCAAATATTTATCAACTACAACGGTAAACAATTGCCGAAATTAAATTTTTCGTCGGGTCACGCGCAATAGTGGGATTTCTTCAGAGGTGAACTTACAGTCATAAAATGAACATTTCCTGCGCCTCGCCTCATTAACGATTGCGCGCTTTTGCTGAAATTATATTTTCTGAACCTCAGTACTCGAATTCGAAGTCAAGAAGCCAAAAATTCCTTTGCATAGTGAAAATATTTCAGTGTATTCAAATCTAGGGAATAAAATGTGCTGGCTTTTCAGTTAAACTTTAAAGGACACGTCGTACTTATGATATTTATTCATTCTACTTCAGTAGTAGTTCCATCCATTTTCGTTCCCGAGATTCTACATTTCATAAATGTAACCTACCTACTATATTAGCTATTTACTATACTATTTATAATTTGAAACACAACTATACTGGCGGACAGAATAATTCATTGTATTCAAAAACTTGTCGGTTAATATATATTATCGCCCTTCCTGAGGCTGATAGCCCGAAGAAAAGCAAGGGCGATAATGATTATAACACTAGTACACTGTGCAGCCATATAACACTGTCTGTGCATATAACACTTGTTATCGCACGGCTGGCTGTGCAATAACACTTGTTATCGCATGGCTGGCTGTGCAATAACACTTGTTATCGCATGGCTGGCTGTGCAATAACAATTGTTATCGCACGGTTGGAACTTTTTTCTTTTAACATCAGGGGAATACCAGAAAATTTTGGCACTGAGTATGATAGGACTGGTATCATGGGACTGCACAGTGTACTGGTCTTATACTTTATTATTCGCCAAGGAAATTAAGAAAATAACTATCTTCAATCCGTCTGATTAATTTCTGTTGATATGCGGCTTTTAGCATACAAAATATTCAGACGAGTGGGAATGAGCTTCAATCACGAACATGGAGTTCAAGCACGAAGGAGGGTGAAAAGGTAAGCACGTAACTGCAACAAATCCGGAAAGGGCGGGGCTCAAACTTACAAATTAGCACGCTATTTTTTTTAGGTCAAGGAATACGACTTCCTGGTTTTCATCAAGATTCGGCAGAGAACACGAGAGAGGGATTCATGAACGAAATCCACTCTTGCAGCCGCTCCATCTTAGTGTTCGGTTTTCGGTCTTCACCGGTATTTGTGGAGATCGATGTTGGGGTCTGGATGTGCCTTTTGTCTCCCCCCACATCCATCCGGTTCAAGGGCAACTGAGACCAGATTGCCCAGCGACTTGAGATAGTAAATTGACCACGGTTGGAGATCTTACGACAAAATTATGTGTATTTGACAGTGCAAAGCGGATGTCAGCTAAATTTTATTAGAGCTATATTTCGGCCCTTCTTGGCAAGGGGCCTCTTCAGGCTCAAAACCGCTCAAGTTAAATTTAAAATTTAGCTGACGTATCCGTTTTACACTGTCAAATATGATTCGCCTCTGCCTACAGACCCTGGGGCCTGGAAGTATGTTTGGAGCTGCTCAGTTAGCTAAGTTCGTGACTTTTCAACTGTTAGACTTGGGACGATCAAAGTCATGTATTTAATTAAACACCCCACCGGGTATGTGGGGGAGTTTCAATTATTAAAGCCAACGCAAGTGCTTCACTTTTCATTTTCCAGTATCCCTGGGTTTCACTGCAGACTTTATAATCAGCTCCAGTTCCCACAGTTCACAATTTGGCATTGAAATTGCTAGGGGATGGTCAGCAAGGCATGAGAGACATGACGAACTAATCCAAAGGTATATCACGGTTTAAATGTACGGTATCAACTAAGTGAGAACAAGCGAAGCTTTCAGCTGGTCGCGGAAACTCCAATTTTCCGACTTTTACTGCCTTTTTACTGCCAACTTTAACTGCACCTTTTACTGGAAATGGAACGATAAACTGTGTGGTTCGTTTGAACTTCCTAGTGTTTAAACCCTCGTGTCTATTTTTGAGCAGTTAGTGAGTGTCAATGTGGCTACTACTGGATTAAAGAAATAAAAAAAAGAACTGAAATAATACAAGTTCTAACTTCACAAATTCAATTTACTTTTCATACCCGTCTATGGTGTTTCGAATGAGGATGAACAATAACAGTATGCCGTAGAAAACGATTCTACCTTAACGTGCCAGTAAGGAATTATTTAATATAATTGTAAAAAAAATGATGGCTGGGCAATATCTTGCCAATTGAGAGAGAACGCCTTTTATTTTTTTTATTTAACGTAAGTACCTGGGGCAGAAAATCGAGACTCCACTTCAACATACCAGAAGGACATTATTTGACTTATATATAAATAAATAAAAAAGACGGCTGACGCACTATTTACTGTTTATGTTCCAATATTCAAAACTATTTGACTACTGTAAAACAAGGCTCTGCTTTTAAGAAATTATACACGGCTTTGGCTGTTTTACGCCTTTTCCCAGGCCCATTGACTTCTAGCGAAAACTCGGGAAAATTCAGATAACCAGCTTTATGCATTAATACGCGAACACTCGTCGGTAGCATAATACGCATGATTCAGATTAAGATATTTTACTTCACCAAAAAAACACAACTACATTACAGAAAAACTCAACAACCACATAAAAGACAAAATCCTGTGGGTGGCTGTATCTTCTAACCACCTTTTAACTTAAAATTTTTCAATAAATAATTACAGAAAAACTAATCTATTACATTTTCAAAAAAAAGAAAAAAGAGGTAAGAGAAAAAAAAAGAAAGAGAAAAAACAGGAAAAAAGCATGGAAAATAGTGAATTGCGGCCAGTGCAAAGGCCAGTGAGGTTGATGGGTAATATATGAAATTTGGGCCTCCGGCTTTAAGAATTAATCAATGCATTTATGGAAGTAGGTTGCATGGATATTATAGGTACGACGAGTCCTTTAACCACCAACTAATATAATAATTAGTATGATTGACTTACCAGAAAGTATTCTGTACGCTATCTTAATCTGGGGACAAAACAGTTTGGCGATGGAGGAAACCAGGTGGGCTGTCAGTACCGCAGAATCTTCCTCATTTTCAACAACGCTAAATGCACGAGAATCACCGTCAGCAATGTTGAAGCAAATGTTCTAAAAAAGATGTAACAAAATTAATTCAGTGGGGCGAAACCCTTTAATGAAACCAGTAAGATTACGACGAAAATAACACGACAATTAATTCTTTTAGGCTTTCCAAAGGGTGCATTTCAACCTAGGCTTTCCAAAGGGTGTATTTCAACCTTAAGGTGCTTTCACACGGAATCCTTCAAGTTTTATGTGAATTTAAGACAAGTTTAAGTTACGATTCCTATGCTACGCTACTTGAACCATTCACACCTTAAAGCACAACTCTTACCAGAAATGATCTTTTCCGTATGAAATGGATCAGAAACAACATTTTTCGAAAATACCATTACTTTCCACGAGAAGCCTTCCTGCTCTCCGACGCGGCGGCTGGGCGCAAAACATCTGAAAACTGAACGCACCGTGGTTAAAAAGGGGAAAACTATGCAAATAAAACAAGTAATGAACCGAAGATTATCATATCCTTATGGGTAAAAGAGTTGTTACCGGACGCTGAAGATTCCGTCAAACTTTCCGTTGTGTGTATCGGAAGGCCGAAACAGAGCTAAAAAGTCGTAAGCACAAACGAAACAATGGAGATAGGTAGGGATTTTAGAAGCTTATAATTCTATGTGGGAATTAGGTGTATCATAAACGGCAGAATAAGCAAGAGGGGTCCTTTACGTCGTACTTATGATAGTCATCCATTCTACTTCAATAGTATTTCCATCCTATTCTTTTTCCTGAGATTCTACACTTCGTAATTGTGACCGATCTCATCTACACTGATTATCACGCTTGCCACGTTTGTTCTCTTTACGTGTTACATCAGGCTCACGATCACTGTTCCCCAGGACAAATATTCCTTCAGCCCAAGCTGAGTGCGAATCATATTTGACAGTGCAAAACGGTTATGTCAGCTAAATTTTATTCGAGCTATATTTCGGCCCTTCTTGGCAAGGGTCCTTTTCAGACTTAAAACCGCTCAAGTTGGAAAAACGAACTTTTGGAAAAAAAACAAGTTCGTTTTCCTAAAAGTTTGTTTTTCCCGAGGAGCTTATTGGTCCGGAGATCCATTATACAAATTTTTCTAAGTTTGTCGTCCAAGGTAAGGATATGGAAAGAGCTAAAAACAGACGAAGCATTGTATATTTTCTGTAACGACAGCTAAGTTTGAATGTAGTCAACGTCTCAGAACATCTTAGCAGAAACACTATAAATATTCCTTCAGCCCAAGCTGACTGCGAATCATATTTGACAGTGCAAAAACGGATAAGTCAGCTGAAATTTATTGGAGCTATATATATATACAAGTTATCACAAGGACACAAGTTTCGTTTTTCCATCTTGAGCGGCTTTGAGCCTGAAGAGGACCCTTGCCAAGAAGGGCCGAAATATAGCTCCAATAAATTTCAGCTGACTTATCCGTTTTTGCACTGTCAAATATAGAAACACTATGTAGTAGTGCAAGGTGTCATTTAAGCAAATCTTTCACACCGAAACAGGGCAAGTTTGATTTTCTACGTCTTCTCTTCAAATATACTTGAAAATGTGAATCTTTGAATCTGTTTTTGCTTGACACAAACCTATCCTCTCTTCTGGGTCACTATCGATACCGGCCATTCAGGCATCAAATGTTAGTGTCCTATACATGGCAACCAATTTCCAGCAAGAACCGACATAAAAAGGAAAGAAACAATAAAAAGATTCACAAGGACTTGTTACCTACTGATATTTAAAGGTCATAGTTATTACACTGCTCATGGAAGTAAATTAAGAATCCCGGCGTCGCCATACAGCATCGAAGAGGTTGAGCAAAGGGGTTAGCATAGCAACTTGGAGGAATTTTCTTTTCTTTTTCACGAGAAAACCAACAATGCGATGGTTTTACGCACTCTGTCAGAAGTCTCATACCAGATAACACAAGGATGCGAAGTTTCAACAGACAACACATGGGATGCAATCTGTTGAGATTTTAAAATGACAACAATGACAAAATGACAACATATTACATCTCAAGTATTGTCTGTTGAAACTGTGCATCCTTGTGTTACATGTTATGAAACTTCTGAGAAACGGCGTATTTTTAGGCCGCCCTTCATATTAAACTGTTGTGGCGGTGATCCTTGATGGTGGGTCAGCTTTCCCAAAATGTCAAACTTGTCTGCGAAGCTGCGTTACACACGCTCACAACGGGGACATGGAGGATGATAGCCTGACCCATTTTGTCTCCCACTGTCAAAAGCTGAGTAATTTTAGCTTAGTGTGTAGGGGGGGGGGGGGGCTTACTGATATCTTGAAAAGTATCTCCACGAATATATTTTGAAGGATATTTCGCTTCTTAGATAGTAGCCTAGCCTGGCAGAGCTAGTATAGAATTTAAAGGCCGGCCATAAATTAGTCAATTCACCTTTCACACGCTTCTAGGCATGCTGATTTTAATGTTCTAATACCAGGACCAGGAACCTCGGCACTTGCTGTACACTAAAATAGAGAGTGGGCGACCCCCGGGGGCGACCCTCTTTACAGGAACTTGTGGAAGTCTCTAAAGCCTCTACACGCGTTGGGCCAAAAAAACATCGTCTAAACATTCTGATTCCTTATTACATTCCACCTGCCTTGTCTTTCATCTTTACGACAATCTGAGTAGATGCAATCTTAAATCACGCTTTAAATGATGCATCTGCAAATCGAGAAGGACACGTGTCTGCTAGTAAATCAATGTACTTTCAGCCCACGAACGAGAATTTAAAGTTTAACTGAAAAGCCAGCTGATTTTTCTATCTTGTATTACAATATAAGAATTTATATAATACACTGATTTAGACAGCCTATTGAATTATTTTGGCTCTGTAAAGTAAAGGGATATTACTATTTTTCGCAATAGGCTCTCGTAGTGACGTTGGGAATATGGACGGCGAATTCACAGTTGGACCGAGCGATTTGAATCTCATCAAGAACTCAAGGACGCTGCTATACGCAATGCTGCAAAATAAGCTCACACGAGTTCCAGAACTAGCAGCCTAGCAAGTTTATTTATTGACAGCGGGCAATTTAGTACTGTTGTTGACCCTGCATATTTCAAAGAACATAGAGCTGCTTCAAGTTTGAAAGATCTTTCAAAAAAAAAATACATATATATAAAATATTCAGGAGTAGCGGACTGACTCACTTTCATCTGGTTTTCAAGCTATTTGGTTACTAGAGGATTCTTTACTAGATTTTCGGATTTCACACCTTTTCGGTCATAGGGGAAAGTGTAAAATAGGGGAGAAACTACTACCAGCCGACAACGATGATTATTGTAAACATTACTGTAACTTCTTATTCATCGTAAATGGGCCCTCCACCCACAAGAAATGCTGTATCCACGTCTGATCTTTATTTTCTCGTTGGACAATACATTCTCCAGGTTCTAGTCCGGAAACCATCACCGTCTAAGCTTCACTTCGTTTGCCATATGGAAAAGCACATTTTTGTCGGAATTCAAATTCCGCGGCTTAGTGTGAAGTTGGTCTCGTCGGGCACTAGTATCTGACACCGCGAGGTCCTTGAAAGATATATCTCTAGGGATAAAAAAATACGTACCATCCAAGGATAAAAACCGTTCATTTGATCGTATCTCTGGAGGTTGTATAATACGAAAAATTGAAGTTATTCCTATCGGTGAACATATTTGAGTTTACATATATAGAGCCGAGCGTGTCAGCGAGGCGCCGGTCGCGTTTACATTTATAAGCCGTCCTAGGGACAATCAAATCCTATGTTAGGTCCTCATCGTATGACGTTACCACTTACGTCACGACAGTATAGTATTCCGACATAGTTTGTACGAAACCGCATATTCTAGAAGTTTTAGCTTACTTTAGGTTAGCATAGCTCAGTTTAGCCAAGTCTAGCTCAACATAAGCCCTAACCTGGCCCTAACTAAAGGCCTAGAGGCGTATTCTCGTCGTTCCCCGAGGACTCCACTTGAGGAGTCCCCGCGTTTTTGTTTGTCCCGGGGACTCACTCCCCATATTCTCGCGAGTCCCCACGGACGGGGAATGCTCCGATTATCATCACTAGTATCAAAAAGGACTCCATTTCAGATTCAGAGTGGAATCAATTTTTGATGGTGTTGGTGCAATGTCAAATTAATTAAAAACAATCAGGATAAGCAAAACCAAAACCAAAGTGGATCCAGATAAATTTCGTCAACTGCATATTTTTTTTTCGAACAAAGTTCATTTTAGAAGCATTTCCCGTGTTCTCGCTGTTTTCCATGCACGGAGTCCACGTGGAGTGACTCTATTCTCGTTGTTCCCTTCGATTCCCCAAAGAGTCCTCGGGAAACGGCGAGAATACGCCTTAGGCTGCAAAATCCCCTGTGACAAAAGATACAAAGATACGTCTCACTGGAGGTATTTTATCCTCAGCGCGCGCGTATCTTTTGAGGATCCTTTATCCTCAGATTTGTGTCAGTACTTGCTGCGTCGGGACGCCACCCATATTCTCAACGTCACTACGAGAGACTAAATGGGACTTGAGCCGAAGCTGTAAGCCTGTAAGTACCATTGTAAAGCCGAAATAGGTGAGGAAGGTCTGAATTAGTGCAGTGACGAGGGGGATCTACTGCAGCGATTAACGATCCTATCGCAACTATCAATAGTTTTGCGATATGGGCATAAACTGCTAATGAAACCTTTTACGGCCAATGAAACTGTTTAAACGGCGACCCCCAGTCGCCGAGTTAAAAAGTACCTTTGACTTCCTCGGCTTTATCAATTTTCCGGGTCTAGGAGAAAACCGCCTTGGTCCCCCCCCCCGTACCAAAACCCCTTGGGGTACCCCCCCCCCCATCCGAATGCAAATACATAAGAAATTAGAAAATCTTATTCAATCAATCAATCAACCAATTTATTTACTTCGTGACATTACACATCACATATTAAAATTACACTAAAACAGGACTATTCTTTACTAAATATATACAATGATTTCATCCATTCGGAGGCTCGGGGCAAAAGCACAGTCGACGGAAAACTGCAGTCTGGACCGCGAGCACTTCCGGATTTTCACGAGTCAAATGTCAAGGGATGACGGTGGCTCGCTGGCCGCTCGCCTTTTAATTATACTGTTGACAAAAATATATTGCATTTAATTAACAATGTGTGGGGGGTACCCGGGGGTTTCGCCGGAGGGGGGATGGTACCGGGGGGTTTGGCGGCGTGTGGGATATGTCCGGGCGTTTTCGCCGGGGGGAGTAGCCGTTACCCCCTTTTCACATGTTCCCCTCTGTCCCCCTGTTCAACTTTTGCTAGTCCAAAAACTTCCACATAAACTAGAACTAGAACGTATGGGCATAACACAGTGCCCTAAGGAATTTTCCTTGGCCGGATGGGGAGGGGCAATCAGGGATCCTGTGACACAAGTCAGGTGCGAACGGGAGGGGTCTGATTCGAGCTCAACTCGATGAGGAGTAGGAGCACATGTCCTAGATATTCTGATTGTGTGTCCGAACCGCATCCGACCACAGTGGGGATTGGCGAGGGGGGGGCGGAAATGTGACACGCGTAGATGGAGGGACTGAGATGAGACTTTTTTGTAGGCTACAAAAGTCGTGGGTCCTAGAAGTGTTACTTTGGGCCGAATCCGACCTCGGTGGGAGAGGTGGAGGGGGTACCGGATGACAGCGTACCAAGAACATGGAATACCGCAATTACTATCGGTGCGTGATCGCATGGGATTCATACTATCGGTGCGTGATCACATGGGAATTCATTAACAAATCAAGAATTAGTAAAAAAAAAAAAAAAGAAAAAAAAAAGACTAGGACACAAACACCTTGGGTTCCAATTAATTATCAGCCACCACATAATAACGACAGTGAGTGACAGAAGCAGGCACCAAATCCATGCAAATCACTGAAATGTCCCAAATAGTTCGCCCAATACAACCAGCCCTTTCCCCTTAAAACCGAGGAGTGACATCGTACCGAGAACTTATAATGTCAGTGTATCATTTTCGGTTCTTGAAGCGTCTGGGAACTTGTCTCTTCTTGTCACCTCTACCAATACTTGCTGGGAACACACAATGAGACAAGAGACAATAATTATAGAAGTTTCTGCTTGATACTGTCGTACTGCAGCTGTTGAAAACCGAAAACTCAAAGCCGACTACAACTCCAGCGGCAGCAATTCTGCACTAATCATGCAAGACACGGAACTAATTAACGTTATTCGGGTTCATTACTTCGCATGCTGTTTCTGACTTTCATTCAAATGGGGACCATTTCATTTCTGTAATTTTCGTTAATAGTCTGGTTCTTCTTCGAACTACGGAAGCAAGGAAAGCAAAGGGCGTGTCACCCGAATTAAATTCGCTATCAGCGTCGGCTAAAAGCTTTCCTTTGTAAGCTAAATATGGTTGCGAAAGCTGACGCAAAAAATAGTCAAACGACCTGAGTAACAGAAAGCGGATGCCTCTACGACATTGTAATAACACGACCATCAACAGGAAATAACGTAGTTAGATACGAAAGGTGATTATGTAGCGAGTTATGTAGTATGACGTGTTTTTTCTAGCTCTAGACGGGCGGTTTGTTTTATCTTTTCCTAATATCTTACAGATCCCACAGATATTAAAGGACCCCTCTTGCTTATTCTGCCTTTTACATTATCCCTAGATACCTTACGGAATTATAAGCTTCTGAAATCCCCGCCTTTCGCCATTGTTTCGTTTTTGTATCGCTTTTTGGCTTAGCCGAGTTTCGCCAGTCACGCAACATAAACTTCGCAGAAATCTTGAATGTCCGCCGATAACTCTTTCACACATAAGGACATGAGATGCTACAAATTGTTGTTTTTCGTTTTGGAAGACATGGTAAGCGGGCCGTAAGCCCATCAGGTCTGTATTACGTTTTGGACTTCATTTTTTTTGCTTGTTTTTCCAACTTATTAACCGCTGCGGGTTCAGTCTGAGTTTTCAAATATTTTAAACACACAAATTTAAAATCATTCTTCATTCCACAATCCTAGCAACACTTCAAATCGCCAATGCACATTATCACTGATTACTGACACTACTTCGACAACTTTGTTCAGAGGAGCTAATGAGCTCCGTTAATTAATTAAATTCATATTTTATTTATAACCCGTCTAGCTAGGACCTAGGTACAAACGGAGTATAGTGGAGGAAGGAAAAAGAAAGAAACAACTCCACAGCAACAATAAAAATAAGTAAATGTCAGCCAAAAGGCGAAACATCATGAAGCTCCACGGGTGATCGCAATTTTTCTTCGTTCCATTGACGGATTTTCAAAGCTAAACGGAACTTTTCTATGAGATGTCGGGGGGGGGGGTTTAGAAAACCGAAAGAACATGGAAAGAATTTGACGAAAGTATTCGTTACTGAAGATGATCCATAATGAAGAAAGCAGGGCCGTATCAAGGGGGGTTAGGGGGTTCATCCCGCCCCCCAAACTTACAAAAATAATCGTTTTTGTAGGCTTTAGCCTCCGATTTATGTCGTTGTTGTACTTTTTGGTCCGACCGGCGGGCAACCCCCCCCCCCCGAAATAAATTCCTGGATACGGACCTGGAAGAAAGACACACAACATGTGGAGGAGCGGTCCCGTCTTCTAGCCATTCTTCGGCTAGGCTACTTGAGAAAGACTTAAAAGAATATCTTACCTTCACAAATTTTGTACAGTCCGTTTCTTTCTGTATTTTAATGACGACGGGGACTAAGGTTCCGTTTACTTTTTCATCCTCGACGGAAACTTCAATCGTAAAAGTCGCCAGCCGATACTCTGGAGGAAAGAAAGCAGGTCAAACTTTGCACTTTAAAAGTTGGCGCACCTAAAGTTTCCAGAAGATTAATTACCCACGGAAACTGATTATAATCAACCGTTCCAAAGCGTCCCAGTATATTAAAAGTAATGTCGAAGATTTTGTTGCATTTTATTAGTATGTTTGAGTCTTTAGCTTGAAGTTTTTATTTCATTTCAATGATACAGTTTGTAACATGATAAGGAAACGTTGACATTTGAATTGTATCCGCAATTCCTGTTTTGTCATTTTGGCGGAGTAAAAAACATTCATTCACTCGGCAATTTATTGAAGCCGAAAACCCTGGATTATCGTTATGTATGGTTCTGATTTCAGTCTCAGTTTTAAAATATCGTGGAATATGTCGAGTCCCAATGTCCTCTTCTATGTAAACTTCCCACAAGAATATATTTTTAATTCCAAAATTTGGGCCTAGAGACGTTCGCTTCAACTTGGCGTAGTGACGGATTTTTCAGGCGAACTGGCGTTTGTGTGACCTGACGAGTGGTCGAACTGACGGGACCCCCGTTGCGGAAAAACGCCTCTAGTTGGGGTTTCATCCCCTAGTTGTTTTCATATTTTCCCTTTTCAATCCCATGAAGAGAAGTAAATCCAAAGTTTTTCACTAAAAAGGCGCCCTGATTAGGTTATTTATTTTGATTTTTGTATTTGCATTTGCATTTATTGTAGACTCAGTAGGCTAATTTGTTTTTAACGGTCAGTTGTTTGTCTCTGTACTATCTTTGTAAATGTGTGTGAGTTGGATTGACATGTTGTACTCTCTTTTTATCTGTTACTCTTCAGTTTTGAAGGATGCAAATAAATAATAGTAATAATAAGAATACTAATAATATATTTTTAATTAAATCTGCATTAGTGTCAACATTTTCTCTTTTCAACCACATAAAGCGAAGTTATGTTTTGATCAAATCTGTAGTGGGTGACTAAACTTTATTATCTGTCATGTGTCTCGTGTCGCAATGTATGTTTTCATTCCTTGACACATGAACTTGACGCTACTGACATATGTTCTTCGTCCGAAAAAAAAATCCTTTGGCTAACTCTTAGGACGTGTCTCCGTGTGACTGTCGAAACTGTACAGGCGACACTAGATGGTCTAGGAAGTATGTCATGTACTTATTACTTAAGTAAAACAATCAGGTACTCGAGACCTCTATACGAATAAATTTTAAAGTAGCCTACATCTCAAGTATGTTTAAGAATAGATTACAAAAATATTTGTTGGGTAATTGAGTTGGTTGTTTAATCAAGATTGGGAGGGGATTCGGAATTGGGTAGGTATGTCGGTTGAGGGTGTTCGAGTGAAGAAAGTATGTTTGGAGTGAGTTGAAGTAAGTGAAATGTTCGATTATTTTGAAGAAATAAATTGAACTGAATTGAACATTCTGCTTAGATCACATCGACTTGCATACTAAAATGCTTCTTTGACATACTCTAGCAATTAGCCTTCAGAAAAAACGGACGAAACTCGGACAGTCTGTGAAGTAGGGACACTGGTAAGCCCAATATTACATGGCTGGAGCTGCTTTCGAAGCTGCAAAGCCTACGTTCTCTCAAAGTTCCTTAGCCAAGCACACTAAATAACTACAAATAATTGGAAAACGAGCAGGACCATCGGATGAACTAGATATAGAAAGAAAAACTGAAAGAAAGAAATAAGAAATTGGCCTGTCGTTTTCCACTATAGATAAAAGTATAAAAAGAGAGGAAGCAAAAACCAAACAAGAAAGAAAGGGGAAAAAAAAGAAACAAGACCAAAGGTTTGGATGGGATCCCTAAAAATTTAATATTTGATCCAGACAACTAGGCGGTCTTGTCTTCGCCAGATCCAGTCTTCGCCAGATCCAGTCTTCGCCAGGCTAATCATCTGAAAAAAACAAGTTCAGATATACCTGTATAAGCCATATCTATTTTGACGATACTGATCGAAACTTCCTGCTTTACTTCTGCCAAATTTCCGGTTTCCGCCGAATTCCGAGCGAACTACTTGCCCAGCAAAAAAAAGATAGTTCAGAAACACTTCAGCGTATCTCCTTATCCCTATAAAGAACATCTAATCAACTTCAAATAAAACTTTAACTTCTAAAAAAAAAAATCCGCTTTCAACCGGATTCCGGATGAACTATATATGTCCGGGTAAAAAATTACTGTCATATACAGATCAGCGTCTTTTCTTACCTCTATCATCTAATCAACTTCGAATACAAATTTTGCTTTTAATAATTTTTCCGGTTTTGGCCGGATTCCGGGCGAACTGCTTGTCCGGCAAGAAAATTATTTTCACCATCGTGTTCAGCATGTTTTCTTACCCCTAAATCGAACGTCTAATCAACTTCAAATAAAACTTTTACTTTTAACAAACTTTCCGGTTTTGGCCGGATTCCGGGCGAACTACTTAGTCCGGGATCCAGACCGCGATATCGTTCAAAAACAGGGGGGGGGGTAGCAAACGAGCTGCAGAAGGTTTGAAGAACTTTTCTAGAACAACTTTTTGTGCTGAGAACGAAAATCCTACCGCACCACTCCGCACCGATGTACGTCACCGACTTTTTAGCCTATAAAGGCAGATTTGGCCTATAAAGACCAACACTATTAAAATAATTTTCCTAGCAAGACCGCATTAGCTAAATCAAACAAACTATACATATTCTGAATCCTCTTTTTATCGTCTATCGAATGGTATATTTTTTTTTTAACTCACGTATTTTTCTTAGAAACGTGTTAGAAACCAAGAAAAAGCGAAAATTATTTAACTTTTTTAGCTAAATTGTCATTTATCTCGGAAAATTTTCTAGCAAACTACATATTTTTATTATTCAGTTAGAAAGATAAGCTCCTTGCCAATCGTTTGAGCTATTAAAACTTAAAAAACATTCGGTTTTAAGAATGTCAAGATTTTTTTAAAGCAGAGCATCCCCGTTTTCTTCAGTGAGTGACGGTAGAAATTTTAAAGGAAATATATTAGTTTGACGGTAAGTTTAGGGTTAGTTTTTGGCGTGGAATCCAGTTATGACAGTAGATTTTCCCTTAGCATATGTATAGGTCATGTAGGCTATATGGCCTATAGGCTGAATAGCCTATAAATCCTATAATGATATTTTTGTTTTGAAAACACAACTTTTGAAAAATCTTTACAGACCTGCTTTTTGAGCCGAGAAGGAAAATCGCGTCGGATAATACAGCACCTGTGTTACCTGTGTAGGCAACCGAGATTTTGGCCTATAAGGGGAATTTAGGCCCCTAAAGACTGGCTCAATGAAATCATTCTACACAAAATTTAACTTATTAGAGAGGAGTACTAGAATCTAGAATCTAATGTAGTACTAGTTAATCTAATTATGACATAAGTTTCTTTCTTGGGACGCATATAGGTCATATAGGCTTTATAACATATAGGCTAAATAATCTAAAATGAACAAACCCGTCAGATCTCTCAAATAAATTGACATTTTTATTGGAAAAATTTCCAGAAAACTGTTTTTTATTATTACTGTACTAAAAAGAGAAGCTCTTTCTCGATCGTTTGAAGTATTAAAATTTTTTTTTTTTTAGGATTTCTGGAATTTTTGTAAGCAGGAAATTCAAATTTTTGACTATGAGGTGCAGTAGAAACTTTATACTAAATATATTGGTTCGACGCTAGGTTCAGCGTTGGTTTTTGACGTGGGATATGGTAATTTCACTAGTTTCTCTTGTAAGATAGTAGGCTATAGGTCATATGGACTATATAGCATAAAGGATCAATAGCCTATAATGAACAAATCTCCGGAAAACTAAGTTTCGCACGCCCATAGGTCAGTTTTTTGTGCTGAATCCAGGTTTGTCATCAATTCCAGCATCTCATAAGTTAGTCGCGTTTCACATATAAATCTGCTTGCTCTAACTTTTAAGTCGTGACGACTGCGCCGTATGCGTTACAGTAAGGGCCTACAGAAACAAGAACGGGAGGGTCGCGACATAACTGATGACGTTACCAGAGGAACACTCCAACCATCAGTCCGCTCAATATAAAGAAAATCTATGACTATCCCTCAAACAATGGTAATGCATCCACAGACGAACCGTTAGAATTGCCTGTCTAGCTGTACCTCCACAACATCAACGTTGGCATCTGGAACAAGTTCATCATAGCCCCCCTCCCCCAATAGAAAAGGTGACAAGGGTGATTGTAAAAAATATGCTAGAATTTTTCTGATAATACGTGCAGCTTAAGTCTCCGCAACTATCCTACTACTGCAAAGCTCCAGATTGAAGGGACAGACGCACACGGTCTAACCAAAGCGGGCTTCACAACGAGCGTGTGCTGCATGGCTCTTCTCTCTCTGCCGCATACTTGAGCATTGGCAGCACGGATGTGCAGCCATCAATCGTTCAAGCATCAACAGGAAACCACGAAATTTTGCGTTGACTTTGTTCTTGCATTCGACTCAGTAAAGAAATACACAACTAGCTGGGAATGCAGGATAGACAGGGTCCCAAGATAATCCGCGTTGCTCAGGTATTCTATGACCAGACGGAGGCTCTAGTGAGAGGTGAAACAGAGCAGTCAACACAGTTCTTGACAAAAGGAGGCGTTTGCCAAGGTTTCATCCTCTCGCTAGCTCTTTTCAAGTTCGTCACTGATTCGGTTCTAAAGGATCATGGATAAGCACCGGGGATGGAAGTCTGCTACTGGTGGAAGTCTATGACTTTCCATCGTTTTCCCCTGAAACAGACTGATCGCCGATTAAGTCAAAAGGGCACAGAACATACTGAATGCTGCCCCAGACTACGAAGGTCCTGTCTTGTAGAAACTTTTAAATGTCCCCCAAACTTCGTCGATGAAAACCGCAGAAGCACGCAAAATCACCTTGTTCTACCAAAGGTGCCTGCGATCCATACTGAAAATTAAACCTGATGATTACGGGTAATGAGGAAATGATAACAACGGCAGATCACACCGACTGCTTTGTCGAACCCAGTCAGAACCAGAGGACTAAGCCGGTTCATGCACGTGTTGCTCTGTCCAGATTGCGCCGCAACCTCCCTCCCGGCCCAAAGGGTGGAAGAAGCGAACAGGGGTACAACGAAAGACATTGGTTCTACGGCGAACACGGGCCTCGAACCGATTGTAGCCTTTAGGAAGGGTCAGAGACTAAGGGATATTCAAAAGACATCAGTTCTGACGGTCAACACGGACCTCGAACCGATTGTAGCCTTTAGGAAGGGCCAGAGAATATGGGAGACCCAATAGCTAGCCTTGATGACTAAGCCAGTTGTGCATGAACGCCATGAGTGGCGTCGCTTGGTGGTTGCCACGAAGTGCAATCTAGTTTGGTCGTGAAAGAAAACTCCGTTGCAAGCGGGTGAGTGCGGGTCAATAGTTGAGAACAGCGTCCGGCCAAGATTTTCGTCAAGCAGATTTCGCAGCAAGATTTTGTCAGCGTCCGGCCCATCAAAGGGGGTTGGCGACAAGATACCTAACATAATTCGTACTTAGAAAACGCATCACTTTGGCCTGCAGGGAATACAGGATGTTAAATTTTGTCTATAATATTTTCATCGGGCTGGTCTTTATAGGCCTAATTTCCCCTCATAGGCCAAAATGTCACAGATGCTGTCTTATCCGACGCGATTTACGTTCCCGGCTCAAAAAGCAGGTCTATAAAGATTATTCAAAACTTATATTTTCAAAAACAAAAAATCTTTATAGGATTTATAGGCTATTCAGCCTATAGGCTATATAGCCTACGTGACCTATACGTATGCTAAGGAAAAAACTGATGTCATGACTGGACTCCATGTCAAAAACTAACCCTAAACTTACCGTCAAACTAATAATATTTTGTAATAATATATATTTTGAGAGATACGACGGGTTTGCTCATTATAGGCTACTCAGTCTTTATGTTATATAGCCTATATGACCAATATGAATCTCAAGAGCGAAAATTATGTCATAGTTAAATTCTACGTAAGAAACTAACCTTAAACTTACCGTCAAACTAATATATTTCCTTTAAAATTTCTACCGTCACTCATTGATGAAAACGTGGATGCTCTGCTTTAAAAAAATCTAGACATTCTTAAAATCAAATATTTTTGAAGTTTTAATAGCTCAAACGATTGGTAAGGAGCTTGTCTTTCCAACGAGATAATAAAAATATGTAGTTTGCTGGAAGTTTTCTCGAGAAAAATGACAATTTAGTTAAAAAAGTCAAACAAATTTCACTTTTTCTCGGTTTCTAAGACGTTTCTAAGAAAAATGTGCAAGTTTAAAAAAATAAGAAATACACCATTCGATGGACCATCGAATGAGGATTCAGAATATGTGTAGTTTGTTTGATTTAGCTTATGCGGTCCTGCTAGGAAAATTGTTTTTATAGAGTTGGTCTCTATAGGCCAAATTGGCCTTTATAGGCTAAAAAGTCGGTGACGTACATCGGTGCGAAGTGGTGCGGTACGATTTTCGTTATCAGCACAAAAAGTTGGTCTAGAAAAGTTCTTCAAACCTTCTGCAGCTCTCCTGCTACCCCCCTTGAACGATAGAGGTGCCTGGATCCCGGACTAACTTGTCCGGCGAGAAAATAACTTTCATATTTGGATTCAGCGATTTGAAACCCCTCCCCCACCCTCAAATATAAAGCTACACAGCCCATCTTCGAACTTGACTTGTACTTTGACCCAAAGGATCCTCCCACCAAGTTTCATCAAAATATCTCAATCCCTTCGAGAGTTATCGTGCTTACAGACGGACAGACAGACGGACAAGTTTTGCGATGTCATAGGTATCCCGCCACTTATGTTTTGGGATCCCAAAAACTGGCAAAAAAGATCTGGAATCAATAAACTCAATTCGCTGCTCGCTAAGGATTTAAGATTATTTAATTTTGCAACATCATCTAAAATCTACTTAGACTCTGCTTAGGCCTATTCCTTAAAAAAAGCGTACAAGACTAACCATCCTTGAAGATCATAAACCGGAGGTTCCCCTTGACCAATATATCTCCATTGGTCGGATGAACGTCAAAAAACGCATTGGCGGCCGGCATCTTGTACCGCGGACGGATTGGAGCATTGTCTACTTTTTGCGGTGTTACGTACACTTTCTGCACCACTGCTCCTGGTGGTGTGCTTGAGAACACAAATGCTGTTACAGGATTCTGGGTGGAGTGAAGTTGGTACAAACCTAGAAAAGGGAAAATTAATTTTGTTTGTCAACAATTACAATACAGGACCTTCGATGCATACGCTCCTCTAAGTCGTCATGTCTGATTTAGAAGCTCATATCTATATTTATTTGTTATTTTCACTTCACTTATATTAATACTAATGATAAGTACGAATTGTTGTATTCACATCACATGCACATTCTCGTGCTGTTCTTTCTGGAACGTGCTCGCCGATTTCGACGAATAGAAATAAAATAAATAAAATTCAATAATCCTGATGACTAAAGGTCGGGCTTCACTACCCAGACGCCCCAGAATCTGGGGTCCGGATTATGTGAAGACGATCCCAAACAGAAATCAAATCAAATGTCTCTTCAACAGTCCACTTTTGGGCATTTTTCAGCACTTCTGTCATTTTCTTAGATTTTACCACCTCAGCACAATAATTTCTTCAAGTCAAATCAAAAATACTTTCAAATTCCCGCTTCTTTTTACCCAGAATCCGGGAATCTGGTAGATTTTTCTACCAGATTCCCGGACGCGTCCTGGGTGCTTTCAGACTGTTTCAGACCTGTCTTCACTACCCGTACCGGTATCGAAGAAAACGGAACCAAGAATCCGGGCGAAAAATCTGGGTAGTGAAGCCCGACCTTAACTCTTCGTCCCATGAAGAATCGCCGTGTGCCTAGCGAAGAGCAGGAAACGTCACCACAGCTGTCTCCAACAAACGCTGTTGATTGGTTGACATAGGATTTTAATCATCATTCGGGTGCCGTTTCTCATTCTCCCCCAGGTTCATTGGCGTGTTTCTTACTTGGGTTGCGTTCCAGAACTTAACGATTGTTATAAAAATTGTTAACTTTTTGCGTTCCAGATTTCTGATTTCGAAAGTTAAGCTCCGCCCAACTACGATTTTCGTTCCAGAGCTTATCGATTGTTAACTATTTTGTAACGATGGTCGGTGAGCATCGTTGGCAAAAGTTAACAATTGCATAATTGGGAAAAGTTAACGATCGTTAAAGCCGCGGTTAGCTCCGCCCCGAAATAAAGTTGACGATTGGTAACAATTGTTAAATTCCTGGAACGCAACCTTAGTCATACAGAGTGTTGCTGCACCTTTGCGCTGACATCCGTAGAAGCTGAACCAACAGAAACCACGTATATAAATTGGGAGTGTCCGTCCTTTAATGGTTCGCTCCAGATAGTCCATACGACTTGTGTAGTCTGTCATTATGAATGTGAGTCAGTCCTAACATCTAAGTAAGACCAGGGACCCATAAATTTCCTTACAGGGGGCCTGTCATTTCCTAGCTTCTATATTGATATGATGACCGAACCATCCACTTTCCAAAAATCCACCGCTTGAGTCGATCGGCATTCTTGTTTGCCTCATTGGACGTGCGCGCCACAGAGACTCCTCCCTCAAGGCGCAAGCAGCCAATCCCAAATTTTGTCTATCTATCTGGTCTTGAACGTCATTGGACCGTGGGTATTTCTCGAACTTCATTCCGTGCGCTCAAGATAGCATCAGAAATCTCTTATAGACAGGCCCCCTTCCCTGGTAAGACGCACAGCTGACCGGCCATAATTTATTTTACTTATTTTTATATTATTTATTTATTTTGTTCAATAAAGGAGTAAGCCATACGGCTTGTCGCATAATACAAGAAACATAAACGCACTTCGAGTGGAAAAAAAATCAATAAATACTAATACAAGACAAAACAAACAACATCCAGATTTGATAACTCTTTAGCACATATATATGTTTTCATGAAACTTGGTCCCAACTATAGCGGTCAAAAAAGCTGGTAAGTTTTGCATAGTGACCACTTCCTCTGGTAAATTGTCCCAAAGCTTGGAAGCCCTGTTAACAAAACTACACTGACCCACCCAGTGTGACCCACTCATTTGTCGAAGCAGTTCAACGATTCAGCGGGAACTACACCCTGTGGCAGGACGTTCCATGTTCACATCAGTAACTACCCGGGACGAATCAAGTAATATATAAGAGAGTAGTATCACGGTCCGGGTATTCCAGAGTCGGTCACGTGTATTTGCCGCTATTTCTGCCCCCTCCAACTCCACCGCCGAAGCCGGACTTCAAAATAAGATATCGAGGACCCATGACTTTTGTATCATCCAAGTTTCATCCCACTCTTTCCATCCGTTTGTTCCGACAAATGATCCTCCACTTCCAACTCCCCCTACCATAGCCGACTTCGTTTGATCTTACTTGCGGCACATCTCGGGCATTTGTTCCTACCACCCATCAACTTTCACCCGACACGGTTCACCCGTCCGCAACTTGCGCGGGTCCCAAACTCCCAGTTTCCCCTCCCTCCACCCCCCAACGGATCACCTTATCCGGAAAAGAAGGTTTCATTGAGCATTGGGTCGGGTCCTTTATGAGCGTGCCAAGTTTAATCGCCCTGCCTTAGGCTACGTGGAAGTGCCCTAGCAAAACCGGTAAACAGGGACACAGACATTACTATATGGCACTTGAGCCGAAGGGCTCTAAGTGTCATAAAATAGTCCATCGAATTTGTACAACTGCGCACAATTTCTTTTCTTGATATTTTTTTCGATGTTAGAAATATGGTAAAAAAAAAAATTTAAATCTTCCTCGTCCAAACCACGATTTGAGCTTACCCTTCTGCCCGTACGTACACGACCTCAGCATACATAATCCAAGCGCTAATACTCTTAAAAGTCGTATCATTTCCAACAAATTAGGGAACAGGAAAAAGGTTCACACGCAGATATCTGCCTTGCATGATCGCGCTTAGAACTTCGCCGCGGAACTGCTGTTCCAAGACAGCTGTCAGGAAAGTTCCCTGCGAGCAACAAGCAACGCAATCGCCAGTTGTTTGGCTTTACTGGATAATATGATCCCCCTCTCCCACCTTTGGACCTGCACCTTAGGCACACGACGACGGGAGCAACAAGGCAAAAAGCAATGGCGGGACCCAAAAGACATATTATTATTATTAATTTAAGCCCGTACCAGAAAAAAAGAAACAGCAAAAACAAGTCCAAAAATCACAACGATCTAGACTAGCCTAGATACTCTTAATCACTGCAATAATAGTCGGGTAAGCGTCAACTCGGCAAGAAACTCAAAGGACACATCGTACTCGTTAGTCAGTCAATAGCTGCGTTCGTTTTCGGCCGTTCCAACCGTCGTTTTACAGTACGCGTTTTCTTTATAACGTCGTTCGTGAACGGCGTTGAACTGCCGAGAATAATACGGTTGAACCGCCGTTTATCGTCGTTCTTGAAACGACGAACGGAGGCGGAAAGTCAGTTTCAACATCTCGGTTCAGTAATTAAGCGCGAATTTTCAACATTCTCGACAAAACAAATTAAACTTGTAAAACAAGTTTAAAAATAGTGGGCCTATTATGCTAAAATCCATTTGTGTACTTTATTATAGCTGCAATTGCAAATACTAAGTTAGTTCGACTAATAACGTTTTCGTATCGACTTCATTCGTGAAACGACGTTTATAGAACGTGCCAAAACGCTAATATGAGAAAATTAAACGACGTTTTTGGTACCGACAACGACGAAAACGAACGCGGCTATTCTCTTATCTCTTCTATCACCAATACATTGCTTATCAAGCTGGCTATTTTTGCCCCGTTTGCTCTCTTTACGTGGCGTGTCAGGCGACCAATCAATGTTTCGAGGAGCTTATTCGTCCGAATACCGGTTATGGAAATTTTGCCAATGCTTTTATCCAATGCAAGGGACATGGAAAGAGGCTAAAAACCGCCGAAGCCCTGTGTTATTTTCTGTAAGATTAGCCTTAGTTGTAGTGGTAAATCGTCTCAGAACATCTGAGCAGAAACATTACGTAGAGCGAGGCGTCCTTTAAGGGTCCGTGATGCAGTTTGCCCTTCTACTGCCTCACACTTTATATTCGGGTCGATAATTCCGAAGTCACGCGTGACACATGAATCTGGATGCCACGGTGGTAACCGCTGCCAAGAATTTGCCATCAATAATTGGTCCTTATCCTTCTTCTGTTTGCAGTGCCGTCTTTTACTTTTGGTGACCCTAGGCCATCTACGGTTTTTATGACACTTGCCCTTCGGCCAAGTGCCATATAGCGATCGCAATTTTTGTCCGTCCGTCGGTCTGTCGGTCGGTCTATCAGTCTGTCGATCACTATGGTCACATCCGAGCATAATTTCGGTAACATAAATTATGACGGTGCAACGTAGTTAGTCACACTTGGATCGTAATGAACAAGGCAAAACGGCTAAGCAACCGTTGCCTGATTTCTCCACATTTTACACCGGCCGCTTGGCCTCTGTTTTCCCCTGGCCCCCCAGCACCGGCCTAACTGGCTTAAGGGTAAAGACGGCACTGCCTGTTTTCTCTGGTTTATAAGGTCCTCCCAATATGGTGAAACACACAAGAAGTGGGGTATTAGCAGTGCTTTTAACATACGACTTAGAATTTTACGATTAACAGAATGTTTAAGTGCTACAACGCGACCACAACCAGAACACATATTTTTGTATGTATTTAGAGAGGATGTGCGATTAGCCTAAGATTAAGGCCCCTCTCCCACCCCCACCCCTCATCGCACGTCAGGTGAATTTATTTGAGTGATGTTTCGGCCTTTCTTGGTAAGGGTCCTCCTCCGGCTCAATGCTAGAAAAGTGACTGAAAAGTTGAAACTGGAATTTTATGCATAATGCGATGTTACTTCTATTTACTTTTCCGACAAGTTGGATTTCGAAGCAGAATGTGATAATTAGAACAAAGTTGTCATAGCAAGCCTTGGAGCTGAGATTTGTACAAGCACTTGCCAACAAAAAAATTAGTATACTGAAATTTATTATTACTTCACAGGTTCATTCTTTTTTACATTTGAGCCTGAGGAGGACCATGGCAAAAGATGGCCACAATATCGATCGAAGAAGCTCAGCTGACGTATCCGTTTAGCACAGTCAACTTATCTCTATCACCTTTGGTCCAGCCCTCTCTACAAGCCAGAAACTCTAACAACAAGAGCTGTAAGCTCATATGGCACTTGCAAGGTATGGTAAAAAGATGAAAGTAGGAATTCGCCAATTCGTGCGTTTGTTGTGATCATTTGTAAGCAAAACCCTTGAGATAAGAATGACGACGGACCCTTGGAAATCACGAGAATGTATCGTTTGGTAAAAAGTTTTTTTTGCACTTGGCTGTGATGATGTGCACTTCAAGGGCGCTAGAAATTCATCTGTAATCAAAACCTTTGAGGCAAAAATGATCCTGGGCCCTTTAGGATCATGAATATATATGTTTTGCTGAATTTTTTTACTTTTCGGTTAAGATGCGCACTTTAAGGGTGCTAGGAAGTCATTTCTAAGCAAAACCCTTGAGGCAAAATGATCATGGGTTTATGGGGATCATGAAAATGTAGATTTTGCTTAATAGTATTTTTTGTACTTTCCGGTGAAGATGAGTACTTTAAGGGATGGTCGGATCTGGGAAGTGACGATTTCTAAGCCAATCATGTAAAATCTCTGATGTTCAAGCCAATTTTCATCGTCCTAGCACATCTTGAAGTACCTTAAATTGCGATCACCGGAATTCCGGACCCCCCTCCAGCTCCCCCAGAGTGACCGAATCAGGTCCGGTTCTGTCACTGATGTATCTAGGACTTACGCTTGTTCTTCCGACCAAGTTTCATCCCAATCGCTGTATTCTACGCCTGTCACAACATTCCTCCCCCCCCCCGACTCCCCCACATTGATCGGATCCTGTCCGCACTTGAAATGGGACATCTAAGACTTGAGTTCTTTCCGAATATCAAGTTTCATTAAGATCTGATCACCCGTTAAAAAGTTGGACAACCTCAAGATTCCGGTTTCCCCCTCCCTCCACTTCCACCATGATGGTAAATCGGAGAAACGACTGTTCCTGAGTGAAAAGTCCCTGATATGCCCGCCAAGTTTCATCGTCCTAGCACATGTGATCATCGCAATTCCGGAACCCTCCCTCCAACTCCCCCCACAGTACTCGGATCCGGTCCGGTCTTGTCAACTATGTATCTAGGGCTTGTGCTTGTTCTTCCCGCCAAGTTTCATCCCGATCCATCCACTCTGAACATGTCACATAATTTCCGGTTCCTCCCCCCAACTCCCCCCCATAGTCACCGGGTCCATTCCGGACTTGAAGTGTAACGTCTGAGACACGAGGTCTTTCCAAATATCAAGTTTCATTAAAATCCGATTCCCCGTTCAAAAGTTATAAATACGTCAACATTCCGGATTCCCCCTCCCTCCACTCCCCCCACGGTGGTCGGATCGAAGAAGTGACTATTTCCAAGTTAGTTCAGTCGGGTCCCTAATACGCCTGCCAAGTTCCATCGTCCTAGCACATAAGTCGGGATCACCGGAATTCCGGAGCCCTCCCTCTAACTCCCCCCACAGTACTCGGATCCGGTCCGGTCTTGTCAACTATGTATCTGGGGCTTGTGCTTGTTCTTCCCACCAAGTTTCATCCCGATCCATCCGCTCTGAACATGTCACACAATTTCCGGTTCCTCCCCCCAACTCCCCCCAAAGTCACCGGATCCATTCCGGACTTGAAGTGTGACGTCTGAGACACGAGGTCTTTCCAAATATCAAGTTTCATTAAGATCCTATTCCCCGTTCAAAAGTTATAAATACGTCAACATTCCGGATTCCCCCTCCCTCCACTTCCCCCACGGTGGTCAGATCGGGGAAGTGGCTATTTCCAAGTTAGTTTGGCGGGTCCATAATATGCCTGCCAAGTTCCATCGTCCTAGCACATCTGTAAGCATTTTAAGTCGGGATCACCGGAATTCCGGATCCCCCCCTCCAACTCCGCCACAGTGCTCGGATCCGGTCCGGTCTTGTCAATATCGATCTAGGGCTTGTGCTTGTTCTTCCCACCAAGTTTCATCCCGATCCGTCCACTCCGAACATGTCACACGATTTCCGGTTCCCCCCCCCTCAAGCTCCCCCCCAAAGTCACCGGATCCATTCCGGATTTGATGTGTGACATCTGAGGCACGAGGTGTTTCCAAATATCAAGTTTCATTAAGATCCGATTCCCCGTTCAAAAGTTATAAATACGTCAATACTCCGGAGTCCCTCTCCCTCCACTCCCCCACGGTGGTCGGATCGGGGAAGTGACTATTTCCAAGTTAGTTTGGTCGGGTCCCTAATATGCCTGCCAAGTTTCATAGTCCTAGCACCTCTGGAAGTACCCTAACTCGAGATGAGTGGCCTGACAGACCGACCGACCGACAGACCGAAAAGTGATCGGTATATGGCACTTGAGCGAAGCTGCAAGTGCCATAAAAATAAATTAACTAGCCAACAAAAATATATTTTGATAGCATTTATGACATCAGTACTGATTACTGCTGCTCTCAAAAGCTAGATAGAGCTTTATTTTTTTATTTTTTTCACCAGCGCCGCCGACGAGATTCCTATCAAGTAGGCCGGAATTAAGTTCTAATACATTTCAGAATGTTTCACTGGAGAATGTGAAAAACATCAAAGGTTGTAAAAAAGCAGGATAACATAAACTATGGTATAGCCTAAGTTATGAAGGGTGATTGATCATTATTATTGAGTTGCACAATAACCGATAAGCTAGTCCTTTTCGGTCGCGTTTCTATCCTATTGCCTTCGCCTTTTTTGTCTTTATTTTGCTTAGGCTACTGGTCTTTAATTTAATTTTTCTTTAACATATAAACAGAAAAATAAAACATTCATTGATCCATAATCATTCGGCCATCGGTTCGGGTAATTCAAAGAAATGGAGCGAGAGAATTTGCTTCAAAGAATTTCAACGTTAACGTCTTCTTAGAAACCAAATCAGCCGAGGTAAATCAAGCAGAAGTAATCACAACTTTATCCTGAGGCCGCATCCCCCCCTCCACCCAATCTTCACAATTATCTCTTCGCAATTCTCAATTCAGTTTGGAACTTGTTTCACAAACAAATCTGCCCTGTAGGGCCTAGCGCATCCAAGGTGGGTGGTGAAGCAATTCACAAGCAAAATACCCCACCACTTTCATTCCGTCAACAGAGGAAACTGCAAAAGGGAGAGCGATGGAACTTGTGTTGTACCTCGAACAATAAATCTTGGGTGATAACCAAGTTTAATAGACGATAAGAGTTTATATCGTTTTCATTTTTTTTTTTACTTCTGCCTTCGCCATTTTTGTCTTTATTTTGCGTACTGGTCTTTTATTTATTTTTCAATATCAAAACAGAAAAATAAAACGTTCACAGATCCATAATCGTCCGGCCATCGGTTACTAAATACAGACAGATCGAGACTTGACAGCCCTGAGGGTAATTCAAAGAAATGGAGCGACAGAATCTGTTTCAAAAGAATTTCAGCATCAATATCTCCTTCGAATCAGCCGAGATAAATCAAGCCGAAGTAATCACAACTTCGACGAAGCCGCATCCTCCCCTCCACCCAACCTTCACAATTATCTCTTCGCAATTCTCAATTCAGTTTGGAACTTATTTCACAAACAAATCTGCCCTGTAGGGCCTAGCGTATCCAAGGTGGGTGGTGAAGCAATTCCCAAGCGAAATACCCCACCGCTTTCATTCCGTCAACAGAGGAAATTACTGAAGTTCTTTCAAAAGAGAGAGCGATGGAACCTGTGCTGTACCTCGAACAATAAATCTTGGGTGATAACCAAGTTTCATAGACGACAAAAGTTCATATCTTTTTAATTTTTTTTTCTTCTGCCTTCGCCATTTTTGTCTTTATTTGCGTACTGGTCTTTTATTTATTTTTAATATCAAAAACAGAAAAATAAAACGTTCACAGATCCATAATCATTCGGCCATCGGTTACTAAATATAGATAGATCGAGACTTGGCACACTTGACAGCCCTGTGGCTAATTCAAAGAAATGGAGCGAGAGAATCTGCTTCAAGAGAATTTCGGCATCAATTTCTTCTTTGAAACCGAATCAGCCAAGACAAATCAAGCGGAAGTAATCACAACTTTATCCTATCGACGAAGCCGCATCCCCCCCCGCCTCCACCCAGCCTTCACAATTATCTCTTCGCAATTCTCAATTCAGTTTGGAACTTGTTTCGGGGAGCCATACAAACAAATCTGCCCTGTAGGGCCTAGCGTATCCAAGGTGGGTGGTGAGGCAATTTCCAAGCAAAATACCCCACCGCTTTCATTCCGTCAACAGAGGAAATTAATGAAGTTCTTTCAAAAGGGAGGGCGATGGAACCTGGGCTGTACCTCGAACAATAAATCTTGGTGATGGCCAAGTTTAATAGACGACAAAAACTGGCTATTGCTTTTGCAATGGGTGACGGATGATATCGCAAATCGATCCCGATTCTCTTCTGGAAGCGCGATAAGGCAAGGTTGAAAAAGGTGGAAATGGAAACATCGATCAGGGGAACAAAGCTGATGGATTTAAATGACTACTAAGGAGCGCTGCCTATACGTCAGTGTGGGTTGACGATAATCTTCTGCCGTGAAAAGACCGTGCAGAACTTTCGGCTTACCGACGAAACGACCTCGAAACGTCCCCGTGGCAAAACGACCCCATGACAAAACGTCCGCACAGCGAAACGTCCCCAAGCATTCGCCTCGATCTTCAGGTGCATTATCGAGGTTAAAAAACTTCAGAGTGTGCATTACAGATGTGGGAACATTCCTTATAAGCAGGAAAGATCGGACATAGGATCGGTTGCTTCATAAATGTACTGTTCGCAGTTAAAATTTGTAGTGTAATATACCTTGCAAATCGACTTGTAACGGATTAGTTCTAGGTCGTTGGATGCAACATGCACAATCTGAGGAGCACCAATATGCTCCGCAGAGAAAGGGGAAGCCCGCTGTTGCTCAAAGAGAGTCAAACAAAGAAAACGCAAAAATAAGCGCAGTGCCGTTATGCTGCATAAAATGACATGGGAGGCGAGGAAACGAAAGCGGATGGAACGATTAGTTAGGTAGAGAGACATAGTAGATCTAGGCTAGACGGGTTTGATCCTTTAATAAAATCCTTTAATGATAAATATCACCAAATTAAATATCGAACTAAAGCGAGATCAATCAGTGATGTCGCAGCGTAGAAGCCCAACAAAACTAGCAACCTGATAGGAAAACAAAGCCGAAAGATTGATTTCCTATGTCTTCTTACAGCATACCCGTACATAGAAATTAATAGCTTCCGATAAAGACAATCTAGGTCATCGGCATGTTATCACGACTTTTTAGGTCCAGTTTAAACATTATGTCTAAATTCTGTGTGTTTATAATGATTTTCTTGTGTTATCTTTCTATGTTAATTTTTACTACACTATTCCTCTGTGCATTTGGCGGGTTGCAAATAAATACATATATACCATACGACCTACTAAATTTCTAATTACCATCAAATTCAGCCAGCAGTATCAGCCAAGCAGGAAAATGAATCATGTAGATTGATTCAACCTAGAGTCAGCATGTGAGCTTTGCCCACCATTGACACTCTAAAACAGTGGTTCTCAACCTTTCCTGTACCGCATATCCCTAATCACGGTTCAAAAAGATTGCGTACCCCTTAATAAAGGTTCAAACAGGTCCCGTACCCCTTTTTTGACGAATTGTTGTTTTACTATTTTTACCACGATTAGAACTGTAAAAAACAGACGATATTTATTGTCATCAGTGGTGCAGCATGTATATCCGAAATTGCGTACAATGGGGTATCTCATTTTGAAAACAAATTTACTGATACTGAGTTATGTGACTCAACAAGTGCGCAAGCTCTCAGATGTAAAGTGTGAAAGTAACATCTTATATACAAACAGCGTTAGAACCAAGACATTTCACATCCCCAACAACTAAAAAATATTGAAATAGCCTAACCTAATTTGAAATCTTCCCAGTTTAAAAGCTTAAACATTTACAAATTCAAAGAAGATCTTGCTAGCCAGTCCGACACTTCCAACCTCTTCTCCATTAGCAAGGTAATAACAAGTGTAATAAAACCAAATCGTTTTATTGCCTGATTGTCCAAGAGTAAGCCGGTTTCCTGTATGTAATGCCGGGTGCTAAATGATTCTTGCTGGTATCTGAATTTTGCAGAAAGAAAATTGCATTTGTGTTCCAGATATCAGCTCTTAGCGAATACTAATGGACAGTCCACCTTTGTCACCTCAATAATCAGCAACGGTTGTTGCTACTTAGTATGAAATAACAGTGCTCGAGATATCTAAGGGTTTTCATATCCACTTTAAACTGGAAGTCCACTTACAGACCTTTCACCTTTCGCCTGACACTGCCGTACTACCATTAAGTGTTAGCTGTGTAAGTGATAGCTGGCCTACTTACTTAGTACGGATGAGGAGATCCATGAGCAGCAGAACCTCCTGCCCTTTCTCGTGGGGAGCTAAATCGATATCTGCGGGAGCAGTGGGTGGCTCTCCATTGTCCCATCCAATGTTTCTCCGGATCTGATTGAAAGTAAACAATCAAACAGAAATCGTAAGCAATATTAAAAAGTACATTTTACATGAAACTCATTTTCTCTCCGGATAACTATACATCATCAGGACCGAATTTCTACAAGACCCGATCGTTTGGGTAAAAAAAAAAAGTCCATTACATATTACATTTTTTGGATCCCGTCGAAAGCTTTTATCTTGTCTGACTTTCCTTTACGGTTGAAGTGTCAAATATCAGTAGCAATGGTTGTGTCCCACATTACCTAGTTTGGGCCATTCTATACAGGCTAGGACGAGTAACACGAATAAGACATGAGGAAATGCTGGGGGTAGGAGTACCGGAATTCCTCGATTTGAGTGGTTGAAATGAATATTTTGAATGCTTTGGATTGTCCGTATTCGGTGCCGTCCCAGAAGGTTATTTTGTGACTGTCTTGTTTATAACTTTTATAAATAACGTTTATAAAGTTGATAGATCTGTAACAGCTTTATGTTATAAGATGTTGTTTTTTATCCAATATTGACTTGAAAGAAAAAAAAATATTTTATCGGACTTTCATTGTCTCATAATTCATACAGAATCAAGGGAATAAGGGGTGACAGCGAAAGTAAAAGTTATCCAGAATAAATGGCGTTCGTGAATCCGTGATTGAATATATAACCATACCTTTGCCATTGGATCATTTGTCCTTGCCAGTCTCCGCCATACTTCCTCTGCTGGAACATTCCTCGGTGGGTGTCTGCTTTTCATTTCTTTGTTTAGCATTTCAACGGTCTCGTCTCCGCATATATAGTGACCTGTTAGAAATGATAACTATGGTTTCATACACAATACACTAAACTAGCTGGAAACTAGCCAGAGTTTGCGAAGGGAATATTGTCAGTTCCATACGGAAAAGTTGAGGCTGCCAACTATAAATTGAAACTCATGTTCACTGTTAGCTTGAACACAGTGATGACACTAGACAGTCATTACAAGAGCCTAGAAAAAGAACTAGAAGAAAAACTCTGTATTTGTGCTAACACGACCATCCAACTATGAATAGGCTATTGACCTTACCTGTATTGCCTTTCTTCGAGCAGCAGAGAGATCCTTCAACCATATCCTGAACTTCAAAGCAGCTTCAAAGGGATCAACCAGTCACAGACATGGCTTGTAAGTAGTCATATCCTATGATCCGTTACTATATGATCTGTTGTATGTCGGGTGGTGCTGGGCTGGGTTGTGCCATGCAAAAAAAAATGCTTGATGCAAAAAAAAGGAAAGTTAACCAAAGCCTTGGTAGAGATGTGACAAAAAGCGATGATGATGATGGTCCAAAAAAGGGGAAAGATTGGATTTTTAAAATTAACAACAGTCTCCAGGATCCAACCAGGATCAGTCAATCTATAGCTGTAATGATATTTATTAACACTGATTTTCTTGCATTACTTACAAAGAGCGTGTTCCATCCTACTTACCCTAGTTACTACGGTATTTACCGTAGTTACTACGCTAGGCTGGAACGCTTTTTGAATTTTTCGGTCACATATCAGGCCGCGGGGTGATCCGACCAATCACGTTACAGAAATGCGTAGTTACTACGCTAACTACGCTCCCGAGCGTGGTAAGCAAATAGTTACTATTAGTTATAGTTGGAACGGTCAGCGTAGTAGCTTTTGGTGAGGCTGGAACGGAAATAGTAACTAATAGTTACTATTGGTAGAGGGGTGGAACACGCTCAAAGAATGGATCATTTTCACAGGCAGAAGCTTCGACTTTCTACAGATTCGAGACGTTGGGCTTGCTTACTACTGGCCACAGCTTACGTATCTAGGCAGTTCTGCAAACTCGATTTATTTTTGGGACACAGTGGCGCGGGAGCAGCAACCATGCAAGTGCAGAGACGTCGTGAATAGATAGGTAAGTTGAAGCAGCCAAACCAAATTGCGTTCCCGCCTATGGTGTTGTAGTCAGATCTACGCGTTAGGAACACAGTGGCACGGGAGCAACAGCTATGCAAGTGCAGTGACGTTGTGAATAGATAGGTAAGTTGAAGCAGCCAAACCAAATTGCGTTCCCGCCTATCTATGGTGTTGGGGTACGATCTACGCGTCGAGCATGTGCTCGGAGGAGCAGAGATGTGTACCAAAAGCTTCTCATGGGGAAGATAGGAGCTTGCTTAACTGCCTAGATACATAAGCTGTGCTACTGGCAGATTACTGGTAATTCCGTAATTGTTGTTGTTGTTGTTGTTGAATTTAGGTCCTTTCTGCTTCTTCACGAGCCTCAGGACCTTATCCTCTAGGTAGATTCACTGTGAGTCAACAGAGATTTTTACTGATCGACGCCAGCGTTGACTGCCGCTTGTGATGTGGCGACACTTCTTCACTTCACGTGTATCTTCCAACACTAAATCTTTGGGTTGGTGTTCGATATGTACGAACACGTTAACTTACACATCTCTATACTGTCTTGTCTCTTTTCGCATTCTCCTAACATAGTTTGTAAGCTTATATTAAGGTTAATTTTTCGATCACGACAAAATGTTTTTATTTCTTGTCTTTGCTGTTCATGCTCAGGAGTAAGGACAGTGAATGAGAAAGTGTTCTCTCGTCTCTGGTACATCACATACTCTGCACCTATCATCCTCTCCGAACATTCTTGCCTTATATAGCCTACTCCAAATCCAGCATGTCCTGATCTCAGTCTGAAGTCCTGTGCCGACGACTCTATTTGAATTTGGCGCAAACGCTAGTTCGCCAAAGTGGCAGAATCCGGATATTCTGAAATCCAGCTGAAATCCATAAAAATAGTCTCTTTCTATTTTCTGGAAAAGAAATACGAGAAAACTGTTTGACCTCAATACTCTATGTGATAGTCCAAAACACGCCAGTGATCCTCAGGAAGAAGGAGTAAAGGTCTCCGTAACGACTTAATCATCACGGCGATCTGAGGAGCAGCTGTGATACCCGAGGTGAATCGCGTCTGGCTCTTCCGCAGGTACTCGGCGATTTTGCACCGGCAAGGAGAGATAGTCATCACGAGTATTTTTTTCATCAGGCTGTAGTTACTTTTCATTACTTATTGTCGTTTAGATATTTTCATATAATATATACAAAACGGAATCGTCAGCTGCGATGCTTATGAAGCGATATTTCGGCCCTTCTTGGCAAGGGTCCTCTTCAGGCTGTTGTTCTTCTGGGATTTTATTGCAGGTTTGTTTCCTTTCCCAGCGTTGGCCCAGAAGAACAACAGCCTGAAGAGGACCCTTGCCAAGAAGGGCCGAAATATCGCTTCATAAACATCGCAGCTGACGATTCCGTTTTGTATATATTATATGAATATATGACTCTAAGTCAGCTTGGGCTCAAGGAATATTTATCCACGAAGTACGTTTAAATAATAATGAACTTGGCTGTTCATTGGATCAGGAGCCTCGATCTCCAAAATTCTTCGCTATGTCATTGGGTGCCCTTGCTACCAGCAACAAGAACATAGCAAGACCTATGGTTTCGCCTAAATACGAGATCTGATTGTGATGTATTGCAACGGATAAGGTTAAGGCGACATGGAGTAGAGGGCCATGCCACTTCAGGAGAGCCATAGGGCGTAGAGATAATATGTATAATTTGTCACGAAGGCAAAATCCGAGTTCAGACTTAAGGCAACGGATCGCTGGCAACAAAAGTAAATTCGGCGGGTCTAATTTTCGACCCCGCTTCGAGGTTACTCTGGGCACAACCGAGGGGCGAGGATTCAAATGGAACATGTAAACACAAGAATTTCCAGTCGTTTAAAGCGCTCACTATAATTTGAAAGGCTTTCCTTTCTCATCACGTACAAGTTTCTGCACAGACTGTATGAAAGCGTAAATTCATAAGACTTCTGGGGGCACTCGTCGGCGAAATTTACATAAGGAAGGACGAAGAACAGAGAAACACAAAAAGGGGCTCGACACAACACAAACAGCAAAACCAATTTTATTCAAACGCCGAAAAGAACGCAAGAAACTTTCTAAGACAGGTCCAGAGGCAGTAGTTGGGGGGGGGGTAGATGAGACCAGAGCTACTCGCGAAAATCAACAAGAAATGAAGTGATTCGACAAAATTATGACAACCATTTGCAAAAAGAGGTCTTAAGTTTCTCTCACAAAACTTTTGAGCCGAGTCAATGGCTCGGAACGACGCCACTACCCCCCCCCCCCCAGGTTTTAGCGAAGTGACGCTTTGAGAGGTTGGGGATAATAGGCTCGTCCTTGGCATATTGAAAATTGCCCGTAGCGTGTGGAAGCCGCGCCAAAAAAACGAGAAAGGCAGGAGCCCAGTTTTGACTGGCAATGGAAGGGGAATAGCCCTGTGTTTGTAACATTAGCCTCATTAACGAACAAGACTCCGACTAGCAAGACGTGCAACGAACCCGGCTCCGACTTTGGACAATCTTTGGTTCAATGACGGCGGATTTTTTTTTTTCTGTTTTTCCTTCACAGCATGCACAAGACGACGTTAAGGTATCAGCATCAGCCGATACGGGCTTGGCGGTGCTGATCTCCGATTCTCTGCCCTGGGCCAGGAAGTGCAAATAGCGGTTGGGAGCCATCCTGGTACTTTCGCACACCCTTGCTGTCACCTTCCCCAGATTCTCCAGATACACATTCGAAGCTGGGTGGACTTTGGCTTGTCACACCATTCCGACACAAACCGCCGACCCGGACCAAACGGTAGGCACCGCAGATTTGATCAGTAACGCCTCACGGTGTCACGGTTTCTTCGTTTTAAAATGAACTTTAGGCCATAGCCTCGAAATCTCCTGCTCTCGCATATATAATTCATACGACTGGGACGCTTACCGAAAAGACAATCAAGGCGTAATGCACAAATTTTCCCAGACGCATCCAGAAAAGCGAATGCCGGTTCCTATTTACATTAATAGCACTAAGCTGACCCAAAAATGACTTCACAATCCGGCCAGAAATTTCGACAGATCAAGCTGGGTCCTGATACTGACAGGGGGAGGGGGACTGGGTCCCCCTCTACTGACAATCCTGTGTCTAGGCGAAAACCACCCGGACATAAACCCTGGGTACCCCCCCCCCCCCGAACGGAGATATAGAAAATCTTATTGAAAACTGAAGTTTGTACCTCAAGGACTTTCGTGATGACGTCGGCCGCTCGCCACTATATATACTTTTCATATTTTATTTATTAACGCTGTGTGTGGTGGGTTGCCTGGGCGCGGGGGAGGTAGCCGGAACCCGCATACCTACAGTAGAAATATTCCTCTTTGAATAGTATAATTTTTGACTACTTTGTCTGCTTTTCACATCTAAAGGCGTATTCTCGCTGTTCCCCAAGGACTCCTCGGGGAATCAGAGGAGTCACTCCACGCGGACTCCGTCTACAGAAAACAGCGAGAACACGGGAAATGCTTCCAAAACGGATTTTGTTCGAAAAAAAAACATTATGCAGTTGAGGAAGTTAGTCTGGATCCGCTTTATTTTTTGTTTTGTTTATTCTGACTGTTTTTAATTAATTTTACATTGCGCACACACCAGCAAAAATTGATTCTCTTCCGAATCTGAAAGGGAGTCCTTTTTGATGATGGTGATGATAATCGGAGCATTCTCCGTCTGTGGTGATTCGCGAGAATACGGGGAGAGAGTCCCCGGGACAAACATAAACGCGGGGACTCCTCAAGTGGAGTCCTCGGGGAACGGCGAGAATACGCCTTAACACATTCGAATGAGAATTATAAACTTTAGTATTTGAATCGGTATGTATTTATTAGATCATGTAACGAATATATATATAAAAAAAAGAACTGCGATAAAGAAATATATAAGGCACTTTTCATGGCAACCTGTCATAGTGAGCAATATGGCAGACAATAGTGTCTGAATTAACCGATAAGCCTATATACAATTTCACTTCAACACGTCATTAACTTGGACCAGACAACCGTAATACTGATATTTAATACAATCAAGGGCCCATATTAAGTTGGTCATAACTTAAATTTTTTACCCATTCACCAACTTTCGATTTTGAGTGCCGAGAGGTAAGGTCAATTCGGACAGCGTACCTCGCACGTTTGAGACATTGGGTAATTTCAACTCAATTCAAACGAAGCATGTCTAACTATGAGCCAACCCTGAGCCTCGTTTTTGTTGCACGCTGCAAGTCCACTTCTCGGCCGCTTCTGCTATAATTGGCGTTTTTGCACTGCAGTGCTTCCGAGGAAGATGGCAGCGCTTCTCGGGAATCGCGGAGTTGCTCACCGACCAAGTCCGTGCTGCAGCAGCGATGCAGCAGTACTATTGTAACAAAAACGATGCTCTGATGTTTAGAAATCTGGGGGCTATAGCAAGATGCAATCCATCGAGCATCGAACATTTTCCCACAACTAGGCTACAAAGTACCACCGACGCTGTAATTCTGCCGTGTGAGGGTACAAAAGCAACTGAACAAAAGATTAAAGGAATTAAAGTGGACTTTAATTTGACTTTATCTTACTTAAATTCGAGTTTGCACTCAAGTACTGTACAAGAATATTTGTTAGGTTTGAATTTCATCATAATCATCGACGCCGTTCCAACAACTGTACAATAGAGATATGCTTATTAACGTTTGTTGACTTTGGACAGTGCTATTTTCAAGTACTTGCTGTGATCAAAGTCAAGTTCCAGTTACCAGTTAGCCAAGGTAGCTAATTAAAGGTCCCTGAAAACACCTCAATAGATATTTTGGGTCTTCATTCTACCATTCACCCCATAACTGAACTGCTCAAATTTTAGCAACTGTTCAAATGAGCATACTTCTTTGTACCTCTAATGTATACTATTCTCGCTTGCACCTTATTCGAACATCCCGTTTCTTCTCTTGTCAGAAAACAAAAATTGAGGCGAAGAGAACCAGTCTTAACAGACTTTGTACTATTACTCCCCTTCACTTCACCTCCGATCCCTTGGTCTTTCTGAAAACTTCACTTTCTTTCCCTCCCCCCTTCGTAACATTTCTGATGAGGGTCTCTTCGACGGATTGGCGGAGCTCCTGCCATCTGTTGACAACGAACTTGCGGTCGTATCGCCCGGCTCACTGTCAATGAAGTTCATGGCGTCGTCGAGGAGGTCCATTATTTGCGTCGAGTCGGAATTGGCAGTGGAGGTAACGCTGGATAGGTCATCGGGAATGCTGAAAAAGAAACGAATGTTTACGACTGACTGCCTGTTAGTCGTATTCTGACCAACCCAATCCCACGGAAAATCCTGCCACCACAATACGAGACGGCACGTATCCAACTTCCACGGTCAATGGCTCGGCCAATGCGAAGCCTACAACAGGTTGCATTGTTCCCACACCCGGTACCTTATCAGTTTTGTCCCTTCTTCGATCAGGTTTTTGGGATCCCAAAACGTTAGTGACAGATACCTATGACATCGCAAAAGTTGTCCGTCCGTCCGTCCGTCTGGGAGCACGATAACTCTCGAAGGGAATGAGATATCTTGATGAAACTTGGTGTGAGGATTCTTTGGGTCAAGAGTAAGGTCGAGTTCGTAGATGGGCTCTGTAGCCCAACATTTAGGGGTGGGGGAGGGGGTTTAAATTGAGGGGCAAACAAAATATTTTGAAACAGCTAATGTGATAGTCGATTGTGGGGTAAGAAGACATGCTGAACACGATGGTGAAAACCGTTTTCTCGCCGGACAAGTAGTTCGCTCGGAATCCGGCCAAAACCGGAAAGTTTGTTAAAAGTATAAGTTTTATTTGAAGTTGATTAGATGTTCGATTTGGGGATAAGAAGACATGCTGAACACGATGGTGAAAACCATTTCCTCGCCGGACAAGTAGTTAGCCCCGGGATCCGGCCGAAACCGGAAAGTTTGTTAAAAGTAAAATTTGTATGTGAAGTCGATTAGATGACAGATTTAAGGGTAAGAAGAGACGCTGAATCTGTATATGACACTTATTTTTTACCTGGATATATAGTTCGTCCGGAATCCGGTTGAAACCGGATTTTTTGTAATAAAAATTTATTAAAGTTTTATTTGAAGTTGATTAGATGTTCTTTATATAGGGATAAGGAGAACTTCGTTTCTGATCTATCCTTTTTTTGGCTCGACAAGTGGTTCGTTAGGAATTCGGCCGAAACCGGAAATTTGGCAGAAGTAAAGCAGGAAGTTTCGATCCGTATCGTCAAAATAGATATGTTTTATACAGGTATATCTGAACTTGATTTTCTCGGATGATTAGCCCGGGCTAAGGCTGGATCTGGCGAAGACAATTAAGACCTAGTTGTCTGGGTCAAATATAAAATTTGTGGGATCCCATCGAAACCTTTGGTCTTGTTAAACAACGGATTTACACTGGATTCCTAATATTCCCTGGGAATTTTAATGTCATTTTATAAATTGGTTTTTTTTATCACAATTGTTGTTAATTGTAAATTTACAAATTTTGACACTAAGACCAAGTGATACTAATCACCGTAACTGTACTGACAAACTATGTGATCTGGCAGACAAATGGCCATTTATGGGCCACAACACGACGTGATATGCAATTCGGACCATTTAACTGAGGAAACGATTTCAATTTTTTTATGACGTCTAAATTTCTTTGTTTCTTTCATTCAAACTGATTATCTGTAACCCAGGACTTGCACTCGCTGAACACTAAACTTTATTTTTCTTCTTTCTCTTTTCTTTTCTGTTTCACCGAATACTCACTGTAACCGTTTGTTTAGAGATCTCAAAACGGTACCTATGACTTCGTAAAGTTTGTCCGTCCACCTTTTAGCACGACAATTCTCGAAGGAATATAAACTTTTTGTTAAAACTTGGTGTGAGGATCCTCTGGGTCAAACGGATCAAATTCACAGATGTAGCCTTAGCCTATATCTAGAGGTGGGGAGGGGTTCAGATTAGGGGATGAAAAATAAATTATTTCAAGCTAATATAACATATAGCAAGTTGATTTACGGGTAAGGAGACATGAACTTCAGATGAACCAATAACGTGTGGCGATTCAATGGACGGCTTCAATTTTACTTTAACTATATTATAGTTACTTATATTATATTATAATTACAATTAATCTCATATACATATATATTATACTTCAATTTATACTTTAACAATTAACATGAAACTTACTTTCTCAGTGGGGGGCGAAAGGAGTCCGGATCTTCGGTGGAGGTTGACTGAAGGCTGTCCTGACTAACATCTGAAGTGTTGCGTCGAAGCACTGCTTCTCCGGACAACTCCATCGCAGTCTGCTCGTCACCAACTCTGCTGAGTAGGAATATAGATCCTCGCGACGACGAAGTACCTATAAGGAAAACAATCTTGAACTGTTGGGCTCTCCCTGGTGATGAAAGTTGGCGGTAGTGTTGGGCGATATTCGATATCGACATATTGGACAAAATATCGACATCCAATTTCGAAACGTAAATATCGAAAGCGATATTTAATCATATTCGTTTAATTTAATTATTGTAAACAATGCTCACGGTATCGATTCAGCGACATGATCTGCCTTTCCTTATATCCAATCTAACTGTAGACCCATTCGTCACCACCTGGATGATTAAACGAGTCATGATTCTCGTACCTATCTATAGTGACATTACTGACCACGAGCACACATCCCACAAGCACACCAACCTTGAAGCCCCCGAAGGATTTTGTTTATGTAAAAGGACATGAAATGACCTGGATATGAACATGAACAAATAAAAAAATCTCGAAAACACTGCGGTAACGCGAAAAGCTGTAACGTTCTAGCCTCTTAATGACATGTCATTAGGTTATTTGTTGCTCCCGTTAAACTGTTTATGCATCTGACATGAGGGAAGACTGAAATTATTCCACCTTTGATCTTCGCCCCCGCTGATGTCGAGAAATACACAAAAGGGAAATCGCTCATAGTCATGTTGTCCGGTGCAAGAATGGGTAATTAGCATGACGGAACCAACTTCAGTCAGCGTGGTAAGGGCGATGGGGAGCTTCCAGTCGCTGGTAACCACTCTCTTGGCACCCAGAGGAGCATTAAGGGTAGTAAAGCCGAGTTTATTTTATAATCAGATCCTTAGCAAAATCATAAAACTACTCAGTGCATCTAAACAGGATGGAAATTTCACAATGCATCCAACTGGGTGAAAAATAACTTGAGCATCATGTGCGCATATGCGTAATATAAACCATTTCAAACCTCTCTCTGCTCGCACAGTCAGTGAGTTTTCCCTAATAAAGGGACAAACAAATATCTTAATTGTACCACACTGTGCCATACTTTGTAAAATGTACCAAAACATGGATGAGCGTGCCAGATTGTGCCAGCAGAGATGAGATATTCCAAAATGGTACAACTGCACCACTGCTGGCAACACTGCTCCCCATGAGCACGGTGACACCCTAACTGGCGGAATACTGGAAGAGGGTATCGAAAATCTTCGCTTTCATTTGTCCTGGTTACAGCCGTTAGCAACGGCGTTTTTTGTTGGTATATTTTCAAGTCATGTTGGCAGACCTGCACGTCCCCCCCCCCCAAAGGTAAAAGGTTAGTGATGCACCTGCGTATCCCTGCTAGTAAAGAAATGGAAGGGCGTGAAAACGCGCCGATTTATCTTTACATTTGATTTTATACATACTACAGAACGTTTTACATTATAAGAAGGCAACTCGCTGTGTTCTTAAATCCGGTACCGATTTGGCGAGTTTTACCAGGTTCGCCCCCCCCCCCCCATGAAGGACGGCTCGGAACGCCCCTGACTGTAACATGTCACTCCCGTCCAGGGCCGTATCCAGGGGGGTTAGGGGGTTCACCCCCCCCCCCGAAACATGCAAAAATAATCGTTTTTTATAGGCTTTCACCCTGATCTATGTCTTTTTTGTACTTTTTGGTCCGACCCACGGGCAAACCCACCCCCACCGAAATAAATTCCTGGATATGGACCTGCTCCCGTCCCATTGGATGTCGATTCAAAAATTAAATTAACTACAAATATAAATAAATAAAACAGGTAAAGTTTTCATGTCTGTAACACGTCACTCCCGTTGCCTCGGACTGGAATATCGCAACAATCACTGGGCAAAAGGCAAATGTGAACGAACCGAAAAAAAAATCAAAGGAAAGAAATAAAAACAAAATTGTCAGAAGGTACAAGTCAGGCTTACCTAGGAGGCGAGGATTGGTGACCTGCAAGTGAACGTTTTCGGGAAGAATGACAGCAGCTGAATCTAAGCTGAGGACGTCGCTGTTCGGTCCATCACCCGCAGGTCTAACGCGTGTGTACGAATCGCGTTGTAACCGTACGACTTCCACACTATTCGTATGAACGAGGAACAAGAACGGCTTCTGGAAACCTGGAAACAATATAAAAACTGAGAGCTCAATCTCGCGCACAAAAGCCCGGGCTTTTAATTTTGATAATCTTACAAACAAAAAACAAAACAAAAACGGAAAAGTCGCACCGAAGATGCGGTTAATGGGGAATCAAGTGGCCTTCCAAGTGTATTGTGGAAAGATTTTCAATTCCACTCAGTGCTTTCATTCCGAATTTTTTTTCGTAATCTGTAGAGGCGAAAACCTTGTATTGTTTTATTTTTTCCCTTAACAAATGCGCCATTTTTAAACCTTCTAAAATCTTGTAGTGACCCGCTGTAACCAGCCATTTTACACTGTACATACGACAAAGCCAGGACGAGAACGCTATCTTAATTTTCTTCAAAACTTCTTGTTTTCCCGGGGAAGAATCCGCCTGCAAATCTACCATCTATTCCAGTTCCTCTGTCCCTAAGTCCGCTTTCAAAATGATGCCCTTTTATGATGCAGGTTATCACAACAAGAGGTTATTTTTCGAGCTGGAGAGCTAAGTCGGATTCTCACAGTTTTGCTTCGGCAAGTTGCCGAACTTTCCGTGCCGATTTTGCCGATTTTCAAGCTTTAGAAAACGAAGCGCTCTTCTCGGGAAGTGATTTCAGGAAGTTATTGGAAAGTCTGAGGAAAATTTAATGCTTCGGCAATTTTGAAAGTGTAGGAAAACAAGGCAGCGTCATTAAGGATGACTTCGTTGGAGGATTAGAGAGGAAGGAATGTTCAATGAACCACATCTCGATTTATTTATTCTAAAAGTTTGGAATTCGACATTTTCTCGGCGTTTCAGTTTTCTTGGTAAACCCAGCGTGAAAGTGGAAAGTAGTTCCAGCAATCAGTTTCTCACAGTTTCCACGATGTGCTTTGCTCGCTTTGATTGCGGAATCTCGCGAAAACCCTCCTTATGCAACATGTTCCCGACAGAGATGGGCGAATCGGACCATGAAAGGATTCGAATCAAAATCCAAGGACAAGCACTAATCCGATTCCGAATCCACCATTTCTTTTATGTAGAGGATTCGAATCCGGAATGGAATCCGGATTCGACCTTAACAAAAATTAAATCACGTACACAAGTTATAAAACCAGAGGCGACAAAAAAGCACTGAAGGAAAATGGAGACGGTCATTTCTGGGTATTCACGTGTGGTTATCATAGTATGGGTTTCCTCTCGGCATTCAGATGACTTTGGGGCTAGTTTCGGAAAAGCCGGGAAAATGGAACTGGAAGGATGAAGACTAGCAACTGAAGGGGATTCGTAAGATCCGGGGTCTGGAATCCGAGTCCGAACCCAGTCTGAAAAGCAGAAGATTCGAATCCGGCCAAAAGGACGAATCCTGGATTCAAATCCGAATCCGGATTCGGATTCCCGAGCGACACAGTAGCCTACGAAAAACAACATGAAAAATAGCCGTGAAACTTACTAAATGCAAGTGGAACTCTCGACCACTTTATATCCTCTGGTCTTGTACGTTTGCCCCAGGCGTCCACAAAAATGCCGTACTGCTTATAACAAATCAAGTACTCAGACTGTTTTCTTTTTTTGCTGGAGACATCCAGGATAGCCAGGGGATACAGGGACAGTTGCCTAGCACTGAAGACGAACATTCCCAGGGAAGTGTCACTCGCATCCAAGAAATCTGCAAAATAAATAATTTTAGTTGGGGTCAGCGAAAACTAAAAGTTTTTCATGGAACGGGCAAGGCCGTTTGTCGACAGGGGAATGTTTCGTCCAAAATCAAAGACAGCTCCATATGTGTACAGGCTATAGGCCTACCTCGGGTAGAGCTGAAAACGCACTCCGTGTCAGGTTACAGAGCGTGTTCCACCATTCTTACAATGGTAATTACTGGTTACCATTTTCGTTCCACCCTCATGGAAGTTACTATACGCTCACCGTTCCAACATTATCAAAATAGTAAACAACAGTAACTATTTGCTTACCATGCTCGGGAGCGCAGTAAGCATGATAACTACGATCTCTGAGCGTGTACCACCCCTCTACCAATAATAACTATTAGTTACTATTTCCGTTCTAGCCTCCTCAAAATAGCAACTAATAGTAACTATTTGCTTACCACGCTCGGGTGCGTGGTAACCACGCATCTCTGTAATTTGTCCGACTAGCACGCGGCCTGACATTTGACCGAAAAAAGAAAAAAGTGTTCCAGCCTAGCGTAGCAACTACGGTGACTAGGGCGGAACACGCTCTATGTGGCGCGATTGATACAATCTGCCCGTGGCACAATATTTTGCCGACAGCTTTGACGCGAAGAAGCCGTGACGTCATGCGTAGTTGGGTGGAACACGACCATAAACGTGAGTCCAGGCGCTTATTCACCTCGTATCTGTAGCGTCTGATCTGCGCTCATTTCGAAGAGATGCCTTACGTTTGAGAAAATGCACCGTAAGAAGAGGATGATTCTCATTCCGAGCTTATGATACTTGCCACTTTTCCACTGCTTGCCTGTATGTGTCTGTCTCATAGCCTACTGATGTAACTTAGCAACAACACAAATATTTATCTTTGTTCCTATGGCAGTATTCTGGAAGAAAAATTACCCAGTAAATTTCCATTGCCATAAAAACGTACCTGACCTTTAAGGTAGGTCCACACATAGTCCGATTTTCGCAATCGGATTCAAATTTCCTACTTCGCTCCGAAACTTCGACGCATCGGTTGTAGGTTTCCAATAGTGACGTGACCTTCGCAGGCGTATTTTCACATGCGAAATCTTAGTGAACGCATTTATCTTTATAAGACCGGATAAGGACTCACCTTCGACTTCAAATTTCTTCAGGTCCACTTCCAGAAGTTTTTCGCAGCCGACCAACGCGGATTGGCTTGTGAAGTACAAGGTACTGCACGGCAGTGACGTCTTGATGCACTTAATCACAGTGAAGTTCCTCAGCGATTTGTCCCAGTGTGACACCCTAGATAAAATTTAAACTTTTATAGGAGGATTTCATATGGTATAATAGAGGTATTATTTCATTTTTATTCTCTTTTTATCTCGGTTTCCTATCAATTTATTTTGCCAAATATAGGCTACTACAGAAAGAGAAGGCAGCGAGACTCGTAACTAAATATTTTTTTATTTTATAAAACTATGTAAACACTGATTAGACGAATTTATCAATCTATTTATAACCCGCTTTTTGGGATCCCAAAACGTAAGTAGCGGGACACCTATGACATCGCAAAAGTTGTCCGTCTGTCCGTCTGTGCGCACGATAACTCTCGAAGGCATTGAGATATTTTGATGAAACTTGGTGGGAGGATCCTTCGGGTCAAAGTACAAGTCAAGTTCGAAGATGGGCTCTGTAGCCATATATTTGAGGGTGGGGGAGGGGTTTCAAATTAAGGGGCAAAAACAAAAATTTCTGAAAGCTATTTAGATAGTTGATTTAGGGGTAAGGAGACATGCTGAATCCGAATATGAAACTTATTTTCTCACCGGACAAGTAGTTCACCCGGAATCCGGCTAAAACCGGAAACTTTGTTAAAAGTAAAAGTTTTATTTGAAGTTGATTAGATGTTTGATTTAGGGGTAAGAAGACATGCTGAACACGATGGTGAAAACCATTTTCTTGCCGGACAAGTAGTTTGCCCGGAATCCGGCGAAAACCGGAACATTTGATAAAAGCAAAATGTGTATTTGAAGTTGATTAGATGTTCGATTTAGGCGTAATAAAACATGCTGAACATGATGGTGAAAACCATTTTCTCGCCGGACAAATAGTTCGTCCGGAATCCGGTCAAAACCGGAAAATTTTTTAAAAGCAAATTTTTATTTGAAGTTGATTAGATGATAGATTCAAGGGTAAGAAAAGACGTTGAATCTGTATATGAAAGTCATTTTTTGACCGGACATATAGTTCGTCCAGAATCCGGTTGAAACCGGATTTTTTTTTAGAAGTTAAAGTTTTATTTGAAGTTGATTAGATGTTCTTTATAGTGATAAGGAGATACGCTGAATTCGTTTCTGAACTATCTTTTGTTTTTGCTGGGCAAGTAGTTTGCTCGGAATTCGGCCGAAACCCGAAATTTGGCAGAAGTAAACCAGGAAGTTTCGATCACTATCGTCAAAATAGATATGGCTTATACAGGTATATCTGAACTTGGTTTTCTCAGATGATTAGCCTGGCGAAGACAGGATCTGGCGAAGACAAGACCTAGTTGTCTGGTCAAATACGAAATTTTTGGGATCCCATCAAAAACTTTGGTCTTGTTGGTAATAGCGGAGTAAAATTTAACAAAATAAAACTTACATACTAAAACACTGAACAAAACCAAATATATAAACATGGCTGCAATCTTCACATGGGAAGACACGGAAAAAAGTGACTGCTAGCATTCCTAAGACCGACGCGCGGACGATGGGATGGAGGAGGGAATAACCCGCACATCTGAGGAAAAGACTCCATCTTTCCCTCAACAGCTTTAAAAGTGTGTTTCTACGGGGAATTAATTCAGGAGGGTCTAGCTTAATGCGACCCTCTTCATATGTAATCTTGTATTCTCCCGGAATGATCTTCGCTGCTTTGTGTTGGATACTTTCTAGGGGATCAGAGAGCTCTGCAGAGAGAGAAGAACGCTAGACCGGTCAAGCGTCTTCCAAATGAGGGCGGATTTAAGAATTATAGTAACGGATGATTTTGTTTTGCGCTTCTAAAACAAAGGAAATGATAAATTATTTACTTAACCGCAGCTAAGAGCTAACCATCAAGAATGAATCAAAATTCGATTTTCAATTCAATCGTTTGATTTTTTTTCTCTTTTATTCCTGTTGCTATACTTCGGATAGTCATGCAAGTAATGTGACACTGTTGCAATTCTTTGAACGACCTTACCCGTCAGTTCAAGCTAGAGGGTGTAAACGAAACTGTAAGAAAAATAGAAAAGAAACAAAAAATAACAGTTAGCTTTAATTCGACTTTATTTTAATTAAATTACTGCTTGCACTCAGTCCTGTCTATAATTACTGCCTAGTTTCAGTTTTCATTTGAATCTTCGACGAGTTCGAAAGTTAGGCGACGCCCAAAGTAAAACACATATTTTAATTCAACTGCCGCAAACCAGGGACCCATAAATTTCCTTTACAGGGGGCTTGTCATTTCCTATGCTTCTATGTTGCCCGACCCTTGCCTACTTTCCAAAAATCCCACTTTGGTCGAATCGGCATTCTTGTTTGCCTCATTGGACGTGCGCGCGCGAGAGAGACTCCTCCCTCAAGGCGCCAGCAGCCAATCCCAAATTTTGTCTATCTGCCCTTGGACGTGATTGGACCGTGGGTATTTCTCGAACTATCTTCCGGTCGGTCAACATGGCATCAGAAATCTCTTATTGACAAGCCCCCTGAATGGCGAGGCATTACAGGAAATTTATGGGTCCATGCAAACACAGAATGTTCGTTCCCCGGAACTCCTTCCCTGATCATGTAGTATCTGCGGACACTATCAACGACATCTGGGCGACATGTTTCGGTCTCAAGAGTTTTACTTTAGGTACAAATTTGTAGGGAAAACTTCTGGTACAAATTTGTAGCCAGATTATTAGTGATACTATTTCAGTTATGTCATACTAAAGTAAGAGGCATAACAGCATTAGTTAAGCATTGTATTTATTGATTTATTTTATGAAACCATACTTACATGACTCGCGTGGGATCGGCCGCACACATAAATGCTTCACCGTTCTGACCAAGGTCCTCCAACATTGCTGCAGCCACAAGGTGGCACTCAATATGATCATTCACCGGAGTCAGCTCCACTGTAGTTCCGGGGGTCGTAGAGGAAGCCAGGGTTTGTAAAACTCCCAGCTTTGTCAACACGACATTGCGATTTTCGCCTAGAAATGTTAATAATTTTAATGTTTTGCTTAATAATTTTTATGTTGTTTTTTTAATGTTAGTTTTTTAATTCCTGCGTAGGATCTTCTATTCTTCTCCCTTCACTGTTTGGCTAGCTATCGTGATTGGCTTCGACTTATCGTCCACTCAACAGGGACTCGTTCCCAATTTGATTTTCGGGAACTGCAGGGCATAGGGTCGTATACGGAAGTATGATATTCGGTGTTTTCCTGTCAGATCTTAAGCTTCTCTACTGCTTGAAAACAGTTTCACCACCATTTTTTATTACGGGTTCTCCACGAAAAGATTTTGAATGTTCTGATTCCTATTCACGAGCAATTTCTTGTTCAAGTTCAATGTATTCGCCATACATCTTTGGCGGAATTTTTTTTGGTCTTGTCAATACATTTATAATCACTATTTGGGCAATCGTTAAAACAACACAAAAAATCACAGGTTATTAACAACGTTGGAACTAAAATTCATAGTAAAAAAAAAAGGCACAAATATGTGATTCCGCTCATGTCGAGTACTATAATATCCTTGGACCCCCACCGGGTTTACTTCCACCTTTTGTCATGCTTGGGCGGTGGCTACCCGCACTTCCCTTTCGGACTTGAAACCCCAAATCTTCATGATCTTGGCGCTACTCCCTAGTGTTATCTGATCTGGTGCCGATTATTGCGGGTTAATAAATAAAATACTTATACCTACTTAATAACAAGCCTTTAAAGGCTAATGGTAGCAAAAAATAAGGTAGCAACAAGACCAAAGATTCCGATGGGATCCCAAAAATTGAATATTTGATCCAGACAAAAGAGAAACACATATTACGAAAACATCGTGTTTCAAAAAATCCCAGCTGTGTTGATTAAAAGGACCCATCTACGAACTTGACCTACTGGCTCTCTCCGACGTGCATACCTTATATCATCATCCACGCGCAGAGCTATACTAACGTAAAGAAAAGGGTGGGGACTGCTATAGCCGAAAATAGGTCGACAAATATTATGTCCGGTTTTTGCCAGATTCCGGGTGAACTACTCGTCCGGTGAGAAAATAACTTTCATATTCGAATTCAGCATGTCTCTTTACCCCTAAATCAAATATCTCAACAGCTTTCAAAAAAAAAAACTGCCCCTTTATTTGAAACCATCCCCCACCCTCAAATATAGAGCTACAGAGCCATATTCGAACTTGACTTGTACTTTGACCAAAAGGATCCTCCCACCAAGTTTCATAAAAATATCTCAATCCCTTCGAGAGTTATCGTGCGTACAGACGGACAAATCCGGTTTCAACCGGATTCCGGACGAACTATATGTCCGGGTGAAAAATGATTCTCATATACAGATACAGCGCCTCTTCTTACCCTTATAAACCTATCATCTAATCAACTTCAAATATAAATTTTGCTTTTAACAAATTTTTCGGTTTTGGATGGATTCCGGGCGAACTACTTGTCCGGCGAGAAAATGGTTTTCACCATCGTGTTCAGCGTGTCTTCTTACCACTAAATCGAACATCTAATCAACTTCAAATAAAACTTTTGCTTGTAGCAAATTTTCCGGTTCTGGCCGGATTCCGGGCGAACTACTTGCCCGGCAAGAAAATGGTTTTCACCATCGTGTTCAGCATGTCTTCTTACCCCTAAATCGAACATCTAATCAAATTCAAATAAAACTTTTAGTTTTAACAAACTTTCAGGTTTTGGCCGGATTCCGGGCGAACTACTTGTTCGGCGAGAAAATGGTTTTCACCATCGTGTTCAGCATGTCTTCTTACCCCATAATCGACTATCACATTAGCTGTTTCAAACTATTTTGGTCGCCCCTTAATTTGAAACCCCTCCCCACCCTCACGTATAGAGCTACAGAGCCCATCTTCGAACTTGACTTGTACTTCGACCCAAAGGAACCTCCCACCATGTTTCATCAAAATACCTCAATCCCTTCGAGAGTTATCATGCGTACAGACGGACGGACGGACAACTTTTGCGATGTCATAGGTATCCGTCACTAACGTTTTGGGATCCCAAAAAGTGGTCGAATGCCATGGGCCACTGCTGCTGCCAACAAAATTCAGAAGATACTCTGTAGTTTCACTGAACAGATTACCCCCCCCCCCTCCAAAAAAGAAATAACACAATACAAAATCTTACCGGCAATCATAACGGCAGCGGAAATCTGCGGTACTATCACAACCTGGTGAACGGGTCCGCCTACGTCGATAAAGACTGGTTTTCTTGATGGGTCGCTCAGCGAGGCTGCATAGAGCCCATCGTTGGTGCCAAGCAAAACAACCTGAAATATATTATGCGTATTATTAAAGCACAAATGAAGGCCTATGCTATTGCATTGTTTCTTGTCAAATATTAGCGCCGTTAGCAACCCGCCGGTCTCGATTTTCCCTTCACAGTCGTGTCCGTCCATATCGAATCTTTAACTCGAAGCTTCTGATGGAAAATTTGCTTCTGAATTTCCTAACATCTATCAACTACAAAATTCATCCTCCGCCGCACCGATCTCTAACATCAGCCCATTCAGCGATCAAATTTACCGAAACTTGGTACTGTGTACCACAACTTGTTATAGGTAAAGTGATTTGTACGGGTTATCAATGGTTGAAAGGCCTTCGGATTGTGCCATCTGTGCTTTGGAGATACTTACGTCTTTCAGCTCAACGGCACAGCTGACTTCCATCTTCACCGACTTCCACGTCGCCATCGTTCGGCAATGCTTGGCGGCGTTGGCCAACGCCACCTTCTTCCGTTGAGGTGACCGATCGTGTCCATTGCACGTGTGCTCCAGCGCGGCTACCCACTTTCTTTTCTCGTCGAAGTCGGATGTGAGAACGTATAGGCTTCGGCCAGGGAAGCATGTTGTGTGGGGTTGCGTCTCAACCTGCAGATCAGAATTCCGTTTAAAAGCAATGGCGAACTTCTGTCTAGACAAACTAGGCAGTTGCTTAGGGCCCCAGCCTCCAAAAGGACCCCGGTCGGGGTCAGAAGTGGTAAATACAAAAATTGTAATGCGTAAAACCGCATAGTTGGTACGCTTGTTTTCTGTTAAGTCATCAGAATCGGGTCCCCAACTCTGTGAAATGCTTAGGGGACTGCCTCTGGGCCTGAACAGACGAATGCTGATACAGGTTAACTTATACTTCTAGATACAAAAGCAATTTAACAAGAGTTAGGGTTTATAGATAAATAAAAATAGCCAGTTAACGCATTCACAATTATGAATGAAGGTTATCCCAAGTAGCCAAGCTTCTGTAGTAAAAAGACCACCGCCCGACATATTTCTAAAAATGTAGCATCAGATTTGTTGCAAGTCATGGCACATAGCCCATTTTTTGTTGTTTGATAAGACCAAGAACAAATAATTTGATAGAATCTCCGTCTCCCTATCTCTGTGATACGACCAAGCAGAGTCGAATACATTCTGATACCCTACCCGATGCAAACGAGCGGAGGAGGAGCTACGCAGAACATCACAATTGTTATCTCTACTAACAGCTGTGTCGCGGTACAATTCCGCAGAAGAATCCGAACGCCGTCGGAGTCGTCCTTTACAACTGATTGGTTGTCTGTCATACTGACGCACGGGGGACGCGATGTAGAGCGGGCTCTCCAGTCTCCACGCCTGCAAGGCATCCTACGATTTTTCACCTCGTACGAGCAACGGCGTAGACGAAAGTAGACGGGTATCAACTCAAACCTCACAGGATGTACCTCTAGCTCCGCTCAGTTTTATCGTGGTATCCATAGTCACTGCAGGGGACCAAAGACGGAGGTTCTATCAGATTATTTGTTCTTGGTAAGACTGACCTGGTTTCTAATAACTGGTGAACATAACAAGGCTAAATCCTACTGATACCCAACATACTTCCCCTTTTATGACTCGCGTATCTCTCAGCTACAAGTTATTTGCTAAATTTTTCTCATAGGCTATTTCTTGTTTTTGGGCTAGAACTCTTCGTGGACAGATTCTTTAACAGACTCTTTCTAAACAAACTTAAATTTCCCTTAAAATAACTACATCTATTTTTTTTTTCAAATTCAAAAGGCATTTCCTTCTTCATTTTTTTTTCTTCAGAAAGACAACAATTAAATCAAATCAAATATTTGACTTTTATTTTAATGTTATCTTTAATTTTCATTATTTCATAAATACCATTTTCTTTTACACCCTCTATTTAAAAGATAACTTAATGTGCTGGAAAAATAACCATTGAAAAAACAAACAAAGCGAAAATATGATAACCATCAAATTATTTATCAATTACCTTAAACACAAACGGAAGATCGGTGCTTGCACAATGCGGCACTTCGCTCTGTTGGACTGCCGGGATGATGAAAACTCGCTGTGTTTGTGAGTTGAGATCTACCGACTCCACTGGCTCCATCCCTGCTACAGGCTCATGTTCAAACCACATAAGCTTCTGTCCTGAGATCGACAAGAACCTCTTCTCCCACCTGCCTTTTCCAGTCCTACAAGAACAGGTTTTACATTGCTATGTACGTGGGTATGTCTTTCTCCCGATAGGCAAATTTCTAACGCGGGTTCAACTTGACAAGACAAGCGATTTTTCACCTTTTTTTTATTTCCTACCGTGAAAACGTACGGATTCACACGTTAAGTGGTAACCATACCAGTGTCTACAGTTTAACTGTAAAGCCAGTTTATTTTACGTACCACAGCAGCTAACTATACTGAGCCTAGGACAACTACTCTTTGTTAAAGGAACAGAAAACTTGACTCAAACTTGACTCGGGGAGCTAGCTGACATATCAAGAATGTACCCTGAGTCCATATTGAGAGTAAGAAAAATTCTCATTACGACCATTGCAGTTTCCGGGCAGTTTCCGAGAATTCGACTTTTGAGTTAGTAGAAAAAAAGCAAAAGGTTCGTGTGCCGGGAGTAGGAATCGAACGCACGACCTCTTGACTACTATCCCGATACACGGCAAAAGGCGAACTTTACAGTGCATAAGGGGCAAGGGCCTGCCAGCTAGCTTTGGGAACACTAAGGAGGGGGTTCGAGATAACAAAGAAGGGTCCTGTCGACAATAAATCCCTGTATATATATCTAAGCCTCCCAGTTCGGTTTGATGGCCGAAAGTTGCGTAGTCAAGTTTTCTGTGCCTTTAAGCGTTCCTTCACACAAAGCTGACTGCGAATCATATTTGAAGGTGCTAAATAGACAAGCCAGCTTCTAGCGATATTTCCGTCCTTCTTGGCAAGGGTCCTTTTCAGGCTCTACTCTAGACACCAAAGATTCAACCAAAGATTCAATGTTCGTTTTCTAGCTGGGTCCCGAAGAGGGCACTTGCCAAGAAGTTTCAAAATATTGCAAAAAAAAATAGTAAAGAATGTGTTATTAGGGAACAGAAAGATTATGGAGGAGTTTTTTCTTTCCTTTTTATTTTTTTTGTCGTTGTTTTTTTCTGGGGTTTTCTCTGCTGTGTGATATTTTTTTGATTATTTGTTGCCGTGACCCTCCGGCTACTCAGCAATCAATAAATCTACTCTATTCTACATACATCATCTGAATTACCCGTTTAGGACCACCAAATATCATACGCAGTCACTTTGGTCTGAGGGAATACTTAATCAAGTCTAAGTTGTCGTCCAACTATCAATATAGTTGGCTGATATGCCCCATTCCAGTTCTATTCCAAACATTAGCGAATGTAGCTTTGTACCCCAGCGACCGAATATCTAGTCCGGCTTTAGCTAATACATTAGAACTATGACCTCCATGGACTGTGAGCGACTCTAGTTGACAACCATCACAAAGGCAAGAAAGTTTATATAAGCTGGCGGTTGGGGGTAAGCTGATTCTCTCAATATCCTGAAAGGTTAAAACACTTCGACAGGTCAGTATCCACGAAACTAAGAAACTACTTGTGATTTTTGTAATTTTCTCGCTTGGATACTTGTACCCATTCAAAGAGTAAGAAAAGACCTAGCGACTACAGTAGAAGTAGGTTTTCCTGAAAGTCTCAACATTTTTCAAATCCTTTGTTCTGTCCAGTCAAATGCACAGTAAATGACGGGACCATAAGAACTAGAAGCAAGTGTTTCAGCTTTCTTTGACATAAAAAAGTGATATTGGAATTCTCCTCCTGTACGTGTCTCCTTACTTTGAATAGTTATTGTTATGCAATAGTTACTGTTCTGTCATGAAAGTCATGCAAACTGCACTGTCAGAAGTTTCATAACAGATAACACAAGGATGCCAGTTTCAACAGATAACACTTAGAATTTTAGCTGTTATGTTTTTTTAAACGTTACGCATTAAACCATTGTGCACAACAAGCATTGCCAGAAAGAATCGAAAAACCACCGAAAAAGCATCTGCTGACTTTTCTGATATCATGATGACAAAAAAAAAGTCAGCAGATATTTTTTTCGGCGGTGATTCGGCTCTTTATGTAATATGTACACAGAGCATCCTAATGCGTAACGTTTGAAAAACAAAACAGCTAACATCATAAGTGTTAAGCGTGTCCGAAAGCTCCGAAACGAACGAGAATGATGAATTAATTCAGAATTTTATGCAGCATTTCGCTTTCGGTTCAATTTTCGCTCAATTAATGCAGCACGAAATTCATCGAAAAATTCAACAAAGATGCTAAATTTTCAAGAAGAAACTGGGGAGCAGGCGATTAAGGCTAATTTCGGCATTCTAGAAGTATCAGAGAAGAAATAAAGGTAACAGCTTTCGGACAAAAAAAAAAGATAAAATGCAGCATTGAATGCAGCATTTACAGCACTAAAAAGCTTTCGGACACGTTCTGTCGAAAACTTGCAATTACAAAACGTCTTCCGGTTTAAAAGTGGGCAGCAGGCAAAAACAGCTCGAGTACTTTCTACAGAATGTCCAGTAGGACGAGTTTTGTCAAAACAAGATATAAAATAAGCGCTGCAGGAATTTTACATTCACATTAATTTTTGTTTCGATCTTGGGAAACAACAACAAAAAACCCAAAGACGGTAGAAGGCTACTTGAATATAATCCACGTGCGCGTCGTTATATTAGCTATTTTTTTATTTTTTGTTTGTGGGGGGGGGGGGCGGTATTTATTGACTGGCTGGTCATTTTTTTTTACCGACTTCTTATCAGAAAAATCGACTGTTTTAAAGGATAATCGCGGCGCTTCTTGCCATCTCATTTCTTCTAACGAGTGGTCGACAGCATTGGGGGGAGGGCTCCCCCATCCCCACCCCCTGACGCCTATGTCAGTTGTAACAACTGCAAACGAGCTCTGGTGTGTCAGGAAATAAAACAAACGAAGATTAGACAATTTAGCAAAAGCAGACTTCTCTGAACAGTTGGACGGCTCTCTAAGGAGTCCAAGCCCTCAGATACAGTTTCCACTAAACTTGAAGTACCAATTTTCCAGAACAGTGACGAAACAGGAACGAGGTGACGAAAACGGCTACTTTCCTAACAGATACCATAGTAGAAGGATACTTAAATAAAATCCTTCCTCTAGAGTACCTGAGAGAATAGAAGCTCTTCAGAAGCTTTTCCACTTTTGTTCCAAAGGGGAGGCCCCCCTTCTGACCAGAAACACCAAGGATAAGAACGGTAACTGAAGAACTGACCAACCTCTCCGCTAGGTACTGGGGAATGTGGTTCATTAAATACACAACCAACATTCGAAAGTACCTGTAGGAGCAAATTCGCAACGACACACTGAACACACAGAGATCAAGGAGAGATAGGGGGCGTGCGCATCCCCATGACTAAACCCCATCCGGAGAGCCTGGCATAATTTACTAGGCCGGAAGCGTGGGGAGCGGTGGGGGAGCCCTTTACTCACATATGAACGGCGCAGAGCAGGGAGTTACACGGAGCACAGTGTGACAGTGCTTAGAAGGGGATAGGATGACGAACGGCTACCCTTCAATACAGGCACGCAAAAACGCTGGCTCTTTTGTTCAAACCAACGCTTCAGAGTACCTGACGTTAAGAGTAGCGCATCAGAGCAGTTCAAAAAGATGGGGGGGGGGGTCATACATAACAATCTTTGGCGATAGTACTTCCATACTGGTGCATGTTCTGTACAAACAAGAGCCACTATGTCGAAAGCATAAATAGAGACCTGATTGAGCATTCGTATTATCAGTGAAATATTTTATAGACACATGTTGTGGTGATGATACTACTGCGCGGGGACGACTGATAAACAAGATCGAGATCAGGCGGCCTGGTGATGTTGCTAGTTTCTGACAAATTGATGGAACACTTGTAGCTTCTCGGCTCATCTTTAACAATTTCTGGAAACTTACTTTGGAATTTTCACCCATCCTTTAAGGTCCTTCAGTACGGCCGGCGATAGTGAAACGTCACTAGACGAATGAACATCTGAGCTCGTCGAAAACTGCTCCGCGAAGGCATACGGCAATCCACAAGTGGCAGGGAGTTTGTGAGAGCACTAGAATATAAGCATTATCAGATCCTTTCCGGATTCTGAAAGACTACATGTATGTATAGATGCAGTCAGTTTCACGCAGTTTCCAGCCAATAGGAAACATTTACAAGAATTAAATCTTTCTAGTTAAAAAGGATTAGGAATGGGTGGGCAGGGCAAGCCGGTCGTTACAGAACGTGGAAAGCGTTTCATCTTTTATTCTCTTCTCTTCGTCTCAAAGCAGCCTCCCCAATCCTTTGATCGGATCATACGGCAAATCAGAGGTCAAACTCATGACAGTGCGAGGCTATCAACTATATTAATTATAGATGGCAAAAGGCTCTAAATTAGGACATGATCAAGTAGCTATATTGAAGTAAAGACAAAGCTCTCCAAAAAGCAACAAGAAGAAGTAGTACCTTTACATGGGCCGTGCACTTGCACTCCGAGCAAACAGCAACATAGGGGCCAATCGGGATATTATCCAAACAGAGGGGGCACTGGGTTCCATGCAGGTTGATTTTCTGGACGAACCTACAAACAAAACCGTTCTACAGGATAAGGTGGGGAGTGACTTTCAGTTTAGGTGCTGGGACGAAGATGGGGAGCCATAAAAACAGTACAGCCACCGCATGGTTGCACTGAGGCTCAAATATCCGGATTTGCTTGAAGCAAACACAAGAGCTGCAGTCAGTAGGGCTAGGATATACAATAGGTTCCGGCTCGGTTTCAGCAAACAATTAACATGCTCAGGCACACGTCAGTGGGGGTGCAGGATAAAGGTGTTGCGGGTGGGGGGTATTCTTTCCTCGGCCTGTCTGCTAAATATGCCACCGATAAGAATGAAAGGAGAATCCCCAGGGTCGACAGATTTAATGTTCATTTCAGCTATCAGCTCTGAGGTTTCCACCGAAATGGAAGGAGGTTTAATCCTTTCCTGACCTCGACTTTGCATGTTTCCCTCAAAGGAAGACCGAGCTTCGTGGAAAGACCTGGTCTACCAGCAGAGATCCCCGGCGAGCAAGGCACAGCTTTTGCCCTGACACGAGTACAAGAATGTATAAGCAGGTTTAAGACTAAAAATGAAAGCAGACATGAAAGCAATGAAAGCCTCGCCCAGCCAGGCCTTTATAAGCCCCGCCCATTGCCAGACCTTATGTTAGGCCTTGGTGGTGTCATAATGAGTTAATGGTGCTTATTATTTTTATGAATAAAACTGAACTGAACGGAAAACACAAACGTGCCAAGAACGGAGGGAGGGGCTCACCTGTGAGGGATATCATGAGCCATTCTTTGGGGTTTCGCAGGGGGCTGACCATCAACACTCGGGGTAGGCAAGACTTCGAGTGGTTTACCTAAAGGAACTTCTTTCACCGGTTTGCTACTCCTCTGGCTCTTCCGGTCATCTGTGTTCCTTTTCAGGATTCCACCCTCTGGACCTAGTGAGAAAAGGGAAATCCAATGTCAATTGCTTTATAAGCAGGGGATACACAAATTCTCGATTTGACACTGATGCTTACTTAGATCACGACTGCGCCGAAACATGGCACAATTTACGAAAAACTGCATACCTTAAAGTTTAACCGAAAAGGGCTGGAATAGGACAATCTAGTTATTCATCATCTATTCTTGAACACCCGCTGAAAATGCGTTACTTCGTTGTTCCGCTGTTCACGAATAATCGATGTTGAAATAGTGGAATTTCCTTGTGATTTATAGTAGCGAATTTTTGTTGTATGCTTTACGAGAAAGATTTATGATTTTTTTTTGTTCAGGCACTAAACAATCTTCACCATCTCACCACTGCCCACTGAAAAGCTGCGTTTGTTTTGAGATTAAAATTTCCCGCGTCATAGTAGAATTTACGTTGTGGGGACGGCCGCAGATATTCTGAACGTCATAACTAGAGCAGATCGTGGAAAATAAAAAAAATCCCTTTGCAGAAACCAATAATAATTCAGTGTATTAAATGAGATGACACAAAATTAAATCGGCTTTTCAGTTAAACTTTAAAGCCCATCGCAATATTTACTCTTTAACTTCCAGTATATTAAAATAACTGAATACTATTAGACCAGGCTCTGCTTTCAACAAATTATCCAAGGCTTTGGCTGTTTTAAGCCTTTTTCAAAACTCATTGACTTGTAGCGAAAACGGGGAAAAATTTACATAACCGGTTATTCAGCTGGATTTTGAGAAATTTGCTTCTTTCAAACTGTCAAAAAAACTCAAACGAAAAATCACTGGATCAATTTACCTCGAAGGTTTACGGCGGCGAGTTCGGCTCGAAGACGGTCGCTTTGCTCTTTGAGAGTTCTGTTTTCTTGTCTCTCCTTCCGTAGGGCCGCTTCTAGTTCCTTGTACCCCGCAGGTAAAACGAAGTTTCCTCCGGCTTCCTTCCCACCTCCACCGAAGATTTTCTCGATGAAATTCTGCAAATAAACGACGAGGATGATAACTAGGATACCATTCGCAATTCCATAAGCAGAATGAGGCTCCTGAAATAGCCACCATCTGGGGTATCGATTGCGGAATAATTTGACAAATGAGCCACTGACGCATTATGGAATGAGATTCTTTCTGAAACTTTGTATGACTATCTTGGTGGCAAGGGGTTTTCAGCTCTCAAAACCGGACTATGGAAGCAATTTCCGATGTTCGGATTAACGACCGGTCTATGTCAGTTGTTTAAACTATTTCAGAGTAAATATGGGTTATTTACGTCAGCGGACGGTAATACAGGTTTTTAAGCGGTTTATAAAGTTCGAAATGCACCGCAAATTCAGGACTAATTTCCTTTATTCGCCACCTGATTAGTCGGCAACGTCGGATTCTTTTATTTTCCACGTGCAAAATATCATCAGTGAATGATTGGCAAGGCCATACATTATATTAGCATGCAATAAGTCCAGCCTTAAGAATATTCTGAATGTCCCGTCCCCTTTCCTTTGTTTCCTGTTCTTACTCGAAACGGGTTGCTATTGTAGAAAACCCGCGCTCAGAATTCATTCTAAATCGAAATAGCTCACGACCGCGGGGTGAAGGTAATACGGAAACGAAATAATGAACTTGCGTTCTTACATTTCAGAAATGGGTTACATATTTGATGTCAGAAATCTTGGGTGGTATAAGAAATGGTATACAGTTTATATCAACCAGAAGCTAAAGACTAAAGTAGGACTATCCCGTCCAGGTTTGATACACACTTAAAGACCTACGAAAGCCAAGACTGAGGGCAATAAAACAACACAACTATTAACTTTTGATTTAGGCTGATTCGACATTCTAGCGTTATGGATCTTTACAGAGCCCGTAAAGCTGACGTAATCAATAAAGTGTTGCGTGGAAATATGTAACGAGCGGAATTTTCCAGTCTGAACGCATCGGGGGAATTTTACCATGGGTTTGGCATAATAAATATTCCTTGAGCCCAAGCTGACTTAAAGTCATATATTTATACAATATACAAAAACGGATTCGTCAGCTGTATTGCTTATGTAGCATATTTCGGCCCTTCTTGATTGTAGGTTTGTTCCTTCCCCCGCGTTGGCACAGGAGACTGCCAAAAAGACCGACAGCCTGAAGAGGACCCTTGCCAAGAAGGGCCGAAATATCGCTACATAAGCAATACAGCTGACGAATCCGTTTTTGTATATTGTATGAATATTTGGCATAATACTCTCTATGTATTTTTGGAATGCAATTCATAATTTCGGAAACCCATCCATTGCAGCTAGGGGCACTTGCGAGTACTTTTGCAGCTCTTTTACCTTTTTCTTCTTAGGGGGTGCCTCAACCCGGGCCTGAAGATAGTCAATCAGCTTAGCTTGTTGGGCTATTGTTCCTTCGCTCTTAATCTCCCGCTCCTTGAAGTGCTGCCGTTCTCCCGTGAGGATATTTTGCAATTCTTCGGACCTGAACGCAAAGGGATTAATTATAATCCGGTGACAGAGCAACAGGTATAAAAAGACAGCAGACTTGATTACTAATCAGTCTGAAAAGAAACAGCAAGATGAAATTCCAAGTACAGGTAAAAAATATACTATCTAATCAAGGAAGCATAAGTTTGTGCATGTAGGCTGTGATCAAGGCGTCGCCATCGCTGACTCGATAGATCAAAATGCTCACTGATAACTACGATCTGGTACTTTCACAGCAAGGTTTATAGAAAACTGCCTGTGTTTCTCTTGTGCTCGCTGGTATCCAATAAAACCTTGGAAGCCCAACAAGTATCTTGCACTAGAGGCTGCTGTCTGTTTCAGCCTTGAACTATCGTTGTTCTGTGTTTGTAATCTCCAGTTGCTTGACGAGCTTGAGTGCATTGCAATTTTTTTCAGCCTTTCTGCATTACCGGATTTTTACCTGAGACCACAAATACTCAGGCTATAATTTTCCCTTTCTTTCCAGATCCTTCTCCAGACATTGGCCCTGCTATCTGTCAATTCGCGTCCAACGGAGACGGACTTGAACGAATCGAACGAGATTCTGGACATGACCAGCACTAGCTCAACCGAAAACCCCGAGGACCTTACAGCCGCTGAGAAGCCAATCGAAACGAATACAACCCACCCAACCATGCCGCTAAAGCACCATAATCAGAGCGCACATGTCCAACAGGCCACCCCTCTCTACTACCCACCAATACACTACCACAGCTATCCGCAGAACTTCTATCCAGCTAACCAGGTGTACGTGCAGCCAAACAACTACCAGCAGCAGCAATGGGTCCCAGCCTCATATCCCATCCAGCAGATCAGCCAACAGTCTATGCCTGCTTACCCCTCATTCTATCCTAATCAGCAGATGCCCCAGCAAGTGGCTGCTCAACAGCAGGTGTCCCAGCAAGTGGCTGCTCAACAGCAGATTCCCCAGCAAGTGGCTGCTCAACAGCAGATGCCGACCTACCAGCCAATGATTTACCCAGTGGTTGCTCGTCAGCAGATGCCCCAACAAGTGGCTCAACAGCAAATGGCGACCTACCAGCCAATGATGTACCCACAGGAAGTAGCACCGCAACCAACCCCCATTTACTCGACACTTCCTCAATCGACCGTTTCTGCCCCCCAACCCTCCCAGTACCCGCAGATGGTCCAAACCCACCCTTCAGGCGAATACATAATGACACCTTCTACTGCTACGATGTACCCAGCTCAGCTCCCTATCAACGCTCAATTCACCCAGCATGTGCAGCCTAGCCAACAGCAGACGCAGCCAGTGCAAGCAGTCCTGATCCAACCGACACAGCAGCATACCCCAGTTACCACCCAACAAAGTCAGCAACTCACCCCACAGCAGCAAGCCGTCCTCTACCAACAGCAGCAAGCCGTCCTCTACCAACAGCAGCAAGCCGCCCTCTACCAACAGCAGCAACAAGCTCATCTGTATCAGCTGCTCCAAGCTTATCCACACCTTTTTACCTCTGCACAGCAGCAATCTGGCAAGACCACGACAACTAAATCCTAAGGGACTATATATTGTGATTTTGTAGATTAATGTTAGCACGTATAATAAATTATTTACCTCATTTTGTACTTTTCGATTTTGTCAATTGCTTCTTCTAAAGATGCAACCAGCGCGGAATTAGTGTCCTGCAGGCTGTTGATCTTGGTGTAGGAAAGGGCGAGGTCTTCCTTCAACTTGCGCAATTGCTCCTCCGCACCGTCGTGGTATTTAGAAAGGCTCGCGCACTCGTCTTCGCGCTCCGCCAACTGCTCGGACAGTTCGGATTTCTGCAAGGACACAGCGTAAGCTGTTTACATAACAACACTACCGCAGAGATGGCACCACCAGAAAGGTTGGGTGATGGGAATTTCTAGCCAAATTAGCTTTTTTCTGTTAAAGTTTTTGACCTTGATCCGATATACTAATATATACATATAAATCGGCTTGTCGCTCCAAGGCCTATCACGTGGTGGCTGTCAGGGATTGTTTGGAGTCGAAATAAGCATTTCGGTTTCACTTCACACAAATGAGTCTTTCAGCACTGCCTGTGCGGTGGAGTTACGGGAGCCCCATAATATCTACGCATTAACGCCCTACGCCGCTATAAACATGAGTCTACCATACGCGCCAAGTCAGGTGGGAGACGGCCCCCTAATGAGTGGCGAAATTTGGTTTAACTTCATCAACGGCTATCCAGGTAAACAGAAGCATAAGGTCTTACCATGGCTGATAATTCTTCAGTGTACGCCATCTGCTCCTCGAGCTTCGAAGTCAGATTCGAAATTTCGGAGTCGGTTTCCTGCTTCAGTGCCTTCAGAGTGCTCTCGATGTCACGCATCTTCTTCTCGTTGAAAATCTTCATGGACTTCTCTTCATTTAAGGCGATTCGGTTGGCCTTTAGCTCCTCCTTGGTCTTTTCAGCCCTTTCCGCCAGCAGTGAACTAAAATAAAGTTTTATCAGTCCAATTTTTTTTATAGGACCCGCCGTGCCTATACCGCCAATGCAACCTACTTCCGTTATTTCATTCAATAATTCTTAAACGAAAGACCCAAATTTCGTATGTTATACATTCTAAACCCGCTAAGGACACCTCACCAATCTTTGCCATGATCCACTGCTTTCCGTGTACATTATGCTCCCGACGAGTGTTCGCTATTGATGTATAAAACCCGTTATCTGAATTTTGCCGAGTTTTTGCTAGAAGTCAGTGGGTCCGGGGAAAGGATTAAAGCAGCCAAAGCCGTGAATAACTTGTTAAATCATGGCCTATAATAGTTCTACAGTATTTAATGTCTCGAATACTGGAACATAAACAATAAACAGTACAAGGTGTGCTTTACGACTCACAGGATCGCGTCCGCACGCGTCAGGAATAACCAAATACTGTGAAGTCCTAAATACTTTACAGCACTAGGGAGCAGTCAACAGTGCATCAGAAAGCGGCTGACAGGAAAAAAAAAAACAGAAACACCAGCAGGTACTCCGGTGACAAAGAACGCAGCTACACTGTCAGAAATAAGACTTAGAAGTCATTAAAATATATATTAACATACCGTTTAACAGAAGGGTACACAAACATGTGTTATCTGTTATCAAACTTCTGACAGTGTATATTAATGCTGACAAGCCTGCAGTGCACAAAACAGACCACACGGTTTCTGGAAAGTGCTTCTGAAACACTTTAATCGATGTTTTCATCAGTTATACGCACTGACCAACGAATATTTAATATTTGTAACAGAATATTTTTAATATATCATATTAAAGCGCCGAGTCGCTCTTAATGAGCTCAAAAGGGAGGGCGCTCGGGACTCATCCGCTTATCACTATAGATACAAGTCTGGTAGATATACCCACAAATAAGGTTTAGCTTTTATCATAGCAAAAGCCCCCCCCCCCTGATGAATTCCGAATGTACTTACTACTTTTCTTCCATCGCTGCTAGGCGAGCTTTCAATTCATCAATATCCTCCAAATGGCTGATATTCTCTTCTTCAAGGACAGTTAACACGTTTTTCAAGTCGACAATTCCCTGAGAGAAGAAACGAGTTTATTAGGCAGAAGAAGTATAGCAAATTACTTTAGCAGTAACTTTCCTAAACAGTAGTGCGAGCAGTAATCACACGTAATAATAATCTTACATTAACGCCATTTCCAATCAAAACCGCCAGACCTCAAGTTGGCAGTCGCGAAAACAAGCGAGCCAAGTGGTTCGTCGAGTAGCGATCGAACAGAAGACAACCCACGTTGGTGATACAACTTGAGCCAATAGGCGTTGCTAGTAATGTTTGGAAGTAGCGCTCGTGTAAGGAGGAACGAATGACCAACGTACAACGCACTGCCGGAGTGCATAATTGGAGTTAACTACGATGTACCTCACTTTTGTATTTCCTGTTCCTCCGAATTCCGTCTGTATCCGTTTCAGCGGGTATGTTTACCCTTATACATACGTTTAGCCTTCATATTCTCACGAGTTCTGTACTGATCTGGTCCCGCTCCCCAAATCTTGAGCAACACTCCCTATCTATAAACACTTCATAAGATCTCCTTAACAGCTTGCTTACAGACAGACGGAAGGGCGGACAGGCAAACGGACAACTTTACGGATTATCGTCTGGGATCCCAAAAACGTTACTCACCTTATCCTTGACGGTCACCTGCTTCCTCAAATTGCCAATCGTCTCTCTTAAGGATCTCTCTTGCTCATCCCTAGCCTTCAGCTTTTCCGCAACCGTCGAAGACTCGGTCTGCGCCGACGCTTTTTGTCTGTTCGCAACGACCAGTTCGTCCTTTGCTTTCGCCAGCTCGGCTTTCAACTCCTTCATAGCTTCAACTTTCTTCTGCTCCGCTTCGATTCTTCTCTGGAGTCTTTCAACTTCAGCGGTATGTTTCTCTTGGGCGGATTTCAAGTCATCTTCCTTAGATTTTAACGAATTCTCGAGGCTATCAACGGTGGACTGCACGCCGGCAACCTTCGCTTTCAAGTCAATTATCTCCTTAAACCTTGATGCCTGCTTTTCATTCCAACTGTTCTTCTCATTCTCAAGCTGTTCAAGCATTTCCTGGGCTTGTTTAAGCTTTCTTTCTGAGATTCTCAGATCAATTTTCATGTCTCCCGCCTCGCGTGTCTTGGCAGTGAGTTCGTCTTGTGTCTCTCGCATGCGTTTTCTTTCCGCCGTATTCAAATCCCGCGCGCTCTGGAGTTGGTCTTCTAAGCGCTTAATGCGGTTTTCAAGTTGATCCACTAGCCCGTGAACCTGAGGAGGGGGAGTCGCTGAAGCAATGGCAGAGTCACCGCTTGAAACGGAGAATTTGTCGCTATCCTGCATGCAGACCTTCTGCTGGATTTCCCCTGTGAAAAGAAAGGCAGTATGAGCATACAGTGAAACCAAGACATTGACTCAAGGGCTTCCTCAAGATCCATTCCCAAAGTTCCTCAAAGGGAACCCAGTATGCAAGCAACCGTATAAATAGAAAAAGTGTGCCTTTTCTATGGTTAGGACAGGCCAAGTTCTGCAGCTTAAAGCACCTCTTCCCAGAAACGATCTTTTCACGATGATTGGCTCAGAAATATTGGTTTTTAGAAATACCATTACTTACCACGTGGAATTAGCGATTTTCTTGTTAGCGTTTGTTGACGCTAACCAGCCTGCCTGCTCTCCGACGCGACGGCTGAACGCAAAATATTTAAAGCTGAATGCGCAGTGGTTAAAAAGTGGAAAACCAAGTTAACAAAAGAAGTTCAAAACAGAAGAAAAAGACAAAACAGTCTTCCAAAATGAAAACAATATTTGAAGCTTCTTATATCCTTGACGTGTGAAAAAGTTTTCGGCGGAACTTGAAAGCTTTCAGTGAAGTTTGCGTTGCGTGACTGTCAAAACTCGAAACAACGGCGAATGGCAGGCTTTTCAGACGCTTATAATATCATTAACGAGCTAGAGATAATATAAAGGCAGAATAAGCTACAGGGGTCCTTTAACAACGCAGCTTAATCAGTCCAGTGGACGAAACTCAAAGTTATTTTTTATTATTATTATTAATTTGAATCCTTCAAAACTGAAGTGCTGAGCCTATTTCTCACGTCCCGATTCTAATGTTTTGCAACATTGTAAGTCTCACAAGAAAAAAAAGCCGGCGAGATCTTTGTGTTCCCAAAATGAGACGGGAACACTCACAAACAAAATCTCATTTGCCTCTTCTCCTTCTGGGAAAAGAAAAACACAATTTCCGAAGGAAACCTGAACGATGTTTCTTCCGTGCCGGAGAAAGTCAGGTCCAGTCGGATGCGAAATCTAATAATTCAGCCCCAAGGCAATACTGTCCCACGCAACTAGAAATGAGCGGCCGGTGTGGGTGGGCTGTAGCTGAAGCCAGCCAGCTCAACCGGTCAACACCGATCCTTCACAGATAGACTGCAAATCTTGGCTGCAAATCTAAGTTATACTACTATTGGGCCAGTAACAACAAGGAGTTTGGAAAAGAGAGTACGAACTAACATATGAAACTTACTTTCTTTATTCGTCACTTCTTCCTTGAGTCGCTGTATGACCGTCTGGCTCCTTGCACATTCTTCCTTAGCTCGGCCTAGCTCATCATTAAGGTGCAAAATACGAGATTGCAATGTGTCCAGGTCCCCACTACTTTGATTCGTTGCAAAAGAGGAATTCAAGCTCGACTCGCTCAGTGTCTTCTCCAGTAGGTTCACCTTGACCTGAAGCTCCAAGTATTTGCTGGAAGTGACTGTGAAGTTCTTCGTGACTGTGTCGTTTTCGCTTTCCAACTTGGAAATGCGGGACTTTAGTTCCCTATTTTCGTCACCCAACAGTTGCAGGGCTTGCTGGTTAGCGTCCTTATCAGCAAGGTCGTCCTCAAGCTCTCTGATGCGCGAGTCGTTCTCGGCGGTAGCGAAGTCGAGCTCCTCTTGCAAACGGGCAACCTGAGGAATCGCATATTAGGTACAATCTAATCAAAGGATTGGCAAGCAAGAACAGGCAGACTTCAATAAGCCCGCATTTCAATTTTAGGAAAGGTAAACGTGCCGACGGCCGTGCATAGTCCCTTAACTAGTGTTGGGCGATATTGTGATTTTTCGATATATGGAATTTCCATAATCATTATCGATATTTCGTTACCATGTTTCGCTATAATATACATCTCAAATTGCAAAGATTCAAGGACGAAAATGGTCGTAAAAAATCATCTTGCATCATCTCAAACTTCGAATAAATAAAAAATGAATTACGAAAAACATGTCGCTCTAATTTCGAATGTGAAAGTGTAACTTATGTTAGATTATTTACACTAGTTGGAAATATACAATTATCGTTTTCGATATCGATATTTGGTCCGATATATCGTTATCAAATATCGCCCAACACTACCCTAAACGCATCGAAAAACTCTGCAATACGAAGAAAGGCTGAAGACACTAAATATACCGAAACTGGCCTACAGTCAACACAGAGGAGATCTCATCGAAGCATACATGATTTGCAGCAAGTAAGTAATTTATTTTCGCCCACAATTTTGGAAAGCGGAGTACGAAGAAACGATATAAATAAATAAAACCAAATACAAAGCACAGTGGAACCAATGACAGTCGGCTCGTAGGCGAAGTTTTTACTCTCAAGAAGTAACAAGAGGTCTGTTGAATTTTCGTAGAGTTGGTAGATCATCAACTTTTGCTAATTTAAATGCCAACATATTGCACACGTTCCGGAGCGGGGCGAAAAAGTGAGAGTTAGGATGAGATAAGATCTAAACCCACATCGAACATAGCAAATGACTATTATCTGGGACTACATGAGGGGGTTTAACGCTGTGGTAAAAATGTCCACAACTTATCGAGCATCCATCATTGCCTACAAACTTCCAATGAAAAATTCTTCACGGAATATACAAACCAGTATATACACTGCTCTATAGGAGTGTTATTTCCTTTACGAATTTGATACCGAAAAAAATACAACTGAATTAAAGCTCGATTCTTAATTCTGACACTGATGCCATGTCGCACTGATCCAATTTACTATTTTTTGAAGTTAAAATAGTGTAAATTGTTTACAAAGTTAAAATTGTATCTTGTGTGTTTGTTGTTCATTGTTCTTTCTTCTTTATTTTTTTCTTTTCTTCTACTCCATCAGTGACATTCTTATGTAAAGATTGGTAATAAACTTATTCATTCATTCATTCACTGTCTAAACTATCTTCGATCATATCAAATGTTTACGCAAGTTTAACGCCAAGGCATAAATTTTACAGCAGATCTGCACAAAAAGAAAAAGACAAAGGCGACTAACCTCAGCTTCGAGCTCACTGTTAGCGTTCTTCAACTTCAGCAATTCTTCTTTCGTCGCTTCAAGCTCAGTTTTCAACTCATTCGATTTGAACTCCATCACAGAATCGTTGACGGCGGCTTTAACTGGTGCAACTGGCATCATGCTACGACGGTTGGTCTTCTCTTTGAACTCAGTGTGAGTGGCGCGAAGCGATTTCAGCTCCTTCTTCGCAAGTGAGAGTTCACCCACGACGACTTCCAAATTCTTCTCGACTTCGAATCGGTTGTCTTCAAGCATACTGCACTTGCTCTTGTAAGCCTGAGCGAATGAAAATGAAAATTCGCAACGGTTTTACCGTGTACAAAAAAACAGGCTGAAACCGGTATAGAAGCTCTTTCGTTCTGTTTTTACGTCAATCTATAAACCGAAAGCGTAAAACGTGCTCAGTATGCTTTGTAGGCTGTTATGAAGCTGCAAATTAGCTACGATACTTTTCAGTTAGAACAACCTCTCTCTCTCTCTAGCTTCGAGTTCTATACCAATACAAAGTGAAAAATGTTCTTTGCTAGACAAGTTCTTAACAAAGAACTGATCTAAAAAAGAAGTCTACTATTATTTTTCGTCCCAAAACTTACAATAACGATATAACGCGCCAGAAAAGGATTTCGCCTCCATTTGACTCGAAGAAGTTCAATGCAGCACAATTAAAAATCTTATCTTTAACCAGAGCAAAATAACACTAGGGAGTAGCGCCAAGACTTGCAAAAAGTGACACACACTGGAATAGCAGCGACACTAGCACCACTTAGCGCTGGCTCCAATAACTTCATATTGTGAACACGGCAGAAAAAAGATGAAAACTTCACCTTTTCCTCCATGGGTGCAGACCTCATCTTGGCTTTACTAGACATTTCTAAACACGGAAGTTTGTCTCGGTTTAAATGCCGCAAGCGTCCGTTTGCAAAGCATGGAAAGCATAGGTCTTGACGCGACACTAGCACCACTAGCGATAGTGAACTTCCCTATACTGAAACTCAATCGGTCGTGCACCAGCGCTGGCTCCAATGACTTTGTATTTTGAACACAGCAAAAAAAAAGATACAACCTCCCCTGTTTCCACGATGCGTGGAGACCGCATCTTATCTTTACCAAAAATTTATAAATCCGGAAGTTTGTCTCGCTTTAAATGCCGCAAGCGTAATGAGCGGCGCTATGAGTATGACCCGTTTGCAAAGAACAGAAAGCATAGGTCTTGGCGCTACTCCCTAGTGTTATTTTGCTCTGTCTTTAACGGCTGAAACTACTAATCGATTCAGCATGAACTTCATCTTAGGTAAGGCTGACGACATTATTGGTTGGTATCAACCATCTCACTATCAGGTATTTTTTGTATCTGTGTTCTATTACGGAAAAACTGTTTCGACAAACCCTGCCACAGAATAACATTTTTTTTTTGCTTACCTCCAGCTCTCCCTCTAATGCAGTTAGGGTTGCAGTCCAGTGATCAGTCATTTGCTTCTTCATTTCGCGGACTTTTACAAGGGCAGCAGCTTCATTAGATCGTCGATCGGCACGTTCCTTCTCCAGCATCGTGCAAGCTTTCTAAACAGAGATAAATATATATTGTTTAATAATGATGACTGACGGTGATGATTTTATTTGTGACCCGTAAAAAAAGAACGAAGACGGATTATGAAAAGAAACGAAAGAGAAAAATTATTTAAGAACAGCTAGACTCCGCCAAAAGGATTTACCGCAGTCGTGATTGACTTTATGTTTCAGTTTGTCTTTCCAGTATGCCATAACTGTGACACTGAGAGCCAGTAACCAATCGTACAATACAGAACATAAAATCCAATTTCATTCTATACTAAAAACAAATTCAAGAATCTATTGTAGACTGGGAATTTGCGTGTAATCTGTGTTTTACATTGTACGGTTATACTGTTTAATGATATTCGGTGTTTTAACATAGTAGCTGGCTCGCTCATTGGGTTTTATCGGCCGGGTTTTCGGGTGGATCTTAGCCAAAATTGTAATGTGTTTTGTGGGGCGGTTGCCCGTTACTGGTGAATCATGGAATTACTATATTTTGTATGTAATTAGTTCAAGTCTTGTTGTTAATATTGTACCTGGTTGTTGTCATTCGACTTTGCGTCTCTGGCTCCAAAAATCTGTCTATTTTGAACAGTAGTTCTACAAATACACCTTGGATCTTATCTTGAACCAGGTATCGGCGCTCTTGGGCCGTATTCGGGGATATCTACAAGGCACGCGACAAAAACTTGAGAACAAAATCGGGAAAATTCCCATTCGAATACATAGAACAAACGTACCTGCAGTTCAGCCCCTCTGTCCCGTGCTAACTTCTTTGATTCGTCCAAAGCAGATTCCAAAGTCTTGACTCTCTCGTCTGCTTGCCGACGTCGCTTTATCTCATTTGTAAGCTTTTGTGTGATGTCGCCAAATTTATTTTTCCTGTGAAAATTTGTTTTTAGCACAAAGTCGAATAGAAACCACCATAGACGCACCTGAATGTCCCCATCTCTGGGCACGCAAGGTAAAGGAGGCCTTAATGAACCTGTGGCAGCCCTTAATGAGCCCATTTTGCCACTCCCCCCCCAAAAAAATAAAAAAAACCAAGAAATAAATCAGAAAAAGTCTCAACGGTATCACCTATATTCGCCAAAAAAAAAAAGACTTGACTTCGTGAACAAATGATACTTCTAGTCTTTTTGGTAGTTTTTTTGCGTCTCTACCAGACGCAAGTAACATTTTACCTCCAAATTTCAAAGACAAGCTCACTCTTTTTTATGTTCGAGTTCGTATCTTTCCCGTACCTGACCAGACACGAATTACTGTTATACTATGAGCTAGTTCTGAAAAACAAACCATTATCCCCATTCATGAGGTCTTCGTGAAGAAATGATACTTATAGTCGTTTTTGGTAGTTTTTTGCGCCTCTACCAGACGCAAGTAAAATTTTTACCTTCAAATTTCCGATATGTTTTATGTTTGAGTTTGTATCTTGCCTGTACCTGACGACACACGAGTTACTGTTATGCTATGAGTTTGTTTGTTGAGGAGAAAAAAATTAAACTTGCTGAAAATTGCTGATTTTTTTTTTTTTCAATTTTCAGAAACCGATTTCTGATAACGTAGTCATTGTTATATTTCTTCAGTCGATGTAACCAACTGTTTATTTACACGCTCGAAATACAAAACGTCTGACTCTGACTGCATACCAACTAAAATACTAATCAATGAACTAGATTCTCCCAATCCTGATTCAGCCCCTGAGGCTCTACTACACGATCATTCCGCGTGATTACGAATACCGGACTAAGGCACGTGACTAACAAATACTTTGCATTACATGGCACAACGACCGAAGAACGGATACAAACACTTCAGTCATTTGGAGAGGAAAGGGAAGATCATCGTCTGACAGCGTAAGTAACAAAAAAATAGACAGGAAAAAGACTAGCGAATAGCGATCCAGTAAAATAAGCTGCTACTTACTCGTTGACGATGACGTTAACTTCAAGAAGACTCCGGCGCTTGTGATGCTGGTTCTCCTTGTCGCGATCGACTTCCTCAACTTTACTACCATTTCCATGCTTCCTAACAGAAAAACATGCAAATTAGAAATCAAATGCTCTTACACGCTAGCACCCAACAGAAAATATGTGAACTACTTAGGTTAAAAGTCCCTTGTACAACTTCAATATCGATCTAAATATTTTACCAATTCCGTGACATGGGGAAGTGAACTACTTAAACAAATTGCATCGATCCGAGACCGCACTGGGTGTTTTTTGCCTTCGATTTGTATGTTTTGCTCATCTATTTATTTACTGTACTCCAATTGCACTGCTCGTTTACAGACATGATGATCTTATCATGCGTATAAAGAGATTTTGAATAGTAAAATGCAAAACTTTCATAAAGTCTGACAATATTCTTGTTCGTTATAACCTTTCTCCTCTTTGCACAAAAAGTGCCCGGATGAGGTTGTTTATTTTGTTGTTCTTTTCCTTTGAATCTGATTGTAGACTCAGTAGGTTGATTTGTCTTTAGGCTTTGTCAGCTGTTTATATTCATGTAAACGTGTGTGAGTTTGACTGATACAATAGTGGCGTTTTTGATTGCCGATGAAATTTCCCCGGTAGACGAAGGAAGTTTGCCGATTCGTGCTTATTTACTGTTTTCGATAGCCGATAGCCGGTAGCCGTTGGAGGCAACGGCTATCGCCTATCGGCGAGTCCGAGGCCGATAGGCGATGTACAGGAATTTAGGCGATAGACGTTAGCCGTTGAGCACAAAAACAGAACAACGGCTATCGGCTTCCGGCGAACGTCAAAAACGCCAAAAAGTCAAACGGCTACGCTATCGCCGAACTCATCGGCAATCAAAAACGCCACTAATACATGGCTCTTCGGTTTTGAAGGAATCAAATAGAGATAATAATAATAGTAGTAACGATAATACGTAACACTCGATCGCGGTACCACGCGGTTTGAATTCAACACAACTAAACTAAACCCGGATTTTCCGAATCACTTACCCCTCAGTCCTTGTGAAAGTGAATCCAACGAATGGCAAATTTCTTCCAGTAAACCCACTTCCTTTACCCAGGAAATCGTCAACCGAGACGGAGCTGGACTGCTGGTCAAACTCCTCGAAATTCGAAGTGTCGTCAAGACTGCTCACTTGAGGAACGAATTCAGGTACCACTGAAAGTAAAAATTAATAATAAGAACACAGCCTGGGGATATGGGTCAATACTGAACATCGATTGAAGCCTGGGGGCAGGGGTACTGGTAAGGTACTCGTGCCACGCTATCGCACTGCTGGGTACCGAGGCAACGGGCCCTTTATGGACTGGCCTTCCACCGTGCTCGCATTAACCGAGTCATACGCAAATAGCTCCACCCTGCAGCTAGATACTGTGCTTCCAACGATCAGGCATTGCCCCTTCATAGGCATAGCACATATTAATCGTACCCACAAAACGAGGACTTCCGTACGACTTGTCTACAAATTCCCCCAAATGGATGTGTAGCGTCATTTCGAGTAGTTGTTTTGGAGATAAATGGGAAGGTTCCTCAGGGTAGCCCTAGCCCATAAGAGTAGTTATTTCTGATTGTTTTTTTTCAACATATTTGACATAATAAGACCTCATCTTATTTTTTAGGAAAGTTTCACGAAATGCTACACGTAAACTTCACGTGCGTTTACTGAGTAGCCCGATTCCTAACATCTCCTACAAAAGAACAGGACACTGTCAGCGAAGCGTAGCCCACGGGGTACGACCCGGCTAGCGGAAAGTCAAAAGAAAAGGTTACGACAGGGACAAACACAAAATAAGCAACGGTTAAGCAGAAAGATTCCAGAAAGAATGCTAATTGACAGTAGACAATCCTGTATCACTTTTCACCATGAGCGGAATCTGCTAAACAATGAACTTTCAAACACGTCTGTTCTTATTACCATGTTACCCTCAGGTATAACGATACCTGCATAGCCTACAGGTATTTTTCGTACCTATAATGCAGACCGCATTCTACGGTGCAAAACAAACACAAACAAATCCTTGAGCGTGTCGACTTTGACACGGTATGGTATATCCGGCGTAACACTGACAAAGCACCGTAAATGAGAACTAACGCACCGGACGAGAAAATTCGCAGTCCATCAGGAAACTAGATGCCGTCTATACTAACAGCAGTGAGCTCATCCGAATTTTGCACTCGATACGTGGGAACGCAGCTCCGGCCAATGACCGAACTACAAAAGTTAACTGGGAGTAGCTTATGACATGTTAGGATTTTGCAGAAAAATGGCAAAGCTGTGTTCGCAATTCTTGTCGACTATGGTAACAATTTTTCCTCCATTTCCCGCGACATATAAATCCTTTAATATGGAAAACTTACTGTCTCGGATATTATCCCAGTCGATTGTATGGAAAAACGGGTGCCTTATAACTTCCTTGTGGCCATATCGCTTTGATGAGACCTCCAGTAGCGCTGAGATAAGAGTGCGAAACTCATCACTGGCAGGTTTGTCGTCGGGAAACTGGAGGTGATCTTTGTGGTTGAGGATCTGGTTGACAAGGATAGTCTTTCGCTCTGAGTGGAAGGGCGTCGTCCCATAAACCATTTCGTAGCCAACGATACCCATGGACCAATAATCGCACTCGATCTGAAATCACGAGGTCTTAGGAACGAATCTAGGTAGAAGATGACGCTTAGGTCCCAAGTCCTTATCCAAAGAGGACTTCCTAGCCGTAATCCAACTTTCAGCCTTTGCTTTGTATTCACACTCTTTTGTGTGCCATTGTCAGGCCGACAAGATTTTAGGCATCAAACAACTATATCCGGCACAGAGCAAGAGAGAAAATAACAATGTTCGCATCCAAACAAATTCTCGAAAACTAAATTGAATTTCAGCCAGGTAGTAGTCGACATCTTTGAATTGGTTTTGGTATTTTCGGCATTTACAACACTTTCTCGGAGATTATCCAATATATTCTCCTATTCGGTTTCCTAAAGCTCCATTTTCCAATATCTTCTCGGAGTTTCTTGCCACTCAGTTTCAATATGCCACTGCGAATTATTAACTGGTGATTCTTTAAACATTTCAAAATTCTGGTTCGAATCCGGATTCGCCCATCTCTGGGCTATGGCTACAAAAAGAGACGACTTACCCCGTAAGTAGGCCGTTTGTTGCTGTCTAGCTCTGCTTCCATGGCCCTCAATACCTCCGGAGCGATATATTCCGCGGTGCCCACAGGCATGCAGCTAGAAACCTTCCCATCTGAACCGAGTCGAGCTGCTGATCCGAAATCCGCCAGTTTCAGGTGGCCTAGCCGGTCAAACAGGATATTTTCGGGTTTAATATCTCTAGAATAAGAAGAATCAGATTAATTTCTTCTTCCGGGGTTTTCACACTCAAATAGCCTACATTTGGTCTTGTCGATACCATCTTGTCTCTTGCCATATATTTATATGTAGTTTGAATAGTATGGAAGAAATGAATGAACGTGTTTCAATCAATCTTTATTTTTATGTACATTTTTTGCCTCTTCCTCGAAGTGGCACAAACGTTGCACCAACTCTTCCACTTTTAATTCAAAAATGTAATCTTTTTACTAGCCTACCTGTAATATATATATTTATTTTTGCCCGCTTACAAAAGGGAAAAAGCGGAGTACAAGGAAAAAGAAAATAAAGGAAACTGAAGAAAACAACAAAAAATATATACACACACTAAACATGATACTAACCTATACAACAAATCGAGTTAGCAAATGGTCTGTGCAAGTATTTAAAGCTCTTACTCTAGTACTTTTATGTATTTTTTCGGTGGGGTTTATTATTTTATATTTTGCTGATAATTCTGTGTTTGAACTTCGGAGAGGGACACTAAGCAAGAATTTAGCGTACTTGTAGTACGTGGTACGAATTTTTCTTTGGTCTGTTATTTTCAGAATTCCCAAAGTGGCGAAATGTAAAGTATGTATGGTGTAACTACTGCATTAAACAGACGGGCAAGGACAAACCGGTTGACACTGTTCTTACATTTTACTGAGCGGCCGTAACCGCCGCGCATCGCTTTGCAGACATTCTCCACTAGCGTTGTTCTCATTGACCGAATAGTTGATTATTTTATAGTTGATATTATAGTTGATATTATATATAGTTGATATTATTTTATAGTTGATTATCGAATAGTTGATAATTTTACTTCCTTCAAGTTTTCTCTTTCAATTTTTACAATAATTAAAACTACTGAAAATCAAAATCAACGAAAAGCATTCAAAACATTAGGCTATTCAACAATATGAAAAACGAGTCAAAACACGAAACCAAGCCAAATAAACTAAACTAAGGAGCACAACAGACACCGAGAGGTACCCTTCCGTCATACGATAACTCTACTGTGGTGGCAAAACAACTACACCAAAAGCAAGGCTCGGAACTTTTTACACACTTCTTAATCAAAAGATGATACCTTCTTCGGTACGAGATCTTCGGGTTTAGTATCCCTCGAACAATATCTCTTTATTTCTTACACACTCCATATTTTGTATGTACCTATTTCAAATTTAGCTGTTCAAACCGGCCTTTCGCCATTGTTTCACTTTGCTTACAAAACGATTGTAATTTCATAAGGGAGCTTACCCGGGGGCTAATATAAAAGGCTGAATAAGCAAGGGGTTCTTTAAAGATCAAGAGACACTCACCTATGCACATAACCCATCTTATGCAAGCTCTGGACTGCCAAGGCGAGCTCAGCAATGTAGAATCGTGCCGCTTCCTCGCTAAGCGAGCCGTCGAGTCTGTCGAGAAGACCGAAGAGATCACCACCAGGGTGGAAGTCCATAACAAGGTAAAGATTGTGCGGGTCTTGGAAAGCGTAGCGAAGACAAGTTATCCACTGAGACGCCGACTGTGCCATAATATCCCTCTCTTCTTCATAAAAGGTAACCTAACGAGATACACAAAATTTTCAGACCTGGTATGTATCAGTTTGATCAACTTTTTGAACATCGTGTGCAATTCACTAATTTTACTAAACACCAATATCCAATATGACTACGTCCACAACACGGGAACGAGAAAAGTCACCCATACGAATCTCAAAACTGATTCGAATCCTATGTAAATCAATCAAGAACGTTTGTAGTGGTCAGGTTTGGTGATGTTTCTGGCTCTTCGCTAGTTACAGGACGATTCTTCATCGCCATGAAGAGTTAGTCATCAAGAGTATTACGGATTAGCCGAAGGGTAGAGCCAAACATAGATTAAGGGCATACGAACATAGTCAACATGAAATAGAATGTGGTCGAACTACATCTAGAAACACTAAAGACACAACCAACCCCGCAAATATAACGAGTGGGGTAACAGACAACGGGAAGAGGGTAAAACAGGCAGCTAATAACCGTTATCATGCAGGCAAACAAAGGAAGGGACAAAACTATTACACGTAACATGTTACATGTCGGCAAAACTGACTGAAGGGTAGCCTTGGACTTGGACAACTTGGACTCGCGCTGCCAGCTAATATGCTGGAAATTTTTGGAGTAAAAAAATAATGTAGGCTATGTGTTGCGTTATGGGAAGAGTTGGTTATGAAACATTAAACAGTTGGCGAGGCTCCTCAGCGCAGCTCTAGCACATAGGGATAGCTGCTTACAGGGGGTATTTTTTTTTTGTTTCTATTTCTTCTTCGTGTTTTTGAGATCCCAAAACGTAAGTGGAGGCATACCTATGACATCGCAAAAGTTGTCCGTCTGTCTGTCTGTGAGCACGATAACTCTCGAAGGGAACGAGATATTTTGATGAAACTTGGTGTGAGCATTTTTTGGGTCAAGAGTAAGGTCGAGTTCGTAGATGGGCTCCGTAGCCCTACATTTAGGGGTGGGGGAAGGGGTTCAAATTATGGGACGCGCAAAATATTTTTAAACAGACAATGTGATAATCGAGTATGGGGTAAGAAGACATGATGATCACGAATATGAAAACCATTTTGTCGCCGGACAAGTAGTTCGCCCGGAATCCGGCCAAAACCGGAAAGTTTGTTAAAAGTAAAAGTTTTGTTTGAAGTTGATTAGATGTTCGATCTAGGGTTAAAGGCATGCTGAACATGAATATGAAAACCATTTTCTCGCCGGAGAACTAGTTTCACCCTGGATCCGGCCAAAACCGGAAAGTTCGTTAAAAGTAAAAGTTTCATTTGAAGTTGATTAGATGTTCGAATTAGGGGTAAGAAGGCATGCTGAAGACGAATATGAAAACCGTTTTCTCGCCGGACAAGTAGTTCGCCTGGAATCCGGTGAATCATGAAAATATTAAATTTTTTTTTACCATGATTTCTAAAATTCGTTTTCTTAATGATTAGTTGTTTCACCTTAATCCTTTTCCAAAGTTCAACAGTAAAAATCTTCAAGAAGTCTAGCGGACACTGGAGAAGACAAAACCGATTTGGCTGGATCAAATATTCGGTTTTTGGGATCCCATCGGAACCTTTGGTCTTGTTACAATGGCCGTTAATAAAATCGTATATCTACGTCCCAAATACGACGCTTGGGAAGAAATTTGTTCGTTTTAATTTTTGTTCTTCCGTCTTCGTGTGATCTGTAGTTTTGTTTACGTTGAGTTTAGTGTGATAGCTTATTTTACAACGTGCATTGTCTTTTTTGTTGTACTTCGTCACTAGGGGTACATGCCCTCCAATGTGTTTTGACGGGTTATAAATAAACTGAATTGAACTGAATATAAAATCGGCAGTAATTTTCCCAGGCCACAATGTTTGCCCTTTCTTCAAACAAAGATGATTTCATCCAGTGTGCTTATCTTTCCTTTTTGTCATTGTTAGCTTTCATTTATTACACTGTTACTGTGCCATCTGAATCGTTTGTAATGAAGTTTTTTGTCGTACATTTATACACCTTTAATGTATAATAGTGTTTTGATGGAAAATAAACAGTAATAGATTCAATATTGTCTGTGAGTGATGGAGTCGGGCACGACATCTAGCACAGCCTGGAAATTTCGAGCCGCGGGAAACCGTTTCAAGGGGTAGTTCGGCAAGCAATTCAATTACGTACTTTATCGTGTTGCACGATCAAGGCAAACAACTTACATTCTGCAGAGCTAGGGTGTCTGCTTTCTTCAGTGTTTTCATCGCATACACATCCCCCGTCAGCTTTTCTCTGACGAGTTTAACCTCGCCAAAGTGTCCGCGTCCGATAACTTGCTTGATTTCGAAATCAGATATGTTGACGCGCAGCGAACTGACTTGGGCGACAAACGGCCGAACTGTAAGGATAGAAACGTAAATACAAGAACAATCCAAAACCAAGTGCCAATCCACACATCTTTCAACGCATATGACAACTCAAGAACAGTTTAACTTTATCCCATTTTTGTTCCTTCCTTGTCGCATGCCAGGTAACAAGACCTATCGAGGAAAGTGGGGTTCGAATTCCTCTTAAAGGACCCGCCGGATCTATAATGCTAATGCAACCTACTTCCGTAATCGACCTATCAATAATTGATATCAATTATTCTTAAACTTGGAGACCTGTTTAACGAGAGCTTCCTAACGACAACTCACTGGTTTCCACACTTACCTTGTTTCGCCACTTTCGATGCGTATCATGCCCCTGACTCTTGTTTGTGACACGTTCCGTCGTATCAACAACCGGTTATGTGAACTTGACCCTGTTTCTGCTTGAAGTCAAAGGGCCTGGACAAAGGCTTAAACAACGAAAGCCGTTGGTAAAACAGAGCGTAGTTTCAAAGTATTCAACTATTTTTCAAATTCTGAAACATGCACAGTGAACAGTGCGAGGGGTTAAAAAAAAGTGAGAAATCCTGCTGCACCTCACTAGTGACACATCTTCCGACAGAATATTTGCGAAACAAAAAGTCCCCATCCCGGAGAAAATAGTTGTTGCCTGTGGGGACGGCCACGGGCAAATGAAAGTTTATTTGTAAACAAAAAGCCAAAGTTAACCAAGAGGTCGCGTGCACACCATAAAAAAAAAATCTTGCAGGATTTGCTACTGGGATTAATATTGTCTCTACTGAGAGCAGATTATTCTAATTCGGATTAATCTTATCCCAGTAGAGATAAGATTAATCCCAGTAGAAAATACTGCAGTTTAATTTCATCCTTACTCGGAGAAACTATTTACAGTGCAATGCAGCTGAGCTGTTGATCTTATAAGCCGTAACGGCCTCTTTGGTATGGCCGTCCTCGGGTCCAAAGGCCGTTTCCAAAACTCAACCTGAACGCTGAAACGCAATTTCACAAGCTTAAATGCGTGACCTATTTAATCACGGTTGTTTTGAAGTTGACAATGTCACTCACTCCAATACTGTCACTTGAACATGGAGGTCATTGCTACTAATTGACATGGAAGTATGAAGTTACCAGTCAGGGTAATTATAGAACGTTGGACATAACTTGAAGTTAGAACAATGTGAATGTACGAACACTGGGCACGTGTCGTGTCCCCGCTGCCAGTTCGACAAAGAAGACAACTAAACTTTCAAGTAATAATGGCCGATGCTAGAAAGGACCAGTGATAGGGAACTTGTGAAGAAGTTGGTTTAATAATTTTCAAATTAGGCCCATGGAGCCCCGTTAAGAAGTTGTTCATTTTGTATGCCAATAAACTAGTGAAATCCCGTTTCCTTAAAGGAACAGTAAACTTGACTACGCAACTTTCGGCCACCGAATCGCCCGGGGGGGGCTTAGATAAATATACAGGGTCTTATTGTCGACAGCCCCCCCCCCTTCTTTGTTATCTCGAACCGTCTCGAACCCCGTCCTTAGTGTTCCCAAAGCTAGCTGGCAGGCCCTTGCCCCTTATGCACTGTAATTATGCACTTATGTACTATAAAAGTTCGCCTTTTTACATGTAGACTACAGACAAACTACCTCCCCGACAAGACGGCCGGGGTTCGATTCCTAGTCGCGGCACACAAACCTTTTGCTTTTGCAAACCTTTTGCTCAAAAGTCGAATTCTCGGAAACTGCCCGGAAACTGCAATGGTCGTAACGAGAATTTTTCTTACTCTCAATATCGACTCAGGGTACATTCTTGATATGTTAGCTAGCTCCCCGAGTCAAGTTTGAGTCAAGTTTTCTGTTCCTTTAAAGACACGTACAAGTGCAGCTTCTGGTGATGAAGTGGGCTTTGTGAAGAACTAAGTCATGACAACTTATCATGAGGTCAAGGCGATGCGTATGAGACGAAAGCATTTTAAAGACGCAACGCGTTGCTCCCACTATTATCTATTTTCTGTGTCTGTTCCAATATTCAGAACTATTTGAATACTGTAAAACTAGACTCTGTTTTTAACAAATTATCCACGGCTCTGGCTATTTTAACCCTTTTCCCAGGCCCATTGGCTTTTAGCAAAAACTCGGCAAAATTAAGATAACCGGTTTCACGCATGAATAGCATGAGACGCGAACACTCGTCGGGAGCATAATGCACATGGAGAATGTAACATATGGAATTTGGGTCTCCGGGCTTAAGAATTAGTGAATAGAATTGTGAAGTAGGTTGCATCGGCGTTATAGACAAGACGGGTACTTTAAGATTTATGAAAGAACTGCAAACTGTACTGACAGCGAAGTCAGCTGCGAATTATTGCAAGGGTACTCTGGCAATTCCGCAACCCGAATGGGAGACGAAGGAGAGGGGGGATCCTTGCCAGCGAGCTGAAATATCGCCGGACGAAATCTAGGCTCAACTATCCGTTTTGCACAACAAAGCATGGTTCGCAGTCAGCTTGAACAAAAGGTACTTACATCTTTCCAGGAAAGAGTTGACGAATTTGTCATTCTTCGCACAGTCTTTGCTCAACTCATCGTAAACAGCAACCAGAGCGTCCAAAAGGACTTCCTTCGTGGAGTGATTAGGGTTGCCAAGCAGCTGGGCTGCTTTTCCATTGATGAGCTGTTGCAGGCGGTTCTGTCGGATCGTAATAGGCTCTGATGAGTCGGAGAACATCTTCTCCATTTTTCTCTAGTGACCTGAAAGCAAGATATTTTACACTTTGCTTCAAACCTTTCCGCTTAAGAACTTTTTTTTTAAATTTCGTAAGTGACTCTGCAAGCATTTTCCATTCAAATCGGTCTTCGATACTTGATCCAGATCTGAATGACCCGGACCAGGTTAGCTCGGAAGAACAGGACCAAATAAACGCCCGTAACGGGTATTCTGGGCACCATCGGAACCAAATTTAGGCTTGGTAAGTGTTCACCCCGTTTGTATCTTAAGGTTAGGGAATGTCAAGACGCCTTGGCTGCAACAAATCATCCTTTCCCAACGAAGTGCCCATCAAAGTAATCCAGGGTTGCTCCAGTGAATTGGCACCGCCTCTAACTGCAATCTACAACCAATGCTTAGCGGAAGGGAACTTTCCTTCCAAGTTCAAAGAAGCTTACATCGTACCCATACCTAAAGTTGCCAATCCATCAACGGCTTCAGATCTAAGACCTCCATGACTTCCACGTTCGCCAAAGTATTCGAGGGCTTCCTGTTCAAATGGCTGTACCGTGACATCGAAGAATTCATAGACGAAAGACAGTATGGATTCCGACCGAAACACAGCACCGTTCACTACCTCGTATTCTTATTGGATGAAATGCTAAATCATCTGAACTGCCAGGCTCCTTCGTGGACCTCTTTATAGCGGACATGATCAAGGCATTTGACTTCTTGGCGCATGTTCGTGACCGGAGCAACAGAGATGGGAGCACGAAAATTTCCATGCTAGCAAGCTTCTTAACTGGGAGAAAACAACGTGTACAACTTGGTGATCGATATTCGGAGATACTCATAATAACTTGTGGCACCTAGTGTTGTAAATGGTAAAACTGGTCACGGTAAAATTCGGTATTTTACGTATTTTACCGTAATTTTACTGACCCCCGTAAAACTGGTATTTTACATACTGGCCGAACTATATGTCCGGGTAAAAAATGATTGTCATATGCGGATTCAGCATCTCTTCTTACCCCTAAATCGGACATTTAATCAACTTCATAATTTTCGGGTTTGGTCCGGGTTCCGGGCGAACTACTTGTCCAGGTAGAAAAAGGTTTTCACGTAAGTGTTCGGCATGCCTTCTCACCCCTAAATCGAACATCTAATCAACTTCAAATAAAACTTACTTTTAACAAACTTTCCGGTTTGTCCGGATTCCGGGCGAATTACTTGTCCGGCAAGAAAATGGTTTTCAGCGCGATGTTTTCAACACGATGTTCAGCTTGTCTTCTTACCCATAATCGACTATCTCATTAGCTGTTTAAAAATATTTTGTTTTCCCCTTAATTTGAAGGCCCTCCCCCGACCCTAAATGTAGGGCTAGAGAACCCATCTACGAAATCGACCTTTCCCTTGACCCAAAGAATCGTGAGACCAAGTTACATCAAAATATCCCATTCCCTTCGAGAGTTATCGTGCTGACAGATGGATGGACGGACAAATTTTGCGATGTCATGTGTATCCCTCAACTTACGTTTTGGAATCCCAAAAGCAGCTAATTTTTTTTTCTGCGAAAACAATGTTTTGTGATAGGCTACTGGCCATACAAATTGCAGTTCAAAGCATTCAAATACACATACCCAGCGTCCCCACTACCCATGAGAGAACTGTTTTTTTTTGCTGCTATTAGTTTCGTTTGTTCAAATAAATGGCATGCTTATTCCTCCAGCCCTACCATAAAGCCACCGCTTGACAATGGGTGGGGCTTAAATTTTACTTTGTCATGTGTTCATCACAACAAATAAAACGAACTAGAAAGAGTAAAGGAAAGGGAAAAGAAAAAAAAAGAAAAGCCGAGACACCTTCCTGGTCAGTTGAGTTCTAAAATATCTGACGCTTACAAAATCGTCATCGATCTGAATCCTACAACTGGTAGGACCTTGTTAGTGCTTTTACATAAAATGGAGTGTGTTGTATTTTCCCAGCAACATCGGATCAAAAGAGCAAAACAACATAAAGCCAGACAAAGTACCCACAGCTTATGAACTGTACTTCCCTTGCCAAGTACAAATTCGGACGACACAATTTTAGAAGATCTGGAAACACTGTTATCTGATTTTGAAACACTGATTTTTGTTCAGATTAGCGAATCTGGCACTCGGTTGTTATTGTCGTCTGTCAAAATATATGTCAAACGGTGAAAACAAACGTGAAAGCGGTACGTGGTTAACCATGTGCTTTACTACAAGCTACATCATCCAAGCGTATGATTCCCTAACAGACTGATAGAAAACAACAACAACATGAACATTGTTTCGGTGAGGTCTGTTGCATCTTACTTTGCTTACTCTGAACGGCGCCGAAGAATAATAAATCAAATCTAACTACTTACTGCTTAATCACAATACTGGGATCTTATAGTATTATAAGTAAAATAAAGTCAAACGAAAGTCACAAATGGTTATTTTTATTCTTTTAATCTTTTTGCTCACGTTTCCTTTGCTCTTGCGGCCAGTTTATGGCGTGCAATGAATCACGAAAGTTCTGCATTGCTTTCACGAAAGTCCGAAGCTTCCCGACACAAGAAAAACGAGCTTTCTACAAGAAATAAAAAGAGCCTACGTTAAACAAATAGAAAAAAGTTTTATTTTGCTAAATTACAAAAAGGGGTCCCGAATATGTTAACTAAGAACTCATCACCGAACCGCATCCAAGTAGTGGAAAGGGGTTGGAAAATTGCGAGTAGCAACCTGAAGAAAATGAATGTATGTGCGACTTTTCCGGTGTTTATAGCACTTCGTGTGGAAGGAAAGCTTCACGATACAGAGAGAAGAGTTGACTTTAAGCAGTAACCGAGGCAGTAACGTCGTACCTGGAGACCCTTTATACAAGTATCAATACTTCCCAAAGTATCGTATTGGGTATCGATACTCGTGCGATAAAGCCATCCACCCTAGCACTCCATCCCTTTGATTTGGAAACAAAGAAATTTGCCAAAAACAATAGAATCCATAATATCTCTTATCACCTCAAGTCAACAACACCCGGGGAGGGCGGCCATTGGCCTCCAACGGAAGGAAAGCGCCGGCGTACTAGACTACATCAGACCAGACATTCACCGAAGGAAAACAGCCCTAATATTAAGCAATGCAAACACATTTTCGGGCGAAGCGAGACTAAAAGGCTGCCAATGGGGTGAGAGAGACCGTTACCCGCAAAGACATCATCGTTCACAGCTGGTAGTTTTAAGAAAGGAGCAATCAGACTCATATGCAAATGGATGCACTTATCAATCAACAAATCGACAACACCCCTCCAGACATGGCCTGTTTGCTTCACAGTCTCGACCGGGATTAAGTCAAACAGAAACAATATTGACACAACCCACAAAGGATATAATAGACTTGCCTAATGTGCTCAAAACAAACTACAACGCAGAAGATCGGCTTTCACCACGTAACAGCGATCTGTTGCTTTGAGATGAAACAGAAGTAAATTGCTTATTACTCTGAGATAGATATAAACAGAACAAGCTTCCCATTACAGCTAACAGCAACCATCCCTCCAACTGGACGAGAAAGAACAGCAATATAAAAAAAACTTATCACCTCATTTTCCAGGCAGCACTGTCCGACACAATCTCAACAAAGAAACTTGGCGACCAAGTCCTGTTCTGCGTCCCGATTTTGCGCCTGAACTAAGGGTATATACATAATATTACACAGCACGAGTTGCAGAAAATTCCACCTGGCAACAGCGGAGTATAAAATCAGGTTTTTACCTTCCCGTATCTCCCTCCATAATGGCCATCCGCGCTTGAGCTATGTATTTACTGTTACAAGTCTGCAGAGCCCTTCACTTCACGAGATAACACAAAGGAGTGAGCCGATTCATCCAGAGGCTTGCGAATGCGGGAGCAATAATACTTGCGAACCGCAGCCACCATATCGGTGACGTGGTACTTATAGATGTAACTAGCGGTTCGCTTCGTCGGGACAGAAAGAGAATAATGATCGAACTACACCAATGCTAAATCAGCCCAGTGAACCTTCAGCCGGTACATCCGCAAAGATAAACTGATAATCAAGCCAAGCATACAAAGCCTAAGCAGTCAATAGTCTAGCCACTAGAAAGGAAGAGTGAATATTCGGAAAGAAGAAACCTGAATTCCGAGGGAGTTGGCACACAAAAATTAATATACACCAGAACTTCCATGCCCCAGGCATCTTCAATGTTCGGTTAAGATCTAGTACACAACGTGGTCATATTGGCTAATGCGTACACCGAGGCAAAAACTATCTTCTGTTTGAAGTACAGCTGAACATCGAACCATCGTTGGTCTTATTTCTTGAAACCCTGCTCGATCTCCAGACCATCTTGTCTGTTCTTTAGCTGTACACCCCATGTAATATTTCAGCTAACTAACTACAAGACGTGAGCCATTCCCATAGGTCCGTTGTTTCACTGGTATCCGCGTTTAGCATAGACAGATAACCGACAGTCGCGGTGTAGCCCGCAAGAGAAATGAAATACATGTGTTTGAGTATTAGAGCTAGGGTATTACCAAGAATAGTCTTGGTTTATTCTTGGTATTACTCGTGACGGACGTAATAATTATGTAGTTTTTTTTAACGGCTTGATCAGCCCTAGAGATGCCTCTTAAAGGACTCGAAGTTCGTATATATCGGTTTGTGGATTGATTATCATTATGTCCCTAAAATAGTTGCATCCGCTCTCATTACTATCTAGACTAATTCCCGCATTTTCCGTATTTGGCGCTTTTACTCGACGATCACTTATCGCTTCCGACAAGCTCACTGGCCAGAAATACCGGTTTTGCAACTTCCTCCATGTTTCTCATCAAAACCGGGGGGGAGGGGGGCTGCGCGAGGCTGAAAACAGCTGAGACGGATTTTTTTTAATCTTCAATTAAATGGAGACCAAGCTCAAAAGAATCATATAATTATGTTAGAATACTGGAACAGAAACTGTATCTACCTACCGAGGGGTTGCCCACTCTCGATTTTAGTGCACAGCAAGTGCCCGGTGCCGCGATGCCCGGTGCCGCGATGCCCGGTCGGTGCCGGCACCGGCTGAAACCTGTCGTCACCGGTCGTCACGTGTTAAAACATCAAAATAAGCATTTTTGGAGGCGTTTGAATGATGAATCGTCCAGTTTATTGTCGGCACCGGTGCCGGCACCGCCTATTTCGGTTGGTGCCGGCCGGTGCCGAGAAAGGGTGCACAGCAGGTGCCGGGGAGTGGGTAACCCCTCGCTACCTACAGTGACTTCAGGTTTGAAATATCTGGCAGAAAAATGAATGAAATGGACCAACTAAACAAATTCAAGAGAAGTCTCATCGATGAACGAAAATGAACAACAGCTCCGAAAAGGTTGAAAATACTGGAAATAAACATCCAATTCTTGATGCTATTCCTTGACCGGAATTGCTTCAAGCAAGACTAATTAACACACTACTACTCAAAGCAGTGGCATGCTGAATCCGGTGTATCTAGTCCAGGGTTGCCACATGTCGCACGCAGTGTGAATCGTCACTCTATCTGTTCTTGTCACTCTTGTCATACGCAGGACATAAAATTCACTCTATCTCAGAAAACCCCCATATGTGTTATTTTTCCAGTAGTGATTTCGACGAAAAGTGACTATTTCACGTTTTTCTATGAAAATAAAATGAAAATGTGCAATTCGGCTGTCCTCCGACAAAACCATAGTATCTACAAAAAACTCGATTTTTAGTTAAGAGTGGATCCCAACTAATCAGGCCACGAGGAAATGGTGAAATCAGAATTTTTCTACGAGGCTTTGTTTCTTAGATCTCACCTAGTATCTACACAAGGTCTCAACTTTATTTTCGGGCTTTACCTAGTATGAACATACTATAAATTTGCTTTTTCTCTGACCTAGTGTTACATTGGGTTGGTCATGAATAATTAATCATCGGAAGCGTTTTATTCATAGTTCAGAAAATATAAAAGACGTAAAAGAATATTCCATTTCCTCTTGGAGACTTAGAGTTTGGGTTGAACTTCCTGAAATAGTGGTTTTGAATATCCTGCTAAAAAACATAGATTTTGGTAAAGCCTCGTGGTTTCTGGGGTTTCCGAAAGAACCGCGAATGTGCAAGCTAACGGAAGTGGCGGTGGTGGAATCAGGAACTGGAGAGCGGTTTTAGAATCAGATACGTTTGAGATACGCATGAGACGCGAATGAGATACGAATTAGAAATAAGCCAAGAAAAGCTGTTGTGCATTGGACTATTTTGTGACCAGCAATTTATAATACAGTAAGTCAGCTCGAACCACCGAACGAAAGACTACGATCCCAAATACGCCTTTGAAGAGTTGAACGATTCCCCGTTCGCACGCTACCGTTATGTTCGCAAGTCGGGTTTAGCTCTCGGTCAGAGTATCGACATTGAACCGGCAACGAAAGGTCCATGGCGGGACCTCGGAAGTAAAGAGTAATAACACAAGTAATAACCTCTTCGGTTCACTGGTGACGCGTTGTCTTTCGTTTGGAAGGGAATCATAGGCTAGATATAGTGTTTTGAGTGTATTTTTTCTTTAGACCGGGTTAGTGAGCGAACGTAGAATGTCTGAAGATGACACATCAAATATGTCCCTTGGCACACTTTGCAAAATCGCATCTCAAGTCTCCACTTTCTCTGGGAGCGAAGACGTTTTGATATTTATTGAGACGCTCGAAAATTTAAAATTCTGGGATAAGTCTATTCAGAGCGATGAACTTATCCGGTTGGCATTCATGAAAACGACAGGTCAGGCGGCTAATTTCCTAACCAGTCACGCGAAATTTGAGTCATTCGATGATTTGAAGAAAGCCCTTGCCAGGCAGTTTGAACACACGTCCCTTAGGGCACGGTTGGTCCATGAAACTCTTCGTCTGGATGATGGCGAAGACCCGTTTCCGTTTTTCGAAAAATTGAAATTAAAAACTTTGAAACTTATGGGTTTGGATCAAGTTCCGTCGGCAACCGAAGGAAGCTTTGATGGCTATTCAAATCTTTTGAAAAACCTCCTCCTAGACAGCCTTTCCCCTCAACTAGGAATGCGGGTGGTCGCGAAGTGTCCCAAAGATTTTGAGGAGGCCACACAGTTTTTGATAAATGATTTTCGTGCACGTGAATTTGCTAAAGCCAAGTCGCCCCATGTGCTCTCTACTATTGCTTCCGCTTCATTCGAAACTAACCCTAGTGTACTAGCAAATAGAACCTCACGAGACGGTATGACCTCAGAAAACATACCAGATAAGTGTACCGACGGCACTATTTTCCGGCATTCGAGTCGCCCAACGTTTCGCCGTCGGGAACCGTCACAAATAACCGACTGTCAAATGACATAAGCAGCTTCAGGGGTAGATCTCGTGACATGAGAGGGGTTCGGGAAGGCTCCCATGGGAGGTCCGAGTCCCGGAAACCCGGCGGTTCGAATAAGAACTGTTTCAACTGCAACAAAACCGGTCATTTTGCTCGGGAATGTCGCGCACCCCGTACCATGCGTTGCTATAGTTGTCAAAGGGTAGGGCATTTGGCAAGACAATGTCGCAGCCAATCTGCCGGTCCTCGTCCCAAAGAATGTTTTAAATGTGGGAAACCGGGACATTTCTCAAGGGAATGCCATCTAGCTGAAAACTTCAGTCGTTTAAACTTGTAAGGGGATGCGCACGTCGTCACGTTTCGGTAAATTCTGATGCGCGTCCCATCCCTTATCGTTCGACTAAAATTATGGGAGAAAATTTTATAGCGTCGTATTTTGCTAATTGCAGTGGAGTAAATTGTAAAGTTTTGCCGTATGTTAATGCTTCTGTGTGTGGTGTCTCTGTACGCGCGCTTGCCGATAGTGGCGCCTCGATATCGCTTTTAAGTTATGATATGTTTTTGCAGTTACCCGATTTAGTTAGGTCAAAGATAGTTAAAAACCATAATGATGTTAGCAGTGCTACCGGCCATTCCATGGAAATTATCGGGAGTATTTCAGAGAATGTTAATATTGACGAACATGAATACTTTGAGACGTTTTTGATAAGTGACAAATTGAAAATACCGATGATATTAGGTTATGGATTCTTGAAGAAAAATGACCTATTAATTGATGCTAAGAATGACAAATTAATCCATAGAGGCTCTAACGGGGAAAGTCTGAGGTCTGTTTGTCAGTTTTCCGACCCGTCGACAAATCTGGTCAACCTTAAAGAACAAATGAAACCAAATTGTTGTTTTGCTCGAAGCCAGTCCTGTGGTCCACAGTCGATTCCTTGTTCCTCCGTTAGTCCTGTAGTTAATTTACCACATCCCAGCTACCCTTGTCCACCTCCTATCAATGAAAGTGATGGTTTTAAATCAGAAATTGGGTTAGGAAAACCGGAGGTCGAATCGGCGAAATCGCCAAAACGCATACATCGGCTTCAACTTGTGTCTAGGGCTAGTGTTAATGCCAAGACCAGTAAACGTTGTGTGTTATCTACCAGTAGGGGGCCAATAGATACGGACGGTTTATTTTTGGTTTCACCTACAAAGGAAATGAGCGAAAGATTCCCAGACTTAGTCCTACCGGAACAACTTGTAACTACTCAGGATGGCATGTTTCAGGTGTTCATAGAGAACTATTCGGATAAAACTTTGAAAATTCCCCGGTTCTACATGGCAAATGCCGAAGCTTGGGTTCCGGAAGAAAACATTTGCATGAGTATTTCCGAAACATTGAAACCCACAGAGGTTATTTCGGGTTCTGGTTCGCTGCCAAACAATGAAGTGGATGGGTTTCTTAAAATGTTCAAATTAGATCATCTTGCAAAGAACCCAGTCCGAAAGCAAAATGTTGAGAAACTTCTTATTGATAATCATGACGTGTTTGCGAAAGACGATTTTGATTTGGGCACTTGTAATATTGAGCCTTTTGTAATTGACGTTGGTAATGCTTCCCCTCAGAAAGTCCGTCCATATCGCATCCCAGTCCACCTAGAACCAGTTGCAAAGGCAGAAATAGATCGTATGTTGGCCTGTAAGGTCATAGAGCCAGCAACTTCACCGTGGCTGGCCCCTCTGCTGTTAGTAAAGAAAAAGGATGAATCTTATCGTGCCGTTACAGATTTTCGCCGACTGAATGACGTGACAGTTAGTGACGAGTTTCCTCTCCCCTATATTACTGCCATTTTAGACAAACTGCATGGTAAAAAGATTTTTTCTGTTCTCGACTGTTTATGCGGCTACTGGCAGATGACTGTCCACCCTGACAGTAGAAAATATACAGGATTTTCGGCCCCAGGCTACGAACAATATGTCTACGCGAAGCTTGCGTTTGGTCTCAAAAACGCACCCGCCGCTTATAGTAGAATTATGCATCGAATTTTAAAACATCTGTTTGATGAAGGGGTCGCCGTTTATCTCGATGACGTGATAAACGCCTCCGATGACGACGATTCACACATGATTTTGTTGACTAAAGTTTTTGCAGCTTTTCGCAAAGCTGGTTTGAAGTTGAAAGCACGGAAATGTGATTTTTTCAAGGAAGAAGTTATTTTCTTGGGTCACCGTGTCGATAAAAATGGAATTCGTCCCGATCCTAATAAGTTAAGTGCCGTACGTGACCTCGCGTATCCGAAAGACGTCAGTGAATTGCGATCCTGCATAGGTCTATTCTCATATTTCCGGAAATTTGTTCCCCAATTTTCGGCCATAGCGTCGCCTCTTATTAAACTTACAAAGAAAGAGGTATCTTTTGTTTTCGGTGATGAAGAAAAGAAGGCTTTTGAACAGCTTCGGTCTAAATTATTGGAAGAACCTATCCTTGGTCTTCCAGATCTTAGTCGAACAGCAAATCCGATGAAAATTTATTGCGATGCCAGCAACAAGGCGTGTGGGGGATTTTTGACACAAATTCAAAATGGGGTACAAAAGGTCTTGCAGTACACATCACGTACGTTCAATGACGCAGAGGTAAAACACGCCGCGGTTCAGAAGGAGGCCTTAGCCATTACGCACTGCATTAGGTCGTTTCGCCCTTACTTGCTTGGTAGAAAATTCATTGTCGCCTCGGATCATAAGCCTCTTCAGTGGTTGATGAAGAGCACAGGGAAGGATCTCACCGGGAAGTGGGCTAGAATGCAGATGGAACTGCAGGGGTACGATTTTGAGATTACACACATTCCGGGGGCTCAAAACGTTGTCGCAGACGCACTCAGTCGCCTTCCGACGGCTGATTCAAATCTCGAAATAATGGCCGTGGTACCAGGGGCGGACAGCCAGTTCTCTTCACAGGAACTGCGTAATTTGCAAGGGAAAGACGGGTTTTCGTCTGCGGTACGTAACTATCTTCAGCATGGCAGTGAGTTGCCCTCGCAAATCGAAAATCAAGTTCTGCGCGAAATCGAAAATTTTGTTCTAGACGATGGCTTACTTTGTTACGTTTACACCCCGTATCAAAACTGCCGTAGATCAGATCTGCGTGTAGTACCGGTTTTACCCCGCTCGCTTATTCCGGAAGTTCTGTTTGATTGCCATGATTCTAAAATATCGGGTCATTTTGGGTTCCTCAAGACATACGAACGTGTGCGCAACCGTTTTTACTTCAGAAACATGTACAACGTTGTCAAACAATACGTCCAGTGTTGCCTTGACTGCTGTCAACGAAAAGGCCTTAATCATACACCTAGGGCACCTTTAGGCACCATTCCCGAATCATCGAGACCACTCGATATGGTAGGCATTGATTTATTAGGTCCCTTACCTGTGTCCAGGCAAGGATCAAAGTATATAGTCGTTATAACTGACCATTTCACGAAATATATTGTTCTGTCGGCTATAGCGGATAAAACAGCAAAAGCTGTTGCCAGAGCGTTCGTCGAGAATTTCATTCTGGTTTACGGAGCGTGTGAACGTTTAATTAGCGACCAGGGTTCAGAATTCATAAATGCGGTATTCAAAGGCATCCTTGAACTTCTAGACATTAAGCAGCTTCGTACATCTGCTTACCATCCAATGTGTAACGGGGCGGTAGAAAGACGGAATAGGGATATTGCAAACATTTTAAGCCTTTATGTCAAAGATAGGGGACACTCTGATTGGGAGGATCAACTTCGTTATGTCCAGTTTGCTATGAATACGGCTTTTCATGAATCCATCTCAGATAATCCGTTCTATGCCATGTTCCTTCGCGACGTTCGTTTTCCGACAGACACTGTCATAAACAGTAGAGTTTACTATAATTTGGACTCCGATTACAAATCAGAGATGATTACCCGACAAAGAACTGCGTACCAAATGATCAGAGAAAACTCTGACATTGCTCGGGAGAGGCAACGGTTTTATTACAACAGAAATGAGAATCAGAAACCTATAAAGGTGGGCGTTCTCGTCCTGTTGCATACTCCACCCGACGCGCGGCTACGAAAATTAGACAAAATACGATGGGCGGGACCGTACCGGGTATCGGCAATTTTAGAGAATGGGTTAAATTTTGAAATCACACGACTATCAGACGGACGGGTGGAAGTTGTCCATTATAATCGTTTGAAAACGTACGTTCCCAGGAGTTTGTGGGAAAAAGACGTCGTCCAGGATGAACTGATCATACCCCCTGATTTTGACGAAATTCCGCTACCCACACCCATAAATCTCCCGTTATCCCCGCCCACTACTGATCCGTTATCCCCGCCCACTATTCTTCCGTTACCCATCCCCGCAAAAGAACCGGCCCGGGGTAAACCTGAAAGTTCGCGTACCGGGAAAACAGTTACTTGGTGGGACAACACACCTTCGGCTCAGAAAGCTATTTCAGGTTGCGATCCACCAAATCTGTTTACTGAGGAAATGTATGATATCGGCACGGGTAATTTTACTGCTAGACCGGAATCGCCGGTCTTGGGTTCTGAACCGGGTGAGGATTTTCCAAAATTCCGTAAAATTCCCCTATTGACCCGCCCTTTAACATTACAACCGTACCACACCGATCAACCAAATGAACATGGGGACTGTAAACGACGTTATTCGGTGGGTTCTGAAGATATGGCTTGGGATGACCCCTACACAGAAACGCCTGTTCGGCGTCACGGTTTAGGAAGTTCTTCAAGTTTCGAGAGTGAGTCACTAGATGACGCACTAGTGAAAAGAGAGCTTTTCACACCGGCGAGAATTAGATGCTCCACGCCAACTTTTGGCGAGGAACCAATATCAAGGCCAGGTATCACGCCATCTTGTGATTATTACGAAAATCTGGAGGGTGCATGGTTACCGTCACTCGATCCATCTAACTATCGCCTACAGTTCGAGAGCCCAGTTCTTCCGGATCAGCGTAGTGATCCTGTTAATATTGAGGGTCCATCCGGGGTTATTAACTTTCCCCAGTCCAGTTCACGGGTTGACGGGTCCCCTGAATTTTCCCCTGTCCGACCGGAAGAAGAATCACCTAATCAGACGGTGATCGAGACACCTCAGTCTCGTAATAGTAAAGTGCCACGATTACCAGAAGCCGGAGGGACAAGCCCTCAGGACGAAGGTTCTGGTAAAGACTCGGGTCAGTCCGGACTCGAGTTAGAACCCGGTGTTAGGGTCAATAATGAGGGTAATCGTTCTGGGAGTATGCCTGAATTGAGGGGACCGTTCGGAGAACTTGATTCCGAACATCCAGAGTCGGAATGCCCCATTGACCTTAGTAGTCCACCACCAGTTTTAATTCGTGACAGAGCTTTAAGCCACCCTACGGTTCGTTCGGAGGCATTAAGATTACGCACACAAGCTACGAGGCGGGGCGCACTCCAAGGTGTGAGGTTTGATCTGGCCACCAGGGGCTCCAGACAAACGTCCAGAGAAATTCGCCCGCCAGATAGGTTCGGGTATGATAGACTGGGAAGCCCTTATCTGCCTGAGAGCAGAAAATAAACTGAGGTTAATATGGTCAATCTAAATCAATAATTAGTTGAATATTTCCCTTGAAAGTTTTATTGTGGTTTTCTAGTATTAGTTGTAAAAGTTACGTGAGAGTTAAGAAATAGAGGTGACAAAATACAAGATTTACAGGCTTCTTTGCAGACGTGCAAAAATGTACCCTATATTTTAACAGCCATAAAATAGCAAAACCAGTCGTGCTGATTTTTGCGGGTCATCCAGTAAAAGGTACCTAATGTGAAATCAAAAACAGAAGGTGATCCCAAGAATTAGATGAACTGGATACTGAGCTGAGGTAGAATAGGAAGTCTGATAGCGCATGCTCTGTATTTTGCTATAGCCAATTGCTTGTTAGATCGCTAGTATGTGTGTGGCTTACCAAATTATAATTGGACAACAGAGTTGATTTATTTATTTTTTATTCCCTGATTTCAGATTCATGAGAGAAATCAAAAATTTAAGTTAATAATAATAGATCCAGAGTCATAACATTAAGTGCACATTATGTTTTTACTATTGGTCTATTGTTCTGTGATACCCTCAAAAGTGAATGAGTCAGGCTCACTTCGGCCGGAGCGACCTGTCTCGGCACTGAAGACGGTTGCAGTTTCTAAGTTCCTCGTCCCACCTAAAATACCTTAGAAGAAGAAGATTGCCTAATTGTCAAATTAGAAGGAAGTTTCAAACTTCGTTAATCCGTTTTGTTAGCATAAAGTTTGTTTGATCCGTCACGAAAAATTCCGAATTCATGTATGACTTAGCCATGTTATGTAGTATAAACCATGACGTGTTTGTGTGACGTAATATAGAGCATGACGAAGTATGACGTAGTATGACGTAGAAAATACCTGTAACGCTTACGAAGACTCGTATTTAAATATTGCTATTCATGACGTAAATCTGCGGTCTGATTTTACCCAAACAACCGACGTCACTTTGCGGTTTAACGTCATATCGCAACTTTAATTTAATTCGAACCTGATTTGTATGAAGTTTGAGATTTGCTTAATTTGTTGTTCCAGTTTTCCAGTTTGAGATTGACAGGAGATAGACATTGGTTTGGATGATGTCGCAGGTCAGACAGACACTGCATCAGCCAATCGTCAGAGGTCAAAGACGTAAACCTGAACCTCAAAACAGCTTCACGGTAACAAGTATATCAGTAGAGGTATACCATCCTACCCCATGTTACCAGAATTGTTTAGAAATAGTTTCTTATGCTATTTGTCTTGTTGAAGAACTAAAGCCGCTAAGTTTAAATGGATTTATTCACTAGTTGAATTTAAAAACTCGCGGTTGCGTTGTCATTCGCGTATTTTAAACGACGGATGAGAAGTCGCGAGAAGTTTAAAGTGCCACGTAATTTGCGGTTTTGGCCTTTGAGACGTTTAAGTCGCGAGAAGTTTAAAGAGCCATGTAATTTGCGGTTTTGGCATTTGATATATTTTAAATATCAAAGATGTAGTGTTTTAAATACCGAAACAAGTGAACAGACAAAACGTGAAGGACTGAGATTCGGTTGAAAGAAACACGAAATTACCACAGAGAGAAAACGACAGAATGTAGCCCTGTAAGCGGTTACGTTATTTTTCCAGATTTATTGCGTTTATTATTTTACAGATTTTAATTCGCAAATCGCCGAGACAATAGAAATTAATTCAAGTATCGTCGTCCGTTTGGAAGCGGGGTGGAGCAACAGCACCGTCCACATACACTACCTCTGCAGATGGAGAACAAGAGACGAACTATCGCTACCGCTCATTGGGTCGGGAGTCAACCTGTATGTGGACGAGGAGTAGTCGGCATTGCCGGATGTTCTTAGTGAAGAACCAAGGAGAAACGTAGCTATGAATCATTTTCTTACTTTGTCGCCAAAACACGTCTTTATGGCGTCATTGATAACGTCATTGCGGAGTCGACACCTATCGAGATACCAGTTGAAGTATCCGTCGACCTATTATTGACACTTTCGTCACGCGCTCTCAGGTAGACTAAGCAACAACTGTTTATAGACGTACCAGTGAGACTACAACTGAGCAGTTAATCGAATTTCTGCCACTACCCGAATATAGTCAAGCTGAAGAGAGTTGAGAATGTGACTGTACCATTTTAAAACCTCGAATCATAGGTCAAATACAACACCAGTCCTAATGAGTGTAAGAGGTTACGACAACATATAATACGAACTTGTACATGAAGCATGAGCTTCATGGGTGACATAATTATCAGAATTTCCATACAGTTATAATGGCATAGGGTAAGCCAACAATTAAAGATACAGATGTGTGCAAGACGCATGTGTAAGATAATGCGCTACTGCTTGATCAGCGAACTTATCGAAGTGGTCATACTATTATAATGGCCAAGTACCAGTCAAATATTTTACGGTTACTCGTGGCTGAAATCTGGCGTGAAAAGACAACAGATTCCAGCCAACGGCTAGTAAAGTCTTACTAGCCGGCTTTTATTGTATGCTAATGTGCTTATTTGTTGCAGGAGCTGAAATCTGGTTGTATAAAGAAACGTCGTTGCAAGCTCATTCAACTACGCTGGCATAGAGGTCATGGAAGATGGCCGCAAGGAGAGTTCATCATCATGGCCGAGCACCAAGAGCCAATGGAGGAGAATACGAAATTAGATATTGATGATTGTAAATTTGACAACAGCTTTGGCAAGGCGAATTTCAGAGTCGTGGTAATGTAGTTCTCGTTCCTTGCGTCGCGACCACAGCTTCCAAGTTTGCACATGGTTTAAGTAGAACTTTAAAAAGGAAAAAGTTTATTCCTTCTTTAATTCTGGGAGGTTGGTTCGAAAGCAAACTATTCCAGATAGTTGATATTTTAAAAAGTAATTGTGTCGATTTTGCTATATATCTCATTTTAGATCTACTAAATTTATAAAGTAAAATGGAGTGATCAGACGTTTGTGATACTAATCCTTCTTTGTTGGTAGTTGTGATCGGAGAATCAAAACTTGATTTCGTCGAAATAAAAATAAACCCTACCCCGAACGAGATTTTTCGAAAGGGGGGAGGGGTGTAGAATTTATTTTATTGTTTTGAATATTTTTATAAAATATTACGCATTGCCAGGAGAGTAGACAGCTAGTAGTGCTGGAGCACCGACTTCGGGTCCATAAAACCCTGTAGTCACCGCTATGAGAACCCTCAGGCAAAGCAAGAGTTGAGGCTTTTAAGAATTAAGAATCTTATTTTCACAAAGCCGATACTGAAACTAGGTTGACCTGTTGTAACCTCAGGTTAGGCAGATTGACCGATTGGTAGAGTTAAAAATAATTGAAATCAAAATTAAGTTTAAGCAGTAGAAAGCTAAGTAGAAGATATCAAGTTTTGACATGGTTCTGTTTTGTCGGAGACAAAACTTTTCAGGGAAGGAAGGAGTGTTACATTGGGTTGGTCATGAATAATTAATCATCGGAAGCGTTTTATTCATAGTTCAGAAAATATAAAAGACGTAAAAGAATATTCCATTTCCTCTTGGAGACTTAGAGTTTGGGTTGAACTTCCTGGAAATAGTGGTTTTGAATATCCTGCTAAAAAACATAGATTTTGGTAAAGCCTCGTGGTTTCTGGGGTTTCCGAAAGAACCGCGAATGTGCAAGCTAACGGAAGTGGCGGTGGTGGAATCAGGAACTGGAGAGCGGTTTTAGAATCAGATACGTTTGAGATACGCATGAGACGCGAATGAGATACGAATTAGAAATAAGCCAAGAAAAGCTGTTGTGCATTGGACTATTTTGTGACCAGCAATTTATAATACAGTAAGTCAGCTCGAACCACCGAACGAAAGACTACGATCCCAAATACGCCTTTGAAGAGTTGAACGATTCCCCGTTCGCACGCTACCGTTATGTTCGCAAGTCGGGTTTAGCTCTCGGTCAGAGTATCGACATTGAACCGGCAACGAAAGGTCCATGGCGGGACCTCGGAAGTAAAGAGTAATAACACAAGTAATAACCTCTTCGGTTCACTAGTACCTGACAAACCTCCGCTCCACCAGCGGAGGAATCTCATGTTGATCTCACCGGAAAAACACTGACAAAACCTAGTATCTACCTTGACAAAACCTAGTATCTACCTTCTCATGTGTTTAAAAAAAAAAATGCCTTGTAATTAGTATAGTTGAAATCAGGGAATTATTTGCTATTTTTCCATATCTTTAAAGTATTAAAAATTATACGAAAAAAGAAGCAGCTTTAAAAAACAACGTTTTCGCGATTTTTCTCGGAAGCTACTCAGGTGCAGACACTAGGTTTTGTCGGAGGACAGCCGAATTTTTGCAGCACTGATTCCAACGAAAAGTTACTATTTCTTATTTTTTCATGAAAATAAAATTTCACTCTCTGTTTTCGACCAAAATACTCTCAAAGTTATTTCGATGTGGCAACCCTGGTCTCTACCCCTTCCTCGGCGGTTGCAATTGCCATGCTGGATATGGCACGAACAATGAAAATGATACTGTGAAGTGTTGGCCCAAGTTCCCGACCCCCTACCCTCTAGGATAGTCAAGTGATTTCTGGGATGGCCTACATAAAAGGTTCAAGCTTCTTTGTTCATTAAACTACTTCTCTCTCTTTCTCTCAACATACACTAATCTATTTTAAGTATGCCAAGTTTTTTCAAATATCACCGCTTTGGATTGGATACACCCATTTCAACAAAATACTGTTTCACAGATCCAATTAAACAGACAGAAAATAGATCGGCGTGATCGGTTTGTGCCTGGTCTGGACACTTGCCATAGTCTCAATACAACAACGTTGTAATTTATTTTTTACATAGAGTCAGTGTATATTAGTTGTGTGCCATTGTTTTTCTTTCCTTTTCTTCTTTATTTTTCTCTTTTCTCATGTTATCGTCTAAGACGATGTTTTGTCATATGAATGGGCAACAAATCAATCATCCTCATCAAGTGAGTAAATTCTTAATAGAACAGATACTGGGAAAGTAACTCATAACTTTCACTAGCCTTTGGTATTACAAAATCTCCATTTGCAGAAAACTTAAGCCCTTAAAATTGTACCTTACCTTACCTTCGTCAAGACGGTCTTTAGAACAAAGTCTGTCAGAAACAGAAACATCATCAGCAGCAGGCTTTTTCAGAAACCATGTCAAGGTTTTCGAAAATTCTGCAGCTGAAAATGTCGATCCCAAGGAAACTGCACAACTGCCTGAAGAGTTATTTAAAATTGACATGACCCTTTCTGTGACCATTTCCTGCTGGTTTTGTAAAGTTATTGCATATTACCATGGTAAAAAGAAAACAGAGCTTTCATTATTACTAGACAAGCACAAATCCACAAGTAAATTTACCAGACTCTTCTGAGAACTGAGAAAGGGTTTACTGCTTAGAATTACTTACTAAGGTTCTGGAAGGGGTTGATAAAAGGCGTTTTTCCGAGACACAATTGTGTGCCACAAGTTGAAACTCGCGGAAACGCCGTTTTGTCGATTTTTTGGGGCGGTAATTTCAAATGTCTAAAAATAAAAATAAAATTCATGCAAAATCTCAATAAATAGAACGCCAGGCTTACGTCCTTGCCATTCGGTACAATAAGCATCCTGGGTTTTATTTCTATCTGCTTGAAAAGTAGTTAATTTTATTGTTTTGACGCTTTTTTGCTGCTTCATTCGGATTTCCTGCCCGAATCGAGCCACAAAATCGACTATCACTTCGCCAGTTTTTTGTCGAGTTTGAGCCACAAAAATCCTGTTGGTCGCGGAAACACACTTGGGGGCCGCACGAAAGTCCACGGAAACACTTTTTCCGAGGCACAGTCGACCCACAAAATGTTTTTGGGAGCACAGAAAAATGCCTAAAGTGCAAAAAGTTATTTCCAATGTCATCTGCTTTGAGATCCCAGTGGTTCAGAATGGGGAATTTTGCCTCACATTTGCAACCTATGACTATGAAGCAGGTAGGTCAGGTTACAAGAAATGCCTGTTTTGTTTACGGTCTCCTGAACCAGTAAAACTTTACTCCAAATGGTTATTTTATGACCTTCACACAAACCTTGGACGCTTTACAGGGGAGACTCCCCAAGTTTGGCAAACCCTCACGGGTTATGGTGCTCCAGCAATCTCAGCATTAGGCATGGCCTTGCCTGCATTTTGCATAGGGTACTCCTAACTAGGTCTATCCAAAACAGGAATTTGCGGTAACCACCATTGGCATACAACTTTCAAACATCTATAATAAGAGAATCAGGTATTTCTGCTCCTAGGCTGGGGCAGACTTAGCTCGATGTCTAATATGTCTAATACACAGATTTGTGCACATTCCCAAGCCCAAACAGTAATTCAAGTAAAGTGAAGTCATTTATGACAAGTAAAGTATTTTATGACCTTCACACAAACCTTGGAAGCTTTACAGGGGAGACTCTCCAAGTTTGGCAAACCCTCACAGGTTATGGTGCTCCATCAATCTCAGCATTAGGCATGGCCTTGCCTGCATTTTGCATAGGGTACTCCTAACTAGGGCATACAACTTTCAAACAACTATAATAAGAGAATCAGGTATTTCTGCTCCTAGGCTGGGGCAGACTTAGCTCGATGTCTAATATGTCTAATACACAGATTTGTGCACATTCACAAGCCCAAACAGTAATTCAAGTAAAGTGAAGTCAAATTAAAGTCATAGCCTACATACTCTGTAAATTCATTTTTTGCATAGTTGCTCTTCACCTTCTAATGACCAGGAGTCAAGACTAAGGTATCATGACCAAGAAGTCAAGTACACAAAACAGTTTTGCATTACTTTTGTGACCATCCCAACCCAAGTACATTAAGCCCTTTTGGGATTACTAGACTGGTCCAAAGTAGCCTACTGCACCACACATCAGTTTTGCATTGCTTTTCCAACAGTCCAAAATCTAAGTATCTTACATTGTAGCTTGGAGAAATTAAGATTTTCCATCCGACAAGGGTTAAAAGACGTTTACAGGGAAACTACATCTTTACATCAAACGAAAGCTGAAACACTTGACTCTCAGCTGATATTAGGTTCTTAAAGCGTCTGTGCAAGTAACTATACTCACTCATTCTTTTCTGCAAATCCAGTTGCATCTCTCCAGTCAGTGAGCTAATTTTCACAGAATTTCTTTCTAACAGAATCATATTAAGCCTTCTTTTCCACCTAGCACATGAACAAGCAAAACATTTGGTCTGGTGACTCTGGTGAGGATTGAACCCTCAATCTTCTCACCCACAAGTGCCAAAATGGGAGCAAATGACGTAGAAAGACTGATGAAGGGCCATAGTCTATGATTGCTTTTTACCATTCATTTTAAGCAATTTCTGACATGCAAAGGGAAAAGGAGACAAGTGCAAAATAATTCGGAACATTCTGTTCGCTAGTTTTAAAACAAATGCCATCTCTATTTTACTAATAGGTGTGGGGTAGGACAAAAATTGTGGCTGATACCCAGGCCACAAATCACAACTGAGATGTTAGGGCATGAGAATCAGCTTCAAAAGCTAAACTTTCATTCCGATTCTCGATTTAACCCCATCTATACTGGGATCTGTGCCTTTCCTCTATGCTACAAACGGCCACTTATACTGTATTTCAAAGTAGAATACTGTATTTCAGACAATTCTACTTTTAATTTTCTAATCTACTATAGTACTACTTTATTTCTACTGTTTTTGGCCTGTTAATACTTTATTTCTACTCTAAAACAATCTGATTTTGATATAAAAAAAATTATAAGGTTTTTTTAAATTCCTGTATAAAATTCTCTCAATTTTACCATGTAAGAGGATTTCTACTAGGCTATACTACCAAAATCTCTGCATTTTTAGCAGACAACAGGATACATTTTTGCCTGTAGTGCACATTTGTTAAATCAATTATGGTTTTGCACCAGCATATATGTATTTTTAGCAAAAAACAGGTCTGTTTTGTACAGTACCCGAGTACACAAAACAATAAATCTGTATTTTGGAAGAAAACTGGATGATTAAAAACATTGACTAGGGTAGCCTTGCAGCAACGTAATATTAGTTATGACTGTTACTATTCTTGAGAGAGCGTGATAACTACGACAATACAGCACTCGCCCCTCCTCTTATCATCGTAACTTGTATAACTTCAGTGGAACGCTACCTGGGGCTTACAGATTTTTTTTAATAGTTTGTTAAAGGTCATCTGAATGAAGTCTAACACCCTAAATTGCCACTTTTACATACTGCTTACCATTTATCTCTCGAAAACCGGACTAAAATCGGATGAAGTTTCACCGTGCTATAATTTTCAGCATTTTTCCGACTTGTCTTGATCTTAACGCTCGCCGTAACAGTTGTAACAGTCCATGCGTAACAGTTCATGTTGTAACAGTCCACGCCGTAACAGTCCATGCGTTTACCCATCCATGCGCTGTTTATCCATCCATGCATTATCAACGTACGTTTATCCATGCGATAATGACAGTTTAAATATTGGCGCTAAATTTGTCTTGGGAGGTCGCAACGAATCGCCATAGGGAGACTTAGAACTTCAAGAGTGGATAGCGCCGAAATCACGGAGCGAAAAAATTCTTCTTCTTTGTACCGGTACTGTGAAGGACGATCTGAGTGGTTCATGGAAGTATGGTAGGATCGTTCAGGTGCCCTTTAAACAGTTAAATTATTCCTGAACAGTAGGGCACCAGATATTTTGGAGAATTTCCCTGCTTAAGGGGAATCTCCTACACAGGTGAAAAAGAATCCCCTGTAGAGGAGGTGATGGGGGGGGACAGGGGGGGATAAGTGGGACGAATTTTATGGCATATTCTAGTAAAGTAGACCTAAAAAACTGTCTCCAGGTCCATCACCCTCCCCCACCCCCCACCCAACTCTTCTAATCCTAAATAACATGGAAAATAACCAAAAAACTAGTATTTATATGTATTTCCCTTGTATCCAAAAAAGATTTCGAGTCCAGTCTGCATGACTGCTGTACTTGTAGCACTATTTAACACAATGCCTTACAATTTTGCTGATTTCTTCTTTTCTTGTTGGAGTTTACAAGCTCTTTACTTTTTCAGGTGCTTTCACCTACGGTAGAGAAAGCCTTGATACCGGAGAAATCATTTGTTTAATTAATGCCATTTGAGTGGAAGGAATCCCTTGGACAGCTGGTATTCCTAGATAAATTCCCTTTCTATTTAGTTAATTCAGTCCAGGGGTTACTCAATTTGGGTGTAATTGTTATTTATTGGCCAAACGATTTCTCCGGTATCAAGGATTTCTCTATGCTTGTAAACTCCAACCAGAAAAGAAGAAATCAGCAAAATAGTAAGGCATTGTGTTCAGTAGTGCTAAGTACAGCAGTCATGCAGATTGCACCCAAAAGCTTTTCCGGAAACAACAGAAATACATATAGCCTAACACTAGTTTTTTGGTTATTTTCCATGTTATTTAGGATTAGAAGAGTTGGGTGGGGGGGGTGGGGGAGGGTGATGGACCTGGAGACAGTTTTTTAGTTCTACTTTACTAGAATATGCCATAAAATTTGTCCCACTTATCCCCCCCTGTCCCCCCCTCATCTCCTCTACAGAGGATTCTTTTTCACCTGTGTCGGCTGTGTAGGAGATTCCCCTAAAGCAGGGGAATTCTCCAAAATATCTGGTGCCCAACTGCTGAAGAAGGAGAAAGTTGAAAATAAATAAGGGCTCATTAAGCACTGATGTGTGAAATAACGGACCTGGCGATTGCATTAGCTTAGCCTACTCCTGCATTAGCCATTACTTTAGTTTAGCCAGTTTAGGCACGCTTTTTTAAATAAAAATCTCCTTTTTCTTTACTTTCGTTTCAGAACAAATCTCCTTTAGTTAGTCTACTGTATTCTGGAGGACCACTGCTTTTTTTCAGGGAGGGTAGAGTGGAAACACTGGGCCTTGGCTTAATAGTACTATTTGCCTTGCCAAAAGGCTTCACAGTCAGTGTTTCCACTTCTACCGATTTTTCGGGAGATCTACCGAATTCCCTATCCATCTCCCGACAAAAAAAGAAGATCCCGAAACTACCGAAAATCTACAGAAAACTCTGAATCCCCGGAAAATGTTACTTTGTGTTGGTGGTCATTCTTTGTTTTTGATATGGCTGTTGTCTGTGGTATTTTAGGGATTTTTTGAAGGGTGTTGACGGCGTGATTATACCTTTTTTTGCGCGCGGACGACTACACTTAGTTTCAAAATTAAATACATTTCATTATTTTTCGAGCTTCTATCTGCTTCCGAAGTTCCCCTTCGAAACAGAGTCAACTTTGACAAAAATTGATCGACGAAATCCCGCATTTCTTTCCGGAATCGTTCTCTGAGTTTTTAGAATGTGGTACTTTATTCGCAAATCGCTTAAACACCTCCAAAAACATAACACAAAATGAAAAACAGTCCTACTGAAAATTCTACCAAACCCTGAGAGCCATCTACCGATTTTCTACCGAAAATCGCCGAGGTTTTCCAGATTGTTTGAAAATAAAAGTGGAAACACTGTTCACAGTGACACAGCACAGATTTTACTCATTAGGTCTGATACTGATACTCAGATAGGCCTAACTAAGTGTTATTGAAAAATCCCTAGCCTGTGCTAGGCTAATTATCATACCCCCAAAATTGCTCCAGTCCTAAGGTGTGACATATTCCTTACCTTGTCTACTTCACGAGTATTTTCTGTCCATTCTCAAACTTTTCAGGCCATAGTTTTTAAAATCAATAACCGGCTATAAAAACCGTTGGAAAGATTCAAAAATCTTCTTTTCTTCCGACTGGTGGCAAAGTCAGTGCCATCTAGTTAATCAAGTTGCCGCTTCTAGCTGCCGTGTTGTTCTCGGACTAAAAACAGGTAGCATCAAGATGGCTAAACGAGGTGCAATTTACTACCAAATCCTCATCTTTCTAACGGTAGTCAGAAACTTTTACGAAAGCATCGTTTTGTCTCAATGCATGCCATGATCATTTAGAGTACAAGTGGAGTGTATCCTCGTTAAATTCCAACGGAAACAATCTGAAATGCTGAAATTCCATGTTCGTTTCTTGTGAAAACAACACAATACTATAAGCTACCGTATTTGGTCCAAGCCCAAGCTTTTTGAATTATTCTTTTTTTTTCAAGCTTAGATTCTTGGCGAGGTGGCCCCCATTTTAGGCTAGAATGTCCAAGTTTGAAACGGCTCCAGAAATCAGAGTTGATAACAGTCTTCCGAAGTTATTTTTTTTTTCAAGCTTAGAAGGATTCGCGGCTCGCGAGGAGGTTTTGGTTCCATCAGGGTTCGATTTTGGTTACAGTAAAATTGCGCCGAAGCGTTAGCGGTCTAACAGACAAGGAGTCGGGAAGCTACACTACCTTTTGCGCAAACGTCAATTTTCTGGCTGGACTCGGGAAAAAAGACCTACGTCGAATACGGTGCATCCACATATTTCAAATACCTCTTTTTCCTACTATACATACCCCACCCCGTCACACGCGAAATTGATACTTGATCTGCCGTTTGTCAATCAGGAGTCAAGGCCAAGACCCACTGCTGCAATGAAAAATCTGCCCTCAAAATTTTCTCCATGGATCGCCGGTACCCTTTTTTACTACCCGTCAAATCTCCTCTGTGAGTAAGCTGATTTGAAATTGTGTGTTTGTGTTTTAGGGATCCCAAAACGTAAGTGGAGGACATCGCAAAAGACACCTACGACATCGCAAAAGGTGTCCGTCTGTCCGTCCGTCTGAAAGCACGATAACTCTCGAAGGGAATGAGAAATGTTGATGAAACTTGGTGGAAGGATCGTTTGGTTCAAGGAAGAGGTCGATTTCGTAGATTGGCTCTGTATCCCTACATTTAGGGGTGGGGAAGGGGTTTCAAACTAAGGGGCAAAAAAAATATTTTTAAAAGCTACTGAGATAGTTGATTTAGGGGTAAGAAGACATGCTGAATCCGAATATAAAAGTTACTTTCTTGCCGGACAAGTGGTTCACCCGGAATCCGGCGAAAACCGGGCACAAAATTTGTCGACCAATTTTTGGCTATATCAGTCCCTACCCCTTTATTCTCAAACCAGTATAGCTCTGCGCGTGGATGACGACAGTCTTTGTTTATTTTATGGACGTCGGAGAGATCTAGTGTAATCGAAAGTCGAAGGGGTTGATATATATTGTTCAAACGAGGAAATATCTTGTTCAAGTGAGGATTCACTGGTAATCGACAGGTCAAGTTCATAGATGGGTACTTTAGTCCTATCCTTAGAAGCAGAGGAGGGGTTTCGAATTTACGGTAAAAACATGTATGTAAGATATTCATTGAGGTGGTAAGGAGGTCCGCCGAATCCATATCTGAACTTAGTTTTCTTGCTGGACAAATGGCTCATCACGAATTCGGCCGAAACTGGAATTTTGGTTGAAGCTCAAAGTTGTTTCTGAAATCGATTAGAGATTCGGTATCGGGACAAAGAGACATGCTGAACCCATTTTTGAACTTTATTTTTAAAAGTATAAATCTTCAAGGAATCTGACGAAGACTGAATGGCGAAGACTGAATGGCGAAGACTGAATGGCGAAGACATGACCCAATTGTTTGAATTGAGAACCAGCTTTGTGCTTAGAACCAGCACAAGCTTAGATACACAGTTGGCAAGACCGGACCGGATCCGAACACTGTAGGGGGAGTTGGAGGGAGTGTTCCGGAATTCCGATGACCCCGACTTAAGATACTTCCACATGTGCTAGGACGATGAAACTTGGCAGGCATATTGTGGGGACCCGACGGAACTAACCTGGAAATAGTCACTTCCCCGATCAGACCACCGTGGGGGGAGTGGAGCTAGGGGAAATTCTGAACGGGGAATCGGATCTTAATGAAACTTGATATTTGGAAAGACCTCGTGTCTCAGATGTCACACTTCAAGTCCGGAATGGATTCGGTGACTTTGGGGGGAGTTGGAGGTCGGAACCGGAAATTGTGTGACATGTTCATAGTGAACGGATCGGGATGAAACTTGGTGGGAAGAACAAGCACAAGCCCTAGATACATAGTTGACAAGACATGACCGGATCCGAGTACTTCAGGGGGAGTTGGAGGGAGGGTTCTGAAATTCCGGTGAACGACGATGAAACTTGGCAGGCATGCCAGGGAATTTACAATTTTAACTTAAGAACAGTCGTTTCTCCGATTTGACCATCGTGGGGGGAGTGGAGAGTGGGGCAAGGCGGGGGGTCCAGAATTCCGGTGATCGCAATTTAAAGTACTTCCAAGATGTGCTAGGACGATGAAACTTGGCTTGAACATTAGAGACTTGACAAGATTGGCTTAGAAAGTGTCATTTCCCTGATCCGACCATCCCTTAAAGTAGGCTACTCATCTTAACCGCAAAGTACCAAAAAACTTTTAAAGTTTAACTGAAAGTCAAACTTATTTTTGGATCATTTAACTGAATACACTGCATTATTTCACTATTTGCTCTAGTATGACGTTCAGAATATCTACGGCTGTCCTCACAGCGCAAAATTCTACTATGACGCGGAAAATTTGAATCCCACCACAAACGCGGGTTTTAGTGGCCGGCGGCCGCAGTGATCAGCTTGCGAAAGGTAGTTCACTGTGTGATCACTTATTTTTCGTAAATCATTACAGTCAAGCATATAACACAGGTACTAGCCCGTAGGTACCACAAATCCGACAGGGAAATTCCACTATTTGAAAATTGGTTATTCATAAATAGCGGAGAAACGAAGTAACGCATTTCCATCGGGTCTTCAAGCTTCTTAAAGTGAATAAGTGATTGGTAACTAGATTATCCTATCTCATCCCTTTTCAGTTAAACTTTAAGCAAAACCTACATTTTCGTGATCCGATGAGCCCATGATCATCATTGCCTCAAGGGTTTTGGTTAGAAATGGATTTCTAGCACCCTTAAAGTGCGCATCTTAACCGGAAAGTAAACAAAAATACTTTTCACCAAACCATTCATGATCCTAAATGACCCAGGATCATTTTTGCCTCAAGGCTTTTGATTACAGATGAATTTCTAGCGCCCTTCAAGTGCATTTCGTCACAGCCAAGTGCAAAAAAAAAACGTTTTTTACCAAACGATACATTCTTGTCATTTCCAAGGGTCCGTCGTCATTCTTATTTCAAGGGTTTTGCTTACAAATGATCACAACAAACCCACGAACCAGAGAATCCCTACACTTACATCCTTTTACCAAGCCTTGCCAGTGCCATATGAGCTTACAGCTATTGTTTTTCTTCCCAGACTAGTCGTTTAGTCGAAACCGGCCAAAACCGGAAATTCAGTAAAAGTATTTTTTTCCGAGATCGAAGATTCGATATCGGGTTCGAAGATTCGATATCGGGTTAAAAATACGTGCTGAATCCACATCTGAAGTTTTTTTCACGGAACAAGAAAATTGCCTGGAAGCCGGTAAAAACAAGACCAAAGGTTTCGATGGGTCCCAAAAATTTAATATTTGATCCAGACAACTAGGTCTTGTCTTCGCCATATCCAGTCTTCGCCAGGATAATCATCTGAGAAAATCAAGTTCAGATATACCTGTATAAGCCATATCTATTTTGACGATACTGATCAAAACTTCCTGCTTCTATACTTCTGCCAAATTTCCGGTTTCGGCCGAATTCCGAGCGAACTACTTGTCCAGCAAAAAGTCCAGAAACGTCTCGTCGCACTGGCATTTGGCCCGGAGTCCGGTAAGCACCGCAAAATGGGTAAAATAAAAGTTGTGTCAGAAGTTGATTAGAGATTTGACACAGGCCGGCAAGGGGATATGCTGAATTCATTTTTGAACTTGCCAAAACCGAAAATTTGGCTGAAGCAACAACAAATTTTAGAATCGATATTGGGGTAAAAATAGATACGTTCCGGCTACCCCCCCCCCCCCCCCGGACATACCCCCTGGTGACCATCCCGTCCCTGGGCGAAAATCCCCCGCTACCAAAACCCGCCAGACCACCCTCACCTCACACACACACTCAGTAGTCAAAACAAATATATGTTTATGTAAAGAGCGGCCGTCACGCGTTTACATTTAAGTCGCGTGTGCAGTCAAGCCTGCAGTTTTAGGAAGATTTTCTAATTTCCTAAACCTTTGCATTGGTGCGGTGGGGGTCGGCCGGGGGGGGGGGGTACCGGGGGAATTTTTGCCAGGGTACTGGGAGGCGCCGGGAGGGGGTCGGCGGGGGTGTTTAGTAATCTCATAAAAGTGTGTTAACGTTCCTTGAAATTCCTACAACTGAAGTGATAAGTTATTAGCTGCGTATCTATGCTATAATGTATTAACAGACAATTCTGCGTCCCTTAATATTCCGACATTTTGTCGGCACGCACAGAAACTCGTCGGTACGCTTTGCCCCCCCCCCCCACCTGATATGGTAGTTTCTATCCCCTGATGCCTACACTGTCAGAAGTTTCATAACATATCGCGCATAACACTTTCAAGATTAACACCTTTTCACTTAGAAATAAAGTGTTATGACCAATTAAGTTTACGCTATTTCGTGCCTAGATCTCCAACAACACCTTCAATTGGTAAAAATACTACACTGTCAGAAGTTACATAACGACAACAGAAGGATGCCCGGTTTCAACAGTTAACACTTTGGGATGTTATCTGTTATGTTTCTTTCGTTCGCGTTAGTATTTTTACCAATTGAAGGTGTTGTCGGAGATCTAGGCACGAAATAGTGTAAACTTAATTGGTCATAACACTTTATTTCTAAGTGAAAAGGTGTTATTCTTGAAAGTGTTATGCGCTATCTGTTACGAAACTTCTGACAGTGTAGGGGCCTTGGATCTCTTATGTCCGGGGTCTGCTTACACGCTTTATCGAATTGCAATTACAGGAGACTCAATGTCAGGAAATTCAAATTTTCCGTTTTAATACGCAAAGTGTTTCGAATTATATATCAAAGCAAAGAATTATTCCTGGCACCAACCTTTGATGCCTCTTGGCTATTTAGTGAGTAATTCTCTCGTTCCGCGATTACTGAAGCAGTAACGAACAGCTGCTTGAAGTTCTGCCACGCTCAGTTCATTGTTTAGTTACTTGTTGGTTGCTTGGTAACCGCTCTGTTGATTAGAGTTGTGAAAACTGAGATCCGCAAGGATACTGAATTCCAATAGTCAAGAGATCCTTGAATGGCTCATTACGAATATCTGAAAGTACGATGCTGTGTGTGATAACCATGTGTCAGCTATCATCGTTTTGTGTTTTCGACACCTATATATAGAAGTGTTAAGAGTGTAAACTGATCTTCCGAAAGTTCTGATAGACCAGGTCGGTGTCAAAGTAAATGTAAACCAAATTGTGAAAATGGTACCTGAGGATGAGGAGATGGATTCGAGTAGCGAGTCGCCCTCGATGGAGCACGGGGGGAGAGTGGCTCTCGAAGATTACATTCAAGAGGTGCAGGGGAGGAGCTTTGAGGCGATCCCTAGTGATGTATATTCCCAATTGGCTCAGAAAGAAAGCGATTTAATTCTAGCTGCTGAGCTCGGGAAAGCACTCTTGGAAAGGAATGAGGAACTAAGTCTACAAAACGAGAGGATTGCTGAAGATTTTTCCAGAAAACTAGAGGTGAGAGATGGGAAGCTTTGGTCGAACTGTGACTGCGCAGACTCAGGGCCAAATTAAGACACTTGTTACTTCGTATTTTTGATTGCCGTGCATACTAAATATTACCAGGGACCCATAAATCTCCTGTAATGCCTCGCCATTCAGGGGGCTTGTCAATAAGAGATTTCTGATGCGCTCTTGACCGACTGTCCGGTAGTTCGAGAAATACCACGGGGATAGAATACGCGACTATCCAGAATTTGGGATTGGCTGCTGGCGCCTTGAGGGAGGAGTCTCTTTGGCGCTCACGTCCAATGAGGCAAACAAGAACGCCGATTCGACCCAAGCGGAATTTTTGGAAAGTAGGAGAGGGTCGGGCAACATAGCAACATAGAAGCATAGGAAATTACAAGCCCCCTGAATGGCGAAGCATTACAGGAAATGTATGGGTCCCTGATACTACGCACGGCTCGGCTGATCCGAGCCTCTTCCGGGCAGAACCTTTGACTGCGATGACGAACGTTGAAGAATCTGCATAACCGGTCCTACTCTTTCCGGAAATAGTTATCAGGAACCTGGTACGCCTCAAAAAATGAGTAAAAAAATACATCAATACAGCGATGGCAGGGAACGAATCGCAGAACCTCGGCAGTAACAGTTGGTCAAACGAAGAGGGACGGGATTAACATTTGTTTAATACCAAATACGATATCCCAACATTTAGTGCACTTACTTATATAGACAACTTCCTCGAATGACGGGTCGATGACTTCAGAAAATACACTTCATCTTCAGAAAATACACGTCATCAAATTTCAAAAATCACCCCCATCCAAGTCGTCAGTTCAGACAATTTTTGTTTGTTCGTGTTTTTCTCCCTTTTTTTATTGATCTATTTGTTGTTGTTTTTGTGTGTTTGTGAGTGGCCCTAGTTGGCCCTTAGTTCAAAGAATAAATAAATAAATAAAATAAAAAGATCCAGAGATGTATTTTTATATTTTGTATGCGCGTTCTCGAGTTAAATCTTATCAGACTTCTGGCAGTGTAGGATCGATGTTCTTCGCCTCCAGGAATCCCGAAAAGTATTTGCAAATTGTTTGCCCCGTAAAGATATATTTACTTGTTCAAGCAATCATGCGCCACAATTGGAGAACAAAGAAAGGACAACGACCTGAATTGCTTTTTGCTCTTTTACTTTTTTGCTCAGCGGGAAAAGAACCTTCGATAAACAAATCTGATTTGCCGCACATATGTTTTATTCCGTGGAAAACCCAATAAGGAAAATGGAGGTGCCTCCAAGGCCTTAGCAATGAGACAAAATGCCAGGAGATTTCGTTCCTTAGTTTGCACGAATTGCCACCGAAGGAAAACAAAGCCGGAAGTCCTTTTCCAGGTCTAGACAGCTTCCTGAGGTTCAAATACATAGATGGCACTTCATACAAGGGACTTTTACCGTGACTCACGGTAAAAGTCCCTTGTATGAAGTGCCATCTATGTATTATAATTTCCGTGACTTAGGGATGTGAACTGATTAGATGAATTTGCCTTCGGCCGGGATCACTGTTCCTATGGCCGGCTTGTACCGGACTATTGTAGTGGTTTGCAAACTCTGTTCACAAGCCCCTCGGTAGCTCAAACGGTTAGAGTGTCTGCCCTGTAAGCAGAAGGTCCTGGGTTCAAATCCCGGCTGAGGAGCATTTTTGTCTTTCAGTAGTTTCAGTTCACCACTTCTAAAATATTCCTGAGGTTCCCTCAGACGGACACGTAAGAAATTGAGTTGCACTTCCGTAAACCCTTACGTTACGTTCACTCTTTCACATCTGCAGCGGACCCCCTCTCGGTTTTAAAGTTCAACCGAAAGGGGCTAAATCCGACAGTCTAGTTACACTTCACTTATTTACTGAAATAGGCCTAAAAACCCGATAAAAATGCGTTACTTCGTTTGTCCGCGGTTTCGGTTTCATCGAATGAACTTAATCTTTCGGATTTGTGGTACCTCTATGCGTTTGTCCCTCTATGCCTGAAATATTTACCAAGTACAAACATAAGCCATTGCCGAAAAATAAACAAAAATGGCCGATTTCTTGCAAGACATCGTTCTCCAACATTTTTCCGCCGTGACCATATCGCTCTTAGCGTCTTTAATCCTGCAAATTCAGGCTTGTTTTGAAATCCAGAATCTCGGCGTATGGATGAATTGGGTTGTCGTTGAAGCAGCGCACACTCTGAACGTAGTTAGGAGAGCCCCGGGGGATTTTTTTTTTTTTTTTTTTTTTTACAAAATCCCTTAGATGAATCAAAAGATTTCAGTGTAAGCAAATATCAGATGCAAAAATTCGCTGCCCTTTCAGTTAAACTTCAGTCACTTTCATCGAAGTCAACTTGCTGTGTTTTTTCTCATAAATCCAAGGTAGACGAAGTGGTGAATTTCTAATCAAGCAAATCATTTTGTCTAAATTTTTTTCCTCTGCTTACATTGCTTTACGTCACGTTTCTTCAATTGAACAAATTTTACGATTTACGCAAAAGATTTTCATAACAGAGAACATGTAACGGAGAACTGTACCTACGTCGATATCGGTGTGAACGGAGTACGTTGAATTGAAATGTAGTAAATATTAGGTGAAATGTAGAACATTGAAATGTGGCATTTTTCAACTGTAGCCTATGCACTGCATATATAGGAGACGCTTATGGTGCGTACAAACGACCATGGTATGTGGTCGCGGTTTCCTACCAGGAATTCAAGAACCATCACTCGCGTACGAAAACAGCATGAAACGTGAAAGCGTAAAACGCGTTCACCTTTCCCTGAGCTGATGAAAATGGGGAAAACTTGTATCAATGTAGAGATCCGTAGGCTAGGCGAAATGCGCCAAACGATGAATTAAACGTGTCCCCGTCGACCGCGTCACAGTGAATGCTAAGAGAAAGTATTTCAGTTCGACTGGATCTACCCAAGAACAAATAATCTGATAGAACCTCTGTCTTTGGTCTCATGCAGCAACTATCGATAGCCCGCTAAAACTAAGTGGAGCTAGTACGTGTTGTGAGGTTTGAGTTGATACCCGTCTACTTCCCTCTTCGCCGTTGCGCATACCAGGTGAAGGACGCCTGCAGGGCTAGAGAACCCGGTCTGCAGCGAGTCAGACATGACATCACAATGGTAGACAACCAGTCAGCTGTGAAGGACGACTCAAACGGCGTTCGTATTCTTCTGCGGTGTTGTACAGCGATTAGCTGTTTGCAAATGTAACAAATTATGGTGGTCTGCGTATCGTTTGCATCGGGTAGGCATCAGAATATATTCGACTCCGCATGGTCGTCTTACAGAGATAGGGAGACGGAGGTTCTTGTAGATTATTTGTACTTGATCTACCACAAATTCTTGATTTTGGGGACGGTTATGCAGAGTTGTTCTGCACTATAATAAAGCATGGTACAGGTTTGAGAGAGCCAGGTACGTTAGAATATTGGAACATAAATCGAGCAATGAACGGTGGGTTTCCATCCCAGCCCCTGGCTGGACACTAAGGTTTGGGAGAGGACCAGTGAGGCTCTGCAAGTCTAGCCGCGGAACATCCAGCCGTAGGACGAAGAACTATAAGTCGGTTTCCCTGTGGGGAAACCGCTAGGAACATATCAGGAACTCCATTAAAGTCTTGTGTGTTGCATTTCCTGATTCTTCTTTCTCTCTAACTCAGTTTGGTTTTCAGCTTTTGGAACAAGAAAAACATGGACTTCGTCGGCGGTTGGAGGCGACGGAATCAGACCTCGAATCGCGCATCAATGAGCTACAGGCAGACTTGTTTGAGGTTCGCAACCATACCCAAGAGCAAAAGGAAGCAGCGCTTAGAGGCGATAGACAGAAGCAAGCCCTCATCAGTGAACTCACTGAGCAAAATCAAAGGTTGACGGCACAGCTGAAAGAAGTAAGAGCACCTTTCTTTTCCTCTCACTAGTGTCACTGGTGCTGCCAGAAAGCTGGATTGGTTTGGTTGTCCGGGGTTCCATCCAGGTCACAGCCCACGATCTTTTACTGAAGTGCAGCACAACAAAGGTCGAGTTCCAACCTACTTACAGTAGTAACTACGCATGACGTCACGGCTTCTGGCTTCTTGGCGTCAAGGATGGAACGAACTTTTCTACGTTCGGCAAAATCTCGCGCCATGCCTTAATCCCGGTAATCGCATCACAAACATCGTTACCACGTTCCCAAGCGTAGTGAGCAAATAGCTACCATTATTCACTATTTGGAGAAGGTTGAAACTGTTAACGTAGTGACTTCTTACGAGGTTGAAACGTAGTTAATAATGGTTACTATTATAGCAATCCGCTTAAATTTGCCTTACATTCTATAATTTTCTGACATATGTGTTTTGCGCCTGACTCGTATGGAAATTTTGGCTGAGAGTAAATAAGTAAATAATAATTTTTGTATACAAAATAAATGACAGTGTAAATATATTCTGATGAAATGTCAGTGCTTTACGCAGCTGTTCGTTTTCTTTTGGGCAAAGCCTTAAGGTACGTGCACACACAGTCCAAGAGGATTTCGCGTGCGAAAATCGCAAACGACATTGGCGTCTGTATGCCGTCTTTTTTTTTCGTTTTTTATCATAATAATAAACTGTCTGTAATTATAAATTCAGAAGACAATTTTCTCTTTGTCTAGAATTTGCCCCGATAAAAGTAGAATATCTTCCACTCACATCGGGTCGACGTTATCACAGCAGGCTTGTGATACATCCAAAATATTGAGTTGATCGGTTTACGTGGGAATTGAATCAATTTAGAGGTTTTGTTTGGGTGACGTTTCTTGTTCTTCCCGAGGTTCACTGGAGTATTTCGGACTTAGTCACATAGAGTATAGAAAGCTGGTTGACGTTGTAATAGTTAAATACTGTACCTAACGCTGACAAAAGGAAATGTCAACTTTATCAGTTCACTACCACGCCGGACGGGTTTTCCGCATCAACTGGCACTCAAATTCAAAATGATAATTCAGCTAGGATTTGCTTCGGCGATTTTTCGGTCCCTCTTGGCAAGGTTCCTCTTCAGGCGGTAGCTGGGAGAAACAAACTGATATAAAGAACCTGATTGCTCTACCTTGTGTATGGTTCCACGAAGGGCCGTATCCAGGGGGGAGGGGGGGGGGGTCCCGCCGAAAGGTTGCCATGTCTATCTCTAAATGAACTCGAATGGAGCCAGTGCTCCAGGTATAATTGTCGGAATGAGGATATTTCGCGAAGCAAGTTACAACATCATTTCTGAATGGTTTTGAGGTCATCTACTAAGTTCAATGTCTGGGCTCATTCCGGTCTCCTGAAACTAGTGTAATTCATATCGGACAGAAACAAACACGGCCAGAGTCACGACCCCTGAAGCTTTCAGCTTGTTTATCCAACGAGCATTTGGAATTGCGTCGCCATACGGAGACGGAAGGTGTGGGGGGGGGGGGAGATACAGTTTACTAGGGGTTGAGCCAGAACCGAACCGGCGCCAACCTTGACAATATAGTAGGCACGGTATCAATCCTCTATTCTTGTAATCTCTTAAGCACTTGAGAGTAGCAGAATAGACGTGTCAGGGATTCTTTCCTGCTGCCGCTGATGTAAAACCCGCAGGCCCGTATCCAGGAATTTTTTTTTTTTTGGGGGGGGGTTGCCCTTCGGGGGGTTGCGAGCGGGTCGGACCAAAAAACTGCAAAAAATACATAGATCATATCTTAAAGCCTACAAAAAACGATTAATTTTGTGGGTTTCGGGGTAATCGGGGACGGGGGTTCGAACCCCCTAACCCCCCCCGGATACGGCCTTGAAAACCCGTAAATGTTTTAGGACGCGCTTGCCATCAGCTAAACTCCAAATATTTTGATTTTTTTTTTAAATTTTGGAGTCTAAAAATATACTCCACTTACAAGAATATTTGGATTTTTGTTTATCCAGCACACTGATATTCGACGTCAGGCTTGGTAGACGACATGTCTTGCTGGATGTCTTGGTCTGAATGCTCTAAAAAATCCTTATCTCCAGGTAAAATAAAAATAAAAGTTATTGTTTCCTGCTTGGCAAGGTCCTTCTTTTGTTTTTGTTTGCTACACGTGAGTAGCCAAGAAGAAGTAAGCTTCTCAAAACAACCTTCTGATGATAAGACAAAATTACCAGAAATGCACAAGTAGCCATGCCCTCCGAGGGGTGGGCCCTTACCAAGGCCGTATCCAGGGGGGGTGTTAGGGGGTTCGAACCCCCCCCCCGAAACCCACAAAAGTAATAGTTTTTTGTAGGCTTTAACCTCTGATCTATGTATTTCTTGTACTTTTTGGTCCGACCCGTGGGCAACCCCCCCCCCCCCCGAAATAAATTCCGCGGGCAAAACCCCCCCCGAAATAAATTCCTGGATACGGGCCTGGCCCTTACGCATGGTCGACCTGGAGTTACAAAGGAAATGAATGACAGAGCAGGGTTGAAGTTCCTGGAATCACTGAGAGGCCTGTGCAGATATTTAAGCTCAGTTCACATAGAGAGTGAATCTGGCCACACCTGGCGATGTCCGTCAAGCCAGGCGTTGAAAAAGTGCATCGTCAGGTCACAAAACGCTTCGGCAGGCTTCGGCTCCAAGCCGAAAATTCGCAAGGCCAGGCAAATAATTAGAAATACAGAAACGATGGATCTCGAACAGCTAATCATTTTAGTTCAGAGTTACTCAGTCACTTACGATATTTGTATCAAGGATCATGAAGACAATGGAAAAAGAGAAAATGCATAGAAGGAAATAAATTCGTACCCATTCGCTCCCCATCTGCCATACCCTGCGAGTTCACCTAGTCTCAGCCAAATTTTTCGCAATTTTTTCGTCAATTTCGTCAATTTTTTCGCCAATTTTTTGTCGAAACAGTCGTTTTTCATCAAAACAGTCGTATTTTCGTCAAAACAGTCGTATTTTCGTCAAAACAGTCGTTTTTTCGTCAAAACAGTTGTTTTTTCTGCAAAAACAGTCGGTAAAATTGACCAGCCAGTCGGTAAATACCTTGCCCCCCCCCCAAACATTTTGGCTAGTAACACCTTCAAGACATTTTACTTCCAAAATAGATAGAACCATCCATCGTGTAACCGTGTGAGGAATATTTCCGAAAAGGGAAGGCTTTTTTAAAATGTAGAATAATGGTATCAACTGTCTTTTGAAGCGAAACTGAAAATCTACACTGTATCCTCTCAGTAAATATTATGTCATAGTGTCTATTCTCCGTCTTTCCTAGAGTCGTTCTTGCGCATTCGATCTGCGAATTTAGACGCTGAAAATGTTGCAATGACGCATCAGTAGCATCGCGAATCAATGACCGACCACAGACGACATTTTTAACAAATTGAGCCAAGATTTTAGCCTGAAACCTTTTTTTATATTCACTCTGCAGTTGTGGAGGATCCAAATAACTCATAATAATATTGTAGCGGACACGAGGATGAATTGGGAAGTGAACTGTTAAGAAGAACTTGCCTCTTGCAACCGCTTCCGAGATCGCTTCTATCTGCGACGGTATACGTACTATGTTCGCAATTGCAAGTCGGAGCCCGGGGATGCCGGAGATCGTGGGTTCAACCCCCACCGAGAATCAATGACCGACCACAGACGACATTTCTGACAAATTGAGCCAAGATTTTAGCCTGAAACCTTTTTTTATATTTACTCTGCAGTTGTGGAGGATCCAGATAACTGATAATAATAATGTAGCGGACACGGGGAGGAATTGTTTATAGAAGAACTTGCCTCGTGCAATCGCTTCTATCTGCGATGGTATACGTACTATGTTCGCAACTGCAAGTCGGAGCCCGAGGATTCCGGAGATCGCGGGTTCAAACCCCTCTCCTCCTGAGCAATTTTGTCTTTCAGTTCACCCCTCATAATTCTGATGTAGCGCAATTTAACAGGAGGGATGCAGTGCATAGGGCAAATGGTCGGATATGTCTTCCCTTTTGAAGTTTTCAGATGAAGTGAATAGATTTGCTGCCAGGTCGCTTAATAGAACGTTCACTAAACCTTAGAAGGACCTATTTTGCGGAATCCAAATCCTTGGGAAGCGTACAACGTCGTATAAAAAAGCTTTTACTTTTCAGGCTGCCAAAAACGAGGAAAACCTCTGCCAGCAGTTACAGTCTCTGCGCGATCAATTCAACGCCAGACGGTCAAACTTCCAAGATCATGTGAGTCATCTGGAGATGCTGCGTGAAGAGGTATGAATAACTTCAGTGACAGAATACGAACCAAGGTCGATTCCCATTTTAGCGCCATCGATTTGTGCGCCACCATTACCGAGCCGCTACACCCTCGTCAAGCGTTTGAGCATATTTTTTTTAGCTCTTTCTTTTCAGTGGGATGCCGTGGCGTCACGTCACGTATAGGGGAGAAGGGGGATCCGCCCCAATGTTGTCTGCCAGTCGGTGAAAAAGAAAGTTGGCGCGAATAAAAACAGCCTATTTTCCCTTAAATAGCCATTTTTTTCTTAAGAATAGTCGGTTTTCCGAAAAAAACAGTATGAAAAAACGACCAGCCAGTCGATAAGAATACCCTGCCCCCCCCCCCAAAAAAAAAAAATAATCGGCTAGTAACGTCTCTGGTAAAATCTGTGAAATCCAAGTTATATATTGGATTTTATGGCTTTGGTTCTAGCCAGGATTGAAAACTTTTTACGAATACTACTCAGTCCCTGGCCCTGTGTGGTAGACAGTACTAGGCTTCGATAGGCCACATGCGGGCCCTGGCCAGAGACCGACCGAGAATCCATAGGGCATCGGGTATACCTATTATCATCACTATCATCATAAAGGACTCCCTTTCAGATTCGGAGGGGAATCAATTTTTGGTGGTGTTGGTGCAATGTAAACTTAATTAAAAATAAACAGAATAAAGAAAACTAAAAATAAAGTGGATCCAAACTAATTTCATCAACTGCATATTTTTGTTCGATCAAAATCCATTTTTAAAGCATTCCCCGTGTTCTTGCTGTTTTCGTAGGCGGAGTCCGCGTGGAGTGACTACCTCTATTCTCGCCGTTCCCCTTGATTCCCCGAGGAGTCCTCGGGGAACGGCGAGAATACGCCTTATTCTCGATGTGGATGTTGGAGGCTTATATGGCGAAAATAATCCCCCTTTTGAAATCAATTAGTGTGCGTTGGCGTCCAAACTAACAATTGGGCCAAACTGTACTTCGGGTTTTATGTTCCAGAAACATGTTCATAATCGTGAAACAGAGCATGGGCTGTGTCACGATACAGACGGTTCATAAGTTGACAATTGCAAGTCCAGCCAGTCAGTTATCCGACCTAAAAAAAGTGTCTCCGAATTACTCACGCTCAAAATTACTCACGCCCCCATCTGAAAAATCATGATGCGGTTTGGCCAGATTTTTTTCTCGCAAAGATTTTTTATTTGCTTTTTCTGTGGGTCTGACTCTGGCGTTTCCTCCAAGAGCTCAAAACTGCACAAGAAAACCACTATATTTATATTAATATCTATGTTTATATTTATATTAATAATTTATTTACCACGCAGTTAACGTGAGGATGATGGAGTAAAAACAGAAAAAAAAGTAAAAAAAAAAAAAATATCCCAGGACCCAGCAAAGTTTTGTTCTGACCCGGGAACTTTCGGGCACTACAATAATCTATGTTCTTTTATTTGGTTTTCCTTTCCTCCAAATGTAATACTCTACCCATACTCGGTCCTAAGCTAACATCTATACCGCAAATTATTGACTTAGGGATACAGCACGTTCCAGGTACAGGGTCTAGAGTAACTATTCTAGAACAGAGTGTGTAATTTCCAGCATATAATAATAATAATAATACAATTCAACAAATAGGCCACGGAACTTTACAAACAGAAATAGACAGGCCTGCGACGACTTGCGCTGCAAGATAGTTACCCAAACGCTTTATACTTCATGTAACATTTGTCGGTGTTTAGTGCCCTTAATTTGTAATGTGATGGACAAAGTTTCATTCGTGGAGGTACCTCGGCGTTTCGTAATCCTACCTTTCAGAATAGCCGATGTGTATGCGAAGCATGTATATGCATAACGCTTGTTTATTTAGCCAAAAGGCCATACAAGTTTTACACGTTTCACTTTACAAATAAACTATTACACCTCTATAACTACTATGCTAAACTTTCATTCCTAAGACTAAATCCTCTAGTCACATATTTGCTTATATCTACGATACACTTGGGGTTCGTAGATTTCAGGATACGGGGAAGCGATACCGACCCTCCCCCAAAAATTTTAACTCTCAAATGCGAAAGCGCTTGGCACTCTAAGAGGAAGTGGTTCAAATCTTCCTCCTGCACCTTGCAGAGAGATACACCGCGAAAGCGTAGCGTAACGTATTTTAAAATCAAGAGTAGAGTAGGTAGTAAAGATCCGACGGAATGTCCTATCTAAATGCCGTCGTATCAGCCTATGGTTCCGACGTCATTTTCCGATACTGCAATATCCCTTTAAATTTGAAAATGCCTCGTCTTTTGATTGGTTGAGTCAGGCTCCTCCTACTCTAGCCCCGCCTACCTCACGTTCGACTCTCATTTTGGACCGACTTTATAAGCCCTTTAAAAAAAACCGTTATGACGTCATGAAGTCGGTCCAAAATGGATGGTCTAAAATAGATGGTCCAAAATGGATGGTCGAAAATGGATGGTTGAAAATGGATGGTCCAAAATAAAAGTCGAACATGCAACGTGATGTATCGAACGTGATTTCCGATACTGCAATATCCCTTTAAATTTGAAAATGCCTCGTCTTTTGATTGGTTGAGTCAGGCTCCTCCTACTCTAGCCCCGCCTACCTCACGTTCGACTCTCATTTTGGACCGACTTTATAAGCCCTTTAAAAAAAACCGTTATGACGTCATGAAGTCGGTCCAAAATGGATGGTCTAAAATAGATGGTCCAAAATGGATGGTCGAAAATGGATGGTCGAAAATGGATGGTCCAAAATGTGCATGACGTCATAACGTTTTTTTAAAAAACCTAATAAATACTCCGGGCGCAAAATAGACAAGACATTATCGCATTGCTCTTGATGGTGGTATGAACTAAGAATTAAAAGTGAAAGGAAGAGAGGATTATAGTGGAAGAAAACTAAGGAGTGACGTGAATTATGGATAGCGAAGATTCGTGTGACAGTATTGATGAATACTGCCGTCTTGTTCCGGATAGTGTTCTGAACTCGCGTCAAGGAGATGACGATGCGGAACCAAAGGAGAAAAAGAGAAAAGTGGAAGAAAATGTGAGTTGTCTTATTATGAATTTTAAATTGATGTTTTTAGCTGGTTTTCTTGGTGTATTACTTTAAAGGGCAGTGTCTAAAACTTGACCTTTATACTAGGCTCCCGAAAGCCAAAAACCACCTGCTTCTGCCCCAAGAGGAAGTGTTATTCACTATGCTCCAGCCCGAAAACAGAATGTAAGTTTTGGAAATTATTTTGACATTTAGTGACCATTAGCCGATCATTCACATTTATTGAGGAGTGAGTGATGAGGAGGGGGGGGGGGGGAGAGTTCATTAATGGTGGAAGAGTATATGATGAGGTCCGTTCATAGAATGATAGTGACTGAGGAAAAAATAAAGCAAAATGCGAAGGGGCAGGGTGGAGGGGGATAGTGGGATAAATGATTGATTTTTCTTCTCAATGAGGCGCTCTTTATTTCGATATATTTTAGGAGGTAAATCTGAATAACATATTTTACAGGAAAACAATGGTGGTTTCGTCTACACCAATCAGTCAATCGATTCCTCCTCCGCAAGCAATAGTATACGCTACATACCGGATGCGACTGGAGAGCAAGGGGCATATGTGACCGGAGATCAAAACCATGTAAGTAAATTTAAATTAAACCCATCCCTCAGTAGCGCTGTTCCTATGTCCCCCTCCAGCTCCGAGTCCTTCTATCCCTAGCGAATCGATTTTAGTAGTTTAAAATCCGTTTTCTTCTTTAGATTTTCCAACTTTTGAAGTCGGCTTTTCGAGGATATCTTCGGTCTTACACGCTCATCCTGGCACGCCCATCATCACCCCTCCAGAGTCCAAGTGAGCACATTCTAGCACTGAGGCGAGCCCTGTCATCATTGCTGTTAAACGTCCAATCTCAGGAACGTTCCAGCTTACGAGTTCAGCTTGTGGCAAGGGCTCGCTTTATGCTCCAAGATCAAGAGAGAGAGGTAGCTCTTGTTTCCTACTTAGAAACTTTTTACAGGGGTAGCGATGTGGAAGTTATAATAGATAAGTGGTTACAAAAGATTAATATTACAGCTGAGCGGTATAGCGAGTTAGGTAGTGGTTATTGTTTTGTTTGTGTGAATGCTCTCGATGTGCATATCGCTAAATTTGACGGAGACTTTAAGTTACCTGGGGGTTCACTTGGCCCACCCGTTCCGCAAGACTTGAAGAGCAAACAAGCATTACTTCACTTTAAATTTGATCAAGGACAAGATTGCTTTAAGTGGAGCGTATTAGCTGCTGGTCATCAGACTCTTAAGTCGAATGCTAGTTCCAAGAATCTTTTGTCACTCAATAAGCGAGGCTTGAAACCTATAAATGGTACAGAAGGGATTTTTCCGACTGTAACCTTCACGTCTTGCGGGGATAAGGGGCCAGTCAAAATTAGCGATATTTGTAAATTTGAAAAAGAAAACGAAAAGAGTAGGGTAGGTATAGTAGTTCTGTCATTTGATCAATTAGATAAGACAGTATGTCCGATTCGAGTCCCCTCGATCAAGAATGTAAGATACTATGCGTTCTTGCTCTATGGGGAATCAGCTGACGGAAATACCGCACATTTCTGGCCGGTCGTGTCACCAAGCCGTCTTCTTCGTCAGAATCAGGACAATATGCGATTCTACTGTCCGTACTGCCTTTGTGGAAAAAAAGACGAAGACAAGCTCAAGCTTCATGTCGCCTCTTGCTCTGACCATGGATTACAGGTTGTGACCATGCCATCCAAGGAGAAGAGTACACTTGAGTTCCGCAATTTTCATCATAAGATGCCTATACATTTTAGGATATTCGCTGACTTTGAAGCGCTTAATGTTAAAGTACAAGATCCAAACCAGCCAAATATACTCACCATTCATGAACCCGCTGCATATGGTCACTGTATTATAGAAAAGGGTAAAATTCTAAAAAAGTCTTACGAATCTAAGGGGAAAAACTGCCACGTGGATGGGATGCGTGCTCTCTTACAGGATGTTAAGGACTGTCTTGATAAGATCTATGATACTAACCATATCATGAACCTTTCCGAGGCAGACGTTCAAGAAGCAAGCAGTGCCAACTGTTGGATCTGTGAAAAGCCTATCTTAACTGAAGTCGAGTCCAGAGGTCAGATTAAAGTGAGAGATCATTGCCATATGACTTCTGGGCCCAATTTCAGAGGTTTCGCACATTCACAGTGCAACCTTTCATTCCGACAGAAGCTTTTCGTTCCTGTAGGATTCCACAATCTCAGCTACGACATCAAGTTTATTTTTGAAGCTTTTGGGGTATTGAGTCAAGAAGAGGGGGTTCAATTCGATTTTTTCCCTATTGCCAAATCCAGTGAGAAATTTATGTCGTTGTCGGTAAAATGGGTGGAGCAATCTCCAAAAGGCAAGGATAGGAGTTACACACTACGTTTCTTTGACACTTTGTCTTTTTTAACAAAAAGTTTGGAAGTCCTCGCTCAAGAGAAAAAAAATGAAGACCCAAATAGCTTTTCAATTCTCAGGCAAAAGTATTCTGATGAGACACAATATAATCTGCTTTGTCAGAAAGGTGTTTTTCCTTACTCATACATCAGCTCTTTTGAAAAGCTTGAAGAAACTTGTTTACCCCCCAAACAAGCTTTCTTCAATGACCTCAAGGAAGAAGACATTTCTGATGAGCAGTATGCTTTTGCACAAAGTGTCTGGACAACTTTTGAATGTCAAACTCTTTGGGATTATTGCATGATCTATCTTCGGTCTGATATTTTAATCTTGAGTGATGTCTTTATGACTTTTGTTGAAAATGTGATGGAGATGTTTGCCCTCGAGGCAAATTACTACGTATCAACTCCTGGTCTTGCCTATGATTTAATGTTAAAGAGAGTACCGGAGGAAGTAAAAATAAAACTGATCCAAGATCAGGAGCAGCATCTGTTTGTTGAGCGTGCCCTTTATGGTGGTTTGGTAAGCCACAATGATCGATACGTAAGATGTGATGCGAATCAGACTCATCCAGAAGACCCAAGTCTTAAAGCACACGGGATAGCGTTTGATCGGAATAATTTGTACGGAGAAAGTATGTCTCGGTATAAACTTCCCGTGAGCGACTATCGGTTTCTGGATGAGAAGGATTATCCTGATTTCAGATCAGTAGAGGATAATGGGGAATATGGATACTTTATTGAGATTAGTGGATGCATCCCCGAAAAGTTCCATGTCAAGTATGCTCAGTTCCCTTTCCCAGTTAGCCGAGAGAAGATAACACTTGATATGCTCTCCCCCTACAACCAGAAACTGGTAACTGAGGGGAAGGTACCATGGCATGAGATGGAGAAAATTACAGCTAGCTTACTATACAAAAAAAATATAGTTGTTCATCACATTTACTTGAAGTGGATTTTGAACCATGATTTCCAGCTTGACAGAGTTCACAAAGTTCTTCGCTTCAAGCAAGCGTATGTGATGAGGGATTATATCAATGAGTTTACGAGACTTAGGTCAGAAACAACATCCAAGTCAAAGTCAGAGCTTTACAAGCTATTTTGTAACAGTGTTTTCGGGCGGACAGTGATGAGCGTTCGAAAACACAGGAGGTGCGATGTCACGTCTAGTCTTGAGAAAACTCGGCGGCTGATTGGTGATTGTAACATCTCGTCTTTTTCCATCATCAGTGAAAATATGGCACTGATTTTCCGTAAAAAGCGTCACGTGACTCTAAATCAGCCGATAGCAATGGGTGTGAGCATTCTTGCCATCTCGAAAACAATCATGGCACGGTTTTACTGGGACGAGTTGGTTCCTTTCTATTCTGATCCGGCTCGCCCATTGGATGCTCCATCTAGAGTTCGCCTGTACTACGGTGACACTGACAGTCTTTTTGTAGTAATATTTTCCAAGGATGTTGTTGCTGACCTGACCTCTCCGCACTTTAGGGGATGCATCGACTATTCTAACTGGGATCCTAAATATGGTGACATAGTGACCTCATGTAAAAAGAATCAGCTTGGGTTCATGAAGTCGGAAACGGGCAGTGACTGGTTGGTAGAGATGGTAATTGCGGGACCCAAGTGTTACGTTGCGTTGACTGGCAAGGATGAGGTGAAGCTTGCAGCCAAGGGCACTCCACGACATTTGGTCAAAAAATTCCTAACATATGATACTTTTAAAGAAGCCGTGTTCCAGGGGAAGGTAGTACGGACAAAGGGTAACACCATTCGCTCCATCAAACTTAAAAATTACACCACCGAAGTGATGAGAACTGCCATTTCCGGTATCTCCGATAAAGTCTATGTCTGTAGGGATGGGGTTAAGACTTTTCCCCTAGGCTATTTCATGATAGGGCAGCCAGGATTTGATGTATGAGTGTCTGTTTTAAAAAGTCTACCGCTCAGCTGTGATATGTAAATATATGTTGAAGTGTTTACCATTTGCAAGTGAAAAATATACATGGTTTTGTTTTATATTTGTTACATGTCTAATCGAGGGATTGTCCCATTCAGTATTTGGGTGCACGTAAACTATCCTTGCCAATGCGCGCTGCCCCTTGGCGGTGCGATGCGCCCGGTGCCAGCCGGTGCGCCCCGCTGCCGGAACGGTGGGTCCCCGGTGCCGGCCGCTTCCCCCGGTGCCGGCCGCTTCCCCGGGTGCCGGCCGCTTCCCCGGTGCCGGCCGGTGCGCCCCGCGGTCCCGATTCGGGGGATGTACATTGAGTGCCGATAGTGTAAAACCAAGAATACGTACTGTTTGCCTTTATATATATGTTGATATTTGAACTGTCAAAGAATAATAAAAGTATCGTACATACGAACCCTTAGCTCAGTTTCTTGGCTACTTCCAACATGAAAGCTTTCCAGTTTGAGAGCCCCTACCGCATGATCATTGCAGGACCAAGTATGTCCGGCAAATCTACTTTTGTCTCTCGTCTGATACACGAAGCCGATGACATCATCTCTCCCGCACACAAAAGTGTCTACATCTGCTATCGTACTTGGCAAACAACCTACGACGAAATAAGGAAGCACAGCCCAAACGTTCATTTTGTTCAAGGATTTGATATTCTAGAAAATCTCCCTCAAGATTCGTTGGTGGTTTTTGATGATTTGGCCACTCAGATGGAAAAGCATTCAGAGGCTCTGCTCGACTTGTGGACTGTACAGTCACATCATAGAAACCTATCCTGCATTCTTATACTTCATAATCTCTTTCAAGCCACAAAAAGTGTTCGCACGATAAGCCTTAACAGTAATTACTTTGTTTTGTTCCGTCAGCCTAGAGACGAGTCTTCCATAATGAATCTAGCTAAACAAATGTTCCCCACAAATCCTCATTACCTTCTTGAGGCCTATAAACATGCTACTTCTGTCCCCTTTGGTCATCTCTGTATAAACTTAAATGCAAAAGATCGTAACCTGATGTTGCTTTCTAATATCTTTGACAAAAATGTAACTGTATATCTAGAAGGCGCGAAGAAAAAGCTCAATTAGTCTTAAAGATGCAGCGCATTAAAGAACATGTGGCACTGTTGAGTGTTTTAAGCAAAGCTAAACCACAGCTGAGACGAGCAATATTGGAAAATTCTGATAAACAACTGATTGACATTATCTCGGAAATATGCTTAAATGTAGTGAACTGTAACGTAAAAATGCCAGACTGTCAGAAGCAACGGTGCTTTAAACATCAAAGTATTATTAAGTATTTGAGTAAAAGGAAAGTTAGCTCAAAACAAAAGCGTGATAAATTAATTCAGAAAGGTGGAAGTATTTTTGGCATATTGCTACCTATCGTCACGAGTCTTGTCGGTGGATTGCTCAGCAGAGGATAGCATGGCTCGTCCGTACAAGCTTATTCCATTCGATGCGTCATTCTTGCCCAAACAACATTTTGAGAATGACATGGCTGGACTATTAAATGACGAGTCAGTCTCCGATGAAGAAAAATTGCTACTTTTCCAGTCTGCAGTCAAAAGACTTGAAAAATATAAAGAGACCACAACTAAACCTCTTAAAGTGAATATCATTCCGAATAAAACTGAAGTGAACTCGCCTGTTGCCCCATCTACACCTCAAACGCCCCCACAAAAGCTCTCTAATCTCCCTCAGGTCAATTTAGAGCTCATTCCTCGCTCCCAAAGACCACAGGGTGAAGCTCTTTTAAACCATATCTTGTCTGTGGATGGAGTTGAGTATTCCATGGAAAGTGGACTGCTTACGGTAGATGGCAGAGCTTACAATACACTGGATTTTGTATCTGATGCTGTTTCTTCAAGGAAAACTAGATATGCTATTGACGAACATGCAGTTAATTTTTTGGCACAGTCCTCCATTCCACTTTCTCTTATAAAGAACAGATTCTTGCTTCATGACGTTCAATTGAGCAAAAACGACGCCTCAACAAGCCACTTCTCTTCGCTGATAGATAATACGCAAACGGTCTCTTCAACCCCTCAGTCAACGAAAAGACCTACTGTGGCTAATACCTTGAAAAGGTCATTCCTTCTGTCGCCAGTAAAAACTCCACAAAACACAGTCTCTTCAGATTCCCCATCAGTCACACTCAATGACAAATGGATGAAATTTTAAATCGTATATATTCCAATGTCGGTAGTGTGGGGGCATTGGGGTCGCCGGAGGTTCTGGCTAGAAAGAGCGGCGTTCCTCTGAAAACTGTTAAGGAGTTTCTCAAGAAGCAGGCAGCATATACCCTTCATCGGAACCGACTCTTGAGAGCCAAAGAGTACAGGAAAACAATTGCTTTCTACAAAGGCGAAATAGCTCAAGCCGACCTTATGATCCTTGATGGGCCGTACGTAAAGCACAACGCTCCTTACAAGTACTTGCTTATCGTCATTGATGTTTTCAGTCGGTATCTCTATGTCGAACCTCTTATCTCCAAAACCAGTAGTGAAGTGAGCAAAAAGCTCGCAATCATCTTTAAGAAACAGACATTTGAAAAGTTTCATGTTGACAGAGGCAAAGAGTTTCAGGGGAAAAAGATGCGAGAACTGCTTGAACGTTATAAAACTGAACTATATCACACCCACTCGCATTTAAAAGCTGCAATGGCAGAACGCGTTATCCGAACGCTGCGGCTCTACATCTCACGTTATTGTACATATAACAACACTTATTCATTCGTGAAAGATATCCAGTCCCTGGTTAATCAGTATAATAAGACAGGTCACAGGAGCCTTAAAGGAATCGCGCCTGCAGACGTTGGGCTACATAATACGCCACAGTTGTTTGATTACATGTATGGTAGTGAAAAAAAGAAGAAACCTTCCAAAGACGAAATGCTTGTTGGTCAACATGTTCGCATTTCGAGAGCTAAAGGAGGTTTCGAGAAAGGAAGACACAACTTTACCGATGAAATATTCGTAATAATCAAAGTGAACAACACTGAACCTGTTACATACAGCTTGTCAGACATGAAAGAACAACCTATTCTTGGTGGCTTCTACAGACATGAAATCCAACCTATCTCACCTCCATCTCAGTACCACATCGAGAAAATACTTAAAAGGCGCACACAAAGAGGAAAGCGCCAGTACCTTGTAAGGTGGCAGTCATACGGTCCTGAATTTGACAGTTGGGTCAACGAAGACGATTTTCGCGATGTCTAAAGATTCATTTTATTGTCACTTTTCCTCTGATGTTGAAGATCCGGTTTACAATGGGAAAAACAAAATAAGCCACTTCATCACACGATTATCACCACCAATTAAGCTGGATAGTGCCGACTGGAAATGTAGTTTGGTGGAAATGCACATGACAAATAGCTTTGATATTCTTAGAACTGACAAAGTTTACAGAATTCACATCTCCTATGAAAACCCAACGGATCCGTCCAACAGAAAAGGCATGTCAATCACATTATCCAGTTCAAAGAGTTATACTAAGGTTGAAGAGGTACTAAAAGACATTAATGAAGGATTGCGAACAGATCGAGGACTAAAAGACATTGAATTTGTATACATAAAGACATTTGACCGAGTTTCTGTGATTGGTCTTCGTGGCGGTGAGATAATTAAAATGACGGAGGCACTCCGGGATATTCTTGGCTACCAACGCGCAGTTATTTCAGTAAACACGGAATCTGACTTTGAAATGAAATACGGTGTTGAAGCCAAAAGTCCGCCTGGTCTAGGGTTAAGCTGGAGTTCACTTATTGTGTATTCGGACATGGTCCACAACAGTAGAATTGGGAATACCACTGCACCAGTCCTCCGTGTACTTCCAAGGAAAACAACTTCCGATGCAGTGTTGCACTACTCATTCCAGAACTTGACTTATGTAGACGTTTCCATGAAAGATATCGAAATTGTTACATTTAGTCTCCGAAACGAAAAGGGAAACTTAGTGAATATAAATAGAGGCATCATATCGCTTACCGTTCATTTCAAAAAGCAATGACAAAGCGAACACACTTCAACTGTCCATCTGTAGACTGCTTTGCTCATACACTTAAGCAGAGAGGAAATGGTGTTTCATATTATGGAGGTCGTCAGGACCAGATGGTGGGGTATGGTGCGTTATCTCAGTGGTTTGGTAAAATCTTTCGATTCGCTCTTCCTCTTGTTCGAAAGTACGTTGTACCAACTGCAAAGGATCTTGTATCGAACACTCTTAACGACTACGAGCAAGGTAAAGACCTGGGGCAGTCGTTCCAGGAGAATATAAAATCCACGATCCGCAATGTAAAGGAAAAAATCCAGAAGGGATCTGGAGGATTTAAAAGGCCTCTTAAGCGACGACTGATTAGTCTTATGCCAGCAAAGGTCAAGGCAACACTTAAAAAAAAGTCAAAGAGAGCCAAGAAAGACTTTTTTGAGCTAGAATGAGCTACCTACCATCAGAAGATGCTGTTCCAAGCATTTCGTCTGCAATGTCTCTTTTCTCGTCACCATCAGTAGACGTCTCTGTCAAGGACAGTCGTTATGAGCCCAACTACCCAATTGTCCCCATCACACCCGGATCGCCCATTCATTTCAAGTTTCAAGCAACTGAATCCAATTTTGTTGACCTGAGAAACACACTTCTTGAAGTAAAACTCAAAGTTGTCGTCAACAAAGAACAGGCAAAAGAGGACGATAGATTGTGCTACGAAAATGGAGTCTTGAATGCTCTATTCCAAAACGTACAAGTATTCATGAATGATCAGTTGATATCAAACGGCAACCACTTGTCTGCATACACCTCAATGTTGTCCTGGGAGCTCATGACCCCTCTTGGCACAAAGAAAGTTCGAGGAAGTGGAGTAGGATACTTTCACAAGGAAGACAACAATTTGGACACCGAGCTGCAGACTGCAACTACCAAGATACTTCACCTTGTTGGAAGACCATCTCACGAATTCTTCCAGATAGGTCAATTCTTGCCACCAAATGTGAGAATAGAAGTCAAACTGTTCCCGTCACCTAGCAAATTCCTTCTAAGAAAAATGTTAGATACGTCACCTGACGGAGAAGTCGTTATTCAACAGTGCGTCATGCACGTTAAGAAAGTGAATGTCATCCCGAGCCTTGGCTTAGCTGTTGAGCGCCTTCGCAGCCAAGGGAACAACGTTAAACTAATGTTTCCAAAAATCATGAGCATGGCAAGGAACATGTCCAAAGGATCTTTAACGTTCTCCGAAAATGACGTCACACCATCAAACTCCTTGCCATCCAAGCTTGCTGTTATGATGGTCAAGTCGGCTGGTCAGTTAGGAGCTTTTACAGAAAATCCATTTGCATTTCAACTCAATAACCTGCAGAGCCTGCAGCTCCAAATTAATGGCCAGCCAGCTTATACCATGAACTTTACTGAAAGCAACTACCGACTTTTGTACGAGATGTCAATGAAGTGTCTTGGACAAGATGAGCAGTTCTTTGAGAATGGGATTTCTTACGAAAAGTGGATAAAAGGACGAGCGGTCATGGCCTTTGACATCAGTGGTGGTCCTGATATGAGCCTTGTTAGAAGTGGACAATTACGCCTTGATGTCACTTTCAATGAAGGCTTAGCCGATGCAACCACGTTGATTGTTCTTGGCTTTTACGAGACTGTTCTAGAAATAACACCTGACAACATACCCTTCATGTCCATTGCTCCTTGATGGATACACAACAAGTGTTGAAGGTCTTAAAAGATGATCCTGTAACAAGGCTTCTCGAGTGTCACTGTCTACCCGCTGATTGGCTACACCGAGTGAAGATTTCTAGCTATCCCGCCTTAATTGTGGCTAACACGGCTACGTCCGACCAAGTTTACGGCCACTGGATATCTCTGATCCTATACTCTAGCAAAAGGATTGAAGTATTTTGCTCTTACGGGAAGGATTTCAGAGAGTGGAAGACAACGGCCCCCTACATATCCAGCTTTAAGAACATTACCCAGAATCGGAGACAGATTCAGCATGAAATGACGCAGTCCTGTGGTTTTCACGCATTAGTGTTTATTTTACTCCGTATGCGTAAATATTCCTTTCATTCTATTGTCAGCTTATTTTCCGATCATCTTTTGGTCAATGATTACGTCAGTGAGAGTGTTCTAAGTACTTTATATGTCGTCAAGTTTGATAGCCTTAAAATGAAGTGCTTGAATGAAGTATGTAGTGAAATGACTATGTCTTATTAAGCATGTATGTCAGTGTATTGTACTGACTGTAGATGAATATACGTGTCAATTAAAAGTTAAAAAAAACTCGTTTGAATTTCAGTCATAGGGAAGGTTTTAGCTTTCATATTTATTTGCAAGAAAAAAAAACAACAAGTACAAAACTACAAAGGATCGATTTTCACCGTCACATTTTACTACGAAGGTGAAAAAACGCTAGTACAAAATCATAAAAGGCGGATTTTTCACTTTTCCCATTGAATTTCCATATAAGAAATTACAGGCACAAAAACCTAAAAGGTCAATTATTCACTCAAAGATTTTTTCAAAAGACGAAAAACACCAAGTAAAAAAACGGGAAGGTTGAATTTTGGATTCACTTTTTCTCACAGAGTTTATTTTCCACTTTCAAACTTCTTGACTGTGAACAGAAATGAATTTTCTTCTTCTTCGGAGTCATAGTCGATGAAACTCCCTCTAAGACATACTTCGTAAGAATGACAATGTCGACAAATGGCGTTGAAGCTTGAATGGACGTCACAGACAGCTCTGATACAAAGGAAACACCATTTGTCCATCTGTTCATCTTTGTGGAATTCACAAGACGCTTTGTAACATAGTTGACAATCAGGATCAAGAGGTTGCGGCCTTGTGCATAAGTCACATTTCTCTGAACTCTCTTCTATAACACGATGGCACAGTTGACACAAATAGGCCATTCTGGATCCTTTCCGCTCGACTTTCACTAGACAACTGCCGTAGAAGTAACAATCCTTTCCTCTTGATGGTCCAAACCAGTCAGATGACGTCATTGGTTTAATCCAGGAGGTTCAACCCATCACGTTCGATACATCACGTTGCATGTTCGACTTTTATTTTGGACCATCCATTTTCAACCATCCATTTTCGACCATCCATTTTGGACCATCTATTTTAGACCATCCATTTTGGACCGACTTCATGACGTCATAACGGTTTTTTTTAAAGGGCTTATAAAGTCGGTCCAAAATGAGAGTCGAACGTGAGGTAGGCGGGGCTAGAGTAGGAGGAGCCTGACTCAACCAATCAAAAGACGAGGCATTTTCAAATTTAAAGGGATATTGCAGTATCGGAAAATGACGTCGGAACCATAGGCTGATACGACGGCATTTAGATAGGACATTCCGTCGGATCTTTACTACCTACTCTACTATCAAGGATTTACGTTACACCGTGACAATAGGATCGAGGATGGGCAGGCGCCATTTGGGGGCGACGGTAACATCTATAAGGGGCCAATGTTTAGCCTGTTGGTGGGAGAGAACCTCTGGCCCAGAAGAAAGACCCCCGATGAGCCTGCTGTGATAATTGGTGGCAGTAATCTTATACGCTCTTCATTATTACTTCCAGATTAGTTATTTTTTGGCCGCTAGATGCGCTAGCATAAAATAAACAATGACACGTTACATCTGGGTGTACGTTTATCCAGGTTTGTTTGGCTATTTTCAATTCCTCTTAGGCCCAGCCATGTTTGAAACCGTTTAAAACGCTTCTGCCTCTATTTGTGCTCTATCCAACTCTGTTCTGCCAAACTTCATCAAGTTGTCAATTCTTGCTTCCGACTTCAGTGCTGAGCGCTAGTTGACTTTTCGACGGGGCTAATGCGCGACTCGGTATGAAGCGAAAGCCTAATCGCTTATTCACCCTTCAGATAACTTATACCAGGATCTCACGTGTGATTGTTATTGTTTCTCTAGCGCATCTGGGGTCAGTTCGTCATTGGATTTTATGAGGGACGTTAGTAGCCTACTCAAAAAGCAATTCTGGCTTGTTATGTATTAACGGTTTCCCGTTCCCTGAGACAATATGGCAACTCAGATCTTGTGGTTAAGGTAAACCAGGCTTTCCTGCGACTTTTTTCTTTGCATCCGGAGTTTTATTGTGAACATCTTGCAGTGCTGGCTCGTCCTGCTAACCTCTTAGTCATTTTACACGCAATCACCAACATGAGATCATAAATGAAATTACTGACTGCGATGATCCATTACTGCGAGAAGCATAAGCGAAACGCCCACGAGCTACCCCATAGCTTGTCCGGACGGGACGGAAATATGCGACTGATCGCTGATTCTCGATCAGCGGCCGACCCTATTGCTCCAAAATCTGTGGTTATTTTTATTTAAAATGGTGTACACTATTCTTTCAGTCTCACTATGCCACTACATAGTTTATTTTAATTTGATACTTTTCTTACACGTAAAGCTAGTATTTGGAACTAGATTTGGAACTGGATTTTTTCAATCAATCGCAAAAGCTGAAGTTTGTTTAACAGACATTTAGCAGATCAGCTGTTTCTTCCACTCGTTTTCCGGTCCCGTCTGAACAAACTATCAGAAGGAAGAAGACAGGAGAAACGCGCGGATTCCGGAAGGATTGAACGAACATACGAATAAGGATTTATTAGCCATAGAAGGATAAAGATTTGGTATATGGTATGTTCTCCATAACCAAAATGAAGTTTATGTTGTTTTGTATGTAAAAGTCTTTATTTCTTTTTATTGTATTTTTCATATATATTTATATACATATATATTTTATGTTATGTCTTTTTATTTTGTTAACCAACATGAGATCATAAATGAAATTACTGACTGCGATGATCCATTACCGCGAGAAGCATAAGCGAAACGCCCACGAGCTACCCCATAGCTTGTCCGGACGGGACGGAAATATGCGGCTGATCGCTGATTCTCGATCAGCGGCCGACCCTATTGCTCCAAAATCTGTGGTTATTTTATTTAAAATGGTGTACACTACTCTTTCAGTCTCACTATGCCACTACATAGTTTATTTTAATTTGATACTTTTCTTACACGTAAAGCTAGTATTTGGAACTAGATTTGGAATTGGATTTTTTCAATCAATCGCAAAAGCTGAAGTTTGTTTAACAGACATTTAGCAGATCAGCTGTTTCTTCCACTCGTTTTCCGGTCCCGTCTGAACAAACTATCAGAAGGAAGAAGGCAGGAGAAACGCGCGGATTCCGGAAGGATTGAACGAACATACGACCTTGATACGACTAAGGATTTAGTAGCCATAGAAGGATAAAGATTTGGTATATGGTATATTCTCCATAACCAAAATGAAGTTTATGTTGTTTTGTATGTAAAAGTCTTTATTTCTTTTTTTGTATTTTTCATATATATCTATATACATATATATTTTATGTTATGTCTTTTTATTTTGTTATACTGTTGGAAGCGCTTTTATTGAAATAAATGTCTTTAGGGTATATTCGAAAACTATTTAAAATTTACCCCCAAACGAGTAATCAAATTTTCAGTCCGAGTAATGAAATGAACCTGTGACGGGGTCCAAAATTGTTTTTTGCCCCCCCCCCTCCCAAGGTGTAAGGTTTCTGCGTAAGATGAGGGGAAACATGGGGAAACATGAGGAGATATGAATGAGCGCGTGCGACATATTATGTGCGAATGTAGGGAATTGAATGATTTAAGGAGATAAATATTTGTTGTAAATGAGTGTGATCAGGAATGGATGGAGCGAATGTTGAAGAGTGAATGTTTAGTCACTATAGGGAAAGTGGGCAGATTCTTTAAGTTATCTGTGGCTCATACAGAATTTTTCTTGTAGATTCAAGTGTTTGTTATAGTGATGTTGTAGGTTATGTATTTCTTTGTATTGCCATGGCCCTTGGGCTTTTAGCGTAATAAATATCATATCATATCATATCATAGTAGGTACACGACTTTCCGTTGATTTCGGGAGCTGGTTCTGGCATTAATTTTAGAGACTGGAAAGTCAGAGCGCAACAAACGTCAATGTTTTCTTAAGGTATGCGAGGCCGTCGCCTAAATTCTGTTCCATGTTCAGATCGGCATGATCACTGAGAAGAAGCAAGACTTGGAGAGAAGAATGCACAACATGCTGGCTGAGCGTGAAGGTCTTTCCTCAACGCTGGACGAGACCACTGATCGGATCATGGAGCTGGAGAACAAAACTCGAGATCAAGAAAACCAGGTTAGCGTATTTTTCTGCTTAATAAACTGAGCATTCGAGCGTGAAGCACATAAAGCAAGCCAATTTTTTCCTTAATAATGGTTATGACCTACCCATTTAATTTAATATAGGCGTATTCTCGCCGTTCCCCGAGGACTCCACTTGAGGAGTCCCCGCGTTTTTGTTTGTCCCCGGGATTCACTCCCCGTATTCTGGCGAGTCCCCACGGACGGGGAATGCTCCGATCATCATCACCATCATTAAAAAGGACTCCCTTTCTGATTCGGAGGGAATAAATTTTTGCTGGTGTTGGTGCAGTGTAAAATAAACTAAAATAATCAGAATGAACAAAACCAAAAATAAAGGAGATCCAGACTAATTTTGTTAACTGCATATTTGTTTTAGGAGCAAAATCCGTTTTGGAAGCATTCCCCGTGTTCTCGCTGTTTTCTGTCCGCGTGGAGTGAGTCCCTGTATTCTCGCCGTTCCCTTCGATTCCCCGAGGAGTCCCCGGGGAACGGCCTTATGTAGAAGTTAAGACATAGAGAGGTGATGCTTCAGACCGGATCCTAAAATATTTTTTCGGAGAAGCAGAACTCATATAGAAATGATCTTAACGACAAAATGGTTAAGAAATATCGTTTTCACCGATACTTGCCCCTTCAAATTTGCGACTTTCTTGGTGGCGAACGTGAACTTTCTGTCCAGAAGCGGGTCTGACTCAAAATATTTAATAACTGTTCTCGCCGTGGTTAAACAGTGGGAAAGCCGAGCAAAAGATAAACAGTAGCAAACTCGGTTGGCCTACCTGGTCTTCCCAAATGAAAAACGCAATTTTGAAGCTTCGCCTGCCCTTACTTTGTTATCATAAGTGTTATTAGTTGCGTTTTTGCGGATACCATAGTATCTGTTACCACGGTAACTGGATCTGGAATTAGTCGTTTTTGCAGTTATCGTGGTATCTGATATACGGTTGCTCTGCAAAAACGACTATTGCCGAAATTGCACTTTTCGAGGTCATCCCAAAAGAAAAACTGATATCCAGTTACGTCACTAAGTGCTGAACTTCTGTCTCACCAATTTGACAAAATGTGATGAAAGTGAGATGACTTCTCAGATACCACGACCAGACACCGCGGTCGAACCGTGATATCTGAATATCAGTTACTACGGTAACTGGCCAGATACCACGACAACTGCAAAAACATATTTTGACCGTGCTATCAGATACCACGATAACTGCAAAAACGACTTTTGACCGTATATCAGATACAATGGTATCTGCAAAAACGCAACTATTGTTGTTGTAAGTGTTACCGGCGGACCTTGGAGCTTTCGACGAAGTTTGCGCTGCTTGACTGGCAAACTCGGCTCGGACGAAAAAGCGCCAATAGTTGCAGGTGCTAAACAAAACAGTGGCGTAACATATGTAAAAGGCAGAATGAGCAACGGAAGTCCTTTAAAAATTCTGAAGACTTACCTAAGTCATACCCCTGGTTTACTATTACCACTGATTGTCTCGGCTATGTAGAGAGGGATCAAGGAGCATGCATGTCTTTTGACTATAATCGTTGGATTTCGAAGAAAGTTGGAGAAGAATTGACTATAAAATATTTTCTTTGTATTTAATGAGTTTGGCCCGGGTTTTTGCTGAATTTTGCGGGAGGACTGGCACCGATGTGTCACGAAGCCCATACAGTGCAACATTCACCGCGTGAGAATGAAAAGCAAATTTGAATCAAGGCAGTGTGTCGGAAGAATCAGAAGAATGCAATGCTATCATCGACATTGTACTATCCTCCCTAATGCGCCCGTAAACAATCGTAGGCGTTCGCAGCTGAAGCTGAAGCCAGTAAAAAACAAAACAAAGAGGCACATCAATACGTTTGTGCTGTTTTTCGTAAACATGTTTAATAAAATGTAAATTTAACGTCAGTGTTTGTAAGGGGCATGTGCCCCTTTATGTAACCTGTGAGTGTTAAAAAGAAAGATTGGCTCGCTAGCATAATTGGCTCGCTAGCATGGTTTTGTCTAATAACCTAACTTACTTACACTGACTGAGGTACTCGCGGGCTTTTTGAAAAGTTATTTCTGAAAGGCAGATCACAAGAAAGAGTTCAGCTAGAAGAGCCGTCGAGGGCATTCACATTCGGAGCAATAGTTTCTGGGGTCCCAAAACGGAAGTGGCGGATACCTAAGACAGGTCGAGTTCGTAGATGGGCTCTGTAGCCCAACATTTAGGGGTGGGGGAGGGGGTTTAAATTAAGGAGCAAACAAAATATTTTGAAACAGCTAATGTGATAGTCGATTATGGGGCAAGAAGACATGCTGAACACGATGGCGAGAACCATTCTCTCGCCGGACAAGTAGTTCGCCTGGAACCCGGCCAAAACCGGAAAGTTTGTTAAAAAGTTAAGGGTAAGAAGAGACGCTGAATCTGTATATGACAAATTTTTTTTACCCGGACATATAGTTCGTCCGCAATCCGGTTATTTTTTTTTTTTAAGTTAAAGTTTTATTTGAAGTTGATTAGATGTTCTTTATAGGGATAAGGAGATACACTGAACTATCTTTTTTTTGCTGGACAAGTAATTCGCTCGGAATTCACTCGAAACCGGAAATTTGGCAGAAGTAAAGCAGGAAGTTTCGATCAGTATCGTCAAAATAGATATGGCTTATACAGATATATCTGAACTTGGTTTTCTCAGATGATTAGCCTGGCGAAGACTGCATCTGGCGAAGACAAGACCTAGTTGTCTGGATCAAATATTAAATTTTTTGGGATCCCATCGAAACCTTTGGTCTTGTTTTTCTCAGTAGAGCTGAAATGGTAGCTTGTTTGAACTTCAATCGAGGAAACCGGTCTGGGAGGGAGCCTATTATTTGGAGACTGAAGGAACACGTGCAAAATGGAAAGGCACCCTTTATTACTCATAATTGAACTCGATGAGGGATCATAACTACTCTCACAGCCTGCATAAATACCATATTTTAGTATTCGTGATCTAAGGTAAAAATAAATGCCTATCTTGCTCAAGTTCAAGTTCTGTTTAATACGAGTGAAGATAATGACACAAACAGCCAATTTGGCAGAGCGTGGGCTTCAGGCCAAATACCAGCTACTTCTACCTCCGCTTTTTCGAGAAAATTATAAAGTAAGTCTTGCCGCGAAAAGTAAATTATTTATTTCATGACTGAATTTTATTTTTCACGACTTCGAATATGTTCTTGCGAGTGGTGCCATCGTCGTTCCAGTCAGGGGCGTAACAACAGTACTGGTTTATAAGTAGCGAACTGAAAGACAAAAAAGCTCATCAGCCGGAATATGACCTTCAGCTGAAAAAAAAACCTTATTAATAGGTTTTAATAAGTGAAACATTCATATTAGAACGCAGTGGTAGTTTGTGCTAACTAGTAACGTGGTTGGAAATCACCAGCAGTCTTGACCATTTTCTATTGTGAAGACACGGTCTGTCTCGAAAACCAGAGTATTTGCAGAAGCACCAAGATGGGTCTATGTCCTACCAAAAGAGGGCGGAAAAATTCCTTCAAGGACCCATCATAGACCTACAGAAAATAACAATGGAACCTATACTTCTGCAATCACTCCATCCATTCTTAATCCAGGAGGCCCGAATTTAATAAAGTTTAACTTCCGACATCGAGGTTGATATCGAAGAATAGCCTCGAGACGGCTATTGAAAATAACCTATCCGAGCCGAGGGTGAGAGAAGTTATGAAAAATTAACCTCGCAGAAAATATATTCCTATAAGCAGAGCAAGGTTAACATTTTATAATGACCGTCAAAATTCTTTCCCTGTTTTTGCTTGAGGTCAACGGGCCTCGATAACGGCTTAGAGAAGCTAAAGCCGTAGGTAATTTGTTCAAAGCAACTTTTATGAATACTGAAACACAAGTATTATATACACTATATAATACACGTTTTAATGTAAGCTGAACTTCCACTCACAGCCCGGGCTTATAAATAATTTTGTTATTTTTTTTCAGCTAATAGCTTCACGAAGGGAGCTCAACGAGCTTCGAATAACGAATTCAAACCTTGTCGATCGAATGGAGTCGCTGACTCGGCATTCGACTACAAGCTACCTCGGAGTCCACAATTCATCTTCTGTGACAACGGGGCAACCCTCTCTCCTCGCGGAAATGGATCTGTCCAGTAGCTCTGGGCACGGGTCCGCATCGGACTCTCGACCTCATTCTCAACCTTTTGGAGATTTTGTGGACGAAATCGAATGTGATACGGATGATCACCTGCTTTATGAGGAGTATGCAAAGGTATTCATAGTTCTTCGTTTCTTTAAGCTTGATTGCAGATGGCCTTGTGGTCCGCCGAGATCAATCATAAGACCGCACTTTGTATTAAAATTGAATTTAATTAATTTTCGGTTTTGAATATTCTCGATTCAGCAGGTATGATAAATCGACCGTTTCAGCGAGCGTAACCACTGTTGCCAATTTGTTATAGTTTCCACAAGTTGGGTTGGAAACGTCTCGTTAATTACTAGATTTTGGGGGAAGTGAACATATTCTGTCTGCTAATTTTCATGCTAGAAGACAATAAATTAACGGTTACAGCCGGTAACCTTTCACCCCGAGTCAAGTAATGCCTTCAAATGCTTTTAGATATTTGTTTTACCAAATTAGCCAATCTTTAACTTTTCAAGAGCTGGCATCGTATATATATATAACACCAGTACACTGTGCAGTCCCATGATACCAGTCCTATCCTACCCAGTGCCAAAATTTTCTGGTATTCCCCTGATGTTAAAAGAAAAAAGTTCCAACCGTGCGATAACAATTGTTATAGCACAGCCAGCCATGCGATAGCAAGTGATATCGCACGGTTGGAACGTTTTTCTTATTTTACATTAGGGGATACCAGAAAATTAAAACAAGTGTACTAGTGTTATAATCATTATCGTCCTTGGTCTTCTTCGGGCGATAATTATACATTAATGTTTACTTTTGATCTTTATCTTTAGTCTTTTTAAAATATTTATGGAATTTTCGCTGCCATAGCCCTCGAGCTTTTTCGATAATCAGTCCTCTTATATTCGTATTTTACATGTGAGCTATGAGGTCAGTTAGAATTTTTCTCTTCTCTAGCTGAGACACGAGGCTCTCGATACCTGCCTGCGACTTCGTGCCCTGTCAGAAACTCTAAGACTTCCAAGGCAAAGGAAGACTTCGACAGGCTTTTCTTCCTTCTCGTCAAACAGCACATCTGGAACTAATGATGATCTCAATGAAAACTCCTTCAAGGTAAATTGTCTTGACCTTCCAAAGTCCCCTTTATACAAGCGGTAGAGATGCTGTGCTTTTGTTCAAATACCTTTTAAGGAAGATGTGACGGTCTCAAAGCTTCAGCAACCACAGTGACGTTTTCCGACCATTCATGTCTTTGCCCAGTAACATCTTTTCCTTAAAGCACAACTCTTACTAGAAATGATCTTTTCCGTATGAAATGGATCGGAAAAAAATACCATCGAAAATACCATTACTTTCCGCCTGAAATTAGCGATTTTCTTGTTAGCGCTTGTCGACTTATGTCCAGCCTTCCTGCTCTCCGACGCGGCGGCTGGGCGCAAAACATTTGAAAACTGAACGCGCCGTGGTTAAAAAGTGGGAAAACTAAGCAAAGAAAAAAAGGTAATAAACAGAAGCTTCTCAGACCTTATCTGTGAGAGAGTTGTCAGCGGACACTGAAGATCTCGGCAAACGTTTCGTTGTGTGACGGGCAAAACTCGGCAAGGCCAACAAACCGCTAAAAATTCTTGGGCACAACACGAAACAATGGAGAAAGGTGGGGATTTCAGAAGCCTATAATTATGTATGGGAGCTAGGTATATTATAAAAGGCAGAATAAGTAAGACGAGTCCTTTAACTTTCTTTATGTTTATGTATATTCGATCAGATTACCGTGGAAACAGACTAGCCTACCTTAAAGAAATTGGTGCTGAAGCCACGCAGTCTCTTTCCGCGCCGACAGTCCTTGAGGGAGTCACTCCACGCGGACTCCACGTACGGAAAACAGCGAGAACACGGGCAATGCTTCTAAAACTGATTTTGTTCGAAAAAAAATATGCAGTTGCGAAAATTAGCCTGGAGCCACTTTATTTTTGGTTTTCTTTACTCTGATTCTTTTTAATTAATTTTACATTGCGCCAGCACCAGGAAGAACTGACCCCCCTCTGAATATGAAAGGGAGTCCTTTTGATGATGGTGATGATAATTGGAGCATTCCCCGTCCGTGGGGACTCGCGAGAATACGGAGAGCGAGTCCCCGGGACAAACAAAAACGCGGACTCCTCAAGTGGGGTCCTTGGGGAACGGCGAGAATACGCCTTAAGTGTGAAGGGGATGTACTGCATTTGCTTAGTTGAGATTTTACGAACGATTGGAGATCCTAAAGTGATACCGCAATGGTCTTTTCCGGCCGAATTGGAGAAAAACAAAGTTTCCGAAGTGGCTCTCTACGAGGATTGGCTCGGGTGATTTTCATTCCCAGCTGTTCTCACATTGTGGATACCGTCGAATTATCGCAAGATGTTCGCACTAGGATCCATCGATATACGTAGAGGAAGGCTCTTGTGGAAAAGGAACGAACAACTTATCAGGGGCCCTTGACTTTGCTTAATTGTGTGGTTATTATCCTGGGGTATAGCATCGAGAAGAATTCGTTGTGGGTAGAGCCCACTCTGATTTTTATTTCAGCTCCACTTTATGTCCTACTGCAGCGAACTGTTTGGATTCATACCTCTATTTCTGTACGAGCGCGAACACACCCGGTGCGACACGGACTTTCTTATTGTAGCGAATGAGTATTGACCGCGCCAGAGATAAGAGTTGACTGGATTTGTTGACCGAGTATTTCTCATATTATCCAACTACGGTATGTCCGTTCTGTACATGACTATAGAAATGACAAAAAGGGTGGTAAGAACGGAACTTACTTAACTGTATAGAAGAATCGATCTTCATCTTTTGTGAGACTCCAAAACCGCAACTTCCCATACAAAGGACTACGTTTCGTCATATCATCTCATCAAGCTGCTCCGCTTTTTTAACAGTGTATTTCCGGTTTTCACGCTCGTGAGTCAGCTGATTAGCATTTTTAGAATGTTTCTTTTGGTAGGTTGGTGACTTAACAGCAACGTTCAACGAACTGGACTCGATGATCCGAGACCCATGTTCACTGATCAGTCGACTGTCGTCAAACAGCGGTCCGGGGTCTTGTGACAAATGTGGACGAGACTATAATGACATCCTCCAGCTCGAGTCTGAAGTTCATGCAAACCAGGAAGCAGCAGAGAAGCTGGAGAGGCAGCTAGCGGAAAGATGCGACGAAGCGAAACGAAAAGACGAGCTGATCTCCGAACTGTCCAATAAGGTATGTGAGTGAGAGCCAATGAGAGGGACACCCGTAATGATAATACTCTATATGACTAAGTCCAAAACACGCCAGTGATCCTCAGGAAGAAGGAGTAAACGTCTCCGTAATGAATCAAACTCAACGACTAAAATCCTGTGTCAAGCAATCACGGCGATCTTTGGGAGCAGCTGTGATACCACTTCTGCCTTTCTTCCCCTAGGTACCCCGAGATTTCGCAGCGGCAAGGAGAGATAGTCACGAAGAGTATAGTCATAGTAAAATAACAAGTGTATTTTCCAAGCCCAAGGGCCATACACAAAACAAAATAAAAAGCAATGCTTCCATGCGGTTGTAGAATATCACTACGCGACTTGATGTCTCTTCAGCGATCTGTCCACATAATCGAATATGTTGATTATATACCCTTTACTTAAGTCTGGTCTTCACCCCCCGGAACTTCCGGAATCTGGGCTTCCAGATTATTCTTCGACGTCTTCTGTAAATTGCATCTGGAATATGAACCGGTCCGAAAGTTTATCAAAATAATCCGGAAAAAAGGGGCTTTTGAACTTCCAGATTTCCGGAATTTTTAAGTATCGCCGGAGAAATAAAAACAAAAAAAACTCGGAAAATCTGGGAACCCAGATTCCGGAAGGTGAAGACCCAACTTTACGCTTTTCAGGATATCGGGAAGAAGCAAAATTTTACCTTTTAAAACTGATTCCCTTAACTCTGAAAACTCCTGGAATCGGTTGAATATTTCGAGTAGGGCAGGGTTTTCCGACTTCGGTTGTGGAAGGTGTCCTTCGACCCCTGCTACCTGCCACTTTTCCCTTCCACTTTCCGACTTCACTGGTATCCTAAGCAAGGTGAAACCTTTGGGTGTAAAAAACAGATTGTTAGAGTAATGTGATGGGCCAACAAGGTAATTTGAGGAATAAAAGCCATTGAGACGGAACGTTCCTTTCTACTGTAGCTAGGTCCCATGGTTGCCACAATTTGTCGATGCTTATAGGCTTGAATATTACAGATGTCGTTCTAACGCTGATAACGTTCACTTTCGCCACGTCTCTTCTATGGCAGTGAAGGCACGACTTCCCCAAAGACTTCCTCACACACTCAAATTCACCGCGTCGGGGAACTTTGTCTTGTTTTGCGTTTGTCAGGCAGCTGTGCACACTGTCAGAAGTTTCATAACAGATAGCGCATAACACTTTCAAGAGTAACACCTTTTCACTTAGAAATAAAGTGTTATGACCAATTAAGTTTACACTATTTCGTGCCTAGATCTCCAACAACACCTTCAATCGGTAAAAAATACTAAAGGGAACGAAAGAAACATAACAGATAGCATCCCAAAGTGTTATCTGTTGAAACCGGGCATCCTTCTGTTGTCGTTATGTAACTTCTGACAGTGTAGTATTTTTGGGATCCCAAAACGTTAGTGACGGATACTTATGACATCGCAAAAGTTGTCCGTCTGTCCGTCCGTCTGTCCGTCCGTCCGTCCGTCTGTGAGCACGATAACTCTCGAAGGGAATGAGATATTTTAATGAAACTTGGTGTGAAGATTCTTTGGGTCAAGAGTAAGGTCGAGTTCGTAGATGGGCTCTGTAGCCCTACATTTAGGGGTGGGGGAGGGGGTTTAAATTAAGGGGCAAACAAAATATTGTGAAACAGCTAATGTGATAGTCGATTATGGGGTAAGAGAACATGCTGAACACGATGGTGAAAACGATTTTCTCGCCGGACAAGTAGTTCGCCCGGAATCCGGCCAAAACCGGAAAATTTGTTAAAAGTAAAAGTTTTATTTGAAGTTGATTAGATGTTTGATTTAGGGGTAAGAAGATATGCTGAGCACGATGGTGAAAATCATTTTCTCGCCGGACAAGTAGTTAGCCCGGAATCCGGCCAAAACCGGAAAATTTGTTAAAAGCAGAAGTTTTATTTGATGTTGATTAGGTGTTCGATTTAGGGGTAAGAAGACATGCTGAACACGATGGTGAAAACCATTTTCTCGCCGGACAAGTAGTTAGCCCGGAATCCGGCCGAAACCGGAAAGTTTGTTAAAAGTAAAAAAATTATTTGAAGTTGATTAAATGACAGGTTTTAGAGTAAGAAGAGACGTTGAATCTGTATATGACAATCATTACATATGGTTCGTCCGGAATCCGGTTGAAACCGGATTTTTTGTATAAGTTACAGTTTTATTTGAATTTGATTAGATGTTCTTTATATGGATAAGGAGATACGCTGAATTCGTTTCTGAACTATCTTTTTTTTTGGCTGGACAAGTAGTTCGCTCGGAATTCGGCCGAAACTGGAAATTTGGCAGAAGTAAAGCAGGAAGTTTCGATCAGTATCGTCAAAATAGATTTGGTTTATACAGGTATATCTGAACTTGATTTTTTCAGATGATTAGTCTGGCGAAGACTGGATCTGGCGAAGACAAGACCTAGCTGTCTGGGTCAAATATTAAATTTTTGGGATCCCATCGGAACCTTTGGTCTTGTTACCAATTGAAGGTGTTGTTGGGGATCTAGGCACGAAATAGTTTAAACTTAATTGGTCATAACACTTTACTTCTAAGTGAAAAGGTGTTATTCTTGAAAGTGTTATGCGCGATCTGTTATGAAACTTCTGACAGTGCATGCTCTGAACGTCACCACTAGAGCCCAAGGTGAAAAAATAGAACAAAAATCCTTAACAGAGTACAAATAATCCAGCGTTTTCGAATTCAAGATGTAAAAATAAGCCGACTTTTCAGATAAGCTTTAATATAGTTTGGGATCCTTGTTGAATCTTAAAACTAACTTACTTTAATTACAAACAATGTTAGACCGGTCGGTTTAGTTGCCTCCTGGTTGTCCATCGTGAGCTGTCATGAACTAAAATTATCAACAAACTAGCAGAAAAACAGAAATTATCTGAAATGACTGTTATTTCTCACGTCAAAAAGGTGCGAGAAGCCCGACTGCCCAAGTGGACCACACGGCGTCAAATAAGGCTTTGCGGTTTGCACAATGAAATAGGACGCTCAACTGAGCTAGAGAGCAAGCGTGCTCTATCACCAATTTGTAGACACGCTATGTACTGTAGCAAGAATCGATAAGACAGAATGAACAAGTCGGAGTCTAGCTCCTATGCATTTCTTCCGAGGTAACTGTGCCAGAGTCTTGGGCTAACATTTTAAATAGTGACCTGTCGTACTAGAAGTGTCCTTATTTGAATTGACATATCCAAAGCTATTTTTATACATTTAAAGATATTAAGGATCACATCATCATTATCATTATCATCGATTAAGTTAATGGAGGATAAACGTTACGGGGTATTAGCAAATTTATCAAAGTTTATTCGGGAAGAATCGAGAATACTTTACGTAAAATATTTTATTTGTTTTTGGTTACGCAATTTGTTCTTGTTTATCGGTTGCTGTTGCCAGTTGGCTTTTGCAATAGATTGGCAATAGACATCAAATCATAGACCCTCTCTAAAACATTAGCGCTGCTAAGAAACAGGTGTCAACTGTCATTTCACGACGCTGATTCTATATTAATTTCTGGTGATAATGTATAACGCTTCTTCGTTGAATGGGGGTTTACGCAAGCCTGGCTACATCTGGGGAAAGCTTGAGGCAATGAACCTAGGCGGTCTTATTTCCAAATCCGTTATGGATTTTGCCATGATTTCCGACCGACATCTCTATTCGATAGCCAATTCGGCATTTTCGAAATCACCGGAGAAATATGAACTATCGGATTTGGGACTTCCCGGAATTCGTCCACGGAAAAACGTACTATACTGTTATCGATGAGTTCATCCGAGAATTTGCATCCGGATTGTTCGACGGACTCTGTGGAAACCCAACCTTAAAGGAACCGTCGTACTTAAATTACTTATAAACCCTACGACCCACATCTTCCGATCCATTCCCATTCCCCAGATTCCGAACTTCCTTTATAATGTTTATCCACTCCAACGTAGGTAGACTGATTATCCTTGTTTTGCACTTTTCGACGCGGATCGTACCGGAAGCTTATCGCTTCTGATGAGCTCATTGGTTAGAAGTACATTCAGTGCAATTTTCTCCACGTTTCACCATACTACGGAATAAGCCGAGACGGGATTGTAATCCCACGGAAACAAAGCAGAGTTTCAAATGTTCGTACAGATAGTTAAGGGTTTATTAAAAAAAAACAAAAAAAAAACGAACTCTTCAACGCCAATCGAGGCAAACCCGTAAGGGACTCTTACTAAAATAATCTTTTCCCCGTGAAATGAATCAGAAATAAACATTTTCGAAAATACCATTACTTTCCGTCTGAAATTAGCGATTTTCTTGCTAGTGCCTGTCGACTATGTCCAGCCTTCCTGCTCTCCGACGCGGCGGCTGGGCGCAAAACATTTGAAAACTGATCGCGCCGTGGTTAAAAAGTGTGAAAACTAAGCAAATAAAAGAAGTAATAAACAAAAGCTTCTCATATCCTTATGTGTGAAAGAGTTGTCAGCAGACGTTGATGATCCCGACAAACGTTTCGTTGTGTGACGGGCAAAACTCGGCAAGGCAAAAAAAGCGCTACAATTTCGCAGGCACAAAACGAAACAGTGGAGAAAGGTGGGGACTTTAGAAGCTTATAATTCTGCATGGGAGCTAGATATATCATAAAAAGCAGAATAAGCAAGAGGGGTCCTTTAAAACATCAACAACATGAAAGACTTGTGAAAGAAATAAAGAAAAAAGAAGAAAGAAAATAATATCGGAACATAAACTGTATCTCCTGCGACTTTTGCTTTAAGGATTTGCAATAACTTTATGAAAATAAAACGTCACGATGACTGCGTCACTGTCAACTTTTAATGGTGATGTCGTCTGGTTGGAGCTCCAAGATGACGGATTCATGGCGATGTCTCGGCGATTTCGTAGTCGTGATTTTTGTTGACTACAATGTGGTCTAGCTCGTCAGGATTTATAATCACATTATGAATAGCGAAAAAAAATGCGTAAAGAAAAAAATTTGTTACAAGATTCACGCTTCCGGTTGACCCTTCGAACTCGCAGTGAGTCTTATGCTTTTCGGTTCTGCATCTGCGCTTTCACCACCTTTCTCAGTCACTGTTTATTCATCTAAATTCACGCCACTATGACGACAGCCACTGTCTCTGTTTCACTGCTTTGATTACCCAGTATCAAGCTGGTAATGTGGTGATGCCAATCAACTAAGACAAGGTGTTCTGTTATTACGTCAAGCAAGCTACATTTTCGGCTACAGTCAATGAGAAAATGAGGCTCTAAACAGTCAACAAACATTCACTTTCCTTTATGAGCTATTTGAAGTCGGTACGCACCCAATTTCCTTCTTGTGTTTCCCACAAACGTCAAGGTACGTTAAAGCCGTGAAATGATCATATAATTTTTCTTGCAGCTCACACTCAAAGACGTAGAGTTGGAGGCGGTAAAAGAAGAGCGCGAAACCGCGCGACGGGACGCCCGCGACACGCACTTGGCGAAAGATGAGCTTGTCAAGAGGGCGTGGGAGGTCAGAGATCAGGCAGTACAGAGGAAGAACGCTGCTGAGATTGAACTGGCAAAAACGAGGATTGAAGTTCTGCAAGCGAATAGCCAATTGCTAGATGTTGTCCAGCAGAAGGTGGAACTAAGCCAGCAGCTGGAACAGTGGCAGGTAGGTAGCCTCCAGCAATGTTACAGTCATGGACTCCCTCGATCTTGGGGATGGGGTTGGTGGGAATTAGAAAGCATGGAACCCTGGATTTTCGGGATTGCTACTCTCGGACCCCTCCTTGAGAAATTCTGGTTTTTGGGATGGGATCCCAAAACGTTAATGACAGACCGTAACGGTGGAAAGACGGGAAACTCCTATAAGCCTCTTGAGTCGCAATAACAAGCACTTCCTAGCGGTTGAGCGGATACCTACGATTTCGTGAAATTTGTCCAGCAGTCCGTCTGTCTGTCCGTCTGCTAGCACGATAGGAATGGGCAATGACCCTTGATTTTGGATACCGCGATGTTTCGTATTAGCCGGACCTGAAAGAGATCTGAGCCTCGTTTTTGTTGCAATAGCGCTGGCGCATCGTTGCTGCAGCACTTCTTTGCTTTTGCACAGTATGCGTGTTTGGATTCACTTCGAAGGGGTTGAAATATGTTGTTCGAACTTGGTGTGAGGTCCTTCTCCGCTAGAGAACAGGTCAAGTTCGCAGACGGGCCCCGTTTAGGGAAGGGGAGCGGTTTCAAATTAAGAGGTTAAAAAGAATTTACGAAAATAGGTCGCTATTCTAACGTAGTTTTTACCACACATATTTGCACGGTCCTTTACTTTCGTGCACGAGACGGACAAGAAGAAGGAATATTCACATATTTGAGCAGCAAACACACAAATTCACGATTTTTCAATTAAGAGGACAGATTCCATGTTAATTTCCAATTAGCATGATGCATCAGTTACAGCGATAGTAGAATGTCGTGTTCACGTTATTGAAATATGTAATGAGGACGTTCCCCAGGAAAGTACCGTTACGAGGCTTTCAAGTTGAGAGCTGTGCTCGCGCAATAGTCCCCCTTGCGTATGGGCTGCGTCAGTTCTTTCAAACCGCGGTAATATAAATGACATACATTTCTGTGGGGTCTAAAGGACATGCCTCATCTTACACACCAACGCAACTTACTTCCGTAATCACTGCATCTATTTTTAAACCCGGATACCCGAATTTCCATATGGTATATTCTAACTCCCCCAGCGAAACCTCACTAATTTTCTCACTTGGATTGTTTTGCTGCATTCGTGATGCGTATCATGCTGCCGACGCTGTTTGTAAGAAATTTATTTATAACAACGAAACGTTTATGTCAATTTTTCCGTGTTTTTGCCAGAAGTTAATGGGTCTGGAAATCACGCTGTAAAACTTAAAACCGAAAACACGTGACACTCATCCGTGGATATTTTATCGAAAGTAGAGCCTAGTTCTAAAGTATTCAACTATTTTAAAATACTGGAACTTAAAGAGTAAAACAGTCGGAGTGGTCCTTTAAATGCAGTTTGTACATTAATGTTTCTTTTTCTATATTTTTTTCACCTGTACTAGTATTTATGTGGATTTATATTCTCTGTGGGATGGGTTTCGCAAACGCAAACGCAAAAATTTACTTAATTCTCACTATTGCGCCACGTAAGATTTTCCGTACGCAAAGCCTGTGTATCTGAAATTTGGCAAATGAAAGAATGATTTTCGCAAAAATGTCGCAAACACGTAGCAGTGATGTCGTCTTGTGTAGCTCAATGTGAAACGCTTCTACTTCACTGTGAAAGCAGAAAGTATTATTAGACAGACGTTTTCCAGCAATCCAGTGTTTATTTTGGACGGTTCCTTGCGACGCAGTGAATCGTCTATGCAACCTTGGGAGTCAAGATCAAAACAACTGGATACAAACAAACCGGTCACGAACAAACTTTGTGCAACTTGTGCTTGAAAAAAAAAGCAAAACTACCGTTTTCTTCAAGACCAAGAAAAAAAACACGACAATTAACATCCATTCGTGACTTTAATTACGTTCAAAGACGAAACAATGCGTGGTTTGTCAAGTGCGATTCCGTCGCGACTTTGTTCGCGGTTCAGTGCTTTAAGGTCGGGACCCGATGTGAAAAGCATATCTTACATCCGATCCCCTTTTGCAGGTCGACATGCAAGAGCTGATCCATGACCAGCTGCGCAAGAAGCTGTCAAAGCAGGAACAGACGAGGAAACTCACCGCCATCGCTGCACCTGTCACCTCCACCCCAAAGCGGAAAAACTCCCGTTTTCTGGGCTTGTTCAAGTTCAAAGCAGAAAGTGAAACGCCAAGATGATTGTGTCATCTTTAACTTGGATGAATCTAGTAATGACGTCGTCAAATCCAAAAGAATGGTGGAGAGTAATGTGTGATAGCTAACTTTGACGGGTTTATGAAGTGATGTCGTCTGGTTAGACCTCAACATGATAGAGTCATGGTTAACTCTAATGACTTTAATAGTGACGTCGTCTGGTGAACACAAAGATGTTGGATTCATGGCTAGCTTGGATGACTTTAGCGATGTCGTTCTAGTTTGGGAACGTCAAGATGATTGTGTCAGGGTCAACTTTGCTGAGTTTCTTAGTGATGTCGTCTTGAAAGAACCCCAACACGATAGAGTCATGGTAAACGTTGCTGAGTTTATAAGCGATACCGTCTGATATGAAAGCGAAGCGATGGAGTCATGGTTAACTTAAAGGAATTTGGCGGTGTCGTTCTGGTTAGAAAGCCAAGATGGTTGTGTCGTCGTTAACTTTGCCGAGTTTCTTAATGATTTCGTCATGAAAGAGTCCCAAGACGATGGAGTCATGGTTAACTTTGATGACTTTAGTAGTGATGTCGTCTTTATAGAGCGCTAAGATGATGGTGTCATGGTTGCAATCACGGTTGCATGGTGCTAAGTTTATTTGTGATGCCGTCTTATTTGGAATCCCAAGACGACGGAGTCATGGTTAAATTTGATGACTTCCGTAGCCGTCTGTTTAGAATGCCAAGATGACTGAGTCATGGTGATGCAATGACGACTGTGTAACTTTGAACTACGGTGACCATAATGGTCTAGCTAGCTGAAGGCTATGGTAATCGCGGCCATTACGACTTCACGATCATCATGACACGACGAACTTTGAAAGCCTACGCCTAGTTCCTCCCGATTTTTGTGTTTAAATCTGAGAGGACAAAAGGAAAATCGTGGAGATCTGGTGATACAACAAACAATCTGGCCGGATTCTTGACAGAGCTAGGCAGGGGGGCAAGACTTTAGCTATTACGAGAATTCGTAGAAAAAAGTAATCAAGTAGGCCTACAGTGAAGCTCCGTAGGGTTTTCCTGGTCTCGAATTGAGAATCAGCTGTTCATCGGCGCGCTTAAACCTATTAGCGGAATATTACACTCGGTAACAGTAAAAACACAGCATAGCATGTTCACTGACAGCCCATTCTCAATCGTTTCCTCGAAGCGAACACGAATAAGCTTTGTCAAACGGGGGTACAAGAAAGTTCGTTCTAGTGTAGCTTCACCAGTACTTGGTGATTATTAGTAATGTTGTCATATCGAGCACGCTCGAATTACGTAACCCGGTTAGTACGTTCCTTGCAGTTTTGAGCCAGTGTTGATACTTGACTCGGCTGCAACACTGTCTAGAAAATCACACGTTCTAATAGATCCGAAACATGGAAACAGCTCTAGCGTCATCTAGCGATCAAGTGGACACTAAGTACATTACCCTGACAGTTGCCGAGATTGAGTACTTGCTTCCTCTACAAATACTTAACATTTGGATAAAAGTGCCACTTATAGCAAGTGAAATCTAACGAAATTTAAGAACACACTTCCTGCAAAATTTCCATACAAATTCCAGCCGATTTTTTTCTATACACTTCCAAGAAATGTTTACTACTCTTGGTCGAAAGTTCATTCTTGTTGAAGGGCTTTGCCAAGAAGGGCCTAAATATCGCTGGAATAAATCTCAGCTGACTTTCCCGTTTAGCACCATCAGTTCGCTGTCACCTTGAGCTGAAGGAATACTGTTTTGTTTCCGAAGTAATTAAATTAAATAATTTTAATGCGCTTGGAAACACACACCTCACACTCTATAATAAACAAACAAAAATGGCGTACGGTACTTCTTGTCCAAAGCAATACGAAATGATGCAGAATGAATGGTTGATTTATTGAACTTGACAAAAAAAACATTAGTTAACGAAAAACACTCATTTATCCTTTGAAAGTGGCAACTGTCACCTGCACAAGGAGAAAATGATCTTCTATTATTTCGCTTGTACAACGAACAGGCGCTGAATTTAATCCCAAGTCTTCTCTTACGAAGCCCAGAGGGAAGTTTCTTACCACTCAATCGCTAGACAGGGTATATTTCTGGCGCTCTGATTGGCTCTTCCAACCGTCTTTTTTCGGCGCTACTTGTCACTTAATAAGCTCAAGATCTCTAGAACGTGTGATTTGTCGTCTTGAGTATGTACGCATTAGCAAGGGCCCATGATGTGTGGTTCGTAGTTATTCACAAAGGCTTTTGATTAGAGTGGTTTCTCGGCGATTTCTCCGCCTCCAAGTCTCCCCCTCCAATTTCCCCCCTTTCCTCTAGAACGCTCAAGGATACGCAATAGTTCTGCACCATCTATTTTCTTAAGATTGAAAATTCATTTGGTCTTACTGAAAAGAAAACACCGTCGACTTCCGAGAAATTCCATTAAAAAAGGCGCCCTTCACCGTCATGCAAGAAAAAAGGGTGGAGCAAAATGAAGCCGAGAAATCATGCTGGACCTATTCGTTTATTTCTCCATTTTGCTTTGTCTACTCTCATATGCTAGTCACTTATTCTCATGGGACTAGCTTACATTGCAATCAGTGACTTTCGTACTGAGCTCCAGCAAAACCAATGCAAAAAGGCAACTGGAATCGAACCCGTGACCGACAAAAACTCATGGGTATTTGAAGGTTCGCTGAATAGGGCCGAAACACTCAAATCTAGTTACTGTTCCACTTAAACGGGTTTGAAAACGCGATGACATTGCCTTGCTTCAATACTCCGATATCCCCGAATAAATATTTTTTTTTAATGTAAAAAATCTTTCAAACGTGTGGTGCAACCAGATAATTCTCATTTTCAGACACAAGATAAACGAATAAGCTTTCAATTCAATTCAACATTTTCAGACACAAGATAAGCGAATAAGCTGACTGTTCAAGCCGACTACTTGCATTGTCTTGGCAGTTATAAATTGGTTTGACGTGATAATGAGTGCGAAACAGTTCGAGGGGTACCAGGAAGCAAATATCTGACTTTCTCTTTTCGACAAATTTCAGGTGAGAAATGTGGTTCTGTTGGCATTTGAACTTCTTACACCATAAATGGTTTTGAAAAAATAGGAGGTCAAATGGGCATGGGAAAATGTTAAAAATTGGCATCAGAATAGGTTCTAGTTATTCATCTTGGCGCCACAGACTCGCCTTTGTGACATACTGGGAAAAAGTTGTTCATATTTAGCAATGCCTTGAGGGAATACTTCCATAAAGGAAAGGTTAAATCTGTTGAACCTTCAAACCCGGTGTAACAGGATAGGTAATGTCGTTACTTATTTTATTTCTATGTGACGGCCTTTGTGAATAATTAAGATACAAACAACTTATTATGGGACCTGGCATTAGTAAAACGCATAGTTGTCTCACATAGTTGTAGAGCAGTATTTTGAATAGCCTTTACTTATACGCATCAGTCCGGAAGTTTTATTAAAGCCACGAGAGCAAATGTGTTTGTAGGATATTTCTGTAGCCAGTGTTGCCAATTTCCTCTTAGGTCGCAAATACCTGTGACATTTTGGCTTCTACAATTTCGGTCCGTCTTTTACCAATTCTTAACGAGCTTTCAGCTTCATAGTCATTTGCTTTTACCTTTTTTACGGTCATACCGATCTCAGGATTCTGGCTCGCTTTGTCATAGAACCTATTCTGCGACCAGTGGCAGCACTGTGTGGCATATAGGAATGTTTTTGCGAGATCCCGGAATCACTTTCCAGCGAGCAAGGATGGCGAAAACTGTCGGAAAGCGATTCGTGGAATCGCTTCCACTTTCCCGTTGGACTGATAGCGAAAACACATGGAAAGCTGAAATCGCTTTGGAAATGTTTCGAACTTTTTAGTATAACTATGGTTCACTGAACATTTTTTCAATTATCACATGTTCAACAAAGTCATCCTTGATGACTCTTGCCGCGTTTTCCACACTATATATATAGATATATACATAAATTACATACTTTATTTATAACCCGCCAAATATACAAGGTTATACGGAGTAAAAATAACACTCTATAAATTCCCACCGAATTCAACTTTGCGGAGCTTTCCCTTTAATTTTCTGGAATCACTTTCTGAGAAGGCTGCTTCGGTTTCCAAAGCGCGAAAACCGGCGCAGAAAGTTCGGCGACTTTCCAAAGCAGCGCGAAAACTATTGTGTGATTCCAACTTTGCTTTCCAGCTCTTGAAAACCCTCCTTATGTGTTTGCGTCACGGAAGCTATGGGTGGCGGGATATGGGCGTTTTTATGGGAGTGAACACCGAAACAAACTACTTGTGAACGAAAACTGATCCTTTCGCATTTAATCATCAATATATTCCTTTCCTGCAGAACTGTCTAACAGATAGATAGATAGATATTTGTTGACGCTAAAAGCCCCCTGAAAGCCCATGGCAAATACAAAGATAAAAAAATGAACAACTTCCAACAAATCAATTCAAAATAAATCCAATAAATTTTTTTTCAATAATGTGATGCAATAAGCAATCCTTTCTTCCCAACTCACCGTAACATAAACATAAAAGAAATCTAAACTAATCCATATCCAAACTAACCAGCCTTTCAAATTCTTTTCCCCGCGCCCAAATTTATATCCCAAATAGTCTAGACAGAGGATGAAGAAGTCACGAAAGAATCCAATCCTGAAGAAGAGGAATTTCTGAAATAATACACGACAGCTGCTGTAGTCACGAGAGAAGACGATTTTCTATCTTCACGGAAGGCTTCATCACTGACAAACCAAGATGTCCGCTTTAGAAAGGCGCGAGTGCTTGGTAACGCTGAGGTATTGACATATTAAAAAAAAAATCAAATCATTTTTTCTAGCAAAAAACTTCACTTTAAATCAATCTGTACATAAATTTTCAAAAAAAGAAAAGAAAACTGAAAGAGGAAGAGCAAAACGAAAATAAGGAAGAATGAAAGTGAAAAGAACTGGGAATGGTTTCCCAGTCGTTCCAAAATCTTCCAAGAACAGTAAGCATGATTTTATTTAGTACTCGTTAGATGCACGAGGCAACAGCGGAGTCGAAAAAACGATGAAGGTAATTAAATCAATATATTTAAAAATACAGTTTTTCGAATGGGTCCTGAAGAATTCACGGAAGAAGTCATGAAGACTGGATTACAGGATATGTTAGCTTCGATGCAACCCTTGTTGCATCGAAGCTCTCTTTAAAAAAAGCTCTCGGGAAAATCTCTTTCCCGTTAGGGGCTCTTTCAGTTTTCTGGAGGTCATGAACCCGTTCGTGGCATCATGGACGCAGTCGAGTTTAAGAACACGGTTTTAAACTGCCGAACCAACGGAACATGGGCATCGATCTGGAAGGTGAAGCCAGGCCAAAACAGTCTGATATATTTGAGAGAAAGATATGAACATAAAACAGATGGGCTAGGGGAACAGGGACAGTGACTGACAATTGTAACTGAGGAGGGGGTATCCAAGAAATGCTGAAACCTGCCAAATTAGGATCACCATGATCATAAGAATCCGGAAGGTTTGGCCTGACTAAAATCCTGTTAATCAATAAGGTGAAGCCTGTTCTTTTCAGCAACATAACTGAAGATGGAGCCGCGTGAGGGCACTGACTTATCGTGAGAAGAGCTGATGCTGATTACAGCAATTCCCGTCTGTCAGGAGGACTTACTTAAAAGATGTACATTTCACAAATATTATTATTAAATTCAATGCAAACTATCATTATGGGAGGCACGGATATGGGCTTGCCAAATCGCATTTTCGCAAGGATGGGTACAAGTTTGGCAAAAAGGTTCGTTGTACCCTGAAACAGTCTAACCAAAGATGCGGTAGACAAGATTTTAATTCCGCTCAGCACATTCATTCAAAACTTTCTTCGTGATGCGTAGAATCGTCACGTCAACGTGTCTTCCTGAAGCATAGAAAGGCAAGCGCCTTTTTTATTGTACAATATATTGTTATTATGTAAAGATGGAATGTTTTCCAAGAAATAAACCAGAAGTAATCGAACTAAATTTCGTCCAGAACTCCAATGTCGGGCTACCTAGCCCAAGGTTGTGGGTTCATAAACCGCGAGAGGAACATTTTTGTCTTACACTTCAGTACTTTTAATACTGATATTATCATTATTCAAATTTGCTAACTCACTTGATACTAACGGAATTATGCTGAAGCAACTACGACACTAGACTCATAGAATATATTCTTTGTCATTCCGAATAATCGATTCATCAAACCGAGAATATCCACGCGAATAAATGGCAAAAATGACAAAATCATCGTTCACTTTGAAACTTCTGCAGAACCAAAATTTCCTTTTCGAAGGTACCACATGGCAAGAAGGCGACAGGACAGAAAATAAGCATGAAATTTATTGTGAAAGGAGTTATGAATGAATGATGATTTAATCCGTAGTACTTTTAAATGTATAAAAATAGCTTTGGATATGTCCATTCAAATAAGGACACTTCTAGCACTATCAATCAATCGACAGGTTAATATTTAAAGTTCATGACATCGTCAACCTGCAGAACGAGGGAGCCTTTATCGACAGCTTAGTTGCTGATATTGTGAAGACCATCTCGATCACACAATTACAATCGACGAAGCAACAGCCATAGGAGCCAGACAAATAGTCTTGAGGATGCTTAGGAGTTTTCTCTCAGATCGACAACAGTGCGTCCAACTTTAGGACGGGGAGCTATCTGGCGTCCTTAACATCACATGTGGAGCAGCTCAAGGCACAAGCACCATGGTAGCAAGAATAAATAAGGGATTTATTCTTGATGGTAGTGTGGAGAAGGGTACAACATTGCAGTGTCACAAGTCGTGAGAATCATGGGATTATAAGACTATGGGGGAGCCTAGAGCGGGGCGGACTCCACTCAAATACTAGACTATGTGGGTAGGCTTAGAGTAGTACTGAAGTACCCGAGGGCCCTAGATCGGAAGGGGGCTTAGGTGGTCGTTGCTACGAGAGGGACCATAAAATACTACTATTTGTTATGCAGGTCAAGTGTTACTCAAGTAAAATAACATGGAGTATTAAGCAGTACGGTCTAGATGGGGAATGTAAACCTGTGGGACTATTCGAAAGTCGCCAATTCCTTTCTGATAGTAAATTCTCCGGCTAAGCTTGATAGTAAATTTTCCGGCTAGGCTTGGTAGTAAATTCTCCGGCTAGGCTTACACTGTTTGAAGTTTGATGACAGATACGTAGTACATAGAACCTCCGTATTTATTCCCATGCAGCGACTTGGATACCCCCGATAAAACTGAGCGGAGCTAGGGTACTTCCTGTGTGGTTTGAGTTGATACCCGTCTACTTCCCTCTTCACAGCTGCGCATACCAGATGAAAAACTGTTGGATGCCTGTAGGCGTGCGAGTGCGACTGCAGCGAGTCAGACGTGACGCCACAATGGTAGATAATTAATAAGCTGTAATAGACGACTCATACGGCGTTCGTATACCGACATTTCTTCTGCGGGGTTCTACTGCGGTAGAGGTAACAAATTGTGATGTTATGCATAGCTCCTACCTTCCGCTCGTTTGCATCGGGCAGGGTATGAGAATATATTTGACTCCACATGATCGTATTACAAAGATAGGGAGGGTCGCTGTCACTACCCCCACCCGTCGATTCACCCACCCGTCAATACGCCCAATCCCAAAATCCGTCGATTCACCCACCCGTCGATTCGCCCACCCGTCGATTCTCCCACCCGTCGATTCGCCCACCCGTCAGTTCGCCCACCCGTCAGTTTGCCCACCCGTCGGTTCGCCCACCCGTCGATTCGCCCACCCGTTGGTTCACCCAATTCTATGACCCGTCGATTCGCCCACCCGTCACAAGACCCAAGAAATCCGTCACAACCCCCACTTTTTACGCCAGCTCGCTTACCCGTCACAAGACCTAAAAAATCCGTCACAACCCCCACTTTTTACGCCGCCCACCCGTCATAATACCCCAAAAATCCGTCACAACCCCCACTTTTCACGCCAGCTCGCTTACCCGTCACAAGACCCAAAAAATCCGTCACAACCCCCACTTTTTACGACAGCTCGCTTACACGTCACAAGACCCCACAAATCCGTCACAACCCCCACTTTTTACGACAGATCGCCCACCCGTCATAAGACCCAAAAAATCCGTCACAACCCCCACTTTATACAACAGCGCGCTTACCCGTCATAAGACCCAACAAATCCGTCACAACCCCCACTTTTTCCGTCGATTCGCCCACTTCTCAAAATCGACCTCTGATCCTGCGCGGCTCTTATCATTGAACGCGGCAAAAGAAAGCGACCGATTCACAGGGGAGTAATTAAGAAGGATACGATACCGTCCGATTTAAATAAGGGTGAAGTCAATACAGCTTGAGCCAGAATGATCAGAAGCATTATAAAATACCTCGGTTCTGATAATGAACGATGGAATGGAGAGGATGAATGCGAGAGTAAAACATCAGATGAAAGAGCTACCGTATTTTGAGGTACAACATGTACCGACAGCGGTAGGCTACGTATTGCGATTATTATCTCAATAAAGCATTTCCAGCAGATGTCTTCCCCGAACATCCCCTGCAGATTAGCTTGCAACTCCAAAGTTTTACGACAATCCTTAGTTTAGTTTTACGACAAGCCTTATAAGAAACTTTACATATTTGTAATCCGATTAAAATTTGATTGGTGCTCCCCAATACTTTTGGTCGGCAGACATGACCAAAGGTTCCGACGGGATCCCAGAGGATGATACTTATGAAACTAATATAGCTGGAATCCTGAAGCTCAAGGAATATTATGATCCGTGTTATGCTTCCTCATCAATGGCCCTTGTCAGACGAATCGGAAGACGATTGTACTAATTGGTCGGTATCTTTACAAGCATTTACAGAAAAGCTGCCCGACGACAATGATAAGTCAACTTTTTCATTCAAGTTTTTACCGGATTTATGTGTTATTGCAGTAGTTCCGGGCTGTGCCTGACTTTAGCTGAATCGGTCTAGCAGGAAAAATGGGCTGACACTCATAATGCCCGCGATCACAATGCCCACGACTCAAAATGCCCACGGTACAGAATGTCCATGATTGTACAGTTTGAGGTGTTCAGGCCGTAGTAAACTGGAGCTAGTGATGAATGTGACACAAAAGGAGCGGACCGAGTATCAGAATGGCGATAATCTTCCATTGAAACTTTTGACGATTTTTGCTTTTGTCTTCCCTGAGAGCATTTTAAACTGTGGGCATTTTGCACCGTTGACATTTCTGACGATTTTGATTTCAGGGTCTACAACCTGAATTATGGCATTTTTAACCGTGGGCATTTTGATCGTGGGTATCGTGGTGATTTTGTGACCCACCCGAGAAATATATTTGATAGACCGATTTTTGCTTGTTTGTTTAAGGTTTTCTTGCCCCTATCTCTGCACTCTGATCGATTCTGATCAAACTTTAACAATATATTACCTACCGTTATTCTACGCCACGAAATTGAGTGTTAATTGTTCAGCCTGTTACTTGGCCATAGAACAAAGCTTTAATCAAGCAAGAGAGAAACTGGAATCTCACATCGGCTTATTCATATTGTGACTGTTAAAGTTTAACTGAAACGCCAACTCATTTGTGTGTCATTTTATCGGATACACTGAATTATTTGGATTCAGCAAAGGGATTTTTTGATTTTCCACTATCTGCTCTAGTTATGAGGCTCAGAATATCTCCAGTCGTCCCGACAGCGTAAATTCTACTATGACGCGGGAAATTTTAATCTTAACACAAATGCGGCTTTTCAGTGGGCAGTGGTGAGCTTGGTGAAGATAGCTTAGTGCCTGAACAAAAAAAAATTGATAAAACTTTCTCCTAAGGCATACAGCAAAATACAAGCGCACAGAGGCACCACAAATCACACGGAAATTCCACTATTTGAAAATCGATTATTCGTGAATAGCGGAACAACGAACTAACTCATTTTCAGCGGGTCTTCAAGCAAGTTCAAGTGAATAAGTGATGGGTAACTAGATTGTCTATCCTAGCCCCTTTTCGTTAAACTTTAATATTCAGTTTCACAGAAGCGCAAAATGTATCACAAGTAGATCGCCAGACTGCGTGAGGAATTGATGAAAAGCTCATTGCGGGAGGTGTTACAGTGGGACGACATTTCCGGAAAATGCATGGTTCAAGTAAAAGTTTTAATTTTAACAAATTTTCCAGTTTTGGCCGGATTCCGGACGACCTAATTGTCCGGCGAGAAAATAAGTTTTAGATATGGATTTCCTTACCCCTAGATCGACTATATTATTTACTTTTATAAACAGTCCTTTAACTGAAACCCCTCCTCCACCCCCAAATATGGGGCTACAGGGCTCATCTACGAACTTGACCTTTACTTTGACTCAGTCGATCCTCATACCAAGTTTGAAGAAAATATCCTACCCCTTCGAAAGTTATCGTGCTGACAGACGGACAGACAGACGGGCAACTTTAACGAAGTCATACATATCCCTCCACCTACGTTTTGGGATCCCAAGAAAACTTCTCTATATAACACTTGGGCTATTACCTATGACGATTTCGCAAATGTTGGGAACATACTGAATACTATATTTAATAAGTATTATTATGCATGTGTTCTGCATTGTTGTGTGCGGTATGAGTTGAGACGAAACTGAGCTTAATTGCAGGAGAAGTTTTGGGAAGATATAATAGGGAACCTTACGCTTACACTCTACTGAGACTTGATTGATCTTGTGGCATCATAATTCTTTTGACGTACCACATAATCGCAATATGTAGCCCACCTCTTTCGATACACTTGTACCTAAAAAAGGTAGCTCTTTTTTCGGAAACTTCACTCTTTCATTCATCCTCTTTATTTCCTCTTTCATTCAGCACCGTTGTCTGACGTAATGCTTCTGATCAATCTGGCTCAAGCTATATTAACTAGTTTTCACCCTTATTTAAATCGGACCGTATCGTATCCTTCTTAATTACTCCCCTGTGAATCGGTCGCTTTCTTTTGCCGCGTTCAATGATAAGAGCCGCGCTGGATCAGAGGTCGATTTTGAGAAGTGGGCGAATCGACGGAAAAAGTGGGGGTTGTGACGGATTTGTTGGGTCTTATGACGGGTAAGCGCGCTGTTGTATAAAGTGGGGGTTGTGACGGATTTTTTGGGTCTTATGACGGGTGGGCGATCTGTCGTAAAAAGTGGGGGTTGTGACGGATTTTTGTGGGTCCTGTGACGGGTAAGCGAGCTGTCGTAAAAAGTGGGGGTTGTGACGGATTTTTTGGGTCTTGTGACGGGTAAGCGAGCTGGCGTAAAAAGTGGGGGTTGTGACGGATTTTTGGGGTATTATGACGGGTGGGTGGCGTAAAAAGTGGGGGTTGTGACGGATTTTTGGGTCTTGTGACGGGTAAGCGAGCTGGCGTAAAAAGTGGGGGTTGTGACGGATTTTTTGGGTCTTATCACGGGTGGGTGAATTGACGGGTGGGCGAATCGACGGATTTCAGAAGTGGGTGAATCGACGCCTCTTGAAACCGAGGTTGGGCGAATCGACGGGTGGGCGAATCGACGGGTGGGCGTATCGACGGGTGGGCGAATTGACGGGTGGGCGAATCAGCGGGTGGGCGAATCAGCGGGTGGGCGAATCGACGGATATTTTGGGTCTTGTGACGGTTAGGCGAACTGTCGGAAAAAGTGGGGGATGTGACGTATTTTTTGGGCATTATGACGGGTGGGCGAATCGACGGGTGGGCGAAAAGACGGGTCCCCGATAGGGAGACGAAGGTTCTTGTGATTATTCTTGGTAGGGGGTTCTTTACACGTTCTGACGGATGCTTAAAGTTTACTGAAAAGCCAACTTATTTTTGTATAATTTAACTGACTAGATTGCATTGTTTTGATTGTTTTAATGGATTTATTTTTATTTTTCACTATTTGCTCTATTATGAAGTTCAGAATATCTACAGCCGTCCTCACAACGGAAAATTCTACTATGACGCGTAAAATTTGAATCTGAATACAGACCCGGCTTTTCAGTGGTCAGTGATCACCTAGACGAAGGTGGCTCACTGCGTGAACACTTATTTTTCGTAAATCGTTTTCATCAGGCATACAACACAGATACAAGCGCATAGGGGTACCACAACCAGACGCGGAAATTCAACTATTTGAAAATCCATTAATCTGAATAGCTGAGCAACGAAGTAACGCATTTGCATCGGGTCTTCAAGCCTCTTTAAAGTTTAACTGAAAAGTCAACTTATTTTTGTGTCATTTAGTTGAATACAGCACTGAATTATTTGGATTCTGCAAAGGGATTTTTTTGTTTTCCACTATCTGCTCTAGTTATGGCGTTCAGAATATCTGCGGCCGTCCCCACAGCGAAAATTCTACTATGACGCGGGAAATTTTTATCTAAACACAAACAAGGCTTTTTAGTGGGCAGTGGCGATATTGGTGAAGATTGCTTAGTGCCTGAACAAAAAAAAAGTCATAAATCTTTCTTGTAAGGCATTCAACAAATTAGAGGTACCACAGATCACACGGAAATTCCACTATTTGAAAATCGATTATTCCTGAATAGCGGAACAACCAAGTAACGCATTTTCAGCGAGTCTTCAAGCCAATTTAAGTGAATAAGTGATGGGTAACTAGATTGTCCTATCCCAGTCCTTTTCGGTTAAACTTTAAGTAAATAAGTCATGGGTAACTAGATTGTCCTATTAAATCCCTTTTCGGTTAAACTTAAGAATCGATCACAACATTAAACACAAGGTTGCATCCTTGTGTACAAGCTGATCAAACACCTAACAATGTACCTACATAACACTACAGAGACTGACGTTAACAAAATACGGTTTGTACTCGGGTGAAGAAAGTTAAAACTGAGCTAAAATCGTTACCGACGGTTAAGGAATTTCAAAACTTCCTGTAGAAACTCGTTCGGCTTTTCTGAATGAACCCAATGACCCGCTCCAGCAATGTAGGTGAACTCTGCACGAGGAAACAGGTGACGAATTGCCTCGTGGTCTTCCTTCCTGAAAGGAGAAAAAAGGATTACATCAAAAATAAGTATAAGGGAGGACACTATGATCTTTTATTCAAGGTTTAAGGTTTAATTGAAAAATTGCCACAATAGCAAAAGCTAAATAACAGGCAACATGTAGAAAATAAATAAACACGCATTAATAACTATAACTGACAAGACAACGTCTAAATAATTTATTGGAAAGCTAATTAATTGGCTGTTATCGAAGCAACGTTATTCGAAGCTGTTATTCTCCCTAAAAAAATTAAAAAATAAGCTAGGAGTAGTTCACGTAGAGTATCTTGAAATTATACCGAAAACGTGCCATGGCATGGAGCTTTGTAGGGGTCGAAACTTAATTTGTTAATTCATTTTTGCATTTAATAAAACTGAACTGAACGTCTAGTGTCTAAAAAAATGAAGCTAAAGTGAATGAAAGGGGATGGTAAAGAATATTACAACAGGAACAAACGCGACGGTGAAGGTAAGATCTAATTTTTAAATATAGTCCAGGTAACCTCTCTGGAGACAAGAGCAAAGGTTTTCATGGGATCCCAAGGGGGATCGTTTGTCGGTCTTTTTAATACAAACCATCAGGTCTTCCAGATATTCAGTCTTTGCGAACCTGTACAGATTTGATATCTTTCTAACCTACCACTGAGCAACAGCCACTAAGTAGTACTTTCCAGCTAAAAGCATATCCAGCAATCAGGTTTATTCGAAAACATCATGTTTTGAGATCAAATTAAAATCAAAGCATTCACCTTTAACTCCAAGCAGTTTTCCGGCAGGAAGTTCACGAAATCAGATACTTGAAGAATCTTTATCTGTTTTTCTACAAGTTCATTTTCTAGCTTGAGCGGCTTGAGCCTGAAGAGGACCCTTGCCAAGAAGGGCCGAAATATTGCTCCAATAAAATGTAGCTGACCTATCCGTTTTGCTTCGGCAAATCATATCTTGACTAGATACCGACAGGACTCCCCATCCGAGGCGAGAATAAAAAGTACTTTCTGATTCACCGAGTCTTTATCGGGTATACCTACATCCTCCATTTCTCAGCTTGTATTCTTGCTCCTACAAGGATGTTTCAATCAACTTCCGAGTAAACTTTACTCCTACCAAATTTTCGGTTTTCGCAAGATTCCGGCCAATCTACTTGTCTGGCGGGAAGATAAAGTTCAAATATGGGTCCGAAATGTATTCTTAGCTCTAAATCGACCAACGTTTAACTTCTGATCAACTTCAAATAAGACCTTCACTCTTACAAAGTTTCCGGTTTTCGCCGGATTCCGGACTAACTACTTCTCCAGCGAAAAAGAAAAGTTCAAAAACAGATTCAGCATGTATCTGTAGCCCCGTTTCGTACTTTTATTCAACTTCGGATAGAACTTTTAATTCTACGAAATTTCCGTTTTTTCCCGGAACTATTTGTCCGGTTTTCTGGTTCTGAATTCAGCATGTCTTCTTACCCCCTCGATCGACTCGCACATCAGCTTGAAAAAATATTGTTTTCATTCCTTAATTTAAAACCCCCTCTCCCACCCCTAAATAAAGGGCTACAGGGCCCTACGAATTTGAACTGTATTTAACCCAACGGATCCTCACACCATGTTTGATCAAAATACCTCGACCCCTTCGAGACTTATCGTGCTGATAAGTCGGACAACTTTTAACGACGTCATTATCACTTAAATTTTGGGATCCCAAAAAGAAACAAGACCAAAGTTTTCGATGGGATCCCAAAAATTTAATATTAACTACGTCTTGTCTTCGCCAAATCCAGTCTTCGCCAGGCTAATCATCTGAGAAAACCAATTTCAGATATACCTGTATAAGCCATATCTATTTGACGATACTGATCGAAACTTCCTGGTGTACTTCTGCCAAATTTCCGGTTTCGGCCGAATTCCGAGCAAACTACATGCCCAGCAAAAACAAAAAATAGTTCAGAAACGAGTTCAGCGTATCTCCTTATCCCTATAAAGAACATCTAATCAACTTCAAATAAAACTTTAACTTCTAAAAAAAAAAATCCGGTTTCAACCGGATTCCGGACGAACTATATGCCCGGTTAAAAAATGATTGTCATATATAGATTCAGCGTTTTTTCTTACCCTTAAATCTATCATCTAATCAACTTCAAATACAACTTTTGCTTTTAACAAATTTTCCGGTTTTGGCCGGATTCCGGACGAACTATTTGTCCGGCAAGAAAATGGTTTTCACCATCGTGTTCAGCACGTTTACTTACCCCTAAATCGAATATCTAATCAACCTCAAATACAAATTTTGCTTTTATGAAATTTTCCGGTTTTCGCCGGATTCCGGGCGAACTACTTGTCAGGGAAGAAAATGGTTTTCACCATCGTATCCAGCATGTCTTCTTACCCCTAAATCAAACATCTAATCAACTTCAAATACAACTTTTACTTTTAACAAACTTTCCGGTTTTGGCCGGATTCCGGGCGAACTACTTGTCCGGCGAGAAAATAACTTTCATATTCGGATTCAGCGTGTCTCCTTACCCCTAAATCCACTATCTAAACAGCTTTCAAAATATTTTTTTGCCCCTTAATTTGAAACCCCTCCCCCACCCTCAAATATACAGCTACAGAGCCCATCTTCGAACTTGACTTGTACTTTGACCCGAAGGATCCTCCCAACAAGTTTCATCAAAATATCTCAGTCCCTTCGACAGTTATCGTGCGCACAGACGGACAGACGGACAGACAGACGGACAACTTTTGCGATGTCATAGGTATCCGTCACTAACGTTTTGGGATCCCAAAAAACACTCTGCGCATGCTTAGACGAACCTTTTAATCCCCCGACCACGTAATACCCTCCCCGAAGAATTACCCCCCCCCCCTAAGTATCAGATTTATTCAATTAAATTAACCCTACCCCAACCCCCCAAAACACAGAAATAACTCTTACTGTCGAGCTCTTCGATAAAACAACAATCCTATTCTAGTCATTCTTTCTTTTTTTTAATCAAAATTTTGTGATGAATTACTGAACTACTGATTTTTTGGGATCCCAAAACGTAAGTGGCGGGATACCTATGACATCGCAAAAGTTGTCCGTCTGTCTGTCCGTCTGTCTGTCTGTCCGTCTGTCCGTCCGTCCGTCTGTCAGCACGATAACTCTCGAAGGGATTGAGATATTGTGATGAAACTTGGTGGGAGGATCCTTTGGGTCAAAGTACAAGTCAAGTTCGAATATGGGTTCTGTAGCCCTATATTTGAGGGTGGGGGAGGGTTTCAAATTAAGGGGCAACAAAAATATTTTTTGAAAGCTATTTAGATAGTTGATTTAGGGGTAAGGCGACACACTGAATCCGAATATGAAAGTTATTTTTTCGCCGGACAAGTAGTTCGCCCGGAATCCGGCCAAAACCGGAAAGTTTGTTAAAAGTAAAAGTTTCCTTTGAAGTTGATTAGATGTTTGATATAGGGGTAAGAAGACATGCTGAACACGATGGTGAAAACCATTTTCTTGCCGGACAAGTAGTTCGCCCGGAATCCGGCGAAAACCGGAAAATTCGTTAAAAAGCAAAATTTATATTTGAAGTTGACTGGATGTTCGATTTAGATGTAAGAAGACATGCTGAACACGATGGTGAAAACCATTTTCTCGCCGGACAAGTAGTTCGTCCGGAATCCGGCCAAAACCGGAAAAATTTTAAAAGCAAAATTTGTATTTGAAGTTGATTAGGTGATAGATTTGAGGGTAAGAAAAGACGCTGAATCTGTATATGACAACCATGTTTTACCTGGACATAGTTCGTCCGGAATCCGGTTGAAACCGGATATCTTCAAAATAGATAGGGCTTATACAGGTATATCTGAACTTGGTTTTCTAAGATGATTAGCCTGGCGAAGACTGGATCTGGCGAAGACAAGACCTAGTTGTCTGGATCAAATATTAAATTTTTGGGATCCCATCGAAACCTTTGGTCTTGTTCTTATTGTTGCAGATAAGTCAACTTCGGCATTTTCGCTATGAAAGTACTTTTAAAATCAAATTTCTACTCTACGTAAAACGTAAGATTTGTACTATTTTTTTTTGTAACAGATATTATCAATCAATAAATCGGATTGTAATTGAATGGTAATTATAAGCTGTGGTGGTGCTGCTCTACTAACGGTTTTCTTAACTTGCCCTGTAGTTGTAAATGCCACCACGAAATGATTACACCGGGAAATTAAGCAAATTTCGGTTTCACACAAATTAAAAGATTAGGTTGAAGGATGTTGCGGAAACAGACGAAACGAAACCGCCTTTCGTCCGTACCTAAACCTGGAATTTCAATCCCAATTATTTCCTCAGCTTTTGCTTCATGCACACTCGCCCTCTGCAATAGGCCATCGTCGGACAAGAGTCCAGGCATGAAGCATTCTACCCTACAGAAAAATACAATCCCAGCAAGAAAGAAGAAAAAAAAATGATAAAAGATATTTTATTCACCGATGATTCTTATGCTCACGGAATGACTGGTAGATTAGAACAACCATGTTTCTGTTGTTACCGTAATGTCAATTGTGCAATTTCTTTTGTTTTTTGTTGGCCTCGTGCTGATGTATAAAATAGATTCTCTGATTGACTGACTTTAAAGCATAACCGACAAGGGCTAAGACCCGACCTGCTAGTTACACATCACGTATTCACTTAATTAGGCCCGAAAACCAGATAAAATGCGTTACTCCGTTTTTCCACTGTCCATTAACTTAATCTTTCGGATCTGTGGTGACTCTATGTGCCTGTCTCTCTATCCTTGAAATATTTACCAACTCATAACCAACTATAATGCTAACCAAGCCATTGCCCAAAAATGAGCGACGCTAATTATCTTAAAGGCACAGTAAACTTGACTAGGCAACTTTCGGCCATCAAACCGGCCTAGGGGACTTAGATAAATGTACAGGGACTTATTGTCGACAGGACCCCCCATCTTTGTTATCTCGAAACCCCTCCTTATTGTTCCCAGAGCTAGCTGGCAGGGCCTTGCCCCTTATGCACTGTAGTTACGCACTCATGCACTGTAGAAGTTCGCGATTGTCTGTGTTATCAACATACAGGGTTACCACTTTACTAAAATAAATCCACTATGCAAAAGGAAAAAAGTAATACCAAACAAGAAAAGTACTCGGAACGTGTTGCTGGGTCATAGTCACCTTGGAAATAAAACCTGACAACTACTTTTATCTTAAAATCGGCTGCCAAAGTAAAAAGAAAGTTCTATTGTGAGCACAATTGTACTACCGGTGGCAACCCTGTTGACATACATTGTATTACTTTGTTTCAAAAGGCCATTGAGGCAAAGATCGTGGGTTCGAGTCCTACTCCCGGCACACAAACCTTTTGCTTTTTTTTTTTTTGTTCTACTAACTCAAAAGTCGAACTCTCGGAAACTGCCCGGAAACTGCAATGGTCGTAACAAGAATTTTTCTAACTCTCAATATCGACTCAGGGTACATTCTTGATATGTCAGCTAGCTCCCTGAGCCAAGTTTGAGTCAAGTTTACTGTTCCTTTAAATCCTACAAATGCAGGCTTGTTTTCAAATTCAAAACCTGGACGAATTGTGGGTTGTCGTACTAGCAGCGCACATTCTGAACGTCATTACTGGACCCTCGGGTGAAAAAAAATGCAAAATTCCTTGAACGGGTCAAAATGTTTCAACGTATTCGAATATCAGATCTAAAAACAATCTGCCTTTTCAGTTAAACTTTGAGAATCCCGGTGTCACGGAGCCATAGAAAAGAGTGACGGTAAGCGACAAGGGGTGCGAGACTCTTGCATAACAATTTGAATGAGGTAAAAGCGTGTGAGGTCTTGTCGTCGTTTACAACATTCTGACGAATCACGAAACGGAGAGTAGAGTTTAATTTAAGCAATGAGCGCAATTTCTGATGCGCTCTTGACCGAGCGTCAGATAGTTCGAGAAATACCCGCGGGGATAAAATATTGCCTTGAGGGAGGAGTCTCTTTGGTCTCACGTCCAAGGAGGCACGGGTTTGGCTCTATCTGAGCAAGAACACCGATTCGACCCAAGTGGAATTTTTGGAAACTAGGTGAGGCTCGGGCAACATAGCAACATAGAAGCATAGGAAATGACAAGCCCCCTGAATGGCGAGTCATTACAGGAAATTTATGAGTCCCTGCTAGAACCTACCTCCCTAGCAGGTTCTGGTTAGTCTGCACCGGTGAGAGATAACCACCCGACACTGGTTAGTCTGAGAACGAGTAATAAGACTGGGGAGCAGTCACCAGCGAATACAAAAATAGCTCAATTTTTTGAAACATTGAATGATATGGACCGATTAAAAGTTAACGGATTTATTTTAAATTCGCAAAATACCTTCTCTTCCTCCTTGGACACCGCAATACCTACATGACCTAGAAATATGGAGCGTGTTCCACCCCACTACCAATAGTAACTATTAGTTACTATTTCCGTTCCAGCCTCACGAAAAGTTACTACGCTGACCGTTCCAACCTTCTCAAAATAGTAACTAATAGTAACTATTTGCTTACCACGCTCGGGAGCGTAGTTAGTGTAGTAACTACGCATCTCTGTAACGTGATTGGTCGGACACCCCGCGGCCTGATATGTGACCGAAAAATTCAAAAAGCGTTGCAGCCTAGCGTAATAACTACGGTAACTAGCGTAGTAACTACGGTAAGTAGGGTGGAACACGCTCATGGTGTCGTTGACCCGATTCGAAAGCTCGATGAGCTATATCAGCGATTAAAAGGCAGCCAGAGCGGCCATGAATAGCAAGGGGTTGTTCTTTGATAATTTTGAATTATTAGTGTGATTTTTCTCTGTGTTTTGCCTTTTGCTTTTCTTAGTTTTGTGATATTTTTTTCTGCGTTTTCTCTATTCCCCTTCTTATATACTCCATCATTTTCTCTTTCCTGTACGATGGGTGAAAATAACCATTACATTACATTATGCAACTTATAGGTAAAACCAGAGACCACCGGTTGAGTACACCCGGGACAAAGCTAAAGAACGCAGGTACTCTACGAATATAGTGTCGTTTCGCCATGTGTGTCAGGTTTTTCGCAGATCAATTTTTCTGTATCATTTACCTCACATGTCCTCGGGGAGGAAGAAATATGCGAGTGAAAATCTTCAACCACTCGGGTCTTCAATTCAGATCGCACTTACCTAACGTAGTCCGAGTTTTCACCTCCAATGAAAAGAGTTTCTCCTTCAAACTTCGTTCTATAATTTGGAAACGAAACGATATTCATAAAGTCCTTGGCTATTGCAGGTAGATTGATGCGCCACTTCAAAGTCCCATTGTCTTCGACCAGATTGGTCAGCAGAAATTGCCGAAGCATGTTATTCTGAAAGAAAAGATTATGTTGCCAAGCTACCACCACTAAAGATGATACTTTTGTCTTTAAAAAGCCAAGCCCAATATCTTTCTGGGAAAGGTTTCTTTCACGCAGGCAACTGGGCGGTCCAGACGCTGGAAGATTACTATAGAATACGGCGGCATGGACTTCAGTCACTCCTTTCAGAGTTTTGGAAAGAACTCTACGGAAGGGGGTGGGGGAACGATCAAAACTATCGAACCTTCAGGAAAGAAAGCTGTTCTGGCCATAAGCCTTGGGAAGTTTATCTTCGTTTTTATGGCACTTGCAGCCTCCGGCTCAAGTGCCATATACCGATCGTAATTCCGTCTGTCGGTCGGTCTGTCGGTCCGTCGGTCGGTCCGGTTTTTTTTGTCACACTTTTTCGAGTTAGGGTACTTCCAGATGTGCGAGGACGATGAAACTTGGCAGGAAAATCAGGGACCCGATATAACTGACCTGGAAATAATCAGTTTCCCGATCCGCCCATCTGGGGGGAAGTGTTGGGCCGGGGAATTCTGAAAATTTAGTAGTTTTTGTCACACTTTTTCGAGTTTGGGTACTTCAAGATGTGCTAGGACGATGAAACTTGGCAGGAGCATCAGGGACCCGACCGGACTAGCCTGGAAATAATCATTTTCCCAATCCGACCACCTGGGGGGAGTGGAGGGCTGGGGAATCCGGAAAATTTGAGTTGTGTGTAACTTTCGAACGGGTGATCGGATTGGAATGAAACTTAATGACTGAATAAATGACATACCTCTGATGTCCCATTTGAAGTCCGGACCGGATTCGACAGCTATGGGGGGGGGGGGGAGACCGGAAATCTCTAGAAACGGTTAGAATGGAGGGATCGGAGTGAAACTTGCTGGGAAGAACAAGCATTTGCTCCAAATGAATCGTTTATATATTTGGACTGGATACGGACACTGGGAAGGGGGGGTGGAGGGGAATTTCCCGGAATTCCGGTAATGACGGTTTTGGGGATTTTCACGACGAAACTTGGGAGGCGTATCAGGGACCCGATCAGACTGACTTATAAATACAAATTTACTTGATCCGATAGTCGTGGGGGGAGTAGCGGGAGGGGGGATCCGGAATATTGAGTCATGCGTAACTTTGGAACGGTTGATCGGATTAGAGTGAAATTTGATGACTGAACACAGGACATGTCTCTTGTGATCTTTGTCATGTCCGGACCGGATCCGACAACAATTGGGGGGGGGGAATACGTACCGGCTTAGACTGGTGAGATCGGGATGGAACTTTGTGGGAATAACCAACAGATGCTCTGGATAAATCACTTACTGAACCGGATTGACTCCGGCGACTGTGGGGAGTTTGAGGGGGGGGGGGCGGAATTCCGGTGATCGCGATTTAAGGTTCTTCCATATGTGCTAGGACGATGAAACTTGGCTGAAAAATTAAAGATTCGGAAAGATTGGCTTAGAAACCTTCACTTTTCAAATCCGACTATTCCTTAAAGTTCAGAAAAATACTGCAAATTCAGAAAAAAAACTTTTAAGCAAAATATACATTTTCATGATCCCCATGAGCCCATTATCATTTTTGCCTCAAGGGTTTTGCTGTAAGCTCATATGGCACTTGCAAGGGTTGAAATGTATTATTTGATCAAAAGTAATTTTCGACTGTGCGGTTCAGATGCGCACTTTAACGGAGCTAGAGAAAAAGTATTTTATCGTTGAGTATCTGATACAGTGACTTTCAGATTCTTGACTAGTCTTCCGTACCTACTGCATACACTTGCAAGTGCCATATGAGCTTACAGCTCTTGTTGGTAAACATTTCGCTACAGTGGATCGGTAACTGCAGGAGATCAGAAGTCGGCAGAGAGACTTCACCTTCCAGATTTCCAGATGTCTGGGTCCCTAGTCAGTCAGACCACCACTTTTGGATAACGTTAAAACGAAATAAGCCTTCCATACTCCGGATCTAGGGTGTCTTAAGGTCCCAAATTTCCACAACTCGGGCCTGGCTTCATCTTTCGGATCCACGTCGACGCAAGCGGATATCTGGAATCCGGAAAAAAAAATCTGGAGGATGAAGCCCGGCTTTTACCATCAACTGAGCATTCGCACTTTAGCGCACGCTCGATCAAATCACAAATGAACCCGTGTGGACTATCTAGGCGGGTTTATTACGGTTTTTTACCACTAATAAAAACGGAAGCGAGTGCCGCCCGGTTCACGGCCACAAAGAAAGAAACCATGCAGATGCTGTCACCTCAAGCAAAACATCATCCCACGTCGGTTACACGCTTGGGAAGATAAAGTATTGTCAAACCCACTCCATATACTCACGGTGACAACCTCCATTAGCTGTTTATCTGCCTCTTTGCGAGCGGCAGAGCGTGTCACTTCGTTCGAAACGCGAATTTGCTGAAGCGCTTCGATGATTTTCGTCAGTTCATTGATAGTGGGGCTTACGTCTATCGGCGAAACATCGACGACGACCAGCTTGTCCACGACGCTAGGCTGAAAAACGAAACTACGAAGTGGAAAGAAGTAAACGTGTCACAAACAAAATCTCATCAAGTGAAAGTCAAGTGGTCAACGAAGCGTGAACTCATCTTTCCACTGGTTAATTGCAATGTAGGAAAGTTAAACTCAATTAAGAAGATAAAGAGTAGGATAATCATTTGTTGGTCTTGGCCTTCAAAGGCGGAATCGGAATTTGAATGCGCAGTTGAACCAACTCCTGGTAGGCAAAGAAAGGTTTTAATAACAGGAACTGCGTCTTGCTCACTGTTTGACTTTAATAGTTTGCCTTTTAAAAACTTGAAGGTGTTTTGCTTTTATCATTTTTGCCAACTGAAGACACAAATTAGAACGTGTATCTTGCCGACTCCGTCCACCGAGCACAACTGACGTTTACAAATATAAATAAATACAAATATGGGAAAACATAATAGGCCAGCGATATAAAGATTAGGGTAAAGGCAAAAAACAAATGATATCCTAATACTATTTCACCTCGTGAGTCGACAAAAGCGGAAATCTGAATTTGAATACGCTATGAAGCAATTCCTGGTAACAAGATAGGTTTAAATACCAGGAACAAGGCCGTATCCGGGGGGGGGGTCGACCCCCCCGAAACCCAAAAAATTAATCGTTTTTTGTAGGCTTTGAGATATGATCTATGTATCTCACTTCAAAACATTTCTCACTTCAAAACACAGTTTACGAAAGCTTATAGGCTAGAGTTCTAAACTATAAAGAGCAATGCAAAATTCTCATTCCCCGTTGACACGGTAAAAGCTTTTTTCAACTTATTAGTCTAACAAATATTTACTTATTTTAAATCGATCATGGAAGAACGTCAGAGCACCAAGTGAAAAACATATGTGAATGAAAACAAAACTTAAGATCAACTAACGAGTCGGTCGAGATTATTTGTGGGAACCAATCGAGTATTCCCGGCTGAAAAAAAAATATGTGGGCTTCTTGCAAAACGGGTTACGCTGACTGTATACAGCCTTCACGCTCCCCGACGCGGCGGCTGGACGCAAATATTTGAAAAATGACCGCGCCGCGGTTTAAAAGTGGGAAAACCAAGCAAAACGAAAGAAGTCCAAAACAGAAGATAGACCTGATGGTCTACGATGTCTTCCAAAATGAACGCATTACTTTGAATCTTCTCATATTCTCATGTGTGAAAGAGTTGTCGCGGGACCTTGAAGCTTTGGGGGAAGTTTGCATTGCGTGACGGGGCTAGTCGGCTAAGCCGAAAAACTGCAAAAAGCCATGAGTACATAAAGAAAGAATGGCGAAAAGCGGGGGTCTAAGAGGCTTATAATTCCATAAGAGAGCTTGGTATAATAAAAAAGGAAGAATACGCAAGAGGGGTAAACTGTAAGCATGCGAATGAATTTATTCCCAAAAAGCCCGTGGGGCCATGGCGGGAAAATAAAATAAACACAAAATAAACACAAAATAACACACAAAAACATAATTTATACACCATAAGGAGGGAACCACTACTCAAAAAAACGCTCCCGATGCTCCATAGCCTGCTTGAGGAACCCCTCAAGCCGACGACGGTCTCCAAAATTCTTCTTCCCCATAATCTTAACCAAATGCTTTTCCTCCATCCTTCCATGCCCAAAAATTTCTGTTCGCAAATCTTTTAGCTCAACGCATGTCTACCAAATGAAATATATCCTCCCTAAGTGAACAAAACATAGGGCAACAGTAAGGACCGGAACATAACTTAACTTTCCCTTTAAACTTTCTTCTCTCCCCCAATGGGAGAGAATCCGCCCGCAGACTTGCCATCCATTTTAGTTCCTCTGGTCTAACCCCTCTATGTGACAAATTTCGGGACGGTAGCATAAACGCGGGTAGCTTGTTCATTTCAGTCCATCAACACAAACTCGGCTTCGACCAGAATTAATCCCAATTTTATTATTTTAGCCGAGGTGGGTAGGGGAGTCTAAATCGACTGTACCCTTACAAGCCCTTACCTCTGTCAAAGCTACTGTCATCATAGTCCGTCCGCCCATGCTATGTCCTATTAAAGTTGCCTTGTCAATGAAGAGTGAGTCAAGCAGTGCAAGGACATCTTCCGCCATGGAAGGGTAGTCCATAGTGTCCGCATGAGGACTGTCGCCATGGTTCCTTGCATCAATTGTTACAACCTGAAATGACCCATTACCGGGTTTCCGTACAGCAAAAAAAGAAAAAGAAAACAAACAGTACAGCGATTTGATAAACCGAAAAGGAACTAGCCTAGCCCCTCCTAAAATTCAAGCGTCAGACCTTCAGCAGATTCTCTGCACCCTGAAAAACAGTCGGAATGAACAAAATGACCCAGAAATACCCTTTAAAGGACCCGGCTATCGTACCTATATTACTGATTAACTCTATGTCCCTAATCGTTCCATCCATTCCAATTCCAGAGGTTCCGAACTATTTTAATATTCATCCACTATAACGACGCTAGACTGATTTTTGCATTTTCCCTTTTTGGCGCTTTTCGAGGCGGATGAGTCTCCTATACTTACCGCTTTCGAGGAGCTCATTGATTAGGGGTACCGGCTACGCAAGCTTTTCCGCGTTTCTCATCGCAACCAAGGGGGTTGAGCGAGGAAGAGACAGGACCGTAATCTTTGAAGAACTCAGCACAGTTAGTTGGAATATTCGAATGGAAACTGTTTTTACTGCGACTTGTACTTAGGTGTAGGTGTTGTACTTGTAAGTGTTGTACACTGAATGAGATAATGAGGCGATCGAAAGCGTCCCTCCATCAGAGAATTTTCTGGTCCGAGAATTTTCTTGTCAGGAATGCCGCTGATCCCCTTTTCAGCTCCCTTCCTGTGAGGAGGGCGCTCCTCAGGGACGTGTGTCCTTAGCGCGTTTTAGTGCTTGTTAACTTTTGTTGTTTTTTTGTTTGTTGTGCGTTATATGGCCTTTGGCTGAAATAAAGCTATTATTATTATTATATAACACCAGTAGGGTACACTGTGCAGTCCCATGATACCAGTCCTATCTTACCCAGTGCAAAATTTTTTCTGGTATTCCCCTGATGTTAAAAGAAAAAAGTTCCAACCGTGCGATAACAATTGTTATGCCAGCCATGCGATAACAAGTGATATCGCACGGTTGGAACTTTTTTCTTTTAACATCAGGGGAATACCAGAAAATTAAAGCAAGTGTACTAGTGTTATAATAATTATCGCCCTTGCTTTTCTTCGGGCTCAGGAAGGGCGATAATATATATAAACGATTCGTCCATACTCGCATCCGCAATATATAAATGAACCACATTTAAGTCGCTAGTTCACAACAGGACGCGCGATTACGTGGATGATCTCGCGGCGTGATTAGGAATTTTACGGCTGAACGCTGCCAAAATAGCTCCTTGCAGAAAGATCCAAGAAAGATGTTAAATGAATAAACAGTAACCAACTTTACATCCCATACAAGATATGAAAACATTTTTGTGCCGGGGTTTGTTCACCTTTACACCTCAAGACATCTAACTGTATACACTTACATTATCCGTCTCGATTTCTTTGTTTTCTTCTGAAAAAAAAAAAAAAAAAATCGGCTAGGTCGTGCAAGAGTTTTTAAATAAAAGAGCTACGTAGCTCATATGGCACAAGTATTCACCTACAGTTCCGAATGAGCCCCCTTTCTTCCAAAATAAGTCCCCGCTCCTCCAATGAAACAAGTGCCCCTACTAGCTAGGCAGCTCTGTTTCTGAATAAGTAACCGACTGTTTCGGATGAACTGTTGCTGAAAAAGGGCACAGAAGTGACACTCCCTAGCCTAATCTTGACCCCCGATCCCAAAGAAAAAAAACGGATGTGAGGGGTTACGACAAGAATGATTAGGCTAGGAAAAAAAATAGAACCTACCTGTCGTTTGGTTTTCATGTGAATGGCTTTTGCCAGAGAAGTCCAGTTCGATTTGGATCCCAGCAAACCATGCATGATAACAATTGGACTAGTATTTTCATCTGGTCCTGGAAGATGATTTGTCATTTCGTATGAGTTGTATGCAAGGTTGACTGTCCTAGAAAATAGATTGCTTTCAACTTATCGGAATCGTAAAGCGACAGAAGCAAATTACGTCTATTCTCGAACCAAAAACAAGTCACATTATTACGTATTTATCAAGTCTTTCAAACCATGCCGGAATTCCTAATATTGCATTGTTATTTTTACCGTCTTTTTTTGCAGAAAAAACGACTAGTTTTAAGAAAAAACAACTGTTTTGACGAAAAATTGACTGATTTTCAGAAAAACCGACTGAATTTAAGAAATCAATTTTTTTTTTTCGAAAAACCGACTGTTTTTTAGAAAATCGACTGTTCTAAGAAAAAAAATCGATTGTTTTCACGAAAAATCGAGGCGCTTCGCGTCGACTCGGTTATTTTTTACCGACTGGCCGCCAACATTGGTGATTTCGTGGGATATTGGTGGTTCAACTGACGGGTATGCAGACTGTCGGAAGAAGCGGGTGGCCTACAGTGGCAGCTTTTTGGGAGAAATGACGAGTAGGCTAAGTGAATCGACGAGTGGCCAAAGATACGGGCCTAGAGACGTAGTAAGAACTAGATAGAAGAGCTTTTTCTTGATGGAAGTTAACGTGCTAAGGGATTAAAAACTAGTGAGCAACGCGGGTAGAGTCGTTGATACTTAATTTGTTAGAACTGCTTCTACTTATGTACAGCTTCGGCCCAAGCTGACTGCAAACACATTTTTGGCCATTGCACTGATGAAATCAGTTTTTTTCGAATGTAAAACTTTCTCCTGACTGATTCTAAAAGACATCTGCAGCAAAAATTGTTCAAATTCCAAGATTCTAAGATACAGGGTTCTTCTAAAATGTGTCTTCATTTCTCTTGTCTGCTTGCCTTCAGGCAGGAGAGCAGGAGAATATTCCCATCAAATCGGCAGTGATCGGAGAGTGAGAGGTCTTGATAAGAGCCAATTCAAGTGGGTGAGTGAAGTAACTAAGGATCAATAAGATCATCAAGTTATTAAAAGTAATGTATGCCTACAGCTCGACTGAAAAGGGCTAGAATGTTGCCTAAAAGAGTTCTCATACGTTTCATCCCTGCAACGACAACAGACACAATTATATCATACAAACAGTAGGAATCTCAACAGACAATGTGACCAAGCATCTTGTCTTAAGGGGTCTCTCACTCTGCTGAGTTACACAGGTTATGGAACAACAACAGACCAAGCATCTTGTCTTAAGGGGTCTCTCACTCCGCTGAGTTACACAGGTTATGAGGAACAACCACAGATGAAAAAAAGAATAGTGAAGAATAGTGAATAAGCATACCCATATTTCCTTGGTAGAAGGAAGTCTGCAAAACGTTGATGCCGAAGAAATAGCGATTTTGAGATTGGCATTTCCTTCCAAAGAGATTCAGTCACCAGAAGCCAACCTAGGACACCTGGAAATGAGACAAGTTCTGCTACTCACTATCTTTTAGAACATTTCTCTATAACAAGGAACCTTAGGGCATCTTCAAAGTTCCTGGAATTCTTTGTTTCTGGAATTCCTCGAGTTTCTGGCAGGGTATACACACTATTTGACAGTAGTGGGATGCTTCCATTGTGCCAACAAAACTTGACTGGTCAGAAATAGCAGTTTTTTTGCCAATAATAAGATACCCGTAACAAAGCTTACGCTCACAGTCTTTGCATGTAAAGTGTGCACTCAACATTAATAACTCATAAATAATTTTAAGTAATTGCAAAGAGAGTATTGCTGCATCCACCTGGCTTTCACCTATAAGCGCTTGATGAAATCCTGTCTGCTTTGGCAACATAACAATAAATCAATAAAGTGAGAGAGTATCACATAAAGTGTACATGTGCACCAATGCACCTTAATTTTGAGAACAGGACCATGGTATTGGTAGGTTGGGGGGAAGCAGAGAGGGGCACGAGAGGGGGGCTGGAGGGGGGTGGTCTCTTACCCATGCCTCTGGTTTGGGAACCAGCTTCCTAGGGGCATTTGACCTAGGGAGAACCAACCTTGTGACATTTGATTGGTTACTGCCCTGTTACTGCCTCAAACTTGGCCTAAAAATCTTACAAGGAAACTTCTTTGCAGTCCAAACCTGGTCCACAGCCTATATACTCACCAGTTGCGCGGAGTCGTATCTTGCCCATAGAAGGATTTCAACACACATCTTTAGACTAGGCGTTAACCTCCGGCGCTCCCACAGCCAATCAGCGCGGAAAGATTTTGGCTGTATTCCGGGAGTGAAAACAGAAATTTCTGTTGTGAGTGGGTACGTAATGTTATCAGAAGAAAGCAGTGGAGGTCTCACATTTATTGCGAAGGATGCGAAGGAATGCGAAAGGAATAAATGCGAAAAATGTATTATAAAGCATGGTTTTTGTTGTATTTTGTGCGACTGTCATCCGAACTGTCCAGCCATTTTATGGTAATCGACTCAAATACCCGTCATAATACTTACCTATGATAAATGCGTAGCGGTACTATTATTGGATATAGTAATATTCCTATATATAATAATTTTCTAGGAATATATTCTGGAATATAATATTCAGAACCCTTTCTGATAACTTTTAGATTAATTTGGGATCAGCCAGGAATCGCTAGATAGTTTACAAGTCGAGACGCTGCTTTCTTCATAAAGTCTGTGACAATATTATCGGTCATCGCAAAAAAGGTCATATACTTTTCGAAACTAGGATTTCCGCTGAGAAAAGAGCATCACTATATCATAATTAAGCTAGAGCAAAGTCCCGGACATTTCCTAGCCTAGGCTATTACTCACGACGAGAGTGAACTCGGAATGAAATTATGCCGTAGACTTATCTTAAACTAATAAAACTAATCTTAAACTACCCGAGTTAGAGGAATTTTCCAAGTTTTATAATAATTTTGATTTCAGAACTTAATCCTCTGTGGTTTAATCAGCATTAGCAGAATACTATTTTCAAATCGCACGTAATTTTGTTGTGACAAGCATAATCAAAAAGGTTACGATAATCTGCCAAAAATTGATAATTACTGAACTTACTTGTTGGCTGGAAATTGCAGCATGCGTAGTCCCAAAGATTTACGATTCTTTTCATTGCTGTCACACCCGAGGACTACACATTTTGCAAACGGCATTTTATTTGTTGTTTGACACCAAAGCTTTTAATTGTCACGGCGCATTTTCACGTCACACATGACACATGTTGCCTCTTCGGAGTGCTTCGGAGTCCAGTTTCCAACTGCGAGAGTGTCTGGCTTTGATGCAGCGCCTATTAGTGTCTCGACGATAGCTATGTGTTGCTTTTGAAAAATGTTTGCGCAACTGGTGAGAATATAGGCTGTGACCTGGTCCAAACCAGTTCCTAGACTAGCTAGGCAGCAGAAGTGCTACTAACCAAAATGTTTGGGGGTGGGGGGGCCAAGGTGTTTACCAACTGGCTGGTAATTTTTACCAACTCTTTCCACGACCACAGTAAAAAAGCCTGTAGGCTAATTACTGTAGTGTAATAGTAAACAAAAAAGTTTATTCAGGTGCCCATTCTATCTACTACAATACTGAAGGGGACCTTGGGCTTGAATTACAGTACCTCTTCATGAACTTACCCTTTCTCCTTTCTACTACAGTAGTGACAGGCCTGTAACCTGTAACAGGCAGCAGCTACCTACTAACCAGCTCTGAACCAGCTAGTAACAGTCCCAGACCCGCGTTTCAGTCTGTTTTTGAACCTTTCGCCTGTGCATAAACGAAAGCCACAGAGGTAAAGAACGTTCCATCTGCAACGAAAACGGAAAAATCCAATAAAGGATTTGTTTTGTTTTGGTAAATAAATCCACTGATCTTATTTGTATGTGCGAGGAAATTGTCTGTGATATATTTGGGAAATTTTGTAAGAAGTACGAAGTTATATACGTGTTTGTAAGACGTATGGTTATTTTTGAATTGTAAATAGTATTTATGTTAATTTTATGACGACCCCAGAGAGTTTGAATTAGTAATGAGTGTTTTATGTAATGTTAGATTTGTGATTGACCCAGGAAGTGGAAAATATTAGAAGGAAGAAATTCAGTGAGGAACGCTTACCCAGATTCTGACGACGTCTTGAGAAAGACCCCCTACTAACCCCTTTACAGTATTGACGAAGCCTTTGGGGCTTTGGCTAAGGCCTAAATGTTTCTTTGATTTGTATATGATCGGAATGGACTGAAGCATTGTAGAATATTTACACAGCTTCATGCATATCCAGTGCAAATCCAGTGGTACGAGCGTGCATGAGCTGAAGCTCTGTAAACGTCAACCTACAAACAACAAACAACATCTTATTTGTTCTGGCTTAGCCTAAAGCCTAGGGCTTCTGTAAAGTTGTGCGAGGAGTAGTCTAGATTTCGGTAATTTCTTTTTGGCAAGGAACTACTTCAGCCGGAGAATCTAACAGGCAATACCAGGTTCGCTGATCCTTGCTAGGGTAGCCACTAAAAAAAATTTTTATCAAACCTGAGCTTTTGAAGATCAGAATGTGATTCTCCTATCTTTTAGCTTTGATTTGAGACCAAAATCACCTCTCTATCTTGTCTCTAAGCATCTTAAATCTTCTTTAGAAAACAGTATTTTACATAAAGAAATGCCTATGTTCATCCATTGTCTTTAGGGTTTTGTCCATCTAGTGACCAGCTTGGAACTATGTGCTTCAATGAAATTCTATGAAACTGGGTGATTTTGATCTGGTTTTGAGTGCATGGGGAGCCCCAGCAAGTGAGTTAGATGAGAAAATATGAATATGATCATCAAGGTTAAAGTCCAATAGGCCTATTGCTGCTATAGGCTGCTGACTTTTCCTCCTTGGTATCAACAAATTTTTGTAGGCAAGTTCAGCTACTTTTTTTTACATCTAAATTTACATTGAATATTAAGAAATAATATTAAATAGCTAGGACATCTTACTGTTAGCCTTATAAAATGGACAATTTTGTCCTGAATGCAATAGTATTTCTAAAATATTTTTTGGATATGTTTTAGATAGGTAAAACTGATAAGGAAAATTCACAGCAATTCATGCATTCATTACAAAAAATCGCCAATTTTTGCCACTAGGTGTTTTTGTGGCTACCCTATCCTTGCCAAGAAGGGCTGAAATAGTGAAATACTAATGTACAGGAGAGGTACCCAACCTCAGACAAGATTTCAAATTTCCAGAGAAATCTTTTTTTAGTGAAATCTATCTGGCTTAAAAAGGAACCAAAAACATGACAACTAGAGTAGGGTAGCCACTAAAAAAAAATTTAAATAATCAAACCTGAGCTTTTGAAGATCCGAATGTGATTCTCCTATCTTTTAGCTTTGATTTGAGGCCAAAATCACCTCTCTATCTTGCCTCTAAGCATCTTAAATCTTGTTTAGAAAACAGTATTTTACATAAAGAAATGCCTATGGGTGTGTTTCGCGCCAACCGGTGTTCAGCGGAAACCGGTAACCGGTTGTCGCAAAAACACTTTTCATCCTGAACCAAAAATCGGTCCTCCCCAAACATTGGAAATTATGCAAAAACACGGTTGAAGTTAGAAGATGATGACGTGATGAAGGTAGTGTCGAAAAAATTGGCGTAAAATAAAAACTCGGTAAGTAAAATTGGTAAAATAAGGTAAAATAGGTAAATTGGTAAAATAAGGTATTCCATGGGAAATATAGGGTAAAATTGATGTTTTAGAGTAGCTCACAGGATTCAGACCTGGATTGAGACAAGTTAAATATTTATTTGCAGCTGGTGCAATTGGTAGGCTATGACTGTGCATTAACATTATACAACGGCTGACTTGAGAGTAACTGGAAGAAATGCCTAATGGTTCCGTTCTCTTCTTATTACCCCCTATCGAGCCAAAAAAAAAAACTTGCTGACATGGAGTCGGTAACCACATCAACCAGTCGAACCTATAATGTTACATGTCCAGGACTTTCAGTAGTAGTCTAATTCCATTTTTTTTTCCTGTAGGCCAGGCTAAAATTTAACTGATTCTCTTACAAATTCTGTCTGGATTAAATACCGAGACTGTAGGAAGCTCCAGAAACCGGATGGAGCGACGTTCCGGCAGCAGCAGCTACTGTAGTCCAGTCAATACTACCCATGATCACATAAAGTGAGCACCACAAGCGAGATTTTTTAAAAGTTTTTTTTCCTGACAAATTTAAACATTTCCATCCAGATTTTAGCTTTTAATGTTTCGAAATTCCATTCCCAAAACTGGCTTAAAACCCCAGTCAAATGACGCGCCCTTCCACGAAATAGAGAATATTACAAAAAGCGCCGCAAGCAGAATTTTCGAAACATTTATGATTAGATCTTCTTTTTGGGATCCTAGATAAAAGTAAGGACTATCGATGAAATCGTATATCAGTCCTTTTATCCGCGACCATTGCTTCATTCGACCTCTTCCGAGTTTCGAGGTTGGTGATAACTCCCGAATCCTGGCAATTATGACGAATAAATTAGCGAATCCCAGTTATTTTACCGAATAAGTCTAGACCGATAGCATGTTCGGGATCCCTGTATAACTACCGTATCCCGGTTGTTATACCGTTTTGTTTTGGTATCGAAACGCTACCGAATAATATTCGTATTCGGTATAATTTCGTCGAAACTGGAACAAATGTCGGAATTCGTGGTTCTAACTACCGAATCCTGAAAATTATACCGAATCTCCATAAATATAGGCTACCGAATAGTTCTGGCATCGAAAACTTACCAAATAATTTCAGTAAATTCTCTCACCGAATTCATGATAACGACCGGATGGCAATTATACTGAATCCCGATCATTATACCGAATAGATTTGTGCCGGTAGCCTATTTTGTATAACTACCGAATCCCCTTAGATATACCGAATAGTTCTGCTATCGAAAAAATACGAAACAGTTTTAGTAAATTCTACCGAAATTTTACCAAACCTAAAAAAGTTGGTGGGTACTGCCCCCCGCCCTTGCGACGCCCCTGACCCTGGTTTAAGGACCTGTCTCACCCTGGTCTCACCCAGAGCCGTCACTACTGGGGGGGGGGGGGACGCCCCCCCCCCAATGTTGTTGGCCAGTCGGTAAAAAATAACCGAGTCGGCGCGAAGCGCCGCGATTTTTAGTAAAAACAGTGGATTTTTTTCTCGGAGATGATCGTTTTTTCTTAAAAACAATCAAAAACCGTCTGTTTTTCGTAAAAGTAGTCGATTTTTTCTTAAAAGTAGTCGTTTTTTCTTAGAATAAGCCGATTTGTCGTCACCACAGTCGTTTTTATCCGAAAAAATAGTCGGTAAAAATGACCAGCCAGTCGGTAAATACCTTGTCCCCCCCCCCAAACATTTTGGCTAGTAACGCCTCTGGTCTCACCCATAATACTGATGCAACCAACTTCCGTAATAGCTAAATCCATTCTTAAACCCGGGGACCTGAATTTCATGTTACATTTTCGTGCCCCTTACGACTACTCACTGATCTTCTTACTTGCCTTCTTTCACTACCGTTGATGCGCATCATGCCGTCCACGGTTGCTTGCAAGGAGTTTATTCATCAGAAAAATCGGTGATGTAATTTTTTTCCGTTTGTGCTAGAAGTCAACGCGCCTGGGAAAAGGCTTAAAACAACCAAAGCCGTAGAAAGCAGAGCCTGCTTTTAAATTGTTCATTTATTTTAGAATACTGGAATATAGACAGTAAATGGTGCGAGGGGCCCTTTTTTTTATTCTGTATGAGCAGTTTTTCCTTGTCAGCTTCTTGGTGTAGCCTCTGAACATAATATTGTTGATTTTGAATGTACTATAGGACTTCATTGTGGACAGTAGCGTATATTAGGGGGGGGGCGACAGGGGCGATCGCCCCCCCTGAAATTCTTGAAAAAGGGATTTTTAGTGGGAAAAACGTGTGCGAAACACGGGCGACAGAGGCTATCCTCGCCAGAAATTCTCGGAAAAGAAGTTTTATACGGTAAAAACGTACGCTAAAATATAAATTGAGAAGATCAATCGAAATTGTTTACAGCACGGTTCAGTAATAGATCTCAGAAACAGTTTTTGAGATAATTATAAGATTAAAAGGTGTTGTTTGCTCCTCGTTTTTAACAAAATCGTCATTTGGATCGAATTTTAGTGTGGCTAGAGGTGTTTTTAGTGTTAAAAACGGTTAAAAAATGAAAAAAAAATCCGGAAATTTTTCCGCCTTCCGGCCGAAAAGGGGGCGGCATTTGCCGCATATTTTCACTAAGCTGTCGCCCCTCCCGAAACAAATCGGAATATACGCTACTGATTGTGGATACGCCCCTTACGGCAAGAGAACGCTCCAACCGGCCATGATCTTAAAATTTCCCCGAAATCATCTTACATTTTTAATGTGAAGGACCCTTACCTTAGACCTTAGACCTTAGATCCTCCAGAGCCAGGAGTGGCGCATAGGGCGTCTACGAAACCTCGCCAGACATCTCGGAGCTGAGCTGCAGCCGTGACATCCTCCCACTGTGGTTGAAGAGACAGCTCCGCATTTCTCAGGTCTCGGTCGTACTGTCGTCGTAAGGTGTGTCTTGGTCGACCTCTTTTGCGCCTCCCCTCGGGGCGCCACTCATATACTGTATTCGGGAGTCGATTCTCTGGCATACGGAGGACGTGGCCAAGGTATGTCCATCTCCTACGTTTCAGAAGGTCAGTAACTAATGGTTGACCGGTTCGTCGGCGAACTTCTATGTTGGTGACCTTTTCCTGCCACGATATGTTCAGGATTCTCCTAAGGCACATGTTTTCAAAAGCTAGGACACGTTTCTCCAGTTGGGTATTTAGTTTCCAGCATTCACTAGCATAGAGGAGGATGGACATTACATTGCTATTCAGGAGGCGGAGCTTCAAGCGCATAGAGTATTTACTACTGCGCCAGACTGGTTTCAACTTGCTAAAAGCCGATGTCGCTTGTCCAATTTTCCTCTTGATTTCGTTGGCTATTTCACCATCGTATTCAATCCAACTCCCGAGATACTTAAATTCCTTGACCTGCTCAATTGTTTTATCTTTGCATTTTAGTATCAGCGGGGAGTCAGATGTGGCCATACTCTTTGTTTTACTGACATTTACTGCAAGTCCCATTTTCTCGGCCTTTTCGTCTATGGCGTCGAGTAGCAGCTGCAGTCGCAGTTTCGCTTCTTCAAGAAGAACAACGTCATCTGCGAAGTCCAGATCAGAGATCTGTCGGCTGCTAATCTTCACTCCAATGCCTGAAGACTGCCGTAGAATATAGTCCATTACAATGACAAACAGAAACGGGGATAGGACACATCCTTGTTTGACGCCAGACATTATCTTGAAGAAACGTGTGTTCCCATTTTCTGTGCGTACACAGCATTCACTATCCTCATATAGTGCGATTATCATTTTGACTAGTTTATCAGGTACTCCGTAATATTTCAAAATCTTCCATAAAGTGTCTCGGTCAACAGAATCGAACGCCTTTTCAAAGTCAATGAAGAGCAGGTATAGCTTTTTGTTCCATTCTCTGGACTCTTCCACCATCAGTCTAAGAATGAAAATAAGATCAGAGCAAGATCTACCAGGTCGGAACCCGTGTTGCTCTTCCCTGAGGTGTGAGTCTAGGGCTGCTCTTAGGCGTTGTAATATGACTGAGGCTAGTATTTTACTAGGCACAGACGTCAAGTTGATGCCCCTCCAATTGTCACAAATTTGCGCATCACCTTTCTTGAAGAGTTTGACCAGTATACCTCTGGTCCAATCTTTTGGGACTTTTTCGTTGTTCCAGATGGCCACTAGAAGAGCAGTCCATACAGATATGCAGGCTCGAAGGGACGCTTTCAGCATCTCTGCCGTGATCCCATCGACTCCAGATGCACGTCCACTTTTCAGCTTTTTCACAGCTGTCGTCACTTCTTCCGTGCTGGGGGGGTCAACACTTACGTCAATTTGTAAAAATGGCGTATTCGGTACTGCTTCTGGATCATCAGGTCTGGGTCTATTTAAGACTTTCTCGAAATGTGAAGCCCATCTCTCGTCAGCTTTCTGTGGATCCGAAATAACGTCTCCATTTTCATCTTTTACAAGGGATGTACGATTTGTTTTCTTTCCAACTATCTCGTTTGTTAGTCGATAGACCATTTTCGAGTCTCCTTTCTTAGCAGCTTCTTCTGCAAGCGCTGCTTTTCTCTCGATGACAATTCTTTTGTCTTTCCTGGCACTTCTTTTCACCGCTTTATCCTCTTCTTTGTAACGGAGCTGTAACTGGGCTTTTTGCTCAGGGCTCGACGTATTCAGGATAAGCGTTCGGGTCTCCTTGCGTTTACTGATGCATTTCCAGGTGTCATCCGATATCCATTCTTCTTTCTTTCTTTTCTTGAAGCCAAGGTTAGCCTTCGCAACGTCATGGTATGCACTCTTGACTGAGGTCCATGTGTTCTCAACATCAAAGTCATCAGCTTCGTCGAGCAGGTTTAACGCTTCAAATCTGTTATGTAGTGATATGCAGAAGTTTTTGCGGATGTCAGGATCTTTCAGCTTATCGGTGTCGAATTGTTTATGTGTTGCGGCGTTAGTTTTCCGCTTCTGAGCTTTCAGTTTGATTCTTACTTCGGCTATCATCAGGATGTGATCTGAATTGACATCCGCTCCTCGGAAGCCCCTCACGTCACATAGGCTACTTCTCCAACGTCTTGATATGAGGAAATGATCGATTTGATTTTTCGTTCGGCCATCGGGGGACACCCACGTGTACTTGTGAATCGTTTTATGGTCGAACATACTACCGCCTATTATCAAATCGTTGCTTAGTGCATAATCGATTAGGAGTGTACCGTTCTCATTTATCTCTCCCATGCCATGTGGGCCCAGAACTTCAGGGCAGTACTGGCGGTCTGCACCGATTTTAGCATTTAGATCGCCAACCACGCAGAGTACATCATGTCTGGGAACATCTTTGGTGGCCGAGTGTAGCATGTTATAGAAAGCATCTTTCTCCTCTTCATCAGCTTCGTTAGTTGGAGCGTAGCAGGCGATGATGGTCATTTTTGTGTGATTTGATACGAAGCGAGCTGTCATTATACGTTCGTTAACTGGGTTCCAGTTTGTCATTGCTTTGTGTGCAAGTGGCGACATCAGAAGTCCTACACCAGCGCGGTGGACGGAAGGGTGACCACTAAATGCCATGGCATATCCATCACCGAACTTCTCTAATCCATTTCCAGTCCACCTTATTTCACTGAGAACGAGTATATCGATGAGGTATTGTCTCATCTCTTTAACAACTTGCTCTGTCTTGGATATTTGGTTCATCGTTCTCACGTTCCAAAAACCCATCCTTAGATTCTGTTTCGCAGTCAAAAATCGGGTCCGGGGGCATGCGGGGGTCGTTATCTGGGGAGGTGATGTATCCGAGGCTGTTGTAGACGTTTCAGTTGCAGTTGTTTTTCCCCTGAGGGTTGCCCCTCAAGGTCCCGGGTGTGGGTCGCAAGCCCACAGCCCAACCCTCCTCATTTGCGGACTTGGGACCGTCATGCTCCCCCGACCTCTGTGAGGCAAGGATCCTTACATGGTTGAGTTTCCTTACATGGTTGAGTTCCCGTTTGAGGACCCGTTGTACCTTTAATGCAACCTACTTCCATAACCGGTCCATCAAGCCTTAAACCCGGAGACCCTAATTTCAGACGGTACTCTCTACCCCCCCCCCCTCATTTTCGATTCGTAGGCTATCGTGACTTTTGTTGTTTACCAGAAGCTCCGTCGTTAGAAATTTGTTTGTTGTTCTTTCTAGAAGTCAACGCGGCTGTACAAAAGCTTAAAGCAACCAAAGCTGTGGTAAAATGTTAAAACCCGAGCTTGGTGCTAGTAACTGTTATAAAATAATGTAACATAAACAGTGCGAGGGGTGCTTTAAGTTTCCTTCGTCGTTGTTCCCGCGGCAGTATAGTTGAATGGGTCCATCGCTATTGATCCACAGCGATGCGCGGGAACGGCGCAAAGCGCTCTTCTCCGGAGAGAGTCCACGGGCCCTTGCAGCTTCATCCTACTTCTCGTAGTGAAATTCTCTATGTTGACCATGTACCTCAGTAACTTGAAAATGGACTTTCTAGGACGCGGTGGAACGCCAGTGATACGCGGCACAATGGGCTGTGGTTGCAATGAGTGATGAAGATGATGCAGTTGGATTTCGGCTCCAGTTGCCCGAGTCGTGTGATTTTCCGGTTTCGAAATTTTCCGGCGATCGTGTGTCGACTGGAGCAAGAGGATTAGCGACCATGAGCGTGGCAGGTGATCATGGTGGCGCGCCGGCGCCGAAAGTCAAATATTTGGCGATGGTGCTGAATGATTTGGAAACAGAGAAGTATGTTGCATTTCCTGCCTCTTTCCTTAAAGAACCGGCGTACCTATATTACCGATCAACTGTGCGTCCCCGATCTTTCCTTGTTTCTCATTTCCAAGGTTCCGACCTTCTTGTTTATTGTGATGAATATCCTTGCATCCGTTTACGCTAACGCCTGTTGAACTTGTTCAGTTATTCATGCATAGCCTTGCATCCGTGTTTGGCGCTTTTCAAGCCAGATCAAGCTCCTGCGTATCACATTCACGGAGCGGGTTAGTCAGAAATTAGATTAGAATAGATTTGATTATTTTATTGCTAAATTACGTAATATAACCCATCATGATAGGTAACCGCCCATGAGAAAACATAAATGCACTGGCACTGGGCGGTTACCACAAACTACTTCAACTTAACTATAAGAATAACTTAATTTCATTTCAACACTGTTTAATCAAAACAAATTTTTTCTTTTCATATAACACACAAAAGAAAAAAGAAGAAGAAAGAAAAATAAATAAATAAAGGTAATAATAAAAGAAATAACAACTTATACCTTCATTCTCTGAATCGTGACTCCTCACCCCTCCAATTGTTTTTACAGGCTATGCAAGTTTATTTGTCTTTCCAAGGGGGCTGTGCGATGCTGAAAACGGCCGATACCGGTTTGTAATCTTTGGGAAGCCTAGCAATGTTCCAAAGAGTCACTTATGTTCGAATGTTGGGATGGAAAATGTGTCTGCTGCGACGTGTGCTTTAAGGTCATGCACACCAGTAGAGTACGTTGCTAGTTATCCGGCTAAAATGGCCTGTGGTTCCTTTTTTCCTCACAATGCACTGTTTTATGGCTAGGGATTAATACCTATATATATATATATATATCATTTATTTCTCATCGAAAACAAACAGATGGAGTACAGGAGAGAAAAAAAAAAGAAAAGAAAGAGTTATACATCTACACATGACTGATAAACAATACAACAAATTCACAAAGACGGTCACGCCTACTGCTTCAGCACAGAAGCCCAAGGGTGGAAGCAACTTTAGAATTGTGGCGAGCTATTTGGGCTTCTAGTACCGAATCTGGATCTGCCACTCTATAATTTCTCGTTATAAAACGATTACTGCTCCAAGGAGGTAACCGCAGAAAAAATTTCTATGTCGCGAGGGATTAATACCGTCTGTAAATCGCAGAAAAGATATGTTTTGCTGGGCAACAACAGTTGTTTCGTAACGTGATGAGTATTTCAAATCTGTCGATCCTGATTAATTATAATCATGATATTCTTTCTAGGGCGGCCCTTATAAGCCAGCTTGAAGGAGAAGATCGGGACAGGCATTCCTACTTCGCGAAGCTTGAAGCGATTTCCAAGGAGATTAGAGAACTACCAGTACCCACCGACTCAGTAAGTCATTTCTCTTCGCTTTGTCTTCATTGTAGTTTAATCGCTTTCGGAGTTTAATTTTAAGATCCGCTATCATTTTTCTTTTCTTTTCTCCTCGTGAAAGCTTGTACATTATTTAGTGCAACTCGTGATAACATCGCAAACCGAAGTTTGATTCGTTCTTAGGCCATGTGGCGAAATCTGGAAGAGATAACAAACTGTATACGATGCCTTATTTAGAAGTAGAAAATTTAGTTTAGTACTTTAGGTTCATAACAGGTGAGTAGATGATTATGTCCGTTTCCAGAGACGTGAAATGTTTTTTTTTGAAGGCTGATGTAGGATTTTGTGAGCTTCTCATAACTAAACTCAGTAAATCCCCCGAAAATAGTATTTCACGAGTAGAATTTGAGGAGGCGACACTTTTTGCTTCGTCTGATACACTAATTCTACACACACGTATGAGTACTCCGCTCACCTCTGCAAGCCCGCCCCAGCGTTTGAGCATGGTTTGAGCAAAGGAATAGTTCACTCTCTCACTCCCGTACCCCCCCCCCTTTCTTTAACAGATTCCCACTTCTAACAAGAATACTTTTTCCAGCCTTCCTTGGAATGTGAACTGGAGCGTCGCCGGTTGGAGCAGGAAGCCCATCGTCTCCAGGACGCAATGCTGAAAACTATGGGACCGGCCGGGGAAGGTTTAAAACGGCGAGAATCCAGGCTTTTGACACTTCGGAACATTGATCAGAAGATTTTTGCCGTCAGCAGCTTGTTGGCGGAACGACAGAGGGAGGAAGAAGGAGAAGGGGCAGCCCCCCGAGAGTCTAGAGAGGTATGAATGAACAATTTATGACGTACTGCCTAAGGGGCATAATTGCAGTGAAAAGAATAAAGAAATACGTTGGAACCAGTAGACTTAAAGGTGTTTAATCGGAAGCTTTATAACATTTGCAGTGTCTAGGTAAACCCCATATGAAAAATCACCAGTTTCAACCAGGACCCAGTGCGATCATCTAGTGGTGCAGCTCGAAAGCTAAAGAAAGATCAGGAAGTATGAAGCAAGATCGATAGAATAAAGATCAGACAAAAAGAGAAAGATTTAGCTGCTGCATGAGTTAACAATAAAATCAAAGTTAAGCATTGGGCAGTATCGATTTTTTCTATATTGTGTTTTAAGATTTGTACATCATTTCTACCTAACAATCAGCCAATGACAGAATTTGTATCACAGGTGTATATCTGTCGGCCATGCTTCTAAATGTATTCTGACCGAAATAATAATTTCGCCTATGCGGGTTCGTGTTGATGCGACCCGAGTCGAATAGTTTGATCGTTAGTTTCAGATTAGTATGGCTGGTGCTGTAAATCTTGGAATGAAAAGGGTTTCATCAACTGATTGCAATTAATACTCCACCTCTGCCTTTTACACTACACTTAGACTTGACATTTCTGAGTGTGCTAAATATTGTTAAACATCGGAATTTAACTCCAGGTCAGGTGCTCTTATTGGCTCTGGGCCTAAAGGTCGAAGGATTACTGCACGGGTTCACCTACTCCTTCTTGCAGACAAGGTAGAGCATCCATATGTAAATCCTTTAGAGGAAAAATTTTCCATTTGAACTTCAATCTGCATTGGCTGATAATTTGATGGGCATCACCTATTCCTTCTTGCAGACAATTTAGAGCTTCTCTATATTCCACTTGATTTTCATTATTTTCTACTTGGACTTCCATTCTCAGTTACACTATCTGACAGCCTATTTCTGCATCCGTCGCTGGATTACTGATGAAGGTAGCCAAGGCGGTAATGTTTCTTGATCACTGACTATGCCCTGGAAAGAACATCAAGTTAGACCCAAATAGCCAACTTCAGATGATAATATGCTTATGCTGCTGTATGGTTTTAGAAGTATTTTCAGTGTTATTAATCAACCATGTCTCCCATATTGTGCGGTCATATCCAATCGTGCCTTTAAGTAGGAAGGTTGTTCTCGATTGAGAAGGAGACAACAGAACTGCGCAAGTGTACCGACATCAACACAAGCTGGTGAGCAATCATAAAAGCAACAATTTTTTACCTTCAGATCCACTTTAAAGAAGAAGAATAATAATGATCCCAACGAAGTCGGTTTTGATTAGATTCTCCACATTTGATTATATTTTAACGTTGGCTGATATTTTAGTTTCTACATGATATTCAAGACGAGGAGGGGGTACCTGATGCGATCGCGGCTCACCCGCAGTACGCTCCTTATGAAGAGAAGGCCCCTTACCACCTTCAGGATCCTAGCTGGCTTCAAGTCAATGCCCTTTGGGCTAGCATGTCGAGCAACAATGTAACAATAGAGGACAGAGGTCAAATTCATGTGAGTATATGAGACTCTTTCCCGATTAACGCACAAAGAACGTCTTGTTATTATTATTATTAATAGCAAAAAAAGGACAAGCTTCTACAAAGGCGTCTACTGATGAGCTGGCAACGACGTGCGACGGAACTTGGTTCCACGTCTCAACGATGCGGTTCCAAACTTCCATATAACGTCTTGAATCGCTGAGGACTTTCGCTAATAGCCAGGAGTAGATGTTTGCCTGTAGGGAAGCTTGTGAGCTTTGGACTGTGCCTTTTTATCTAGTTGTTTTGACAAGAGTTAACCTTTGGCGAGTCAAACACATTCAAATTCTCACAGCTTTCGGCCTCCATTTCCGTTTTCGCGATATCTACTGTCGTGACGTTCTCGGATCCCTTTTTATACATCTCTGTTGACTGAGAAACAAACACATACCGCCAATGAAAACACAGTGCAGCAATCCGCAACCTGTTCAAAACGAGCGGTTTTTGAACTTCTAACGCTAATCTATTAGCGTTGTATACTTACAACTTGGAACGTTGAGTTTCTCCGCTTGTGTTTGTTACGACATGGACTATGCAGCGGAAACTCATCACCCAAAATCTGTCAAATCGGCAGTACATACGTTCCCAGTTCGGCTTCGTGGGTATCTAGAGGATGATACTGTGGTAATTTTTCCATTGAACCTTATGATCGATCCAATAGCCTATACCTTCCCCCTTTCAGGACACAGCGAGCTTGGTCAGTTTTACCTCAAGCATTCACTCAATGGGCGCTAGCAGGGGAATCAACACTTCTTCGGGAGGAACCTCAAGCGGAGGCATCGGAACGAAGGTGGAGGTTGTCTACAACCTCTTATCCCTCTTGGCGTCTCATGATCGAGAAAATATCTCAAAGACCCTTCTAGTCATGTCAGAAACGCCCGACACCTGCCTTGCGTTGCGACAAGCAGGTATGTATTCTAAACGCTATTAGTAATATTAATAATGTATCACAAAAAACAATAAGGCCACAATTGCCTTTTGAATTTTTTTTTAAACCTGTAGGCTTGTACATTTGAGTAGTAAACATTTTGTCAGATTCTCTCTTGAACTGGCTTAATAACGGGCTATTTGCTGTTCGTGGTTTTGGCATGCGATTTCTGGAGGTCCGAATAACGTTTTTGTAGAACCTCTCTCCTGTGAGTTTGAGACTGTGATCTCTTAAATTGTTTCAGTTGAAAGTGAGGATGTCGTCAGCTTTTATTTAACGTAGATACCGTAGCGTAGTTTGTACTTCTCAATAAGGACAAGAGCCATTCTGTTTGCAAAATTCTGCTTGTACATCGTGATTCGTGATTCTTTGGAATCGTGATTTTGCAGCCTTCAACGCGTGCCCTTATGACGACGGTGCAATGCTGAATTGAATGATTTTAATAATGAAAATCTTTACGCGATAGATGAAAAATTTGTATTCTTCTGTCTTCTTCAGTTCACTGTAATAATTGAATATATGTAACTAAAATAATTACCCAGTCTATCTTACAGAATTACCCAGTCTACCTTACAGGTTTCTATTACACAGTCTATCTTACAGATTTCTACAAGGGGATTTGATTGAAACTTTTAAGATTTGCCATAGTTGTTATGATAACATAAGGCCTGGTGATGTCCTCACTTTCAATGACAACGGTCTCAGAGGACACAACTTGAAACTGAGTGGCAAGAAATTCCGAAAAGACATTGGAAAATGGAGCTTTAGAAACCGAGTAGTAGAATACTGGAACAATCTCCCAGGAAGTGTTGTGAATGCCGAAAATATCAACCAGTTCAAAGCAGGTGTCGACTACCACCTGGCTGATATTCAATTTAGAATGTAGATATGTGTCCCGAGAAATTTATAGAGACGAAAGCCTTATTATTGCAGTTATATTATAGTATATTATAATGGTTTTATCAGTGTATTTGAACCTTTGGGAAGGAACAAAAACTAATCTTGCCCTTTGAGGCTGATGGCGTGGAATGCTTTGGTATTATAATTTGGATATTTCCTTTCCAAGATTTCATCGTTAAAGTTTAACTGAAAAGCCAACTTATTTTTGTGTCATTTAGCTGAATACACTGAATTATTTGGATTCTGCAAAGGGATTTTTTTGTTTTCCACTATCTGCTCTAGTTATGACGTTCAGAGTATCTGCGGCCGTCCCCACAGCGCAAATTCCGAGGGAAATTTTTATCTAAACACAAACAAGGCTTTTCAGTGGGCAGTGGCGATATTGGTGAAGATTGCTTAGTGCCTGAACAAAAAAAAGTCATAAATCTTTCTTGTAAGGCACAACAAATTAGAGGTACCACAAATCACACAGAAATTCCACTATTTGAAAATCGATTATTCCTGAATAGCGGAACAACCAAGTAACGCATTTTCAGCGGGTCTTCAAGCCAATTTAAGTGAATAAGTGATGGGTAACTAGATTGTCATATCCCAGTCCTTTTCGGTTAAACTTTAAGCTTGAGAACCATTTTTATTCCAGGGGTTTTGCCATTGCTTGTGCAGATACTTCACGGAGCGGACCTGATACCCCCTGGCACGAATATCAGTTCCCCCCAGAGCCCGCCTGACAGCGAGGCTAGGCGGCGAGCTTCTCAAGCTCTCCGGAATATCGTGTTAAATCAAGCGGATGACAAGCGAAGTCGGAAGGAAGCCCGGATTCTAAAGCTGTTGGAAACTGTTCGGAATTACAGTGATTTTCTGCGAGACAAGATGGAGGAGAAGCGGTTGGCTTTCCGTGACGATATGAAAGGACTGCTTGATGATGGTAAGAAATGCTCCAGATTATTTGCTTAGCAGCTGCGACCGGGAAATGCATTTAGTTTTGCTATTTGGGGTCTTTGCCTTGGCCTATTTATAAAGGGACATTCTTTTACTGAAACTTCTTAGTCTACAGTGCCTTTTAATCTTTAATTGTTAGTCTTTAGTTCTTTTTTGGAGTCGTTATTACTTCTTATATAGTCGTCATTTAGGTTAGTTCTATTTTTGTGTTGCGAGAGCAACACTTTGGTTTTGTCCTAGTTTTTTTTTTTTTTTTATTTTTTTCCTATGCCGCCGATTTCAGCTTATTATTGGAAAGTGGTAAGGGTCCAACCTGTGCGGTTTTTACGGAAAGTGTAGACCTTAGGCCGGATTGATGAATATGACATTAGGTTTTGGAAAGCTCCGTAGAACTCTTGCCTGGGGCCAAAAAGGATGGTTTTTGCTTGTCCTCGAGCCACAGCCTACGGTGTGTGAAGTGAAGCGGAGTTGAATAGCCTATGTCAGAGAGGACTATCTGAAGTTGTGCAGCCAAGCTTTGGTTTCATCAAACCATGTTTCTGCTTTCGAGTGGAAAGCTCCGTTCTAGCAGGCAAGCAGGCAGGCACCAGTTTCAAACTGAATATGGACTAAGATCTATAAGTGCGAAATATGTGAGGCCGTTGCCCGGCCCCACAGCCAACATATCTTCTTTGAATGATAAATAGAAAAATCTGGAGAAACAAAAAAGTGTCATTTTCCCACGGGTCCGAAAGTGCTGCCATCTATTGTTTCTACTCATTTCAGTTCGTGATTTCAGCCAAGTTCATCATTCCATTTTTTGCCCTTGGGATTGCGGTAGAGAAATGGTATTGGACATGCCTCTTAAACTTTAAAAGTTCTCTCATTGCTAAAGAAATTAGAGCTTATCCTTTGTTCCTTTCTAAGTGGTGTCGTTAGAAAGTTGGCCTACGGCAAAAAAGTCAACTTTTGAACTAAGACAGCTAGATTTTTTTTTTCGACGGCATTCGATAGCGCTTGATGAGCTGATCAAAGTATATGCCATCCATTTTTTGGTTCAAAAATTCCTTCATGAGATATACCAGTTTGAAAGTTTCAAGGGGTTGACAACTTCAGTGGTAAGGTACACGCTGAAACCAAAAATAGGCCGATACCAACTGTGAGACATGTAGGGGACTTGTAAGCAACAGTCGGCAGTTGGCTCATAATCATCTTCGGCAATGAGGGGTTTGCAACTTTTGCTAGTTGGTGTACCTATTATTTGTTTCCGGTGTATTTGATGGTAAGAACAATTTGGTTCCCAATTCATTCATTCATTCATTCATTCATTTATTTGATTCCTTCAAAACTGAAGAGTATATAAAAAAAGAGAACAACATGTCACAAACACTTCAGAGATAGTACGCAAACAATTAACTGACCGTTAAAAACAAACTATCATTCTATATCTACAATAAAATACAAATGATAACACAAAATCAAAATAAATAAACTAATCATGGCACTTTTTTAGTGAAGAAAGGAAAAAGGTTGTGATGGACAAGAATGTTTTCAGCCTTTTTATGAAAGTTCTGAATTTTTCTGTTCAGAGTTTCCAGAGGATTCTTCACTTTAAAACTGGAAGTTAGGTGAGAATTACTCGCAGAAATAGGGAAACCAAGAAGGAATTTTGAAAATTTGTAATAAGTAACTTTTAACGCAGAAAGTTCAGAAGGACGGAAAGAAGAAAAGAAAGCAGACGGAAAAAGAATATGAGGGAGTGCAACAGCCGTATAAATCGAACCGAGAACATCTCTGCGATACATACCCCGTAAACGAATAACAGCACCAAATGCTCTTCTTATTTTATCTTGCACATGTTGAATAAGGATAAGTTTCCATTCCCTGGTATTGGAAGAATAAGGGATTCCAAGATACGTAACTTTCTCAACAGGGCTGAAAACAATCCCCCCACCACAATCCAGAGGGGCATTCAGTGTCGGCAAACTACTAATCACAAAATAATTACATTTTTCAGAACTAATTATTAGACCCTTCTTCCCCAGTTTAGACACTAGAATGTTAAAATTTTCAATTAACTTTTCTTTTGACCGGCTTAAAATAATAATATCATCAGCATAAGCTAAAAACGTTACATCACGCGCGAAATGAATCAAAGAAGTTTTAAGCGACCGAAGACAATCTGCCAAACATGCATTAAAAATATATGGAGATAAAATTCCACCTTGTCTAACGCCTTTTCCCACTGAAATTAAATTGGACAGAATTTTTGGGGAACGAATTGCCACTTGAACATTAAGTCCATTGTACCACGACCTTAAAACACGCACAACAGAACGAGGAATACCATTATACACAAGCGATAAAAGAGCAGCCGCATGAGAAACGTTGTCAAAAGCACCTTTTATGTCTATCAGAAGCGTATACAGCGGTTGTCCACTCACTCGCGCATCATTGATTAAAGTGGAAAAAGTAGCGTGCGCATGATCGCAACCCATACCCCTTTGAAATCCAACCTGGTTTAACCCAACATCAAGGCCTTCAAACATATTTTTAAAACACATTTCAAAAAGTTTACTGATAATACAACCCTTGGTTATTGGCCGATAAGAACCACAAGATTTTAAATCCTTCTTTCCATTTTTTAAAATAGGGGAAATCAAACCAATTTTAAAAGATGAGGGAACACGACCCACCGATAAAATTAAATTAAAAAAAGCAAGAAGAGTTAAAAGGAATGTTGGGGATACAAACTTGAGATGGTTTGAAAAAAGCCCATCATGGTCAGGCGATGATTGGAACTTCAGTTTTTATGGCACTTGCCTACCGGCCAAGTGCCATATACCGATCACTTTTCCGTCGGTCTGTCGGTCTGTCGGTCTGTCGGTCGGTCGGTCGGTCTGTCGGTCAGTCCGCTGTTTGCGAGTTAGGGTACTTCCAGATGTGCTAGGACGATGAAACTTGGCAGGCGTATTAGGGACCCGACCAGACTAACTTGGAAATAGTCACTTGCTCGATCCGACCATCGTGGGGGGAGGGAGGGGAGCCGGAATCCGGAATTTAGTGGCATGCATAACTTTCGAACGGGTGATCGGATCTTAATGAAACTTGATATTTGGAAAGACGTCGTGCTTCAGATGTCCCATATCAAGTCCGGACCGAATCCGATGTATGTGGGGGGAGTCGGAGGGGGGGGAACCGGAAATCATGTTAAACGCTTAGAGTGGAGCGATCGGGATGAAACTTGGTGGGAGGAATAAGCACAACCCCTAGGTACATCATTGACAGAACCGGACCGGATTCGTGCACTGTGGGGGGAGTTGGAGTGGGGTTCCGGAATTCCGGTGATGCGGAGTTAAGTTACTTCCAGGTGGGCTAGGACAATGAAACTCGGCAGGTAAATCAGGGACGCGACCAGATTAACCTGGAAATAGTCAGCTTCCCGATCCGACCATCGTGGGGGGAGTGGAGGGAGGGGAAATCCTGAATCTTGAGGTATGTATAACTTCCGAACGGGTGATCGGATCATAATGAAACTTGATATGTAGAAAGACAACGTGTCACGGATGTCCCATTTCGAGTCCGGACCGGATCCGATGAAGCTGGGGGGGTCGGAGGGGGGTCCGGAAACCTTGTGACATGCTTGGAGCGGAGCGATCGGAATGAAACTTGGTGGGAAGAACAAGCACAAGCCCTATGTAGATCAGTGACAGAACCGGACCGGATTCGGGCATTGTGGGGGAGTTAGAGGAGGGGGGTCCGGAATTCCGGTGATCGCAAGTTAAGGTACTTCCAGACATGCTAGGACGATGATACTTGGCTTGAAAATTAAAGACTTGACAAGATTGGCTTAGAAATAGTTAGTTCCCAGATCCGACTATCCGTTAAAGTACTAATGCTAACCGCAAAGTGCAAAAAAAAATACTTTTAAGCAAAATATACATTTTCGTGATCCCTATGAGCCCATGATCATTTTTGCCTCAAGGGTTTTCCTTACAACTGAATTCCTTAAAGTACAAACAATACTTTTGAGTAAAATATACATTTTCGTGCACCTGATGATCATCTTTTTTGCTTCAAGAGTTTTGATTACATATGATTTTCTAGCGCCCTTAAAGTGCGTACAGCCAACTGCATTGCCAAACGATACAGTCTCGTGATTTCCAAGGTCCCACGATCATTCTTATCTCAAGGGTTTTGCTTACAAATGATCACAACAAACCCACGAATTGACGAATTCCTACTTTCATCCTCTGACCCAGCGCTTGCAAGTGCCATATGAGCTTCCAGCTCTTGTTTTTGGGCCAAAAGTAAATCTTGATGTACAAGTACGTGGTCAGACGGAAAATCACTTAATATAGAGTCTAGCTCAGCAACGTCAGAGGGCAAATCGTTAGAAGAAGACAGGGCAGACTTGAAATGTGTCTCCCATTCAGCAACAGACGGGAGAGAATCAGGAGCAGGTTCACTTAAATGCTTAGTCCTACGTAGCGCTTTCCAAATTTTAAGCTTATCAGTATCAGCATCACGAGACGCTTCTTCCATGAGGCAATTATTGTGTCGGCGAAGATCAGCCTGGAAAATAGCCTTCTTCTCTTTCATCCACCGGAAGGAAAGTCCATCACGGGGTTTACCGAGTGCCTTCCATCTGACGTAAGCTAACTTAGCCTCATTGTTACTGTCAACCAACGAAGAATTAAGCGACCAAAAAGGTTTTTCAGTCCCAACGACAACGGTCTTAGATTGAAAAACCTTTTTCGCCGAAACCCTTAGACAATGAACTAGCTGAAAATAAATACAATTTAACTCGAGCTCTATATCATTAGGCGTAGCACGAAATTCTGAAGGGATTTCAATTTTTGCCGTCATAAGATCAACTTCTCTTTGATAATCAAGCTTCAACGACTCATCCCAAACGATTCGGGAAAACTTAGCTTTTGCTGCTCTACCATTCTTAGAAATTTGCGGCACTGGAATGCGTAATGAAACAGAAAATGAAATAGGCATATGGTCGCTTACAGGAAAATCATCTACTACGAGGACATTTAATGGAAAATCATTGTTACTGAGAACGTGGTCAAGATTACTCGTGCTTCCCGACCAATGAGTGTACGTGAAATCTTGGGATTTAGGTAATAACTTAAAACGTGGGAAACAAGAATTAAAAACAGTACTACGTTCGTCATGGTCTAATGGATTACAATTTAGATCACCCATGATAAAAATATTATAAAGTGAGTTAACGCGAGAAATGTGTCGATCAAGTCTGAAACAGCATGCAGTAAAATCTTCAAGTGAAATATCATCGTTATAATTTGTGGGGAAATAACAGTTAATTAAAACACAATTGTGAAAACTTACAGCAATAAAACAACAATCAGAAAATAAAACGGAAGCACTCAGATACTTAGGGATAAAAGTTGAAATACCACCCGATGGACGACCACCGGTTGGTCTAGCCGGAACCGAAAGTACATCATGAGAATTACTTATAGAATTTAACAGAGGGAGCGAATGGTCTAGCAGGTGGTGTTCCTGCAAACACAGTACGGACTGATTATCACAAACAAACTGGCTAAGGATGGGGAGTTTTCCAAAAACTCCATTCGAATTGAAAGAAACGACATTTAAAGAATCAGCCATAATATTATTTTAGGTTTTTACGCACAACCGGGCAAGAGAAGCTGAATGAAGGGTGGCAACTCGACTGGCAATGAGCACATGCAACCGGGTTAGAACAAGGGCTCTCCCTGGAGCTCGAGTGAGGCCCAGCACAACGGGCACAAACGGGAACGGACGCCATACATTGTTTTTCAACATGATCAAAACTCTGACATTTAAAGCAACGCCTTGGAAGTTGTCTGTCCTTATTCACACGAAACAGTTCATATCCAATCTTTAGACCATGAACAATATAAAACTTGAGGAAAGCTTCAGACTTGAAACAAGCTTTGATTGTCGGAGACGTTCCGAAGCGAGAGAAGCTAACCACTCCTTCAAAATCACAAGCAAGGTTTTCAATTTCTAGGGACGGATCAACGCCTCGAATGATACCATACCAAACATTTTTCTTGGACGAAACTTTGCAATCGGGAAAGTTGCTCTTAAGGCTAGCAGAGAAACTTTCGGCACTAGCAGAATTCACGCTCACTACAATTGCATCTTTGTTTGCACTCACTTTTTGGATTCCCTTGGAAGCCAGCTTATCAAACTCATTTTTCCTAGAGATTGGATTGTTGAGGGAGCTTGGGAAGTTTGAGATCGTAAAAACCTCAGCTGGGTCAGAAGCAGGGGGGAGGGGGGGCCACTCAGAGACGGAGGTCGGTGTCGCAGTCGTCGTCATGTTTGATGCTGGTATCCCTCCTTTAGCAATAGCCGTCTCAATTCTTTGTAACGATGACAAAGAAATTTCCATTTTACGATTGCAATCGCTCATAAGACGGTCCAAACGAACTGAAACGTCGGATTTCAGAACGGGAATCTCTCTAGGAGACCGAGGAACTATGATCGGCCAAATAAAAGATTTGGCATCAAGTTCACAGATCATTTTAATGATATCAGCTGCAGTGTTGGTCTGTGCAAGATTTCCTCTTCTTTCCAAGATTTTTCCCGAACTGCCCAAAAATGTCCATAATAAAACTTTGGTGTTTTTAAGCGAGTCAAGAGGGTACGACTTTGCCATTACATCTGAAATCTCGTCACTTAAAATACCGGCTGCAAAAGCCTCACGAGCAAAGAATAGGGACGAATTCACAATCACGTGTGAAATTCCGGTTTCGCGAATACAAGTCTTTGAAAAATCTGATGGATCGCATGAAGAATGAGCCACTAGCCCCTCGCTAATCAGAGCCTGCGACGCGACTCCGGTAGCATGGCAACGACACTGAACTGATGTGGGCATTTCATACTGAAATGAATCGGCAATGACAGGTGAAATATTCGGATCAGCACAATTAGGGAGAAGAGGGGTTGTAAGCTCCATTGATGTTGACGTTTGGTTACACTTAGGGAGAAGGGAAACTGGATTCGGAGTGTCAGAAACATGGTCAGACTTCAGTGAACTGATCACCTGACGCAGTTGACTTATTGTTTTGTCTTTCGACGCAATTTCTTCGGCAGATGACTTTAGTTTGTCCTTCAAAGTGCTTATAGACAAAAGTTTTTTCTCGCATTCGGTACAGGCTGAGCGAGAATTTTCTTCTCCAGTCTGCCTTTGGGGGGCTGAAGCAGCACCTGAACATTGCACGCAGCTCCAGTTGGGGGTTTGGACACGTTCGGCAAGTGATAGCCCGACACAGCTCGGGTGGAACCAAGTGGGACATACAGAGCACTGGAAAGTCCCACTAGTGCAATTTCTATAACATTCCCCACAGGGATATTTGGCTGCAGCCATAATGGGAGAACAAAGCACGATGCTGGGCGCTAGGGCTATGGGTTGAGGGCTACCTCAATCCGCATCCCCCCGTCACGATCTGTGTAAACTTACTAGAGAAAACTCTACCTGGAGCGGAGGCTTTAAATTTGTATCCAAATCCAAATAAAACAAAAGTTCATGAGCACTTAGTCAGGTCAGGTTCAAGTAGCTCTCGCACAGCACCTCTCCGCTCACAGGACAGATCGAGACTAAATTGTAAGACATGTAGGGGACTTTTAGGCTACAATCATCTTCAGCGAAGAGGGGTTTGCAACTTTTGCTAATTGATGTACCCATTATTCGTTTCCGGTGAACTTGATGTCTATCACGGGAGAAGGGCTTGTAAGTAAGAATCTCTTCACGGGGGGCTAGAAATTGGTGCACATTGTATCCGATTTCTATAGATCTGACGGTAAGAAAATTCGTATCGATGGTCTGTCACTGTAACCTAGAATTAAGTGTTTATGCAACGGGTACAAACGATACTGTAAAACAATGAGGTAGTTTCGTAATAATTAATAGAGTGTCATCTATGGTATCTTGATCCTGAAAAGTTACGGGTAGCTTTTTAATACCAACTAGATTATATAAAATAATGTTCCAAGCTTTCATCCGTCACGATGTCTACGATTGAAAAGGATAAAGTTCAACTGGCTGCAAAGTCAATTTAATCCCTTCTTCCGATATTCTTTTGTTGTTGTTTTTTCAACGCTGAAACCTGTGACCATGTGTTTACTGACGATTACTGATGTACAAAAATTCCTTCATGAGATACACCATTTTGAAGGTATAGAGGGGTTGAAAACTCCAGTGGTAGGTACACATTGAAACCAAAAATAGGCCGATCCCAATTGTGACACATGTAGGGGACTTGCAAGCAACAGTGGGCGGTTAGACCATAATATTGTCGGCGATGAGGGGTTTGCAAATTTTGCTACTTGGTGTACCTATTATTTGTTTCCGGTGTATTTGGCGGTAAGGTTCCTAATAGTAAGACGTTTAGGGGACTTGCAAGTAACAATCGTCAGTTAAGCTACAATTATCTTCGGCGATGAGGGGTTTGCAACTTTTACTAGTTGGTGTACCTATTATTTGTTTCGAATTTCTGCAAATTGGTGCACATCTATAGTATTTTGATCCTGGAAAGTTACGGATAGCTTCATAATACGAACTAGATTATTTAAAATAATGTTCCAAGTTATCATCCGTCACGATGTGTACGATTGAAAAGGATAAAGTTCACCCGGCTGCGAAGTCAATTTAGTCCCTTCTTCCGATATTCTTCTGATGTTGTTTTTTCAACGCTGAGGAATTTGATCATATGATTACTGATTGTGTTTTTCTTTGAACATAACGTTTTGAAAGCTTCGATAGGTTGACAACCAGCATTTAAAACCTATGGCGAAGAAACAAAACCAAAGTGTTGCTCTCGCAACACTTTAGTCGGCGAAGCCGGACAAAGGTTGCCGCAACACTTCACGTTGCCCAGGCAACGTAGGTCTAGTCTTCCTTTTCTTTTTGTGTTTTTCTTCTTTCCTTTTTTCAAGTAGTGCGCTAAAAAAGTGTATTCATTCGTCCATTGGAAATATTGAGCTGATCCTATGCCCACTAGAAATGATGTGGAAGGAAGAGAAAGAAATAAAAATAGAGAAAAACAGAAACAAGCGAAAGAGCTCCTAAACTTAAACTATGGGTGAATTATACGTCAACACTCTAATAAAATATGGCTGACGTATTCCTTTAGCAGTGTCAACTACAGAACAGTCGCTTCCACTCGGCCCTCTCCAGTTTTATTTTGGGGTACTTCACATTAAGACAATGTTTGGAATAAAGAGCTCGGATAAGAAGTGGAGCTTTTAAGAGTTCCTCGAGCACAGGCTTTAAAAAAAAAATGATCTATAGCGTGAGCACAAGCTGTGACATTCAAAGTTACTGTCAGCTTTTAAAGTAATGCACATTCAAAATGCCTGCTCTGCTCTCAGGGCACTTTCCCGTATTTGCTTGCCTTCAGTTTTATTCATGTTTTCTTCCAGTTGGACCCCGGAAGTGTAGTATAAACAATGATCTGCATTTTTTTTTTTTTTAATAATTGTGAATTTGTAGAAGAAATGCAAAATCATCCGGGTGGTGCAGTGGCTTCGCTTTTGAAATTCAGTTTCGAAGAAGAGCATAGAAGCGCCATCGCCCACTTGGGGGGCCTGCACGCCCTCGCAGAATTGATCCAGGTGAGTAATTTAAGATTTAACTTTAACTTTTTCCTTATGTTATTTATACCTCCTGACATGTCCGAATTTTATGGGCAATACACTCTTTATTCATTCGTAACTATCACCTTGAAGGATGTTGACTTGGATGGCCGAAAACGGGAGGGAAGGGAAACCATTCAGTTTGATAGGAATGATGACTGTAATCACAACCTTACTCCTGCAAAATCTTGAAATAGCAAATAACCGAAACCAAATTAGCCCCTTCAGCCAACGGGTCCATGTTCCTCTGTGGCTCGTTGAGTATTTATTGGGATGATAGTATGTACTGACCTTGGCGTACACAGCTTTTCTTCTTAGGACTATGTCAGATTTACAGCAGCAAATCATGTGAAATCTCAAAAACAACATACTGAAAGAGATATTCAATCAAAAATATTTAACTATATTGTTTTTCAATCTTTATTCACACATCAGCTAAATGTTTTTCTGTATCTTCGGATATTTCCGGGGCGGAATCCTGGTTTGAACTGGCTGCTTGAATGTGGTTGACCTTGGTCTTGCAAAAGCGAGGATGTTTTCACAAATGCGAGGAGGTTCTGGGAAGGGGGGGGTGTCCCAATTTGCTTGATGAAACTGGTGCCACAGTAATGACGTAATCTTGATTGTGATCATGTGTTGTGTAATGCAAATGTGTAATAGCACATGAGTTGTTTTTGTGTAAGGGTTAGGATTCTAAACGTCTACAAAACCAGAAGGAAAACACAATCAAGGCCACGGAAAAAACATTTTCAGCACCGTAGAGACGACGATGGGTCTTTCTGGCATAAAGGAAAAGCTCTACTACTCTAGAGCTGCTCTGGTAGTTTCAACTCTAGGGTTTCGAAAAGTCATGAGAAAGCAAATAAATTATTGAAATTATTGTCGCTATAGTAAATTTACGAAAACCCTAATCGTCAAAAGATCATGTGCGCAGAATTCGAATGCTCCTATAAACCAAGGTATACAATATTGTCAGATTCCAGCAACCATAATTATTGACTGATAGCCTAGCCCTCAAAACTGAGGACCAGTAGATATAAAACTTAAAGTCATACGTAAGTTTGTAGTGAGGAGGGACAACTGACGGCACAAAACTTTTTAACCATTAGCAGGGCCTTATCCAGGGGGTGGTAGGGGGTTAAGTTAAACCGCCCGTTTTTATAGGCTTTAACCTCTGATCTATGTCTTTTTTGTACTTCTGATCCGACCCGCGGGCACCCCCCCCCCCGAAATAAATTCCTGGATACGGACCTGACCGCTAGTACTCCCAATGCAACAATCGCCCAAATGTCGATCACTTGAGTCATAGGAGTACACCCAGTCCAATGGCCATTGGGATTATTTAGAACGCTCCATGCCAATGCTTCATTCCATTTTTACGTTCACGTTGTTTTTCATAGGTTGACACCGACGCCCATGGAATCCACAACGACAATCAGTACTGCCAAACCATGAGACGCTATATTGCCATGACCCTGACGAACCTCACGTTTGGGGACAGTCTCAACAAGTCCCTGCTTTGTGCCATAAAGGGCTTTCTACTCTACATGGCTAGAGTTATGATTTCGCCTTGTGAAGAACTAAGACAGGTAAGTTAACAGTCAATCAACCAATCTTCAAAAAAAAAAAACAAACATCGGAATCCCTCTAAACCTGTACACAATTTTTAACAAGTGAATAATGTAGTATGTAAAAAAATTTAATTTAGTTGTTTAAACCGTGTATATTTTTTTAGTATTTATAGTGTCACGGAATTGATCAGTTGATTTAGGCATAGTTTTATTTATATATTATATTTTGCTCTCCTCAGTTTTGAGGGAAATAAATGAATAAGTAATTAATCGTTTATTCTTGAAATAACAGTTGTGAAGGTAATAAAAATCTCCGAACGTTCGTCTTCTCATCAAATACTCTGTAGACAACCTTTCTTTTTTTCCCCGTTTTCCGAAATTGTATATGGATTTCTCGCCTGATTTCCTATTTGGAACAAACGTATCACGTTTTCCCCAGCGATATTGAAAACTTGCGTGCTACATTAGACAGAAAGTAATCAGCAGCTGATTTATCAGTCACGGGAGTACTCATTGACCTCTTGACGTCTTCCAGCAATTCTTCATTCCCGAATAGAATTTTTTATTTATTTTTGCTGTGTTGATGGTTGTTTTTCTTCATGTAATTTTCTACTCCGCTGTCGCCTCTGACATTTACCGGGTATCCCATTTCTTAGCTACTACGCATTTACACCAACAAATTTTAAAGCACTCGAGGTTCCAGGAGGAATGTTGATTCCACCATAAGCATAGCTTATAGTTGACCTCCCTTCCAACTATTAACTACTATACTCTGTCAATTTACGCGATAATTATTCTACATTTCCGTTCTAATAAACCTTAACCTCCAAAATTCGTAGTAACATAAGAATTATCATTGTTATTGGAAGTTTCTTTTTTAGTTTCTTGTTTCTATATTCGCTGGTGTTGGTGCTCCCTATTGTTGTAACCCGTTTTCGGATTCGCCAGGTCTTTTTTTTCACACCAGTGTGTACTAATGAAGCCTGAACGGGAGGCAAGATGTGGTGAGAAGTCACCAGAAGAATTTGAGACCAAAACCTCCTTGTAGAGGGTATACCCGAAACTGGTGAGTAAAAAAAAATAGAAGCTACCACACTGTCAGAAGTTTCATAACAGATAACACAAAAATGCCAGGTTTCAACAGATAACACTCGGGATGATAACTGTTGTGTTTTCAGACATTACACATTGAAACGTTGTGCATACGAGAAGAGCCGAAACACCGCCGAAACAAAAACATTGGTTACTTTTGTTTGTGATCGTAGAATCGGAGAAGTCAGCAGATGCTTTTTTGACGGTTTTCGGCTCTTCCTGGCACTGCTTGGTATGCGTAACTTTTGAATTACATAAGAGCTAACATCCTAAGTGAAGGGGCGTCACGACTGGGGGGGAGGGGGGCGCCCCCTCAATGTTGGCATCCAGTCGGTAAAAAAAAACAAGTCAGCGCGAAGTGCCGCGATTTTTCGTCAAAACAGTTGATTTATTTAACATTGTTTTTTTTTCTGCAGTAAGATTCGGTAAAAATTACCAGCTGCAGTCGGTAAATACCTTGCCCCCCCCAAAAAAAAAACATTTTTGCTAGTAACGCCTCTTCCTAAATGTTATTTGTTGAAACGGCACATCCTTGTTTGTTATCTGTTATGAAACTTCTGACAGTGTAAGAACGCTATCAGGAAAAACAGTTACAGAATCGTAGCAACAGTTTTCGTTCAGAGTAGAATGTGCGGTTTGTGTTTCATGAGTCCAGACCGCGTTCAATCGATCATTTTCTTTAAGGTATTTGCGAGTGTATTACGGAACCTATCATGGCGAGCTGATATGCGGAGTAAGGAGTTTCTCAAAGAATCGGGGATTGTTCGTTCACTAACCTTGGCCGCAATGGAGGCCACGAAGGAAACCACATTAAAGGCCGTCCTGTCTGCTTTGTGGAACCTGTCTGGTCACTGTAGCGAGAACAAGGTAAGGGATACCTCAGTTGAAATTACCTCTTTGCCATTAGTCACTAGTTGAATTTCTGATGAGTGAATGAATCTAATAAACAAAAGCCCGATGGCCATGGCGACAAAAAGAAGTAACGCTGAGGGTGAGTCCTAATCTTCATCAATCTGAGAAACTTGTTCTGTGTTCATCGAAACCTAGAGAAATGTTTCAGGTTTTGCACTCTCAGAAAACGTCCATTTTATCATCTTTACCATCCGTGCAAGAATGAACGTTACATTTTCCACCGAAGATGATGATAGTAAAAAACCTGCGAGCACGGTAGAGTGAGACTCCAAGCTCTGATTCATCTGACCGACTAAACTACACGCGAAAATGGCAAAGGTGAAATCGCTTAAAAATGTTGTAAACTCAAATATATATCTGAAAGAAGAGAAAAAATCGTGCTTATATTTGTGCTTATTTCGACCAATCTTAAATAAAATCATTCTCATTCCTGTCCGCTTAAAATTATGTGGGAATTATTCGCTTATGAGCAGTATCTTGGGCTATAGACGGTCGTTTTGAAAAGCGTCGTCTTCACGAAATAGAAATGTTTGAAATAGAAAATCGCTGCCAACATTTTGAGGTACAAAGAACCACATTCTGTCAGGGTTGTTCATTTCCAGTCAGACCTTTCTTGAGCTTCGACAGCTCTGATTGCTTCCTGTTAATTTCCTTTTCTGCGAAATATCCGTGAGTAAGAATGCCAGTGTTGACGATGTAACCTAGATTTCCCCGGAGAACGTGGTACATTCTCATGTACACAGTCGAACTTTTTTTTACAGATTGAAATTTGCCAAATTGACGGATCCGTCGCGTTTCTGGTCGATACTCTGCTGTCGAATGTTATTTCCGTGGTGGAGAATGGAGGCGGTATTCTGCGGAATATTTCCAACCACATTGCCATGAAAGAAGAGCTAAGGTAAGACCATACTGCTTAAAGTTTAACTGAAAAGCCAACTTTTTTTTATCACTTATTGGATACAATTTGATTTTGCAGTAAGGGATTTTTTTTTTCCACTAAATGCTCTAGTAAGACGCGGATAATATTAATCTCAACACAAACGCGGCTTTTCAGTGGCCAGTGGGGACCTAGGTGTCACTGCTCACTACTTCAACACTTATTTTTCGTAAATCGCTTTCGTCAAGCATACAATTACACAGGTACAAGCGCATAGAGGTACCACAAATCCGACAGGAAAATTCCACTATACGAAAATCGACTATTAGTGAATAGCGGAGCAACTAAGTAACTTACATTCATCTGTTCTTCGGGCCTATATCTAAGTGAATAAGTGATGAGTAACTAGACTGTCTTATCTCAGCCCTTTTTGGTTTTAAATCTTGTTCGTATTAATAATTTTTTTTTTTTTTAATAGAGCATTCACAATCATACATAAACATTGGATAATATTATGTTCAAGTTCAATGTTTATTTTAAACTAAATGCAAGATAAAGAGCCAACTTGGCAGGGAGAAAGATGGTGGCCAAATGACGGATGTTCAATTGAAACGACGAAATAAGGTACTGCGCAAACGGAGATCAATAGCCTACCTTTCGTTTGATTTTGTGTGGGGTCGGACAATTCGTGCCTTATCATGTAAAGGCAAAGGTGTGTTATTTTTTCGAAGAGATAACATCTAAAAGGGTCATAAGAGGTATGTTCTCATAATGTTCAACAATAAGATGTTGTCTGTAATCAAAATCACTGGTCGCTCACTCCCTTTATTTTTTTAGGGAAATCCTTCGACGGAATAACTGTATTCCTGTGCTCCTGCAACAGCTCCGGTCACCCAGTTTGACCGTTGTTAGCAATGCTTGCGGAACACTTTGGAATCTCTCCGCCCGATCCGCGGAAGACCAGAAAAAAATGTTCGACCTTGGCGCCGTTCCCTTACTTCGAGCCCTGGTCCATTCAAGGCACAGAATGATCGCGCTCGGTGCCAGTGCAGCGCTTAAGAACCTTCTGACATCCAAACCCCACGGAGGCCAGACGGTTCTCGATGTGCGGAGCCGCGGCAGCACTCCCAGTCTCCAAGCGCGGAAACAGCGTGCGTTTGAGCAAGAAATCGATCCAAACATCGACGAAATCTGTGAGAATATTGAAACCCCCTCTCCACAGGAGGAACGTCCTCAAGATCCGTTCGATCGGACTGTAATGCAAGCATTGGCTTACCGCTCTCTAGGACAAAGATATCGGTCGATCTCTCCTAATATTTTTGGTCGTCAACTGAGCCATGACGAAATGGTCACGAGTATCAGGTCCGACTCGCAAATTGAGAAAGGATATAGGCATAGCCCTGTGTATATGAACCGCGATCTGGCATCGGCTGGTTCTTGCCGTTCTTCTAGTCTTGACAGACAGCTTAATCGGGAACATTACGAGCGATCTTCCAGTAGGTACGTCCACCCCAAAGTAGCTTGGAAAAGCTGTGACGAAAATCTCCGAGCTTATCCCGGAGCAACCCGTCAGAGGGCGGGGCCCCCCAGTTTTTCCGTGTATGACGACAACCCCGACCAGCCGATTGACTATAGTGTGAAGTATGCGGAAATGACGGCGGGGAAACCAGTTCCAGTGAAAGTGGCGAGTTCGCGGGACCCGGCGGCGGCGAAAAAAGTGCTTGTCTATGGGGCTTATAGTGAGACAAACATTGAGGAGGCGGAGCAGCCAACCAATTTTGGAGCGCGGTATGGGGAGAGGGACGACGGCGAGATTAAGGGAAAAGAGACAAGGCCGGATTTTTCCGAGGATGCAGTGCAGACCTTCTGTACGGAAGGTGAGCTCCTACTTTTAATATTCCTTGTGTTATAATTACGGAACTCGGGTTTTTCTGACCCAGTGTTCCGTGACCTTTGTCCACCCATACTTATACCCTCCTAGAAGTAGACCCCCGTAGGAAAAACCCCAGAAAGCAAGGACCCAGGGGGTTCGTCTGGGGGCTACTGGATGATCGTAACGATTTAACAGTTGCCACTTTAGTTCCCAACAAATGTGGAAGGCGTTTAGTATCCTTTTTAAGAAAACTTAAGACTTATCAAGTTGATAACATAGCTCTTGTGAACATTCTTGATAACATTTAAAGCAAAGACTCGTATTCTTGTATCAAATCTTTTTAAACTTCTGACAGTGTGCTACTTCAAAGAGAACACTTGAAAGAAGTCGTAGTACAAACCTTGGGCACATTTTTCATAACAACGAAAACACGAGGAAGTGCTTTTTCGAGTTATCTCTTCTTATGGTGTGACAACCTGGTACTATTAGCAGTATCTAGCTAAAAAGGGGCCCGTAGAACTTGCCGTTAAAGGACCCCTTTCACTATTTGTTTTTTAAATTCCAGTATTTTACAATAGTTACTTTTAAACTAGGCTCTGCTTTCAGTATATTGCCCACGGCTTTGGCTGTTTTAAGCCTTTTTCTAGTACCTTTAGCAACAACATGAAAAATACGTAACCGGAGAAATCTGATGGAAAAACTTCTCGCGAACAACCGTCGACAGCATGATACGCATCGGAGGTAGCAAAAGACGGCAAGTGAGAAAATCAGTAAGATATTGTTAGGGGGTTTAGAATGTACGGCATGAAATTCGAGTTTAAGACTGAATTGAGCGATTGCGGATGTAGGTTGCATTAGTATTACAGGTAAGACAGGTCCTTTAACCTGACATTGTCTTTTTGTTACTAGGAACCCCCTACGAAACTCCTGGCAACTTTTCCCACGCCACGTCTGTGAGCGACTTGCGTGACCCTTCGTTCCTCAAAATTCCAGACAAAGAGGCCCCCGAGTCTCAAGAAGTTTCGGGGCGGGCAAGCAGACTTGAGGATGATTTTGTTGAGAATGATAAGCCCAAAACTTATCTAACCGAAGACACGCCAGGGCTGATGTCACGAATTTCGTCGGAAAACTCGATCGACATGGAACACGAGTCTGAGAAAGTGGAGGAGCACAAAGAAGCAGTTAATGAGGAAAGTCCGGGGAAAGAATCAGTTCGCACGGATAAAGGTTCGTTATGATAATGGCGCAATATTATAGAGGCGAAGCCTTTTTACTGCATTAAATTATTATTATTATTATGTGTTTTGTATCACTCGATTTAAACTTCAAAGCAAGATACTGGCAAAATATTCATCAAAAACTCACTTTTATAAGAAGTATTCAAGACTATAATCGTAAAGAAGAATACGCAAATAATAAATGTGTACAAAGGGCTTTAACGTGACAACTAAACCTGAAATAATTGAACCTGAAATTATATCCCGTTTATTTGTCTCGGTTAACCTTATCCATCGAAATATTTGGTCTTGTTATGATCGTTGGGATAGACCACTCAGCTTGAAGCACTGATTGGCCGATATGGGAGATTGTTTGCCGAGTCACAGCCCTGACCCATGGTTTGCGCGTTTGACTTGATCATAGCCACACTACCTAAATCGAAAACTGGCAAAAGTTTACATTACAAGACAAGGACCTCATTGGAAAAAAAGTGAATACACATGGCACAGAACCGTTGTCCAAACTGTATTGTGAAATTTCTTAAGGCGATAGGGTTACTGAAACGAAGGCCAATGAGTAACTCTATACCTTGATGCAATCTTGCGCCTAAGTAGGTTATGGAAAATGAACTTGTTTCCGCAAGTTCGTTTTCCAGCTTGAGCGACTTAAGTCTGAAGAGGACCCTTCCCAAGAAGGGCCGAAATATAGCTCTAATAAAACTCAGCTGATGTATCCGTTTTTCACTGTCAAATAGGATTCGCAGTCAGCTTGGGCTAAAGGAATATTTATCTAGGCAAAGCTGTTACTTTCGGCGTCCAGGAAGAATTCTACGCTGAGCAGACCCCCCTCATGTTTTCTCGGGCCAGTTCCATCGAATCTCTTGATAGCGTCCGAACCCCAGGTCTTCAGCAACAACAAGAGGATGGATGCTCTGTTGTTAGCGAGTTCAGGTAAGTGTGAAAATGCCCAGAAGCTAGCACATTGCTTAGGCCTTATTTCTGTCTGCGTAGATTTTTTTGTTGTTGTTTTTCTCCATGGGTGGAAGAAGGACACAACACTACGTTATACCTCGGGTTTCAAGGTTCAAGTTTTTTTTTGTTCCTGGAACTAGAATAGTACAGAAAAAGTTATTTATACAATACTCTGTTCTCTTCAAGTTCAAATCATTTCATAAAAAAAGGTCAAGGAAACAAAATTGACCCAGCGCTGAATAGAACGATCACCGCGCAAAACCGCCGAATGAATGGGAAGGATAAAAGAAAACCAGCATCAATGGAGGAAAACAAATAAACAAATAAAATCATTTTGTAGTGTTGCGTCAAGTCCGACACCTACCAGTATACGCAGTTGGTCTTGAAGCCCGAAGGCTACAACCTCACTGGAAGCAGTTGCTTGTCGCTGCCGACGGGAATTTTGCCACACAAACCCGAACAAGGTTACGAATCTACCGCGTTGTCGATGGCCAGAGGAACCCTTCTCCGCCTAGCGGAAATATTTCCTTCCCGCTGCCGATTTTTTTTCCTGCGCATCCGGCTATTTTTTACCGCGTTCTGTCTATAAAGACGAAGGAGTTGACACAAGGAGCGTGTTCCACCCTACTTACCGTAGTTACTACGCTAGTTACCGTAGTTTTTGTTCGGTCAAATATCAGGCCGCGGGCTGATCGGACCAATCACGTTACAGAGATGCGTAGTTACTACGATTACTACGCTCCCGAGCGTGGTAAGCAAATAGTTACTATTAGTTACTATTTTGAGAAGGTTGGAACGTTCAGCGTAGTAACTTTTCGTGAGGCTGAAACGGAAATAGTAACTAATAGTTACTATTGGTAGAGGGGTGGAACACGCTCAAGGATATAGCTCTATACAGCTTACCCGACTATACAGCTTCAGATTGCAAATTGCTTCTTCTCCAGTCGTTAGTTTTAAGACTCAAGAGTGTTCGAGACGCGTGAAAACGTGTGAAGGCTCATATTTGTGTATATTTTATGTTGTCCGTGAAGGGGATTGACGTGGAAGCATCTTGTCATTCAAATAGCCAGACACGTCAGTTTTCAGCGAGAACTATTTAAAATTTATGATTACATTTTTATTAAAACTGTGTATATATTTCCAAACTATTGAACCTGTACAACAAAACCGAAAAATGGTTCTCCACATTTTCCAATCTTATATTCGCAGGATTTTTTGTTTTCTTTTTCTTTCTCCTTTGTTTATTTTCTTTTAAGTCCTCTTGTCATCTTGTAGTGCTCTGGGTTAGCAAAATTATCATCCATTCATTCAGAGGTAACGAGCCATTGTCATTGCTGTTTATTGTCTCTTATTGCGGGTACATGGTAGAAGTTTAATACGCCTTTCCCTTGTTTTTCTTCAGGGTGTAAGCCTTTCATTCTTTTTTAGCCGTCTTGTCAGTCGGGCGGTTTCCCCCAGTGAGTTACCAGACTCGCCGTGTCAGACCATGCCTCCAAGCCCAAGGACTTCCCGCCGAGACGCCAGCGATACTCGCGGCCGTTCCCCAATGAAACCAGTTCGAAACACACCTCCCCCTCGTAAGTAATCTCTTGCAAACTACCGTACCTAAAATAACTGTATACTTCACTTCGCTCATCGTTCTGCCCGTCCTCTTTCCCAAGAGCGTTTGTTGTAACATGTGGCATACTGATTCGGACGCTAAATACTCCTTGAGCCAAGCTGACTTGGAAAAATATTATATTTAAACAATGCATAAAACGGATACGTCAGCTACTATGCTTTGGCAGCGATATTTGGGCCCTTTTTGGCAAGGGTCCTCGTCAGGATACGCATTGTTTTATGTATAGCCTGATCGTCGTTTTGTGCATTGTTTGAATATAAAATTCGGACGTTACTGTAGTTGGTTCTTCACGAGAGACAATAGACCTTTGATGACCTTTTCCAGGGACCTCGTTGGCAAGAATAGTCAAAATTCTGCCGTATTTGTGATCGAAGCCAAGATGCCTTTTAAAGAGCTGGATTTAATCAACATTAATCTGCGAATAGTAGAATATATACTGGTAGTGTTCCACCGGGTTATTATCAGTTACGATCGTGCCCGTACGGAAATTTTCCGCCAAAAATCAATCCAGACAAAGTGAAAAAGATTCTACCCGATTTCATGTTAGTTTCTTCCTCGGATTGACCGGAATTTCGGCCTTGGCGATTTGTTGGGACGATTTCGAACGTAATCTCGGCCTCGGGCAGAGCCGAAGCCAAAATTTCGATCGATCCGAGGAAGAAAATAACCAGAAGTCGGGTCGAAATCTGTTCACTTTGTCTGGGTCGACTTCAGGAAGAAAATTTCCGTACGGTGGTGATTTTATTAATTTTGTTCTCCATCCGGCTTGATAAGAAAACTTTATTACTTCCTCCCTCTCTATTTCCACAGGAGTTGCGATCGTTACTTTTTATTTAGGACCCGCCATTTTCTAACGCAGAGTGTGCAATAGAAAATAAAGAAAATAATCTAAACACCACAAAAACTCGTACAAAATACAATTTTTCAATCAAAATTATTGTGTTATAATATATATACTTTTAGCAATCCCGGCAGAGCGGTGACGTCTGTCCGCACCGCAGTGTTGTTGTTTTTTCCATTCCATGCAGAGAGGGTACCATAGTGACTCAGTCATGGACACTAGCTCAATTTTGGGGTATACTGATACCCCATATGAGGGGTACTACCAATTTGGGGAGTACTACCCAAATATGGGGGAGTACTCCCCACGTGTGGGGTATCACTACCCCCTATATGGGGTACCAGCCTAACTTTCCACTAAGTTTCTCACTTTTGGCACTTGCCTTGGCTAAACGACAAGCAGCCGTGGTTCCTCACTTTCACAGGGTATAGGTATGAATCTTACCTATCTTTTGGTATACTATTGTCCAGATTGTGACGTGGTTTTGGAAGCTTTTGCCAAAAAGGCAGACCCTGTCACGAAATGTCCAAAACAAAAATACCAAAAATACTTCAAATACTCAAAATACAAAAAATACTTCCAAAACAAAAATGTTTTGGAAGACCCTGTCTTCCAAAACCATGTCACAATCTGGACAATAGTACACCAAAAGATAGGTAAGATTCATACCTATACCCTGTGAAAGTGAGGAACCACGGCTGCTTGTCGTTTAGCCAAGGCAAGTGCCAAAAGTGAGAAACTTAGTGGAAAGTTAGGCTGGTACCCCATATAGGGGGTAGTGATACCCCACATGTGGGGAGTACTCCCCCATATTTGGGTAGTACTCCCCAAATTGGTAGTACCCCTCATATGGGGTATCAGTACCCCAAAATTGAGCTAGTGTCCATGACTGTAGTGACTACCTCAGTTAAAAGGTGGCTCCTCGCGATCCTCTTGTCATTGCACTCGTAGTAACTTATGTGGAACGCACTCAAGTATCTAGGCTACTGGGGCCTGTTCTTTGAGAATAAACTGAATTGTAAATTGTAGAGAAATTGTCAGAAGTCACAGTGCTTGGCCGTTGCATAGTTGATATCACTGTCATTGCACACATGATTCGTGCAAGTGTGCAGCTTTCCGCAGTTGATTCGAAACAGTAAGGTCCGAGTTTGGTAACAACGCCTTGGTGTTAATTACAAAGTGAAGGGAATAAAGCATGACAAGCGAACATATTTTCCGCTTGGGTAATCACTTGGATTTATTGTCTCGTGCTTCCGGAGCATCCTGTGTTTGCGTTAGTTCTCAACTGTTATTGTGTGCGATATCTTTAATAGAAATCGGATTGTCTCAGAAAGGCGAGGCAAGTGTTATTGGAGCGGGTACAGAAGAGGTAAGCCCCGAGGACTCCCCTTGAGGAGTCCCCGCGTTTTGTTTGTCTCGGGGACTCACTCCACGTATTCTCGCGAGTCCCCATGCTCCGGTTATCATCACCATCATTAAAAAGGAATCCCTTTCAGATTCGGAGGGGAATCAATTCTTGTTGGTGTTGGTGCAATGTCAAATTAATTAAAAACAATAAGAATAAACAAAACCAAAAATAAAGTGGATCCACACTAATTTCGTCAACTGCATTTTTTTGTTTCGAACAAAATCAATTTTGGAAGCATTCCCCGTGTTCTCGTTTTTTTCTGTACGGGGAGTCCGCGTGGAGTGACTCCCGCTATTCTCGCCGTTCCCTTCGACCCCCCGAGGAGTCCTCGGGGAACGACAAGAATACGCCTTTGGTTCTGTTTCTTGCTTATGAAGCCAAATTGAAAGGAAAAATACCGATTGGAATAAGTTTATAGACATCGATTGGACATGGGGGAACTGTCTCTTTACGAATTTTGTTTTGTTCTCACGTTCTGGGATGATTGAGTGTTTGAGATACGTTCAAGGAGAGGAAAAGAGGAGAAAATTTCAAGTATTGTCGAAGACGTGTGAAGAGTTGTTGTTGGTTGGCAATCAGAAGCTGGTTGATTGAGGGACAAAGGGAAATTGTGCCTTAGGCTAGAGGCATGTTTCAGAGTACATATTTTGGAATTTCCAAATACACCAAATTTTCTATTAAAAACTGGCCTATATCTGAACTTTTCGAACCCGAACCTAAAATTTGGTAAGCAACGAGCTACTGTAGAAGCTTGTCGCTTACGAAACTTGTAGCTTTCGGCTATAGCTCATCTTTTTTTTTTTAATAATACGTAAATAACCATTTGCATTCAGTCGATTTTCTTCCAGACTAAAAATACACTTTAATAAATAATAATGAAAATCTAAAGCTAATTTCAGCGTTATTTTTAGTTTTATCACACATACGATTTTTCCACCATCTCCATCTAACGACGTTCACACACAAACGGAAGAATTGTATTGGCTGCCAGCAAAGAAGGCGGATCAAGGGTCTATGCCCACTTCCGTTAGTAGATCATTTTTCTTGTTTTCTTCCAGAGCAACCTAAGGAAAGTGTGTTCCGGGACAGCGTGCAAACATTCGAGCAGGAGGGCACTCCAGCATTTACCAGGGATGGCTCTCCTCTAAGCTGCCTCTCTATTGCGGACGATAAACCTGCCGTTTCTGAACCACCCCCGATTCCCAGGCGATCCGTACCCCATGATGATTTTGGAGACGATGAGATTAAGAACTACGGAGTCGAAGGGACTCCAGGATTAACAAGAGCTACTAGTCTGTCTTCGCTTTGTCGAGACGAAGAGGAAATATCCCCTCCTGTAAGTTTGTTTTTCCCTTCGTTCAGTCGCTTGCATTGGAATTATTGTTTAAAGTTTAACCGAAAAGGGTTAAACTAGTTACTATCTAGTTACCATGGACAATCTAGTTACCCATCACGTATTCACTTTAAGAGGCTTGAAGATCCGATGAAAAGAATCCGATGCTCCGCTATTCACGAATAATCTATTTTCATATAATAAACTTCGCTGTCCGAGTTGCCGTATCTCTGTGCGCTTGTATTTGTGTTTAATGCTTGACGAAATGATTTACGAAAAGTAAGTGTTCACGCAGTGAGCTACTTTCCGCGAGCTAATCACTGAAAAGCCGCGTCTGTATAGGGATTCAAATTTTCCGCGTCATAGTAGAATTTTGTGTTGTGAGGACGGCCGTAAATAGTATGTAATAATAAATAGTGAAAAAAAAAAAAAGCTTAACACAATCCAAATAATGCAGTGTATTCAGTTAAATGATATAAAACTAAGTTGGCTTTTCAGTTAAACTTTAAATACTTCTTTAGCACAAGCCGACTGGGAAATATATATTACACAATAGCTGAATGCGGGAAAAGTCAGCTACGATGTCCGTCAGCGATATTTCGGCCCTTCTTGGCAAGGGTCCTCGTCGGGCTGTTCGTTGATGAAACAAACCTGGAATCAAACGATTACAGGGCGTCTTGGAACTACCAGAGAACAAAGGGATTAAGAGACTCTGCAAATACCATCGTGAAGGAAGTGGATAGAAAATTTGGAAGTTGATTTAAATAGGAACAGCGTATTTAGTCTTTAATTTAGAATCCCGAGTGAATATCTTCAATATATTTAGGCTTTGAAAGCTGCCACCAGACTCCCAGCCAGTCTCCCCCCTGAGAACCTTGAGAAAATCGCTCGTAACACTCTTAGCATGCAAGAGGAGCTGGACGCAGTAAACGCCCTATACGTCCCTCGTCAGAACCCCGGAGTACCCCGACAGCCACCTAGCGACTACTTTGAGGACCTTGTGCGAAGTTACAGGGAAGAGGGTACGCCTGGCTATACCCGAGCTACCAGCTTAAGCTCCTTATCTTTCGATGGCAGTAGCAAGCACAGAAGTGAGCATCAAGAAAAGGTAAAACTTTCCCGTTAGTTTGCATTTGGGGTCCGACCTTTGTGAGAAAATAATAAGTATTCTATCAGCCCAAGCTGACTGCTTATATTTGATGGTGTTGAACGGATCGAGATTTTATCCCGACTCCTTTTTTTCACCTTTTTGGCAAGGTCGTGGCTAAAACTGGGAAATCGCTGCTTATATTATTAAACTTTTTTCATTAAGTTTATTAGGGAGGCAATAAAACTCACCTGAGTGGTTTGTTTTTTGGCACCGCAACTCATGAACGAATAATGTCGCCTACTTAGATAGATATATGGATAGATAGATAGATCAGTGTATTTTAGAAGCCCAAGGGCCATTACTCTAAAGAACAACAAAAATATAACCTAAACACTCAGACTCCTTCTTAATTCTAAACATTTATCTATATACTCATGTTCTCATGGTGATATAGTTATATCCTAACTCCTAAGAATGCTTGTTTGAATACTGCTCTATTTTTATTTGTTTTTACCACTTTGATTTTGCTTTTGCTCCTGAAAAAGTCAATTAGAAATGATTATTTACAGCAATATAACTTGCTGTTGTATGTTAGCTTTCTTTTGATTCAAGAATAAAATTGAACTTTGATTTTATTTCTATTCTTCTGTTCTTTCATCTTGAACTCTTTAGTTCCATCGGGCTTGTCACAGTGCATATTGCCTCAATTTTGTCTTCTCAATTAGAGTTCCAAGCAAACGGTCGACTTCAGTCCTGAGCCCACAAGCTCTGGAGCTTCTTGGGATACCGTCGTGAGTGGAACGGACAAAATTGAAGCAACAACAGCAGCAACCCAGCAGATCACCAATAAGCCAGCCCAGAATTTTGAGGACTCAGACGGCAGCGGGAGTGACGATGACAATATCCTCGCGATGTGTATTTCAAGTGGAATGCAGGCTGCAATTAAGTAACGCTTATTTTTGTTTGTCTCTGGTAGTAATGCTGTGGTTTAGCTTCTTTTTTCTTTTCTTTTTTAATGCCAACTTTTGTTCAAAATACACTGTAGAAATGTGTGCCGCATACCGCATACATTTTCTAATTGTATGCAACATCACACTTTTACAGACAACATTCATTTACTATTGCACTTCCCCTTATTTGGCAATGTCTTTCACCAAAATATATGAATGATGTTGCCCAGTAAGCTTTACCAATATTTAACATATAGTCTACAAAATATTAATATACAAACATAAAAACCACTCTTTCTCTTTCTCTCTCTCTCTCTCTCTCTCTCTCTCTCTCTCTCTCTCTCTCTCTCTCTCTCTCTCTCTCTCTCTCTCTCTCTCTCTCTCGCTCTCTTTACTTTTCATATTCTCTTTATGTTTCACCAAAATCATACATTCTTTCTATCTCAAGAAATGCTCTTCCTCCTTAGGGCATTTTTTCTATAATGGCCTTCATTTACATAATATCTACTATTCTTTCATTCCACTACCTTAACCACTCCCTACTACTTGGATTTCACAAGCTTCCGGTCTTGCTTTTGGTGTCGTGCAGTTCGAGCGTATTTATCTTCATCCTTACCGTATTTGAAGACTGTAAATGAGCAATTCAGCTGACTACAGCGATAACTTATTTTGCTTCTGTTAACTGCTAGGCTGTACTTGTTTTGTTTTTCTTTATGATAACAGTAATAACGTTGGTTTATACAGGATTGAAAAAGTCCATACAGGATTAAGTACATGTATCACGACACAAATAAACTGTTACACATGTTACTAGACCTATTGCATAAACTAAGATAAACTTTCTAAGCGCTCTAATTGCATATTTGCATACTTCTACGATGAAGTTGGGGCTCGTAGATTTCAGGATGCCGGGAAACAATACCAACCCACCCCGAACAAAGTTTACCCTCAAATGCGAAAGCGCTTGGCTCTCTAAGAGGAAGTGGTTCAAATCCTCCTCCTGCAACTTGCAAAGAGGGCAAATGTAAGGCTTATCCGTGACATTTCCTCCTATTATGTCACTGAAATAAGAATGCGGTAGTCTTTCACCCTTGATTGCATTCCAGAAAGAAACCTGTGGTCGTCAAAAAGGTCATTCCTCGATCCACGAGCATGCCTCTCAAACCAGCAACCCCTTCCAAAGATGTAACTCCCAAGAAGGCTGCCAACGATAAGCGGGATGGCCCAGGAGGAATCCCGAAGTCGCAGAGCTCCAATGCCGTCGCAAACCGGATTCCGGTGGATTCCGGCTCTGACTCGGATTCCGATGGAGATGACCAGATCCTGGCCCAGTGCATCCAGTCAGCGATTCTGAAGGCTAGGCCGTCGGCAAGGCCAGTTTCTTCGAGTAAGGATTCCAAGAAAGAGGCACCGAACACCAGGCTGCACCATGTATTCCCGGTGAAAAGTCAGGGGCATCTCTGCAGCACCAAGGCTGAGACGAAAGGTACGTTTTGTTGGCCGTGGTATGTTGGCTTTTCAGGGCCATAATCGAATACTGACCGGTATCTTTCGTCATTTGTACCATATTTCGTGAACTGTTTTAATTCTGAACTGTGATATATTCGTTATCAATTGTACATACATATAAATATTTTAAGGCAATTAAGTGATTATTAAGTTTTAGCCGTGTTAATAATTGTGTGACGATCCGGTGCTAGCGAGTAATTATATGAGCTATACAGGAAATAAACGTTAATATTATTTATTATTTAAAGGACCCGTCGTGCATGTAATACCAGTGCGACCCATCTTCCGTATTCGCTCCATCCATTCTTAAACCCCGAGACACGAATTTCGTATGGTACATTCTAGCCGCCCTAATGACACCTCACTTGTTTTGTTGTTTTTCGATGCGTATCGTGCTCCCGACGATTGTTTGCGAGAAGCTCACTTTTTTTTCGATGTTCTAAATAAATAAATAATAACGTTTATTTTCTGAATAGCTCATATAATTACTCGCTAGCATCGGATCGTCATACAATTATTAACACGGCTAAAACTTAATAATCACTTCTCAGTAATTGCCTTAAAATTTATATGTATGTGCAATTAATAACGAATATATCGCAGTTCAGAATTGAAATACTTCACGGAATATGGTACAAATGACGAAAGATACCGGTCAGTAGAGTGGATATCGGGGCGAACAAGTCTGGTACAATTACGGGTTGCAGCGCGAAGCCCTGTTTCAGGTCACGTCGGGTTTGGGGCTTCGTAATCCCCGGTAGGAGAGATCTGTGAAGATCAGAGAACAAGCATTTACGTCCAAAATCCATTGTCAACTTGTGTCGTCTTTCAGACAGAGTGGAGAGACCAAGCCTGTCTAGACCCGCTTTTTTTGTAGAAGTCAACGTGCCTGGGTACAGACTTGTCGTGGTTAATTTGTGAATAGTGGAGCCTGGTTTTAAAGTATTCAACTACTAATAAAGTTCGAACGTAAAACAATAAACAGTACGAGGTGAACTGTGAGTATATGCGTTTTCTATAGGAATTTTACGTTGATAAATTTCAAAAAAGCAGCTAAGCAAAGTGAGGCCCTGTTACGGGTTCTTAACTCTTGTTTGAAACGGAACGTTACCCGTGTACATTATATTATGCACAGCTGAGCGAAGTATCGATTTATAGTCCCCAGAAGCCGCCATACCATTGTGTTTGTGGGCGGGTCTTGGAAATCGTAACTTTGTATTTTTTCGTGTTGGGATTTGCCTGTTATATTCTAGTTACAATGGTATACATCTGCTCAGTATCTCATCTCGATAAAGGATATCCAATTGAAGTTGTGTCAGTAGTTAATGTGACTGACATCGAAATTTGTCGGTCCATATGTTCCCCATGAGGTGAACTGTATTTGGAATTGGAATTGTGTTGTGTATCTTGTTTTGTTAGTGTTTTATTATGATCTTGAGACTGCATTAAAAGAATTGATTGAGAAATATACATTCTCTTGAAATTCAGGTCGTTATAAATTGAACCAACCGATTAATCCAACAAAGGAATAGCTATCCATGGTAGCATTTTCGTAGCTTCATCACTAAATTTGCAAGTCTAGATTTGAACCTCAGATAGCTCCATAAGAATCTGCATTTTTTCCTTCTAATTTGCTATTTTTCTTGCCAAATTTTGAAACAAGGGTTTGTTTTACAGCCTCTCCAACTGCTCACACCAAGGGGCACCCCGTACAACCAGCAGCCAACGGACAGTATCGAGATTCGAGACGATCCAGGTCTTCCTCTGGTCGTATGGACGAGCCTCAAGCTGTCAACGTCGTACCGCGGACTACTCATACACCCCAACTTCTTGCAAGGCTTGCGCCACCCGTGCCGCAAGCAACCGCGCCACCCCAGAGGAACGCAAGAAGCCGACACTTCAGTCAACCGGATAAGAAACCGGAAGATCAAGCTGCACCGTTCGTCCTTGAAAACACTCCGGTAAGTTTCAGTTACATTTTTGTTTGCATTTTCATTTACTGGTATTTAAACGACACCTGAACAATGAAACCGTACTTTAACACACCATGGAGAATGCATTTACAGACATGGCCACGGAGAGCATTCTTCTCCTGAGCGTGACGTTTTCAAAATAGGGATGTTCGTTTCTGGAGGTTTGCACATGCAGACTCCAAGACAAAAAGCGCAATTCATTCAAATCTTGTACAGCGCTGGCCGGATCGTATTGGAATTTGTTCTAGATGTACGTTTGGGCTTAACTGGTTAAAAAATATTCCAGAAGAAGGGTTGATTGAAGAAATCTGTTCATTTCTGAAATTGTTCGGTACTGAAATAAGGACAGATGCAAAATTGAGCAAAAATCACAGCTTGGAAACACTATTTCGTATTTGGATGGGTTTTCTGCAGGCAGTGTTAACGGAAGTCATACAGATAGGGATGATACTTGGTACTCTTCATTCAGGTGTCCTTTAAAGAATAACATACAACTTATATAATTTATTTAATTTGTTTTATTTAAACTAAGAGACGACCATAGGGTCGAAAAACCTAACAAAGTACTAGAATGTGTGCTTGGCCAGGACAGGACGCTAATCAGTAGAACAACTGGATTTGTCAAGAAGAAAAGAGAAAAGAGAAAGAAAATATCGAAACTGACAGTAAAAGAGGAAACAAGAAAGTAGGAGGAAAAGAACAAAAACAGTCGGGAAAAAATATGGAAGAAGACAAATATGGAAATTGATTTTCTATGATATTTGATCGTCTGCGAGGCTGGCCGTAGCAAATTCTAACCGTCAGTAGTAAAACCATTTTTATTTTTTTTGCAATTGAATGTATTTCTCAGTTTTTCTATAGGTAATAGTATTTTTGTTATTGTTTCAGGTAAGTTTCTCAAGGAACAGCTCTCTAAGTTCACTCAGCTTTGACTCCGACGATGCCGTGGACGAAGAACTCCTGAAGAACTGCATCTCTCGTGGAATGCCGAAAGCAAAACCCGACACGAAGGCCAAACCCCAGCTTAAAATGAATGCCAAGTATCAGACGGCGCCAATAGATGGCCTCGAACGGAAGCAAGGCGATGGGAAGGAGAATTCAAAAGGCAACAGCCCGAAGTTCGGACGTCCCGATGACAAACCAGCGGATAAGATGAAGGCATCTCAGGTGAAAAGCCCACTGAAGGTGGAGGCGGAAGAGGAAAAAGCTGCTGCGCCTGCTGAAGAGCTTGTAGTATCTGTTGAAAGACTAGAGGACACGCAGACGATCCGCAAGCCTCAGTTTGAAGTAGGCCCTGTGATCTTTGAACCTGTGAGCGTCGACTACGACTCAGGGGTTGGTAAGAGCTGCAAGGAAAGCATACCTATTGACGAGAAAGACCAGGATACGACAGAGTCCTTTTCTACGGTTATGCCGTCCGAACAGGATTCTTTAAACGTCGAAGAAAACCTGGTATCAGTCAACGCCTTTGGAAACGAAGGTTTCGTCTTCCCCGACAACATGACCGAGTCCACCATGCTTAGAGAGGCGCATACTCTGATTGATGAACTTAATCGCGATTCGATGAGGTCGAGCAATCATGAGCTTGCACTAGATGGCGTGTCATCGCTTACTGCTAGCATGATGGTTGACGATTGGCCTGACGGCAAGGAGGAGCTGAAACGTCAAGCCTCGCTCAATCGGCATTTCGATTCGCGGACGTACAAAGTTAACAAAAGCAATAATTTACTAAAGCAAGCCATCGGCACGAACATTGAAATAGATGCGGCTAAGCTCAGCGTAAAGTGTGCGTCGCAGGATAGCCTATCAGCCAGCTGCCACTCGAATATTGACAGTATAAAGCCCCCCTCGAACTTGACCGATCCTGACGTCATGGGCATGAGCTTTGTCAACTCTACCTCCGGTAGTATCAGTTCTGGAATGTTTGCGAGCAGAAACGGCAACCTCAGCATGAAATCCAGCTTCAACGCGGATATGGTGTTCGAGTCCGACAGACAAGACGCCCTCCTGGAAGAGCTAGCAAGGATGGAGCGTGAGATCGCGGAGAAGTCCCAACAGACCAGTCCCGAGTTGGCAGTGTTGACCATCTCCGGGCTGACGGCACAGATTCAGAATCTCACTGTGGATGGGGGGTCGGAGTCAGCATCCTCGAGCGACGCAGGTGGAAAAGGGGGTCCGAAAGAACGGCGCAAGTCGGACAGAGACCGGTACAATACTTATACACTGAAGCAAGAAGATCTGAGACTTGCATCTGTTGATATTGAGAGTCCTGTTGAGGGACCGCAGGGGGAAGAAAAAAGGAAAAGTCCGAAAGAGAAACGAGCGGAAAACAAAGAGCGTTTTCGAACCAGAACGATTTCGGCGTCGGATCTGCGTGCTGAAGTTCCTGCCGAGCAGCCTTCATCCTCCGAGCAAAGGTGAGATAGTATTTTCAGTGCAGCAAGGTAGGGGGGGGGGGGGGGGGTTGTATACCTAGTGCGCAATTGGAGGAGGAGGGACTGGAGAGCCATTACTACCCTAGATTTCAAAATCTTTCTTCTTGGTGCTATTTTTGCCGCTAAATATGTTTCAAAAGGCAAAATAAGCAATAATTGTTTGTAAACATTTTTGTTTGTTGACAGTATTGATTATTTGTTCAATGACATATTTGAAAACTACTTGAACCTGGGAATGGGGCCCAAAATTGCCCCCCTCCCCCCTCAAGGTTTACTGAAATGGCAACACTGGATTGTAGCTTATAGTAATTGATAACAGGAAGGATCAGAACTCAAGTTTGAACACATCCTTACAGCTCTGGAAGGAAGTTTCTAAGAAATATCTCTTGCTGTCGGGATTTTAAATTATTTTCCGACGTGTCAGGGGATGTTCTTTCATTCGGCAAGAAGGATACTTAAAGTGGAGTATATGTTATTGATTGTTCAGTAGTACGAAGGAGTGTTATATGTTGTTGGTCACTTTGCTGTTGACAACTATTAAATTGTTCTTCGGTTTAGAAAACGCGCGTCTTTTCACGCGCGTCTTTTCACGCGCGTCTTTTTGTATAATGCTGGAATAAAAAATATATTATAATTTTAGTGTATGTATTGTGGACGTAAAATTAACTAGTCGGCTTACCACCGTTTCAAGATTGCTAGTGAATAAACTAAACTGAATTGAACGGCAAGAAGGGTAAATCAAAGTCGAGTATATGGTATTGATTGTTCAGTAGTACAAAGGTAATATGTGTTTGTAACGTAAAATCAACTAATCGGCTTACCGCCGTTTCAGGATTGTTAATGAAGAAACTAAATTGAATTGAACATTATCGTAATTTTTTGTTCCCGATTCGAAACTTTAGTTTATTTGTTGAAGGAAAAAAAACGACAACTAAATTACATATCTCTACAGATATTTGAATTTCCTTTCAAGGCCTGACGTCCCTGAACTGGAGAACGAGGTCTTCAAAGTCACCCAGGATGAACTCGAAACCATCAAGAAAGACGCCAATATGATCATCAAGCGGCTAGGTGGAAACGAGGTCAGCGAGGAACTACTCGACTTTGAAACCCTCAGCCTTGTCTCTAATGATTCGGTATCAAATATGGGATCTCGAAAGGCAAGTAAAGCGGATACTTACCGATGCGACGACACGGGGGAGTCAGAGCCTGAGTTGGATGATGAGGATCCACGTGGACCGAGGATTACAAAGCCAGGGGAGGGGCCAAGTGGAAACGACCCCCCAGGTAAGCCGTTGTTTCTTTTGCATAAATGCTGAAGCCTCTAGCACCTACACTGTAAAAAGTTTCTCCGAGTAAGGATTAAAGTTAACTTTAGTTTTTGCCACTGGGATTAATCTTATCTCTACTGGGATAAGATCGATCTGAATTAGAAATAATCTTACCTCAGTAGAGACAACATTATCCCAGTAGCAAATACTGTAAGATTATTTTTTACAGTGTACTGTTGATCACGCTGCTCTATGAAGGAGAAAAGTTTTCTTTTCCATTTGTTTCTGTTTATTGACCTAATAGAATCCCAAAAGAATGTCTCACCTGGGCAGGAGTTAGAAGGAGGAAAAGTGGGGCTGCGTATACTCGGATTGTAGTTCGAACTAAAACTATAGGTTAGAGTGCTAACGTATCGGAACAGATCACTTGCTTCATTTAGCCTATCCGTTACAGTTACTTCCAAGTACAGTAGAGGTATGCTTATTTGAACACTTACTTGAATATGAACAGTGCAGTTTTGGGCTAATTGGTAGAATGAAGATCCAAAATACATATTCAGGTAGTTTTCAGATGCCGTTAATTACCTACTTTGGCTAACTGGTAGTTAACTTTTGTTATAGCAGGTGCATGAAAATGGCAAAGCTCAAATAATAATAATTAATATTATTTTATTACCCATCATAGTGTATAATTACACAAAAAATGGAGTACGAAAAATAAGGATAAGGATAAGCATACCTCTACTGTACTTGTAAGTAACTGTAACGTGAATCGAGACCACGATTGCGATGACTATTGATTTTTGTAAACGTGTCTCCCTACTGCGTTTGCCGAGAGAAACTTTAATTATACTACCCAATGATCGTATAAGGCGCAGCCCTATTTCAGCAATATATTAACTTGTTCTGCGCTCAGGTGCCACTTCTGTTTGTTTATTATAATATATTTCCAGGCATTCGAGGAAGGAAGCGCGTTGCTATGACTCATCGTATGGCAATTCTTCAACAGAACCGGCCACACTCCAATCCTAACGCTCAGGCGAAACCCTTGGCGAAATCGTCGCCCCTAAGCTGCCGCCGCGGCAGGAGTGCGTCACCTGCCAGTTCTGTTCAGAGCGATCATGCAAGCCAGCGCGGCCCTTCCCCATTGGCCAGCGTTAGAACCAATCGTACAATCACCCTGCGGCAGGCCAATAGTCTCAATAAGCTTCAAATGCCGAAGGTAGCGGAAAGTCCCATGAGGAAACAGGGTTCCAACCGCTCTGTTCAGTCCAACAGTCCAAAACAATCTGAGGAGAAAACAACACCGAATAAAGCGGCTAGCCAGCGGTCCCTTGGGCCGGTTGGCTCCGGTTCTAAGAGCAGCTTGGCGTCCGAAAATACCCCGACTAAAAATACCCCAGAACCCCCTAAGCTGAAAAAGGAAGGAACATTCACGAAAGAGACTACGGCAGAACCCCAAGCGTCGGGGAACGAAAAGAAAAGGGTTCCGCCGAAGGTACTACCCAAACCCAAGCTTGTCCAGCCAGTAAGCCGTGATGGGAAAGACAAAGCACCTGTTAAGAAGTTGAAGGCGCCTTTCGAAGGCGAATCAAGTTCCCCCGACGCGGCCAAGAAAATAACGCCACCCAAAAAGCACGTCAGTAGCAAAATTGCGAATTTGTGGCGGCAAGTGGAGGAAAGCCGTGGAAAGCAGAAGAAAGAAGAGAGCGACACAAGAAAATGGATCGGAAAGGACAAACAGGAGGAAGAGCCGAGAGAACGAACCCTCGTTTCGTCCACGACTTTCGACAAGCTTCCAACCGCTTCCCTAGAGCCAGCCCCTCAGGAAGAAAAGAAGTCGCTCGGAGTCCGACTAACCCTGAAATTCCCGAGGTTTGGCAAATCAAAGAAGCAAGTACCTGAACCATCTCCGTCGAGCTCAGACACAAAGTCCCCCGAAACCCCTCAGTTAGTTGAAGCCTGTTTTTCCGATGAATCTCCTGTCGACGCGGAAAAGCCACGTGACAACGTTATGTTCTCACGACTTGGCTCTTTTGTCTTCGTTCCCGGCCAGCATGTTGATGGTCGCACCGAGACGATAACAGATGTCAGCCCTACCAGTGACGATTCCCATAATGGGAATAAGCGACCCAAGAAGATCGATAATAAAACGGGGTCCGTCCTCGTGACGACAGTATAGAGACATTTTTTCTTCGCCATGATCCAGTATTACATACTCGCAGATTGTATACATATATTGTGCATAACAAGTGGCAATATTTCGTTTTTTATTGTTTTTTTTCGCATGCGCTTTTTGTAGCCGACTACGTAACGCGTAGCAAGCAGCTGGCCTTTTGTGTAACAAATAAAAGGATTCGTTTGTAAATTTCTTCGTGTCGAAAACGGCTACCGCTATCGTTTTGCCATCTGACATTGCTGTTCGAATACCTGCTCCTGATGTCTGGTTTCAACTGTCTTCCTCGTTTCAGATTTAGTGTTGGGCTATATTCGATATCGATAACTATATACTGATAAATCGAACCAAATATCGATATCGAATATTGAAACCGAAATATCGCAAATAATCATGAAATCCGAATCTTAAATTATACGAATGTTGTTCGTAAATCAGTTTTATGTTTCCGCATTAACAAAAATTACGCAAAATGCTATTGGACGACAGTACTCTTGAATCTTGATAACTAACTCTTCGTGCCGATGAAGAATCGCCGTGTGCCTAGCGAAAAGCAGGAAACGTCACCATAGCTGTCCCACAAACGCTGTTAGTTGTATTTTATTTATTCAACTTTATTTCAGCTTTCGCCGTATACTACACTACAAATAAATACTTAACAAAAACCCTAACTAATCATCACTTTAACAGATGACGCCAGATAGGAAGACAGTGGAACAGCGGGTGTGAACCCATCGCCACAAGGCAATTCTTCGACTGCCGTAGCCTCAAAACAAGCGATGTTCGAGATTTCCTCACTATCTCGTCGAAAGTATGACAGTGGTTGAGTACAAACGCCTGACTAATGCTCTCTCGTGGTGGGAGGCGGATCAGACGACGGTAAATCCGTTTGTATTTAACGGTATTGAATAGTGACTGTATTGGTTTTCCAACTTGAGCGGCTTTGAGCCTGAAGAGGACCCTTGCCAAGAAGGGCCGAAACAGAGCTCAAATAAAATTCAGCTGACGTATGCGTTTTGCACTGTCAAACATGATTCGCAGTCAGCTTGGACTGAAGTTTTTTCCTAGGTTCACTGGCGTGTTCCCAAACTTTAGCAAAACGAGACGTATATGAGAGCGAAACATGGCACCCGAAATGTTGATATCGAATATGGAAAGTTAGAATATTGATATATCGAAAAATTCACATATTGCCCAACATTATTTAGAATACGAAAACATCGGATCGGATCAATGTCTTGTCCTCGCGGACTGTTCCAAGGTTTTAGGCACCATTTTCAGTTGCATACGGAAAAATTGAGCCTTTGTTCAGCTTCATGACGAAAGTGCAGAAGATCCGTGCGTCGAAGGCTGTTGATTCGAACGATACTATCTCAAAATAGTTTATATTCCCTTCGAATAATGAAATACAATTACAAAATACTGTTTTAACAAAACAACTTCATGGAAAGTAACTTGGACGTGACCGGATACGGCAGAATTCACAGTTCTTCGAGCTGAAACAAAAACAGCAGAATTTAATCCATCTTACCCCCATTTACAAACTGGACGCAACCCACGATCCCTGCAATGCCGCGGGCTATGGTATCAGGGGATCGACACCAAGCTTCTCAATGGCATCGCGAATGCCGTCTATTTCCTTCTCGGTAGGGGGGGGGAGGGTATGTTATGGAACGGCAAAAGGCGAAGGAAGCAAATTATGCTTAAAGGACCATAGGTCTTGGCGCTACTCCCTAGTATTATTTTGCTCTGTTTCAAGCCAGAACAGGCTCCTCGCTTCCGAAAAGCTGACTGGTCAACAATACCGGTTGTACAATTTTTCGCGTGTTTACTCATTAAAACCAGGGACCCATAAATTTCCTGTAATGCCTCGCCATTCAGGGGGCTTGTCAATAAAAGATTTCTGATGCGATCTTGACCGACCAACCGGTAGTTCGAGAAATACCCACGGCGATAGAATACGCGACTATCCAGATAGACAACATTTGGGATTGGCTGCTGGCGCCTTGAGGGAGGACACTCTTTGGCGCTCACGTCCAATGAGGCAAACAAGAACGCCGATTCGACCCAAGCGGAATTTTTGGAAAGTAGGAGTAGGTCGGGCAACATAGCAACACAGATGCACAGGAAATGACAAGCCCCCTGAATGGCGAGGCATTACAGGAAATTTATGGGTCCCTGTTAAAACTAAGGGGACTGCGCGAGCCTGAAAACAGCCTATACGGGTTGGTAAGCTTTGGAAGACCCGCAGCAGAGTTTCAAAGGAGTCCCTTATGTTCGAATGCTGGAATAGAAAATGTATGTATGTATGTATGTATTTATTTATAACCCATCTACAACAGCTACAAAAGCATGAGACGGAGTACAGAAAAAGAAAAGAAAAAGAAGGAACTAATAAACTCATACCCAAATACAAAACAACAACAAATTCGATAAATACTAAAATAGAATGCCGCTCCAGGGGTGGTGAGACGGCTTGTCAGCAGTCATCCGCTTGAAGTGTTCGGCCATTTCAGTTACCGGTTCCCGCAGACCGTATTTTCGAACTAGAGGTCTATTTCTTGACCAAGACGGGATTCCAAGGAGATATTTTCCATATTTAAAATAAATTTTTCGGAGGTCAGCTTTATCACTGTCACTTAAGATGTCCCAGAAGGGAACGATATACAGAAAATGGCCCATGACTGAGCTGTTGAATATTCGAGTAAGTAGTTTCCTACCCAAATTTAGCTGGGATACAACTACTGAAACGTAAGAATTACGCACTTTATTCTCAATGTGCTGTACCAGAAGCTTCCGCGTAGCAGCAATAGTCCGACCGATTGGGATACCCAAGTACATGAAGTGATCGACTGGAGTAGCAACAGTATCTCCCAAATTAACCGGAGCTTCAATAGGATCTTTGCAATTAAACAAAAGCACTTGGGATTTATCTGGATTCAAAGACATACCAATCTTATCATAGTTAGTACTTAGATCCCGGAAATACCGTTCAAGACCAGCAACAGTTCGACTTATGTTAAAAAGATCATCCGCATAACAAAACTTCGAAACATCTAAACCGCGGAATATACAAGACGTATCAATGTTACTCTGGGCAGGCAGAAGCGCATTGTTAAACACAATAGGGGACGTTATCGACCCTTGTTTGATACCCTTTTCTACCGGGATATCAATAGTTAGCTTTTGTGAATGAGGCAATTTAACCTGCACTTTGAGTTGACGATACATGTCGTAAAGTGGGGCTACTACATCTATTTCAACTCCCGATTTTATAAGTTCTAGCATAGCTTGGGGATGTATAATCGAGTTAAAAGCACGTTGCACATCATAAGTACCAATAGCAAGCATTTCATCGCTTTCATGTGCATCTTTCAAAACATTACATAGCGAACGGAGTAATTGTGCGCAACCTAGGCCCTTTATGAAACCAAATTGAAAACCGGGCATTTTACATTTCGCTTTTATCCTTGAAATAATAAGTAACTCAAATAACTTACACAGGACACTTGAAACTGTGATGGGTCTATACGATGAACAAAAACCGCTCGGTTTTCCCTTTTTTAAAATAGGAGAAATAATTCCAACGCAAAAAGAGTCCGGAACAAAACCGACATTGAAAATTATTTGGAAAAGAACCGATAGGTGGGACACAAGTAAACGGCCTCCATGTTCGAGATGTTTACCACAAATGCCATCAGCACCCATAGAAAACTTTTTCTTCATATTTTTAATCGCGTCGAGTATATCACCTTCTTTCACAGACAACTCGCACCGGGTTCCTTTTGACATTAATAATTCCAGTTCTTCAGAAAATGCATTCTCAACCGACGGGTCTGGGGAGGAGAATTCACTAGAAAAGTACGATACCCATGAATCTTGCGGAATTTCAACGGTAGGTTGGCTATTTTTTAAAGGTTTTGGGCGAGACTTCCAAAGCAGATTAGTATCTGCAGCAATTTTGTCCGCGAGGTCTTCCTTAATTTTCACTCTATGCTCATCTAGGGACTTGCGGAATTTACGCTTCGTATATATGCGCACCGAGTTTACAACACCGCTACGGGGTTTACCGCACTGATGCCAAAGATTTAACCAAAATTTTGAATCATTACACGCTGATTTTAAATTCTCATTTTGAGACCAGCCAGATTTTTGGGTATCAGGGCGAACACGTCTAGAAGGCACAGCACACTTTTCGGCGCACTTTAGGGCATGTGTTATTTCCGCGGAATAAATATTGAGTGATGCCCGAAGTTCCTGCTCTGCATAAATCTTATTTGCACTGATCTGGAGAAGATGGAATGGTACTTTAATTTTACCCAGTAGATCATCACAAACATAAGAAAATAGATCAGTATTAATATTTTTCCAAGATTTACGGGTATGCCATTTTGGTTTACCTTGCGTATGCGGGGGAAGTTTTCCGGGGAGAGCTATATCGGCTATTGTTACAGCCATGAAATTCTCGGACTGTTCAATAATTGTAGCAGGGTGATTAGTAATTATGGCCAAGCCTCCACTAGGTCGACCGCGTTTTTGCTGGCGCGTTGCAGGCTGAATCAAAATACAATGAGTTCCAGGTATACACAGAAGGGATTTCTTATCCCCAGTTAAGAAGTGTTCTTGTAGCAGCACAATATTATATTTCGCACAAATTTCAGTAAGAATGGGCAACTTACTCACCACTCCACCGTTTATATTCCAAGACATGATGTTTAACTTATCTGCCATTAGGCTGTGCATTGACTGGTCGCTTAACCTGGCTTGCTATGATTTTTTTCACTTCAGGGCAGCTAAATGAACGGCAAGTATGTCTGTTTGACTTGCAAAGAGCACATCCTATCGGCTTCGTGCATGGAGAATCAGAATGTGAACCATGACCCAATTCACCACATCGAGAGCAGGTCTGAGCGTTAGGGCAGTTAGCCGCTAAGTGGCCAAAAAGTTGGCAAGAATAGCACCTTTTGGGAAGGAATACAAACTCTTCAATTTGAAAACGTTCAAGGTCAAACTTCGGGGGATTCCTTAGAGCGAAATCAAGTTTTTGGCGAGATTGGAAGAATACCTTATAAGTATGACTGCTACCGCAACGCTCTACTTTGTCGCAGTCCGGTATTCGCAACTGAACTGCATCGGCATCATAGTTTGACGGGATATTCTTGACTATGCCAATAAATACGGGAGATTTGACCTTAACTTCAATTCCTTGTGAGCTTTCGTTGATCGCGGATGCAATTAGGCTTGCCTTTGCTTTTGTTTTCACAACAAGGCGCCACTCACTTTTTGAACGGCGGAGTTCCACGTCATCTCCTGCAATTTCGTCACCACAGATGCTAGCCAGATACTTTTTTCTTTCCTCGGGAGTATTGGCTGAGGGTGGGGGATTTTTCAAGACAACAGAGTAGGGAAGGGGTGCGGGGAAGGACTGAGGATCAGATGGGATGGCCTGGGCACCAGGCCATGGCAGCGGAGACTGATCGAAGCGACTAAGAAATCCGTCAAACTTACGACTCATGCCGTTAACTGTCGATATAATGCATGCGCCGACCTCATCTTCACAAGCTGGCACCTCCTGGGGATCAAAGATCACGAACTTTGGGATGTTGACATTCCCCGATGCACATCGTACGAATAGTTTGGCTATATCTATAACATTGTCCTCGTCCTTCACGCATTTCACAAAGCGTTCAGAAAAGCCGGACTTACTCAGTAGAAGTTCTTTTGCCTTCAATATCTTGTCACGGTCGAAAAATTCCGATGCACGTTTGATGAATATTTCTTTCTTTATTCCAGCTAGCATAGCTCGCGAAATAAAGTTAAGCACTGCATTCGTAACTATCGTCTCTGACATGGCAAACCGGTTTCTCACAAGCGGAATGAAATGCTTGCTCACTCATTGAGTGTCAGCGGATGACTCATGTATCTACCAACCTGCCACAAGCTTGCTTGGCCGAACGGTGCCAATAAGTGCCAGTCAGCTATCAGCCTTTACAGGCCATGCCGGCGGTGCTGATCTCCGATTCTCGGCCCTCAGCCAGGAAGTGCAATGGGGGGGCTGGGGGCCAGCCATCCTGTGCTTTCCCACACCCTTCCTGTCACCTTCCCCGGATTTCTCCAGGTACCCATTTGAAGCTGGGTGAACTTTGGCTTCTTACAGAGTTACGCCACTAACCCCCGCTCGAAACCAAACAGTAGGCACGACCGAGACTCGAACAAGGGACCCTTCCCTTGCGAGTTCGACGCGCTAACCATTCGGCCACGGAGCCGAAACCAATAACGGTACCAATAATACCAATAACTGCGAAAACGTTTTTTTTTTGCTAAGTTATCCTAGCAGATTACATTCCAAGTGTTGTCTGTTGAAACTGCGCATTCTAGTGTTATGAAACTTGTGACAGTAAGTAATACCAATAGCTGGGACAAAGTTTTCATTTTGCTAAATTACCAAAGAGGGGGCGACGACTGTAAACTACCTAGGGGCCCTGAATCTCTATGCCCGGGCCATTGTACAACTAACAGTGTTTGTGACATACGCAGAGGCCAATAGCCTATTTTGAATTATACTGTTATTGTTGTTTTAACTGCTGCAAAAGCATCATAGAACGGATATCATAAGAAGGGAGTGGCCCTTTTCGTTCCAACGTGGGGAACAGTGGTTCGTAAGTTCAGCGGAACGCAACCTCGCAACAGAGAAAATGAAAGTACTCACCAGGTTTTCTTCCGACTCGACAGGTTCTGGCTCGTTTTCGTCTGCGCTGGCTTTCTCTTCCACGCTATAGAACTCGGCTATTTCTTCTTTTCCGAAGGCACTGCTGGGATTCTCGTCTCGGCTTATTGGACCGATATTGTCTGAAAAGGGTGAAGGAAATTCAGACAGGGCAAGACTAGCAGTTTCGGTGGGATCCCAAACTTTTTTTGTTTTAACTTACTTGATCAGTGGGCTAACGGACGGACTGATAAATCCTGAATTTTTACGTAATAATCTGACGTCGTCCAAACGCTGACTGGGAACTAAATAGAACCTCCTGGCCTGGCAACTGCTCAGCTGATTATGTAAGTAAGCAATTTATTTACGCCTTGAAGTCGAAGAAGAATATAACACAAAAAATTGTAACAGCCAAAACCAAAACCGGGGACAACCTGATGCACGTTCTTCCTGTCACGGCCGAGCCCCCTTTTTTGGTAATTAAGCAAAAAAAAATACTTTTTAGCATAGCCTAGTTATAGTAGCAAAGATTTTGTATGGACCACTTCGGCCCCTGGCTGGTGCCCGTTCCGAGGTTGGGGCCCTAGGCCGGAACTAGCCAGTGCTTTCTCTGTGACATTCACAAATAGATGAACCTTCCCAGATTTTTTTTTCTCCATAAAAGGTCGTCTCCCAGCCTCCGTATCCCTCATTATTTCATTTGCAAACATTCATAATATGTATTAATTTATTTAAAAGGCTTTTTGTATGTGTCAGAGACGCGTTCTCACTCAACCCTAAATGTTGCTATCTCATGCGCTTTAACTGGGGAAAAAGCTTTAAAGTTTAACTGAACAGAATAGACAACTAATTTTTGTATCATTTAACTGAATACACTGAATTATTTGGGTTCTGCTAACAGATTTTTTGACTTTCCACTGTCTGCTCTAGTAGTGACGTTCAGAATATCTACGGCCGTCCCCACAACGCAAATTCCACTATCACGCGGAAAATTTGAATCTCAACACAAACACGGCTTTTCAGTGGCCAATGGTGAGAGTCGTGAAGAATACTTGGTGCCTGAACACAGATTTTTCGTAAATCTTTTCTGTCAAGCATACGACAAAGGGACAAGCGCATAGAGGTGCACTGTAAAAAGTTTCTCTGAATAAGGATGCAGTATTTGCTACTGGGATTAATCTTATCTCAACAAAGATAAGATTAATACCAGTAGCAAATACTGCAAGAATTTTTTTTCAGTGTACGATAAATCTAACGGAGAAAGTCCACTAATCGAAAATCGATTATTCCTGAATGGAGGAGCAACCGAAGTAACGCATTGCAATCGGGTCTTCAAGCCTATTTAAGTGAGTATGTGATGTATAACTAACTTGTCCTATCTCAGCCCTATTCAGTTAAACTTTAACACTCACCTTTCTTCATCCGTTCAAAAAGGCCAAAATTTTTCTTTTCCAAGACCGCTTGCTTTAGCCTCTTGATCCAAACGTTGAATATATCTGGATCAACTTTGACGCAGTAGGCTCGAAGGCCTGTTAGACATTCGACAGCTTTCGTCACAAGATGGTGTTCACTCAGAGGCGGGGCCTCGACAACCAACCGGATAATGACGTCCTCAAGCTGAATGCACGCTAGAAGGAAAGAAATAATAGTTGGGCTTTTTGCAGATACCATGGTATGTGATACCACGCTCTAAAGTCGTTTTTTGCAGTTATCGTAGTATCTGATACCAGGGTCAAAAGTCGTTTTTGGGATCCCAAAACGTTAGTGACGGATACCTATGACATCGCAAAAGTTGTCCGTCTGTGCGCACGATAACTCTCGAAGGCATTGAGATATTTTGATGAAACTTGGTGGGAGGGTCCTTCGGGTCAAAGTACAAGTCAAGTTCGAAGATGGTCTCTGTAGCCCTATATTTGAGGGAGGGGGAGGGGTTTCAAATTAAGGGGTAAAAAAAAATATTTTTTGAAAGCTATTTAGATAGTTGATTTGGGGGTAAGGAGACACGCTGAATCCGAATATGAAAGTTATTTTCTCGCCGGACAAGTAGTTCGCCCGGAATCCGGTTAAAACCGGAAAGTTTGTTAAAAGTAAAAGTTTTATTTGAAGTTGATTAGATGTTTTTTATCTGATACCAGGGTCAAAAGTCCTTTGGATCAAATGTTATGGATCAAATGTTTGGATCAAATGTTAGATTTTTGGGGTCCCGTCGAAACCTTTGGTCTTGTTGCAGTTATCGTGGTATCTGGCCAGTTACCGTGGTATCTGATATTCAGATACCACGATCCGACCGTGGTAACTGATCGCTGTATCTGAAAAAAGTCATCTTTCTTTCATTAATTTTTGTCAAATTGGTGTGAAAGAAGTCTGGCACTTAGTGGTGTGACTGGATATCAGTTTTTCTTTTGGGATGACTTCGAAAAGCGCAATTTCGGCAATTGTCGTTTTTGCTAAGCAACCGTATCTCAGATACGGTACCACAGTTACTGCGAAAACGACTAATTGCATATCCAGTTACCGTGGTAACAGATACCATGGTATCTGCAAAAACGCAACTAATGTACACGTTACAGATCGTCATGTCTTTAGTGTTTAACTGAAAATTAGATTTGAATACACTAAATTATTTTCACTTCCATTGGGGATTTTCGATCTGTGCGCAGGTGATATTAGTTGGGATGTTGACAATGTGGACTCTACCCCGAGAAGAACGCCACCGCGGCTGACGCGAAAAATTCAAACCGTCGTTAAACGTGATTTTTCTAGCTTAGTACCAAGAGGAGACGGAAATCCCGAAGAAGAGAAAAGAATGTTACAGATCGCCGTCTTTAATATTTTTTATTCGAAAGATTATTTTCTTACACTCCCAATCGAGTAGTCACGGCAGGGTTTACAGTGTGCAGAATGCCGGAAAGCAACAAAACAACCCCTGAAGTATTGACCACTGGTTTGATTCCTCAGCAGACTCATTAATCTAGGTATGGCTTTATGCCTGCATACTCACGGGAAGTTCCACCGACACACCAAATTCAATTTCTGTAATTCCACCGAATACCAAAGGAGATTAATAAAGGAGACTCTTGAATGTTCTAGAACAGTGTGTATACCCTGTAAAATTTCTGTAGGCTAATGGAGTACCAGCTTACCTAGTCTTGTATCCTCTCCGCGCGAAATCAAAGCCTGGAAATCAGCCACTGGGGTTACAGTGCCTACAGTGGTGATCTTACTTCCAAGGATATCGGAAATATTTAGGTCCTGGGTAGTCGGTTGCTGCAGTCCACTCGGTCCAGGAGCAGTGTTAGCAGCAGTCGTGACCCTAAGAATAAAATAATGTACCACTGACGAAAACTGACGACACTTATGGCGTTTTCTGAGAACTCGCAAGGATGCTGTTGCTCAAAAAGAGTTCAAAGATCGTCGGTGTCCGTTTCCACAAACAAGCTTTTTTTTTTGCCACGTCCAACACGATTTCTGAGCTTCATATTTGGCTCAATTTGACAAAAAACTCCGAGTTGATTTTCGATTTTGTTGCTCAAATTTTGCGGAAAATTCAAACTGGACGAAAAACTAAAGTCCAAATAATACAATTAACTATTCATCAAGCAGACAGACACAAAACCGAGGATTATTCCAGTCGGTTACATGGTTATTCTGGCACACTCACTGTACTGTCAGAAGCGTTCAAAACACAAGGCATCCTTGTGGTAAACATTATGCGAATCCATTTGTTTTATTTAAGCCCCCTAAAGTGTTATGTTTTAAGATAAAACTTAGGTTACGACCATTTTTAGTGTCAGGACCACGAAAAGATCGATGGAGATGAATAGCCTAAATTTCGGTTTAGTCTGTGTGGGGTCAAACAATTCGTTTTTTATCATGAGGAGGGTATTTGCTGGATGTCCCCTTTCTCGGGACCGGATGGTTGTTATATTGTATACAGCTGTGTATGACCATGTTGAGTCGTATTTTTTTAATTTAATCTTCTGGCCATCGAGCCTGCTCTCTGCCATGAAGTTTTGTGAAATTATTTGTTGTAATTATTTGAAAATTAAATGAACCTGAACCTGAACCTGAACATGCAGAGACACAGGTGTGTTATTCTTCTCGACGAACTAACATTTAAAAGGGTCATAACAGAAACATTCTCATAACATCTAACACAAGGACGCGCAAACGTGTGTTATGGGTTATCAAACTTCTGCCATTAGTGGCTTTTTTGATCGCCGATGAAATTTCCCCGGTAGACGAAGGAAGTTTGCCGATTCGTGCTTATTTACTGTTTTCGATAGCCGATAGCCGTTGGAGGCAACGTCCATCGCCTATCGGCGAGTCCTAGGCCGATAGGTGATGGACAGGAATTTAGGCGATAGACGTTAGCCGTTGAGCACAAAAACAGAAATTAGAAGAAACAGCTACGGCTATCCGTTTCCGGCAAACGTCAAAAACGGCCAAAAAGTCAAACGGCTACGCTATCGCCGAACTAACTGGCAATCAAAAACGCCACTATTGTAATATTTCTGCGAGAGGGGACTTGTGAGAAATGACGTCTGAGGGGAAGACACAACTTACCCATCTCTCTGACCGATTCCGAGCTCCTCAACCTTTCGTTTCTTCTTCACAATCACCTCAGTCGGGAAAAGCTCAGCTACCCTCTTGACAGCGTCTTCGGATGCAGCTTTCACTTCCTCCGGCTGCTCCAGTGAAGCCATCGCTTCAGTTTTTGCTTCTTCCATGAACTCGCGCAGAGGTTCCTCTGGATGAAGCTGACGGTGGCTCAAGACTCGGTAGACGTACTGAATGTAGGGATCCAATATATCCACACTTCGCAGAGCTTCTTCACTGAAATCAAAAGGTCCAGTCTAAGCCACGCCACCATTGCAAGCAATTTCAATATCAAGACAACATAGGGTTCATCCCTGGGCGAATGTTTCTAAGCATACTAAGCAAAATAGTATCAGCACTTATAGCCTTGAAAAATTACAGGTCAGACTATTTTTTTTTTGCAAATGTTTCTTTTGTCTAAGAGCCTTATTAAATTAAAGTTAAATTTGAGTAAAGGAAAAAGAAGTAAAGAATGTCATTGAGACGAGTGGAGGTGGGTTTAATATTAGTAGTTTTGAATTATAAGTATCTTTTAAATTTGAAAATTTAAGTTTTAGTTTTAAAAGAAAAAATTTAAAGGAAGGGATTTATTAAGGTTGTAAAGATAGGTGGAAGTGTAAAGATTAGAAAGAATGGAAGGAAAAAATAAAAATAAGAAATTAAGAAAATAAACGTAGAGATAGAGGAAAGTGTAGGTGACGCTAAATAGATAGGCAGGTCACGCGTGATCACGTTTTAAAAATTTAAGATTGATAAGACCGTTGGCGTCACCGAGGGTAAGTGGAAGCGTAGTCACCTGGCCAATTCATACTGGACTGGAAGAACAGAAGAGATACTATACGCGGCAAAAAAAAAAAAAAAAAAAAAAAAAAGAGCCTTATAACGCCAATGCAACCTACATCCGTAACTGCATTCAGTAATTCGAATTTCATATGTTACATCCTGAGCTAACGATCTTGATTTCTCCTCTTGGCTTCTTGTTATTGCCTTGTCAGGTTTTAAAGCCGTTTTCTTTATAGTACACAGTCAGGTGAGGCAAGGACAAAGGCTACATTCACCCGGTCTTCTCAGACGGAGCGATAACTAATACCAGCTGACAAGTCAAATAAAACAGCGCTTAGGCGACGCGCCTGATAAATAGAACGGCATTGGGCTGACAGCACCAAGACAAGGCTAAAGCGAACGCGGCTTAAAGAGTGTTCCACCCTACTTGCCGTAGTTACTACACATGACTCCCTACAGTCACTCCCTCTCTGACGAAATCAAAGTTACTAGTGGGGTCCCCCAGGGCAGCGTCCTGGGCCCCACCCTGTTCAACATTTACATAAATGAGCTACCCCTTATCACCAGCAACAAAACCACCCTGTATGCGGACGATTCGAAACTCATAGGTCCTGCCAACACCTCTTCTGCCATCCAATCCCTCCAAACTGATCTCAACAACATGTGCTCTTGGGTCAAAAGATGGCTGCTGGAATTCAACACAGAAAAATGCAAGGTCATACACTTCGGACACAACAACCCCAAGCATCAGTACCTTATGACCCAAAACTCTGGGAGTCACCACACACTCGAGCCTGTCCAGGAGGAGAGAGACCTTGGGGTCATTGTTGACTCCCAGTTGAAGTTCAGCTCCCACTCACAGCATATCTCAGCCAATGCTAGCAGAGCCCTAGGCATCATCAAACACAGTATCACCAGCAGAAGTAAACTGGTAATCACCAAACTCTACAAAGGATTAGTAAGACCTAGATTGGAGGTAGGGACTATACTGGCTACCCCTCGATTCAAAAAGGACAAGGCAGCTCTTGAACAAATCCAACGAAGGGCCACCAAGCTCATCGCCGGTATGGAAAATAAGACCTACAGTGAACGGCTGAAGGAACTCAACCTCCCCTCCTTAGTATACAGACGGAAACGCGGGGACATGATCCAGGTGCACAAACTTCTCTCAACCAATCAAGAAAATGAGATCCTGGAGATTGACCCCTCCCACAAAACACGAGGACACCCTAAACGAATCCGCAAACTTCACGCCAGAACTGGAGCAAGATGCAACTTCTTCTCAAATCGGATTGTGAACCTCTGGAACAACCTCAAGGAGGACACTGTTGCTGCTGAGTCAACAGATGCTTTCAAACGACATCTGGATGGTGAGTGGCGAGATGCACCGTGGAAATTCGACTGGGAAGCACCGGAATCTTCCACCAGAACGTAACCATCAACAACAGTCATCACAAGGAGTGATTCAACAGGATCGAAAATCCTTATTTCACTCCAAGCTGTGATTTAAGGTAATTTTAAGGTAATGACGTCACGAATTTCGGCTTCCTGGCGTCAAGGCTGGAACGCATTTTTAAATCTTCGGTAAAATATCGCTACACGGGGTAATCCAGCCAATCACGTTACTGAGATCCATAGTTACCACACTTACTACGCTCCCGAGCATGGTAAGCAAATAGTTACTATTAGTTACTATTTCGAGAAGGTTGGAACGGTCAGCGTAGTAGCTTTTCGCGAGGTTGGAACGGATATAAGTAACTAATAGTTACTATTGTAAGAAGGGTGGAATACAGAGCGTGTTCCACCCTACTTACCGTAGTTACTACGCTAGTCGCCGTGGTTACTACGCTAGGCTGGAACGCTCTTTGAATTTTTTCGGTCAATATCAGGCCGCGGGGTGATCCGACCAATCACGTTACAGAGATGCGTAGTTACTACGCTAACTACGCTCCCGAGCGTGGTAAGCAAATAGTTACTATTAGTTACTATTTTGAGAAGGTTGGAACGGTCAGCGTAGTAACTTTTCGTGAGGCTGGAACGGAAATAGTAACTAATAGTTACTATTGGTACAGGGGTGGAACACGCTCACAGATACTGCAGCCTACCCGACGAAGACGGAAAAGGGTATACAACAGCGTTTACACACGGTTTCGAAGTAACCCTGAATTTGATACTGGTTTTCCATGTTTGATAACTATTCTGAGCCTGTAAATGACTGGAAACAGTTCGCTGGCTCTTCCTTAATAGTATAATTACAGCTTTGTAGAAAAGTTCTATCAGAAATGGGAGCCTGAAGGCTTCGAACCTCCAGCACAAAAACGTTTCGTGCGTCTTATTGGTTGGATTTCAAAAAATGTGTCATCCGACCAATCGGATGAGAGACGCCGATAATTTAGTCTCAAAGTCGAAATTCCTATACCCCCTAATATTATTTTTTGTATGCTCCCCCTGATGATGTTGCAGAAATATCCGTTTTCGTCGGGTAGAGTGCATCTCTCTATCGATCGCGGCCGAAGTCACGCGGTTGCCATCTTACCCGTCAACATTCGAGAGATCCATGTTTGATATCAAGTCATCCACAGCGTCATTTTGTTCGCTGCTCAGCCTGTCTACCTCTCCTGACAATGGCGGAAACCGGAATTGCCGTACATCTTCTGCATAGGGCAGCTGCGTGTAGACCAGATGCTGCATGAAAGAGATTTTGATACAAGTTACAAATATATCAACGAAGACTCAATGCTATTTTCCTGCTAGCATCTTCTATATCCATGTGTTCAGACTGTAATGACTAACATGATGATTTAATTAACCTCAATTTGCAACTTCTAAGCGAATTAAGATCCACCGATCTTCGAACCTCTGGATCAGTAAGGTGTTGTCATCGTATGTTGTGATTTCGGTGTCGTACGAGGTCAGCAAGACTGATTGTTTCTTTCAGAAATTTTGTGCACTGAAGATTAAGTAGTGTTTCTTGGTTTCTAGGAGCCACGACCTCCAAGACTAGTTGCGAACCCAATTCCAAAACTGCAACCTGTCGAATGCACCTACGTAAGATACAGCAATAGTTTTGTTCCGGCATTTGTTAAACTGTTTAACGCTTCATCCACCATTCAAGAGCCCACATGATTTTATGTTGGCTTTTCAGCGCAAATGTTTGACCTTTTAGTATAGTATCTGCTTATAAGTTGACCTTGGAATCAGTTAGTCGGCACACGCCGTGTGTAAGATTCTTAATGAATAAACGATTTATTATTATTATTATAGTTATTTATATTAGTTGTTTATGTACACGGCCTTCGGGTTTCTGAATACTGATTCATCATTATGGAGAGGCAAATGCAGGAGCAACGTGACAAAAACAAGAAGCTCATTATCATAGTCAGTACGGCTGTATAATAAAAGCTCGGTTAAAGAGAGTAGTCCCACGCTTAGAGGCTTCAGTGTATTTCTTACAGTTCACTTACTACTTATTTATTAGATATAAGTAGTAACAAGAAGTTGCAGCACAAGCCCCTAGGAGTTCCTTTTTGCTGCAGTAATATATTAGTCTTGTCATTTTATTTCATGTTTATATCTTGGTTAAAAATAAAACCTACCTACCTACCCTACTCGTTCTCATCAGTTGTTATACGAATTGTGTCTTGTTTACCAAGATCCTCTCAGAACAAAGGTTGTCTGCGTACGACAGCGTTTACACATGGTTTTGAAGTAACCTGAACAAAAAGTGTGACTCGCGCGATCCCCCTCTTCGGCTTATGTTTCTTGTGTTACGACAGTGAGACTGCTGCAACAAAGGCTGGGACAATCTATCCTGAACTTATCTTAGCCATACCTCAGCATGCAAGTGTATCACTGGGGCGAGAAATCCAATCTTCGGGCGACTTCTCACTTGGTAAACCCTTCGCACGATCGCAACCTGTCCTGACTCAGAGAGGGCGTGGATCAGCGCTGATAGCTGAAGCTGGGCGCGCTATAAGAAGAAAGGAATAAATCTATTAGATGCGTAAACAAGCACTGCTAAGAAAGTAGCTAAGCTCAATGCCAATGCCTTCCAAAATCATCTTTGAGCAATGCCGGTCGCCTAGTATATTACAACAAACACGTGGCGATCACAAATTTGGTAGGATTTAACAAGGATGCACGTATTTAAGGTCTTAATGCCTAGTATATTACAACAAACACGTGGCGATCACAAATTTGGTAGGATTTAACAAGGATGCACGTATTTAAGGTCTTAATGCCTAGTATATTACAATAAACATGTGGCGAACACAAATTTGGTAGGATTTAACACAAGGACGCGCGTATTTAAGGTCTGAAACTAATAAGAATTTTTAGATTTCGCGCAATTTCAACAGACATTGCTGAAACTTAAGCTCCTCCTGATCGGAGAGAAGATGGAGATACTGGGGTCACATGGTGCGGATGGCTGATGGCAGGCTCCCCAACGACGCTTGGTGCTGGAAACCTTCTGGCCTGCCTGCAAAGGGTAGAGAGCGCTCCACACTTGGCAGAAACCTTGAGAAGGAAGCCAAGTCAGGTCGGACCACGATGACTGAACTGTGGAATGCTGCCCAAGATAGAGTCACGTGGAGGTCAGAAGTTGTCGCCTTATGCGCCACCAGGAGCGGGAAGACGTAAGTCTAAGTAACTAAGTCCTACATCAGCGCACCGTCAAAATCTAATCTGTTTGCCAATTAGGGTCGGCGTTGGCTCGGGTCAGTAGCCTACCCTTTCACGATTTGGCTATCGGAAAATCATCAGGAATTTTTAAACGCCGCAGGGATATATAACAGGGATATTTATTCCTGTTAAACATCCCGAAATTCTTCCTAAAATTTCCTAAGAACTTCCTAAAATTCTTCTCCGTAGAAATCAGAAATTCTTTCAAAATTCTATGGGGGGTCAGGCGGGCTTGGGACGTAAAACTTTACGAAAAAGTGAGAGTAAAACTAACTTTACCTTGTCCTCCTTTCTGGCTATGACGTACATAGTGTTGTCACCGACGTAATAATGTGGATGGATAGAAGACGCATCAACGTAACAAATAACCGTGAAGTCCCTTTCTCCAGGTTTGTATGCCATTTGTTCTTCGTCTTCACCTGACACAAAAATTATGTAAACAGAGTCACCCAGCTAGGACACACTGGCTACATAAATAGTTATTATGATAATAACATAAGGCCTGGTGATGTCCTCACAATGACAACGGTCTCAGAGGACACAACTTGAAACTGAGTGGCAAAAAATTCCGAAAAGACGTTGGAAAATGGAGCTTTAGAAACCGAATAGTAGAATATTGGAATAATCTCCCAGAAAGTGATGTGAATGCCGAAAATATCAACCAATTCAAAGCAGGTGTCGACTACCACCTGGCTGAAATTCAATTTAAAGTGTAGAGTGTCCCGAGAAATTAATAGAGGCGAAAGCATTATTATTGCAATTATGTTAAGGCCCAATGGACATGTGTTGCTTCGTGGGTGATGATGGCTGACATCTGTACTGATCTGGGTCGTCCCAGCAGTATTTCCAGTCCTTGCATGACCACTCGTTATCCAGAGGCGACCGTGCCCCCACGAACAGTTTGTGGATCGATTGTGGCTCGAAAAGAGTGTTTCCGCGGCTTTTTGTGCGGCCCACTAGTGTGTTTCCGCGACCAACAAGATTTTTGTGGCTCCAATTCGACAAAAAACTGCCGATGTGATTGTCGATTTTGTGGCTCGATTCTAGCGGGAAATTCAAATTTAGCAGCAAAATAATGTCAAAACAATAATATTAAAAAGTTTCTCATTAAAACTGAGGATCCTTTTTGCACCGAATGGTGAGGACAAAAGCCTTGAGTTATCGAGACTTAATATGAATTTTATTTTTATTTTCAGCCATTTGGAATTACCACCCAAAAATAGACGAAACGAGTTTCAGCTTGTGGCTCGACTGTGTCACACAATTGTTTTTCCGCGACAAACACTCTAGCCCACAATGGTGTCGCGGAAAAACGCCTCAGATGCTTCGCTACTAACTAGAGAGGCTATACTACTACTACAGGCGTTTTTCCGCGACATAATTGTGGGCCTAACACTTCTGAGTGTTTGTCGCGGAAACACGATCATTGGCCACAAGTCGAGCCACAAGTTGAAACTCGCAGAAACGTCCTTTTGTCCTTTTATTTTTGTTGATGGTAATTTCAGCCGTGTGTAAATAAAAATAAAATTCAGACAAAATCTTAATAAATGGAACTTCAGCATCCATTATCCATATCCACTGTAGAACTTACATATTACAGAGCAGGATCGCGGATTTTCGCACGCAGTACTGGTAGAACGGTAGAACATGCGTCAGTATCGATTTTTACTATGCACGTACACCGGAGCTTTCTGTTTCTGAGAAAAAGTTGAAAATAAACCAGATGATACTTCCCTCCGACTACCGTACTGACTTTGGTCGGCTTAAAGGTTTTCTTACCATTTTGACAATGTTTTCCTGATAAAGAAAAACTTACTTGAGAACGGTATAATCTTAGTTCCATACTGATATCCAGTAATGATTTCTTCCTCCGGAACCTCTGTCATCTCCACGTCTTTTTTGACATGAGTCCTCTCTCTCTCTACCCCTACCCCGGGTTTATCGGCAACCTCCTCCTTCCACGACGGAAGTGTTTCTTTCTTCACGGCTATGAAGCCGGATACAGCTATCTCCAAATTTGGGGCAAGTCGCAAGTTCGCGTTCCACGGCATGGCTTTCTTCTTCTTCTTCGGCAACGTGGCGAACTGAACCTCTGCTTCCTCAAACGTGATATTCAGAGAAGCTTCACCGAGGGCACCAATGATTTGTGCAGCAGTGACCATGCCCTGTTTCTGGATTTCTGAAGAGGCGCTTTCGAAGTCACCATCTGTAGGGATCTCTGGGCCTCTGAAATGATAAATACGAAAAGGCGTCAACTAAACAATTTATCAACATGAAGAAAAGTGGCAGATGAGATACCTATGTTGATTAAGAATTCACTCTAGAGACGTATTCTCGCCGTTCCCCGAGGACTCCTCGGGGAATCGAAGGGAACGGCGAGAATAGAGGGACTCACTCCACGCGGACTCCGCGTACAAAAAATAGCGAGAACACGGGGAATGCTTCCAAAATCGATTTTGTTCGAAAAAAAATATGCAGTTGACGAACCGGATCCACTTTATTTTTGGTTTTGTTTATTCTAACACCAGCAAAAATTGATTCCCCTCCGAATCTGAAAGGGAGTCCTTTTTGATGACGGTGATGATAATCGGAGCATTCCCCGTCCGTGGGGACTCGCGAGAATGCGGGGAGTGAGTCCCCGGGACAAACAAAAACGCGGGGACTCCTCAAGTGGACTCCTCGGGGAACTGCGAGAATACGCCTTAGGACTTACTGGGGACCCGGAATCTCGAGAGATGCGTAATTTTCGAACGGGTAGCTGGATCTGAATGAAACTTAAAGTTTAACCGAAAAGGACTGGGATAGGACAATCTAGTTACCCATCACTTGTTCACTTAAATTGGCTTGAAGACCCGCTGAAAATGCGTTACTTGGTTGTTCCGCTATTCAGGAATAATCGATTTTCAAATAGTGGAATTTCCGTGTGATTTGCGGTACTTCTAATTTGTTGTATGCCTTAGAAGAAAGATTTATGACTTTTTTTTGTTCAGGCACTAAGTAATCTTCACCAATATCGCCACTGCCCACTGAAAAGCCTTGTTTGTGTTTAGATAAAAATTTCCCGCGTCATAGTAGAATTTTCGCTGTGGTGACGGCCGCAGATATTCTGAACGTCATAACTAGAGCAGATAGTGGAAAACAAAAAAATCCCTTTGCAGAATCCAAATAATTCAGTGTATTCAACTAAACGAAAAAAAAATAAGTTGGCTCTTCAGTTAAACTTTAATAATTGGCAATAGCACATGTCTCAGGTGCACCCTTCTAAGTCCGGAGCCGGACAAGACAGGCACGTAGCAGAAAATCTAGGGGACACCAAAGGAGCACGCTATTCTCAGATGAGCTGAAGGATCCGGAAAACTAAAGACGCAACGCAACAGCCAGTACTTTCACCGATTCTACACCATGATGCCTTGGACAGATGGACAGGGTCGGGTGCTCCCATGCTGGAATTCCTGCCCGGATTCTCGGCATGACAGACACATTCATTCCATATGGGAAATATCAAATTTGTTTTATCTTGATGATGAGAGAGCAGAAAATGGGCCGGGAAACCCTGATCGTGTGTTCGCACTGTAAGGCGGGTATTGGTAGGGTTGCAAAACTTTAGCATTCACCGTAGTCAAAATCCGTCTTGGCCCGGCGGATCAACACAGGACCGCACAGATTATTAGTTTTGCTACAAAAGTTTACTATGTATGTGCGTCAGACTATCGATCTTACTTCACAAAGATGAGAGCTCTGAACAAGCAAGGGTGATGTTTACATCCCCAGCTTTTCCAGTGCAGGCCTTTCTGTAAGAAGAGGCGGAATCTAGCCCATGCTGATATCCTACCCTGTCTACCAAGGATGGAAGTTGCTCATCCTTGCCCTGTATTGCCCTCGGTACTGCTTATGCCAAACGCTGGTTAGACTATATCAAACGCTTAGACAACATCACTAAAAATAATAATCAATGGTTATTTTGTTGATTTCTCTCAAACTATGTATATTTTACTGGGTCAGGGTGTCGAGGGTTACGCTTACCCTAATTAGAGTTTGAAAAACTGGGCATTCGTGGTCAGGGGCGTCGCAAGTCCATTTTCGGTGGGGGGGTGCAGAGTGAGAGCCAAAATTTTACCGAATCTCTCAAAAATTTTACCGAATCCTAGAAACTGAGAATTCTAGCTTTAAATTATGGAACATGAAAGGATTACGTAGGAAGAGTAACATTAAAGGGCAGTATGAAAGACGATAAGCCAACTATTAGGCGGCGGAGAAGCCAATTAGAGTATATATTGCCGGGCATGATTGCAGTAGCAGCTTCGATATATTATACCCAAGAGAAAATGAAAACGAGCGCCGCAGGCGATTTTTTGTGTGTATGCTAAAATTTAACTGCTTGTCTTTACTGTCATTTACCGCGGATTAAAATACCGAGACTCTAAGAAGTTTCGGCAGCAGCAGCTACTATAGTCTAGTCAATAGCGCTGCAGGCAAGATTTTTTTAAGTTACATTTTTCCTGCCAAATTTAACTATTTCCATCCAGGTTCTAGCTTTTAATGTTTCGAAATCCTAATCCTAAAACTGGCTTAAAACTCCGCTCAGATGAAGCGCCCTTCCACGAAATAGAGAATATTACGAAAAGCGCCACAGGCGGAATTTTCGAAACATTTATGATTGGATCTTTTTTTTGGGATCCAAGATAAAAGTAAGGACTATCGATGAAATCATAGATCATCATAGATCCTTTTGTCTGCGACCAGTGCTTCACTCGACCTCTTCCGAGTTTCGAGGTTCGTGGTAACTCCCGAATCCTGGCAATTCTACCGAATCCCAGTTATTATACGGAAAAAGTTTAGACCGATAGCATGTTCGGGATTCTGTATAACTACTGTATCCCAGTTATTATACCGAATTGCTTTGGGATCGAAAGACTACCGAATAATATTCGGATTCAGTATAATTTCGTCGAAACTGAAACAAAAGTCGTGATTCGTGGCAACTACCGAATCTTGAAAATTGTACCGAATAAACTACTGAATCCCGCTCAGGATACCGAATAATTTTGGACCGATAGCTTATTCGGGATTCTGTGTAACTACCGAATCTTCATAAATATACCGAATAGTTCTGGCGTGGAAAAATTATCAAATAATTTGATTAAACTCCCTCATCGAATTCGTGATAACTACCGAATACTGGCAATTATACCGAATCCAGATCATTATACCGAACAGATTTGTACCGATAGCCTATTTTGGATTCTGAATAACTACCGAATTTCCGTAAATATACTGAATAGTTCTGCTATCGAAAAAATACCGAACAGTTTTAGTAAACCAAATCTCAAAAAGGTGGAGGGGTGCTCCACCCCTCGCACCACCCCCCCCCCCTTGCGACGCCCCTGTTCGTGGTAAACACTCATACTGGTAAACACTGGTAAACGTGGTAAGTGACCTGGAAAAAAATTGTCAATAAATCATGTGTGAATAATTTAATTTTGTGTTTTAAATTGTTTTTGACCTCCGCTGTTATTTTTGTCATCGACAAGAATATCCAGGTAAAACTAAGTGAATTTGGATTTTGATACTCACATGAAGTACAAACTGATACGATTTTCTCGAAGGTTCTTGATTATGTTATCCAGCATGACCTTATCTTGCTCAATTGGCGACAAGAAGTTCGTGAAGAGGGAGATTGTCAGGCTCTTATACTTTTTACCATTTTCTGTCACTTGACGATCAAAATAATCAATAGCTGTATACAACGCTTTCAGCCAATCTCCTTCTGTCACTTCTGTTCGGTTCTTGCTCACTGCATAGTTGTAGAGATCCCAAGAAGCTTCGGTAAAGTTTCGTTCGACATATATGTGCTTAAAATCTTTCTGACCGCAATCAGCAGCCATGGGATTCTTCGTTCCTTTTGTTCCAAAGGTTATGATACCAAGGTCATCCTTGGACTCGGCAAATATCTGCAAGAACAAATACGTTTTCACTGTTCTACCATTTCATCAATCTCTTTTTCAAATGAAACAAACTTGTTTCTCCTATCTTCCAAAACTAGTTGGAAAAGCTCAGACTAATGCTGAGTGAGTTTTGGGTCACAAACTGAAAACAGCCTAAAACTGAACACAAACTGCTAGGCTGTGAAATCTGTATATATATTCCAGATGTAGGCTAGTTGTTCCTTTTTTGTCTATTCCGGTCTATTTGATTTTTAACCTTTTTTTTTGGTATTTACTTCTTGAAACCCCAAGAGCTCAAGGTTCACTGCTTGCTTAGGCTTGTTTCGCACAGCCTCTAAATGTTCACAACCGCAACAGAAAATTTGCCGATTCACAGGCATAAAAGTTAAACATACTGTTAATTCTTCACACAATTATTCCGATAAATTAAAACCTTCAGATGTAGGATGTTTCAAACCTTCTACTATTGGTTACTTGAGGCTATATTGGGATAGGCCTTAAGCCTTAAGCTGCTAAGACCTTAAGCCTTACCAGCACGTTCGTTTTTCTACCTTGATCCCGAAGTGGATCTTTGCCGAAAAGAGGTGAAGTATCACAGTCAGCTTGGATTTAAGGAATACTTATGTAGGATTACCAAAACCATAGTTACAATGGTAGTATAAAGCAATTTCCCTGGAGGTCCAGCTTTGTTTAAACAACTAAACTTCCTTATACAATAAGTCAGCATACCTTTCTCTGGATAATACGTCCAATACAGTCAACGGATTTTGCCACAAAAGGTTTATCATCTTCGTTGCTGACAGTGTTTGTTCCAGTTCCCACATCAAGAAGAAATATAAAGGCTTCCTAAAAAATATAATCTCTTTTGAATACTGGCTAGTAAAACAACAGCTATCTAACCTACTGGTTGCAGGAGGGTCCTTAGTAACAGAGCTAGAGTAGAAGAAGGCCTCAAAATACACTGTTTTCTATTAGAGCCACCAATATTCTCTTCCATTATGTCATCCCTACAAACTTTTCCTTCTGCATAAGTTTCAATAACCAATGAGCAAAGTTCCGACAATTTTTTCATGTTGTTAAATGCAGATTCTCTAGCCCTACATTTGCCATAAGTGCACAACCAACGACACACCATGGGACCTAATGTCTGGCACAGCTTATCAAAAAGTGGCAAAAACTAGGTAGGCTATTTATAATATTATAGTCAACTGTAACTTGGCTATCTAGAATTGATCTGTAGCCAGCTCATTACCAGATTCTCAAACTGTTTACAACTTACTGTGGACTGTATTGATATGCCTGGCCTGGGCTCATCCTAGGCATGGCTTGGCCCAGGTATGGTTTTGCCTGGTAAGGGACAGTTGCTTTATGCCTGTGTTCACAGATCCTTGTGGTCTGACCTTTTTCTGTGAATCAGTACTGGGCCACACACTTCTGAGTGTTTCTGGCGGAAACACAATTGTGTGCCAGACAGTCAAGCCACAAGTTGAAGCTCGCGGAAATGCCGTTTTATCTATTTTTTGGGTGGTAATTTCAAATGTAGGCATATATAAATAAAAATCATGTAAAAATTTTGATAAACAAAACTCCCAGCTTTCGTCCTTACCATTCCATGCAAAAAGGATATTCAGTTTTATGTCTACATACTTGAGAAAGTTTTTAATTTACTGTCTTGACGTTATTTAGCTGCTAAATTTGAACTTCCCGCAAAATTGAGCCAAAAAATCGACAATCACCTCTGCAGTTGTCTGTCGAATACGATCCACAAAGCAAACCACAAAAATCTTGTTGGTCTCACATACACACTTGTGGGCTGCACAAAGACCCCGAATGCTCTTTTTGGGCCAGAATCGACCCACAACCTGTTTTTGCGAGCACAAAAAAAAGCCTTAGGACTCCAGGAGCTCAAGCTCAAAGCTGGCTCAGAGTTTGTCAAGCTTTAACAACTCAACTGGTCTCAACAAGCCAGCAACCACCAGCCTGCCACCAGCAACATGGCAACATGCATGTTTCTCAAGTCAAGGCACAATCAATGAAAATCAAATATGGTGAACCTTGTTTCTAGCCATGAGATATTCACTAGATTATGTTCGGTTCTTGTGACTGACGATTATCACGCAAACTAGATTTAAATTTTTGCGCCAATATAGCCTCCTCAACGAAAACGGGAAAGGGCACACAAAATAAATTAAAGTTTAACTGAAAAGCCAACTTATATTGATTGAATACATTGAATCATGTGGGTTCTGCCAAAGGATTTTTTTTATTTTCCACTATCTGCTCTAATAGTGACGTTCAGAATATCTACGGCCGTCGCCACAACGCAAATTCTACTATGACACGGAAAATTTGAATCTCGACACAAACGTTGCTTTTCAGTAGCCAGGAGTGTGCTTGGTGAAGACTGCTTAGTGCTTGAACACAAAATTTCAGTAATTCTTTTTCGCCAAGCATACAACACAGGTAAAAGCGCATAGATGTACCACAAATCTGACAGGGAATTTCCACTATTCGAAAAACTGTTATTCGTGAATACTCTATATTAGCAATTTCTAGTAAAGCAAAGGTGTGGTGTGCATACACTAAGGAATAAATGGAGGCTGTATAATTTGTTTGACATGTTCAAATATGAAGTTATTGGAGCCAGTGCTGGTGCACAAGCGATTGAGTTTCAGTAGAGACGTTCACTATCGCTGGTGGTGCTAGTATCGCTGCTGTTCGAGTGTGTGTCATTTTTTCCAAGTCTTGGCGCTACTCCCTAGTGTTATTTTGCTCTGCTCTGTTGTAACAAGAGCAAAACAACAGTAGGGAGTAGCGTCCAAGCCTACAATGATAGCTTTCGGTTCCTTCACCGTCTCCCGCGTTTCTGCAGTGCTACAGAAATGTTTAATGATTATCGCGTTAACAATTTTTCGCAACTGTTTCATGTTCATCGTACTTCTCTGAAAAGTCGGTTGCTGGCTTCCGATAATTGCATCATTAGTGCGTTATGTAATCCGTGGCTTCGGCTCTCGCTGCCTGTTTGGGTGAAAATGTATGAGCCAGAAGGTTGTGGCTAACTTTCGGGTATTCCCTCGTTATCATATTTATTTTTGTTTAGTGTCAGTATATTATGGTTTCTTACCGGATTAAAACTGTTGAATTAAATTGAATTGAATATACTTTCCGTGCATCAGAAACGGGCTTTAATCGTAGCGCCGCCCACTATGCTCGCCCACGCGATATTCAAAGCAAGACGAACTTGCGGATTTCGAAAATCCTCTGGTAAAGCCAAGTTGTTGGTCTTCATACGCCACAGGAACTGGGGAGTTTGTATTTTTGGTTTGCTATGTTCGGGATATGTAGTTATCGGAGCCAGCGCTGGTGCACGACTGATGTGATGTGAGTTTCAGTAGGGTAGGGACGTAATCTATTTTAGTTTCGCTGCTATTCGAGTGTTTTCCACTTTTTTAAAGTCTTGGCGCTACTCCCTAGTGTTATTTTGTTCCGGTTATAACTACTCTGCCTGCACAGCAAAATAACACTAGGGAGTATCCCCAAGACTTGAAAAAACTCGAATAGCAGCAACACCAGCACCACTAGGGATAGCGAACGTCCCTACCTACCTACTGAAACTCAATCAACAGTGCACCAACGCTGGCTTCAACAAATTCATAGTGCGAACACAGTAAAACATGTTCTAGAAGCTCATATTGCACTTGCAAGGCTGGGCCAGAGGATGAAAGCAGGAATTCGTCAATTCGTGGGTTTGTTGCGATTATTTGTAATCAAAACTCTTGAAGCAAAAATGGTGGTGATAGCACGAAACTGTATATTTCACTCAAAAGTATTGGTCGTGCTTTAAGGAAATCAGTTGTAAGCAAAACCCTTGAGGCAAATTAAAGACTATGGGCTCATAGGGATCACGAATATGTACGTTGCGGTTAGGATTAGTACTTTAGGGATGGTCGCGTCTGGGAAATGTCAAGGGAAATTTTGTCAAGTGTCTAATTTCCAAGTGACCAACAAACGAAATACAGATCCCTATTTTCCGACAAGGCTTTTTCCGATCATCGGTGCGCAGCCAGAACAAACACATAGGCCACTTTGTGGGTGTGAAGTGCAAACAGACAAACCCACGAACGAAAACATCTTTGCAAGTGTGGCTGATTTTCCGACAAGGAACGGAAAAAACCCAATTTACCGATGAGACTTGAACGTACTTCCCCCAACAAAAGTTTGCAGAATTTGATTTTTGTCTTAAAAATCCGGATTTACTGACGAGACCTAATCTCTCGGTCTTCTTTGAACTTTCGCCCGACAAAGGTCCACAAAATTGATTTAATTCCATAATGACGGGAGAGTATGGAGATCACTTTTCTGAGTTTTTTTTTTTTGCAGTAGACTCGAAAGATATGTCAATGAGCCGCCCTTCTAGATCGACGCGAGAAAAATAAGTGAGGACTGTAATGGTGTGGACCAGCTGCGACTACCGATGATAAGTTTATAGTAAGTTCAATTATAAGGTCAGTAACCGGTGTCAACCAAATAATCGATTCGTACAACCGAATTTGGTGATTGACGAAAGATTCAAGTTACCTAGTTTGGCAACGTACGGACAGGAACTAAATAAATAAGGCACAGATTGGGACCGCAGTATGAAAACCTAATTTCGTAGCCTAATGGAGTGAATCTCTTGCTAGAACCATTTACAACAACCGAATGTGTCAAGTCTGATAATAGGTACGGACTAAACGAAAGTCCGGTAAATTACCGAATCCGGCAACGAATCAGAATCGAATTCGGTAATGAATTAATCTCATTAATCACCAAATTGGTAAATAGACTGACCGGATGCGGTGAAACAGATACGGACTAAAGAGAAGACCGGTGAATGAACCAAGTAACAAATGAACACGAATGCGATGAAATATATGCGGACTCAGCAAAAGTAATCACAGAATTATTAAATGGACTGACTGGATGTGATGGAGTAGATACGAATGGTTAATAAGAATTTCTAATATCAATATTATAATAAAGGCTTCCATTTTGTTGTTGTTATGATTTTTCGTGTTTAAATAAGAAAGATGTAAAATTAAGTAAAAATAATAAGAATAAACAAAAGTCTAAATAGGTTCATGGTTTTTTTTTTACAGACTAATTCTGTGGCCTGAAACATACCTTTTCTGAGCAAAATTCACTTTTGGAACATTCCCCGCGTTCTACGTTGTTTTCCGTCTGCGGAGTCCACGCGGACATTCTCGAAGTTCCTCTCGATTCCCCGAGGAGTTCCCTGGGAACGGCGACGCATATTTTACAAACGCCTTCCCTTCCCTGTAGGCCCTACTGACACTTTACTGTTAGCTCAGGTACAAAACGTTCTCGTTCTGTGGGCCTTCTCAAAGATGGTACCTCCATATTTGTATGTGCCGAGGGAGGTGGATTCCGGATGAAATTGTTTTTTGGTTTACAAGAGTCATTTCCGTGTCCTGGTATAAAATCAATATGATTGGCTGGATCAATGTCATTTCTTCGTTTTCCTATTTTGACGATGTAAAACGGATAAAGCTAAGTTCTCATTGCCCAGATTGCTGTTCTCACCAACCAGAAATCTGGCCAGATTTTCGTCTCCAGAATTCTGGCCAGATTTTCCCCCCAGATTTCGGTGTTTTCTGGCCAGATTTTTCGATCTGTTGAATTAGATATTTTCTGGCCAGAAAAAAAATCTGGCCAGATTTCGGATTTGTAATGAACTAACAAATAATGAATATTGAATTTGTAAATAAGGTTTCTAGTATAATGTTCAAGTTTAATAAGAGTAATAAATTCAAGTTTGAAAGAGTCTATAAATATTAATTAGTTTGGGGAGTTTGATAAATAGGCTATGTTAATTATTAATGAGTATTTGGGTTGAAAGGTTGTCCTTTTGGATGTTAGTTGGTACCCAGACTTTGTAGATATAACTACTAATTAAGCATATCAGTGCAGCTCAATAGTAGACCCCGAAGCCACGCCGTTTATCGGCGCGCCGCCGCCGAAAAAGTTTCGGCGCGCCGCCGCCGTTTTTCAGATGGCGCGCCATAGCTAACGCCGTTTGAACGGCGGCGCGCCGCCGCCGTTTTTCTTCGGCGGAAATACTTTTCATTGTTGCCCACCGTGTCTTCTGACAATGAAAAAGTAATCAAAAGACCGTCATATACCACTGATGTTTCTTTGAGCACGTCCACGCATACTGTCCGACCATGATGTTTTTTTATGTTAATCAAGCTTGTCTGGGACTTACATTGGTTTGCTCAAGTACCATAACGTCTGTCTTGCTGTCGGCAGTCGGACTTTCACTAATCCGGGCACTTCCAGATAAGCTAGACCACGATAGTTGGCGTGCGAAGAAAGGACGAAAAAATTCTTACATTTCATCACAGCATCCCATCGTCGGTTGGGGGGGGGGGGGTCGTATCTTCTGTGTTATTTGTTGTTTCAGGTAGTAATCGAATTTGAGAATAATTGCTTTGTTTAGAAGCAATCGATCCATAAAAGTCGTCACCTAATTTTTATTTGCCATATTTCGCTGTTTCCCGGGTACTCCTTGACGAGTCAAGGGGAGCCACGAGAAAAGAAGGAGTCACTTTCTGGGGACTATCGAGACTGGAAACAATGAGAACAGATATAATGTATCTGTATCAAGTTGGTTCGAAAATTTGCTTATCTATTTCCTTGCCAAACTCATTTGGTTGACGAAACAAAATTAGTCTGTCTAATGGTCCACGTTATTTCACTTTTCTTTGATTTGATTTGCGTACTTAGTTTTAAAACTGCACAGTTTAAAAAAAATCAGTAAAATTATTTTCTAAGCGTTAGTTAAACCACTGACACCAGCAACTCCTCAAATAAGCTCCACATCGAATCCGAAAGGAGTTATTTTCTAGTTATTCTAGTTGAAGCAATGGCTTACGACGGGGACGCGTGAGAATGGGGGGAAGGGAGTTGCTAGTACAATCAAAAAATCCGGGACTCGCAGTGGGAATCCGTCTGGAACAGGGAGATGAGGCCTTGTACAAGAATAGCTGAAATTATGTTGATACCAGCGAGGTAGCCTATAAACTTGATAGGCTACATGGCTGGCCAGTCAACCGATATTTTAATTCCGTACTAATTATTTACACCTACAGCCAATTCAGGCACGAAATTGCTCCAAATCATGGCCGCAAAGTTCCAAAATTTTAGCTAAAAAAGTCCGGAAAACGGCGCCAAAAAGCGGCGCGCCGCCGAAAATTTTGGGCGGCGCGCCGCTAAAAAAAATTCGGCGCGCCACGGCGCGCCGCCACGCCGAGGGTTTTCCGGCGCGCCGCCGCTGAAAAAAAATTCGGCGCGGCTTCGGGGTCTACTCAATAGAAACGGAAGAAGTACAAAGAATGAGTGGGATAGGATTCTAGACTTTTCAGACTGAATTATCGGCGTTTTGTACCTTTTTATGACCCGGTAAGTTATTTAAAAGTTGTATTCTTTTTTTTATTGATTCTGGATCAAAGTTTCTTTGGAAATAAGATCTTGAGCATTTTAAGCTTTTATTAGAAAATGGCAACTTGCACCCTATTGGTCAATTCCTGCTTCTTTAATTATAACCAACCAATAGGATGCGAAGCTCCTGTACTGTACCAGATTCTGGTGAGAACACCCAGGATTCTCAGATTTATTTTCTGGCCAGAAAATAAATCTGGCCAGAAAAATTTTCTGGGCAATGAGAACTTACCTTAAGTCAGCTACATTTTATTGGAACTTTTTAAGTTATTTTTCAAGCTTGAGCGACCTGAGCCTGAAGAGGACCCTTGCCAAGAAGGGCGGAAATATAGCTCCAATAAAATGTAGCTGACTTATCCGTTTTGCATCGTCAAATATGATTCGCAGTCAGCTTGGGCTGAAGAAACATCTATCTTCGTGTTCGATTCCGAAAGTATAGTTTGGTTAGAATCCGATGACAGGTCTGCAAATCTATGAATAAAGGTAGGTGCCCACGGAACGCGAATCTTTTCTTGGAGTTGAAAAGGCGAGGCGCGAATTTTTTCCGCTCGCGATGTCAAATTCGCCATTTATAATATTTATAATCAAATCATCGTCCAAGAAAATTCCCCATTTGGTATAATGTGGATGTGGAAATAATATAGCATCATTTATAGTATAATGTCGTCATACTATTATTGTCTTTGGTATAATCGACCACCCAGTCATTCACCTGTTGCAAATTTTCAAAAAATGCAACTGCTTGGGATCCTGACGAAAGCTTTGTCCTTGTTTGTTAACTCTATGGTTCACCTCTCCGAAGAAGAAGAAGATAAGCCAGAACCCTAATTAGCATAAATCAATGAAAGATTTGAATGTTTTAGAATTTCAGATTAAAAGGTAAGAAACCCTTAGTTTATGAAATAGAATGTGTTCTCACTGCGATTTCCTGACCCAGGGCTAAATATGTGATGATTATGATGTCTAGTGTGTTGCTCAGTCCAGGACTAGGCTACAGTTTAGTAGAATTTTAAATCAGACTAACCCTATTTTGAATATAGCTCAGACAGTTGCTCTTCCATTCGTAAGCATATTTGCAAACATGGACTCAGTGTGAAGTTTAACTTATGATCCTTCAAGTTCAAGTTCAAGTTTTCTAACCTAAGACATTTTTCTGCTGCACACTTTTTCACATTTTTGAGTTTGAGTGTTTGTGATTTTGTTGTGGAAAGAAAAGTGTGTTCCACACGCCCAACCATGTACTGAACCTCCAAGTTGAAACTCATAAAAATCCTGTTTATGTCTGTTTTATCTAGGTTTTGTCAGCTGTAACTTCAAATCATCTAAAAATAAAATACAATCCTAATAATGAAACCTCAATGATAAGTAGACCTTTCATCCTTATCATTATTCTGTACAACCACCATACAACAAAGCAGTGGATGCTTAAAGTTTAAGTGAAAAGCCAACTTCTTTTTGTGTCATTTAATTGAATCCACTGAATTATTTGGATTCTGCAAAGGGATTTTTTTTATTTTCCACTATTTACTCCAGTTATGACATCCAGAATATCTGCAGCCGTCCCCACAACGAAAATTCTACTATGACGCGGGAAATTTTAATCTGAACACAAACGCGGCTTTCCAGTGGGTGTTGAGAATGGTGAAGATGGCTTAGTGCCTGAACAAAAAAAAATCATAAATCTTTCTCGTAAGGCATACAACAAAAATACAAGCGCATAGCGGTACCACAAATCACACGAAAATTCCACTATTTGAAAATTGATTATTCGTGAATAGCAGAACAACGAAGTAACGCGTTTTCAGCGGGTCTTCAAGTCAATTTTAGTGAATAAGTGATGGGTAACTAGATTGTTCTATCCCAGCCCTTTTCGGTTAAACTTTAACATAAGATCGTGCAGCAAGGGAAGCAAAAATGCACCTTTGCTTTGGTGCATTTTGCCATTTTCCTTTTTGGCATGAAATTGGGTGCCCTCCCCCCAAAAAACGTAGTCAGCCAACTTGTAATAAATAAAAATAGGCGGCGCAAAGCGCCACAATTATTGAAACGTTTTTTCTTTAAATACAATATTTTGTTTTGAAAAAGTCTGTAAAAGTAACTAGCCAGTCGTTTAAGACTTTGACCGTCCCACTCCAATCCTTTTTCTGCTAGAAGTGCCTCTGTTCTATTCTGAGCACTACAAGAGAAAAGTCCATCAGATCTTATCTTTTGTAAAAAGAGAAATTGTAACTAGGCCTATAAGCTATCATTTTTTTTCAAAAATTCACATTTCTAAAGTGGAAATTGCTTGCCAGACAATTATGCTCTAGACGTCGCACTGCTTGCGGTTAGTTGCTGGCATATAAAATAGTAGAAAGGGACATCACATTCTGAACTCGCATGCCCATTGAATGAAAATTTCTCTAAATATAAAATGACTGAGTGTTATTTACCAATCCGTATCTGTAGTTCTCACTTTTAAGATATTTGGATGGCAAAAAGCACCCAGTTTGCTCCAAGATTCAGGGAAAATGTGCAAAAATGGCGCAATGTACACACCTAAAAAATTCAAAGCACAGCCAATTCAAAAAAGGGTCCAAATGGTGCAACTGCACACCATCTGGCAACACTGCAACAAAGACCCCCAGGGTTATGTTTATGATAATGTAGCTGATTTTGTTTGAGACTTTTGAGTGAGACTTTAATTTGCTGACACAATTGAATTAATTTCCTGTCAAGACCAACAGTCAAGCCACAAAATTTAAGATCACTTGGAAAGTTGTAAGTCGTATTTCAGCCACAAAGTGAGCCACACAAACCTTGTTGGTGGTGGAAACATGATTGTGGGCCACACGAATGACTGCAGAAACACTCTTTTCGAGCCACAAACTCTTTGTGGGATTGCAGAAAAATGCCTCTACTACTGGAGCCTGAGCCTACTGTTCCGTATGATTTTAGCTTGACGATCCAGTTGGGAGAAAGTGAAAATGAATTCTGTGTTTGTTAAAGTACAACTCCCAGAAATACCATTTTTTTAAAAACAGTACCCCAGAAATACCATTTTTTTAAAAACAGTACTTACCCTTTAAAATTAGTGATTCAAATGTTTCCACTTCTCGATTATGTTGAGACATCCCACTTTCCGAATCTTATAATCCTATATGGATCCTAGGGTTAAGATAAAGGCACAATAAGTACAAGGTGTCCAAACTTGTATTTAGCGTTGTATTAGTGAGTAACATTGACTCTTTTTTACTGTAGCAGTGCAGGCTGCAGTGATTGTGTCACAACAGTACCACATTTGCCTGCAATAAGACAGATTAATAAGTGAATGTTTTAAAATGTATGTTTTCAAGAGGCTGTTTCAGGCATGTTTATGTTAGGCACATCCGAGCCTGAAAACCGAGTTCTGGTGCATGCAGTAATGGAAGCAGTTGGTTATAGCATAGATTCTAGTACTTCTGCTTTTCTGGACAACTCCCACAGTGGAGTATCCAATTTGTGTGTCCCACCGACTCACTTCCTGCATACTTGTAAGTCCCCATGGATGGCGAATACTCTATCATCTTAAAGCCGAAAGGGACTCCTTTTCAGATTCTGCAGGAAGTGGTTGTTGTGGTTCTGGTTATTTTTTTTCCTAAACAGGTGTTAGGGATAGTTTAAAAGAGTTTCTTTGATCAGTATTCAGTTTATGTGTGGGATAAGACTGGTTTTGAAAAAAAGGCATCTATTCTATTGTGAGTATGATTTTGTTGTTGTAGCCTAAGAAACAATAAAAATAAATAAAAGTAGAAATAAAGTGGCGGGATTTTTACAAAATCAGTATTGGGGCATTCCCAGTGTTCTCCAGTTTACTCATTATTTTCCACTAAGGAGTCCCCGGGAAGTGACTCCCTTAATTCTCGTAGTTTCCCTTGATTCCTTTTCGAGTACAGTGCTTTTACTTTGGGGGGACAAGGTAAAGGCAAAGTGCCATAGGCGTTGGTAGCACAGTGGCTGGTTGAGCACCTAGGCTTGATGCAAGGTCACACTCAAACCATGATTGTTTAAAGGAGAATTTTAAGACAGCAGATATCAGGCCAGTAGGCTGTCGGGCCTAAATTTGTTTTCAGGAAAAAATACCTTATCTATTAGCTAACAATCCTAGATTATCACCAGTTTGCTAATACGCTGGTTTAGGCATAGGAACAGAACTAGCTCCATTCTTCCGTTGAATTATCAACAGATTTGTAAATAATTTTCTTACCATAGAAAGTTTGATGGTCCAGAGACTAACGAGTTTTCATTGAGTTTTCAACAGAATTTTAAATGATTTCGTACCATCCCTTGTCAGTAAAAATTTTGATGGTCCAGAATACAACAGGGAAAAACTAACTACTCTACTCTGCCAGTTCACGCGACAGGAGGTGGGCCAGAGACCCTAATTGTTTGGATTGTTGAAATTAAATTCCAAGTATCAGTAACACTTATAAACAAGACAAGGCGTAGGCTGACCTCATCTCACTAATCTTGCCTATTTTGTTCCAGTTCACTGTGAATTACAAATCATTTTTTGGATGAAGTAGCAAAGGAAGATATCCACCATGCCATCTGTAGCAGATAAAATTGAGCTTGCTTCCCCAAAGTCTGAAAAGCAAACAGAAGATCAACCTGGTGCTATTGTTAATGGGAAGGTTGATGTAAAGGTGAGTCAGTCTGTTCCCTTTCCTCTGTGTATTCATGGATTTATGCGTGTGGATGACGCTTGAGTGGCTCTCTCGTAGGTGTTTCTTTGTGTACTCAGGGGCTTATTCCGTCTGTATGACGCTTGAGTAGTTTTCTCGTACGTTTTGTATTTTCCCTAATGATTATTAACTTTGTTAATTCTATTATCTATTCTCGTCTTGTACGATTTGTGGTTTAACATAAATAATAATAATTATTATTATAAAGCACCATTGTCCAGTGTTTCACTGTCTAGGATTTAGTGGCGCTTTGCAACGATCCGCGTGTTTCGAAAAACAGCAACGTATTTTTGGGATCCTAAAACGTTTGTGACCTATGATCTCGTAAAGTCTGTCCGTCCGTTTGTGTGAAGAAAAAACAGACAAAAAGGAACGACAAAATATTCAAAATAATCATACGTAAGTATTCCTTCAGCCCAAGCTGACTGCAAATCACATTTGATGGTGCTAAACGCCTGAGATTTTTCTAGCGATATTTTGGCCAAGTGTAAGGGTCCTCATAATTCTCAAGCTGAAAAATTCAACCTGCAATCATTTGTTGTTGGTGTTGGACGATATTCGATAACGTTATATCGATATATCAGACCAAATATCGATATCGAAACGTAAATATCGATATCGGAAACGATATTTGTTCATTTATAATTATTGTCAGTAATACAACAAAAGTTGCATTTATATCCAAAATTGAAGCAATAGGGTACGTTCTTCGTAATTCAGTTTTTATTTGTTCGAAGTTTGAGTTGATGTTTTTTTTTACGACAACTTTGCTCTTAAATAATTATTGGTGAAACGACACATTTACTTTAGCGAAACATGGTACCAAAATATTGATATGGATTATCGAATATCGAATGTGAAAATATCGATATATCGAAAAATCCAAAAATCGCCCAACACTATTTGTTAGGTCATTCAGTTCCGATGGTTCGTTTTTCCACCTTGAGGCTGAAGAAGACCCTTACTAAGATGGGCCGAAATATCACTAGGATGAGTCTCAGCTGACTTATCCGTTTATGTATGGTCTTGAAAATATTTGGATCGGAATGTTGGATCGGCTAAAGATTGCTTATAACAAGCTTTTCGCCGTATGTTTCGACTGCCTAGAATGTGTAGTATTTGTGCTGAAATGATCACTCAAAATTGTCTGACGTTCCATGAAATTTTTAGAAAGGCAAAAGCGTCGAGTGATGGAGGCTGACAATGGTTTTATTGCTTTTATTGCTAGTCATGTTTCCACGACTTAGCATCGTGGAACATGTTCTACTGGACGGCCTCGGCTAAACCGTAGTTGTCGTTTCAAGAAATCAAGTAATTATACATAGGCTATAACAAATTGACAAAAAAAAATCTTGAACTGATGAGTAAGAGGGTAGTTGGGAACAAGACTTGAGAATGCTGATCACGACACTGGTCGTACAGAAACGTCTGGGACATCATATTCGTATACGTCGACTTTTGGGCGAACGCATCCTTGAGCCGAGAGCATACTGTTACATTTATCTCCGTGCTTGAGAATCAGGCTGCCTCGAAACACGGGAAATTCTGGAACTTTGGTGTGTCATGCTGTAGCTATGGACCCTGTTTTTTCCTTGTTTGTTTATTTTGTTACGAGGCATTTCCTTGACATTTCGTGGGGCGTGACCCCTCTAGAGAGTCGAGACTGCTGGTTTTAGTGCCGTGTTAATCCAAAAATTAACTTAGTACGGTTGACATTCATGCGAGCTACAGAATGGGTGTGGTTTTATGCTGTCCGTCTCGTAAAGGTGGTCTTCCTGGCTAGTGCTATCTGCAGTTTCTGTCTAAATGTTGTCAGTGGAACAAAGGGATTACTGATGCCTGTGTCGGAGAAGAGACGGAGGTCTCCTAAGCTGGGGGTCTCCTCCCTTCGCAATGTCGCTTCTTCGTCGAGGACGGGTCGTAGACCCGAGCCACTTCTTATCGTCGGGAGTAACGCATTAAGCCCTCGTACTGGAGTTCCGCCACCTATAATACTCTCTCGAGAACCTACTCCGACTTTCTCGCATTCGAGATCTGCTCGTGGGAGCGGCAGTTCATTGTCACCGGATATTCCTTCACCGTTCAGTAGTTCATTGAGATCAGTGTGGGACGACGTTGCTGCACGAATGCAGCTTCATCCCTCGCCAACAAGGCTGTCGCGGTCTTGCAATCCGTCGCCTAACCGTGAGTTGTCTCCTTTGCACCGACCGCGATCCGGGGATATACCAATTCGAGGGATTCTGGTTACTTCTCGCGATCCTTCTCCGAGTAGTCCCAACCGTCGCTCTCCCTGTATTGATCGGCCGGATCGTGTTCCTCTCTGGACTCTAGACTCGGATTCTCCCGACGCCATGCTGCTGGGGCTTGACGGCCGCGTTCCAGACTCGCGGCGGCGATCCGTCGTGTCGCTAAATATTTCCGTACCTGACCAGCTGGAAGTGCTTCGAAGTGTTTCCCCAAGGCGTTCGCGGGAAAGTCTCAAGACTAAGAGAAGCCTGCCGAGCGATTTGGAGACTGCTCGACCTCCTGATACCCCAAAAAGCCCACGAGGCTACCCTAGAAGCCCCAAGATATGTGCCGCGGCTGGTTTCGATAGCCGATCCCCTGTAAAGAACAAATCCACTGAAAAACGACGAAGTCTTCAAGAGTCTCAGCTTGCATTGTACAGCCCAAAACAGGGAGTGCGGCTACCACCCTCTGCAGAGCCTACAAAGCGTAGGAAAGCTCCTGGAATTATAAACTTTGATACATCTCCGTATAAGCGTCGAAGCCTCCCAGAAGTGCAGTTGAATGGGTTTGAGACGGAAACGACTGACACAGGAACTCTGCACGTGCCAGTAGTAATTACTGATGGGAAGACGGGTGGGAGTCTTAATAAGGTCGGTTCTTCTCATTCCAGTTTTCGAATTAATAAATTCATGTTTCTCCCCTTATAGCACAAAGAGCACACCAAGTTCCTGTTCTGGGGGTTTAACAAGGCTTGCATACTCTAAAATCTCGCCTGAACCCGAAAATTCGCATTAGTAAATTCCAATTTTCTGCAATAAACACTAGTTCGGGCCGCGATGGGCTGCGGTAAATTCAGACGTGGGTTGGTTTTGCCCAATCACGATGACTCTTCACCAAGAGGTAAAAACGTAATTGTTTTCTCAGTGGTGAAGTCTTACTTTGAACGTAAATTAATTGCATGCAAGGCAGAACGCGGAAGGTAAAGCTGTTCTTGGGTACAAGCTAGAATAATAAAGGAAATGCGATTCCAGTATTTAGAGCTTCGAAAAATAAATGGTAGCAAATCAAGGTCATCGTTCAAATACCGTCTCAACAGCTGCTATCTTCGCAAACCCATGCCATGCATACCTGTCAAGCTGGCTTGCAGAAATATTTTACTATCGGGCAGGCTAATGTATTTTATTTATTTTTATTTATTTATTTATTTATTTGTGACCCGCTTTTTGGATAACAGCGGAGTATGAGTAAATACACAAAGGAAAATACACATATTAAAACACTCAACAAGACAATGTAAATAAACATGACTACATTATTTTCATATAATTTAACAACACACTAGGCTCCGCACTTAATTTAATAAAAAAAAAAAAACCTGGATAGTTGCAAGCAGCGTCCTATGAGTTTACAGTAGCCTGCGACAGATACTGATAACAGTTTAAATGTCAGTCCCAATCCATTGTGTTTGATATGCGGGTAATGGTCGAAAGGCAAAAAAAAAAATCGAGTGACGTACAGTCCTTTCACACTCCACGTTTGAGCGTTTGCTCACTTGTTACTTTTCGGGTAAGAAAATAAAAAATTAAATCATTGAATTTTTAGCAACCTTCAGGGCATTGTTACCTATGAAACGACGCCCGCGCAAATTTGCTTAAAAACTTGTTTTACGAGCGTGGAATACAGATAGGATTTCCTAGTGTCATAGTTTAGAGCGATTACGTCAGAGATATTGCGAGTCTGCTCATGAATATGTGTATTACAGCTCTCGTCTTGGCATGGAGCTCCTTGGCTTTTTTTTGTTCAGTTGTGTACTATGATCTTGTTCTGAACTGATGATAGTACAACCGGAAAGATTTAGGATGCCTGCACTTGTTGATGAAGAGATACAAGTATTTTTTTCTTTTATCGCTTGTACTCCAGCATCTGTTGTTGACGTCTATGGTTATTGCTTGTGCCGGGAAAACCGTATATGGCACCACCTTAAAGCACAATGGACACTAATTATGCTTTGTTTGCTTGCAAGGCTCTGAAAATTCCAAATTCTCATCCACGCAGGCGGAAAGGGAACGACGTCGGCTTCGCAGCCAATGGCTTGACGTTTTGGATGATGGTGAACTCGGTCTAGGTCTGAGTCATAAAGCGTGCCATGGCTGAAAAAAGTTGGTGAATTGCCAATAATGTACGAACATAATAAACTTACTGGCAGCTGAGGTCAGAACTTTCAAGGAATTCTCCGTTAATACTGTACATAGAATTATGCGTCAGTAATGCAAATGATTTGCATCGGATGGGTAAGAAAAAGAGATTCGGCTTATATTTGCCAAAGCTAAGGCGTAGTCTCGCCGTTCCCCGAGGACTCCTCGGAGGAATCGAAGGGGACGGCGAGAATACAGGGATTCACTCGAGAATACCCGAGGACTCCGCGGGGAATCGAAGGGGACGGCGAGAATACAGGGACTCACTCCACGCAGACTCCGCGTACAGAGAACAGCGAGAACACGGGGATTGCTTCCAAAACGGATTTTGTTCTTAAAACAAACATGCAATTGACGAAATTAGTCTGGATCTCCTTTATTTTTGGTTTTGTTTATTCTGACTATTTTTAATTAATTTTACATTGCACCAACACCAGCAAAAATTGATTCCCCTCCGAATCTGAAAGGGAGTCCTTTTTGATGATGGTGATGATAATCGGAGCATTCCCCGTCCGTGGGGACTCGCGAGAATACGGGGAGTGAGTCCCCCGGACAAACAAAAACGCGGGGACTCCTCAAGTGGAGTCCTCGGGGAACGGCGAGAATACGCCTCTAGTAAATTAGAACATGGCAGACAGCAAAAAACGTCATAGTGACGCATTAGTGAAAATAAGTTGTCTAGGACTCAGCTGATGTGTGGAGTTTGATCTGCCCTTTGAACTTAAAACGTGATGCTTGAAGATAGTCATGTTGTTGTCAGTTGCCATCAATTTCTCTTGGTTCAGCAACGATCCTGAATCCTTCTTGTAGAGCTCACGTGAGTCACGCGTTCTGTAGGCGATTTGAACTTAAAACGTGATGCTTGAAGATAGTCATGTTGTTGTCAGTTGCCATCAATTTCTCTTGGTTCAGCAACGATGCTGAATCCTTCTTGTAGAGCTCACGTGAGTCACGCGTTCTGTAGGCGATTTTGTCATGGCACTTGCGGGCCTTGCGGCTACCACCCCAAGTCTGGTTCTAGCGGGCGTCTCTCTGTCTGTCTGTTCAACTTTGGCTAGTTCGGGGTCGGGCACTTCTAAATAAACGGGGAGGGTGAAACTTGACAGGCCAGTGGAGGATCCGACCCAGTGCTTTCGGTAATCGTCGTTCTCCGGATGCGACCACCTGTGAGGGAGGGGGCAATCCAGGACCTTGTGAAACGCCCAAGTTCCAAAATGGTTGGTCTGATTTGAGTGAAGCTTTATGGGTGATAAGAGTAGAAGCGATACGGCTTAGTTACTATATGAGATAAAATGAAATAGAGAAGCCCGTCAGTTATGATTTGAAGGGGTTGACTGCTCTGTCAAACCTAAACCTGCTTTCTTAATGGAGTGGCCTTTCACACTGTGCTCAAACTGTTTGTGTCGGTAAATACCATAAAGATACTAAAGAATTAAATAGTATATTTGTAAAACATAACATAATATAGACCCCAGAGAAATAAACATTGTGCCCCGGAACCAGCAATTACACCCATGCGAACGAAACGCGCCCTCATGGTGGGAAAGGACCAACACAGCCCACATCACATGTAACGTGGACTGTACGGGTTCGCAAAGCAAGACCTGTGGTTCTATAAGTGATGACATTCAGAATGTGCGCTGCTTGCACGACAACTCAAAATTCATCCAGACGCGGAGGTTTTGGATTCAGAAACAAGCCTGCGTTTGCAGGATTAGAGACGCTAAGAGTGGAAAGGTCGTGGCGGACAAGGAGTCTTGCAAGGAATTAGTTTATTTTTCGACAATGACTTGCCTTTGTAGTTGGTAAATATTTCAAACGTAGAAGGACAGGCGCATAGAGGTACCACATATCCGAAAGGTTCGATGAAATCCTTTATCTGTGGATGGTGGACAAACGGAGTAACGCTTTTTTTTATCTGTTTACAGGCCTGTTTAATGCCCGGGCCCCACTACGGTCACACCTGTTCGTAAATCGGTTTTTAGACGTTTTTAAGACCGGTTTTTAGCGGGTTTTAGATGTTATCTCTCAACCCGTTCATAAAATCTGGGGATGGAATAAACCATCTCCCGTTTTTAATTTGAACAGCCAATGAGATAGGAGCGTCATAAACGTCTTAAAAAACGGTCTTAAAAACGTCTAAAAACCGAATTTACGAACAGGTGTGTCCGTAGTGGGGCCCGGGCATAAGTCAATATAAGGGCGATTCTGGCGGTCTGGAAAGCTCCACGAGCTTATACGCCGGCTGTTCTTGCGACTTCGGCTAAAAGTCGCTTCGCTTTCCAGAGCTGTTCTCGCGCTGCGCTAGTTCCCGCCAGCACTTGGAAAGCGAATCCACTTCTCGAGTGGAAAGTGGTTTCGGCAAGTCAACGAGAAGTTATAAAGGCGCAACGACTTTTTGCTTGTTTTTGCGCTCGGCGGATTCTCGCAGTGAATCCAAGAGATCGCCAGAATCGCCCTATATGGTAGAAAACTAGGCTGTCGGTTCTTATCTCTTTTCGGGTAAATGTGTTGCTTCTCTGTCTCGTACTCCTGAAGCGCCCGGGAAAAAGGGAAACCCTACCTGTCGTCCAAACTTTTTATAACTGGGCATCACACTTCCAGCTGAACCAACGGACACCTTGTTTTGTTGTCGATAGAGGAAATAGGTATTTAGCTAATGGTTTGATGAGGGATGGTCTCGTGCGCTGCGTGCCGCCCGATGGCATATGTTCAGAGCCTATTGCCTGCAAAGCCCATTACTTTCCTGTGGAGGTTCCGGAGGAGTCTTCTCCCTGAGCTTTTGCCGGCAGACTCTATCCTATTCCAATCTGAATCTTGGCATCTTTCTTCATAATTTTCCCAGCTTGGCCCTGAATTACTTCCAGGGCGCTCTTCATTCTCCTGTGAATGAGATTTGTCAAGTGTAACTTGAAAATGTGTGTGTTTTTCTAGTTCTCTGTGTGATTTATTAGGAATTGACGATGTTCAAAAAGCTGTCTGTGCAGAGCCTTGGGGTGAGTCTGGATACTTGTTTGGAAAGAGTCTTTTTGTGGTGAGATCAATGTTCTCCGTTCTCAATTCTCGCTTCTCATTTTTCAATTCTCGTACAAACTAACGTTTTTTTTTTCATTGAGGAAGGACCGTTGAGAACGCCAAATGGAGAACCGAGAAGTGGATATTCAACCAACTTCTCGATTCTGCGGGCTCTCCCCTTCTCATTTTTGAGAAAAACGTAAGAAAAAGAGGGCTTCGTTCAGTAGTAAAAGAACACGAAATAGAAGAATTGTGACGAGAATCGCGAGAACGATTGTGATAAGATAACGCAACTGATATGTTTCTAATTAACTAACCGCCGAGCAGAGGACGGTTTCTTGTTGTTCTACGTTGGAGGTTCTCTGGTCGTGTTAGGAGAGGGCTCGACGCCCAAACAACAAAACAATTTTAAACCATAAACACTGCTAGCTATCTTATCCCATCCCAAAAATAAAATTAAACGTCTGAGAATAACGCATCAAATTGATAAACATCACAATAGACTACCGACTTTTCAGCATTTTACTGAAATCCACAATACACAACACATATAAATTCACGCGACAAATCTTTCCATACTAAAGGTCCATCTTGTATAATATATATTGTATAATACCTTGTATAATACCTATCCGTATTAGTCAATAGTCATACGCAACAGCAAGCCGACGCGAAAAACGAGGAAGTGCGAAACCCCTTTTGAATGAATGAATGAATGAATTTAATTCCAAAAAAGCCCAAGGGCCATGGCGGAAAACATAAAAAAAATAACAACAAACAAAATATCATACACTCCGAAACAAACCAAAAATCAACTTCTATAAAAATAGTTCGCGGTGGGTCATAGCTATCTTCAGGAATCTACCCAGCCTTCGGAGATCACCAAAACACTTACTTCCCATAATCGAAATCAATTCCCTTTCATCCCAAACCTCCCGGCCAAACACTTCCTTTCTTAATCCTTTCAACTCCTCGCAATAACACATCAAATGTACCGCATCCTCCCCCTCAACACCACACATCGGACAAAAATGTTGGTTTTCTTCTTCTTCCTTAAGACAGGAGCTCCGTTCTGATTAAAGGCAGGATCCCTGTTTTCATTGACAAAGAAAGGACAATAGTCCTGTTGCACTATCGTTTGAACAACCAACATTCCGAAATTCAGAAGTAAAATCATTTGGAGCCGTTCGAGGAAAGGCTTTAGGCTTGATACGTCCTCTGGTCCTGTATCCCTGTAACTTATACCCTGTATATGGAGCAGTGTTCCACTTCCACCGTACTTACCGTAGTGACTACGCATGACGTCACGAATCTTGGCGTCAAGGCTGGAACGCATTTTTCTATTTTCGTCAAAATATCGTGCCGCGGGCTGATCGGGCCAATCACGTCATAGAGATGCGTAGTTACCACGCTAATTACGCTCCCGAACAGGGTAAGCAAATCGTTACTGTTAGTTACTATTTTGAGAGGGTTGGAACGGTCAGCGTAGTAACTTTTTACGAGGTTGGAACGAAAATAGTAACTTATAGTTCCTACTGTTGGAAGGGCGGAAGACGCGCATGATATGCTTTTGTAGTTAAACTCAAAAGCCAATTTATTATTTTATCCTGGGTTTAATCCGGGTTCGGTGATTGGCATATTGAAGTCCCTCAATGAACAACGCTCCGACTTTTGACTTCTTAACACCAGACCTGAAGACCAAATTCACACGCGCAATTTGAATTTCATCCAGGCCATCTTTTCCTTCTGTAAAATCGCAAACGACAGAAAATCGAAGACGTTGCCATATTCCTGGCTAGGAGTCCCGGAACTAGCAGGTTAGCAGGTTTGCCTATTGACAGCAATCAATTTCATACTGTTGCTGATCATGAATATTTGGAATTACATAGAGCTACAATAAGTTTGAAAGACCTTTCACACATAATAAAAAGACGTTGTTCGAGAATCGTGAAGCAATTGACTAAACGTATTTTGATCGGATTTCAAGCCTGTTTAAGTGAGTAAGTAGTTCCGTTTTTGTTCGGCTTTTGCTTTCCCTTTTCGGCTTTAGCTTTTAGGCTTTTTCAGGCCTTTTTTAACATTCTCGCGTTTATGTAAATCGCCGTTACTACTAAGAACTTTTCGCTTTTCTTGGACAAAAACGCGATTTTGACAAATACCATTTTACTTGTATTTTATTTGTACTGTAAAACACAGTCTCCAAATACTGATTATCACTATGAGTCAAATCCATCTTTTATTGGATTTTTGGGTGAAGTCACAAAAGTCGCGAGGCAAAAAGCCAAAAGGAGAGTGCAACTTGGTCACATACCAAGTTTGCCTTTTTGCAAAAAGCCGAGGGAAAAGGCGAAAGTCGGCGTTTGCCTTTTTGACAAAAACAGAAAATTGTCAAACAGTGCTTAGGACCATTTTACGAAAACGCAAAAAAGTAAAAAGCCGTCGAAAAGGCGAGTGAAAAGTCGAACAAAAACGCAACTAGTGACTCTTAATTAGATTTTCGTATTTCAGCCCATTCGGCGAACCTTTAACACGCTGATAGTTGCTTAGGGCGTTGTCGGGCCAAGTACGCGTGTCCCTGTACATTTCGGAAAGCCTTGTGTCTCGGTAGTCTCCGTAGATTATTGGAAGGTTGACCGTTTGCTGATAGCTGGTCCGACGCCATGAGACTACGGTTTCCACTAGAGTCCTCCGTGAAACGCTTTTGACTTCATGACGCCTGTCCCCTGTTCCCGATGACGCAAAGGTCGATTAGTATCTAGTCGTGGATATCAGAGTTAGTTGCTTGGAACCCTGTGCTCTCTCTTTTTGCATTGGATAACAAGAAAAAACGAGTTGATGCTGTGTTGGGACGAAGATATTTGGAGTAATTGATTCAGGTCGACGAGGATGGTAACAGCGGAAGGCGGAGTCACGCTGGTGGGTTCTCTTTTGTATCGCTTCCATCCGTTTGTTCCTTCCGTGTTCAGGAAGGCCCTACACTCGAAAAACGATCTAAAATCAACTATTGAAACAAACTGAGAAACAACTTTGAACTAATCGTGAGTGTTGATTTTGCCGGGGATGTCGTTTTGGTTAAGCCTGTCCTGCCATAGGTGCTTAAATTATTGTCTGCACAATGTTATGTTTTGGCCTGCCTTTTATTGCCGTTTTCCTCCTGTTGTGACTTAAGTAAAACATTAATTTTTCTTTGGCAACTACTAGCGGGGGAAGAGGAGGCATTATGGTTATCTTATCCTAGACTTTATTCGAGGTAAAATATTGGATTCCTGTCAGCTCTGTCCATGTATCAATGCTTATTTTTTTACTGCTCCCTTCCCTTGTTTTTGGTTTCATCTTGAATTATTGTAGGTGACGGTCTTAAAAAGTTACGGTGGTTGACTTGTAAACCGTGTTGATTGAGTCCCGTAACTTTTTTTCAACACATGGCCCACCGCGCTGTGACAGTCTAACCATAGTCTCTTTTTTCCGGTCTTGTCTTCTTATTCCTGAATGCCGTTGGTACAGATGTTTCATTGAATCACCCACATTCACTAGGCATACGATGACAGGTCCCCTTGCCATTCACATTGCTAAAAATTGTTTAATTCCAAAAAGATGAGAGGGGTTGTGGACTTCACTTTAGTCCTTCCTTTTACGTCAAGTTGTTATTTTCAGATGTTCAGCAATTCATAGTTTTCTCGAGTTTTCTTTAGGATATGAACCATCGTAAGTGTTCAGTATGATATGATATGATTTAAATTGCTTAAAGCCCAAGGGCCATCGCGTGCAAAACGAGATACGAAACCAATAAAATTCAGCATCAATATGAAGGTGGTTGCATATTGTTATTGAATCAAACGCTTCCGGTATCTTCAGTTTTCGGCAGCTGGTCGTCAGCTTATGCCTTATTGGTTTCGGGTGCATTTGGTACACAATACCAACTAAAGAAATATGTTGGACAGTTTTGGATGTCGTTAAACACACTCTAAACAGCGATGAATGGTGCAAGTTCCTCTTTAACAGAACTGAATTCAGTAAAAGGCTCCCTGACATCAATCTGAAATACTGTACAGAATCTTTCCTTGAACCGACACGAGAATGTATAAATGGTGCATGCTTATTATTATCGATATTATTCTTGACGCTTTAATATAAGCGTTAGCCACTTCGCTAGCAATTACGATCCTGTTTTACGATCAGCTATTTTAAGCCGGAACTTGCTTCTGATTTTGTCAATAATATCGATTACACAATTCTGAATCCGTGATGTCGTGAGTCATACGGATGTTTCTCCATCGATCTGCAATGTATGGAACGTGGAGAGAAGAACCCATTTTTGACCTTTAGGCGGAAGAAGGGGCCCCGCTGTTTCAGGTTTTCCGATGGGGGAAGTTGTTGGATTATTGAACAAAGCCCCATTGCGCCTAGCGAATGAATGAATGTTTTACAACTCACTCAGCAGACAAAGCAGATATTACAAAATGACGCAAAATGGTATAGTCAGCTACGTCGTTCCTCAGCGATATTTCGGCCCTTCTTGGCGTAGGCCTCGTCCTCGTCAGAGTTTTGATGGAAGGAACGAACCTGCAGTAGAACTTCAATCAACAGCCTGACGAGGACCCTTACCAAAAAGGGCCGAAATGTCGCTGGGGAACAACATTGTCTTTCCAGAAAGTATGGAGCAACTGGACCCATACCCGCAGTACTGGAAAGGCGAAAGCGCCTTAAACACCAATTCAGCGCATACTTTATTTGATGCAATTTTAGCCATCAGTGTTTTCTTCTTTTCATCCATCAATTTACTCCGTTTTTTGTACCATTGGAGATGTGGTAAATAGACACATCTTTTATTCGCCAAAAACCTGTCACGGCTTACGCCAAATTTGTTTTGTATCATCATAGATACAACGCATGAATGAGCACACACATAAATCATGATAGGCCTATAGTCTCAACAATCATAATAACGTTATAAATTTATCTAACGTACATCTTTCGATAAATCTTTTGACTCGCCAAAAACTTGTCATAAGTTGTTCGGTACCAGGTTCAGGTGCAGGTTCTTTTATTTCAAAAATACTTCATAACAATAAATATCGGTCAATGGGTGCCGGCAGGGATACGAGCTCGTTAGCTTGGCCCCATCGTCATTGATGCAACCCATCAGCACACACATAAATCATAATAGGCCTACATGTAGGCCTACAACAGTCATAAATGACACTGTAAATTAAACCAACAGCCCAGCTTACACTTCGTTATACAAATTTTATATACAGTAGAAGTATGCTTATGTGAACAGTTACTCTAATGTGAACACTGCAGTTTTGGGCTAAATGGTAGACTGAAGATCCAAAATACCTTTACAGGTGTTTTCAGCTGCCCTTCTTACCTACTTTGGCTAACTGATAGCTAGCTTTAGACACAGCAAGTGCATGAAAATGGCAAAATCCGAAGTCAACAAACGTTCACATAAGCATACCTCTACTGTATATACAATTATATACCATTATGGGTAATAATCCCGATGAAAATTTTTCGAGAAGTAGTCGCATGGAACTGGATGCTACTATAGCAAGATTGGATGCTATCGGATACTACTACTTAAGATTAGCCCAGTTGGAGTCATGTTAAATCAAGTATTCCATAACTACTACATGTCAATAAATGCAACTTTTTTGTACAACTACCATACAATTACACAGTCAAAGAATTTTTCATCCGGTAAATCAGTAGACTATACCATTCCTGATTATGTTATGACTGATTATATTATATTATGACTGATTATATTATTCCAGTCTGTCGTTTATTTTTGTTCGGCGTTTTGATTCAAACTTTTTCTTTTCTTTCTCAGACGGATGCCAATGCGAGTTTCCTACGAGCAGCTCGTGCCGGTAACTTGGACAAGGTCCTGGAATATTTGAAGAATGGGACGGACATAAATACCTGCAACGCGGTGAGTTGATGCTTGTATGCGAATAAAGTGATCCCACGCATTTTCGAACGGGCGTCACGGAAAGAGAGGTGCGTGGCACTAAGAACACATAAGCCAATAGAACCTCTGTCTTTGGTCCCATGCAGCGACTGTGGATAGCCCGACAACACTGAGCACAGCTAGAGGTAATTGATGAGCTTTGAGTTGATGCCCGTCTACCTCTCTCTTGGCCACTGCGCATCTCAGAGGAAAAAGTGCAGCAGGCCTGCTGACCCGCTCTGCAGCGCATCACGTGTGTTATCACAATGGTAGACAACCAATTAGCTTTCACTACCGAAATTTCTTCTTCGGGACTTTACTGCGATATTGCTGTTTGTAGAGGTAACGAATTGTGGTGTTCTGCATAGCTCCTACCATCCGATCATTTGTGTCGGGCAGGGTATCGAGAATCTATTCGACCCCGAATGGTCGTATTACAGAGAAAGGGAGATAGAGGTTCTGGTGCTTATTTGTCTCTGGTGCCGCGCCACACCCTCTACCCACACGCACAAACTCTTAGAAACCCCATTTTGTTAATATCAGACTTAAGATAAGGAGGTGCAGTTCTATAAAAAATGTGAATAGCAATATCCACATATTTTTGGATTTTTAATATATTAATGCTTGTCGCGGAAATAGAAGTGTGCGACGCACTCGACCCATATGTTAAAACTCGTGGGAGCGCAATTCCGTCTATTTCTTTGCGGTAGATTCAACAAAAGTAAATTGATAAATAGAACAGCAGGTTTGAGGCTAGGTACAATTCCATTGTGGAAATAACAACACTCCAGTGAATAGGTCAGTATAAACGCCAGACATGCCAGCGGCATAGAACAAGTGGCGCTTGTTGCCATTGCTGCATTGAAACACTCGCAGGCCATATACAGTGTGAACAAACAACTAATATAGAAAACTAGAACCAAGAAGTTGCCATACCATTTCCCAGAAGGAGATGAACCCCTCAAATCCGGAAGCTACTGGCATCTGAAAAGAAAACGAACAATAAAATGACCATTAACATAACATGGCAAGGAGGACAAACATGGATTTGGTCCATCTGGACCCTTCTAAAATTCCAGGCATTACTTGTATATTCTGTTTAATTGTGTTTTTATTTAATTCTTTTATTTTCCAAAGAATCTTGCGTTTTCAGTATGAAAGACCCTTAGAAACTCACATTCGGATTCCAAGAAATCCAGTTCATAAAAAAATGAGATACGCTCTTTTTACCTATCCACCTGCTGCATGCTCAGAGACTTGAGCTGCACCGATTATTTTCGTAACCAGTTCACCATCTGTGCAAACGACACCGCGTGTGTTTCCAGCTGTGTTTATGATCGTCTCACTCTCATTTTTCTGGAAAAAATGTCGAAGCGAACAGAATAGAATAATGTTTATTAGTCAAACGGCCGTATGAATCACTTGAGCTTTGAGCCTTTTGAGCCCTTTGGGTGTACTCATCCTTTTCTTATCTTAAGGCCTTTTGGAGAAATCACCGTTAAGGTGTTTTCACACTGGATCAAGTAGTTACGTGATCCTTTCACACTTGTATATTTTCCAGTAACGTAGGAATGTAACCACATAGCTTAGCCGACTTCAGACACATATGTAACTAGGCTTCAGCTCTTTTTGGCCCTGCGCTAGGTAATTTTCCGAATTTTCCGAAACAAAACAATTTTTTTTTAAGAGGAAAAATCGCATACTTTATGATATAAATAATCTGTTTGTTCAATTCGTAGCATGGTGATTAGTAAAATAAATTTAAGAAAACAAATGATTAGGAGATATTCAGCAGGTGAGCGGCGTGTACATCAGTCTACTGCACACTCCTCAATTTTTGAAAACCTATACCAAACGCTGGATATATCTAGTGTTTAGTATATTCTATGCTCTAGGCTGGTTCCCCTATGTCAAATGCTGGATACCTGTTGGTGCCCTAACCCTGACCAGCTCCACTATGAAGGAATCCTGATCGGTTGATTTCTTCTGTATCCAGCATTTGGCATAGTGTATCCAGCGTTAGGTATAGGGTGTGCTAAATGTCAGATATACCCAGCGTTTGGCACAGGGCATCGTAAAATCAGGGGTTCGTGATTGACTGGGCAACAGTCAGTCCTGGACTGTTAAGTACTGCACTTTACCTAGATAAGTTACTATTTACTTGTCATCAGAACTGCTTGAATCGTCCAGACAATTCCACGTTCTGAAAAAAATTAAATAAACATATGTCCTAATTCAAGCGTAGTTCTGTTCCAAAGTGAAAGCTTTACGTAATGTGTGACAGATTTACGTATCGTAGGAAAGCTAATGTGAACTTACCTTGCGGGACTACTGCTTACTAGGGGCCTCTAGAATACGTGGAAGCCTTTCGTCCTACCCTCAAATCCCAAATATTTCGACCCCATTCTTCGGAGTCGTGCTTTTCGGAAGAACTTTCAGCTTTGCTTGTAACACGGCCGTTTTCCAGAACGTTTCTGGAATTCCAGAATATTCCGGCCAATTCCCAATCTGCAGGCGCCTGTTTCTTGTTTGTCCGAAAATATTTGGCTTGCGGGCGTGGCTAGAGTTGTTGGGCCTCCATAAAATCTGTCACATCATTTCAAAGACAAAGCAAACAAGGAAACAACCAAACTTTTTTTTCCACTTTGTAATGGTTTAGAAAAGCCGTTCCCGAAATATTACTATAGACGACCTACTAACCAAAACTTTACGAAAGAAATTAAAACATTCCCGGGTCATAGTGAAAAAAGCTTTAATTTTGTTTGCCGAATTTAAAAGCATCACCGGCCACCATTAAGATGCAACGAAAAATACCAACAAAAAGTCCGAAAATCTCGAGGAAAATCTTGAGGAAGAGGGTATGGATCTGCCCTTTGCAGAATTTGTCAGCCGTTTTCTCAAAGAATTCACTGAACCCTTGTATTGACAAGAAAAAAAACTAAGTAAAAACTGAATATTTGTTTTTGCCAACCAGTAGAAGTATAGCTGATTATAGACAAGCCTCTCAGCGCCTGAATAAGAGAGCGACTCTAGCCGTTCTGTTACAATATTTAAACCGATACTCTCTTCTGAAACTCCAATCCTCAGTTTGGATCAGTGAACCGGGTTACAAAGGGAGAAATCGAGGAAAAATGTGTCTTACGGTCAATGTCTGGATGCCTCTCATCCATGACCGGAGTTCTTGCCTGGAAGTGAGAAAACTAGGAAGGATTCCAGGACCTTCTCGTTTGTTGAGTTCTAGGTCCTGGGACACAACTTGTCCAAATTATGTCCCAGGTACTCCTAGGTTTTACCAGGGAACCATAAATTTCCTGTAATGACTCGCCATTCATGGGGCTTGTCAGTAAGCGATTTCTGATGCGATCTTGACCGACCAACCGGTAGTTCGAGAAATACCCACGGGGATAGAATACGCGACTATCCAGATAGACAAAATTTGGGATTGGCTGCTGGCGCCTTGAGGGAGGAGTCTCTTTGGCGCTCACGTCAAACGAGGCAAACAAGAACGCCGATTCGACCCAAGCGGAATTTTTGGAAAGTAGGAGTAGGTCGGACAACATAGCAACATAGAAGCATAGGAAATGACAAGCCCCCCGAATGGTGAGGCATTACAGGAAATTGAAGGGTCCCTGGTTTTACCCAGAAAACTTCTGTTTCATCTTCAACGTGGGACTACTCCACTCGTTGACCTTAATCTTCCTTAAACTCTTCAACGTCACCTACTCTTTCCAAAACAAATAATCGTAGAAACTTTAGACTTCAAAACTTGAATCTCCATTTCAACGGTTTAAACTATTCTTTAAACTTCGAACTCCCCATCGAAAACTTTTCTTCTGTGATTTCTACTTATAATTCTTATTTTCATTTGCATACATATTTTTTCTCCCTAAATCAAGAATTCCAACCCCAGCCAGACTACTACATTTGAAACCATGAAAACTACAAATATGTCAAAATTAAAATTTTCAAACAGCAATGTTTACTATATTTATCTTTTTGTATTTCCAGAATGGGCTGAACGCCCTGCACCTTGCGGCGAAAGAGGGGCATGTCCAAGTCGTCGAGGAGTTGGTCGCGAAAGGCGGATTCGTCGATGCGGCCACCAAGAAAGGAAACACCGCCCTGCATATTGCTTCTTTAGGTGAGCAAGTTTACAGAAATCGACCCTTTTCCCTCTTACTCGCTCCCTTTAGCATGGTTTTCACCTTCTTGTCTGAGAGTTCACCTTCTTCTATGCGCGCGGCTTTTGCCCAGAGCATACTTCTGACAGAAGGTGAATTTGACCTCGATTGTCCGAGTTTGAATCGCCTGGCGTTTAGCCTGATCAAAAATCCACGTTTCTAGATGTTCCTGGTCTCGGTACACGACGCCCCCCTGTCGTTCTAGCTTGAGCCGGAAGAGGACCCTTGCCAAGAAGGGTCGAAATATCGCTAGAATAAATTTTAGCTCACTTATTCAGTTTTGCACAGTTAAGTTATATGTAAAGGCCGTATATGTGTACATACATATATATATCAGTGTCATCAATTTACTCTATTCGCCGACCTAAATTACGACCATTCAATACATATATAATATATCAGTATCATCAATTTACTCTATTCGCCGACCTAAATTACGATCATTCAATACATATATATATATCAGATTCCTCTATTCGCTGACCTAAATTACAGTAATTCATCTTGGTTCACGTTCATCATTTTGCCATGGATCGAAGGATCGAACGGCTTGTTATGTGAGACTGCTTTGATCTGTTTTATAGTATACAGTGAAGATCGCTACTTTCCTGTAGGATATCCGTCGTCTTCGTACCTTTGCTGATGATTTAAGTCGCCGATTAAACCTCGCCCACTTTGCAGTGCTTTGGCGGTAATTTTTAAGCCGGAATTAAACGATTTTCGTCAGTCCAAAATGTTTTTTAAGTCGTTGGCGTTAAGGCGTAGTGTATAATGATAATATTATATTGCCAAAAATATGCCTGCACATAATTCGCCTAAAACTCTGTTCGTTGCATAGATTCTTTCGACGTAAGTTTGATCAAAGAATTCTTGAAAGCATTGATAGAATCGCTTATCACTACTTCCGATGGAAGGATGTTCTAACAGTCCGTCGATTACTAAGACCATCCATCACGGTTGTTAAATGTCAAATTCACTGGAAAAATGGGTACGTGGAAAATTTGCATTACTGTTTGGCTCTGTACTTACTAGCCCAAATAGAAGCCCAAGAAGTAGTGTTATTGACTTTTGTAGTCATGTAAGGTTTCCTTCACATTATTATTAGTGAAAGGGGGAGGATTTTTATTCCAAGATTATCCTTTTCGTTATTAAATTTCAAATTCATTGGAAAAACGGGTAGGGGGAAAATTTGCGTTACTAATTGCCTCTTTACGTACTAGCCTAAATAGAAGCGTAGGAAGTAGTGCTATAAACTATTGTTGTCATGTGATGTTTCGCTCACATAAATAGTAGTCAGAGGAGGGAAGACCTTATTTTAAGACCATCCATCGTGGTTTTTAAATGTCAAATTCACTGGAAAAATGGGTACCCGGAAATTTTGCATTACTATTTGGCGTTTTACGTACTAGCCGAAATAGAAGCCTAAGAAGTAGTGTTATTTACTTGCTTAGTCATGTAAGGTTTCTTTCGTATTATTATTAGTCAAAAGAGGGAAGATTTATACTAATACCATCCATCATGGTTGGTAAGTCTCAAATTCTTTTTAAAGCGGAAAATATGCTTTCCGATTTGGCTCTTTACATACTATCCCAAAAATAAGCATATGAAGAAGTGTTAATGATTTTTGTTGTCGCTCACATGTTTTGCTCACATTAATATTAGTCACGGGAGGGAAGATTTTGTACCAAAACCATTTATCATGGTGTTTAAATGTCAGACTCATTTGAAAATAAAACTTGGCTACTAAACCACGTAGTAACGCAAACATTTGGAATCAAAACACGTAACAAACGAGGGTCTGGCCAACTATCGTGGGATAATTGTCCGTTTAAAGACATATGTAATACCAAATAATAGCAGGCGAGTTAATTGGGGGTTCCGAGCTGTGTGTTAAACTTGGGGGGTCTTGAAATGGTAGGCTAGATGTTATTATTGATATTTTTTTAGTAGTCAAAGTTACGACCTTAAAGGACACCTCTTACTACATAGTGTTTCTTCTCAGATGTTCTGAGTTTTGTTGACCACTTTACAGCTTAGCCATGCTTATAGAAAAGTACACACGGCTTCGGCTGTTTTAGCCTCTTGCCATGTCCCTTGCCTTGGATGACAATATTTGCAAAGTTTGCATAACCGGTGTTCGGACGAACAAGCTCCTCGCTAACAGTGACCGGGCGCCTGATGCATAACGCAAAGAGAACAAACATGGCAGGCGTGATAATTTGTTTATGGCTAATAGAGGAAATAAGATACACTTATGAAGTGAGGAAATCTCGGGAATGAGGATGGATGGAAATACTACTGAAGTAGCATGAACACGTAACCTTGAACTTGTTATTTGTTATGTTAGTACTTTTTATCTGTTTATTATTACATTTGGCGTTAAGCTTGTAACAGATGCCTCGCAAAGTTCACATTTTGGGAAAAACGGACCAAGTGAGCAGAGAAGCAGAATTGAGCAGCATGTAAAGTTTAACTCATTTATCTTTTCAATACATTAAGTCCCTCGTTAAGTCTAACCTCGTTTATCTTTTTAGCTGGTCAGTTCGAGGTCGTCCAGGTGCTAGTCCAGAACGGTGCATCAGTCAATGTTCAGTCTCAGAATGGATTTACTCCCCTGTACATGGCCGCCCAGGAAAACCATGACTCCGTTGTGAGATTCCTTCTAGCCAACGGAGCGAATCAGAGCCTGGCTACTGAGGTAATTAATTTCGCAAATTGCTCCCCTGTCTTTTTTGAGGGACTGTTGTGTCTGAGCTCTTTTCTGGTGAATCACCCAATTCAGTTAATTAGAAAAAGAAATAGAACACGGTTTTCTTCTTAACATGATCCTCTGTTTGATACTCTGTACACCCACATTAGATAGTAGGTGCATTTTTGTTCATGGTTCTCAGGTCTCAGTTCTCTGGTCTCAGTTCTCTGTTTTGCCAAAAATTGATGTTTTCGTTCACAGTTCTCTGTTCTCAGTTCTCTGGTGGATGGTCACCAGAGAACTGACTAGCGAAGTCAGTTATCTGGTGAGGCTTATCCACCAGAGAACTGAGAACAGTCAGTTCGCTGGTTGACGTAAAAACGAACTCAGGTCTCTGTTCTCAGTTCTCTGGCGTGCGAAAAAACACAAAAATTACTAACTGGCAGGAGACCAGAGACCAACCAGAGAACAAAAATGCACCTAGTGTTACTAATCCAATTTTTTTTTCCAAGTTTCAACTCTTTAACACCGCGTTGTATTTTCGAAAAGTAAAAGATCCAACGGCGTTTATTCCTTCTAGCAATTTTCCTTCTTCTTCAGATCGGTAAATGGTAGATTTGTTTCACCGGTATCTCTGTCCAAACTGCTAGCCGAGAACCTTGACGATAAGACCAAGACGTCCTAAAAAGCGTCAGTCATGACAAATTTACCAATGAATAATGCTGTAAGGTGGATGAAAACGCACGATATTCATGTTTCCGACTAAGAATGGACGGAGAAATCAAGGAATTATATTGCTGTAGAGTTACTTTAAGAGTTTTCTTGATCTTTCAAGTTCAAGTTCTTTTATTGTTTGGAAATACATATTATAAAATAAATACATAACGTCCCCAGCAGGAAGACTGGCTCGAAAGCCGGGCGACACACATGATAAACGAACAAACCCAGAAGAAACGGATGCCATCACACTTCTCACTCCATCTCATACCCCCAAAAATAATATTTACCAAAAAATTTGTATTTTATAAATAATTAATTATCCGATAGCTGAACGGCCGGGAGCTACTCACTAATATTCATTAATAAGTATAGCTTTAATTTTAGTTTTTAATGTTATTCTAACTGAGATTTAGTTTTTAATGTTATTCTAACTCAGATATTCTAACTGAGTATTTAGCAGCTCAAAGTTCGATATTCTTCAAAGTAAAGTCGAAGGCCTAAAATATCGCGTTTGTTATTTCTCAAGCTCTACGTATCCTCCAGCACATATATTTCCTGACCAATCCCTCCCGCGTAATAACAATGTCGATATCCTGAATTATAAGAGGGTGCTAAGTGACCGTGTCGTAGAGGCGTCCGGTGACCCAGTCTGTGAGAGACGTTTTGGCATTCTGCCCAGAAGCACGGACGGGATACAAAGATTACTGACCGCTGCCGTGTAACTCGTAGTACTAAGACAATAAAAGAATCTATGTTTTGGTCAGGGGCTTTAGAGGAGTATTGAGGTTACCGGGCTTCAAGAATTGCTTATTATGGGAGGGGTCGCCGAACAATCGTGCTAGGAAAAGGGTTCTCGATGTGATGAAATATCACCGCCCCCTCATTTCAGAGCTACACCTGCAAGGTTTTGTTGTCCATTTGGACAAAGGACCTCGCAGTGCGTGTTTGAATTACTCGAAGAACGTTTTCTCAATCTTGGCAAGGGTCTTCGGTCATAATCCTGTCGTCAGGTTTCGGATTTTGATCCGCTTTTGACAGGATCTTGTTTAGTTGATTATTAATGCCGTCATTTTCGTACGGTTATTTAGACAGAGTGAAGTTCAGCATGAGCTTGATAGAATACAAGAAAAAAAAAAACGATCGGGGTTTTTGTTGATAGCTAATTATTCTTTTAAGATGTTATGCGAGGGATAAATACAATTTCGAATATTTCCGCTGCACTTCCGGCAACCGTCTTCAGCGAAGAACAAACTAAATTACATATTTTAACACAATAGTAACAGAGGAAATGACGCGGATTCGACAAACCATAATATGACCAGAAGAACGATGCGGACTACGAGAAAATAAAAATACCCAGTGTGCGTTAAAAGGGGGGGGGGGATGAAAGGGTTAGGTGAAACCTAGGATCTGGGCCTCTGTACGAGTACGAAAAAACTTGTGTGGTCACTGGAGCTTGTAGTTGCAGTTTGAGCGTCCCATGTGCTTATTGTTCGCTTCGATTCTGTTTTGACTCCCCATGTCGCGTTTTTGCTGGCGCATGTTCTTTTATTGTCTAATGACTGACACTCATTCCATCGCGTCGCCGGCTCGGCAGGTGAGCGAGTCCGGCTCCTTGTTGACCTGAGGCCAACTGGCGCGTGAAACGCCGCAAGAGCAAAAAAGATAGTTGCGCTTTGTCCAGCACGGTGTTGGGATTATACGCAACTGTAGCCTATCCATTATAAGGACGATGCATTTTTGCTTTAAGCCAGGTAGATACTTCCCGGATTTTTTTTTTATTCTGCGTGGTAACGGAAAAGTCTGGAAGAATTGCAGGTAGAAAAAAGTCCAGCCAAGAAATTTTGAAGAAATCTGTGTTTTAAACTAGGCTAAAGTGTGAAAAATAGGCATGTCCTAGGCAATATTCCCTGCAAGCAGTCAACGTAATGTCAGATTCCCTCTAAAATTTCAGCCTTCACACGCAGAACGTGAATGCGCCCTCAGTTTCCCTTCTTTAATATTTGCTATGATAGCCCAGAAATCATAATGATCTATCGCAATAGGCTGTTTTAAACTAGGCTTAAGTGTGAAAAATAGGCATGTCCTAGGCAATAGTCCCGGCAAGCAGTCAATGTGACGTCAGATTTCCTCTAAAATTTCAGCCTTCACACGCAGAACGAGAATGCGCCCTCAGTTTCCCTTCTTTTAGTATTTGCTATGATAGCCCAGAAATCATAATGATCTGTCGCAATAGGCTACCCCGCATTAGACATCTTTGCTCTTTACTCTGACTTTATTCTCCAGCGTTCCGAAACGGGATACGCCACGGACAGTACTATCGATTTCCAGGAACGTTCTTGGAAATCAGTCCAATCTGATGTGGTTCGCCGCTCTCCTGGAACATTGCATGCTAATGAACCGAAACAATACTTCTAGAAAAAGGGATCGATTCACCTTTGTAGTTCTTTCAAGAACTTGGAAAGGCATCAAGGACGCCCCAAGGTTTCGGAAGTTCATCGACTCGGCCAAGTAATCAATATAATAATGATAATAATAGTACAAAAATATAGTACTATAAATGCAGTAAACAGACTTCCGCCTCTGCAAAACGATCTAGGAATTTCTCTGGGCATGGTTGAACTAAATGTAAGATGGGTCCACACACGCTTTGAACTTATTTATGGTTTCTGCGTTCGCAACGCTGTCAGGAACTATCCGATTATTGAAGTCCCATCTTCTGGTGTCTTTCTCAAAATTTCTCAAATTCAGATCGTTTATTCATTGAGAATCTTACTCACGGCATGTGCCGACTAACTAATTCCAGCGTCAACATATAAATACACATCAATATATATATATAAAAAGCGTAACTGCCTAGTCAACTGCTGTTTCAGTTTGCGTCAAAACAACAGAAAAAACAAAAAATAATCACACTATACTAAACGGTCAATCCTCTAGTCTGATATTAATGATAATGATAATAATAATTTTATTTTTGCACACTGAAGTTAAAAACAGTGTAGTATGGTACATGAAAAAAAAGGAACAAACACAACGGAACATAACTCAGACACTTCTAATACAAGAGAAAAAAGCATTATCCCAATGGAACTCATCGATTTTCTGAGCCGAGCGGAGTTCAATACCTGACACTAGATTCGAGGTCGGGAAACGCGAAAGTCCGAATTAGCCACGAGTTGCTTGTTCTTAGTGGAAGACCAAGCAAATATTTTCCGAGACGGAAGAACTGGAAGGAAGGATTGCCATAATAATAATGACAGACCTTCAAAGTTTTTATTAGGTCACCACGGAGGAATTAATAAGCTAAACTGGGCAGTCGTTGGTTTCCAGACCGGTTTTCATAAGACCAATGGCGAACAACGAAAACGGTTTTCGTTGTTCTTCTCTGCACTTATCCAGTGACCATCCTTGTTATAAATGGCCTTGTTGTTGTTACTTATACTGTACTTACTTATGGCAAGGGCCCACGATTTGCCTGAAGGGCCACCTCAGGGCCACCTTCTTCCTTCGTCTTTCATGGAGCGAATCATGTATGTCACTGCGTATCCTTCAGAGACCCAGCGTTCTTGAAATGTAGTTAGATCCTCTTTTTTACGCTCGTGGGCCTCGTGGCTCATAAAAACAGGCCAGCCTTCTCTTACTGATGTGCTGAGGAAAGAGATGGGACATGTCCTTCATATGGAAGGGAGCCGCCTTCCTCGGACTGACGGTCGAGGAGGCCAGACGGGAGAGAAACAAGGCCGTCCGGAAAACATATTATGAGGAATTTATGACCGAGATCTGAGGACAGCTGGTCCCCTGAATGGGAGGTCATCAGACGCTGCACCATCGCGTTAGGGCGAGTGGAGAAGCGTCGTCGACGCCCTGAGCGCCAACGGCGGCTCTGGACGAATTCAGGCAAGGTGGCTCACTCCAAGCCTTCTTTGCTCGGAACCCCTTGCTACCGTGAATTGAAAACAGTGTATTATTTTTTTTTCTAGGACGGTTTCACCCCCCTTGCTGTGGCCTTACAGCAAGGTCATGACCGAGTTGTATCGGTTCTTTTGGAAAACGACACAAGAGGAAAGGTCAGATTGCCGGCTCTGCACATTGCTGCAAAGAAAGACGACTGCAAAGCAGCTGCTCTTTTACTGCAGGTAAGCACATTATTTATTTATTCGTTTTCCTTAAATTAAGGAGTACAGAATATAAATTACAAAGAATATAAATTATTAAGAGACTCGTTTATTTGTTGATTATTTTGGTATTAACCCCTATGTAACGGGCCACGGAGCTTTGTAGAGGTCGAAACTTTATTTGTTCATTTATTTTGAATTTAATAAAACTGAACTGAACTGAAAAACAAAACCTGAATCAGCTAATCCATTTAGTGACACCAAATACTGTACCAAATACACATGGTTTGGACAACTAAATTAAATTGTTTAACATGTTACATTGTTCAGTTGGGTATGGGTTTTAGGTTTGGAGGGTTTCCGATGCGAAATAGATGTCCGTGGCTGTTTTAGTTCCACTGGTTCGCGGGTAACTTCCCATATTCGATATCCGAGGTCGCTGCGGTCGCACGGGTAGTGTCAGAGCCGTCAGACCCAACCTAAAAAAAATCCCCTTTTTGGTGATCTATGGTGATCCACGTCAGAAGGTATGGTGCAAAATTCAAACGCGCCAAAACTCATGCCACTTTGATGCCATTTTGTTGTAAATGGTTCTGCCATCTAGTCCGCTTTTGACCTCCCATGTTTTGTCAAGAGAGAAGTCTACGGCTTTTGTTGATGATTTCTCCTCACGTTATCTCCGTCTATTCAAATATTTAAAGCACGCGTGACATTAGAGACGATTCTTCTGCGCTTTTTGGTATGATCGATCAAACAACCTTCATGGATCTCCACAGATCCCATGAAAATAGTCTTCCTCGTCTCCGTATTAGCATTCTGGAGAGTCCCGGAAACCTCGCTAATATAACATGTCCCTCCTGAGCGATTGAGATCGATCGACTTGCATCTGTTTCAGCTCTTTTGCTAAACTAGGTTCAAGGGGTGAATTGCGCTATTGATTCGCCTGGGTTAGGGGGACAGGATCTTTATTTGTTGTATGAATGTAGGCCAGTGAGCACTTGCTCGCGGCATATCGGTTTCTAATACCTAACACCTCAGTAACCTTTGTAACTTTTCCTTTGCGTCTCGTCCTTTTGGTGGAATAAGAGCCTTAATTAAGTCATTAACTTTAATTAATATCAAGATGATTCTCGTGTCCTCACTGTTTCCTTGACCTCTTTCCGATGAAATTATTTTGGACGAGATTGAAAATGCTGACGAAAACATTGTTAGTTTTTGTGTGATTTTGAAAAGACGTAGGATGTGTGTGGGTGTATTTACACCCACACACAAGGGCCTCACGACTGCTCACGTTGAAGTCGTTCCACTGCAACCTTCTTCTCCCGAAGATGTATGGTTTTGAACAATATTCAAAGTTTAACTGAAAAGCCAACTTATTTGTGTGTCATTTAATTGGATACACTGAATTATTTGGATTCTGCCAAGGGATTTTTTGATTTTCCACTATCTGCTCTAGTTATGATGCTCAGAATATCTCCGGCCGTCCCCACAGCGTAAATTCTACTATGACGCGGGAAATGTTAATCTCAACAAAAATGCGGATTTTCAGTGGGCAGTGGTGAGATTGGTGACGATTGCTTAGTGCCTGAACAAAAAAAAATGATAAATCTTTCTCGTAAGGCATACAACAAAAATACAAGCGCATAGAGGCACCACAAATCACACGGAAATTCCACTATTTGAAAATCGATTATTCGTGAGTAGCGGAACAACGAAGTAACTCATTTTCAGCGGGTCTTCAAGCCAATTTAAGTGAATAAGTGATGGGTAACTAGATTGTCCTATCCCAGCCCTTTTCGGTTAAACTTTAAAGGACACCTTGCATTAAGTTTGTGTCCGCTCCGGTATTTGAAGGTTATTGATTATTTTGAAACTCAGCTCTGCTTACAGCATATCACACAAAGCTTCGTGTGTTTAGCCTCGCTCTCCCCCCCCTGGCTTGGACGATATACCCGGTAAATTGTGTTGGACGATTTCACATAAAAAATTTCCCCGGGGCATCACCACGATTTTTTTTTTTAAAGAGCGCTGATTTATTTTTGACTGGCGTGGCATGGCAACACTGGAGAGGCGGCGGCGTCGTAGAGTAATATGCAATAGTGAATAATTGATCTGCAAAGGTGAACCATTGTCGATATTCCTTCAGCCCAGGCTGATTGCGAATCATATTTGACAAAGCAAAACGCATAAGTCAGCTACATTTTATTGGAGCTATATTTCGGCCCTTCTTGGCAAGGGTCCTCTTCGGGCTCAAGCTGGAAAATAAACTTGTTATTTTCGAAGACAAATTAATTTTCCAAAAACTAAAAAAATAGACAAATTCATTTTCCAGCTTAAGCGACTTGAGCCTGATGTCGTTACGAAGATAATGATAATGATGAAGACGCGCGGAAACGTCGTTGATTTCATAACCGAAAACAGTTACTTACAAAGATTAATTAGCTTTTGTTTTTCAGAATGATCACAACCCGGACGTGACGTCGAAAAGTGGATTTACGCCCCTGCACATTGCAGCCCATTACGGAAACGAAAACATTGCGAATCTTTTAATTACGAGAAATGCTGATGTCAATTACCCCGCAAAGGTGAGGAACTGATTTTCTTCTTTATCGAAATTAATCGCACGAATCGCCCCACCAGCTAAGAACGGCAATGCAGCACCACCCACAGAACCAAGATGGAGCTATTAAAGACGTATTCTCGCCGTTACGCGAGGACTGCGCGGGGAATCAAAGGGAGCGGTGAGAATAGAGGGAGTCATTTCTCGCAGACTCCGCGGGCGGAAAACAACGAGAACGCGAGGAATGCTTCTAAAATAGATTTTGTTCGAAACAAAAAAATATGCAGTTGACGAAAGTCCAGTGTCCGGACCTGGTTCGATTTCCTGCGTTGAGTCAAATTGAACTTCAGGCTCCGCTCCTGGTGGTTCCCTTCTGCCAATCTCCCAAGGTTCAGCTTTGCAACCATACTTCCCCAGAACCCAGAAACTTTCGTTTCCGGAAAAATACCCGCGTATTTGTTTCCTGACAATAAATTGGTTTGTTTAAAAAAAAAGCTTTTCAGTGCCTAACTGTCAGGCAGTGAAATATTCCTTAATTCCTTAATATTCCTTAACTCAACGAAAACAAATTACTTGAAAAAAGGAAAAGAAAGAAAGAAAAAAGAAAGAAAAGAAGGAGCTTGACTCACCCGGTCGGATTGGAGTTACGTCCGCGGATCACTGGTTGGCATCGTTGGTGGTTGGAAAGAAGGGAGAGAGAGAGAGAGATCGGTATACTTAGAAACTATCTTAGAACAACTAAATTCAGTTTCTTACAAATCATAAATAACAAACATACGTAACAATCACACACTACGATTCAGCATTGAAAGCCAGCGAGACACAAACGAGTTCCCGTGACGATTAGCGATAATAAGATCTTAAAGTACCATTTTACTTATCAATGTACGTCTCTAATAGTTCCATCCATTCTCATTTCCAAGATTTTCTACTTCCTATCTAATGGTGATGATGATGATTTTATTTTTAACTCGTCAAAATAAGAACAAAGCACGAAAACGGAGTAAATAATAGAGAAAAAAGAAAAAGATTGGAAAACACGAAGGAGAATTACCTTACAAAATACACAATATAACTTTTACCCTAAAACTTATCCATCGTAACGTCACTGCGCTGATTTTGCATTGCATTCCAGTCCATTTATTAATTGCTACATCCATACTCTAGAAAATTTTAAGTCACTGGAGGATTGAAACACGACTTCAGCCATCAGAAATGACCATTTGATTTCCAGAAATGCTGTATTTATTCTTTTATTTTTATTTTTAACTTCTTTGCTTTCGATCCTTGTCCGCTCTCGACCTTTACTGACCTTTACCATTTAGTTCCTGTATCTGTTTACCTGATTTCCGTTTGAGTATCAGTTTCAGAAAGTTATAAGTCCCTTACTCAGTACATTAACTTCTCCAACCTTTCCCCGGAATTGTTTCATTTCTAGACGAGCAAGTGCCGTTGCCACTGCAGTCCATTTATCGATTTTTTCCTTTGACGCCCATGTTTTGTTCCTTTGCTATGGCGAATTTGGGAAAGAATGTTCCCAGACCAGGATCTGGTGGGGATACTATTTGGAACCATCCTGCCGCTATTTAAATACGTCCTAAATATGGGATAATGTTCTATTATTTGGGCTTTCTGACGCATAGGAAAATATAGCTGTGGGAAAAGGGAACCTTCTAGAATTGTTTGTGAAGGAAATTGTCAAGGCCAGAATGAGCGCCAGAGTAAGCGGAGAAGAATGTGAACCATTTTATTATCACTAAGTGTAACAACTTCTTTGTTATTTGGAACTGACCTGAAATTGGTATGTTTAATGATCGGGGACCTTTTGTGAGCCTTTTAATTGGTAGTTACATCAGCAGAATCCCCTGTTATCAGTTGTCTTGTCAGTAGCTGAGGTGTTCTAAGAAGAGGTGTTTCATGGTTTTGCTTCACCATATTCAAACATGGAATCGTCCGTCGAAAAGTCATCGGAAGTAATATACCTCTACTGTAAAGTAGAGGTTGTGCCTTCTTCTAAGTTGCGCCTTCCCTCCATCGCATATAGAGTTTCTGGAGGAGACTTAATTGAGATATTCAAATTAATTAACGAAAGTTACGACAACTTTGAAGTGACCGATTTAAATTGGGCATTCGTTCAAGCTTGAAAATCAGGATAACAAGGATGGGTACAAGTGGAGTTTCGATAAATAATATTGTTGGTCCTTGGAACAGCCTTATCGTAGATGCGGTCAGTGCCGAGTCGATCAATAGTTTAAGTGAATTATAGATAGGAGATAGTACGGTTACTCCGAATTTCTCCGGGTTATTTGGAGGCGAAGGCCTTTTCTGTTGCATTATATTATTATTATTAATTTTCTTACCTTTCTTGCAGCATCATATTACACCACTACACGTTGCCGCCAAGTGGGGGAAAGCGAACCTGGTGTCCCTTCTGTTAGAAAAGGGAGCCAACCTCGAAATCAAAACGAGAGATGGCCTGACGCCTCTTCACTGCGCTGCAAGATCTGGCCACGAATCAGTTGTAGACTACCTAGTTCAGAAAGGAGCACCGATCTCATCCAAGACCAAGGTTAGCAGTGTTTTTTTCAGTTATCTTTTTTTTCATCTACGTAACAACTTTTATTTTTTGTTCCTCGTTATTTTATTATCATTCAAGGTCAAAAGAGTTTACAATAAATTAAATTTTTTTCACTGTTACCCTATTTTTTTTAAGCAGCTATGGCACTCTTTATATCGCTCCGCGCTATAAAAATATAATTGATTTTCGTGCGTGGTTGAGAGGTTTTGAGTTTCCGCGCCTTACAAGCGCAATCTCTTAAATCGTGTCCGCCGAGAAAGCAAAGAAGCCATGACAAGCGCTAAGAAAAAAAACAAGGAAATCTTCGAAGCGCTACCGAGAGGAAGACAGACATTTTAGTTTGTGAAGCATCTCGCGAAAATAAATCACAATTAGTTCCCATTGTACTCAAAAGTCTGTGTCTAAAACTGGACTTCTTAATAATTATAACCTTTAATCCCTGAATAGCTCACATAAATTACTCGCTGGTGTCGAAGACACTTGGACAAAAAAATCACAGCATAGAATTGGTGAACGAAGAAGGGTATGAATGACGATATAGGTGCCGGTCGGTTGAATGATTGTTCGGGCGAATATGTCTCGTAGAGTTAACAGTTGCAGTGTTAACTTTGGTGTTGGGTTCGGTGCTTCGTGGTCCGGTAATATCGTTTGTGGATTCTTAATCCTAATCCCGTCTTCAGTCAGGGGCGGATCCAGGGGGGGGGGGGCGAGGGGGGCGATCGCCCCCCCTAGACGGACTAAAAAGTCTCGTTTTAATGCTGTTTTAGATCAAGCGCACATGAATTTGCAGATACGTGGAACTGCTTTGTCGTTAAAATGTGGAGTTGGTGGTACAGAACAGAGAATTTGTGCTCTCAAAATGATGAGGGGAGGTTGTAAAAACGTCAAATTTTTTTCGGCCTGCAGGCCGAAAAAGAAGGGTCGAGAAAACAGTTTTATCAAAGCATTCGCCCCCCCTAGAGTCGAACGCTAGATCCGCCCCTGTCAGTATTAGCTTCATACAAACCCGCCCTATGTTGTGGGCCATGGTGATTGCGAGACAAGATCTCAAGCATTCGATATATCCCGTCCCGTTACGTTCTAGTACGAAAGATAACATAAAATAAAAAACCCAGTCCACATATTTGTTATTTTCATATTTTTATCTGAAATTAATAAAAATGTCATTACTTCACTGATAATTCGTTATGCTCATAGAAGGAATTTGAGAATCCCGGCGTTGCGGAACTGTAGAACAGGGAGGCAGGTGATCAGCAAAGGGGTTAGACAACCTTCAATTAGAAAACTGAACAAAGTGATAGTTTGTGATGTCGTGTCGCTGTTTATAACGCTTTGGTGAAAAAAAAGAGCTTGCGTGAATCTTGAAAAAAAAAAAATAGACTTGGTGTCAAGCGAAAACAGCATTTTTTGAGACCGTCTCTAAGCTAACAATCTTCTCTTTTAGAATGGTCTCGCACCACTCCATATGTCCGCTCAGGGAGATCATGTGGAAGCAGCCCGCGTCCTATTGGTCCACAGAGCCCCAGTTGATGACGTCACAGTAGATTACCTCACTGCTCTCCACGTATCAGCGCATTGCGGTCATGTTCGTGTTGCTAAGCTTCTCTTGGATAGAAAAGCCGATCCGAATTCCCGAGCGCTAAACGGATTTACCCCACTGCACATCGCGTGCAAGAAGAATCGAATAAAGGTAAATTGAGTTTAACGTTTCATTTGATTTCCCCGGGAGTTCATAGGCTTCATTAGGCTGAAATGAAAAGGCGCGAAGTCCTGGTTACGGGTTATGGGTTTATGGGCAAATATGCGTTATGGCGCTTTCACACTGACGGATGAACGGATGTGGAAAATTCGACGCAGCGCAAGATAGATAGATAGATATCGTTTTTTATTCTTCTCGAACTATCGTGGTAAATCTAGATTTGTCGAAATCGTCAGTATATACAAATGTAAACACTAATAACGCAGACTTTACGCGAGTGCAATGCAAGCGTTTTGCGTTTTCAGTGTGATCGCCCCTTTAGCTGCATGGGTGTACGGGAGAACCCGACCGATAGTTTTTTGTCGGAAGTAGTAAGGATACTGGGACAACTGACAATAACACGAGATTGAGATTGGGGACACCATAGCCTGGATTTCTTGCTTTTGTTTGTCTTTGCCATCAGTATGTATAGAACAGAACAGAATAGAACAGAATATATTACCAAAAAAAACCCGTGGGCCATGGCAACAAAAGTTGTATAAATAAATGAACTTACTTCTACAACTAACACACTCCTCTTAACCTAGGAATCTTGTTCTATGCTCCGTCGCAAGCCTCAAATAACGTCCAAAATTTTCACAGTAACAAAACACTCATCCTTCATCATCCTTACCATCCATTCTTCATTAAATACTCTCTCACTCTCACCAAATACCTCCTTTCTCCATTCATTCAATTCCACACATTCACACATCAAATGAACTACGCTTTCTGTAGTACTGTAGTATACTGTAGACTGTATCAATTCCTTTACCTGGTACTGTATAGTTTTGAGAGGATTTCTATAGTTATCACCACATCAAGTTCATAGCTATTTATTCGGCACTTTGCTTACCAAATCTGCATTTGTCTATTATTTTCCTAAAGAGTATTTTTTCAGGTTGTTGAGCTTCTTCTCAAGCATGGTGCATCTATCGAAGCCACAACAGAGGTAAGAGAAAATACTGAAATCAATTTGGTTCAAGGCTATTATCACTAAAAAAAAAAAAAAAAAAAAAAAAAAAAAAATCAAATAAAGGTTATTAGGTTATAAGGACAGTTAACCCCTCGCATGGCCCTTCATACTAGCCTCCAGTGAAAAGGCAAATGATTATGCTATCTACGCATGGTCAAAACACCGTGACCTGTGGTTCTTGCGATGGGTTATTTGCTTCGGCTTTCGTCAATATACTTGATTTCATCGTGAACAGGAAACGACATAAAAATGTACAATAAAAAAGAAAAGATCGACGTAGCTAAATAATCCGGTAGGCCACCCGGAAAACCCGATCCGTCCTCCCTGTTCTATGGCAACTGCCTTTTTACTTGGATTGTAACACGGAAATCGCCTGTCTTGGACGAACCTACCCTCTTAGAAGATGTCAGCGAGCTCGGGAATATCTTTTTGGAAAATTCGCTGATAGCCTGAGTAAAGTGTTGTGTTAAAACACCCCAAGCTCAAACCCCAGATACAGCGCCGTGGTTCAGAGGCACTTCGAGCTGTAATAGCCTTCGAAACCTAAATAAAAATGGAATATAGTGCGTTCCACCACAGACGCTTTCGTTTAGGATTTTGTAGTGTGTCTGGGGACTGAAGACGCATCGGCAGCGAAAGGAAAGGAGTGGTCTTTGTGATGGTGATGATACTAAGGACTCCTCGTCCGTGGGAACTCGAGGCGATCAATGGTTTCTGGCAATCCCAAGCGAGGTGTCTGTTTATTCCTAACCACTAAACATAGTTTTGATCTTCCAGAGCGGGCTCACCCCTCTTCATGTGGCTAGCTTCATGGGATGCATGAACATCGTTCTCTTCCTGCTACAGAATGGTGCTGGACCAGACATACCAACAGTCCGGGGAGAGACACCACTGCACTTGGCTGCTAGAGCCAATCAGTCCGACATTGTCAGAGTTCTTCTGAGGAACGGCGCCCAAGTTGACGCTAGAGCACGGGTAAGAATTGCAGTCTAGACTAGTTTTCCCACTATCTGCTCACAAGTCTCAGTAGATACAGTCGAATGTTTAAGCATTCGCGCATCCAGGTGGCGAGCAAAGGGATTAGCCAATTGATAGAAGCAACCCGGGGAAGTGAAATATCTGCTTATTTCAGTGGTTGTGGCACTTGCATGAAAGAAAAATGTTGCTGGTGTCACAGTATTCAGAGAGGAGCTCGTTTAGAGCAGAAAACAGCGTTTTGAGGTCTTCTTAAAAATTACGCTCATACTATACTGGCATGTCCCCGACGTTGGAACATTGCTCTTTTTTGTTTTGACAGAGTCTTGTTTCGTGTTGCTAAAGGGATCAGGCAGCGGAACGTTTTTGATTTGCGGCTACATCACTTTTTGGCCATAGAATGGAGGTCTGGAAATGTCTTCTTCCGCCAACGGATAGAAAAAAGCGTTCAAGTCGCTCTCCAGTCAACATCCAGCAGTGGGAACGAACGCACTTGATGGATGGACGACAACACGTTTAGACTCTTTAGATATACTTTTCGCTGACTCACAACTCGGTGACTTAAACTTCCTTTTTTCTCAGGAGCAACAAACCCCTCTGCATATCGCCTCTCGGCTGGGAAACGTCGATATTGTTATGCTTCTTCTTCAGCACGGTGCGGCAGTTGACGCCACCACTAAGGACCTCTACACTGCACTTCACGTGGCGTCGAAGGAGGGCCAGGATGAGGTACTATTGACCAAGAAACTCATTAACAGAATCATTAGGGAGTATATCATTGAGAGGATAAAGGACGCAAAGCCCGAATTGTTTGTTTGACAGTAGTTCTGTTTTGTTCTGCGTGAAGTGCCTTTAAGTGTTTAGGGGTGTGGAGGGGGGGGGGGAGGGGGGTATGAGTATGTTATATTTAGCCTGTTGACAGAAGGGGTAAATGAACCAAAGGGTCGCAGTTGGAATGGACCCTAGATTAATTAATGTTTGTTAAGCACAACACGCTATTCACTTTTCGTCGAAAGCCAACTTAGGCTAATTAGTTTTAGATTGGCTGGTTGGATGAGATTCAGTAGCCAATCAGAAACCGGCAAGCATTCTGCCATCGAAAGTGACCTTTTCGGTGTGTGTAATTCTTAGCTCTACCGACGTTATCTTTGCTCAAATGTGGTTTATTTTCATAACTGACTCTTTCCTTTGTATCTTGAAAGACCCACAATTTTGCTTGTCCGATATTACGTACGATTGCTTCGGTATCCGTTCAGCTGCTTTGCTTTTGCTTATACCTATCGCCCTCCTATGGTTCTATTTGCGCCTCTATAACATATCGTGTTTGTTTCATGAGCCAAAGAAGTTTATGTTTAGGAACAGTGACAATCCTTACCGTTACTCGCCCCTTAGAATCTGGAACACATTGGCCCTTATTAACATGTTTCCTGACCTACATTCGTCTTTTTAATTAGTTTCCTGACCATCACTTGACCTCCCTCCCCAACAGATTAGGTTGAAATAGTTCTAGTCAGATCTGGTCATTACTCAGTTACCTCTTTCAAGTCTACTGTCAAAAGTGTGATAACGTTTAACACATGGATGCGCATCTTTGTGCTAAATGTTGTGTTGGATGCCGATAATATCAGCGTCGTTACCCTTTCAGCTTTAAAGCGAAATGTAAATTAAAACGTAACGAAACATAAATGTTATCGGCGTCTAATATAACGTTTCAAAATGGTGCGCATCTATATTATGAAACTTCTGACAGTGCGACAAGTTGACTTACCTTTATTCCGTGTAATTTCTTGCTTCCTTTCTTTGCCATTTCGTTGCCATTTTCCTTTTTGTTTCCCTACTTGCTATTTTGTACATCTGCCTTTAGACTGGTTCTTACTGCTCAGATTTTATAATCTTCACTAAAAATCCAAGTGTGGATGGTATTCTATATTCTGTCGTTTGCTTCTTTTTTGAAAGTCGACATGATTTTTTGAAGAAAATCTGGCCAGCTTTGGTGGCACGATTCTAAATCTGGTCGATGTCACAAAATTCTAAATCTGGTCGATGTCACAAACGGCAGCTGGAATCTGGGCAGTGAGACCTTACTGTGTATATCTTCGTTGATTTGTAGACATTGAGTTAGAGTAAACAGGTTGACAGTTATCGTATAGTCCATGAAGCGTCTGCTGGAGTTGCGTTCTATTCTCAGTTCCAGTCTGGTTATTTGTGGGTGATAAAGGAGATGAAGCCTGTCCCTGTCTATGCACGAAATTAAACCATACAATTTTAAACCACAGCCTTCGGGGGATCGTCAGCGGAGGAGATTTTTCTTCACAGTTAGCAGCCACTGGGAGATGTAAAAAAGAAATCCATACCGAACTCTATCGAAGAAAAAGCACAAACTGCCAGGAGCGCCGCGGAACGCGCCCAAAGCAGATATAACGTGACAGATTGGTTTCATAGGAGATCTGATAGAAAGATAGAAAGTTTATTGTAAAAATTGACTGTCGTGGTTGTGCTAAAAAACCAAATTTGCGAGCATTGTCAAAAAACAGAAGAAAATACAATTTATGTGTCTAATGTCAGTACACTTAAGAATCTGTTACGCTTCATTGAAAAATTTCACGAACTCTGGAATAAAACTGTTTGCATAATTAGCGTGTTTTGTAAGTACAGGACAGAGCTTGGGTATCCTAGAACTTACCACTCTTTCTAGTCGATTTCTAACTTTTTGGTAGGGGGAGGGAGCGGCTAAAACTGACCTGGTCATACAAAAATTAGTGGAATTAAGAGCGGTTAGAAAAGAAAACTTGTGTTTATCAAAACGATCTTTTATAACAACCAGGTTCAGGTTCATTTATTGATATTACTACCTCTGGAAATTTTGCACAAATTCGGCAGAGCGCAGAGTACGAAAAGATCGGACTTTAGAAACCAACTAACTACTGATCTTACTGTAATTACAATTGTTGGCAGAAATAACCAAGCCAGGGATACAGCCGACTTTGCTTTCCGTCAAAATCGTGAATAAATTTTCTAACTTCGTTGAATAAAATGCCAAACTGAAATAAAAGATTCAGGCACTACCTTTACTATTAAAACGTTGCACACACTTCTTTCGTAACGCGGATGGAATTACTGAGGGTGGCTGTAATTTGGAACCCTTGACACGCAGCCGCCCCGAAGTCAATCAATCAATCATTTGGCTACTAAAAAAATGGCACAAAACGTGGCCATGTTATTGGAAAAAATACAAAACAAGAGGGAAAACGTGAAGAAATAAAGAAACCACACTAAACAAATTGAGTCTAAATAAAAGCTCAGCGGTACTAGGTTTACCCGCCTTACTCCAGAGATGAGTCACATTTTGTTTCCGTATCTGAATAGAGCTAAAAGTAGCTAAAATTTCAACCATACTGAAATCACCGGCACTGACACGACGAGTTGGAGTTGACACTTCGGAGTTCCAGGTTGAAATGGCAGTCAGTCGGAGAGATCGTGAGTTCTGTCCCCGCGGTACAACAAACTTAATTTTAGAATCCTCCGTCTCTTCTGGTAGTAACTAGCTGCCAAGAAACATGCATTCTTTTTCTTTTGTACAGGTTTCTAATTGATGTGTTGACATATTTCTTGCCTTGGGAGAACATTTTCAGTAAAAAATATGAAATAATTTTTTTTTAGCGTGTGAAAAAGTCAGTAGGCTAAGTTTAGAATGAGTAAATTTGGAATTCTGTAAATTTTTTTATATTATTCGTATATTTTTTCTTCACTTTTTCATTTTTTTTATTTAAAATATTGTTCCGACTGCTTCTTTATGGCAGATTTCGGCCTATCATTAGTAATGCGCTACTAGCAGTAATTATGATAAAAAGTTAAACAAACATTCTCTAAATATGTTTTTAATATCATTTTGGCTATAATTGAAGGTGATAATAAGTAAACAAATAAATAGTCTGTTCATATTTTTAAATAACTCCTCTTAAGTAAAATTCCCTTACTCCTCATTTGCATTTGTATTTGTATTCCATATAAGCCTCTGGGGATCTATCGCGATCTGTGTTTCGTAAAAAGTAATTGGCAAGTAAAGTCTGCTCTCTGGGGGAGGGAGAAATAAAGTATAAAATGGAAATGAGGGCTGATAGTTTGCCGCTTGGGGCCAGGAGAAAATATATCGGTAAGGGAAAAGGGAATGACGGTCCTTACAATTATCCTATCTGTGGTAGGGATGACAAGAGTGTGCTGCATATAGCGTGCGAATGCGAAAAATTGAGTGAATGGAGGAGGTATGAGTATGGAGAGGTATTTTCAGTGAATCATTTTAAAGATGACGCAAGATGAATGTTGTCTGAATGTGAAAGATTTTTGACGTTACTTGAGGTTTGCGATCAAGCATAGAATAAGATTTTAGGTTAATGAGGATTAGGGCTGATTATAAGTGTTTATTTTGTAATTTTATGCAGTCGCCCTCGGTCTTTTTACGCGTTAATTTTAATTTGTCCCGTCCGTAGGTCTCTTGATATATTTCTGACTGTTCCTTCCTGTTTAGGTTGCTTCCGTTCTACTTGAACATGGTGCATCACCGGTCGCAACCACGCAAAAGGGCTTCACTCCCCTTCATATGGCGTCTAAGTATGGAAACCTCAAGGTCGCACGGCTGTTGCTTCAGAAAGATGCCCCTGTTGATGCCGAAGGGAAGGTTAGTCTAAAATTGTTTTTGTTCATTGATTCTTTTTTTTTATGAAACTGTACATTAGCTATAGCTACAATAGATCCCTCTCTCTCTCGAACAAAATAAAACACAACTCATTACAATCATCAAAATTGACGGGGAAGCTTCGAGGGCATATTGCGGATTTTTTTGGCTTCCGATCGGAACTTTCAAAGATCCGGAAGCTTGTGTCGTGAAACCGGGTGCCTGTTATTGTACGGGGGGGGGGGTGGGCTTGCAAGCAACTCGAATAGAGCTGTGCTGACAACAGTTTGCCTGATTTCGAGTGACAACTTGTCTGCTATTGGCAGTCAGGAATGAATAGGGAGTCTATTATTGATGGTGGTAACTATGATACAAAGCATGAGAAGGATAGGGCCGCGATTGCGGACTGCACCGTTATCGTGAATTTATAGAATCTTTTGAGGCCAAATTCTGAGCCTAAAATCGACACAGAATTCTGCCCAGGTTCGGCCTCGTTCGCAAGGTTTTGATATTGGATATGCTACTGGGGCAGTCGAGGCAACCTTGAGAGTCGTCAAAGTGAAGGCCAGAGTCGGCCTTAACTTCAGTTCTTTGAGTTCCTCTAGCCTTCGTGGGGGTTTTACTTAATTAAGCTGTATTTTCAGAATGGTGTAACCCCACTTCACGTTGCTAGCCACTACGACCATCAAAACGTTGCTCTACTTCTTCTCGACAAAGGTGCTTCTCCTCATGCCACTGCCAAGAATGGATACACACCGCTCCATATTGCTGCGAAGAAGAATCAGGTAGGTCACTAAGTTCACTATACGGGGTCTGCTAGGGAGACAGGAGGGGAGTGTCTTTCGATGGATGAGCTTGCAGTCCAATCTGGTCTGTTTTTTTCCGTACCATCTTTTCCAATTCAAATAATTCTTATTTTTCTAAACAAACAAGTAAATCACATCTCGCACTTTTTTTGCCTACACTGTAAAAAAAAAATCTTGTAGTATTCGCTACTTGGATTAATCTTGTCTCTATTGAGATAAGGTTATCTCTATTTCGGATTAATCTTATTTCAGTAGAGGTTAGCTTAATCCCAGTAGCAAATACTGCAGATAACTTTAATCCTTATTCGATAAACTTTTTACAGTGTACTCCTCCATCCCTCAGTGACGTTAATTTTATTCTATTTTTTACCCACTTTAACCATTCACGTCACCTAACTTTAACAAATAAACCCATATTTATTTTACGTTTGTTCCTTTAATAGTTCAAAATAAATTATTTTCCGTATAGATATCCTCAATATATCCATGTTATTTATCTTTTTTTTTTTAACTCCCTGTCATTGAGCGGGCAGAATATAAATCTCCATAGGATGTTAGAAAAGTCGGATATTATTTAAGTTCTTTTGGCGGGTCAGCCACGTTATAACGTATATTCCAGTATATTGGAATCTCAGTAAAATTTGTTCTTTCTTTGTACTGTGCATATTTTTTTAACTGCGTAGTTTCTCATTCATTCATCCTCTAGCATAAACTGTGATTTTCCAGATGGATATTGCCACCACTCTGTTAGAGTACGGAGCCCAGACTAATGCGGAATCGAAGTCAGGTTTCACTCCACTCCACCTTGCTGCGCAGGAGGGCCACTCAGACATGGTTTCACTGCTGATTGAACACCAGGCTGATCCGAACTACCGAGCAAAGGTAAGTTACCTTGTCAGAGGATTTGGTAGAGTAGAGACGGCCTTTGCTCAAAGAATACTTGATTTCTAATGTTTAGACTAGGGTATAATCTACCGAAAGGCAATTGTCGTAAAAGCTTTTTTTTTGCTGAAACTAATGTAAATTCTCAGCAGTTGCATTGATCAGACAAGCGCTTCACTCTTTGGGAGTTTTTTTTTGAAGATTTGGTATCTAAAATTAACAAGGTTAAGAGATAAAAGTAAAAGATTCATTTGAGAAGAATTGAATTATCAAACCTAGACATTCGTTTTTGCACTGCAGTGCTTCCGAGGAAGACGGCAGTGCTTCCCGATAATCGCGGACTTGCCCACCGACCAAGTCCGTGCTTCCCTGCACGATGCTGCTGCTGCCGAAGAAACAGTGAACACCCAAACGTCTTCGTGATATAACTTATCAACAACGACTCGAAGCTCTGAATTTATCTTCACAGTCGTATCGGTTGCAGCGTTCTGATTGCGATCTGATTCAATGTTTCAAGATTTGCCATGGCAACTATAAGAACTTGCCTGACACACTTCTCAGTTTTAACAGGGACCCATAAATTTCCTTTACAGGGGGCTTGTCAATAAGAGATTTCTGATGCTATGTTGACCGCACGGAAGATAGTTCGAGAAATACCCACGGTCCAATCACGTCCAAGACCAGATGACAAACTTTGGGATTGGCTGCTGGCGCCTTGAGGGAGGAGTCTCTTTGGTGCGCACGTCCAATGAGGCGAAAAAGGATGCAGATTTGACCCAAGTGGGATTTTTGGAAAGTAGGACTGGTTCGGTCAACATAGCAACATAGAAGCATATAGGAAATGACAAGCCCCCTGTAAAGGAAATTTATGGGTCCCTGGTTTTAACAAGAACGTTTTGCGCGGACACGACTTCAAGGTAACTGGTTGGTGATTTTCCAAAGGCATTGGTAGATGTTCTTTCCAAAACAGAGTGGCGGACTGCTGGAACGCCCTCCCGTCTGAAGTGGTTTTGAGTGACTCTGTCAACGCCTTAAAAAAATTCCCTGGATAACCTGTACGCTGAAAAAATAATGACGAAATTTGTTAGACATATATTAGCACACAGGGAAAATTGTATATCCGTGTACTCTTAAATACTGTCATAGTATTCATGTTTTCTGTATATTTTTTCTTTTGTTGTTTTTGGTGCGATGGCCCTTGCTGGCTTTTATGCGTTAAATATCTATCTTCAATTCAACTAGATTCAGTTTATTTTCAAAAATTCCTTCACCGACAAAGCCGAACACTGAATTTTTTTCGTCGTGTATACTATCGTCACATAACTAAACAATTAAAAACAACAGCCACATTACTAATAATATTCATTTAGTCAAATTACATGTGTCTCACAATGACCTATTTTTTGCATTATATCATTATTTATTAAATGTATCATACGCAGAAACTTTGCACGACCGTACATGGATAGTGCTTGAAATATACACTAAGCGCTAAACCGAACATCCAATTTCAGAATGGCCTCACCCCGCTTCACCTATGTGCCCAGGAAGATCGAGTCAATGTTGCTTCAATCCTGGCAAAGAATCATGCTGAGATTGACCCGATGACCAAGGTAAGCTAGACTTTAAAGCTTCCAGGTCTGTGACACCGTTTTCATGCCCTCAGTATCCCCAGGTCTGTTTCAAACAGCGGAACATACCGGTTCTCCCTTATGCCCATGCAGTTCTTTTTCGAACTACTTCCTATAGAAGTGTTTCCTGATCTACGCGTCACACAAGATGCTTTCCAATTAACAGTTGCGTCGGTTCCTAGTTAGATTTAAACAACGAAACACTCTAGTTCCCCCTTGTGGCCACGCAGGGGTTCAGATATTTTTCTGCTCACTTCCCAGTAATGTCTCCTAATCTCCACGTCACGTAAGCTGTTCTCCATTGGTCCCAAGCGTTTAGATAATTGGTCCTGCTCGGTAGGACACGTCGTACTTATGATAGTAATCATCCTACTTCATTAGTATTTCCATCCATTATCGTTCCCGAGATTCTTCACTTTATAAGTGTATCCTATCTCATCGGTTAGCAATACACTGATTGTCATTCTTGCCACGTTTGTTCTCTTTTCGTGACGCATCAGGCGCCCGATCATCGTTTCCGAGGAGCTGATTTGTCAGAAGACCGGTTATGAAAGTGTTTTGCCAAGATTGTCGTCTAAGGCAAGGGATTTGGAAAGGGGCTAAAACAGCCGAAGCCGTGTATAATTTTCTGTAAGCAAGTTGTAAGGTGAAAAACATCTAAGCAGAAACACTATGTAGCGCGAGATTTCCTTTAACATTGTACGCCTTGTCTCTTTTATGGGGTACTTCTTGTAATGTAATTACAGTCTGTATTGACTTTCTACAGATCTTAATGGTTCGCTGTCTAGCTTCCCTCGCAACGCTTTTTAATCCCATCTTTTCTCCACAGAGCGGGTATAGTCCCCTGCACGTTGCCTGTCACTTCGGGCAAACCAACATGGTTCGATTCTTATTGGAACACAACTCTCACGTCGGTGCAGCCACCAACCATGGTTACACCCCCCTCCATCAGGCAGCCCAGCAAGGTCATGCGATGATCGCTGGACTCCTTTTAGACAAGAAAGCCGACCCCCAGTCTGTGACCTCGGTAAGTTGTTTTTATAGTTTCCTCACGCTCCCGTGCCCCACCAAAATCTTCCGACAATGATTTTTCTACTTCATGTGGACTAGTACAAAGCAGCGGAAAAGGCTTTCGCCTCCAGATAACTCAGAGAAATTTTGAATAATCGAACTGATCAGAGTTAAAAATCCCCTCAGTAATGCACTTGAAACTATTGATTAACCGCATATTCGGTAAGGCTGTTCCAAGGTTCAAGGTTTAATTACACTTCATTATAAAAGTTATCATATATAGGGTTAAGCCGGAGACACAAGGTCGATTGACCAAAACCCGGTACAATAAAAGAACAAAAATATTTCCATGGATCAGCAATTCCGTTGCCAAAGCCCCACGTGAAAGAGTCTTGTGGAATCTTGATTTTGCAAGCTTGTACCCGTGCTTGTTTTAGGCCAAGCTTGTTTGCAGGCTTGCACTAGTTTCTGAAAGTCTCCCATTGGCTCGAGTCCCCATTTCTCCCTCCAAGTCCCGTTGGCGTCAGCACTTTTATGAAAGAGAAATGCAAAAGTTGCATCATCAGGTAATGATCAAAACATAATAACATTCACTTTCTACTCCATAGACCGTGCAAAACTTCCATTGCTTGGGAATCCGGTTGCAGATGTTCTACTCATCAACTTGTGAAACTAGTATGTTATGGCTGTGCACAAGTATTGATAAGGGGACAATGGGGGGCTTTCAGAAACTTGGAAGCCCTGAACTGGAATATGGAGAATTGTGTAAAGTGCCTCTTTGGCATGCTGTAAAATGTAAATCACGCATTGAGCCTTGCACTTCACGATTAGTACAAGCACTCTGTCTGAAAGAAGCTTCCTGCGGTTCGTAAATTCATGTTCTTAGCGTCATTGTTCTGACACTCTCGATGAGTTGCTGGGTGCGGTTGGGAGTAGATAAAAACCGAAAATTTGAATACGAGTGTTCTGCCAACGAGACTTAAATTGGAATCCATTTCTTGCAGCAAGGACAAACGCCACTTTCGATCGCCCAAAAGCTTGGCTACATCTCCGTTGTTGAAACTCTGAAGGTGGTGACTCACGCCCAGGCTGAACCCGCTGGACAGACCGTCGTTGTCAAAGATGAGAAGTATCGCGTTCAGGCCCCTGAAATGATGCAGGAGACTTTCATGTCCGACTCCGAAGACGAAGGCGGTAAGTTTGATCCCACCAAGTCAGACACACATCCTTAATTTCTGGGTATGGTACCCCAACATCTTGGCATGCTTAAACGTATGAGCATGGTGCGTTGGGGCACTATGCCCTGCAGCAAGGGCAGGATATCCCTATAAATTGTGTTGAATTCAGAAACTGAAATGGTAATTTGCTTTTAGTTCAGATTTTTATGGTGGTACCATGACCTTGCTGCAGGGAATGGTGCCCCAACGTATGAGCACCATGCCCATGCGTTGGGGCATGCCCAGACGCTTGGGGCACCATTCCCCAAAATTGTTTTGTGTATAACTGGTCCCATAGATAGATAGATAGATATTTAATGCATAAAAGCCAACAAGGGCAATGTGGGAGTATCGGCGCTACTGACTTCAATTTTTGTGCTGTGGCTGCTGTTCGTTGTTCCGCTATTCACGAATAATCGATTTTCAAATAGTGGAATTTTCGTGTGCTTTGTGGTGCCTCTATGCGCTTGTATTTTTATGGCACTTGCAGCTTCGCTCAATGAAACTTGATATTTGGAAAGATTTCGTGTCTCAGACGTCACACTTCAAGTCTGGAATGGATCCGGTGACTTTGGGGGGAGTTGGGGGGGGGGGCGGATTTTTGTTTGACATGTTCAGAGTGGACGGATCGGGATGAAACTTTGGGTGAAGAATAAGCACAAGCCCTAAATACATAATTGTCAAGACCGGACCGGATCCGAGTACTGTGGGGTTACAATTCTCAGTACAATTAGAGTACAACTTTCACTTAAACCGAGTACAATTTTCACTTAAGAACAGTCGGATTTTGCTTACAAATGATCACAGCAAACACACGCATTGGCGAATTCCTACTTTCATCATTTTACCAAGCCTTGCAAGTGCCATATGAGCTAACAGCTCTTGTTGTTGTATGCCTTACGAGAAAGATTTGTCATTTTTTTTTTGTTCAGGCACTAAGCAATCTTCACCAATCTCACCACTGCCCACTGAAAGCAGCACTTGTTTTGAGATAAAAATTTCCCGCGTCATAGTAGAATTTACGCTGTGAGGACGGCGGGAGATATTCTGAGCCTCATAACTAGAGCAGATAGTGGAAAATCATAAAATCACTTTGCAGAATCCAAATAATTCAGTATATCCAGTTAAATGACACACAAATAAGTTGGCTTTTCACTTAAACTTTAAAACCCTTGTTTGTCCTTGGAACAAGAGAGTGGCGACAAGAGGGTGTACCTAGCGGATGAGTCTCTCTTTATGGCAGGTAGACACGATGTCTAGAGGGGGATTTTTTGGGGTGAAATTTCAGGAATTCCCGTTCTCGATAGCACCGTAATGTGTTCAGACACCAGTGACCCCGCTTTTGAATTCCTGCTAGGTGCTTAGTGTTCTAGCCTTCGTTCACAAAGGGAAAGGAAGTTTGTCCCTACTGGAAAGAAGTGGTCGATTTATGTATTCGTCTCGGGTGCAGCACCGCCGCATTTAAGACTTGTTAGCAGTTCGTGTGACTATTAACAGCTGCGGGATATTCTTCTTCAGTCATCAGTGATATCTTGGGTTTTCACCATAGAAATTCTGCTCTAGTCGAAGATAGCATTGGACTTTGAACTATGGCGAATGTTGGCCCTGGTTTTAAGTCCTATCACTGTCAGAAGATTTGTAACATTTAACACGTGTTCCTTGTGTTAAACATTATGAGAATATATCCGTTATGACCCTTTTAAGTGTTCTGTTTCGTGAAAAGATACAAAATCTAAAAGGGTAAAATATATCTCCTGTCGTTTAATACAAGGATGCGCAAACATGTGTTATCTGTTATCAAACTTCTGAGAGTGTAGTCTAGTCCCCTGGTTTCTTATGGAACTAGTGGCGTCGTTTTTCAATTCAGTTCAATTTATTGCAAAAACGGGAAGCGGACAAGCGGAATATTCGTTTAGTCGTCAGTAAATATATATATACAATTTATAGTCCACACTTACGAATTAAAATAAAAGTAATGGTCTAACTAATGGCAAGACGTTCCGCTAAAAACCTAGCCGAGAAGCGGTCTCTTGGAGAAATCCAGAAAAAAGGGGGTGCGTCGGATTGCTGGACCATTGCCACGAATTAAATTTCTGCAAGAGGCCGGTAAAGCAGGGGATCCACACACATGCCGTATTCGCTGCCGTCGCCCATGCTAGTACTTAGAGGAACAGAAAACTTGACTCGGGGAGCTAGCTGACATATCAAGAATGTACCCTGAGTCGATATTGAGAGTAGAAAAATTCTGTTACGACCATTGCAGTTTCCGGGCAGTTTCCGAGAATTCCACTTTTGGTTTAGTAGAAAAAAAGCAAAAGGTTTGTTTGCCGGGAGTAGGAATCGAACGCACGACCTCTTGACTACTATCCCGATGTGTTAGTCAACACGGCCAAAGGCCAACCTTAACAGTGCATAAGTGCATAATTACAATGCATAAGGGGCAAGGGCATGCAAGCTGGCTTCGGGAACACTGAGAAGGGGGTTCGAGCTAACAAAGAAGGGGGGTCCTGTCGACAATGTCCCTCTATATTTATCTAAGCCCCCCAGGTCGGTTTGATGGCCGAAAGTTGCGTAGTCAAGTTTTCTGTGCCTTTAACCTTATAGGACACCTCGCATTCTGTAGCGTTTCTGCGCGGATGCTCTAAGATGATTGACTGGCCTACTTTTAAATTCAGCAGTGCTTTCACTAAATTACTCTTTGAGCTAGAGTAGAGTAGAGTAGAGTTTTATTTCTAAAAAGTAGCTTTCACAGCGTGACCGCCGAATTTGACTTCTACGTCAAACATAAATATACGTCACACTCAATCAATTTGTCAGTTAAATAATAATTACAAACCAATTCGTAAAAAAGCCATTAATCGATACAAAACTTGTCTACCACAACCTAACCACAATTTATGCGATAGACTCAAACGGCAAACATTTTGCCAAAAAATTCTGAAAAAAAAAAAAAATGGCTTGGATGACAAACGCGGCAAAATTTGCATAACCGATTTTTCTGACCAAGAAGCTTTGGATCCTAATGCGCCTTGAACAGAGCCAGAGACAAACGTATCAGAGTAATGTCGATAGGGGCATAGAATACAGCGTATGAAATGCAGAATATCGGGGAAAGAATAGGCGGAAAAGTCAGGGAATTGAAGTGGATTCGTATCGTAGGTCCGGCGGGTCCTTTAATCGTTTAACTTGCTAAGGTATCTATCGATGGTGGTGACAGGTTATTGGTGCAGGCCCCACCTGAAGCCTGGATCGACCAGCAGCCTTAATTTCCAACTTTTCCCCTAGAATGCTAGCGGCTATAGGCAACTTGCCTGCTAAGTTACTATTTACCAAACAACTCCAGGAGATCAGAAATAGACTTCGGCGGAACGAGGTCCGTTATAAAGCGGGTTTGAAAAAACATTCAGACATACGGGATTTGGGTAGTTGTATTGCAGACGGTCTACAACCTCATAAGAGAAGGTGGCATGCTGGGAGGGCTAAGGGTCCGTCCGTCAGTTGTGTGGTAGCGCGTATGAGAACCTGAAGCATTTGATGATTGAGTGCGAAAGCCTGACTGAGACTATTATACATTTTTTAAGTACGTGCAAGGCTGCTGTGCAAAGCATGGTTGTCTAGTGTCGCTTGGAAGTGTTTCGGTAACATTGAACGGGTTACGAAGTTCCTTAGGGGTAGCTGTAGTTCCTAAGGAAATGTGCCTTTATGAGGTAAATCATTCCTGCTGGCTCTTGCAAAATAAATTTCATCTTGTCTCACCACGAGCTTCGCTCTTGAGGATTTATGGGGTGGTGTCTTTAGGGGTCGGATTTACAATTTAGTATTCGGTTTATTGATCGATGATATCTTGATAAAAAAAATAGCTTTGGGAAATATCATCATTGTTAAATGGATCAACCAATTACTATTTGAAATACAATTCGTTTTTGAAATACAACACGAATTAAATGACAGGTTGAAAGAATTACAGAAGTAGTTCATCATATTAATTTGGGTTGTTTGGCGCTTGTCTCGTGATATCACCTATCATCATACCCAGAGGCGTCACTACTGGGGGGGGGGGGGGGACGCCCCCCCAATGTTGTCGGCCAGTCGGTAAAAATTGCCGAGTCGGCGCGAAGCGCCGCGTTTTCTAGTAAATACAGTCGATTTTTTCTTAGAGATAGTCTTTTTTCTTAAGAATAGTCGATTTATTTTTAAAGTAGTCGTTTTTTATGGCACTTGCCTTCCGGCCAAGTGCCATATACCGATCACTTTTCCGTCGGTCGGTCTGTCGGTCTGTCGGTCGGTCAGTCCGGTGATCGCGAGTTAGGGTACTTCCAGATGTGCTAGGACGATGAAACTTGGCAGGCATATCAGGGACCCGACCAAACTAATTTAGAAATAGTCACTTCCCCGATCCGACCATCATGGGGGGAGGGAGGGGAGCCGGAATCCGGAATTTAGGGGCATGCATAACTTTCAAACGGGTGATCGGATCTTAATGAAACTTGATATTTGGGAAGACGTCATTTCTCAGATGTCCCAATTCAGGTCCGGATCGAATCCGATTAATGTGGGGGGGGGGGGGGAGTCGGAGGAGGGAACCGGAAATCATGTGACACGCTTAGACTGGAGCGATCGGGATGAAACTTGGTGGGAGGAACAAGCACATACCCTAGGTACGTCATTGACAGACCCGGACCGGATTCGTGCACTGTGGGGGGAGTTGGAGGTGGGTTCCGGAATTCCGGTGATACGGAGTTAAGTTACTTCCAGGTGTGCTAGGACAATGAAATTTGGCAGGCAAATCAGGGACTCGACCAGATTAACCTGGAAATAGTCAACTTCCCGATCCGACCATCGTGGGGGGAGTGACGGGAGGGGGAACCCGGAATCTTGAGGTATGTATAACTTCCGAACGGGTGATCGGATCATAATGAAACTTGATACGTAGAAAGATCACATGTCTCGGATGCCCAGTTTCAAGTCCGGACCAGATCTGATGAAGGTGGGGGGGGGGTCGGAGGTGGGAACCGGAAAACTTGTGACACGCTTTGAGTGAAGCGATCGGAATGAAACTTGGTGGAAAGAACAAGCACAAGCCCTATCTACGTAAGTGACAGAACCGGACAAGATTCGGGCACTGTGGGAGAGTTAGAGGGAGGGGGTCCGGAATTCCAATGATCGCAAGTTAAGGTACTTCCAGACGTGCTATGACGATAAAACTTGGCTTGAAAATTAGAGACTTGACATGATTGGCTTAGAAATAGTCAGTTCCCTGATCCGACCATCCCTTAAAGTACTAATGCTAACCGCAAAGTACAAAAAAATATTTTAAAGCAAAATATACATTTTCGTGATCCCTATGAGCCCATGATCATTTTTGCCTTAAGGGTTTTGCTTACAACTGAATTCCTTAATAATTCCTTATAAAGTAGCCTACTAATCGCAACCACAACGTACAAAAAATACTTTTTAGCAAAATACACATTTTCGTGATCCCTATGATCCCTCACAAGTGATTTCCTTAAAGTACAAACAATACTTTTGAGCAAAATATACATTTTCGTGCTCCCGATGAGTTCGTCATGTTTTTTACTTCAACAGTTTTGATTACAAATGATCAAAACAAACCCACAAATTGACGAATTCCTACTTTCATCCTCTGACCCAGCCTTGCAAGTGCCATATGAGCTTTCAGCTCTTGTTCTTAAAATCAGCCGATTTTTCGTCAACACAGTCGTTTTTTTCTCAATAATAGTCGTTTTTATCCGCAAAAATAGTCGGGAAAAATGACCAGCCAGTCGGTAAATACCTTGTCCCCCCAAAAAACATTTTGGCTAGTAACGCCTCTGATCATACCACCTTGTAGCTTGTAAAGTTGAAGTTACTTATCCAACTCGTCACTTTCCTGACATGTTCGATTGGTAAACTTTCAGATGGGAGTTCGCGTCAGCTGATGACATTTTTACTGCCTTTAGAACCACGAAGAAATACTTTAGGTAATTGGTATGAGGCAAAACGATGCCTATGATGATTGATGCCTCAGCACTCCTAGAATTTATTAACTTCGCGACACGTTGCTTGAAGGCCCGAGATTGGTATCAGATGCTTAGTTATCTTTCAAGGCGCATGCTTGGATACTGAGTGTAGACTGTTTGTTGTATATAGGCGTAATATAGGCCTTATTTTTATGAAGATTTTGATTGAAGATTATATTATCTCATCCGTTGTAAGGACTAAAAAGTTGAAGACCGTTGAGGTTTATTGGGTATGTAGGAAGTTTTCTTAAAACTGTGTGATCTAGGATTGCCTCCAGTTACCTTCTCGCGCTCATGCTTGGACATAATGTTCAGTTTAGACTTCAATTTAGGCACAGCATAGACCGTGTTTCTGTACAGAGGAATGATATAATCCTTATTTTACTGAGGATATTGAGTGAGGATTGGATTTTTAAGATTCAAAGCGAGGATCTCGTAATTAACTCAATTAATATAACGTCAATTTAGGCACAGCATAGACCGTGTTTCTGTATAGAGGAGTGATATAATCCTTATTTTACTGAGGATATTGAGTGAGGATTGGATTTGTAGGATTCAACGCGAGGATCTCGTAATTAAAGACCCCTGAGGTTTTTCGGGTACGTGAGACGTATGCGACCGGAAATTGCCCCTATACTCACCTATACTGACCTGAAGTTACGACTTATTGTATTATTCAGAAATGTCTCCCTCGAAGCGTATAATATATTTGTAGGCGTATTCAATCAATCATTTAATCGATAATATATTCTCAAAACGATTTCAGTCGTAGCAGATATTTTGTTGGTCGTTACGAAAAGGATAAATTGTATGTATATGTATATATATGTACATACAAGTTAAATTATTCCTTACTTTCATTCAGTTATTGATGCACAACTTCCATCCAACAACTATTCACTACTGCCGATGTTCTAATAGTAGGCTTTGTTATAATAACATCCTTTAAATACCGCGTAATGTGTATAGGCGTATTCTAGACCTTGTTTCCCTGCGATGTTTGATGAGATAATGACTAAATTGCAAAGATCCTGGATTTTGTTTTCTTGTGCGTGAGAAGTTGTCTGAAAACTGCACGATAACATAATGCCGATCGAGACTGTTTCTTCCTTTCTGTCAATTCGTTAAAATATAACATTTGTCCATTTGCCGTATTTTGCAAATGCTATTTTTTTCCTTTAGGTTTTCCGCATTTACCTCGCCATCCATTATCCTCGTGCGGATGTTTTTTTTCTCTTTTGTACTACACTATGTTTGCGTTTGCGCATTCATTCATTCAAGCTCATGTTCTGTTAGTTCGGCTTAAAAATGTTGAACTGAACTTGGGCGGCTATCTTTCAGTTATATTTCTGCTTCGCGGGATAGATAAGATGCAGCTGACAGTCTTTTGTTTCTGTCGTGTCGTTTCTTTCGTAGACTCCAGTCTTTTGTTCTTTCCCGTTATTGATTTTGATTGTGTTCTTCGGGTGTGACTCAACCCTATGTTGTTTTGAGCATAAAAAATTACCGTTATTTTGAGCGCAAACTGATGTTTCTTGAGGTAAAAGTGTAGTATCCAGGACAAATTTCCTGCAGGCCTATTCAGCCATGACTGAACGAATTTGTTGCCCTCGAAAAACCCAAAGAGGCCTGGCAACAAAAACGAAACAAAACCACAAAAAAACAAAACAAAGTACAAAAAGCGCTCATTGTGGGACAAACCTACCGTAGAGGAATCTGGCTAACTTACGAATATCACCCACATTAATCTTACAAGCTTTTTAATTTGAAATTCTAAGCTTTTTAACCAATCGTTCCACCCTAAAAGGGATAATTGTGGTGGAATCTGTCAGCTTGAGCTGAAGGTAAGTTGTCGCGTACTTACCCTTAACTTACCATTACTTATCCAAGATTTTTTTTTAGGTGATGAAGGACTGATCGGTGACCAAACATATAGATATTTGACTGCCGATGAAATGAAGGGACTTGGAGACGAGTCAATGACTGAAGGTAAGAAGCTATCCTGTAATCCTGTAAATACCTTAAAGGACGCGTTGTGTCTATAACGCACATCTATAACATCAAATTACCAAGATCTATTTATCAAGAAATTTGTTTTCATCATTTTCATTTTTATTTATACACTTACTTCAACTCACTCCTAGTAACTTTCCTCACTCGAACACCCTCAACCAACAAACCTACCGAATTCCAATCCCCTCCCCAGTCTTAATTAAACAACCTATTCAGTTACCTAACAAATATTTTTTTAATCTAAACGATTCTCCGACTCCCTAATGCTTGCCGGTAGATTATTCCAACATTGTTTGACTTTGAGTCGGTCAAGTTTGAGTCGGTGGAGCTTTGTAAAAACAAAATACAAACACGAACGAAATAAAAAAATTGACAGTGAATTCAAAATTTATACACTTTTCTAGTCGGTCTGCAAAAATCGTGGTGGACGTCATGCGGTCGATGGTCTGGGTGACAGATGGTGTCCAGTGAGAAACTGACGTCGTCGCTAACGAGCTGACGACATCAGGAACGCCGAACCTCGGAATTAGCTTGCAGTTCGAGCGCATGGCAATAATAACCCATGGCAATAATAACCCATGGCATTAATAACTAATTCGAAGTTGGTTTGCAACCGAATTTGCACTATTGTCTGCCACAATTACCTGCATTTTTTTCCTTATATTTTAAATAAGTGGAGAATCAGTCGCAATTAATACATAGATGGCACTTTATACAAGGGACTTTTACCGTGACTAATGAACCAAGAGCAATTTTTTTTTGAATTTAGTGTAGAAGTCTAGGACTCCAGTGTCGGAGCCACGTAGACAAACCAGGATCCACTTGGCGGGGTCTGATGGTGAAATCCAAACAAAGCCAAATGTAATTTTGATGGGGAATACGCCCTTGAGATGGAAACATTTTAGAAGTAGTGAACGGAAAGACAAAATGTCTTTTAAAAAAGATTTTAAATATAAAAAAAAACTTTAAAAATGTTTTCTTCCCACCAGTTTGAAACTGGCTCTTTAACAGGCAAAAGTGCAGATGCACAGTCGACTGCGCGCTGTGACTGGATTTTCAAGCAAAGGAAATCCAGCAATAGTTACTCTCTTTCGCAAGATATACAAAATATTTCCCTCTTTAAAAAGACCCCACTTACTTGTTCTGCCTTTTACAGTGTCCCTAGCTCCCCTAAAAATTTTTAAGTTTCAGAAATCTCCACTCTTCGTCACTGCTTCGTTTTGCACCTAACATTTTTTTTAGCGGTGCATGTTTGGCCGAGCCGAGTTTGCCACACTGTCAGAAGTTTCATAACACTTTCAAGAATAACACCTTTTCACTTCAGAAGTTACATAACGACAACAGAAGGATGCCCAGTTTCAACAGATAACACTTTGGGGTGTTATCTGTTATGTTTCGTTCCCGTTAGTATTTTCATCAATTGAAGGTGTTGTTGGAGATCTAGGCACGAAATAGTTAAACTTAATTGGTCATAACACTTTATTTATAAGTGAAAAGGTGTTATTCTTTATAGTGTTATGCACCATCCGTTATGAAACTTCTGACAGTGCAGTCAAAAATTCGCGAACTTTGCCGAAATGCCGATAGCTCTGTCAAAAAGAAGGGCTGACTGTTTTGGGTTCATTTTAGCAGACGTGGTAGACCAATACGTCTATCCTGTGTGTCGTATAAGGTGTTTCCTGACAAATTCAGACTCCTTTTCTATTGCTTGGCTTTTCCCACTTTTTAACCGGACAGTATTTTGTGTCGAACCTGCTTTAGAAAGACGCATTTTGGACAATCCGGATTGTGAACCGTCAATCTGGATTGTCACGGAAAAACGCGTTTAAACAAACTGTTTTTCCCAGCGTTCAGGTATGAAGGTGTGCGTGCCGGAAGTGGGAAAAGGTGTTGAGATGAGACTTGGACTTGAAACTTTTTTTATTTGCAATCAACACAGAAAACAAAACACTGCCACCGAGAACATCCATTTTTTTTAGGTCGTTTAGCATTCATATTATATTAGCTTATCTAATATATATATTATTAGATAAGCGAAAACATAGACTACGTATTAATTCACATGGGTAAACCTACAGCAAGATAATGTATCCAAAAAAGATATGTGTGTCTTAGTGACAAATTAACGAGTAAAACTTCTTAGCCATGTTTTTGAAGGACTTTAGGTTGTTTGCCAACTTTATCGACTAGGGAGGAGTTTGATACCTTGGGGCCACTGTATTTTATAGAGTACTCTAGAACCAGTACTCTAGATAAAGAACGACATTCAAACACATAGTTAGCGACAGACTTCGTGTCCGTGCAATTCCTGATGACGTCCAAAAAACTCAAATAAATGAACTTGGTAGAAGCTTATCATACCAATACATAAACTCTGCAAAATTAAGTTTTGTTTTGTTTCTACACTTCCTATATTTAACATTCGTTATGCTTCAAGGAAAGAATGGATCGGGCAATTAAGGTTGAGGAATGCACCTGTATTGAATGTACCGCCTTTCCTTTAACTGTCTGGTAGTTAGTTATTCTGTAGTTTACTAAACTTTGTTCTCAAGGTCAAGAAGATAACATCATGACAACTTCGGCGACTCAGTATGGTGCTGACAATGTTGACATTTCCAGACAGTCTGTCAATATAGGGTACGTAGATTTTAATTAACAACAAACCTAACCCCTAGCCTGGATTAGGTTCTAAGCGTGCTTTTGGCATGGTTACGTTATCCCTCCCTCCCTCGGCTGCCTTTTGCCTGTCTTCGGATGTGATCCAAGCTCCTATTAGTGGCTACCGTGAAAGCTACTGCGTTGTTCCAATCTTTATAGAGAGATTGCAGCCTACCCGACGAAAACGGAGAAGGGAACAAACAAAATAATTGAAAATTGTGAGATATTGGATTTTCGACTTTTGGAGCTTAGCTATCCTGGCCTGTGGTTTGTTGGAAATGTTATTCTGTTTCTGGATTGTGTTATCACGGTTTGTAGAAAAATTTCATGAGAATTTCCTATAGTTTGTTCTGTGCAGGTCAAGCCATAAATACGATGCAAGAGTGTTCTTTGTTTTGAAAACAAAACAAAGTTTTTTGTGCAAAAAGAACAGCCTACAAGTTCTCCTTTCCGAGGAAACTAATCGAAAAAGACTCAGAATGACGTTTCAAATAAATTACAGGATCAGAATAGATAACAAACTCCGATAATTCAGTTTCAAAGTCCTAAGTCCCATTCTTTGCAATCTTAGCCTACATTTTTTCTTTATGCCCTTTTTCGTATTCGTTGGGTACCAAGCTAGCGTCAGAATAACGTTCCGAGTAATTTACAGGTTCAGAATAGTCAACAAACCCCGATAAATCAGTCTCGAAGTCGAAAGTCCTATACTTCACATTGTGTAGAAGTTTTCTTCGGTTTCGATCTATATATCCCTTTACGCAGGCTGGAACGACGATGGGTGCTTTCTGTAACATTGGTAGGAGGGTGGAACATACCCTTCGAGATTATAATTGTTTTCCTCGAAACTGTTTTTATGCTTCATCCTTTTGTACCGTCTGTATTTTATTTACCTTTTCCCAACCGAGTTATTTAATTTGCCGTTATTTATCTATTTTTGTTGTCAGACTGGCAATTGCGCTAATTTTGGAGACGTGGGAGGAATTTGCTGATCTCATATTCAGAATCGTCATCGGGCCCACGCGTGCTTTTGCAAACTCATATGTTCATTGGAACGTAATGGTAGGTGCTTGACTTCTGCAAATCGAGCAGTACATCTTGTCAATGGGTTGTCAAATCCCAAATAGGTGTACGTCGTGAGGCCGGAGGCTCGTGAGACGCCCACGCGGGACAGGTTCTCACGTTCAAGACTTGCTAGTTTCTGGCTGATGTCGGACTATGAAAACAACCAGTCCACTCCGCGGCAGGTGGTGTTTGGCGATATTTGGATTTTTGGACACATCGATATTTTCACTTTCGATGTATCGACATCGGTATTTCGGGACCATGTTTCACACTTTCATTTACTTTACTAAAGTTACGGATTGCGCCCCAAAAACATGTACTTTAATTTACTTTGATTTGGTACACAAAACAGTTTGAATATATAGCTCATTCTCGATTAAATTTTGTCACAAAACTGTGATCTAACAATTAAGAAATGTTTTGAATATATGTTCTTAAAAATTCAGAATAATTACCAGTTATTCGCATTTTGCGCATTGCGCTAAACAAAAATTCGAGGTGTCATAAAGCACTGTTTTGCCAGGAATTTTTACACTTTTCATGAGTCGAGCTATTGGCAACCCTGGCAGTTATACTCCTTGACTCTTGCAGTTGACAACCCCTCTATGTATGTTTCTGACGGGTATCATGAATGTAGAGGGGGCTAACCAATGATATCAGTTGAAGAATTTCAAGGTGTGTTTCTGATTGGTATTATGAATTTAACAGAGGGCTAAAGATTGATACCTGCCATCGACTAGACCTTTTGCGGTTCGTTAGCGTCTCAGCTCCGCGGACTTTCGGTTTGTCCGCATTAATGAGCAAATTCAGCAGCATATCATCATTTGACTATAGGTCGAGCGTCGGCTCCCGTTTCGTCTCGAAGAATGATAGCTCTACGGATAGTCTGAAAACCGAATTTGTTATAGCTAGTGTTAAAGAGCTCAGAATTATTTGGCAGAGATTCGAATCGTGATTCATCCATGCACATGAGCGAAAACCATTCAACGACAAAACCTGTTCCGAGTTTTGTGGGTTTTCATAAAACATGAAGGGTGTTTCTCTTATCTAAAGTCCAAAGTCAGTAGAGCGTGTTCTCCCTTGGGTGGCTCATCTCCGTGAAGTGTTGTTTTGTCCATTTTTTTCTGTTTGCGCGCTTGTTGCACACCCTCTGATTTTTTTCTCCGTTATCTATAGTGTCTTCTTATCGTGTTTTAGCCTCAGCGAGTTCAGTTTGGACCAGTCGCTAATTTCCGTTGCAAGCACCTTCCAGTTGCCTATGTGTCGTGCAAGGTTCGAATTTTAGTGAGATTTTGTCGTAAGACTTATAGTAGTGGTGAGGCAACTAGTCAACTAAAAACTAGCTAGTGGTTTGGTTCTGTAGTGACTTATTGCATGAGTTTGGAATAATCCTAAGGATGAGCGTGGACACGACAAAGTAAGTTTAACTACCGGTCTTCGAGACTCACTACTTCGGTAGACTTTTTAGACAGTCATTAAAGGACCTCTCTTACCTACATTACTAATGCAATCTGCTTCTGTAATCGATCCACCCATTCTAAAACCCAGAGACCCGAATCTCATTCGCTACATTCTCACCCCCCTAACGACACCTTACTGATCTCCTCATTTGCCTTGTTTGGAAACATTTGATGCGTAGCCTATTATCCTGTCCACGCGAGAGGTACATTCATCAGAAAAAAACAGTCGCGTAGATTTTTCCCTGTTTTTGCTAAAAGTCAACCGACCTGGAAAAATTCTTAAAACAGCCAAGGTCGAGGGGGTACAAAGCCTAGTTTTTAGTATTCAACTAACTATTTTACATTACTGGAACATAAACAGTAAACAGTGTGAGGGTTCTTTAAAGGACGTAGTGGATTTTATTTTATCATTCTTTTGTGGGCATTGATACTCATTACAGCAATTGGGAAAGGCGTAATATTAACCTCAATATTCTATAAAACCTCCTCGCGTCTATATGTGTTTCGCAAATTTAAGCGCGGCTTTATTCTGGTCGATCGGTGCGTCCGTGACGTCAGCAGAGCTTCAACGATTTTTTTTTTTTTCGGTAAATGGGACGCATCTAAACGTAAATAGATGTAAAGCAAATTTGAGACAAAAAATGTTGCTGGTTGAAGCTAAGAAATCATAATATATTAAGGGATTAGAATTAGTAGGGAAACGCCACTGTGGTCGCTGAAACTTTAAGCCGTTTAGCTTCTGCTGAGAGTGATTTCCCCTTGGCTTCCTTACAGAAAAAAAATAGTTTTTCGCCCAGTTTTTAGCTAAGCGAAATTCGCAGGGGGATCCACCTCGCCTCCCGCTATAGGAAGACTTAAGCCATTTAGACAAATAAAAGTAAAATTTTCTCATCCTTTGTCTGCCCAGTAACGCTTTTCGAAGGGCCCATCGATCCCCTCTGATCGATCGGCTATTGTTACGGTGCTCTGGAATGCTACCTTCATACTCCATAAGGGGACCCGTCTTTTCGCCCACCCGTCGATTCGCCCACCCGTCATAATGCCCAAAAAATACGTCACAACCCCCACTTTTTCCGACAGTTCGCCCACCCGTCACAAGACCCAAAATATCCGTCGATTCGCCCACCCGCTGATTCGCCCACCCGCTGATTCGCCCACCCGTCGATTCACCCACCCGTCAATTCGCCCACCCGTCGATTCGCCCACCGTCGATTCGCCCAACCTCGGTTTCAAGAGGCGTCGATTCACCCACTTCTGAAATCCGTCGATTCGCCCACCCGTCAATTCACCCACCCGTCATAAGACCCAAAAAATCCGTCACAACCCCCACTTTTTACGCCAGCTCGCTTACCCGTCACAAGACCCAAAAAATCCGTCACAACCCCCACTTTTTACGACAGATCGCCCACCCGTCATAAGACCCAAAAAATCCGTCACAACCCCCACTTTATACAACAGCGCGCTTACCCGTCATAAGACCCAACAATTCCGTCACAACCCCCACTTTTTCCGTCGATTCGCCCACTTCTCAAAATCGACCTCTGATCCAGCGCGGCTCTTATCATTGAACGCAGCAAAAGAAAGCGACCGAGTCTCAGGGGAGTAATTAAGAAGGATACGATACCGTCCGATTTAAATAAGGGTGAAAACTAGTTTATATAGCTTGAGCCAGATTGATCAGAAGCATTACGTCAGACATCGGTGCTGATAATGAAAGAGGTAATAAAGATGAATGAATGAGTAAAGTTTCCGAAAAAAGAGCTACCTTTTTTAGGTACAAGTGTACCGAAAGAGGTCGGCTACATATTGCGATTATGTGGTACGTCAAAAGAATTATGATGCCACAAGATCAATCAAGTCTCAGAGTAAGTAAGTAAGTAAGTAAGTATATTTATAACCCACTAAAGTTTTGACAAAAACAAACAGTGGAGTAAATAAGGAGAAAAAAATAAGAAAGAAAAAAAGACAAAATACGTTAACAAAAAAGACTAAAATAACCTAATAAGGCGGTGGTGAGGATTCAACCTCATACAAGCATCGAGTGTAAGCGTGTAAGCAAGAGTGTAAGCGTAAGGTATTATATCTTATGTGGTACGTCAAAAGAATTATGATGCCACAAGATCAATCAAGTTTCAGTAGAGTGTAAGCGTAAGGTATTATATCTTCCCCAAACTTCTGCAATTAAGCTCAGTTTCGTCTCAACTCATACCGCACACAACAATGCAGAACACATGCATAATAATGCTTATTCATTATAGTATTCAGTATATTCTCAACATTTGCAAAATCGTCACAGGTAATATCCCAAGTGTTATATGCAGAAGTTTTCTTGGGATCCCAAAACGTAGGTGGAGGGATATGTATGACTTCGTTAAAGTTGCTCGTCTGTCTGTCCGTCTGTCAGCACGACAACTTTTTAAGGGGTACTATATTTTCTTCAAACTTGGCATGAGGATCGACTGAGTCAAAGTACAGGTCAAGTTCGTAGATGAGCCCTGTAGCCCCATATTTGGGGGTGGGAGAGGGGTTTCAGTTAAAGGACGAAACAAATGTTTATAAAAGTAAATAAGATAGTCGATCTAGGGGTAAGGAAATCAATATCTGAAACTTATTTTCTCGCCGGACAATTAGGTCGTCCGGAATCCGGCCAAAACTGGTAAATTTGTTAAAGTTAAACTTTTATTTGAACCATGCATTTTCCGGAAATGTCGTCCCACTGTAACACCTCCTGCAATGAGCTTTTCATCAATTCCACACGCAGTCTGGCGATCTACTTGTGATACTTTTTGCGCTTCTGTGATATGCGCAAACTGGATATTAACAGTCACAATATGAACAAGACCAAAGGTTTCGATGGGATCCAAAAAATTTAATATTTGACCCAGACAACAAGCTCTTGTCTTCGCCAGATTCAGTCTTCGCCAAGCTAATCATCTGAGAAAATCAAGTTCAGATATACCTTTATAAGCCATATCTATTTTGACGATACTGATCGAAACTTCCTGCTTTACTTCTGCCAAATTTCCGGTTTCGGCCAAATTCTGAACAAACTACTTGTCCAGCCCAAAAAAGGTAGTGCAGAAACGAATTCAGCGTATCTCTCTATCCCTAGAAAGAACATCTAGTCAACTTCAAATACAAATTTAACTTATTTCGGACGAACTATATGTCCGGGTGAAAAGTTGTCCTATACAGATTCAGCGTCTCTTTTTACCCTTAAATCTGTCATCTAATCAACTTCAAATAAAAATTTTACTTATAACAATTCCGGTGTCGGCCGGATTCCGGGCGAACTACTAGTCCGGTGAGAAAATCGTTTTCACCACCGTGTTCAGCATGTCTTCTTACCCCTGAATCGAACATATTATCAACTTCAGATAAAACTTTTACTTTTCACGAACTTTCCGGTTTTGGCCGGATTTCGGGCGAACTACTTATCCGGCGAGAAAATGGTTTTCACAATCGATTAGAGTGCAGAGATAGGGGCAAGAAAACCTTAAACAAACAAGCAAAAATCGGTCCATCAAATATATTTCTCGGGTGGGTCACAAAATCACCACGATACCCACGATCAAAATGCCCACGGTTAGAAATGCCATAATTCAGGTTGTAGACCCTGAAATCAAAATCGTCAGAAATGTCAACGGTCCAAAATGCCCACAGTTTAAAATGCTCTCAGGGAAGACAAAAATCGTCAAAAGTTTCAGTGGAAGATTATCGCCATTCTGATACTCGGTCCGCTCCTTTTGTGTCAAATTCATCACTAGCTCCAGTTTACTACGGCCTGAACACCTCAAACTGTACAATCATGGGCATTCTGAACCGTGGGCATTTTGAGCCGTGGGCATTTTGAGTCGTGGGAATTCTGATCGCAGGCATTATGAGTGTCAGCCCATTTTTCATGCTGGACCGATTCAGCTAAAGTCAGGCACAGCCCGGAACTACTGCAATAACACATAAATCGGTAAAAACTTGAGTGAAAAAGTTGACTGATCATTGTTGTCGGCCAGCTTTTCTGTAAAAGCTTTTAAAGATACGGAACAATTAGTACAATCGTCTTCCGATTCGTCTGACAAGGGCCATTGATGAGGAAGCATAACATGGATCATAATATTCCTTGAGCTTCAAGATTCCAGCTATATTAGTTTCATTAGTATCATCCTCTGGGATTCCGTTGGAACCTTTGGTCATGTCTGCCGACCAAAAGTATTGGGGAACACCAATCAAATTTTAATCGGATTAAAAATAGTAAAGTTTCTTATAAGGCTTAAAAGCTGAGTGATTAAGTTCACATTTGTATATCCGTATTTCCAATACGTAGCCTACCGTTGTCGGTACATGTTGTACCTCAAATACGGTAGCTCCTTCATCTGATGTTTTACTCTCGCATTCATCCTCTCCATTCCATCTTTCATTATCAGAACCGAGGTCTTTTATAATGCTTCTGATCATTCTGGCTCAAGCTGTATTGACTTCACCTTTATTTAAATCGGACGGTATCGTATCCTTGTTAATTACTCCCCTGCGACTCGATCGCTTTCTTTGCTGCGTTCAATGATAAGAGTCGCGCTGGATCAGAGGTCGATTTTGAGAAGTGGGCGAATCGACGGAAAAAGTGGGGGTTGTGACGGATTCTTTGGGTCTTATGACGGGTAAGTGTGCTGCCGTATTAAGTGGGGGTTGTGACGGATTTGTTGGGTCTTATGACGGGTGGGCGATCTGTCGTAAAAAGTGGGGGTTGTGACGGATTTTTTGGGTCTTGTGACGGGTAAGCGAGCTGTCGTAAAAAGTGGGGGTTGTGACGGATTTTTTGGGTCTTGTGACGGGTAAGCGAGCTGGCGTAAAAAGTGGGGGTTGTGACGGATTTTTTGGGTCTTGTGACGGGTGGGCGAATCGACGGGTCATAGAATTGGGTGAATCGACGCTCAAGCAACAGAACGTTGGGTGAATCGACGGGTGGGCGAATCGACGGGTGGGCGTATCGACGGGTGGGTGAATCGACGGGTGGGCGAATCAGCGGGTGGGCGAATTGACGGTGGGCGAATCGACGGGTGGGTGAATCGACGGATTTTTGGATTGGGCGTATTGACGGGTGGGTGAATCGACGGGTGGGGGTAGTGACAGCGACCCCTCCATAATAATATTAACACGAGTGAGATATGCATGCATTGTGCTAATAGACCACCCGTGCTTTGCGGTCTATCTTTCAATACTATGTATACTAATGAGTGTCTTTTCTCTTCGCTGCTTCAGGAAGAAACTTCATTGGAGACAGTAAGTTTGGCGCCGTTAGGCTATTTCCTTCTAGCATGTCTTCCTAGGCTGTATTTTCCAGCTGAGCTATTTAGTTCTGGCTTGATAGCCAAGTAGTGTTGGGCGATATTCGATACGATAGTCGAAATATCGATATTTGTTGACAAATATTGATATGTCGATATTGACTTTTCAGATATCGATATTGTCGATATTTACATTACGATGTGCAACAGTTCTATTCGAGGTTCTATTATTCCGGATTCTCAGAATAAAAGAAATCCAACTTGAGTTCGATTAGGGAGGAGAAACAGATTGAGAAGGAAAAACGTGGACATGCTACTCTTTCTTAATGGGAATGTCTGATTTTGTTGTTTTGCAGTATAAACAGTTTCAAGAAGGTACGCCAAATATCGGTTTACGATAACTAAAATGTCGGATCTGAAAATATCGATATTTCGACATCCCTCAATATCGCCCAACACTATAGCCAAGTACGATTAGAGGCGCGTTTTGTCGCCACACCTGGGATTGGAACTTTTTTCATGTGGTGACGATTATTCACAATACGTCGTGCCAAGTGGATGTTCATTTGAGCTTGATATAATCGTTTGCCTTGAATTGACTGCCTGTCTGTCTAGGTGTATTTCGTCCAAAGAAACTCGCGTTGCACGAATTTGAGACAATTTAGGGCAAAGACCTTAACAGTAGGAAAGACAGGAAACTCGGCTGGAATCGGTTCGTGGAAAATCGAGCTGCTGCTACCTAGCGTTTGGGCTTTGTCCTGTAAATTAACTGTAACTGTAACTGTAAATTAACCAAGATGATTTGTAACCTACAACAAGTGAACACGAGTAGTTGTTTGACTGATCGGCCAAAATGTCACAGAGCGATTGTTTTAACGGCAGACCAGTCGCTAGTCGGCGCTAATAACCACGACTCGCGGGCTTGTGGGAGTTCCCTGTCTTTCATTGTTTTAGGGATCGATCTGCGTTTCGGCACTGTGAGAGGATTTGAAATTAAAATCTGAATCTAGCTTAACACTATTAGCCCAACAAGTAGGAGCCTTGCTGGAAATAATAATTAAAAATTTTGGGCTATGAAATTATGCAAAATTTTAAATGAGGTTAGTTGCAAAAACAAGGCTCCAAACGTCAAAGTTTGCGAGGGGAGAAGAAGGATTATTACACCAGAAAAGTGCTCCTGTCTCTCAGCTCTTAAGGAAGAAGAAAATTATAACAGGGGTCTCGTTTTTCGCGGCTTAACGTGGGTCACTAGATACTATTGTTTTCCAGTATACTTTAGAATATTTCTCTCATTTTCAATCGTGCAATTTCGAAAAAAAATACGTTCGTTTTAACCGTCTTTTTAACATAGCCTATAGATTTCAGTTCCCTCAGTGGGAAAAGGGAAAAAAAACAGATTTTTCAGCATATGGCTATGAAGATACGCATGGTGCAGGAGACCAAAGAATCGCATCGACCTTCGTACTGGCAAGTGTAATTGGATCTGGACCGGATCGGATACGTCACTCGAAATACGTACCTAAAAGCTGGGAAAATCGGAAAATCTTGACAAGGAAAACCTTCTGACAACCCAGTCCGTGGTCCGGTCTCTTTCAAAAGTCTTCCTTTTTTTGTGGGGGGGGGGGTAGATGAAGTTGTCTGGCAATATTTCCTGGAGAATCTTGGTAAGAGAACCATGGTGGTTTTATACTCTTCTTTCATATAAACATTGAAATCTGAACGTTGACCGTTTTTTTTTGTTTTTTTCCCCGTTCAGCTGTTGGTTTACAAAAACGCTCTTTATTGGGTTTCAGGGCTTTTGCCAAGGCTCCATCTTAGTAACCGTAGATGTCCGCCTGGAGTTTGGGTTAGACGGTATTTTTGTCTTAAAACATCTCATGAGATCCCACAGGCGAAATCCAGTCGTTTAAAGTCGCCTTATAAAATGGTGACCGAAACAGAGAAGAATGGGACCATAAACGCCACACGTATTATTCGCTTTCTCTTACTCTCACTTTGAATCAGATCTAACTGATTTCGTTTTACAGGTTTTTGGTCAGTTTCATGGTCGATGCACGTGGAGGTGCTATGAGGGGATGCCGCCACTCTGGCGTTCGTGTCATAGTGCCGCCACGAAAAGCTGCGGCACCAACCCGAATCACCTGCCGCTACGTCAAGAAAGATAAGGTGACGCACCCCCCGCCCCTGATGGAGGGAGAAGCTCTTGCCAGTCGTGTTCTGGAGCTTGGACCGACGGGAACTAAGTTCTTAGGGTAAGGAGTATTCGTGTGTTGCCATGTTGAAAGAATCAGTCTACCACAAACCATTGATTTTGGTATGCCTGTGCTGGCTACCTAGTGCCAAGTGTTCGGTACCCTAAACCAGTAAAATATTCATGTAAAACATGGTTCAGAACGATAAAGTCAGCTAAGTGCCAAACTTCTTTCCCACCAATTTGACAAAAGTTGATGACAATTGCCGAAATTGCGCATTTCGCAGTCATCCCGAAAGAAAAACTGATATCCAGTCGCATCACTAAGTGCCAATAGATTCTCACCAATTTGACAAAAATTTATGAAAGTGAGAGGACTTTTTCATATACCACGATCAGTTACCACGGTCGGACCGTAGTATCTGAATATCAATACCACGATAACTGCAAAAACGACTTTTGACCGTGGTATCAGATACCATGGTATCCGCAAAAACGCAACTAATTTACTTTTGTCTCGGTTTTGATTCCCATCTGGCAGAAAATAAAACAAAGGTGAAAAATACCTCCGAGAGAATTAAATCCGTCGGTGGAGAGTCTGCGCCTGTGGTTTCAGCTTCAAGCGAACGGCCTTCCAGTGTGTGGGCGCTAAATTTGTGAAAATAACATTCCAGACAGTACGCTTCATTGCCCCTTTGTTATGAAATAGAAGAGGGCCAATTTCTGGCAAGCAATTTCGGTTCCCTTGGGTCATTTACTTAATGTGCAGGAAATTGAGTTTCCTCATATTCTTGAGACTAGAAAGAAAGCCAAGGTAATCAGGTTATGTCTTTTAATTTGTTTTGAAAAATGGAACCAGTGAAACAACTTTGTCATGTTGTAATTAAATACGCATACATTACCAAAATAAAGATGTAAACACTTGCTTGAAACCGGTGGTGCATAAACAAAAATCACTGAGCTTAAAGCCTTCTGCGAAATTCCTAAACATGTTGAACGTCTAGGACCAAGTGTTATACATTTTTTTTTTCAAATTTCGTAATTGTTATCTATCATTAGAACATCTGGCTGTCTGCGCTCTCGGCAGTCTCCGTATTTCGTAGGAATAACGATTTTAGAGCTGATGCGTAATCTTGTTTATTTTGCCGGTAGTCGAGTCTACAATTTGTTGATAAGCGTAATTTGGTTTTCCTAGGTTTAGTGGCGATTATTGGACGTGTTCCAGGGAAGACTAGGTGGAAAGTGGGATGGAATAGTGTCAACAGTAAGGTCTCTATCTGTAGTAGGGGCATATAATGTCAGCGGTCAAATACGCTCATCCAGATTCAAATTTAGCCGTCATCTTTGTCATGAAATTCTTGAAGGGTTGGCTTTACTGTGCGGTAGCTCTGGACAACTGCGAATCTGGAAGGTGGATTCTGGATTTTACAGTAATAAATCTCAGTCAGGGTGGGGTTTCATAGAGCGTGTTCCACCCTTCTAACAATAGTAACTATTAGTTACTATTTTCTTTCCAACCTCGTGAAAAGTTACTACGCTGACCGTTCCAACCTTCTCGAAATAGTAACTTTTTGCTTACCACGCTCGGGAGCGTAGTAAGCGTGGTAACTACGAACACCTGTGACGTGATTGGCCGGATTAGCCCGTGGCACGATATTTTGCAGAAAATAGTAAAATGTGTTCCAGCCTGGACGCCAAGAAGCCAGAATTCGTGACGTCATGCGTAGTATTATGAGAAGGGCGAGACATATTCTACTAGACAGTAGGAAAGCAAAATTCAAACACAGGAAAACATAATTCAAATACAGGAAAAACCGAGTCTCTAACATGTACCCATCATGGAGTGAACAAAGAGACAAATATACACTTTGTCTAAGACTGCCCAGCTTAGACAAGGCAACGAGCGGAAGCATTCCGTATCTGAGTATCGATTTGCATGACGTAATGAGTAAAGTTCGCCTGAAAGGTTCTTGCAGTTGACAGGAAGATTGGACAGCTTTTAAGTCGGTAAGAAGGCGATAGAAAAAAATTGGCAAAATGAGTGATCTTTTCGTCAATTATGAATGAATGAATTTATTACATGCAGCCTATTTAAAGTTTAACCGAAAAGGACTGGGATAGGACAATGTAGTTACCAATCACTTATTCACTTAAATTGGCATGAAGACCCTTTGAAAGTGCGTTACTTGGTTCTTCCGCTATTCAGGAATAATCGATTTTCAAATAGTGGAATTTCCGTGTGATTTGTGGTACCTCTAATTTGATGTATGCCTTACAAGAAAGATTTATGACTTTTTTTTTGTTCAGACACTAAGCAATCTTCACCAATATCGCAACTGCCCACTTAAAAGCCTTGTTTGTGTTTAGATAAAAATTTCCCGCGTCATAGTAGAATTTTCGCTGTGGGGACGGCCGCAGATATTCTGAACGTCATAACTAGAGCAGATAGTGGAAAACAGAAAAATCCCTTTGCAGAATCCAAATAATTCAGTGTATTCAACTGAATGACACAAAAATAAGTTGGCTTTTCAGTTAAACTTTAAGGCATTTGCACAGTACATACATAAAAAAAAAAGTGAAATGAACGTTTAACAATCAACACAGAAGGTACAACAAAATCAACAACAAAAACAAATGATAAATAAACGCAAAACAAGAAATACACCGCTAAGCACGAACAAACAATAAATTTACTGTATTAGCTGGCTCATCGTGTTTTGGAGTTATGTTTTACCATCAGTTGTAAATTGGGGGATTGAAACAATGGGAAATTTGTAGCTTGAGTTTCGGCTGAAATTTCTGGCCTACCCCACCGAGCAATACACAGTTTTTTTCGACGTTTTTGATGGTACTGATTATTTCATTTTCTCTAGGCCCGTCATCATCGAAGTTCCTCACTTCGCGGCCCTCAGAGGAAGAGAGCGAGAAATAGTGATTTTAAGATCTGATAATGGAGAAACTTGGCGTGAGCACACGCTGGAAGCCACGGAAGAGGCAGTCCAAGAGGTTCTTAACGAAAGCTTCGATGGAGATGGTAAGTTCTTTCTCCCGAACTAAAGTAGTTCTTAAATTCCCTACGCTGGCATACCATTTCCACGGGGGGGGGGGAGGCTCATTGCTATGTCCCGGTATGTATGAAAACGTCGAAGCTGACGACATCCTCAGTTTCAATTTTAACAACTTGCGTGGCCATAGCCTCAAACTCACCGGAGAGAGGTTCTACAAAGACATTTGTCGGTGGAGCTTCAGAAGTCGCGTGCCTCTTCACTTGAACCAACTGTCCGAAGAAACAGCAAATTGCCCATCATTGAGCCGGTTCAAGGAAGAAATTGATGAAATGTTAATGACCCACATGTATATGACCCTACTTGTTTAAAAGAATTTCATAGAGGATTTATGGCCTTATTGCTTTTGCAATATCTTATTATTATTATTAGTTGGATCGGAAGCATTGTAATATTTGCAACGTTTGGATCACCTCGCCTAAGTTTGCCACTTCAAACTGCGACTCCATACGAGCGCGTAAACAAATGAAGCCAATTACTGTACTTCGCTTTCAGGTTTTTATGTAATTTGTATAAAAAATCGGCCATTTTTAATGAAGAAAGGGGTGTGTCCAGTTAGCTACTGTAGGCATTCTGACCCAGTGAATAAGTTATGTGGGCCAACCTAGTATATCCCTGGCTGAGAACTAAGGTGTGGTCATTACCAGCAGGCAATTTGATGCTGTTGCTGAATATTTGAAGTTAATGAAACTGTCACGAGTTGAAAGGTCTGTCACACACATAACAAAAAAAAAAACTTTATTCGAGGAATATTCGAGTAATTGAGCAACACATGTTTATCCGGCGTTCAAACCAGTTCGAATGAAAAGATTTTCGGGTTTTGGCCCTGTTCAGTGAACATATATATGTATGGAAGCTTTTGAGTTTACTAGGAGGCATGATTTTGCACTCTCTCCAGACACGTGGAACTATAGCGTAGAAATGGAGAGAGTCACTGACTCACGGTAGAATCTGATGGTAGACAATCTTCAACGGATATGTAGCCTAGCCTATGACAAGACCGAGTCTCTAGTCCGGTCCGAATCTAACAAAGGTTAACTTCCCATATCGAGGTCGATGTCGGAAATAATATGCGCGAGACCGCCATTGAGAATAAACTATCCGAGTCAAAGTTACCCCTGAGTAATCCCTCCCCTTTACCCATAACAAATAATCTAATAGACTGTTAGATTATATCTAATACATTATGGGGTTACATTATATCCCTGATGGGTCTTTGGTCCCATCAGGGACCCATAAATTTCCTTTACAGGGGGCTTGTCATTTCTTATGCTTCTGAATTGCTATGTTGACTGATCCAAATCTAGTTTCCAAAAATCCCCACTTGAGTCGAATCGGCATTCTTGTTTGCCTCATTGGACGTGCACGCCAAAGAGACTCCTCCCTCAAGGCGCCAGCAGCCAATCCCAAGTTTTGTCTATCTGGCCTTTGACGTGATTGGACCGTGGGTATTTCTCGAACTATCTTCCGACCGGTCAAGAGCGCATCAGAAATATCTTATTGACAAGCCCCCTGTAAAGGAAATTTATGGGTCCCTGGTCCCATACAGCGACTATTCATACGCCGACAAAATAGAGAGGTATTTGCTCTAGCTTGAGTTGAATTGATACCCGTCTGCTTCCGTCTTCGCCGTTGCTCATAGCAGAGGAATTGGTCCAGGAGGCACGCTGACCCGCTCTGGGGCGCGTCCAGAGAACCATCGGCTTTTACTTGGAAAGTTTCTTCTACGCGGCTTCACAGCGGTAACGAATTGTGATGTGCCGAGTAGCTCCTAACCTCTGCTCGTTTGCATCGGGTACGGTATGGGGAAATATTCGACTCCGTATGGTCGTATTACAGAGATAAGGAGATGGAGGTTCTTGCTTATTTGTTCTTGCCTTCACGCAGGTAAAGATTGTCATGTTGGTGGCATAGGAAGTTATTCATTGCAGGCCTGTTCGAGAAAAAATATAAATGGAATTTTATCAGCAGACTGTTGTTGTGGGTTTCTTGGAAAAATTATTTATTCAAATTATTATTATAAATAATTGTTTATTATTCGAAATTATCTATATCCTTCTTTTGTTCCAGAACTTTCACAGTTGGAGGAAATGAATTCTCACCGCATCACTCGAATCCTGACCACCGACTTCCCGATGTATTTCGCCGTAGTTAGCCGACTGCGGCAGGAAGTCCACGCCATCGGACCTGAAGGTGGCGTTGTCTCCTCTACAGTTGTGCCACAGGTCCAGGCCGTATTCCCCCAGGGAGCCCTCACTAAGAAAATAAAAGTGGGACTTCAGGTAAATATCTTCAAACATTCCAAGGCTAAGCAAAACAAAAAAGTCGTAGTCAATGACATTCCGAAGAAGAAGCGTTTCTCGCTGTTTTGGTAAACAAGTGCCGATAGCCCTTGGTTCACAAAAATCCTTTCTCCGTTGGCCTTATTCCGGTTCAGTGCTCCAGGCGGATGATAGCCTCATCGTCATTCATCACACAGAGAAAGTACAATATAAGCAGTCCCCGCTTGATCGCCACTATCATCAAAGTTTAACTCTGCAGAAAAAAAGGTGCGAACCTCTTACTCACTGATGCAGTAAACTTCAGTTCGAAAATACTTCAGAAACTTCGCTTGTCTGCTCGGTAAAGCACGCATCCAAATTTGATAGGTTGTTTATGTACTCACTTGCATTACGAAAGTGAAATAAAATAACGAAGGGCTATCGAAAAAAATTGCCTCGGTTTATAACAGCTACGATTTTTCACTGTGTAGAATCCGCGTGACATAATAAACTGCAAGCTTGTCCGAGCCTCATTTGGCACAAGGTAAGTAAGGTAAGGTACGATTTTATTGACAAATATAAAGAAACCTCATATTTCTTAAAAGCATCAGACATGCCAGTGGCATAAAAATCGACGCTTCAATAATTCTGATCTGTTTGTAAAAATCATTAATAAAATCTAAGCCCAAGGAATTGTAATAAATTCCAAATAGTGTGGTCAGCCGTTAACGTTGTCCTTTGTCAGATTAAGCTTGGCCGCGCTCTATGTTGACTACTATGCCACGCGGAGTCTACGCGGTGAAATGACGTAATTATTTTATCGGAACAACATGTTAAAAATTTCTCTTTCTTGCATTATTGTCTTTTTCTTGAACCAGGTCAGTACATATTAAATCTGTCAGGTGTATATGCGTGCTTTAATGAGCAAAAAATCAGAGCCTTGAATCTATAACTAAAGGTTACTACAGAACTCTGGTCAGAGAGGCTTGCACTTTTTTTTTCTTCGAAGGAATGTTATTAATCTCAGCAGAGTTTCAGTTACACGTTGATGATGGTGGTGATCGTTGGTAGACTAGTAGTAATTACACCATGTAGTCGTTCTGAACTGGAATATGAGGACTTGCGTGCGTTTGGTGATAGTTGAAAATTGTCAACACTAAATAATATCATTGTAACGCAACGTGTTGTGACGAAACGCCTTTTAACTAGAAATGCAGCCTGCGAACCAGGGGTTACCATTTCTGGAAATGAGGGACAAGGAAGAAATAGACCAAACGAAGTTTTGGTAATGATTAAAACATGGTTGCATATACTTGTGTTAAATATTAACATAACAGCTATACACTGTCAGAAGTTTGATGACGTTCACACAAGGATGCGCAGTTTCGACATGTATGACATAACACATTATATGCTTATATTACAGTAAAATCGTCCTATGAGCCTTTCAGTTACTCCATAAAACCCAACGTTAAACATGTCGACCTTTGGTCAAACACGGTCATAACGGAAACATTTTGTAAAGATAGTGTGTTATCCCACATCCATTAAAATTGCGCATAGACTACTTGTTTGTATTATCGTGAAGAAAACTGACAACCCTTTCCTTGCTTTTTTATTTTTGTGATTGCTGTTGTTTAAAATTACCAGCTTGAAGCTCGTTATCGTGCAATCCTCCCTGAAGTGAGATTTAAGAACCATCTAACAGTGGAAAACTGCGTTTTGGGTCCCACATTTCCTTTCGCTTGGTCTTGTTCTGCGTCTTCTCATCTTCCATGTCGCTCATTACCAGGATAAAATATAATATGTGCTCATTCGTCGGGCTATTACGTCCGATAATCTCATCTTCTAGTCGATATCTTGTCATTTCTGTATTATTTCCATCGTGTTTGTAATTTGAATTTCTAGCATGAATGGCTTTAGTAGTATTTGCTTTTTAACACTTTTGCACGACGACCCTGCTTAGCCTTTTCGTTGACGCGAAAAACTCTAAGCCCTTCTAGAAGGCACTATCACGGCTTGCTTTTAGAGAATTCCTTGGTCTAAAGATTCATAAATTATACACTATTAAATAGTATTTTTGTACAACCAGCAGAGTAACAAGTTAAGATGAAGGTATGGACGGGAATATATGGACGAAATAAAATAGCGAAATGTTTGTACACTGTTTGTGAAAGCTATGAAGGCCTAGACGTTGGCCAACTCATTTCTGTAAAGAAGGAATTAGATTCTCGAAGGATTCGCTTTATACTAGTTCGGCGCTTCTACCGTCCTGCTCTTCTACCGTGTCATCGTTTTCATAAAATCCCCACACACAATGGAATTTGGCGCATATGAAACTATGCCAGTCGGTGCTCCGAAATCGTATAAGGCCAGTTCCTAATAATCGATATTCGAAGTCGATTTTCTGTCCCTAGTCATTTACGAACGATGGTGTTCTAGCTCTTTAATTTGCCAGATCCTGAATGTTTTCCGACAAAAAAGTAGTAGCTTGCTGTAGTTGGTATTTCCTGAACATATCATGTTTTGTGAAATGATCTCATTTTTGTCATTTGGTTTTGTACTTTTTGTTTCTACTAGTTATGCGGCTTTCTGTACTTCCAGCATTTGATCTCTTTATCAGGTGATCCTGAAAGTGCAGTTTTATCGTAAAGATCTGAACTAAAGTAAAATATATTTTTTTGTGATTGTGCCAGTAACACCTCAACGTTTTGAGTCAATAAAGTATTCCACTTCTTACAAAACTTGGATGGCAAAGCAGGGTTAGTTCAGGCTATTAGTAGGCTGGTGGCAGAAGGCCGCATAACATTGTTGCATGATTCATGTTTTAAAATTTTTTCTTGTGGTGTCGGCAGCATCCTGCTTTGATTCCTTAACTAACCCTGCTTTTGCTAGTTTTTAAGTCTATATTGCACCGTTGAGTGACAGAGGATCAGACAGCATGTCGCACAACAGCACGAGCAAGGAAGTACCGGAGTTTTTTTCACTCACCAGTGTCTGGTGTTTCCTCTGTAAAGAGTTTTTGGTCTCGCCATCTCCCCGTGACTTATCACTAGAACTTGCCTTCCGACCAGTCCTCACTTGAGAGGTAAAAGCAGAGACGGGTGAGTCCGGAAACAGTAAATAACACTAGGACTGTGTTCCTCAGAGTTGTTAATGAGTAAGTGATGTAATGATGATAAGAAGATGAGCCAGCTCTTTATTGTAGTAAGTAGTATCCTCTCTGGAACGATAATGATATAATAGTGAGGACCGGTCTAGGCGAAAAGCCTTCCGGACAGACCCCCCCCCCCCCCCCCGGTACCAAGACCCACTTGGCGAAAACAAACGGGTTCCAATACCCCCAGCCAAAACCCTCCCGAATGCAAATATATAGACAATTATAAAATCTTATTAAAATCTGCAGACCGCGAGCACTTAAAATTGGCTACAGCAGGCGGACAAGACTATCATAATGTCGTATTACCACCCCCTAGAACCCAAGATTACATCAAAAATCAGCCGATTCCTAAACAATTTAGTTTCGCCAGTGTATCGTTACGGCTTTTTTTGCTGCCTCCCATCCTCCAATTTACTAGCCTTGACGAATATAAGCGAAATATCTTTTTCTTATCCTTATATTCGAAAATATCTTATATTCGTCGCCATCGTGGCGTGAGTCCTGCTAGACCGATAGTTATTATCACTACACTCTCAGAGTTTCATAACAGGTGATGCAATGGTGCGCTGTTTCAGGAGATAACACTTTGCACAACATGCATTGCTAGGAAGAGCCAAAAAGACGCCGAAAAAGCATCTGCTGACTTTCCGGTTATCATGACAACAAGCACATGTTTTCTCGGTGGTGTTTCAGCCCTTCTTGTATGCATGTCGTTTTAGCATTTGAAAAACATAACAGCTATAACATCCGAAGTGTTATTTGTTGAAGCCGCGTATATTTGTTTCATCTTTTATGAAACTTCCGATAGTGTGATGTATCTTGTTGGACGAAAGTGATAAGAGGGGAAGAGCTGATTTTCTTATCATGTGGGACTGTGGACTGAAAATAGTAACATAATGGTGACTATCGAAGCTGATAATAACTCGGTGGAAAACGACCTAGGGATCAGTCACCAGGGAATCCGAAAACGTCCAATAGGAATCACCGGATAGTAATCCGGCATCGGTTTACTATACCAATCCGGATAGTAAAGAACGCAGCAAAGGTAATGTCCAATATTGGTTGGTTTTTGTGCAGATACCATGGTATCTGTTACCACGGTAACTAGATCTGCATGATATACGGTCCACTGCAAAAACGACTATTGCCGAAATTGGGTTTTTTGAAGTCATCCCCAAAGAATAACGTTTTGGGATCCCAAAAACTGATATCCACTATCCAGTTACATCACTAAGTGCTGAAATTTTTTCTCGCCAATTTGACAAAATTTAATGAAAGTGAGATGATTTTTCAGATACCACGACCAGATACCACGGTCGGACCGTGATATCTGAATATCAGTTACCACGGTAACTGGCCAGATACCACGACGACTGCAATAACGCCTTTGAACCGTGGTATTAGATACCACGATAACTGCAAAAACGACTTTAGACCGTATATCAGATACCATGGGTATCTGCAAAAACGCAACTATTGGCTTGTTTAAGGCGGTGGGCAATCTGCTGCTTAAGCCGTGGTTTGGCGGCTCCCGGATATCGACAATCCTCAACGCTAGCAGAACTGACTGGCTAAAGTCATAATAATAATAATAATAATAATACAAAGCAAGAAAAAGGCTTTCGCCTCTAAATAACTCGATCAACTCTAATATCAACGATAACTCTAAATATCATCTTTCATAGGTCGCTTGTCCTGCGTTCGATAGAAAGTCCGCTATGTAAAGCGTTGTTCAAGTTGGTGTAGTAAGCTTTAGAAGATCTATACACGTCAGCTTATACTCCGAGCAGGCCGTGACGGCCGCAATTAAATAAAATAGAGTTCGGTCATACTGATAAAGTTTGTTTATTCGGCCATAAGGCCACAGAAGATTAAACGACGGACGGGGATCGTCTTTTCCTGTCTAGTATCTCAAATGTTACCTGGATTTTCCTTTTTCGATCGTCGTCACTTCCGTGCCTTACCGTTCTTAAAAGAAATCTGGTTGGGTTTCAGAATTTCTGAATTCAACACACTGAGTACATCGCGGTTCGTCCAAGGCTTAAGACCGACCATGACGAATTATTCAGGGAAACGTCATTCACTATCTCGCTATTTCAATTGTTCGCGTGGCTGTTTGATAATAATAATGATAATATAATGCAAAACAATAACGCCACAAAGCCTCTACAAAGTTCTTTTTGAAACATTTAGGTTCATATACTTCATTTACAAATATTTCTTCGATTTCTTTCTTGAAACGGCTCAGTGATGGAGAGTTTGCTGTTTCTTCGGGCAGTTGATTCCTGCAATGCGGGACTCGATTTCTGAAACTTCACCTACCAGTGTCTTTGAAGAACCTCTCTCCGGTGAGCTTGAGGCTATGGCCACGCAAGTTAGGAAGTTAAAATCACCATTTTATTGCATGTGCAAACTCTGACATGATTCTCATAGAAAAGCAATTTGTTCTTGCCCCTCATTTTCGTCTTTGCGTAGGCCATCTTTCGAGATATTCCACTCCCCTACTTCAATATCCAATGAACCGGCGTTGACCGCGTGGTCTGCACACGAAATCAAGAATAAAAGGAGCGATGTTTGTGCCCCTTGTGCCGACATTTGTCACTCGCGTACCAGGAGATCTTCCCCTAGACACCGCCAGGCGCTACCTTAATTCGCGTACCAATCGCTTCTTGTACGGAGTGTAGGCATCAGCGCCATCTTCTGGATATATCTGTTTTACCTAGTTGAAATTTTTCACTAGATGCCGCGGAGCAACTTCTGAGGCTGGTGGAGGGCCGGTTACTTTTTGTACTCGGACTATCAGCTCAACGTACAGCAGAGCCATGCTTATTTGAACGTTTGTTGACTTTGAACAGTGCCATTTCCGTTCAAGTGCTGTGATTGAAGTGAGCTGCAAGCAAACCAAAGAAGCTACCATTTAGCCCATAACTGTACTGTTCAAATTGAACAACTGTTCAAATGAGCGTACCAGTTCTGTACTTAATATGGAACTCCTATGAATTATGCACCCAGTAAATCGCGACATTTACTGTACACGGAAAGTGCGAGGATTGCGTGGCGTGTAGATCCCACTGTCAGAAGTTGCATAACAGATAACACAAGGATGCGCGGTTTCAACAGACAACACTTGGGATGTAATCTGTTGTCGCGACGAACGTTAAGCATGAAATGTTATGCATAACAAGCATTGCCAGGAAGAAACCGCCAAAAAAGGCACCTGCTGAGTTTTATGTTTGTCGTCATGATATCGGAAAATTCAGCAGATGGAGGATATCGGCTTTTCCTGGGGGGGGGGAGGGGTATCAGCTTTTCCTAGCAATGCTTGTTATGCATAATGTTTGCGATAACAGATAACATCCCTGGTGTTGTCTGTTGCGTGTTGTCTGTTGAAACCCCGCATCCTTGTGTATGTCTGTTATGAAACTTTTGACAGTTTTATGATTTTGAAAACGTTATGCATTGAACGTTATACATAATAAGCATTGCCAAGGAGAGCCGAAAACTGTCGAAAAAGCATCTGCTGACCTTTCCAGTATCGTGACGACAAACAAAGATGTCACCAGATGCTTTTGCGACGGTTTTTCGGCTCTTCAGGGCAATGATTGTTACACATAGCCTTTATTGCAAAACGTTTTCAAAGTCGCAACAGATTACACCCAAGGGTTGTCTCTAGGAACTGAGCATCCTTGCGTTGAAACTTCTGTTAGTGTATACTTCGTGGTTTCATCATATTCTATATCTTAATTACTGCATGGGAATACGGGAATATATGAGCGAAAAACTGTTTTGGACTTTAAACAATGCTGGGTCAAGAAAACTTACAGGAAAACAATTTTAGGGACGCGATGCCCTGTAGCCCACTCATAAAAAATCCAGCTAGTATCCTTTTGTCGTATTTGGCAGGAGATTTTCAAATAGTGGAACCAGAGCTGTATCCAGAGGGGGGGGGGGGGGGGGTAGGTTGTTCGAACCCCCTCCGAAACATAAAAAAATAATCGTTTTTTATACGCTTTAACCTCTGATCCATATCTTTTTTGTGCTTTTTGGGTCTGACCCACGGGTAAAACCCACTCCGAAATAAATTCCTGGATACGGACCTGAGTGGAACCTTATTATTTAAAACTTGAGGTCTTTGCGCTAGGGCACATACAGAAATTCTACCGGCAGAATAAAATAAATATATTCAAATGAAAACTCCTCAGGGGACCTCTTATCAGTATTACTGCTCCGCTTGTTCCTAATAGCAAGAACAAATAACGAGACAGAACTACTGTCTCCCTATATCGGTCATACAAACATGCTGAGTCGAGTAAAATGCGGCTGACTCTCGACGCAAATGAGCGGAGTTTACTAGCTTCGCGCCACATCACCTTTCGTTACCTCTACAAATAGCCAAAGCGCCGTGCCGTGAAGCGCCCGATGAGGAAATGTAGCATTCAAACCTCATTGGCTCTAAGGACGTGCTCCAGAGAGGATCAGCGCGCGGAGTACGCCTCCTGCTCGCCTCTTTCGATATTTCTTGTGCGATAGGCAACGGTGAAGACGGAAGAGAAGTAAACAGGTCAACATCAGCTCAAAGCTAGAGTAAACACCTCCAGCTCCGCTCAGATTTGTCGGGGTTTTCATAGTCGCTGCATGCGACGAAAGACAGAAGGTCTTACTGATTATTTTGTTCTTGCTAATAGTTCCATGCATTCTCATTTCCGAGAATTTCTTGGAAATCTCGGAATTTCCAAAAAATTTGAACCCATTTTTTTTCCAAATACTAATACACACTAATGTGTGGTATTGAGGGGGAGGATTCGGTACATTTGTTATGTTATTGCGAGGAGCTGAAACGATTAAGAAAGGAAGTGTTTGGCCGGGATGTTTGGGAGGAAAGGGAATTGGTTTCGATTATGGGAAGTAAGTGTTTTGGTGATCTCCGAAGGCTGGGTAGATTCCTGAAGATAGCTATGACCCACCGTGAACTATTTTTTATAGAAGTTGATTTTTGGTGTGTTTTGGAGGTATGATATTTTGTTTTTTGTTATTATTTTATGTTTCCCGCCATGGCCCTTGGGCTTTTTTGGGATTAAATTCATTCATTCATTGTGCTGATTTTCGGATTTTCAGTTAATGAATCAGTTTTAATTCTAAACAGCTTAAAGCTAGAAGAGGTCGTCAGTTAAATATTTAGGAAATGCATAATAACGACAACAAATTAACTAATACACAAGATATGACCTGAAATAAATGTTGGAATGAAACCGTGTAAAAAAATGTCCGTGTTTGGCTCTTTCTGGGGCAGATCAGTGCTTCCGGGTAGCTCAATTGTCAGAAATATCGATTATGCAAATTTTTCCGTGTTTCTCATCGAAGCCAAGGGGACCGAGCGACGCTGGAAACGGTCCGGACGGATTTTTGAGAAACCCAGTCTCAGTGGAGTCACGTCAGGGCCGTATCCTGGGGGGTTAGGGGGTACAAACCCCTCCGAAACACACAAAATAACCTTTTTTTGTAGACTAGAACCTCTGATTTAAATCTTTTTAGTACTTTTTGCTGTAGACTAGGTCCTGCCCTCGGGGAAAACCCCCTCCCAAATAAATTCCTGGATACGGACCTGAGTCACGTACATATGTATCACTTATAAATGGGACTGTTTATCGTCGTCTATTATCTCCAAAACAAGTAATCAAACTTTATTTTAATCATTCTTCTACATTTATATTTAACTTTGAAAATTTGATCTCCGTTCCATTTTCGCTCCATTTTTAAAGATAAATTTTTATTTGGAACACTAGGACAAAGCATTATCTACTGTGACTTGTGCTTCGTTGATATTGTTCAAAAGCTGTCAGTTCAGTTTCTCGTCGGATGTTATTTTCAGCTTTATCTGAAAAAAAAAAAGAAACAGGAAGAGCTTCCAGCGTTGTCTAAGAAAATGTGATGGATAGGGTTTTCCTCGAGTCCGGATGTTTCATACCATTTCAGCTGCACAAAAACTACGGAAAGAGCAATTTCTAACGTTATGTGTTCTGTGAAAGCCAATTCGCTTTTTGTGGGCATTATGCAGTTGCAGAACTTTCGGAAAGATTTATTGTTCGCCAGGATCGTGGACGGGAACGCCCGAGTCTCTGAAAGTTGAAATGTCCCTTCGTATATCTTGGGCAACAAATGTGGGCTAGCGGGACGGCAAAGTTTATTACGAAACTTTTTTATGATGTCATAGATTATTTTCCCGACACACAAAGACATTGGGTGGGAAAGGATAGCCATTCATTTTAAGTGAACAGTTCTTTTTTCGTGAAAAAGTATAACATAATGGCGTTATAATTTGGCCATGATTGGACAAAGATGGTGGACGCGGGCTTTCGAGGTCGCGTCGTCCCGAGACGTCTAATTGATGGACTTGGAGGTCGTAACTGACGATCTCGTCAGTTATGGAGCCGGACTCGTCTCGAAATCCGGCCGGATCCGAGAAAACTTCTCCATCCGTGTAATTAACTTCACTCGGATGTTTTCAGCGACCAAGTAAAGAGTCAAGCGATAGCTATATTGTATTATTCCTCTAGTTATTTATTTAAACAAACATAAAACATGTTATTAGGACGGCGCGTGATTCGGTCGCGATAATATTTTTTTGTTTGATTTTATTTGTGTGAATGGTCTTACTTGCGGCAGCTCTATGTAATTTCAAGTGTTTGTATCATCAACAGCACCAAGTTGCCTGCTTCCAATAAACAAGCTTGCTAGGCTGATAGTTCTGGAACTCTTCTAAGCCTGCTCTGCAGCCAGACATAGAGCAGCATCTTTGATTTTCTGTCGTTCACGTCCAATATATATTTATATATATGAGATTTTACAGAAGGAAAAGTTACGTCGTTGACGAAATTGAAATTGCGCGGTTTAACTGTTAATTTGGTCTTGTCGGGATGTCGTTCATACTCTCAACGTCTCTGCGATACTCTATTGTTAAAAAGTAGTCAAAATTACTGAGTGTATTTACTGTATTTAAATACATGATACAGAATAAACTTGCCTTTCAGTTAAACTTTAAATATTAAAAAGGAAACAGCACAGGCAAACAACTGACTCATTCCTGTCTAAATCATACTCCTTTCGTTTTCTGTGAGCACATAATTTTTAAACAGTTATAAATCGTTTATCTCGTTTATCTCACTATCACAGCAGAGATATCCCGCACGTGAACTAGCCTCAGCTGTTTTGAAACGCAGATCCCGACTAGTATGATTATTTTATTTCTGAACCGTTTTCTACTTGAGAAGGAAACGAGTGCTAGGGCGAAAAGACAAGGAAAATATCAAAACACTGACATCAAAGGATCAGGGGTACCGTTTTTGTGTGGGGGGGGGGGGGGGGCTCGTGAGAAAAATTGACTGGTGGACATTTTGCTCATCTTGCTAGGCCTGAACAGTTCGCTTCCCGCAAGTAGCTTAGCTGAGCCTCGTCTGAGCTGAACGTCGGGTTGCAAACAGTACATTTACAAGGTCTTGTCGTCGGTGACCGAAAAGGGATTGAGCAGAGGCGTTACTAGCCAAAATATTTGGGGGGGGGGACAAGGTATTTACCGACTGGCTGGTCATTTTTACCGACTGTTTTTGCGGATAAAAACAACTATTGTTGAGAAAAAAACGACTGTGTTGACGAAATTGGCTGATTTTTACGAAAAATCGACTATTCTTAAGAAAATCGACTATTTTTACGAAAAACTGATTGTTTTTAAGAAAAATCGATTGTTTTTAAGAAAAAGCGACTATTTCTGAGTAAAAAATCGACTGTTTTTACTAAAAATCGCGGCGCTTAGTGCCGACTCGGCTTTTTTTTACCGACTGGCCGACAACATTTTTTTTTTGGGGGGTGGGGGGCGTCCCCCCTACCCCCTAGTAGTGACGCCTCTGATTGAGAGTCCCACTTTCATGTTCATCCATTCAGTCGTTCATTATCTGTTGTCAGAAATTGATTACATACGCTTATTCAATGCTATAAGTATTCTTCATCAGGCTTGTGACCAAAATAGACTCTTCAAATCAGAGCTATTCCAAGGATACACGAAAGTGAAGTAATGGAAGCCGTATGTTTTAAAAGGCCTTTCTTTCCCCAACTTCCGGTCAGGCTGTCAAGGGATTGCCATTCCCTAGGATGAAGAGCTTAGGATATCCATTTGACTGCTCATCTATCTTCCAAACAGAACTGTCGATAGAGAAAAAATAAGTTGCCGGATATCTGTCTGAATTGGGTGCGGCCCGCAGGGATCTCTTCCGTTGGTCAATCTTAGAAAGGCAGAGGCAGTGAAGCGAACAAGCAATCTAGCCTTCCATTTGACCTGCTGTTAGGGGGGAGTTCCGTTTTTGTCGTGTCTAGCAAAGTGGGGATTCAAGGTTCATTGTGCCGGGCACTTTTCCGCATTAGCGCAGCTCTCTCCCTATTACCAATGATAGGCTACTATACCGCTATAGTGGTATCTATATAGTCAAGCATAGAGAAGCGCTTAGGGCTGAAAGGGGTGTGTGGGGGTGCCTTGAACGTAGTGAGCTAACTTAGTTCGAGGTTCTAGACGAGTAGCCCACACGTGATACATGAGATAATGATAAAAGCGTGTTTTTGTTTATAGGAAAAGTAATACAAACCTTAATCAAAACCACCAACCGCCGGTCATTGTTTTATTTTCCGTAATCATTTCTCAAATAACCAGTCTCGAATTACCTTGAACAGATTTATTTCAAGATAAAGGAAGTCCTAAATACTCGACGCTGACGATTAGTGAGAAATGGCCAAAGTGAAACGGTAAATTGAGGGGAGACTTGTTCCCCGTTTGGGATCCGTCGAAACCTTTGGTCTTGTCCATGTATTGGTTTCCGGTAATTCAGTATCAGAATGACGTCATCCGCCTATTCTCCCAGCCGTTAGGCCGCCGGTAGTTTTCCTGCAATTTGTCATTCACCGATGCAAGATTTTCTAGAAAGTCCTCAGAAGTTGGAAGATTAGAAAGTTTCATTAGGAATTCATTTTAGGCTCAGCCAATTCCAGCAGACGTTGTCGCTAAGCTGCTCGGAAACCGCGTCGCTGTTTCGCCCATCGTTACAGTCGAGCCACGAAGAAGGAAGTTTCACAAGCCGATCACCCTGACGATCCCAGTGCCCCAAGCGGCAGCAAGAGGAATGATTAACCAGTACAGTGGAGAAGCACCTACCTTACGGCTTCTTTGCAGTATTACCGGTAAGTAACTTCGGAGTTCATCTGTTTGGTTTACTTGGTGTTCAATATGAATAGTTAGAAAGTAGCCCTTTGAACAGAGTATGTTCGTAATGTTTGTAGTTAAACCCCCTTCCCCCACCATCGTCACATTGCCGTTCAATCCCCCCCCCCCCTTATCTGACATCGATTATTGAATCTGCGTCAGGTAAGGGTAACCGATAACCCGCTAACAATCACATTAACCCGCTGACAGTCCGGAGTAAAAGTTATTAAAGTAAAAAATTAACTAAAAACTTGAACTCATCGTGGTTAAAACTCATTATCAGTTAACAAGAACTTCCTGAGAAAAATGTTCCCTAGAGAAGTTTTTCTACGCGTGATCTAAACTAGGCGCGGGTCTGAGCGCAGACTGGAACACGGGAAATCTAACGCGCGAGTTGGTGCCTGCCGCTCTTACCTTTAAGCGGAAAATTGCAGCGAGGGGCTGGAGGCGCCAACTTGCGTTGTGAACCTGGCGTTACAGTTTCATTGTGCAAAGCCGCCTGTATTTAAACGTGCAGAAAAATTCGGGTACGTTTTAGTCAAGCTTGAAGTTTCTAATTTTATTCAACTTGTGCTTCGTCCAAGACAAGATTTCAGGGCTTCTTGCTCTCAGATGTGTAGTATCTAGGCTGAAAATGGGGGGGGGGGTCCAACAGTGCGCCATGCCACGGATGAAAATACTGCGTATCCGAACGTCAGAATGTCCCGTTTTCTCAGGGGCTATTCGCTACATTCGATCATTTGACAAATATCCGCGATATTTAACGGTTTTAACTTCCAACGGTCGAGTTTCTGCGCAACGTCAAAGATGTGAGCAGTGATTGGCTGGTTTGATCAAGAAGCTTTGAGTCGTTACAGCGAGGGTTTGTAATTACATGTGTGACTTTAGTACTGAGTTGTAATAACATACTGTTGTTTCGCTGACCCCAGGGAAGGACATGCTTGACCAAGGTTTGTGTTAGATGCAGTATCACTATGACGCCTCATGCAGCTATAGGCGAGAACGCGCTTACGGCTCTAGCTAATCAGCACTTGTAGCATTCAGTGATGTCCTCAAGCCAGTCGTACACAAATCCCCAATTTTAGGAGAGAATGCTTTAAAATATTTTTTTTTATCAGCCTGAAATCTGCCAGCTCATCTCTTAAGCAGCATTCAGAGCGTTGTACCACAGAATTGGGGATTTGTGTATGCTTCAAGCCCCATAGATCCACACGCCTGTTGTAGAGCTAGAAACCACAGTAAAGAAAGAGCATATTTCAAAATTGCAGTCCTGTTCCATCCGCAATCGGATGCGAATTTACTCCTTCGCTCCGAAATTCGATGTGAATTTCGCATGCATATTTTCGGATGTGAAATCTTGTGGTGTGTTTACGCACTGCGAAATTCCGCCTATTTTGAAATCCAAGCGTACTTTACGCACGTGTATGTGCTTGAAAAGATCTCTAGCAATACGGACACATTTAAATACGAAACGGACCAATTTCTTAAATTCGTCAGTATTGCTAGAGATCTTATCAAGCCCAAATACGTGCGTAAATCGCTCGGATTTCAAAATAAGCTCGGATTTACGCAGTATGTAAATACACCATTACCGGACTGTGAGTGCGTGTAGCTAAACACGGATTACGGAAGACACGAAATCATGTTTCGCCGGATGCCGACCGGATAGTACCATCTGCAAAGCACAGCACCGTAAGGTACGGAACGTTGCATGGGCTTAAAGGTCCTTTCAGACTGAGAAGAGTCCCTTCACACGAAATCCCAGTTACGTTGAAAAAGCCTAGGTAGTTCTTCGTAACGTAGAAACTCCAGCATAAATTCGGAACTGAATTTATTTAACCTGGGAAAGTAACCCTGGCGCAATGGAAAGAAGAGGAAACAGAATCGAAGTAATGTAGACTTACTTGATGAAAATAATCGCCACTTCGTCCATGAAAGTTTTTTTCCATTTTTGTTTTTTATAAGTTTGAATAAGCTACGTCGATAACAGTGATTAAGAAATGAGAAGAAAGTAACGAAATCCGGATTTTACGCTTACACCAACCTGAACTGGCCTGCTGCAATCGTGAAAGAGCTTTTGATTTAGTTAGAATTCTGGTACCAAACTTTGACACTAAATGAGTTTTGCGTTTTTTTCCTGAAAGCCTTTATCAGCATTTATTATTTTTCTTTTTCTTCTTTTTGGACGTAACAAAGGGACAAAGGAAACATAACGTAATTATTTACTTGTCAGTCTAAAGGGACCTTAAGAGTGTAGAAGTTTCGAGAACAGTCGTTAGTCATGTCGAGCATTGCATAGTTTAGAGTAAGGTATCGGCGCGGCGAAGGGTGAAAGACGTTCCACTATACATTAATGTTGGGTGCTAGAGACCTTGTTTTTTTTAGGGAATAGTAGGTGTAACATATTTACTTTTCTAGTACAGTAGAGGTATGCTTCTTTTGTCACTGCTCTGAACCAGAGACCACCTTGGTTTCAAGGGTTGCTCATTCTCGATTGTGGTGTATACCAAGTACCCGGTGCCGGCTGGTGAACCGTGCTGGTGCTGAGAAAGGGTGTACATCAAGTGTCGGAGTGGGTACCCCCTCGCTTGGTTTGGGGGACTTCTCTGACGGTCTTGTTACGGTCCAGTAATCCAGAACTGTTGCAATTATCGTGACGGCCAAAATCTCACAGGAGAAAGTTAAAAAAAACAGCATTTGGCTTTTGAATTTGTCTTCATTTGACATAAATCACATTTGCGCCCATTACTGTGCATTAGATTGAAATAAAATAAGGATTTTAATTTCGTCATGTTTTTCGGTGCCTTTCCGAGTCCGGTGACGTCAGAAGTGACATACCTCTATTGTACGAGTTTTCGCACGTTGAGTTAGCTTTTTACGCTGCGCCATCTATATCTCGGTTTTTTCTTATATTGTGGCTGCGATACGGGGTGGCACCTACAGGCGTTTTCCGGAAGCGATCTCTTAAAGGTAACCTGCGCGCATCTCCGTTTCCCAGCAAATTTTATTTGGATGGAATGCCAAACATTTTTACTCTAATATACTTTTCTTTACACTTTTAAATTTAACCACCCTGTGCTCGTCACGTTAAGTTGCGCTTTAAGGAATCCTCCAAATTCCAGTTCAGAGTCTCCATGCGGTTTAGTTCCCATCAGTCCCCCAATGATCATCACCGTAATAACGTTTGACTAAAACTTTGTTATTAATGTTAAATATACAAAGCGGATTTGTCAGCTGTGATGCTTATGAAGCAATATTTCGGCCCTTCTTGGCAAGGGTTCCTCTTCAAAAAATATCGCTTCATAAGCATCACAGCTGACGAAACCGTTTTTGTATATATTATATGAATACATGTGAGTCTTAAGTCAGCTTGGGTTCAAGGAATATTTGAAACTTTGTTAACGACAGCGTTCACAAGGCTCGTAAAGTTTTTCGCAAAGTATCTTCCGAAAAGTTTGTCGGCGCTCAGATGAGAATTTGACCTTATTCCTTACATAAGTTGTATATTATCCTTTGAAGAAAAAAATCAAATTATTCGGCTTTATCATCATATATCCTATATCATGACAGCATTTTCGATGTCCTGATTGAAATTTCTTGTACTTTATTTGAAATTTGCTGTGGATCTCTTCTATTGGTCAACTTTATGAACTTTACGATAAAAGTTATGTATACTTTAACTTCTTGCCTACTGCGTAAAAGACCATGCGCAGGCTTACGAACAGCTTTACGAACGTTGCGAACGACTTTACGCACTTTATGAACGCCAGCTGGATATATTGCTTCTCTATTCCGTCTCTGACCGTGAGAGTTTTCACTACTTTCTACATGAAAGTGAAACCTTCTCTTTTGCTATTCTACGATCTATGTATGTTGGATGCTGATAATGAGGCAAGGGAGAACAAACGCTTGGAGCGCTGAACTGGTATAAGGTCAATTTATGTTAAGCAAATTGGAGGTGCGATTTAGCATGAAAAGGCCCAGGAAAACCCTGTAGAACTGCCATAACCCCCAAGTCATTTCTTTCCAGTTGCTTTGTCATTCATCGCTTCGTTTATTGTTTAGCGTTATGTAGTATTTATTTATTTCGAGAGTTGGTGAAATGTTTACTGTCACGAGAGTCGTGGGACGCAGTATTAACTAGCCTTAAATGTGTCTCAAGAATAGTGGGAACTATTCTTGATAATAACTTTCTAGAGAATATTCATATTCCATGAACGGAAGCTAGGGTCGACATGACTTTTCATTCAGCGCGAAGTATGCAGAAGAGGTCGCTGACCACGATTTGGCCTCAAACATGTTAAAAGGAAATTTTTTTGCAGTCCTAATTAGGTCCTAACTGTCAAGAAGCTAAACTGTAATGAATTGTTACTGGACTGCATAGAATATCTTTTTAACGTTTTGAGGCCAATTTTGTGGCTTTGCAGTTTAAGTTTGGCGACTTTTCCTTTACCAGGATTTGAATCACGTCCATTACTGACACAAATTCTAAAAAGTGTGATCAGTGATCCTTAGTGACCCCTCAGTGGTCCTTACCCAGTGTAATCAAAAGTCCTTCAAAGAGATGGTTGATAACATGGCAGTTTGTGTACCAGAAATTATTTAAGAACCACAAAACAAACCACTGGAAGTAAAAAGTTTAGCTGAATTTGAACTTAAATACTAGCCTAATAATTGTCTTTCTCTAAAATATTCTTCTGAGAGCTGTTTTAAACATCCCTGAGCCGTTTACACATTGTCGTATCAAGACCTGGTTTAAACTCGCGGGTGAAGTAGGGGTTATATAGATGTTGCAAATGCGAGAACGCTTCCGAATTACCTCGTTTAAACTCTTGAGGCCTCGCTTGCAAACAAGCTGTAGATGTCGTCAGTGTGTAGTTGCCTCGTATTTTTTTATCTGCTCAGTTCTGAGAATGAGGCTGTGTTTCTCAAACTGCGAACACACGATCAGGATTTTTTGGACGGATTTCCTGCACTTTCATCATCAAGTTTCTGGGCCTCTGGCCCAGATCTTCTGGCGATCGAGCCTGCTCTCTGCCATGAAGTGATGTAAAATTATTTGTTTCCATTATTTGAAACTATATGAACCTGAACCTCATCATCAAATTGAAAATATTTCAACTTTTCCATATGGAAGAAAGGATATGTCGAAAATCCGGGCATAAATTCCAGTCCGGGAGTTCCCGATCCTGACCGTGTGTCCGCACTGTCAATGGTTGACAAGATTTCTTGCTCCAGTTTCGATAAACTCCTTTGTTGGTACTTCTGTTCCGGTGTCACGTTTCCTCACTCAAGGAATAGTTCAGTTTTGCTTAGTCTGCTTGGTGGCCTCTGCAATTCAAATCCTGTATTAGACCAAAGCCTCTGGCTTACTGCATGGGAGAGCATATCAAGGGTCCATGATTTTGTATCATCGCTGGTGATTCCAAAGGCTTGTCACAGTATCGTTTACTATAGCAGGCTTTTTGTCTATCCCGATAAATGACTCTTGAGATTCTCATTGAGTCGACAATCTTGTGTGCCCAAGTATAGTAGGAAATTAATTAGCAAATAGGAAACCCGCAAGAGTTGAAGTGACTTATCTTTGGAGTAAAATCAGTCGAAAATCACGGACCCTTTTTAAACAAATCCAAGGATGAGAAATTCTGACGTTTAGTCGCCTTATTTCTGTTTTTCGTATGAGCCTGCTTGAGTAGCTTTTGTAGTAGCATGACGTAGATTCTGTTTCCGTGGATCGTATCGGACGCCTCATTTTCCTCCTTAAAATATTCGTATACTTCTTGGCTCTCGTAATTAGGTCCTCTTGTACGAAATATTGGGTTCATTAACTTGTCGTCTGCGGGAAGATATTGGTCTAAAGATAATAAACCCTTCTTATAAGATATTCTTGTACTCGTTACATAGGGAGGAGTACTTCTTAGTGCCTTTAGATATCGACCTGATCAGGAAGAGCTATTGGAAGAAAAGAAACAAAATCAGGGCAGAGCATGAATGCCGTTGCTGTTGCTGCAGTGTATGAAGGTACAAGATACGTCGCCATCTATAGAGTTGAAGTTTGCAGTTGATATGCATATGTACTTCCAGCATACAGGATCTTCCACAGTCGCATTGAACTAGATCAATAAAACTGTTCCCGGCGAAGTTTATTTCACATTTTCGATTAGAGGCCGCTGCGGCTAACGGTATCCTAGCGAATAATCACATTCCGGGGAGATGACTTAAGATCAAGGCCGTATTCAGAGGGGGGGCGTTAGGGGTTTTGAACCCCCCTCCGAAATATATAAAATATTTATTTTTATTCGCTTTAACCTGTGATCTTTTTTTTTGGAATTTTTTGGGATTGACTGGGTCCAACCCGCGGGTAAAACCCCCTCCGAGATAAACTCCTGGATACGAGCCTGCTTAGATTAGCGAACTTCGGGCCGTTTTCAGTTTCAGTTTTGGACCTTCTTCCATTTTGAAGATTCCATTTTGGAAGTATTCAAGCCTCTAAATATATGTCGTAGGGAATACTTTTACTTGTCTGGTCCGAAATTATGGGGGGGGGGGCGGCTGTGAGCTTCACACACGTTGTTGGTAGGATATGGTAGGGGAAGAATTGCAGTGGGCTACCTCCGACATGTTACCGCACTGGATAACGTCGGAAATGTTTTCTTTCGTCCGTCCGTCTGCCTGTAACTAAGAAAGCTGTCGGACGGTTTGGGATATTTTCATGGAAACATAAGTTTGTAGAGCTGCTTTATACGCCAACATTCAGAGAGTTTCAGATTTGAGACTGAGAATCATGTTTGACTGCGCCAAACCGATAAGTACAGAGATTTCTTCTAGCCGTAGTAAAGTCCTTCTTGTTAAGGGTCCTCTTCAGGTTCAAGCTACCAAAACGAACCGATGTTTACTCGTTTTTCTTAGGGATACATAGTTATTCAGCTGGGGATTATTAATTAAGAGAAAGAGTGATGAAACTGATGTTAGGGGTCGGTGTAGGAGCAGCGGCAAATCTGTTCGGCTACGGAAGCTCAGTCATATATACAGTGGGGAATCTAAAAATTATAAATGTTTAGTTTTAGGCGGCACAACCCGAGCACAGTGGGAAAATGTTACCGGGAATGGTTGAGTATAAGAGAGAGTGATGAAACTGTTGTAAAGGGTAGGTGCAGGAGTAGCGGTAAATCGATTGTCCGGTGTCAGAAGCTCAGCCATATATAATGGGGAATCTGATAAATGTTCACGGTTTAGGCGGCACAACCCGAGCCCAGTGGGAGGATGTCACCGCAGTTATTGAGTAACTGAGAGAGTGATGAAACTGATGTAAGGGGTCGGTGTAGGGCAAATATGTTCGGCATTGGCAGCTCAACCATGCAAATAGAGAAATATAAATGTTTATGTTTTAGGCGGCACAACCCGAGCCCAGTGGGAGGATGTCACTGGGTCAACCCCTTTGGCCTTCGTCAACGACTGCGTCTCTTTCACAACAACCGTCTCTGCACGGTTTTGGCTAATGGACTGTCGAAATATCACAGAAGCCGCTAAAATGGCCACAGACTTGTACAAAGAGGCTATCTACGTTCCATTTATTGCCAAGTAAGTACCTTTTCCCCAGTGGGATAAGCTTCGTTGTTATAAGCGTGGCAATGGAGTCGGAAGTCTGAGATTGGGCAATTAAAAGAGCTTATTCGGCTGGATATACGTTGCCAGGGGCCCGTAGCGCTCGTGGCGCCAATAAAAGATTTCTGCTCGCGGGATGTGGTACTGACAAGGCCAGCTGAAGGGTCATTTGTGCCGGCCAGATTCCAGCTTAGCTCAGCTTCCCTATTACCTGCTGTAATGTACAGAGAGAGCTGCTCCCGGGTCCAGCGTGTCCGAGTCCTTAAAGTTTATACGAATAGGGCTGAGATCCAACAGTCTAGTAACAAATCACTTCAATAGGTCCGAAAACCCGATAAAAAGGCGTTGCTCCGTTATCCAAAGATAATCAATGTTATCGAATGAACTTATTCTTTCGGGTTTGTGGTACCTCTATGTGCTTGTCCTTCTATGCTTGAAATATGGTCCAACTGCAAATGTAAGCAATTGCCGAAAAATAAAATAAAAATGTCAGATTCCTACTTCTACAGGCGTAACTTCGCCGAGTGTGGGAATTTTGACCCTGGAAATGCAGGCTTTTATTGAAACTCAAATTCTCCACGTCTGAACTTTGAGTTGTCATGCAGGAAGTGCACACTCTGAATGTTAGGTACTAATGGAGCCCTGGTGAAAAAGTACAAAATCTCTTAAATGAGTCAAAATATTGCAGTGTATTCAGTTGTCAGTTTTTATTCAGTTGAATAAAAAATAAGTTTTCTTTTCAGTTAAACTTTAACAAAGTCCTTCGAGACGGAAACGAGCAAACGAGACTAAACAAAAATTGTCTCGAGACCAGTCCTGTGTCCGAGTCCGCCATCTCTGGATAGTATGTAATTGTTTACGTAGACAAACCACTTCCCATCAGCTTCCTTCCTATGATTTAATTCTAAGATCTCTGACCACCAGCATCCCCAATTCACTCCCACCCATTTCTCTTACCTTAGAGCGTGCTCCGCCCTTCTAACATTAGTAACTTTTAGTTACTGTTTTCGTCCCAATCTCGTGAAAAGTTACTACGCTGACCGTTCCAACCTTCTCGAATAGTAACTAATAGTTACTATTCCTTACCACGTTCGGGAGCGTAGCGTGGTAACTACAATCTCTGTGATGTGATTGGCCAGATTAGCCCGTGGCACGATATTTTGCCGAAAATAGAAAATTCGTTCCAGCCTTGACGCTAAGAAGCAAGAATCCGTGACGTCATGCGTAGTAACTACGGTAAGTAGGGTGGAAAACGCTCTGAGTTTAAATAAGAAACGATTATCAGATTCCTTGAACTTGAGACCCGCGAAGGAAAGATAAATCCGATCTTGTTACTTTAACTACGCACTGATTACCCACTTTGAAAATACGCCACTGAACGCCGTCTGTTATGAACCATCTTGACTAAATGTTTCAATGAAGATGACTGGTTGAACAAATAAAAATATCTATTGGAATGTGAAATTAGAAGGCAAGAGAACTGTCACCATCAGGGGTTTACTTTATATCTCTAAAAGATCTGAGTTTCTATGTGGTTCTGCATGAATCATAGAAATTTCCGGATTATTCATAAACTTCAACTTTTCTCTGATTCGATTCATGCCTATGCATATTTCCCCAAATTTGTCGGAGGAACTTAAAATTTCTCAACTTCTTCTGGAAGTTTCTCTGAAATAAAAATTCTGGAAAATTGTATTTCCAGCCTTCAGTTAGTACTTTCTAACTTCGGATGAAAGTAATTTTAACTTAAATTACCTTGACTTTCCTTAAAGTTTATCTGGAAAACCGGCTTATCTTGTATGTTACTTATTTTGATCCAGTTGAGGGATTTTCCGTTTCGAGACGAAAGTTACAGTCGTACCACGCAATTTGAATTTCACACAGACGTGGTCTTTAATCATTCAGATGGGTGTAGCCAAAATTGGGTGAACGCGAAGGTGCGTGCTCCACCCTACTTACCGTCACTACGCATGACGTCAAGGCTGGAACGCATTTTCTATTTTTTGCAAAATATCAGGCCGCGGGTTGATCCGGCCAATTTTGCAAAATATCAGGCCGCGGATTCATAGTTACCACGCTCCCGAGCGTGTTAAGCAAATAATTACTATTAGCTTGCTATTATTTACTATTTCGAGAAGGTTTGAACCGTCAGCGTAGTAACTTTTCACGGGATTGGAACAAAAATAGTAACTAATAGTTACTATTGTTAGAAGGGTGGAACACGCTCAATGGCAAACGCCATTCACATGCTAAATACCCACGACGGAACAGATCGCTGCCATAACCTAAAGAAACTTTTTTTTGCAAATACAAATTATGTTGATGAACTTTAAAAAAAAATCGTAGAAGAGGGTTGCCTAAGGAAGATGAACCTCAGGGGCTACTTGGACCTACTACTTCTTCAGAATACAGCCTATATTCGGATTTTTCTCACAAAAAGGCTCGAAAGTAAAGTTTGTGGGAAGCTATTTAAAAAATAAACAAGCGGCGGTAAAAGCGCCGCTTCAACAATAATAAAATAATCCCTCTTCAAGAAAGTACTCATCTTCCATAAGTGGTGTCTCTCCGACAAGGTCCATTCTTTTTCCAGGCTCCCAAGGGAAATTTTTTTGCGCGACGGTAAGTTGACAGGGGGCCCCTGAGAATCCCGGGGATCCAAATTTCGCCGCCTGAAAAAGTAAATCCCAGAGTCATAAGGAACGTGCTTTCCTCCCCAGTGCTCCTGTTGTTACAGTATTCGTATTCTGCAATGCAGACTCTTTAAGTTTAGCATCTCTGGGATGAAAATACAGTAAATTGCTTTTCTTGTGGGGCCGCGCTTGGATTGGCTGGAGTTAGGAATTGTATCCATGCTCGCTTGCTAGCCAACTAAATTAGCCCGGAACGAACGACGTGACTGGAAGCGTCGAAGCTTCCAGCTAATTCAGTCTGGCGCTTGAAAAACAGGAGAGGAAGTCAAGTCGGCCGCTAATAGGATCCTAATGGATAGAGCAAAATGATGCCAATCCGTTCGCTGTAAAGGCTGTCTTGAAAACCGGAACCTAGACACGAGATTCGGGTTCACATTTGTGTATTCGTTGCAAAACGTACACACATAAATAATCCTAGACTCCCGCCAGAGAGCAAAGCACGACTGGCATGTTTCTGATGAACGATAAACAGTTACCTTCTTCAGAAAATAAGAAAACTAAAACAAGTCTCCAGTTTTTCTCCTATTACGCAGTTTTTTTCTCACCGATGATCTCGCTGGAAGCGACCTCTTGAGCAGTTTCTGGTTAGTCCGCTCCCCTGAGAAGTAACCAGACACTGGTTAGTCTGAAACGGGTTATGAAACTACAGTCACCAGCTAAAACAAAAGTCCCTCATAGGTAACACCATAGACAACCAGTAGTACTCGGGGCAGGGGCCGCAGCTTTTGTAAGCTGTTGAACTGGCAGTCCCCTTCCTTCGAGGGATCTGCTCGCGACATCTTTTCCGGTTCTGTCTCATGCATATCTCAAGGGACCACAAGTGGCCCTTAAATATAATTCCCTAGCTCGCCGACCCCTCCCTTCTATTCACTGGAGAAAAAGGCAACACTTTGCATTCGGGAGGCGAACCTTAGCAATAGCGTTCATTTCCCTTCTAGAAGCAGATTGTGAATTGTCAGTGTCTCTTTTTGTGGATCTCCATTTGGGACGTCCTATTTGCTTCCCTCGAGAGATAATCTGCGTTGCCGAGACTCAAAATTGCCTCGGATTTCGTCAATCCTCTCCTTTCTCTTTCTAGGTTTGTTGTCTTCGCGAAGCGACACGAGGAGATGGAAGCTCGACTCCGGGTGTTCTGTATGACAGACGACAAGGAGGACAAGACCTTGGAGACGCAGGAGCACTTCGTGGAGGTGGCAAAAAGCAGAGATATTGAGGTGAGTCTTGTCATCGTCTGAAGGACTGTCGTGCCTAAGGCTGTGTTCCAGAAACTTAAGAACTGTTAACAAGCTTCAACTTTATTTCGGGGCGGAGCTAACTGCAGCTTTAACGATCGTTAACTTTTTCCCAATTCTACAATCGTTAACTTTTACCAACGATGCTCCCCAACCATCGTTACAAAATAGTTAACAATCGTTAAGCCCTGGAACGGAAATTGTCCGGTAGAGGTATGCTTCTGTGATCGTTTGTTGACTTCGGACTTCAGAAACCGGGCACGCAAAAATTTAACAAATTGTTCAGTTTGATTTATTTATAACCTGTCAAAAACAAGGAGGGCGTGTAGCCCTAATGACGGAATATAAAAAATAAAAAAGACAATGCACATATTAAAACTTTTAACCTAAACACAACACAAACAAAACTATAAATTACACAAAGAGGGAAGACCACTGATGGTTCAGTGTACTAGCGGAAGATTTGAAATCGTCCACTCTTTTATCAGTAATCTTAGCAAGCAGAATCAGTTGAAATGTCTGTGCCAAAAAAGAATTACTGGTCCAAGGGGGCAAATGCAGTAGATACTTGGCAAATTTAAAATAAATCCGCTGAACATTTTTCTTATTAGAAGCAGAAAAAAATATAATATATATATAAGTAATACGAATCCGGTTTACGTCCATAATCATTCCTGTTCCCGATGGCATGGTATGGTATGATATTTATTGCAAAAAATACATAAATTGTTACGTAAAAACAAATTAAGTCGATAGTCTTAGCCTACATGAAATTCTCACGATACCTCATTGTCAGCTTGAGAAATCGTCACAAACTCTTAGTCACTGCAAAACAATCACTCTTCATCATTCTCACCATCCATTCCTCATCAGACACTCTCATGCCTCAACTCATCCAACTCGCAACAAGTGTACATCAGAAGGACCACATCTTCATTCACATCTCCACACATAGGGACCCGTCGCGCCTACAATAGGAATCCGATTTACGTCCATAGTCAATTCCTGTGCAAACACTCTCAAAAATGCGTCGCTTCGGGTGCAACGCCCATAGTCTTCTTCGGGCATACCTTTCCTATGTACGCCCCATCCTCGAATACGCCTGTCCTGTTTGGGGCCCGTCGGTATTTCCTACCATGACGCCCTCGCAACCCTTGAACTCCAAAGTCTTGAGTTCCGGTTGGGCGACCTGATCCTGAAGTTTTGCAAAATGCTGCTGTCTAACCCTGCTCACCGTGACATCTTACCCCCTGAAGCCCCGACAGTCAGCCGCACAAGACAGAAACTAAAACTTGTGCCTGTGCGTACTCGGACAATTCGATACCAGAACTCTTTCGTGCCTTTTTTTTACGTCTTTGTATAATAGTGAAAAATAACATGTTTTGTATGCAACATAAAATTAGCCACTGAGCTACGATTGTTGTGGAAATAAACCTTTCTCTCTCTCTCTCTCTCTCTCTCTCTCTCTCTCTCTCTCTCTCTCTCTCTCTCTCTCTCTCTCTCTCTCTCTCTCTCTCTCTCTCTCTCTCTCTCTCTCTCCTGTTCCCGATGTTTTTAAATTTCTGATTATAGACCAAAGTACTCACAAATAAGAGACACCGAAATCAAACGGAGAATTCACCCGCGTCACACCCTAATTAATTATTAATTGAGTTGGACTCTTTTCTTCTTGAAACGTAGGCTTATTAAGTAGAAACCATGTAAAAACCCCAAAACAGATTGTTGAAAGAAAAAAAAAATACTTAAGCCGTAGGAGGGTTTGCAATACAGTCGAGGTATGCTTATTTGAACAGTTACTTACATGTGAACACTGCGGTTTTGGGCTAAATGGTAGAATGAAGATCCGAAATGCCTAATCAGATGTTTTCAGAGGCCCTCAATTCAAATTCAAATATTTTGTTAACCTCCAAGATCGGAGAGTACCTACTTTGGCTAACTGGTAGTTAACTTTAGTCACAACAGGTGCACGAAAATGGCAAAGTTCAAAGTCAACAAACGTTCAAATAAGTATACCTCTACTAGTGATTGAAATATGCCCGGCCGATTCTAGCGCTTTTTTTTTGCTGAACAGACGAGTCATGCCAGATATAAACATTATCAAAAATGTGTTGAATCTGACAAAGGCTGTCACGGTTGTATCGACTCTTATTCTGGGGTATTTCGCCGTAGGCCTTTTACAGCTTTAATCACTAGGTCTGAACAAGTAGTCTATGTGAGCTATCAACTAATTCTGCTCGCCTTATGATTAACTATGTAAATTGTAACAAGTGCTTTAATGTGACGCCGTTACACGGGCAACAGTGGACTATTCATTTGCTTGAGTCGGAATTAATAAGGGCCAAATGGAGAGATCCCTGAAAATACAAACCAAATGGAAGGACTAAGGACCCTTGCCCGTGTAGATGTTTGGAACCAGAACCCTGGTTCGGAACCGGTGGCCTACCCATTTTTAGGCGGAGTAGCAGAGAAAAAAAATATTTAAGTAAGAACATAATATATATAAATAAATATATATAATTAAAACTAGACTTACGTTGCCTGGGCAACGTGAAGTGTTGCGGCATTCTTTGTCCGGCTTCGCCGACTAAAGTGTTGCGATGCGAGAGCAACACTTTGGTTGTTTCTTCGCTATCGGTTAAATCAGTAATCGTCAGTTATCACATCGTCACAGGCTATTCCTCAGCGTTGACAAAACAACAACAAAAGAATATCGGAAGAAGGGATTAAATTGACTTTGCAGCCAGTTGAACTTTATCCTTTTCAGTCGTAGACATCGTGACGGATGAATACTTGGAACAACAAATTATATAATCTAGTTGGTATTATAAAGCTATCCGTAACTTTTCAGGATCAAAATACCATAGATGACACACTATTAATTATTACGAAAACTACCTCATTGTTTTACAATATCGTTTGTACCCGTTGCATAAACACTTATAATTCTATATAGGAAACTTGAATGTAAGAATGTGAAGGGGGCCCGAGACGAAGCCGCTGCCCCTCCCCCATATTTCCGCGAAATCTTAAACAGCTTAGTAATCATTTCTTTTGGCTGGTAACGGTATCTCCCATTTTTATGGCACTTGCAGCTCCGCTCAAGTGCCATATACCGATCGCTTTTCGGTCGGTCGGTCTGTCGGTCGGTCCACTGTTTTCGAGTTAGGGTACTTCCAGATGTCCTAGGACGATGAAACTTGGCAGGCATATCAGGGACCCGATATAACTAACCTGGAAATAATCAGTTTCACGATCTGACCATCTGGGGGGGAGTGGTGGGCCGGGGAATCCTGAGAATTTAGTAGTTTTTGTAAAACCCCTACCCCTTTCTTCTGACTAGTAGGTCTGCGCACGGCGTGACGTCACTCTTTGCATCGGATCACTCTGTTAACATCGGAAAGAGCTAGTGCATTCGAGGGTCAAAGGGGTTTGTATATGTGATTCAGTGCGGGGGAATATGGAAAATTGAGTGTTGTGTAACTTTCGAACGGGTGATCGGATTGGGACGAAACTTAATACCTGAATGAATGATATATCTCTGATCTTCCATTTGAAGTCCGAACCGGATTCGACAGCTATGGGGAGTTGGGGGGGGGGGAGACCGGAAATCTCGAGAGACGGTTATAGTGGAGGGATTGGAGTAAAACTTGCTGGGAAGAACAAGAATCTGCTCCATATAAATCGTTTACACGTTTGGACTGGACCCGGTCACTTGGGGGGGGGAGGTGGAGGGGAGTTTCCCGGAATTCTGGTGATGACAGTTTTTGGGATTTTCACGACGAAACTTGGGAGGCGTATCAGGTATCAGGGACCCGTAAACTAACTTGTAAACAAAAATTCACTCGATCCGATAGTCGTGGGGGGATCGGAGGGAGGGGGAATCCGGAATATTTAGCCATGCGTAACTTTGGAACGGGTGATGGGATTCGAGTGAAACTTAATAACTGAACAGAGGGCCTGTGGTGATCTTTTTCATGTCCGGACCGGATCCGACAACAATTGGGGGGGGGGATATGTAACCGGATTGGACTGGAGAGATCGGGATGGAACTTTGTGGGAATAACAAACAAGTCCAAAACCGAACCGGATTGGCTCCGGCGACTGTGGGGGGAGTTTGAGGGGCGGGTCCGGAATTCCGGTGATCGCGAGTTAAGGTACTTCCAGATGTGCTAGGACGATGAAATTTGGCTGGAATATTAGAAATTCGACAAGATTGGCTTAGAAATCGCCACTTTTCAAATCCGACCATTCCCTAAAATACCAATCATGACCGCAAATTAAGAAAAATGCTTTTAAGCAAACTATGCATTTCCATGATCCCCATGAGTCCATGATCATTTTTGCCTCAAGGGTTTTGCTTACAAATGAAGTTCTAGCTCCCTTAAAGTGTGCATCTTAACCGCAAGGTCGAAAAGTACTTTTTATCAAACGATACATCTCAACCTATGATCATTTGTGCCACAAGGGTTTTGCAAAAAAAAAAAATTTCTAGCACCCTTAAAGTGCGCATTTTACCCGCATTAGCGGAAAAAAAATACTTTTGATCATACGTATATATCAATGATCCCTAAGAGCCTGATATCGTTTTTGCCTCAAGGGTCTTCCTTACAGATGAATTTCTAGTGCCTTTAAAGTGCGCATCATTACAGCCAAGTTCTACGATAAAATACTTTTTCTCTAGCTTCCTTAAAGTGCGCATCTGAACCGCGCAGTCGAAAATTACTTTTAATCAAATAATACATCTCAACCCATGCAAGTGCCATATGAGCTTACAGCTCTTGTTCATCATATCAGTCACTTCTTCAATAACTAAAAATTCGGCGGACTTCACGTCTTCGATATTGGCCGTTATAGCTTCAATCGGGTCTAAATCATTTCCTTCTGTTAGTCAGGCAGAAGCTGTGTAAATCCCCACCGGTGGGCTTTTGAAAATGGTTATTGATCTTCAGAGCTTTCTGAAAAAAAAGAGCTCTTCTTAAGTGTGAGCTGTGTGCGTATATTGATCCCAGGGATCCAGAGATGAACTATTTCCCTAAATGCAGTTTTTCTAGTTTCGTTTTTGGACGGGTCTTTAATTGAGTTTGGTCGGATCGATGAATTTCTTTTGGTGGTGGCTTTGGTTGTCTTGGAGACGTCCGCACCTTCCTCGTGGGATGGGCGAGAGGTTAACTGGCCAACCCGTCGCCCCTCCCCCCCGGCCCCTCCTGCAAAATTCGTGGTTGTATTGTTTTTGAAAAGCCCAGCCCAGTCTGACTGCGAATCAGAGCAAAATAACACTAGGGAGTAGGGTCAAGACCTATGCTTTCCATGCTTCACAATACTTGTAGTGCCGACCACTACGCTCGTGGCATTTAAAGCGAGACAAATTTGCGGGCTTAGACATTTCTAGTAAAGTTAAGATGCGGTCTGTAAACATCGAAGAAACAGGGGTAGTATCTTTTTTGTTTGCTGTGTTTACAACTTTAAGCTATTGGAGCCAGCGCTGGTGCACGACTGAGGGACGTTTTCTATCACTAGTGGTGCTAGTGTTAAGTCTTGGCGCTACCCCCTAGTGTATTTTGCTCTGCTGCGAATCAACATCTGAGGGCGGTAAACTGACAGTCAGTTGAGATTTGCACTAGCAATATTTCCGCCCGTCTTGAAAGGGTCCTCTTCAGGCTCAGATCAGAAAAACTACCCTCTGATAAAATAAATTACAACTCTAGAAACTATAATATCCTATATATTAAGGCAGGTGTTGACCGTGACCTGGCTGACATTCAATTTAGTGCAGGCTACATAGTGTATGTTAGAAAATTGTAGAAGCGAAATCCTTTTTGGTGCAGTTATATTATTATTATTATTTTGATCAGTTACTTAGTAGGAATCTCTGTGAGTGAAAGATAATGGTGGTATTTCGTTCCGTAAAAGGCTGTTATTTTTGCTGCTAATTGAATCCTTGACTTTATACTGTTTGTTTCGGAGGCGAAGGAGGGCATGGAAAAAACAACAGTGAATCGCTATCATTCCAGAACGCGCAGTTATATTTCAAACAGAAATAATAATCTAAACATGGGGCCTTCTGCGCTGCCAAATTCAAACAAAAAATGTTTTTTTTTTTAATTTAAAATAAAGGACGAGGAACGGCAAAATAAGTCACAAATTATTGAGCGATAGTGCCGCCGAACATTGGTCGTTTAATTTCTTTGGAAATCGAAATTCAAAGCACTTCTACACTCTAGTCCTCCGGAACGAAATGGAATGAACGCAGTAGGGCTAGACAAACACCAAAAGAGCTACGAAGGCTAATTAAAAGGCCGCCCTTAGAGCGAGAGTGCCCTTTTATGGTTTCCCGTTGGGAATGCCCTATAAGTGCAAGAATTAGGAAGTCCGGCGTTGCTATCCTGCTAGATGTATAAGGGCGATAAGCTGGTTAAGCTTATGGATGTATTTATACATTTTGTGCTGCTTGGCTTGTTCTTGTCTATTTTTACAATACAGTAGGGCGGTGGGGTAAGAGCGTTTGTTGCTGCTTTTAGTTGAAGCGTCTTCTCATGGAGCTTTGCAAATTTTACGCTCTGTTCGAGAAGACCCAATGCAAGCTTTGCGTATTCTTTACGTATTGAAGATCGGGTTGTCGACAAAACGTCCCCATTCGAAACGTCTCCTGGCGAAACGTCCCCGTGACAAACGTCCCCATGACAAAACGTCCCCGCGACAAAACGTTTTGTTTAACGTTTTGTCATGGGGACGTTTCGTCGCTAAACCTGAAGATCTACGCGACTCAAAATTGGGTTCAAGTCTTTTTTTGTGTTTGCATTAACGCAACCCGACCCGCAGAAATCCGAGCCTACAGAAATATTGACCTAAACATCATAACATACATCAGACATGTAGAATGATAGGGTGTACACTGTAAAAAAAGGTCTTGCAGTATTTGTTACTGGGATTAGTCTTGTCTCTACTAAGATAATCTTATTTCTAGTTCGTATTAATCTTGTCTCAGTATGCAGATAAGATTAGTCCGAGTAGAAACCACTGCAGTTAACTTTAATCCTTACTCGGAAAAAACTTTTATGCAGTGTATGTTGCCCATCATTCGTGGCAAGTGTCCAGATATCTCTGATTTAACGGTTGTTTTGGCTTATAAATGGCAGATTTAGGCATCCGTTACTGTCAAATATAAAATTTGAATCGAATCGGATCTCGTACTCGCATTGAGAAGTTCCTTTCGAGGAATATCCGATGCCCCTTTCAGCCCCTCCCCCACCCGAGGTCGGATCCGGCCGGGACCCCATAAAACGATAAATCTAGGGTCCGCTTCTACCACCCATCCTGTTTCGCTCGAATCGTATTATACATCTAGCAGGATAGCAACGCTGGACTTCCTAATTCTTCGCCCTATAATTCTTCGCCCTTATACATCTAGCAGGATAGCAACGCCGGACTTCCTAATTCTTGCACTTATGAATGTAGTGAATTGGATGAGCTGAGGGATGAAGTGTTTGGAAAAGGGGTGTATGATGAGGAATGGTTGGCCAAAGTAATGAAGGATGAATGCTTTTCGGGAGTTCGCCAGTTGGGAAGATTCCTTAAGGGGGAACGGTAGTCTAAACCCATTATGGCCGATTCAGAAATGGGTTTGGTCGGTGAACAGGTCAAAGTCAAAGGACTCCTACTGTGCGATGTTTATCTAAGTCTCAGAGGTCATCAGAGGGAATTGGGTTGTGAAACTGACCCCAGATTGCATTTGCATTACGTTTAGGATGCTGCTTTTTTGTAGTCCTTGAAGTAGCCTACCTGAAGCAACAAGCTTACTAATTACTCACTTACTATAGTAAAAGCGCTTGTCTAACATACGAATGCCGGAAACCTGCAAAGAAGCATTTCATTTTTTAACAACAAGGCTAAAAGTTGCTGTGGGATCCCGAACGTTAATAGTTATTGGATTTGTAGAGCCGGAGAGTCGGCCTTGAAGTTCTGAGGTATTTACCAGAGTCCGTAGACGTATTACTGTATCCCTTATTCACTTCTTAACCAGATCCATCCGTTAATCCTTTTTGTCATAAATTTCCGGAGATAAATTCCCCAGATTACAACCGGATTTGAAAACAAGCCAACATTTGTAGAATACGGGATTCAATATCTTCTGTATGTAGCCTACGTATGCACCAACTCCACCATCCCCAGTCAGCTTGGGCAGAAGGAGTATTTGTGACGGCACTCCCCCTTTCTCTAGTGGGTTTCCAATCCGGGGTATGTTTTGAGTTTATATCAGTCAATATCAGTTTGGGTGGATTGTAAAGTAATTATCAATCGAGTAAGAAATGGCTTGTCAAGGATTTTACGGACCTTAGGCGTATTCTCGGGTTCCCCGAGGACTCCTCGGGGAATCGAAGGGAACGGCGAGAATAGAGGGAGTCACTCCACGCGGACTCCGCGTACAGAAAACAGCGAGAACGAGAATGCTTCCAAAACAGATTTTTTTCGAAAAAGAAATCTGCAGTTGACGAAAGTTTTTCATTGCACCAACACCAGCAAAAATTGATCCCCTCCGAATCTGAAAGGGAGTCCTTTTTGATGATGGTGATGATAATCGGAGCATTTCCCCGTCCGTGGGGACTCGCGAGAATACGGGGAGTGAGTCCCCGGGACAAACAAAAACGCGGGTACTCCTCAAGTGGAGTCCTCGGGGAACGGCAAGAATACGCCTCTTGTTACGTGTTAAACAATTACTGAATCTTACGGATTTTGCTACGTGTGAACTTTTTTTCGCCCCTTGACTTATATACCGTCAAATTTTCATCCCAATCGTTCAATCAATTAGTTCCCTACTCTTTCTCGGGGATCCTCTCCACTCCACATCCTTCGTAGCCAGATGCAGTTCACACCCACGAATGGCATAATGCAGGGCATCTAATCCTAGCTCCCATCAAGTTTCTCTCAAATCGGAGCATTTCCAGGAAATATCCGGGACCCTACCCCCACTCTGCCCACCGAGCTCGGTTCCGGCCTGGATCAAGAATGGCACATTTAGTGCCCAAGACCTTTGTACCGTCCGAGTTTCATTTTTTTCGAAACGCTGTGCAGGCAACGTGGCTTATCTACAAACTTTGACCCAGAGAGGTCAAATCAGTTCGGGATCCCGAAAAGGATCCTCTAAAATACAAGACGTTTGTACCTTCCAAGTTTCATGTGCGCAACTCCACTCATATCACTGTGTCGTTTGATCCGTGTGCGCGCCAAAAATTGTACCGAATGGCTGGTAATTTTTACCGACTGTTTTTGCAGGATAAACGACCGTTTTCAAGAACAAGACCAAAGGTTCCGATGGGATCCCAAAAACCATATTTGATCCAGACAAATCGGTTTTGTCTTCTCCAGTGTCCGCTAGACTTCTTGAAGATTTTTACTGATGAACTTTGGAAAAGGATTAAGGAGAAACAATTAATAACGAGAAAACAACTAAAAACGAATTTTAGAAATCATGGTAAAAACAAATATAATCGCTTATGTATCCTAACGATAAAACAGATATATTTTTCGGCTAGGTATAACAGATGGATAAAGAGTAATCGTATATGAAAACATTGTGCTTTAAATTCAGTAAGTGGTGTTAATTCTCGATTACACCTGACACTACAAGAACGGCAAGAGATGGCGCGTCGATCACTTAAATATGTAAAAAAACATTCAAACTATAAAACTGCTACCAAGGGCCCATGATTGTTGGTAATAATAGTTGGCAGCTTCGGTGTCAGAATGCAGTAGTGTGCCAGGGAGGGGGACGACCCAACAGACCAAATGAAGGTCTGGTAGTGCATCCGATAAAACCAGAAAGGCTATTTGGCTACAATATTCACGATTAGAAACGAAGCATTTATTTAGACCATCCAAAAGTTCCCGGTTTCAGCCTGATTCCAGACGAACTATATATCCGGCAAAAAAATTGTCATATACGAATTCAGCATCCGTTCTTGCCCCCAAATCGGACATCTAATCAACTACAAACACAACTTTTGCTTTCAAAAATTTTCCAGTTTCAGCCGCATTCCGACCTAAACACTTGTCCGAGTAGAAAATGCTTTCATATAAGGATTCAGCATGTCTTCTTATCCCTGAAACGAACATCTAATCAACTTCAAATAAAACTTCTACTTTTCACAAACTTTCCGGCAAAAAACTTCATCAATCAACTTCAAATAAAATTTTTACTTTTAACAAACTTTCTGGTTTCGGCCGGATTCCAGGCGAACTACTTGTCTGGCGAAAAATAAATTTCATATTCGTGTTCAGCATGCCTTCTTACCCTTATATCGAACATCTAGTCAACTTCAAATTAGACTTCTACTTCTAACAAACTTTCCGGTTCTGGCCGGATTCCGGACGAACTACTTGTCCGGCGAGAAAATGGTTTTCATATTCTTGTTCAGCATGCCTTCTTACCCCTATGTCGAACATCTAATCAACTTCAAATAAGACTTCTACTTCTAACAAACTTTCCGGTTTTGGCCGGATTCCGGACGAACTACTTGTCCGGCGAGAAAGTGGTTTTCATATTCGTGTTCAGCGTGTCTTCTTACCCCATAATCGACTATCACATTAGCTGTTTAAAACAATTTTGCTTGCCCCTTAATTTAACCACCCTCCCCCACCCCTAAATGTAAAGCTACAGGGCCCATCTACGAACTCGACCTTACTCTTGACCCAAAAGAATCCCTACACCAAGTTTCATCAAAATATCTCACTGCCTTCGAGAGTTATCGTGCTTACAGACAGACAGACGGACGGACGGACAGACGGACAACTTTTGCGATGTCATAGGTATCCCTCCACTTACGTTTTGGGATCCCAAAAAACGACAGTTTTGAAACAAAATTGACTCACGATTTCAGAAAAACCGACTGTTTTCATGAATAAAATCAACTGTTTTGACGAAAAATCGCGGCGCTTCGCGGGTGCGGTGCCGCTCCCACCCACCGTGGTCAGATCCGGTCCAGACCAGAAATTGTGTAATTTATAGGGAATTCATAGCGCACCCCTCGTGTGACCCAAAGACAAGCCACACAATTTTCGGTACCCCCGTCCAACTTCCTCCACTGTGGCCGAATCCGGTCGGACACTTACATGAATCATCCGACATTTTCTCTAAACTCGTAAGTCTCATTCCAGTCGTATGGCCCGTTTGAATGCGCTCTTCACAAGTTTCCGGATTTCCCATTCCTCCACTGCCCCGCAGATGGTTCAATCCGAAAAACGAAATTTACCTAGACGTTTAGGTCGGGTCCTTTACCAGTATGCTGGCAAGTTCCATCGTTATGTGGTACCTGAACTGGCAAAGCCCGGACTGACCGGCGGATGTACAGAAACTGCTATAGCTATGTAGCACTTGGGGTGCTAGAAAAACAACTAGGCTGTGATGCAATAAGTTTTGTAGAGATTCATTAGCCTAGGCTACTTGAATGAAAGAATATGAAAGTAAGACAGAAACATATAGGGGACGTTGACGAGCCGTCGGCAGATTTCAAGTTCAGGGCATTTCAAGTTTCTGAATGCTGTCCGAGCTTTAATGGCGGTCATTATCCGAATTTTCTGCAGTTGTCTCGCTTTTTTTTCTTTGTCTCGCTTCTTGTCGGTGTTTCATTTGAGACGGCGTAATTCTTTGTCATCTCACTAAGCACATATCTTGACAAACTCGGGCGTCCTAGTCTTATTTGTTTTACTTCAAGTCGCATCCAATGAATTTGTACAGGTCTCAAGTAATCACCTCTCTTGTTCCTTTTTCTCATTTTGCTATCACGATTGAATTGTACTACGCAACTGTCGTATTACTGGAAGTCCTTTGAATTATTTGTTTTATAATCTGGCATAATAATCTGTTTTCATGATCTCCCCTCTTTACCCCCTGTGAATAGCCTCTGCTGTCCCAATGGGGTTACAGGTCTTGATGCGTCCTTGCGATAATACCCCATGCTATGGAAACGATGTGAGGAAAATGTGTTTTTTGGAGAAAAGAAGGGACTGGGACTACAGGAAACGAAAATTCCAAAATCCGTTCAAAACGTTTTGTAGCTTATTTTTTAGGCTTTCAAACGATACCAAATTTATCGTGACAGAATTTACCGAAGTCGAGTACACTTAGTTGGCGGAGAAGACACTTTTTTTCTTATTTCTAGCCTACATGGCAAACAATGTGTCGGCTTTGAAAACTGTTCAAAACATTTTGTAGCCCGTAAAAAGTACTACAAAATGGGTATCTTGGAATTTTTCCGCCACCGTCAGTTTGGCTATACACTCTTGAAACAGATTTTGTCAGTTAACATGGGAAAAGCGTATACCTGCTCTTTACGAGTTTTAAAGTACCGTTCCGCCTTAAGCTCTCGATGAAGCATCGAGAAAGATTTATTTAGGAGGGAATTATTTATTAGGGAATTTAGTGAAAATTTGATTTTCTATTTTGTTTTGTATTGCCATGGCCCTCGGGCTTTTTGTGCAAATATATATCATATCATATCCTGCACGTTACTACAGCCGATCAGCTTAATAAGATAGAATATGTGAAATGTGAACTAACCCTCCGGAATTCTCCCGGTGGGTTATCACAATCACAAACTGACTAGCTGCAATTTGATTTATTCATTAATTTTTTGTTTGTTTTTATGGCACTTGCAGCTCCGCTCAAGTGCCATATACCGATCGCTTTTCGGTCGGTCGGTCTGTCGGTCGGTCTGTCGGTCGGTCGGTCGGGCGGTCCACTGTTTTCGAGTTAGGGTACTTCCAGATGTCCTAGGACGATGAAACTTGGCAGGCATATCAGGGACCCGATTTAACTAACCTGGAAATAATCAGTTTCACGATCTGACCATCTGGGGGGGAGTGGTGGGCCGGGGAATCCTGAGAATTTAGTAGTTTTTGTAAAACCCCTACCCCTTTCTTCTGACTAGTAGGTCTGCACACGGCGTGACGTCACTCTTTGCATCGGATCACTCTGTTAACATCGGAAAGAGCTAGTGCATTCGAGGGTCAAAGGGGTTTGTATATGTGATTCAGTGCGGGGGAATATGGAAAATTGAGTGTTGTGTAACTTTCGAACGGGTGATCGGATTGGGACGAAACTTAATACCTGAATGAATGATATATCTCTGATCTTCCATTTGAAGTCCGAACCGGATTCGACAGCTATGGGGAGTTGGGGGGGGAGACCGGAAATCTCGAGAGACGGTTATAGTGGAGGGATTGGAGTAAAACTTGCTGGGAAGAACAAGAATCTGCTCCATATAAATCGTTTACACGTTTGGACTGGACCCGGTCACTTGGGGGGGGGGAGGTGGAGGGGAGTTTCCCGGAATTCTGGTGATGACAGTTTTTGGGATTTTCACGACGAAACTTGGGAGGCGTATCAGGTATCAGGGACCCGTAAACTAACTTGTAAACAAAAATTCACTCGATCCGATAGTCGTGGGGGGATCGGAGGGAGGGGGAATCCGGAATATTTAGCCATGCGTAACTTTGGAACGGGTGATGGGATTCGAGTGAAACTTAATAACTGAACAGAGGGCCTGTGGTGATCTTTTTCATGTTCGGACCGGATCCGACAACAATTGGGGGGGGGATATGTAACCGGATTGGACTGGAGAGATCGGGATGGAACTTTGTGGGAATAACAAACAAGTCCAAAACCGAACCGGATTGGCTCCGGCGACTGTGGGGGGAGTTTGAGGGGCGGGTCCGGAATTCCGGTGATCGCGAGTTAAGGTACTTCCAGATGTGCTAGGACGATGAAATTTGGCTGGAATATTAGAAATTCGACAAGATTGGCTTAGAAATCGCCACTTTTCAAATCCGACCATTCCCTAAAATACCAATCATGACCGCAAATTAAGAAAAATGCTTTTAAGCAAACTATGCATTTCCATGATCCCCATGAGTCCATGATCATTTTTGCCTCAAGGGTTTTGCTTACAAATGAAGTTCTAGCTCCCTTAAAGTGTGCATCTTAACCGCAAGGTCGAAAAGTACTTTTTATCAGACGATACATCTCAACCTATGATCATTTGTGCCACAAGGGTTTTGCAAAAAAAAAAATTCTAGCACCCTTAAAGTGCGCATTTTACCCGCATTAGCGGAAAAAAAATACTTTTGATCATACGTATATATCAATGATCCCTAAGAGCCTGATATCGTTTTTGCCTCAAGGGTCTTCCTTACAGATGAATTTCTAGTGCCTTTAAAGTGCGCATCATTACAGCCAAGTTCTACGATAAAATACTTTTTCTCTAGCTTCCTTAAAGTGCGCATCTGAACCGCGCAGTCGAAAATTACTTTTAATCAAATAATACATCTCAACCCATGCAAGTGCCATATGAGCTTACAGCTCTTGTTTTTAACACTTAGAATGCCCTAATCCTTCAAATTCAAACGGTACTCTCGCCATACTTCCTTTCCTCCCAAATAAGAATAGTCAATAGTGAGAAACAACTGGTTTGCACTTGCGGAGGCTGCTCCGCAAGCGCGCAGGATAGGATTATTCAGGCCGTATTCAGAGGGGGGGCTAGGGGGTTTGACCCCCTCCGAAATATATAAAAATAATAATTTTTTATTGGGTTTAACCTGTGATCTTTGTCTTTTTGGAATTTTGGGGGATTGGCTGGGTCCAACCCGCGGGTAAAACCCCCTCCGAAATAAATTCCTGGATACGGGCCTGGGATTATGGGTTTTAAACTTTTGCGTGCTACAAGAACCCGCACAGACATTACGATTGCTAAGTGACACTGAAGTCGAACGCTGTAAGTGACGAAGGTGCAGAAAGTTCCATAGTCCCAGAAATTCGTGAAAGAAGTGCAAAAAGGACCGAAGTTTGAAAATACACTTTTAATTCTGATAAATATTCCTTCAGCCCAAGCTGACTGCGAATCATATTTGACAGTGCAAAATGGATCCGTCAGCTAAATTTTTATTAGAGCTATATTTCGGCCCTTCTTGGCAAGGATCCTCTTCAAGTTGGAAACATGAACTTGTGGACACAACCTTGACTTTGGTTTTAGCTGACGTATCCGTTTTGCACTGTCAAATTTAATTTCGAATTCATCTTATATTGTTCAATTCGCTCCTTTGTGAACTAGCGCATGTCAGTATCATCCAGAGGGCGGTTTAATCCCCCTGCTCATAAAAGATAATTGAAAAATCGCATCCGATAGTTCCACGGTGTTAAGAACTTTGAGCTGCTGTTCGCTGCGGATTTCCAATCTTGTCGAGACGGTCCCGGGTTACTTTTGATGGCTGTCTTTATCAATCCAGACGGTGCTCCGTTCCTCGAATGTCTCTCATTCCTTTTATCAAATTTACCAAGTTATCCGCGACGTTGCTGGCATTGACAGAGAAGCTCGTAAAGGCTCAACTTTACTGAACTGGTTTTTCTTTTGCGCCCGTTGACTGAACGTTAGCTGCAGAACCTGCTACTGTAACTTCAGAGATTCCGCGCTAACGGAATTGTCAATCGTGCGAGTGCAAAAACTTCGACGATCAATAGTTGCGTTTTTGCAGATACCATGGTATCTGTTACAACGGTAACTGGATCTGCAATTAGTCGTTTTTGCAGTTACCGTGTTAGCTGCAGAACCTGCTACTGTAACTTCAGAGATTCCGCGCTAACGGAATTGTCAATCGTGCGAGTGCAAAAACTTCGACGATCAATAGTTGCGTTTTTGCAGATACCATGGTATCTGCAAATTGTTATCACAAGTTTCTTTTTTCCAACTTGAGCGGTTTTGAGCCTGAAGAGGCCCCTTGCCAAGAAGGGCCGAAATATAGCTCGAATAAAATTTAGCTGACGTATCCGTTTTTGCACTGTCAAATATGATTCGCAGTCAGCTTGGGTTGAAAGAATATTTACCATGGTATCTGTTACCACGCTAACTGGATCTGCAATTAGTCGCTTTTGCAGTTACCGTGTATCTGATATACGGTTGCTCTGAAAAAACGACATTGCCGAAATTGCGCTTTTCGAAGTCATCCCAAAAGAAAAACGGATATTCAGTCACACCACTAAGTGCCAATCTTCTTTCCCACCAATTTGACAAAAATTTATGAAATTGAGATGACTTTTTCAGATACCACGGTAACTGGCCGGACAGCACGATAACTGCAAAAATTCCTTTTGACCGTGCTATCACATACCACGATAACTGCAAAAACTACTTTCGATCGTATATCAGATACCATGGTATCTGCAAAAACGCAACTAATACCTCGACAGGCAGTTGGTCTTAGTGCTTCAACCGGATTAGCACTAAGGCGTTCAGCGGTCCAAGCCGATCAGTCTCCGTGTGTCCTCCCTCGCTCTGTTATCAAAATCCATCACACAGAGATAATACAATTGATCCAAAAGTGAATACTCTTGATGAATATAATTCTTCGTGTCTATTAAGAATCGCCGTGTGCCTAGCGAAGAGCAGGAATCGTCATCACAGCTGTCGCCATCAAACGCTGTTGGTTAGTTGATGGTTTTGAGACTGAAGAGGACCCTTGCCAAGAAGGGCCGAAATATAGCTCTTATTAAATTTAGCTGACGTATCCGTTTTGCACTGTCAAAGCTGTTGATTTGTTGACGTATGATTTGAATCGTCGTTTGGGTGACGTTTCTCGTTCTTCTCGTGGTTCATTGGCGTGTTTTGGGCTTAGTCATATAGAGTATGAAGACAAAATAGTGGCTTTCGTTTTTGGGATCCCAAAACGTTAGTGACGGATACCTATGGCATCGCAAAAAGTTGTCCGTCTGTACGGTCTGTAACTTTCGAAGGGAATGAGATATTTTGATGAAACTTGGTGTGAGGATTCTTTGGGTCAAGAGTAAGGTCAAGTTCGTAGATGGGCTCTGTAGTTCTGGAGTAGTAGAATTGGGCGAAAAGAGTGACAGGCGATGAGCTAAGATGTTAGGAATTCTTTAGTTAACAACCCGAAAGATGTGAATCCATGAATAATTTTTCATCGTTTAGGAGACTTTGGTGGAAAGAGAAGATTGCTTATCACGAAACAGAGGGTACAGCTAGAGTAAAGAAGAAATAAAGTATTTTGAACCCATTTTCAAAAGCCATTTAGCGATCCCTCTTTCTGTCAGTGTTGCCACTGGTCGCAGAATTCTGCGATTTGTCACAGGTTTTCGACTTGTTGAAAATTTGTCATAGCAAATCTCACGTATGGCCAAATTATCGCAAATTCCGCGATTTCAAAGCATTTTGGCCAATTTCAAGGCAGCTCTTTTCCGGAAAAGGGCTCAATTTGTTTTACAACATATTAGCTCGTAATAGCTCCTATTATAAGAGTAAATAGGAACCCGAGAATCCAAGTGTTTTTGACTGAAAACTGAAAAAAGGACCGAATTTTGTAGGAGTAAATAGGAACCTGAGAATCCAAGTGTTTTTGACTGAAAACTGAAAAAAGGATCGAATTTTGTAGGTGCCAGAATGTCAACGAATTTTTGCGGCCAAATGCTACAGATTACGTCAGAGAAAAGTTGCAACACTGCTTTCTGTCCGTCGTTCCTCCACTACTAAGTGCTTCCGGGTTGGCCGTGAACTCTAAATAGTACCCTTCCTCCCTTTCTGGTAGCCAGATCCTTGCGTTGTGCCTAACCCTGCCCCGAATAGTTGGAGATCAATGTTACCTCAGCGGTCCCATCACCACTTCCTTATTCTCTGTTTTCCGCCCTAGATATCTATGTCCATCTATAAGTGCCATTTAGCGACCGCTCTTTGTGTCTGTCGTTCCCTCGCTATCGAGTGCTCCAGGCTGGCGATCGGCTGGTGTCCTTCCCCTTTCTGGTGGCAAGAACAAATAGGCACCAGAATCTCCGTCTCCCTATCTCTGTAGTTCGACCATGCTGAGTCGAATAGATTCCCATACCCTGTCCGATGCGAGCGAGCGGAGGATAGGAACTACGCGTCACATCACAGTTCGCTACCTATGGAAACAGTTATATCGCAGTAAAGCCCCGGAGAAGAAATTAAAACCCGATTGATTGTCTGGACGCGCTGCAGCGCGCGCCTTCTGCACTTTTTCCTCTGGTACGCGCAGCGGTGAAGAGGGAAGTAGATGGGCATCAATTAGAAGCTAAAAAAATACCTCTAGCTCAGCTCAATTTTATCGGTGTATCCATAGAAGAACAAAAGATTTTTGTTCTGTTGGCTTATTTGGCTTATTTGTTCTTGCTGGTAGCCAGAACGTTGCGCCTAGCTCCCGATTATTTGGAGAACTCAGTGTTATTTCACCGGTGTCACACACAATTATCCCCCCTCTTGATCACCACACCCTCACTCTGTATTTCCTCCCCCCTCCCTATATGCATTTCCTCGACTCAGCTCGCCTGACTTAACAAATCGTTAGTCTCTCTTCCTAAAAGCTTTCGGTTCATTAGTAGAACGTCGTAGGACTCGTTTCCAAGTGTTGGAAAAAGGAGGGGGGGAGTTGTCAGATGGGTTTACTGATTCGCCCTTTTCGAGTCCAGCGCTCCTAGGTTGCAATTGGCAATTCTGCTTCCAGTGACATCTTAAACTCGTCACCAAATAAGGTTGGAACCTAAAGAATGAATGAAGTTCAGCCTACATGATTGGTATGAAAAAGATAAATAAGAGAAAACTATGGCAAACAATCAGTACTAGTCAGTAATAAATTCAAGCTTTGGCGAAGGGTTTGGGGCATCAATTTGGAGTAGTTCCAGTCGTTTTATTCTGTTTGGGGCGCTCAATTGGAAACTAGGGAATTGCCTTCTTTGTTCGAGCGTCTGCGGTCAGGTGACCTGGCTTTGAGTTGATATCTGTGGAGCTTGGTTGTATAACGTCACTTCCCGTTTTTCATTGGTCAAATATTAGTTGCGTTTTTGCAGATACCACGGTATACTGTTAACACGGTAACTAAGTAAGTATATTTTTAACCCACAAAATGTTTTACAACATAAGAAAGTGGAGTAAAGATAATAGAAAAGAAAAGAACAAAGACAACAGGAAAATAAAGACAACTGGATTTGCAATTAGTTTGCTTTGCAGTTACCGTGGTGACTGATACACGGTTGCTCTGTGCCAAACTTCTTTCCCACCAATTTGACAAAAGATTGATGAAAGTCAGATGGCTTTTTCAGATACCACTATCAGTTACCACGGTAACTGGTCAGATACCATGATAACTGCAAAAACGCCTTTTGACCGTGGTATCGGATTCCACGATAACTGCAAAAACGACTTTGGACCGTGGTATCAGATACCATGGTACCTGCAAAAACGCAACTATTGGCCGAAATGCCTCAATTTCGTTTTGCGCTTTTCTTCTGCTACCAGTTGAGAAGTGACGCCATCGCAGATTTCCTCTGCTGTCTTACAGTGTGGCAAAGCCTATGTCAGATGACTGGCTTAGCCCAACTAATGTTGGGCAGTTGGCCATCTATTTTTGTCAAAGATTTGTTTTGACGATTTTCTATCATTTCTGACAAAAAATTAGCCATTTTATCGAGAAGAAATTGCGTATTCAGCAAGATTGTCCATTTCAGTTCAGTGAATTTTTTTAATTAATTTTTTTTTTTACAAAACCAATGTCGAACCCCACAGTAAATATTCCTTCAGCCCAAGCTGACGCCGAATCATATATCCTTGTAAAACAGATGCGTCAGCTAAATTTTATTAGAGCTATATTTCGGCCCTTCTCGGCCCTCTTCAGGCTCAGGCCGCTCAAGCTGGAAAATGAACTTGTACAAAAATAAAAACTCATCAACTCCTTGCCAAGAAGGGCCGAAATATAGCGCGAATAAAACTCAGCTGACGTATCCGTTTTACACTGTAAAAAACAAAACAAAAAAAAAACACCAAAATAACTTCCTTGGCTCGTTACCTAGGGGTGAATACCAAAAATAATCAACAAATAAACGAGTCTCTTCAGTATAAAATCACGACGAAAAAACTAATTGAAATTCCTCAGATTCCTTGCGTAAAGGACCGGGTTTTTTTTGTCTGTCAGTTGTGAATAACGTTGGCTGTTGATAAAATTTTACAGAAAGAAATGTCACAGTATTATTGCGGTAATCATTCCTATCGACTGGTAAAGACTCCTTTAATGGACCGAGAGCGAATTTTTTTTACTGAAAAGATATCGTTTTCTATATAAAAGGTATTATGGTTTGTAGGCTACTGTCCTTGTTTTTTGTTGTAACCTGCAGTTAGACTATAAAGGATTTTTTTGCAGGTTCTGGACAGCAAAGCTCAATACTTGGAATTCGGTGGAAATTTAGTACCTGTTATGAAGTCTGGTGATCAGTTAAATCTTGTGTTCAAAGCGTTCAGAGAGAATCGACTTGCATTCAGCATGCGAATCCGAGACACAGCCTCAGAGCCCGTTGGTAGACTCGCCTTCATGAAGGAAGCTCGCGTAAGTGATCCCGAATTTCGTTTTTTCTCCCTTTAAGATTCCCTAAGTAGTTCGTGCAGATTTCGTATTTACTCGCGCGTTTTCCTGAAATCAGATTTTCGCTTTTTCGCCCCGAAACTAAGTTTTTGACTTATCCTTTTTTCCGTTTTGCACATTGATTAGCATTTGTCTTAAGGCTCGCGCACACACAGTGCGACTTTCGAAGTCGGGTGCGAATTTCTGCATTCGCTTCGAAAATTCTACGCATCGCACGTAGGTTTCCCCGTATAGGATAAGCCGAGTCTGCTGATGCACTAGGCACGCTTGCTGCCTCTCATTGGTAGCTTGCGATGCGTGTGTATGAAACGGTTATTTTCAGTTGCTTATTTTTACATTTGATATATTGAATTATTTAGTCATCTAAGGGACTTGGTATTTTTTCACAAGGGGCTCTAGTAATAACGTTCAGAATGTGCGCTGCTTTCACGACTACCCAAAATTCAGCCAGACGTGTCGAACTTCATTTTCAACAAAAGCGTGCATTTCCACATGTTACGGACACTGAGCTCGGAAAATTCACGGATGAAAAAAGAAGGAACAGAAGGAAAGTGATGATAAGATATGTCTTTTTGTCAGCTATGATATTTTTCGGCAATGGCATACCTTTGAAGTCTCTGAATTTTTCAATCATAAAGGACCAAGCAGATAGAGGTACCACATATCCGAAAGAACTCGACGAAATCGATTATCTGTGGATAGCGGACAAACGCATTTTTATCGGGTTTTAGGTCTGTTTAAGTAAGGAAGTCCAAAGTTACGTAAGGATCGTCCGAAGTTCCAGATATCTTTCTCGGTCCTACAACTTCAGTTTGTGACCAACGATTCAGCTGGTGTATTTATGACTATCGGACATCAGCCGCATTCGGTTCAACTTTAAGCAAGCTAGGAAATCCTGATAAAAAATGCCCTAATATATTGCTCCCTATTAACGATTTTGTGAGAGATGTTTCGAACTTGTGGTAGCTCTATGCATATTTATTTGTCAACAACAGCTACTAATTGCCTGCTGTCAATAAATAGACATGCTATTCCAGTCTACCGCAAAATCCTGATTTTGGAAAGCCTATGCCAAACGCCGGGTATTTCTAGCGTTTGGCATACCCTATGCCTAACGCTAGATAGGCTATGCCAAATGCTGGATAGTCTGACCCAGTAAAATGTTGATGATTTCAGTGAAGCTCAGAAATCAACCAATTAGAATTCACCTGTAGTGGGGTAGGACAGGGTTAGGGTACCAACAGCTATCCAGCATTTGGCATAGGGTATCTAGTGTTAGGCATAGGCTATGCCAAATGCTAGATATACCGAGCGTTTGGCATAGGGTACATGCTATTCTGATAGTCTTGGTGCGCTTCCGAACCTATTGGCAGCCATACTTGGAACAGCGTTTTTGATTTTGCCATTCGCGCTTTTGCAGCAGGAAAAACACGCCCTCAATAAAATTCAAGTTGCTCTGGTAAGTTGCTGCCACTTTTCTGGTAATATGATCCAAGTTTAACCAATTACTTTTCAGGTAGGGAAAGGCGAGCCCCCTCAGACCCCGGTTTGTAATCTGAAAGTAACACTGCCTGACAAAATCTCACCTGAAACCAGTCTAGCTGAGCCGGACCTCAGCCTTTTGAAGAAGAAATATGGATACAGACAAGACACAGGACTAGGTCAGTCATGCTCTTTTTAAAATTATTTGTTATTTATTTATTTTGTTTATGCATATTTGCATCCCTTAAGAACTATCCCTTTTTATAATTTCCAACCTATCCTCTGCCGATTTCCAAGGTAGACGGTTAGGAATGCTGGAATTATTTGAAGTTCATTGATTTCCTTTCTTGAACCATTCGCCCACACATGGTGTCAGGAATTGTCGTGCACCTCCGAGCATTTAACCATTTATCCGCTAAAATCGTGAAAGTTTTCTAAACTTTCGGTTTTACTTTTGTTGGCCTTTTTTTTCCTGGTTCTATAGAAAAACATTCTTAGAATTTCGGATGTAACCTCCGCAAACTTGTAGCGACAGCAGGCTCTTCAAGAATGTTGAATATTTCGGAGTCTATCGATTTCCTTCCTTGGAACACTCCGTCATCATAAGGTTTCCTGCGCCTATGAGCATTCAACCGGGATCGTAAACGTTTCCCAAAGTTCCAGATATCTTTCTCGGTTCTATAACTTCAATTTGTGACCAACGATTTAGCCGGTGTATTTTCTTAGATTTTAGAATTTCCGATCTTTGCGGATGCGTGGTCTCAAAAGATAACACTTAGCCTTCAACCAGAATCGTAAAAGTTTCCCAAGTTCCAGATTTCTTTTTCGGTCCTGCAATTGTGACCAACGATTTTACTGGTGTAGTTTCTTAGATTTTTGAATTTCCAGCAGATCCGCCGCGAATGTATGCACTGTCAGAAGTTTCAGAACAGAAAGCACAAGGATGCGCGGTTTCAGCATCATAGAATGCGAGGTGTCCTTGAAATATCTTCGGTCTTTTTTCCCCATTTCCCAACGTGGTCCAAAAAATCAACAGCCTGGCCAGGACCAGTGCAAAGAAGAGAGAAGAGAAGAGAATAGTGATTTATTCGCTCACACTTTCACGGTAACAAAACCAAAAATTGGTGAGGCCGAAATATCACTGCCAGAGCATCGTAGCTGAAAGTAATGTGAATTATCACTATGTTTTATTGTGTCACTCTTGCGTATGACATAAAACCCTATTTCTAAAAAGCGTTCGCATGTATAGTTTTTGCAGCAGTGACTCGGACCAAAATTGACCATCTCCTTTTTTTCTTAAAAATAAAATTCAGATGTGACATTTTTGCGGCAGTGATTCCAACCAAAAGTGACCATTCTATATTTTTCATGAAAGCAAATTTCGCAATCCACTCTGTTCTGGGACAAAAATCACTCTGTACATTTTGTTGATGTGGCAACCTGGGTTGAAAATGGTCCGGGTTATTTTGTCCGAGTCTTCCTAGCGATGCTGCTGGCGTCCTTTATGTATACCTCCCTAGGGTTCCCAACACATCCTCTGCGAATTCCTGGCGACAGAAGACTCGTCAAGAATTTTGGAATAATATAGTTTATTGATTTCCTTTCTTGAAGCACTCGGCAACCGATGACTTGGTAAGGTTTCCTGAACCTCAGTATTGAGTTTTGATTGAACTAAACGTTGATATTAAAGTTTAACCGAAATAGGACGGTCTAGTTACCTTCACTTAAAGAGGTTTGAGAACACGATGCAAATGCGTTACTTCGTTGCTCCGCTATTCCCAAATAAATAGTGGAATTTCCCTGTCAGATTAGCGGTACCTCTATATGCTTGTAACTGTGTTGGATGCTTGACGAAAACGATTTACGAAAATAAGAGTTGACGCAGTGAGCTACCTTCCGCAAGCTGATCACTGTCCACCGAAAAGCCGCGTTTGTATTGAGATTCAAATTTTCCGCGTCATAGTAGAATTTCGCGTTGTGGAGACGGCCGTAGATATTCTGAACATATACTGGAGCAAATAGTGAAAAATAAAAAAAATCTCTCAACACAGTCCAAATGATACAGTGTATTGAGTTAAATGATATGAAAATAAGTTGGCATTTGAGCTAAACTTTAAACAAATGCCCTGGTCAAAGCGTGAAATTTCTCCAGAATTTACTGATAACTGTGTTTGGACCCTCAAATGTTTGAGTTTATCGGTGTTACTGCCCGCCTTGATGTATCCTCCTTAGGATTTCCAGCGTATAATTTACGAATGCCAGGCGACAGCAGACTCGTGAGGAATGTTGGAATAATATGAGGTTTATTGATTTCCTTTCTTGAAGTACTCGTCACCCGATGACTTGATAAGGTTTCCTGGACCTCAGTATTGGGTTTCGATTGAACTAAACCTTGACGTTAAAAACAAATGCTCTGATCAAATCGTGAGCATTCTCCAGAATTTACGGGGGCTCAATTGGGGCCCTCAACTGTTTCTCGATGTTGCTGCTCGCCTTACTGTATCCTCCTTAGGATTTCCAGCGTATGCTTTGCAAATTTCGAGCGACAGCCCACTTGTCAGGAATGTTGGAATAATTTGGAGTTCATTGATCTCCTTTCTCGAAGCACTCGGCAGTCGGCTACTTGATAAGGTTTCCCGAACATCGGCACTGGGTTTCTATGAACTAAAAGGCTGAGGTTAAAAACAAATAAATGCTCTTGTCGAATTGTTAATATTTAAGGGTTCCAGAAGTCTTTGAACGGACCCTCATGTGGCTGTCCAGCTATGTCAGTGGCTTTCTTCTGTATCCTTTCTTAGGATTTTCAGCGTATCCTTGGCGAATTTCCAGCGACAGCAAACTCATCCAAATGTTGAAATATTTGTCTTTGTTTTATCTCTTTCAGAATTCAACTAAATCCTTAACTGAATTAAATGCTCGAGTCGACAAGTTTTTCCTGTATCTAGCATTTCTTTTCTGTACCCCTCCCTAGGATTTCCTGTGTATCGTCAGACTAGTCCGGAACTTTTGAGCAATTTTCTCCTCCGACCTCGTTTCCGGATAAATTTTTCGGGTCCAAAACTTTGGCCTGTGTCCAACCTTTTCGTTCTGTACCCCTACCCAAGAGCCCTCCCTAGGACTTCCTACGTATCATCCGCGAATTTGTTCTGACTACAGACTCGTCAGGAAGTTTTGAGGATTTTTTCTTCTCCGAACTCATCTCATGCTCGGGCTTTTTCCGGATAAATGTTTCGCAAATATGTCCTATGTCCAGCCTACTCTTTCTGTACCCATACCTAAGTGGCTAAGACCTCTATCGTACCCCCTCGCGAATTTCTAGCGACAGCATACTGGTCTAGACTGTTGGAGGTTTTTTTCTTAATATAAATTCGACTAAATGCTCTAATTAAATTAAATGTGCTGCCCAAAGCGCACAAACTTGCTTCAATTATCGGATAATTTGCTCCACCCCTCAGTTTTGTCCTGTATCTAGCCTTTCTTTTCAGTGCCCTCCCTAGGATTTACAGTGTGTCATCCTTGAATTTCCAGTAATAGCAGATTCATCCAGAATTTGGAGCATTTTTTTCTCAAAATTCAACTTAATGCTCATGTTCAAACTAATTCTCGGCATTCCAGATAAGCTTTTTCGGGCCAACAACTTTGTCCTCCGTCCAGCCCTTTTTTCTGACCCCGTCCTTAAATTTCCATCGTATCCCACGCAAATGTCTGCGATGGCAGTCAGGAATGTTGGAATAATTTGGGGTTTATTGATTTCATTCGCGGAGCGACAGCGGAGATGGAACTTAGATTGCCACAGTTGGGAATCCGGAAGTAATTCCGAATAAGCTCCGGAGATATTTAATATTCCGTAAGGAGTACTGGAGGGAACGTGAGATGCCACAGCAAACCTTGTACTTTGGACTTAATTCCCCTCTTGGGTGAGGGGGGGCTTGTTAGCTAAACTCTCCTGAAGCTTCTTGTGGTAATTATTGTCCTGAGGGGTGAAACTACAGTGGCTTGTTGCCCGAAGAATCCCTGGACGTTCCCGGGCTAGGAGAGAAAATTTGTCTTGAAAATGTTCTTTGTGTATGTTTAGTTTTCACCGGGCTTACACAAAGGAAAAGACGAAGTGGAAACAGATAAACAGAAACGAAGAACAAGGAGGAGCAGGAAAAATATATACACACCAATACATTAATACTAACAATTGCATGTTCGAATCAGCGTTGCTGCGGGTAGCACGAATGTACTACTTTTGACACTTTTTTCCGATTTTTTGTTCTGTAATTCCGACCGTATTTTCCTGATAAAGCACAAAGTGATGCATCAAATTTGTCGGCAATGCCTACATTTTTCATTGAAAGAGCAGTTTTCAAATAAATTACACTTTTTATGAATTTTAGTAGTCTTTGTTAGCGTCCGTCTGTCCATCCGCCTGTGAGCACGATAACTCTCGAACGGAATGAGATATTTTGATGAAACTTGGTGTGAGGATTCTTTGGGTCAAGGGAAAGGTCGAGTTCGTAGATGGGCTCTGTGGCCCTACATTTAAGGGGGGAGGAGGGGGTTCAAATTAAGGGACAAACAAATGTAGTATGTCTTGAAATTTGTCTTGAAAATGTTCTTTGTGTATGTTTAGTTTTCACCGGGCTTACAAAAAGGAAATGCCGAAGTGGAAACAGATAAACAGAAACGAAGAACAAGGAGGAGCAGGAAAAATATATACACACCAATACATTAATACTAACAATTGCATGTTCGAATCAGCGTTGCTGCGGGTAGCACGAATGTGCTACTTTTGACACTTTTTTCCGATTTTTTGTTCTGTAATTCCGACCGTATTTTCCTGATAAAGCACAAAGTGATGCATCAAATTTGTCGGCAATGCCTACATTTTTCATTGAAAGAGTAGTTTTCAAATAAATTACACTTTTTATGAACTTTAGTCGGACGGAAAATATCACCGCTGTGGCACCCCTGGTAAAAATTACTGATTAAAATTATTTTAGGGTGACGCTGGCTCGCGTTAACGTTCGGGAAAGAATAGGACAATATAATTCGCGAAACCTGCGAATTTTTAATTTGAGCTGATATCAGGTCAAAAATCTTTAAAGGTGGAATAACAGACAACGGTAATTATTTATTTCAACCCACAGTTCCACAAGTGAAGACAGATGGTCAAAAAATAAGAATAAGATATAAATAAAATAATAAAAAAGCATGCTGACGCCCTTGTGTCAAGCTTTTTGGGATCCGAAAACGGAAGTGGCGTCCGTCTGTCCATCCGCCTGTGAGCACGGTAACTCTCGAACGGAATGAGATATTTTGATGAAACTTGGTGTGAGGATTCTTTGGGTCAAGGGAAAGGTCGAGTTCGTAGATGGGCTCTGTGGCCCTACATTTAAGGGTGGAGGAGGGGGTTCGAATTAAGGGGCAAACAAATGTTTTTAAACAGCTGATGAGAAAGTCGATTAAAGGGTAAAAAGACCAAAGCAGTTTGGTCACAGGGCAAAAATATCCCTGAACAATTTTCCTGCCACGTTGGCGCTGTCGACCTTAAAAATAAATTACGTCATTATTTATCAGGAAACGTCTACGATGAGTGCCCTCGAAAGCCCGTGACTGCAGATCGTGGTCGAGTGAACCCATAAGTTACGGTGGAGAAGACTTTTATTGAGCCTGCAGTACTCCAGAGACTTTACGCTTCCGAGTCTTATTTGCAGTAATGTTTATTTACAGGCAATAGGAGAGCGCTCACTCACTGGTGCTTTCTAGTTCTTCGCTTCGGATGAGGGCTAGGGATTGCAAAGTTGATTCCGTTTCTGAAAATCCTGTTTTATGATTTTCGAGCAGTTGCGATTATTCTTGGCTAGTAGTATTACTAAACGACGTGAGGGATCTGAGCTTAAACTCTCGGATAGAAGATAGATCCTTTCATAGCGGTTTAAAGAAAAATTGTAAATCGTTTCAGAAACGGAGTCCCACTTTCTCACTAGGCTACCTACTGTCCAGAGAAAAATAACACTAGGGAGTATCGCCAAGACCTGTGCTTTCCATGCTTCGAAAACGGGCCATACTCGTAGCGCCGCCCACCACGATTGCGGCATTTAAAGCGAGACAAACTTGCGGGTTTACAAATTTCTGTTAAAGCTAAGATGCGTTCTGCAAACATCGCAGAAACAGGGAGGTTCTATCTTTTTTTTCTTTTTTTCTGCTGTGTCCAGAATATGAAGCTACTGGAGCCAGCACAGCACTGGTGCACGACTGATTGAGTTGCAGTAGGGACGTTCTCTATCGCTAGTAGTACTTGTGTCACTGCTTGTCAAGTGTGTGTCACTATTTTCAAGTCATAGTGCTGCTCCCTAGTTTTATTTTGCTCTGCTACTGTCTCAATGTGAGAGTATTACGGAAAATCTCTGATCCCATTACTATAGCAGTAATGTTTATGTTAATCTATATCATTTTACTAATAGATCGTCGCGACACCCCTGCTAACTACCCACTGAAGAAAAGAAAATAAATGGCTGAGAATAGCATCAAATTCATAAACCAAAACAGTGAACTTTCAACATATTACGGAAATCAAATTGAACACTACACAATCTGAACTTACTCGATAAGTTCAACCGTTTTGACAGGGCTTGTGCTTGTTCTTTCCACCAACTTTCATCCCGATCTCTCTACTCAAAGCGTTTCCCAAGATTTCCGGTTCCCCCCTCCAGTTCCCCCTTCAGTGTATAATGTCGACCGAACCGATGCTATTCATCAAATTCATAGAACAAAGAAGCAGAGGCGTTACTAGCCAAAATATTTGGGCGGGACAAGGTATTTACCGACTGGCTGGTCATTTTTACCGACTGTTTTTGTGGATAAAAACGATAATATTGAGAAAAAACGGCTACGTTGACGAAAGATCAACTGATTTTAAGAAAAACGACTATTTTTAAGAAAAACTGATTGTTTTTTATTGTTTTTAAGAAAAATCGACTATTTCTAAGAAAAAATCGACTTTTTTTACGAAAAATCGCGGCGCTTCGCGGGGTTATTTATTTACCGACTGGTTATTTTTTTACCGACTGGCCGACAACATTTGGGGGGGTGGGGGCGTCCCCCCCTCCCCCCTAGTAGTGACGCCTCTGCAAAGCAGTGAACAGACTCTTGAGCCAACGCTGACTGGGCACTGTCGACCGAAAAATGAGTTATGGTGCTGACGTATGCTACGATCCATCGTAGCTAACGTATCCGTATTCAGCCAATGTCTCAATAAACGTTCCCCGGCCAGCTTGGGCCCAGTGAGTATTTATCCACGAAGTACGGAACTTTCACAGCCGAGGCAGATTTTTTTCACTTAATGTGCGAATGCCCTGAGCTCTCAGATCTTCGTGGGGACATTTTTGGTGTTAGTTATTGGGGAGAGGATTGGTTGGTAAAAGTAATTGGAAGTAAATTATTTGGTGATATCGAAAAGTTGGGAAGATTCCTTTCGGTTTCGATGAACCACAGAGAAAGGTTCCTGTAAAGGAATATATAAAGTAGTTATCATTTATTTGATTTTTGTTTTTGATTTTTTTTTTCCATGGCCTATGTGCTTTTAGTGGAATAAATCTTATCTTATCCAACTTAACCGGCAGGAAAAAAAAAGTGATAAACCAACTGAAATTTTTAGTAAGATGAAGAGACAATCCTAATCCCAACTTCCAGGCTTCGCAACACTGGACACCCTGGCTCAAAGTTTTTTAACATCGCATCGTAGCTGACGTATCCATTGTTTGAATATATAAAATTTCAGCATTTTACGGAGATTCGGTAAAACATTGCAAAGTCCAAACTAACTAGATAAACTTTTAACATTTTTCCTATTCTTTCAGTGTATAATGTCAACCGACCCGATGCCATTCACAAGGCAGACCTTCGAGTAACTGACATTTGCAACCTCCTTGGTAGCGACTGGGTCAAACTGGCCAAGGAGCTGGAAGTCGGTGAAGCCGACATGAATATCATCTTGAACGAATACCCCGAGGCACCCTCCCAGCAAGCAATGGTTATGCTGCGGCTCTGGATGCAACAGGCCGGCCACAAAGCAACAGGTAAATACGGATCCCGTGTTCGCACAGTTTTCGTTGAAGCACCTGTACTGTCTACTACTTACTTGTACTTGTGTCAGGACGCAAGCTGTGCAGCTCTCCCTGGCGACAGCAGCTGACGGACCAAGGCGTGCCATGAATCTCGGTCTTCTGTGAATGGCATCAGTTTTGAAGCCAGTATAGGGTCGAGGTCTTCCTTGAGGGTGCTCCGCCACGTTTTAGGTTGACCTCCCCGAAGTTTCTTCCAACCGGGGATTGGGTTGGCCAGCAGAGCTTTACCTGTAGTGTCGGCACCATTATGTTTAGAAATTAAATAACCCAGCGAATAGAAACTTAAAACTGCTGATTCGATATTCATCCATTTATTGGTGTTCTAAACTTACTACATAATACATATATAACCATAGGCAAGAACCCGTGAAGCCAGGTATAAGAGATACTACGTTTGCTTCGTAGCGTACAGCGTGATATATTATCCCGCAAAAACTGCGGCCGTGCTTCATTTGACACAGATGACGGCGCAAAATTCGAATCAGCGTCATAGCGTGGTCGTGTCATTTGTCTCAAAGGATCACCTCGCATCGGGCATTCAACATTTTCGCAAGGATGGATTTATTATATGATGATGCTTGAAGGACCTGTCGTATTTATAATGCCAATTCAGCCTACTTCCGTACATCATTCCTTAGTTCTTAAACCCGGAGATCCAAATTTGTATGTTACATTTTGAAGCCGCTAACGAGACCTCACCAATCTTTGCACTTGTCGCGATTCACTAGTTCCCATGCGCATTGTGCTCCGGACGGGTGTTCGCGTATCATGCTATTGATGCGTAAAGCTGTTTTTTTATTTTGTTTTTTTGCCGAGATCTTGCTAGAAGTTGGTGGGCCTGGGAAAAGGCTTAAAACAGGCAAGGTCGTGGATAATTTTAAAAGCAGACCCTAGCTTTACAGTATTCAGATAGTTTGAACATTGGAACATAAACAGTAAATAGTGCGAATCCAATCAGTCACTTATTCATACCAAATTATCCATTGGACTGCATAGGCTGACGACAAAAAAACAGTTGGAATAGTTATATACAATTGGTTTGTCAAATTAATTAAAATGCTTTGCTAGATATACGATAAAACACTAAAATACATTGTCGAATTTTCATAATATTGTCTGTAGACCTATCGGTTATTTCTTCATGTTTTTAAGCGTCGTTATAGTGTTCAATAAAATAAGGTAGGCTAGAAACGAGTGGAGATATCTTGTTGATGCTTTTACGGGTGGTTGTTTTAACTTTCGCTTCCCAGCTTCAATATTTGAGCGTGTCATCGGACGATTCTCGGTGGTTTCTTCAAATTGCGCTTTAACGCTTCATTTGACACAGATGACTTAGCAAATATCTTAGTAAAGATACGTAATTTAATACATCAAACAAGCACATGAGCCATGTGCATAGATCAATCAAACGAAAAATAAAGAAGAACTAAATCAGAACTAGAAATCAGAATCTATTTATGGTCTTAAACTCTATAAAAAAAACATGGCCTGTTCATAAAAGTCAACTTCGGGAATTCTTTAACCTCAAAATCAAACTGCGTTTCACTTTTGGGTAGGCTACACCAGAGATGGGCGAATCCGAATCCGGATTCGGATTCGAATCCAGGAATTCGTCCTTTTGGCCGGATTCGAATCTTCTGCTTGTTAGGCTGGATTCGGATTCGGACTCGGATTCCAAACCCTCAGTCTTACGAATCCGCTCAAATTCCTAGTCTACATCCTTCCAGTTTCCCTTTCCTAATTTTTACAGTGGGCAATCCAACTTTTTTATCTCCACCACCAACCATCCTCAGTAATCCATCACATTATCCGATTACCTTAATTATCAGTGATTTTTATCGGATCACCTCTGATTTTTTAACTGTAACCTACGTACAGCCTACGTATATGATTTGTTTTTTGTTATAGCATGAAATGGTGGAGTCGAAATCGGATTCGTACTTAGCCCGAGATTCGGATTCGAATCCTTTCATGTTTGGATTTGCCCATCTCTTGGCCAGACCCAGTTCCTATCCAAGTTCCCAAAACCCTTTTTTTCTCGTCCCGAAATTCTCCATGGTGCTGCAGATTCTCATTCGACTCGCCACACATTTGACTGAAGTAAAAACTGAATATCTCAACCTTTAGTCCCATATATTTTCTTCTTGACAAGGAATGTCAAACAGCATAAAACGCGAGGTGTGCTGGAAATTCCCTCCATCTTTCTTTCCTTTTAAACGATCTTTAAATCGTGTCCCTTCTTTCTCGTTCCCGTGGGAACCGTCCTTGTGCTATTCCATGAATTTTCCATGAGTCTGTTTAATCAAATGCGACACCCTTCGTTTGAGAATAAGCGGTAACCGGGGCTTCTATGAATCACAAGTTTATCGGAACCCTGTAGATCAGAGTTGAGAAAAGTTCATAACACTGCTTGAGTTCTTCCGAAAAGGAAGATTGAGCTGAAAGACGCAGTTTCCTTCAGTGTTGCCAGATTGACGGATTTTACGCCATACAGGTGGATTTTGTCGGAGACTGGCGTAAAAATTTTTCCAACTGGCGTGTGGCGTAAAACGTGGCTATTTTTCTTTTTAACTGGCGTATTTTTGGCGTGAAGTAAAAAATTGACTAATCTTACGAAAAACCGACTGTTTTTATGTCGTTTCAATCGTCGCTACATAAGGACGAACATTTTTGGGGGTTCTCTGTTATCCCTAAAATTTTGTCATTGAATTTTTGGGAGGTGCAATTTTTTGAAGGCCGCGGCTTATTTCTTTGACAATGATCTGGCAACACTGGTTTCCTTATAGATAGAAACCATGGAATGATCTCACACCAGAAACCTTAGAAACAGACGATAGGAATATAGTTATAATAGCTTGACTGCATAATTTCAGAATCACGCAATCGTTCTTGCGTATTTCTTGTTAAGGTATTTTGTTTACAGTTGCTTGTGTATCTTATCGTTGGTGTTATTTGTTATTATTTAAAATAGCGACAAGCTTGTTTCATGAAAAAAGTACGCTAATGTCAGTAGATAAAAAGAAAAGAAATCAAGCTAAATATTCGGCAGTGTTTGTTCCTTGTTCCCAATAATGCATGTTTAGGTTCTTATGTTATTTCTGACTAACAATCAGACACATTTGTTTTCATGAAGAAAGGTATGTCGACTAAATTAGTTTATGCAGTCTGAGCTAATCAATAATCTTTTAGCGAGTGGGACTGACTGAATCGTTGTCATAAAGGGCTGATTCAGTTTCTCTTAGTTGCTGTCAATGAATTGGCTGGTCTTAGGATCATGCACACAGACAAGGTGTACGTGCTACACTGTCAGAAGTTTCACAACAGATAACAGAAGGATGCGCAGTTTCAAAAGACACACTTGGGATGTAATGTATGTTGTGATTTTGAAAAGTAATACTTTAAATGTTATGCATAGCAAGCATTGACAGGAAGAGCCGATAAACGTCGAATTTTGTTTGTAGTCGAATTTTTGTGTTTGTCGTCATGATATCGGAAAATTCAGCAGATGCTTTTTCGGCGGTTTTTCGGGTCCTCCTGACAATGCTTGTTCTGCATAACATCTAATGCATAACACTTTCAAAATCACAACATATTACATCCAAACTGTTGTCTGTTGAAACTGCACATCCTTGTGTTATCTGTTGTGAAACTTCTGACTTATTTGCTTGTTTGTTAGATTAATTTGGAATCTATTCATTGAAGTTAGTTTTTCTTTCTTTTTTTGTATTTGTATTAACCATGGCCCTTTAAGGCTTTCAGTGTTAATAAATATCTATCTATCTATAACAGTAGTCAATCCTATTGACTGGTAATTGTTTCTCTTCCATTTTCCGCATATCAGTTTACTTCTTTAGTTCTGAAAACAAGTTATTGACTGCGAAGCATCTGTTTCCGGCCACGGAAGCTTCTGGCTTCCGGAGCTGCAAAGTTCGCTAGTCACGTATAGGCTTTCATGAAAATGCCAGTTGCCCGGCTTCTCTGTAGATCGAAGAGAATACCTCATTCTAGTTCCTCCCGCACTTCCAGAGGCGCTTAGGGCATCCAGGGGCATCGCTAGTTCTCTCTCGGATAGGATGCTTCCCAGACATCTTTCCCATTGACCTCGCTGGAGTTGCTGAGGTTCTACTGGTAGGTTTGGCGAAGAGTGTTTTTCAGACACCCTCTCGTTTGGATTCACCCTGTTGTCTCGGGTGTCCCATCCTGACGAAGTAATTCCTTCGTTAGAAACAGCAATTCTGTTAGACTACCCCCCCCCCCCTCTCGGTACCACCCACCACAAAGACGCAAACAAAAAAGATAATCCTCATATAATTTAAGGGTCAGTGGAACACCGGAACCTCCGCCACCGCAACCGGTGTCTTTGGAAACTAACCTAACCTAACCTAACCTTTTGGTTAGGCTAGGTTAGGGAGGTTATGGGGTTCCGGTGTTCCGGTTTTCCAGTAGACCCTAATTTAACAAGTTTAAAAATAAGCTTGTGCTTATAGGGTATATGTATGTTAAGCAAAATGTGCTGGCCGGTTTTGTGATGGGGAATGTTTACAAAAGAGGTTGCAAAATATTCCAGTGTAATGACAGGAATATGAAAACAAAATATTTTAGTCGCAGGACCGCGGTGTCACCGACTGGCATGCCAGATATGCTCGTCTGGTCGCTACTAAACATAAACCGGAATGAATCAGACTTACTGGTCTGTCTGACCTCACATGTCAACACTGGGTAGCGACGATAATTGACACCACACATGTCATTTTATGTCTTATATTCTTGGCTTAGCGGCTTTCTTTCCAGGAAGTGGTCTGGGAAAATATTGGAAACTGTGCGCGCCATGGGTAAAAAGTTGAAAAAGCCAAGCAGAAGAAAAGGAGTCAGACACGGAATGGACATGTTGGCCTATTAAGTCTTCAAAATTTTGAAGGTTCTCATACCCTTATTTTTGAAGGAGTTGCCTCTAGACCTTAAAGCTGTCAAAATCGGTTCGGCCGATGAACTCGTCACTCGATCCAAAAATGCACAAAAAAGTCGACCAGCACAATGTTGCGTTTGCACTGAGTTGCACCAAACACAGTATTTTGCATTCTAGCGTTTTAATCCTCCATCGGATTTTAACTCTCCGAATTCGGACTATAACTCTCCGGATTCGGAATAAAAATCTCTGAATTCGGTGATGCACAACTACTCAAGTCCGATGTGGGAGAGACTTTTTCCAGTGTAAGTTGTTTCTGATCATTTTGTTTTTAGGAAACAATTTGGAAAAAGCCCTCCGTGCCATTAATCGCATCGATATTGTAAATCAGTGCATCCGAAACCTTGAACTCGTCACTGATGATCTCGAACGCGCCGTGGCAAAGACTCAGCTTGATCAGTCCGGCTTCGACTCGTTGAAACAGGAAATCGGCGGAAACTCCCGGAATGCGACCCTCAGACGGAATACCAGCTTGGACGTAAGCTATGATGAGCAGGATATGATGAAGGTTAGTCGTTTAGCAGAAGCTGTTGTATCCAGTGTTGGGCGATATTCGAAATATGCGATACATCGGACCAAATATCGATATCGAATATCGAAACATATTTGTATATTTATTAATTCAAAAAAAATCTGAATTTCTACATCCGAGATTGGAGTAAAATGATTTCCGTAATTCACTTTTATTTATTCGAAGTTGAAGATGAAGCAAAACGAGTTTTCACGACGATTTTGTTCTTAAATTTCGGCAAAAAGAGATCGATATATTGATTATCGAATATCGAAAGTCAAAATATCGATATATCGAAAAATGTGAATATCGCCCAACACCAGTTGTATCAGACAAAGCTGGATGTCTGTGATGATTATTTTAATGTTTACTTCTCGAATATCAATATGATTTGAAGGGACCAAATACCTGGTTTAATAGAAAAAGGAGGTCTTAGAGATGTTCTTTGACCGGTTAATGGTCATGGATCAAAGCGACCCCCCCTTAATGGACCCTCGCATCTGGGCCCCCTCCCAAATGAAAATATGTAGGAAATTATAAAATATTTTTCGGAAACTGCAGTTTGGACACGCAATACGAATAATAAACGCGAGACAGCGGCGCGCTGGCCGCTTGCATGGGTTTTTATAACTTTCTGTCGGGGGGGGGGGGAGGGGGGTCATAGCCGAATTCCCATCGTCATATCACGGGCCTTTTGAGTCGAGTCGAGTGTAACATATCGACCCCATCCCCACAGTTTCGTATTTTTCGTCTGAATTTTATTCAAGGGTGGCAGTTCTCGGCTGACAGTCTCTTGTTTATTAGTGGAAGGGGCTGGAATTACCGAAAAGGCTTTTCGAACAAATCAGGAAAAGGTCGCTGTGGCTCTCATCTGTTGACTTGCTGGTTAACGGACGAAAGCACTCGTCGGCGAGCGAACATTCTTAGAATTTCTCGTGTAATTCTTTTTCCGGAACTGGAGGAAAATCCGTTTACAGGGTAATTCCGACAGAAAGCGATGTTTACGTCTTCTCCGTAGACTTTTTGTCGCTTCGGAACCCTTCTAGAAAATGGTCGAATTCCGTTTTTTTCTCCGAAACAAGCTCGTCGTGATGTATGACTATCCAGTTTGAGGGACAAGCCGCTCAAGTTCTTAATTACCTCCATCTATACTCAATCCGTTTTCATGCTAAATTTGAACTTCGTACGATAGGCTGTACCTATTCACAACAGCTGCCTCCGACTTTAAAGTTTAACCGAATAGGGCTGAGATGCTAAGTTAAATATCACTAACTCCAATATGCCTGAAAATCCGATAAAATATTCGTTACGTCGTTTGTCCGTTATCCATAGATGATCGATTTCATCAGATGAACTTGTTGTTTTGGATTTGTGATACCTCTATGTGCTTGTCCCTCTTCGCTCGAAATGTTTACAAACTCTAAATTTAAGCTGTTGCTGAAAACTAAAACTAAAATATTCGATTCCTTGCAAGCCATATCTTAACACATTTATTGTGAGATATGTCGTCTACTGTAGCCTACATTGTAGACTACAGGCGCAACTATCCGATAGATATTCCTTCAGCCCAAGGTGGCTGCGAATCATATTTGACAATTCAAAAATACGTCAGCTACATTTTATGGGAGCTACATTTCGACCCTTCTTGGCAAGGGTCCTCTTCAGGCTCGAGCCGTTCAAGCTGAAAAAGGAACTTCGCAACTTCTCCGAGCTTTACGCGTGTCGCGTTGGAAATGAATGCCTTTGTTGAAATTCAAATTCTTCGCGTCTGGATGAATTTTTACTTCTCGTGCAAGCAGCGCACACTCTGAATGTTATTACTAGAACCCCGGGGGAATAAAAATGCAAAATACCTTAGATGAGTCAAAATATTTCAGTGTATTCAACCATCATAGGTAAAGATAAGATGCCTTTTCAGCTAAACAACTGAATAAGTCGGACTCTGGCATTAAACTTTAAGCGCATGCCTGATCTACCTCGAAATGAGTGCCGTTAACGACGGAACGACGTAGAGTGAAGCAAATCTGTTCTAGTAATGTTATCTCGTGTTCAAGGGCCCGTCTTACACCAACCCTTATCACCTTCTTACCCTACTTGTAACTTCGTCCAGGATTAAAGGACGATACGAACGCCTTTAGTAACCGTGTATAAGAGGTTAGAACGCCCGCTAGGAGTACACCGAGTTTGCAGGTGCAGAGCTCTTCGGCATATTTTTTTCTTTTCGAAAAGAGTTCGCTTTGTATATTAGTTTCCCGAGCCAAGAGAAGATTCAATTGTGAGGCCCCGGCCGTTTCCGAATTTTCATCAAATTTTCCTTGAAGCTACTTTGTTCTTTTGTCTTTTCCCCGCCACTAATCATTTGATGAGCGTTAGCTAAGTTTGCTTCTTGAAAATGTTAAATTCTCGCAGTTTTGAAGCTTTGCCGTAAAAGGAAATACAGAAAATGTTCTTTCTTTCCTATTACTCTGATATTTTCCTCTTTGATGTACCATCAGCTTAATAAATCGAAAGACGACTTTTGCTTGTTCTTCACTTCCCGTGTATTCTCCTTCCAACGTGAGCATGAGAACAATAGCTACGAGCTCAAATGGCACTTGTTACGAGTAGGCGGTACAAGAAAGTAGACGAGAACGTCACAAAATACACCCGCCATCCAAAAATGCGGTTCGGACATTGAAATAGATACGTAGTTTCACTCAATTCTGAGCATTCCGGCATCGCCTCAGATCATCTGGAGCAAATGACTGTTTTAACTTACAAATTTCGGCCGAATAAATCCACTCGTTTCATCCCTAGACGTGCTACACGATTTCCGGTACCTCCCTCCAACCGTGGCCGGATTTACGTATAGATAAAGGGAATAAAATGTATAGGGCCAGAATACAAAAATCAAGCTAATCTGTTTGCTCACTTAAACTTGCCCCGCTATTCCCGGATGATGTGAAAGATCGTCAAAACTTTTGATAGCTCCACGCAATTCCAAACACCTTAGGATCAACAGCATAACCAACTGTCAGCTGTCAACACACACTTGCCAGGATCCTATAGTTCTGGGACTCTTTGTACTTATTTTGCAGCCTTGCATCTAGCAGCCTCTTTGATTACTTGCATAAGGGAAAATTCAAATTAATCCGTCTAACTGTGAATTTGATCTTGTCGGGATGTCGCCAGTATTCTCAACGTCACTCCGAGAGATTATTGTAAACAGTTAAAAACTCTTCAAGGGAGTCAAAATAATTCAGTGTGTTCAAACACAAGATGCAAAAATAAGCTGACTCTCCAGTTAAGCTTTAAGGAACCAAATATGTGACTGCTGTCATTAAGAATTCAGAATATTTATATTTGCGTCATTTCTTCATCGAAGGAGGAACAACTGGGCGTACAAAAAAGGGGAGACCATGGTAAAGGGAAAAATTCAGTCATGAGAAAAATTTCAACAATAAATATATGTTATTTTTTTTTCCTTACCTATTCTTGCTCTAACTCGCGGCAATACAAGTGGAGCGAGCAATTACGGAAGAAGCAGCAGCCTACTGTCAGATATTCCTTTCAAATTGTGAAGTTGTAGAATCACACCGCTGCTTTTAAGATTGCTTTGTGGGAAGTCTAAATTGTTCTTCTTTTGACAACACCGCATTTATGTTTTGTTCACACTGATCAGTTCTGTAGAGGAACACGAAGGAAATCTTTTGTGTGAAGTTGCCTTTTGTTGTTTTGCTGATCTCTTGCCGTGTCTGTGAAGTTCTTTGTTATCTCGATGAGAGGCGTTTCTGGTCTAGTCCCTCCCTTCACTTCCTAAATTGTGTTTTACCGAGCGAAGACAAATGCGGATGGGACTTAGAAAGACATGAAAATGGGGGAACCTCCCGCCTGGCCTTTGCCTCAGTTCATCCGTGCCGAAAATGAGCACTGCCTGATTTGAGTGGCAGTGCCGTAGGCTACCGATAACTCATGCACTGCAGCACGGAACTCTGTGTTAGGTATATACGATGTGAACTAGGACCCCTCGCGCTATTTACGAGGGGTTACCCACTTCTCGGCACCTGCTGTGCACCCCTTCCCGGCACCTGCCTGCACCAGCCGAAATAGTAGGTGCCGGCACCGGTGCCGACAGTAAATTGGGATATTCATCTTTCAGACGCTTATTTTGATGTTTTAAGACTTGACAACCGGTGCCGGCTTGTTTCAGCCGGTGCCGGCACCGACTGGGCACCGCGGCACCTGGCACTCACTGTACACTAAAATCGAGAGTGAACAACCCCTCGGCTATTTACACTTCCGGTGTTGTAGAATAGTTGGATTCTTTAAAACTAGGCTCCGCATTTAACAAATTATCAGCGGCTTTGTCTGTTTTAAGCCTTTTTTTGAGACTCATTGACTTAGAGCGAAAACACGGAAAAATGTACGTAACCGGTTTTTCTGATCGAAAAACTTCTCACAGACACCCGTCGACAGCGTAATACGCATCGAAGATACTTGATACTTATTTTATTAATAAACACAATTTTAATTCTTTACTTTAAGTTTTTGCTGGCGTGCAGTAGTAACAATTAACCATTTTCTAAACACAACAACAAAAAATATAATAAATATCTAATAAAAAAAGAAAAAAAAGAAAAGAAGATAGCAAAAACACGGCAAGTGAGAAAATCAGCGAGGTTTTGTTAGAGGGGTTAGGATGTTCCGTACCAAATTCGAGTCTTCGGCTTTAGAAACGTATGGAGTGATTACGGAAGTAGGTTTGCATCAGTATTATAGGTCCTTTAAAGCACAGCTCACTAGAAATAGCTTTTTCACAGCAAATTGGCTCCGAAATATTCTTTTTCAAAAATACGCATACTTACCTCGTAAAATTAGGAATTCCCTTGTTCGCACTTGTCGACGCTGGCAGAGCTTCGCGTAAAAATAAATTTGAAACAAACGTGCGCCGTGGTTCAATGTTGAGATATCACGGCGAACCAAGAAGCGTCGTCTAGCAGTGTTGCCAGGTGTGACACTTTTGGTGCTTTTCGAAACTTTTTGCCTCTGGGTGACACCGTGACACTTTTTCTCTGAAAGTGACATCTTTTTTTTAATGACACTTTTTAGGTCAGGAAATACTTTTTCAGTTACTTTACTATAATTTACTTTGTTTTAGTAACACAAAAAGAAAAATAGTTTGAACAGTTTGAACTAAAGCCTTAATAAAGCTCATATCCGATTTTGTTACAAATTCAGTTATTACCAACTGTTCGCATTTTGCGTGTTGTGCAGCGGAATGCAAAAAAAAAATCGAGTTATCAAAAAGCACCTTTTTGTCAGCAATTGTGGCAATTTTATGAGTAGAGCTCTTGTCAACCCTGTTGTCTGGCAACCAAGGAAAGTACTCGGCTAGCGCTGAAAAACGAAAAATTCATTTTAGAGGTCGCCGCACGCAAGTCGCCACTGGGGGTGTTTAAACAAGGACAAGCAAGAGGGTTATTTACAGGCACAAGGTCTCGACCTTGGGGGCCAGACAGGCAGTATAGATATTCCCCAACCTCACCATGCTGGCAAAGTCAGCCGCAGTTGTGGGCCATCTTTTCAATCCCAATGTTTCTTGTGAAGCAGGGCTTTCCGCATGGCAGCTCAAGTGAAACCATCAACTATTTTGTTCACCGAAATATGACGCGTTCAGCATTGTTAACTCGAGCACTGACACGGTGACTTATCCTTTTTTTGTAAGCCTTCCCGAGTTCGAATCCTTAGTAACAAGTCCAAAGGTCTCGATGGGATTCCAAAAATGGAACATTTATTGGACTTCCTGATCGAGACAATCGGGTTCCTAGTCTTGCCCAGACTCTGTTGGCACATTATATATTCCAGCAGCTTAACCAGATCCATTAGGTAATTCCTCACTGTCTTTACTTTCCGGTCTAGGCCAAGGTACGTCCGTTTTATTGCTAGTCGAATCTCATCGAGCGTGCTGGTCCAACATATTCTTTATCTGTATCTACACCACCATATATACGCACCATTTGTACTGATCCCTGCCTTTTCTAAAATCTTATTTCGTTGAATATTTTTGACGGGGACATGATATTGATTTCTGAGTATTTATGCATTATTATGCTGTTTGTGTATTGCATTCTAAATTATGTTTAAATAGGTTTGGATTCTCAACGGGTTGGGTTGCAAAAACTCCCATGCGAGATTTCCACTATCAAAGGTTGAAATGTGTCTTTGCAAATGCAGAGTAGCCTACTAACTTTCTCTTGAAGTCCTGGATAAGCAGCTGTGCTTTGAAACTATTGATTAGTTAGCTTCAAGCATTCAAATTCGGAGATCTGGGAACAGTTCTCGTCGGCTGCTCGCAAAACTGCTTCAAGCTACCTGTAGCACCCAACTTATTTATTCCTTTTCTTATTATTATCATTATGGTAGATTTATTTTCCGTCATGGTGAATAAATGTACAAAATTACGGAGTAATTAAATAAGAAAAGGAAAAAGAGCTTGGGAACAACAGAAACGTAAGAAACACAAAAAACATAGAAGACACACTGAGAAATTACACTAAGCTTAAAGTTTAACTGAAAAGCCAACTTATTTTTGGGTCATTTAATTGGATACACTGAATTATTTGGACTGCAAAGGGATTTTTTGATTTTCCACTATCTGCTCTAGGTATGAGGCTCAGAATATCTCCGGCCGTCCCTACAGCGTAAATTCTACTATGACGCGGGAAATTTTAATCTCAACACAAATGCGGCTTTTCAGTGGGCAGTGGTGAGATAGGTGACGATTGCTTAGTCCCTGAAAAAAAAAAATTTATAAATCTTTCTCGTAAGGCATACAACAAAAATACAAGCGCATAGAGGCACCACAAATCACAAGGAAATTCCACTATTTGAAAATCGATTATTCGTGAATAGCGGAACAACGAACTAACTCATTTTCAGCGGGTCTTCAGTCCAGTTTAAGTGAATAAGTGATGGGTAACTAGATTGTCCTGTCCTAGCCCTTTTCGGTTAAACTTTAAACAGGTTTGGATTCTCAACGGGTTGGGTTGCAAAAACTCCCATGCGAGATTTCCGCTATCAAAGGGTTGAAATGTGTCTTTGCAAATGCAGAGTAGCCTACTGACTTTCTCTTTAAGTCCTGGATAAGCAGCTGTGCTTTGAAACTATTGATTAGTTAGCTCCAAGCATTCAAATTCGGAGATCTGGGAAGAGTTCTCGTCGGCGGCTCGGAAAACTGCTTCAAGCTACCTGTAGCGCCCAGCTTATTTATTCCTTTTCTTATTATTATCATTATGGTAGATTTATTTTCCGTCATGGTGAATAAATGTACAAAATTACGGAGTAATTAAATAAGAAAAGGAAAAAGAGCTTGGGAACAACAGAAACGCAAGAAACACAAAAAAAGTAGAAGACACACTGAGAAATTACACTAAGCTTAAAGCGCCCTCACCTTTCCAGCACTATAGGCCTGAGACAAGAGTTGTTTGGAGTGAGAGTGTGTGGGAGTGAGTGGATTACTGAGAGAATAAAAGAGAAACGTTTCCAGGCTATTCAACTGTTTGGAAGGATCCTCCGGGTAGGATTAGCACACAGGGAAAACTAAAAACCTTTGGAAGGTGCTGGAGACTCCAGTTTTAGGCCGCAGTATGTGACAAGCTCAAGCTTTCCGTCGTCTTGACTGATATATGATTGGATAAATAAATAAAGAAGCTCCTTTTCCACTCTGATAAACTGTGTTCATGCATTAATTACACGGCCTCCAGTGGTGTCTGTACACATACCTTGGTAAGTTGTAACCAGCCAGTGAATACTCTTTATGACTATCAGACTCTCCTTGCCGATGCTAAATCTCCGGGTACCAGCGGAAGAAAGAAAGAAACGGTGTCACAGCTACTCCCAAAGAGCGCCGTGATTGTTTGACGCAGGATTTGAGTCGTTGAGTTTGAGTCATTACGGAAACGTTTACTCGACCTTCTTCCTGAGGATCACTGGCGTGTTTTGGACTTAGTCATATTATAGAGTATTCAGCCAATCTTTGCATTCAGAGAACGGAGTTCTTTGTTCAGAGTTTGATTTTCGAGGGATTGGCAGCTTCAGCGCTAAACCGATAGCGAAGAAACTAAACCAAGCGAAGGAGATTTATCGTCAAAGTTGGACATGTGATCAAAGCACATTATTCTGTGTTCAAACTTTGAATTCCGGGTGGTTGGTAACTTTAACGTTAAACTGATAGCGAAGAAACTAAACCTCCCGAGAGCTCCCGCTTATTGACTGAAGGTACAGTATTGGTCGCTGACGTAGATACTAAAGGATACTAACTAGCAGGGAAAAATGGTCGAGTCGTGGAAGCCATATAAGTATTTGGATCAATGTATTCCAAATAATTGGGAGCTGGAGCAATTCCATTTCGTCTTCTTTTATGCTCGCTGATGAGCTTTTTTCGCTCATTTGGGTCACTCGGCGTAATCAACAAAGAACAAGAAATCCCTGGTGGTCCTGTCAAAGAGTTAGCATGTCTGACAGGATAGACAGTAAGTTTGATCGAACATCAGACCATGAAGTCAGGACGATATCGGCTACACCGGTGTCTCCCACCCAGGGCCGTATCCAGGGGGGGTGGGGGTAAGGGGTTCACCCCCCCCCTCTCCCCGAAACATGTAAAAGCAATCGTTTTTATACGCTTTAACCTCTGATCTATATATTTTTGTAGTTTCATTCCTGTTGGTACTGTGAAAAAAGATATTAACAAGATTCCTTTCTGCAAGCTCTTGTTGCAAATGATTAAAGCTAAATTGTTCGTTCTCTGTAATGAGGGTTCAGAAGAAGTACATTTTCAAGGAAACAAATGATTTGGACTAGTGGCTTTCCCACTAAATTAGCAATCAAAGAAAAATGGATTTCCCGTCCAATAGAAAACTTTCGCAGAGGAAGAAAATGCAGTTAATGGTATTCTTGACTGTTAGACAACCGATTGTTGACCTCGTTGCCTCCTATATCCATGCTATCGTCCCAAAAAAGCTTTTGGAACAAGACCCCAGCTTTTGGTTTCGATCCGCAGCATTGACGTAAGGGGGGGGGGGGGCCTTACGTCAATGCTGCAAATCGATTATTCTCTACCTTCACCAAGAAGCTCTCCTCAATTGTACGTCACAGAAATTCCCCTTTCACTGGCTGCTTAAAGGACAAGTCGCAGTTGGCACAGTTTCTATTCCGTTTTTCGAGATGCGTGACTTATTTGCTGGTTTCCCAAAAATTACTAAATGCTCCCGGCTGTTTTCAGCCTTAATTGGCTTCTTGGCTTTGACTTGAAACACGGAAAAACTTGCATAATCGGCATTTTTGACCAATGACCTCCTCACAGACAACAAGCGGAAGCTTGATCGGCCTCGGAAGAGCCAAACACTTGCCGCCTCGGAAAGAGCCAAACGCGACAACTGCAAAAATCGGAGTTCTGCCGTTAGGTTGGGTTTGAAGTGTCCGAAATAAAATCGAATGGAACGGTCAGAAACCTAAAGTGAATCGGTAAAATAGGTAAGACGAGTCCGTTAAAGGACCCGTCCTACCTATAATGTCAGTGCAACCTACTTACGTAACTGCATTCATTAATTATTAAACCCGGAGACCCAGCAGGTACATTCTGAACCCGCTAACGACACCTGACTAATCTTTGCACTTGCCACGATTCAGTAGTTTCCATGCACATTATGCTCACGACGAGTGTTTGAGGATCATGCTATTGATGCGCAAAACAGCTTTTCTGAATTTTGCCGAGTTTTTGCTAGAAGCAATGGGCCCGTGAAAGGGCTTAAAACAGCGAAAGCCGTTGATAATTTTTTAAAAGCAGAGATTAGTTTTACAGTATCCAGGTAGTTTTGGATACACGTGTGATCGAGGGATAAGTTATCTGAAGGGTGAATAAGCGATTAGGCTTTCGCTTCATACCGAGTCGCGCATTAGCCCCGTTGAAAAGTCAACTAGCGCTCAGCACTGAAGTCGGAAGCCAGAATTGACAACTTGATGAAGTTTGACAGAACAGAGTTGGGTAGAGCACAAATAGAGGCAGAAGCATTTAAAACAGTTTCAAACATGACTGGGTCTAAGAGGAATTGAAAATAGCCAAACAAACCTGGATAAACGTACACCCGGAAGTAACGGGTCATTGTTTATTTTATGCTAGCGCATCTAGCGGCCAAAAATGAACTAATCTGGAAGGAATTTTATGAAGAGCGTATTCTGTAGAATCGAGAAGTTGCTCCGATAGTCAATTCTCGATTCACTTCTCTCGGCTGTCCTCTCTGATTGGTCAACAGAGTGCGGGTGTTCAGTATGCGTGAACAGGTATACCGGGTTGCAGACGAGCTGCCAAATAAGTGTTTTGTCAAAAACGAGAATGGAGAAGCGAGAAGAGCAAAACAGTAATTTGTACGAGAATCGAGAATTCAGAAGCGGAAACGGAGAACTGAAAATTCAGATCAAAACCGCAACTAGTCAATGATCTCTACAAGGGCTTGGGAACTTAGGCCAGTAAACTAACAGGGGTTTCCGAATTGCAGGAGTCCGAGTCTATAGAAGACATCCATGCTGAGCGAGAGGACGTCTTCCGCGAGAAGCAGCCGAAAGCCTCTAAAGATGACCCCGAGTCAGTGTACGAGCGGGAAGAGCGAAAGTATGTCGGCGAAGAAAAAGAAGTGGTTGTGGAAGTCCAGAGACAGATCAGTGACATCATCGAGAACGCTGCGTTCATTGTAAAGGAGCGATTGAATAAGTCCCTTGATGAGCCAACCAAGGCAGATTTCGAATATTTGAGTGACGACGATAAGGAAAACAAGAAGAGGCTGGATGACAGCTTCTCGTCTCCTTTCCGTGAGTACCACAGTATTTTTATGGCACTTGCCTTCCGGCCAAGTGCCATATACCGATCACTTTTCCGTCGGTCGGTCGGTCGGTCGGTCAGTCCGGTGATCGCGAGTTAGGGTACTTCCAGATGTGCTAGGACGATGAAACTTGGCAGGCATATCAGGGACCCGACCAAACTAATTTAGAAATAGTCACTTCCCCGATCCGACCATCGTGGGGGGAGGGAGGGGAGCCGGAAGTCGGAATTTAGGGGCATGCATAACTTTCAAACGGGTGATCGGATCTTAATGAAACTTGATATTTGGAAAGACGTCATTTCTCAGATGTCCCGATTCAGGTCCGGATCGAATCCGATTAATGTGGGGGGGGGAGTCGGAGGGGGGAACCGGAAATCATGTGACACGCTTAGACTGGAGCGATCGGGATGAAACTTGGTGGGAGGAACAAGCACATACCCTAGGTACATCATTGACAGACCGGGACCGGATTCGTGCACTGTGGGGGGAGTTGGAGGGGGGTTCCGGAATTCCGGTGATACGGAGTTAAGTTACTTCCAGGTGTGCTAGGACAATGAAATTTGGCAGGCAAATCAGGGACTCGACCAGATTAACCTGAAAATAGTCAACTTCCCGATCCGACCATCGTTGGGGGAGTGACGGGAGGGGGAATCCGGAATCTTGAGGTATGTATAACTTCCGAACGGGTGATCGGATCGTAATGAAACTTGATAAGTAGAAAGATCACATGTCTCGGATGCCCAGTCTCAAGTCCGGACCAGATCCGATAAAGGTGGGGGGGGATCGGAGGGGGGAACCGGAAAACTTGTGACACGCTTGGAGTGGAGCGATCGGAATGAAACTTGGTGGAAAGAACAAGCACAAGCCCTATGTACGTAAGTGACAGAACCGGACAAGATTCGGGCACTGTGGGGGAGTTTAGAGGGAGGGGGGTCCGGAATTCCGATGATCGCAAGTTAAGGTACTTCCAGACGTGCTAGGACGATAAAACTTGGCTTGAAAAGCCCTAGATACATAGTTGACAAGACCGGACCAGATCCGAGCACTGTGGGGGGAGTTGGAGGGAGGGTTCCAGAATTCCGGTGATCCCGACTTAAGATACTTACACATGTGTTGGGACGATGGAACTTGGCAGGCATATTAGGGACCCGACCAAACTAACTTGGAAATAGTCATTTCCTCGATCCGACCACCGGGGGGGATGGAAGGAGGGGGAATCCGGAATGTTTACGTATTTATAACTTTAGAACGGGGAACCGGATCTTAATGAAACTTGACATTTGGAAAGATCTCGTGACTCAGACGTCACACTTCAAGTCCGGGATGGATCCGGTGACTTTGGGGGGAGTTGGGGGGGGGAATTGTTTGACATGTTCAGAGTGGACGGATCGGGATGAAACTTTGGGGGAAGAATAAGCACAAGCCCTAAATACATAATTGACAAGGCCGGACCGGATCCGAGTACTGTGGGGCAGTTGGAGGGAGGGTTCCGGAATTCCGGTGATCCTGACAAGACGCTTAGACATGTGCTAGGATGATGAAACTTGGCAGGCATGTCAGGGACTTAACAATTTTCACTGAAGAACAGTCGGATTTTGCTTACAAATGATCACAGCAAACACACGCATTGGCGAATTCCTACTTTCATCATTTTACCAAGTCTTGCAAGTGCCATATGAGCTGACAGCTCTTGTTTTTAATAGTTGTGTGTGGTGCCAAGATGCTACTCTTATGTTTTCTTACTCCATTTGATGTATAACTAGTAAATTTAGCTAAAAAAGGTTAATAAACTAGAATCGTTTTTGTGGCGCTAAACGGCTGAGTTTTTTTTTCTGTGATATTTTGTACTTATTGGCTGTGAAGTAGGCTATAGTGAAGCAACGAATAATTAAAAATTAATTTACTCGAACGAATGTATTGAAATAAAACAAGTTATTATAAATAAATAAAAAGTTTTCCGGTTTGATTCTCTTAGACGATTTTCATTTACTATTCAAAAAGACGGTGTCATATAATTGCCAGGACCAGGTTCGTTACTATGTAGGCTACAGTTTTTTTACAGACTAGACTACATTGGTGAACTGACACAACTGATCTCAAACTCTTAACGCATTGACCTTGAATAGAACTTGATATCAGTCAATGAAATCTGGTGAGACTTGGGCTACTCTGCGTTTACAAGAAATGCAGGGTTAAAGGAAACCTCGAACTACAAAGTGTTTCGGTTAAGATGTTTTGAGAAAGTTGACTACTTTTAAACTTAGCTATGCTTAGAGCAAATTACACAAGTTACCACCCCAGAAGTGTCTATCCAGTTCAAGTTCAAGTTCGTTTTATTTTTGCACTAAATCAATACATAGTTGGCTAGGCCTATAGAGAGGAACACTCGAAGATACTAGGCCTAGCAAGGTCGCGAGGTCCTTATGAAGACGAGAGTTAGTGCTCTCGAGAGCGACGTTAATTAACAACAGCAGCAACATATTACACAAGGCTTTGACTGTTTTTTAGCCTGTTTCCATGTCCCTTCCCTTGGGTGATAAACTTGGCAAAATTTGAATAACCGGTCTTTTGACCAATAAGCTTCTCGAAAACAGTGATCGGAAGCCTGATACGTCGGTTAAAGGGAACAAACGTGGCAAGCCTGATAATCAGCGTAGTGCCAATTGAGTAGAAGTAATTAAGTAAATTAGTGCCATGTTTTTGTCTAGTGTTCATCGTATGATGTTTTGGACAATAAAGTACATACAATTGAGGAGATTGGATACACTTATGAATAGTAGAATCTCAGGAACGAGAAGGAATGGGAATATTACTGAAGTATAGAATGGATTATTATCACAAGTACGACTCGTAGTTTAAATGTTAATTGCAGTTTCGTTGCATTGATTACTAATTGTTCCCTCCTTGAAAAAATGCGGCTTGCATTTGAAATTTTGAAAGAAAAGGAAAAAATGCATTTACAAAACTTACTTGTCTTAAAGGACACCTGAATGAAGAGTACCAAGTATCATCCCTATCTGTATGACTTCCGTTAACATTGCCTGCAGAATACCCAATCCAAATACGAAATAGCGTTCTCAAGCTATGATTTTTGCTCCATTTTGCATCTGTCCTTATTTCAGTACCGATCAATTTTAGAAATGAACAAATGTCTCCAATCAACCCTTCTTCTGGAATATTTTTTAGCCAGTTAAGCCCAAACGTATATCTAGAAGAAATTCCAATACGATCCGTCCAGCGCTGTACAAGATTTGAATGAATTGCGCTTTTTGTCTTGGAGTCTGCATGTGCAAACCTCCTGAAACGAACATCCCTATTTTGCAAACGTCACGCTCAGGAGAAGAATGATCTCCGTGGCCATGTCTCTAAATGCATTCTCCATGGTGTGTTCATGTATGGTTTCGTTGTTCAGGTGTCCTTTAAAGACAAGTAAGGTAGAAGCTTATCGCTTGCTAGAAGCTTGAAGCTGGTGGATGAAAAAAAAAAAATCAGTTTCTGGGGAAGTTTCCGAATCGGGCATTCTTGGCATACCGCTCTTTCCTTTTCGGAGTGTCGTGTCGTCTTTATTGATTTTATGTAACCCTATTTCCAACTTCAGAGGCTATCAGCACTCCCGTCAAAAAGCCCGTTGACGAAGTTGACCATCGTCGAACGGAGATTAACGAAGTGATCCTCTCCCAATCCTGGGCGGCGGAAGAACACCCGGAAAAGATTGACGAATTTGAGAAAAGTCTCCACGAAATCGTTGATGAGCTAGAATTCGATAAGGAGCTAGACGGAAGATCGAAGGAAATACAAGGTAACAAAGTTCCTTCCAGTTAAGAAAAATGTTTCGGAAAGTCTGGGACTTCCGCAGAAGCAGGAAGTGTGTTTTTAGCGTCCCGTCGGGAGAACGAACGAGGCTTAAGGCAGCTGACCTATTACTTACGACTTAGTTTAGTTTAAATAAAAAATGTCTTGTATTCTTTAGTCGAGATATTTTTCTTCTTCTTAGTTTGATCAGGGACCCATACATTTCCTGTAGTGACTCGCCATTCAGGGGGCTTGTCATTTCCTATGCTTCTATGTTGCTATGTTGCCCGAGCCTCACCTAGTTTCCAAAAATTCCACTTGGGTCGAATCGGCGTTCTTGCTCAGATAGAGCCAATCCCGGGCCTCCCTGGACGTGAGACCGAAGGACTCCTCCCTCAAGGCAATATTTTATTCCCGTGGGTATTTCTCGAACTATCTGCTATCTTTCAATTACTTAAACCGCATTGTCCAGCGACAAAGGTGGATCCCCCCTGTGGTTGTCGCTGGCTTGAGTGATTCGATCGCACAAGATGTTGAGACTGGTTTTCGGTAACGGGAAACGTAATAGAACTCATCTGGGTTGCGTAATAGAACTCATTATCATCGTCATCATCTTAGATATTTATGTGATGATGGAATATTATTATGTATGGTTATTGTTATATACGTATAAACCCATATTTCTAAGTCCTGTAGGTTTAAAAAAAGTGGCAGCTCTTTTTCTTAAATCTGTGCTTTCTTTCAAGGACTTTTCCTTACACAGCAAACATAACATCCCTACCAGGAAGGCACAAAAAGGTGTTTTTGGCTAGGGCAGCACACTAACACATATTAGCCGAATTAAAAGAAAACTAACAGAATCAACAAATTGACTGTAATTCAAGAAAGAAAGAAATAATAGAGGAGAGAAGATAATATAGAAATGAAAATATAAATACTCAAGCACTTCCTTTCCTACTATAACATATGTTGTCCAGAAAGTTGACCAAAGACTCAACGGTCCATCACTGTAGTTTCTGCCAGTTCGTAAAGTTGAGAGATTCGCTGCCTGTATTGATGTAAACGAAGAAAATCCAGCCGATAAAATCTGGTCCCTTTTCCACCGGGCACTAGTACAGCCATTTTGGTAGTGAGTTCTCCCTTGAAGTACACCCGAGCTGCAGAGAGCCAAGATTTTCACAGACTTTTGTTTTCAGACGAGCCTGTAAGACGAGTGATAGCCTCGGTTACCCCTCCACCTAGTCCGACAAACGTAGAGACTGAAGTCTCATTTACTGAAACAAAAGCTGCTGAAGACGTTTCGTCATCACCGGTTGCGGGTGCCGCTTCTTTACCGGGTATGTCATCGTTTATTTTTTTTAATGTCATTGTTTATTATTTTTAACACTAATTGAAAGGTCTGGAAAGAGCTGATGGCTCGAAGAGAAGACATTTCCCGCAGAAGCTCGTTAAAAGTCTTTCCCCCGTTTATTAATCTCGAATAACCAGAACCTCTTTCCATCCCTTTGTTTGTGCAAGTTTGACTTATCTTTTCCTATTTATCGGCAACGTATACAGGATTAAGTACCGAGGAAGGGAGGGGGGTATTCAGCGACTCCGCTAACGCCTTTCACGTCGATGAGAAGAATGTTTTTTTTCACGCGATTAATCACGATGGATAATCAGTATTCGTTATCCACAAAGCCATACTTCGATAAATCATATCTTCCCGTATAACCACAGACAGCGGCACAATTACACGCTGGATGGCGGTACTTTACTTAATTTACAATCCCTCCAGTAGACTGACTGCGACAAATGGATGCGTCAGCTGAATTTATTCGAGCGATATTTCGTCCCTTCTTGGCAAGGGTCGTTTTCAGGTCTAAGCCAAGGCTGGAAAAAAAACAGCTGACGGATCAGCTGTGATTCACAGTCAGCTTGGGCTGAAAGAATATTTGTACAACGACTCAGCAGAATATCAAGCGGACTGATTTATGTGCCCGGAGTAAACGGCACTCCTACACTGTCAGAAGTTTCATTACAGGTAACACGGGGATGCGCGTTAAATATTATATATAACAAGCATTGTCAGGAAGAGCCGAAAAAGCATCTGCTGACTTTTGTGATACCATGATGACAAATAACCAAGTCAGCAGATTTCGTGGTTAAATATTCCTTCAGCCCAAGCTGACTGCGAATCATATTTGACAGTGCAAAACGGATACATCAGCTGAAATTTTATTAGAGCTATATTTCGGTCCTTGGCTTTTTCTCCACAAGTTCGTTTTTTCAACCTTAGCGGCTTTGAGCCTCAAGAGGACCCTTGCCAAGAAGGGCCGAAATATAGTTCTAATAAAGCTGACATATCCGTTTTGCACTTCACTGTAAGAAGTTTCATAACAGATAGTGCATGACACTTTCAAGAATAACCCCTTTTCACGTAGAAATTAAATGTTATGACCAATTAAGTTTACACTATTTCGTGCCTAGATCTCCAACAACACCTTCAATTGGTAAAAATACTAACGGGAACGAAAGAAACATAACAGATAACATCCCAAAATGTTATCTGTTGAAACCGGGCATCTTTCTGTTGTCGTTATGTAACTTCTGACAGTGTAGAGTTTTTACCAATTGAAGGTGTTGTTGGAGATCTAAGCACGAAATAAACTTAATTGGTCATAACACTTTATTTCTAAGTGAAAAGGTGTTATTCTTGAAAGTGTTATGCGCGATCTGTTATGAAACTTCTGACAGTGTGTCAAAGTTTTGTGTGGTTGTTTTAGCTCGTCTTCTATGCATAACGTTTGAAATAGCTGAATCCTAAGTGTTATCTGTTGAAACCGCGCACCCTTATGTTATCTGTTACGAAACTTTTGACAGTATATCAGATCCATCCCTCGACTTTTCCATTCGTCTTCTTCGTGAGTCCCTGCCTTTCACGGTGCTGTGCGTTGTGATTTGACCCAGAACTGGATATTCCATATGAATAATTTCCATTTGGAACACTGTTCCAAACTGGATTATATTCGACACATGAAGTGCTTCGGTGCATAACAAGCTGAATGTCAGTAACCAGTGCCCGTGTGACTGTCGTTCATTGAAGAGCATTTTGTTTTGTGAGTGAATACAGCTTCCGGATTTCTTCAGGCAGTAAGTATTTTCTTTTTATTGTATCTCTGTAACTTTTTAGATTAGTAACTGTCCAACAATTCTATCTCAACGTCGCACTGTTAGACCTGTTTTTTAAAGTGCGTATTGACAGGTTACATTGAATCTAGAAATTAAAATAGTATAACGGAGAGAAATTTCCGAAATTTGCTTTTGGTGCTGTTTCACTGCGTAGAGTCAAGCGTTCCATTCGAAAAGGCTGCGTTTTTTTAGACGATTTGAGGTGGCAAAGTCATTCTTGTTTGACACGCATGAAGAATGGATTGAATGGAACTACAGTAAAAAATATTTTGAATTTCTCTTCGTTGTATTATTTTAATATCTGTAAGGGATTACATATGCGACCTGCCAGGTGCCAGTACCTACTTTAACGATATACTAAGTTTCTGCTGAGACTGCATCTGAGGAAAAAAAAGCGAAAAAGATCGACAATGCGAACTTGTGATGTGATTTAGGCGAAATTCAAAAAAAAAATTGAAAGCAGCCTCAAGACGCACATTTAGTAAATGTTTTTTTCTCTTTAGTCCTACTATGGCCAAGGTTGATGGATAATAAATCTAGTCACTGATTTGAGACGTATAATTCAGTAGTTAATCGATCTCCAATTTCTTCTAAACGGGTTCTGTCATTTCAAAAACAAAACGATTTTGGAAAAAGGCAATAAAAAATAAAAATAAAATAAAAGGTAATAGCCTACTCTCGACATAAAAGGTGTTGTTTACAACGCTATTGTCTATTTGTCTGAGTTTGTTTTCAGTCAGGTGACTTACATTTCATTTTTAAATTGTCTTATGTAGTGTTTGTGGTCTGTCTTTTGGCTATCCCTGGCAGGCCAGCTAATATTTAAAGGACCTATCTTACCTGCATTACTGATTTAATCGAAATTTGCGATGGTCTATCATAGTCATTTCCTGTTCCAGTCTTGCCTATATTTGTCGTGTATTACTTTTTTCGGGGCTGATGGGATTGCTTCTGAGGATCCCATTTGGTCAGAAACCGCGGTTTTGCAAGTTTCTCCGTGTTTCTCATCGGATTCAAGAGTGCGCGAAGCTTCTAAGTGTATTTCTAAGTGCTCTTTGACCTAGAAGGCGCAATTTCTAACGCTGACCTCTTTGCCTGATTTCCGTTCTCAGTTGGCTTTCTTTTGCTGCCAGCACAAGTGCAGGAAAGGTCAGTCGCTATTTCTAACACCGTGACCTCTTAGCATGGTTTCCGTGTTGGTCAGTCTATCCGCTTCGTCTTATGGTCTTTGATAATTGTCGGGGTTAAATTGTCTTGATGATTGCTGAAACTTGAAAACGCTATGGATGGAGGACGTAGCTTTAAGCTGGTGCTGTTGGATCGCTGATTCTTGAACGGGCTGTTTGGTTTGCTAGCGGAGTTGAGGGCGCGTCGTGTAACTTAGCCAGTGATCTTTGCTACTTTATATGTGCTTTAAGGACTACTTACTTACTTGTACTTGTGTCAGGACCCAAGCTGTGCAGCTCTCCCTGGCGACAGCAGCTGACGGACCAAGGCGTGCCATGAATCTCGGTCTTGTGTGAATGGCATCGAGATTTGAAGCCAGTAGGGATCCCACCTCCTCCCATGGCGGCGGGAGCGTCCGATGGGCTCGAGGTCTTCCTTGAGGGTGCTCAGCCATGTTTTACGTTGACCTTCCCGAAGTTTCTTCCAACCGGGCATTGGGGTGGCCAGCACAGCTTTCTTCGCGAGGGTGGCTTTAAGGACTACATGAACTGTATAGTCGCAGATCCGCCCCGATCTAGCTCTGGTGTCCTGGGGAAAGCTTGGCTGATGTCTATTGCGGGACGATGTCACTCTGTTGGTGAGCGTGGAGGAAGAGAGAAGACGGTCTTAGGTGCAAACACAGTTAGATTTTCACAGTTGGATGCTTTTCCTCCTTCGCTGCGAAATTTGTACGGATCGCATGCAGTTTTCCCCATAAGGCGTTTTTCCGCGGCACAGTTGTGGGTCACACACTTCTGAGTGTTTTTTTGTGGAAACACCATTGTGTGCCAGACAATCGAGCCACAGGTTGAAACTTGCGGAAACGCTGTTTTGTCTATTTTTTGGGCGGTAATTTCAGAAGTCTGCAAATAGAAACGATTTTCAGATAAAATCTCCTATAAATAGGACTAAAGGGTTTTCGTCCCTACAATTCTGTGCAAAAGGATCCTCAGTTTATTTTTAAATGCTCGAAAGTAGTTAATTTTATTGTTCTGACATTATTTTGCTGCCAAATTTGAATTTCCCACCAGAATCGAGCCACACAGTCAACAGTCACCTCGGCAGTTGTTTGTCGAACTTGAGCCACAAAGCGAGCCTGCACACACACACCCTGCGATTCTTCCGAGTGCCTATCCTGTGGCGTATTGGAATCAAGCTTCACATTATAGGAGAACGACATACCTTGTAAACGTTACTTTTATGCAGTCATGTTAGTCTGGTAAACTTATTTTCTGTTTATTTGTTGTTTTTTACTGCCGACATGCCCACTAAGGCTTCTTTACTAGAGTTGTCTATACTGTTTCGTTGTCGCATTATCCTCTCTTGATGAAATTGGTTACTTTTCCTGGTTTGTTCCCGCATAGTTTACTTGGTTTCTTTTTTCTGACACTTCGGAACTGATTCTTGCCTCTCTATGGTCTCTTTTGTAGATTCCCCTCTTTGAAATCCATTTAATCTCATTTGCTGCATTCCCGAATGCGAAATTTGTTTGGCTTCAGTCGTCCAACTTCAAAATTTTAAGCTTCCGTTCTCCAGTAGCCAACTTGATTCAAAGTGTCTTTTTTTTAAACAATCAGTGTATGGATGTATTACTATGCACGGACGGATATTTTTTGGGGTCGTACCGATTCTCTCTATTGTGTTTGGACTTTCTAGGATGTGTGCGTCGGATCCAGATTTGTTTGACAAGGTCCTTGAAAATAGTGATAGTGCTCAACCAGTTTATACCTCCATAAGTTGCGACTGTTCAGGAGCAATTTTAGTGGCTCTTCAAAATTGTGCTGTGTCACCATTCGAAGTGGTTTTAGATCGTGTGGTCAAGAATAGTCTGTCTGCTGACCTGCTGTCTGTCGCAATACCCATTGAGAACCTGAAATTCTCATCCGATGAAACCTTACCTGGCCTTTATAATACGCGCACACGTGTTGACGATTTTGACCCTTCCGATGGAGCAGACGGGAAAGCCAAGGACGAAATCTTCAAAAGTGGCAAGCCTTTAGATGGGCTCGAAGAACAAGGTCGTGTCATTAGCACTCTCACTGAAGCAGGCTTCATTGCCGAAAACGTTGATCATTTGCAAGAAGTGGTTGCTAGCCAAAGGTTGTTTGATCCTGTGGTCGTTAGTGTTGAGGAAAATGTATATTCAGTAGAGCTTGGATCAAGTCTCGGCAAGATCAGTAGCATCGCTGAAGCAGGTCTAGAACTTGATAGAAGTGACGAGGGTGTCACTAGTGAGACGGAATCTGATGTTGAGGAAAAGGCATATTCAGTAGAGCTTAAAACAGGTGTTGACAAGATCAGCAGCGTCTCTGAAGCTGGTCTAGAACTTAATGCAAGTGATGAGGGTCTCACTAGCGAGACGGATTTTGATGTTGACGAAAAGGCGTATTCAGTAGAGCTCGAAACAAGTGTTGACAAGATCAGCAGCGTCTCTAAAGCTGTTCTAGAACTTGATGGAAGTGTTGACAGTATCACTAGCGAGATGGAATCTAGTGTTGATGAGAAAGTATATTCATTAAAGCTTGAAATAAATGTTGACCAGATCAATAGCACTCTTGAAGCTGGTCTAGAACTGAATGAAAGGGGTGAGGGCATAACTAGCGAGACGGAATCTAATGTTGAGGAAAAACCATATTCAATAGGGCTTGAAAAAAGCCTCGGTCAGGGTGATAGCGAGCGGGAATCCCCTTGTCTAGGTGTTTTTGATGAGGATTGCGAGGCGGAAATGGCCAACTTTCCTGAGGCCAAGATCATTCTTTTGGAGCCCAGCAAGGCATCTGAGGAGCCAGTTGTTGATCCAGGAATGTATATTCTCGGGTCTCACAATGGTCTGATTCAACCTAACGACAATACTCACATTATCAGAGAACTTGAAACGACTGGTGAAAATGAAGCTCAATCAAGTGTCGGTGACGAAACACCTGACATTGTTGAAGATTACTCTGTGCCCATGCCAGTCCTCCATGACGTGGACGTCATGAAGATAGAAGATAACTCTGAAAATATTTCTGATATACGTCGTGATTTAAGTTTTGAAGGTGTTGTGTCCGAATCTGACTTGGAGACACACGAAATAGAAGATAATTCTCATGGGTTTGGTTCCGTCCGTGAGAAACCAGTAACGCCGTCAGCATTATCTGCTAGCACTAAGATTTTCGTAGTAGAAAATGACGAATCCTCGAGCTCAGACAAAATTCGATCTGAATTCGACCTTGAAAAAGTATTAGAACAGCACAGCAATGAAAACTATCCAGGTACGGAACTTTCAGCTCTCCTTACCTGCTTGAAAATGTCGGGCCTCCCAGACGTCGCTACGGACGATCAAACGAATCAGCAAGAGCTTAAAATTGACCCATCACTCGCAGATTGCAAGAGCCTTGTGGATGATGGTGCTTCTTACGATGATGCACGGCTTGCCGCAGCTGCTGGTTTCATTGAAGAAAACCCAGATAGCAACTATATGCCGCAAAACGAGCTCCTTCCGAAAAAGGAAGACATTGTCGAAGCTGTACAATCGGGCACTCAGCAAGAAGTTCTTGATGTTGTTACTAACAACGTTAAAAACGTAGTAGAACTTATTCAAGTCCTGGATGATTCTAATGACCCCACTATACGTATTGATCTGTTGGAAGAAGCTACTGAAACATATAGTAAAGTCCGCGTAGAGGAAGAGTCTGTTGGCACCTTTCTGGATGGCCGTTTGGCACGTGAACTGTATCTACCTGTAGACTTGGAACCCGGTGTTTCTGATGAAAGCCAAGGAGTCGAACAAAACCCCACAAAATTTGAAGATTCTGCCAAAATCGTAGGCTTAGAGATCACCGAAAACTTTGCAGAAACTACATTACCTACGCAAGGATCGCTGGTCATAATCGATTTACGTGACGAAGAGCTGCCGTTGAATGATCTTATCGAAGCTCCTCTTGAACGTACGGGGATGAATGACGGAGACATCTACGATGGTTCAGATGATGATTGCAGTCGACTTAAACCATCCCCTGTCATCACTTCAGCGGAAGTCCCGATTCACGTCGAAAAAGGCGAAATACCCACTGCTAGCCTTATTGGTGATGAAGAGTATGAGATACACCTTCCTGCCAAAGAACGCAAAGAATCAGGAGTCTCTGGCTCGTTTGAATGTAACTCGTCGCATTCTTTCTATACCAAGGAAATTGATTCACAGTCCGAAAAATGTGCCTGCGTTTGTGTTTCCAGCCCTGGCCCTCAAGACGGTGTACCACCACGAGAGGTAATAATGCAGCAGGTTATTCCTTTTCGTCAAGTCATACGTATTGCTTGTCCTGTCAGTGATATGCAATGCAGGACCATCTTCTGGGCACATTTCCATTATGACTTGGCTTAAAGCAGAGCTCACACTATTTACTGTTTATCTTCCAATATTCAAAACTTTGAACATTGTAAAACTAGGTTCTAATTTTAACAAATTATCCAGGGCTCGACTTCTAGCAAAAACTCAGCACGATTCAGCGAACTGGTTTTACGCATTATTAGCGTGATACGCGGACACTCATCGGGACGATAATGTGCATGGAAAATAGGGAATCGCTGCAAGGGCAAAGATTACTGGGGTACAGTTAGCTTTAGTAGAAGAAACAAATGAAATTTAGATCTCCGGGTTTAAGAATAATGAATGCAAATACGGAAGTAGGTTGGATTTGCATTATAGGAACGACGCTCCTTTAATTTAGTTTCTTTGCGCGGAAATACAGTATGCAAATACTTCGTTCGGTTTCCCCTGTTCGCCTCTGGCCTTGCCTTACTCTCTGCGCTTCCTGCGAGTATACATTTTTATTCTTGGCTCTCTTGACGAGGAGAAGAAATATTGAACTAGGATATAGTGGTCTCCTTTGTACAGTAAAATTTGAGCGCTCTGTTTGGCTTCCACTAATGCATCTAAGGACAAAAGTATCTTCCAGTCTTCCAATGATAGCCTTCGTCTTTTCCAGGAAATGGCTGACTCAGTACCAATCATCCAAGTAGATGGTGAAGAGATGGACACTGAAGTGACCGGCAAAACCATCGACAACCACACAGATTTGGAAGAACTAACAGATACAGAAGATAGTGATAGTGGCAAGCGTGGTCGCCCTGCTCCCAGAGTGCTGAAAAAGAAGAAAGTGAAGAAAAGCAAAGCTTCCTTGCTCTCCGCTATTCCCCTCGACACCGGTTCTTTGACTGATACGGAGCAGATTGACGTAGATGAAGAGACAGGGAAAGTCGAATCTGTAACTCTTGCTGAAGTCCCAAACTTTTACAAGCCGTTGAAACCCAAAATCGTTGAGTTGAGGGATGATAAAGATGGAAATGTACGAGTTAATAACATTGTAAGAGGAATATCTGTTCAAGTAGTTACGAATCCTAGTTCCGAAGGGATTCAGCTGTCACTCCTTGGTGTAGATCCAACAGACGATGATCCACTCACAGATGTTGACAGTATTGACGGTGGGTCAGATGATGAGAGTGCAGCTGCTGCTGAAGATATCGAGCTTGGAATACTTAACTCATACGACGTTGGTACTAAAACTACTTCAGAAATTCTGGAAAATTCTTTTCTACCTGCGACTTCACCTGTCACGCCTGACATCCTTGTCACGGACTCCAATGCTCTGCCGCAATTCAGCTTATCCGTCCCATCTCATACGGGCGAATCACTTACTGACGTTGAAGATCTTGGGGTGAGCGATGAAGAAGTAATCAACAGAAGCTCTTTGAAGCCAGCGGAAACTAATGTGGCACAGCTGACCGACACCGAAGATATCGACGTTGAAACAAGTCGGCCGTTGACACCAGAACCTTTGCCGCCACCAAATGGTCCAGCACGTCGAGTAAGGCCAACGGTTACCATGATTGAAGAGGACGAAAATGGAAGAATACTTGTTTCAACTGGTACCGAAAGAGAATTGACCCCGTCGCCTTATTTGTCGGTTCACTCTGACAACATGGACCCGCTAACCGATATTGAAAACTATGGCGGCTCGGAATCCGAGGATGAGCAGCGAGAATTCGAGACCCCAGAAGTAGAGATGTTTGAAGGCTCTAGTACTGTCATGAGAGACCAGGAAGAACGGAAAGACGCTGAGGAGCCGTCTGACGAAACAGTGGAAGGAGTAGCAACCCAAGGAAGACATTCCTTGACCGTTCCTGCGGCCGAGAGTCAGGGTCTGACTGACACCGAAGATATGGAATCAAGTGATATAGAAGAGAGTAGTATTACGGTACGGGACAGAAATAGCGAGTTTTGTGTGTGTGTTCCTGCAAAAACAGGTCCGAAGGAAACGTGCATTTGTCGTAGTGGAGATGGAAAGGCTTTGGAGCTTAAGTATGATAATGGTAATCTACCAGTAGTTCCCCAGATACCTTTTACCAAGCCTTGCCTTTGTGGTAGGTTGATTTTCTCTAGTAATAGCAGACAATCAAGGAGTATCGGGAACCTGAGCAGTAAAAGACTGTCCGAGTCTATTGAATCACTTTCGGACGCAGCTCGGGAAAAAATAACTGTTCAGTGTTATACTGACAAATTAATGTTAAGCAAACCGAAAAGTGTTCGTAACTTACCCGCGTTTGCTTTTTTCGAAGAAATGTGCAAAAAAAATTCGAGCGATACTGTCCAGGCTCCTCGTGCTTTGAAACCTGTAGTGCGATCCCTATCTTTAAGGTTTTTTGATAGACAACAAAATCGCTGGTAGATAAATAAACGTGTTGAACTTTGTCTATTGATAGTTAGGTTTGTTGCAGTTTGTCTTCTAGACCCTTATATCGGTGAAGAAAACCAGTTATTCTGATTTTAATCCCTTTGTTGTTGTGGAATTTCCTCTTTTCTTTAAGTTCTTTTCTTTACGTATTCCAGGCTTCATCGCTACGTCTGTTTTCCCAAGCTGCAAGGAAGCTTATTTGAAGAATCCAGTTCAGTTGGACCCTTGTATCCCTCATGACATGAAGGGATTTGAGGCTGAAGGCAGGGACAAATCTTTACCGCAGTTCATGGTTAACTTTGATTCCCGCATATTTCATAAATTGTCCCATGCAATCCAGGAGGACGACATTGACGGTAATCCGGGAGCATCGCCAATGCCTATAAAAGCTGAGATGAGACTGCTTGTGAAGTCTACTGGTTGTATCAAAGAAGCTGTTGAAATCCGTAGCATAAGAGAATATGTAGAACGTAAAGACTTTGATGCCCATAGAAGTTTCATTGCGTCACAGATTCTTGCTAAAGAACGTCCGAATGCCGTGCAGCTTGGGAACAATGGGCCAGAAGTCATCGAAAACAAATATTTAAGTAATAGAGTGAACATGCTTAATGGAAGCTTCTTCCCCATTCCTGGCAAGAAATCTGAATCTGCTAGAGGTGAGATGATGTAGAGAGCGGTAGATGTCAGTGATGTCTCCTTTCGCATGTTACCTTAGAGCAAGTTGCATTAAATAAAGGCAAAACGCGTTCCGTCTCGTACGTTTCTATTTCTGCTACATCAGGGGTGAGCCGATGGATGAGTTCTGACCCTTCATTCTTAAGCCGATGTCGACATTGCTATTGGACAAGACTTACCTGCGAGTAAAACATTGAAAGGTTTGCCTTTAGGTTTGAAACATATGTTTTTTCCCTTTTGGCTTATGTCTTCACGAATGGGAACGACTGGACTTTCGTTTCAGATGAAGCTATGAAGTTTGACCTGATCCGAACAAGTTGTTTTATTGGTGCAGGCGATTGTCGCTTTGTCTTCCGGTGGCCAAGAGGTATTTAATCCTGTATACCGCGAGCCATATATTGTGTTTGTTTTTAACTGTGTTTTTAACTAACCGTAAAATCTGACTAACTTTACTAACCCATTTTAGATAAGACTTTCGAGACATTCAAGTCCGGAGACAAACTACCACAAGAAATGGATACTGAGACTATTTCTGTCACCAGTGTGATCAACAGGCCAGAGAAGAGGCATAAGCGGTCTGAGTCAGTATTCCATACTTCCAGCTCAGTATCGAGCTCCTCAGAAATCAAGTTTGAAGCAAGAACTGAGGAGCGATTCACTGAGAAGACCACCAGCACGGCGCAACCCTTCTCAGAAGTGGTGCAAAAAAGCGAAATAACTGTTTTCGAGGTGTATGAAACCAAGACCGAGCGTCTAATTTTAGAGTCAACGACTCTGGAGGAAGAAAATCTAACTTCGAAACATTACGAAGCAGAGACAAGTCCAGCAAACGAATGGGCTTCCAAGCCGACGCAGCCTGATGCCCCGAAATCCTCGTTTGAGATCTCCTCGTCAGGTAGATCGGATTGTGATCTTTCTCGGTCTGTAGGTTTGACATCTGAAGAGGGGATTGAGGCTGTTGAACTTTCGTCAAAGCTTGATTCAGGCATGGTTGAAGGATTATTAACCCTAACTGATAGGCAAGGGCCTTGGGAAGGAAAACATGTTGGTGAAAAACAATGCGACATGGAGAAAAGTCTCCCCTGTGAACCTTCTTTTTCTGTACTGGAAGTAAGCGTTTTAGATTCAGAGCATTTACTCGAAACGAAAAAAACAGAAGGCAACGAAAGTAAATTCTTAAACAACCTACCAAAAGAGTCAGCAGAATATGTGGCTGATTCTGCAAATAAGGTCCTTGCTAACGAGGTGGAAACCGAGACTGTCCAAACTGCTTTGTCTGTAGAGCAGCCTCGTCTTAGCGAGCAAGAAACCGAGGCTATTGAAAAGAAAACGAAAGACACTTGTACTGCTTTACCTTTGTTGCTTGTTGAGAGAAAAATGCAGAAAGAAACTGAAATTGCAGAAAGTAATGAGACAAAAATGACGATGGACTTGTTTAGGCAGCTCCTTGTTAGTGAAACAGAAACTGAGGTTATCCAGAAGACATATGGAGATAGTGATTCTGTCGTATTAGGGTCAACTGAAATCAGTGAAGTAGGTCTCGAGCATTCACTTGAACTGAAAGACCCAGCAGACAAATACGAAACCAGTGGCTACATGGCAGAAGCTTCAAGTGCTCTGGCTGATCTTGTGGCTTATTCCGCCGAGCAGCTCTTTGTCAGCGAGAAAGATATCGAGATTGCCAAAACATTTGAAAAGGTAGAAACGAAGGACGAGTCGGCAAAGCAGCCTATTGTAATCGAGAAAGAAACCGAGGTTGTCGGAAATACAGAGAAAGACACTTCTTGCGAAGCCTCACGGACGCTTATTGCCGAAAACGAAACTTTGATCACCAAAAATGATGAAAAGGAAGGAACGCTGAAAGACTCATCTAAGCAGTTTGTGGTTAACGAGGAAGAAACTAACTCTGCCCAGATTACAGAGAGTAATGGTTGTTCCAGTATAATAGCGTCCGTGAAAGAAATAACTAAAGAATCCTTCGAAGAACTGCTTGTTAGCAAAAAACAAACCAAGGTCTTCGAAAGTACAGACATAGAAACGTTTTCTTGCGGATTCGAGGCCGACTCGTGGTCTACAGTTGTAGAGGATAGAACGGTAAAGTACGAAGATCAGCCGTTTTCAAGCATGAAAGAATCGGGCATTGCAGGACAGACATTGAAAGAGAGTCTTTCTGGCCTCCAGTCAGTGAATCCAGTTGAAATCGTAAAAGAAGCAACAGTAGACACCGTCAAGCTAGACTCGACTAACGAAAAAAACACGGGGACTTTTGAACAGAAAGAAAAAGAAAATTCTTCCAGCGTAGTAAAGTCTAGTGACTACTGGCCTGTGTCGCGAGAGAACATTTCAGCCGAGTCCGAATCATCGGTTGTAGCAGCTCTGGCGGAAGCTACGCATCTTACAGAGACCACATTCTCGACCGATTACGTCCGATCGAAGGCAGAAGCTAAAGACAGTAAAACCAAAGGGGATCTTATATTCGATGGAGAGGAGAAAGAAGAACCGACAGAAGGATTTATGAGAAGGGAAGAAAAGGAGACCGTTGAAATGCATGAAGACTATTCAAATATTTCACGCGATACTCTTGGCGCAGACGCAGATACAGAGTCTGTAACCGCTGATACCAGAGAAGAGTTAGTCTTGGATAGAGAGGACGAAAAAGACCGCAGCGAAGATCTTACTGGAATAGAAGAAGGTGGAAGGGCTGAAGTACTTGAAGACGTTTCGACAGTTTCATATGATAACGTTGGTTTCATTGGAGTTGATCGAATAGACGTTGACAGTCTAAAAGTTGATGCGCACCGCTCATTAAGTCCTTTCGAAGTAAATCGAGAAGAAATAGACCTGGAGTCTGGGGAAGAAGAGGAAGACAAAGAAGATTATGTCACAGACTTCAGCTACAGTCCCACAGCCAAAGTTTTGGAGGTTCTTACTAGCCCATGTGTCGATCCCACTGTCGTTCCAGTCGATGTTGTGTCGAAAATCCAGCTTGAAATCTTTACTCAAGAGTTGTTGCAAGAGCCAGAGCTAAGCGAGTGTGAATCTAAATCTATAGGTGACGCAGCCGAGACTATTGTCTTTCAGTCGAGTGAAGGGTTCGTTGAAAAGCAAATAATCGCTGGAATTTTGGAGGCAGAACTTGAAGATACTAATGAAAATGTTGACTTCGAAATCAAAAGTATTATTCCAGAAAAGAATCAAGAAGTTTTCAGTACTGAACCGGCGCAAACCACCGAGAACTGTGTTGCATCAGGTCTCGAAAAAGTTGAACTGATTTCGGGAGAGACAAGCGACAACGCAAAAGAAAATGATCAGAACATGCAAGCGCGTTCATGCGAACATTCCGTCGCCTTCCAGCTGAAATCTGATATTGGATCTGATGTAGAAACAGCTTGTTGCGAAATAGTAAGCGTTCGAGACGTTGCGTCAACCATTGTAGAAGTTGTAACAGCCGAAGCGCAAAAAAGGCTTACCTCCATAAACATCAGCCAGGATACTAAGGACGAGGCCCTTGTGTTGGAAGAAATACGCCAAGACAGCGACAGTAGAGAAAATGAGCAGGACATGGGCAGTTTAATTAAAAAGACTTTGACGGAAGTGCGTGAAAATATTGAGTTGGCAAGAAATGAGATTCAGATCTCTTTTGGTTCACATGGCCAAGTTTTGGAGTCCTCTCCCTCGGACTTCGAGATTAAAATTAGCAGAATAAAAAGCATTGAAGGTGACGAAAGTTCCTTTGAAAGAGCCGCTAGTCCCGGGACATGTGACACGTACTTCGATGACCTTGGCAGCACACAGTCCGAGGAAAACAAAGGTTCTACGGGTGGTGATATTTTAGAGCATAAGTTTGAGCCAGAATCTCCATCAAGATCAATAAGTCTAAATCAAAACGAATTTCCTGATTCTTCAGAGAGGGTATCAGCCGACGTCCACCCAACACAGTCTCCTTGCCACTCGTACCCAATTGACCTTAGACCTTCATCGTCCGGAGCTGAAGCTAGTCAAAGCTTCCATTCCGCCGCTGCAACTGAGTATGATACGGCAAATTCGTCGTGCCGATCTCCTACTTCGCAAGATTTCTATTCTGCCGTAAGCTACCTATCTTCAAAAGATTCTTCTCGCTCCATCGATTCTGAGCAGGCCAGCACAGGGAGCATGGACTACGCTAGTGAAGCTACCGAAACCATTCTCGCTTCGTCCAGTGACACACCTGCATACAAATATGATGCCAGCAATTCCGAAGACTATCAAGGCATGCAGAGTGACTTGATTGAGACTCCTATTGAAGAAGACTGTTTCGCTGGATACATGTTTCCTCCTGAAGCGGAAAAGATAACTGAACCATCCAAAATGAAGCGCTCTTCAGAGATGACTTTCAATCAGGTACCAAAACCATTGTTGGCCGACCGTTCTGTTTCTGTGGATTCGTTCCATCAGAAGGAAGCCTCTGGACCTCTGCGGATGTCTTTCGATATACCTAATATGTCTGTTGGTTTCAATGAACTGGTTCCTCAGTTGATCATTAACTTCCAAGAGCCGGACACCGATGATGAACTTCGCGGGGTTGCTATGTCTGAGGAGCTTCAACCTCCCGATATTATTTGTAGACCTGTCACACCCGAGCCTGGTTCATTCGCTGGTTCACGACAGATGAACAAAAATGAAGCGATGCCAGAAACGCCAGAAATAGACCTATCCTCTGCCATAGTTTTCCCTGAAGTTTCTGTTAAAGAGATTGACATTTCTGGATATTCAAGGACTCCTTCTAAAATGTCATCGCATTCGTCAATCCCCGACATTAGTATACAAAAGTCATCTCCTGTCGCAGACCGACGGTTTAGTTTCCCCACTGAAGATGACGTTGAGGTGTTTGACCAGACAACGTCCGAGCCAACTTACATCCAGAGGACTGAGAGTCAACGCGACAATTCGAAATCACTTATGGAACTGGATGATGCTGGGGTATCTAACAATTCTCAAGTGATAACTCAGCACACGATTATAGCAAAGCGGATAGACTTAGATTCGGGGGAAACCACTTACGCCTACACTATGTCCTTTGAGCGTGAAGATTTGGAAGAACCTGACCTTGATCTTCCTTGTGAAGAAATCGAAAAAGAGAAGCAGTGGATTGCCAGGCAGTTCGATGAAGTGCTTGTCCCGCATGAGTTGGAGGACATTGCAGAATGCGCTGAAGACGCAGAGAGCACAACAAGCGGAGATCGTAAAGATTTCGATAAGGTGAAGGAGTCGCTGAGCAGTACTCCCGATTTCGATGTCCAGAGTGGAAGAAAGTTCTTTTCCAAAGGTGGAGAGTTCGACGACGTCTCGATATTATCCCTTCAAGAGTTCGAAAGGCTTGAGCGAGAAATGCTGCTTGAAAATCTTCGCCGGCAAAGTGCTGGAAGTGGCAGTGGTTCCGGAGATTCAATAAATGTGCGAATGATGTTCAGTAAATCTGGTCACGGAGATGACATATCCGTCAACTCCTTGACAGAATTTGAAAAATTTGAAACCCAGATTCAAGACTTCGTTAAGATCGAAGACAAGGCCAAGCATGACGAATCTATGCTCTCTGAAATTGAAGAATGCCCTGAAAGCCTTTTCTCCGAGTCAGAGAGTTGCGAGACGATCTCTCAGGTCGGTATTAACCCAGACGGAAACCATGGGGATGACACAGACTCTGAAGATTACGAACAGAGAATGTTCGAGATTGAAGAGATAATTCGTCAAGCCCAGACCAACATCCAGCGGTTTGAAGATACTGATATTAGACAAGAGATGAGCCGAGACACCACTTTCAGTACCACAATGGACAAATCAGAATCTGAAAGTTTTGGTGACGGGTTTGTCGGAACTCATCGAGAAGTTCATACTTACAGGATACGCGTTTCTAGCAGTGTGGAAACTTCTGTCACAGAAAAGACAAGAACGTCTTACGAAATTACGGGAGGCGCATCCAGCAAGCATCCGGATGAAACTGCTGAGTTACTTAACTTAGACCCTCAGGACCTGAGTCGCAGCAGCTCAGCTGGAACTCGTGCTACCGGATATGAGTCCGACTCGCTAATGTCTGGAAGCTTGACGAGCTCAAACTCGATTGCAATGGTTACGAGTACTGAAACTTTCGACCTAGACAGCAAATATGCCATGGCGTCATCAACGGACACAATACTTGAAACTATAACAAGTCGTCAGCATCTTCCACACGACACTGCATCATCTAGTCACTTGGCTTCAAAACAAGAAGATGAATCCATGACGCAAGAGAAAAAGAAGGTATTTAGTTCGGAGCTTTTCGCTGGCATCGTATTTGTCAAACTACTTGGTCAGTGTCGCCGTATAGTTGTTTCGAAATTTGGTTTGCACGTTTCTTATAGTTATTTTGCACGTGACTGTTAAGTCAATCCAGCTTTTACTCCGTTTGCAGCACGATGTATTATTTTGCTCATTACTTTTTGTTAGAATAGAAGCTCAATAAAGTCGTATTTTCAGTTCCTTTTTTGCGGAGAAAAAAGGAATGTTGCTTGCTTTAGTCGTTTTGTATTCATGTTAGGATTCCTTATGTTTATGTTTCATCATACCGTCGATATCCTCTTGAGCTTCTAGATGGACGTTTCGAGAAAATCTAAGACATTCGGTGCCCACTTGCGAAAGAACTGCCTGTTTGATCGGTCTGGCCTTTTCGCCTGGTCCCGCTATCAATTTACCTACAGTTTATCATCTTTTTTTGGGGCGTGGGGGGCTCCCACCGTTTAGAGAGGTTTGCCAATGCCAATCATTTCCTGGACTTTCTTAACAATTAATATCAGTGATATTAGACCACACGTCTTTATTCAGTCTAACTTTCCGTCCCCATGTTTTGCTAGGGATTCCGCCTCGCAAGCTCGTGCGTGGGGGAGAATCCACTGTTCAGATAAGTAGATTCCGGCATTTGCTCAACTTTACTCGCGAGGTATTAACGGTGACGTCATATTATACTTCAGTATTCACTGTGTCTATCAGTCCCTTTATTTTGCTACGGACACGGTGAAAAAACAAGGAAGCTATTTCTTCAAAATGGGAAGCTCTTTGGCAGAAGAGCTGAAGGAGAAACTTTGAATCAATAAATTAATCCTATCTGTATTTCTAGGGGATTCCGGAAGTCAGCAACAAATAGCTGAACAGAGGTGAGTTCTTATGATACCTGCAGTTTACCCTATCCTTGAAAAACGGACTAATTAACGCGACAAGCTGTTCCGAACGGTCACTGCATGACTGCGGCCAATTTCCGCGACTAACAGACTTCGGCCTTGCAAAAGTTCGCTGCGGAGGTTGAATACTACAAGCCGTATCACTTAGTTTTATCACAACTGATGGCTCCTGTGCTATCCAGCCGATTTGCGTTTTCTGGACCATTGACTAACCATAACAATGTTTTTTGTATTAATAAGGCAGCTTGCCCTCGGCCGATCGCCCATCCGCTATATACCCAGTTTGTGTATTTTCTTGACTACCAACCGACTTTTTGTGGATGAGCCATCAGACAAAACGTCAACCGTATGGAGTCACGTAATGTTTCCCTTTTTGTTTAAAGTTTAACTGAAAAGGCAGCTTAGTTTGCAACTGATATTTGAATACATAAGGATACTTATACTCATCTAAAGGATTTTGTATTTTTTCACCCGGAACTCCAGTAATAACGTTCAGAGTTTGCGCTGCTTGCATGAGAACCCAAAATTCACCCAGACGTGGAGAATTTTGGTTTCACTGTATTTCTCAGGTTAAAGATGCTAAGCTCGGAAAAAGTTACGCCTATAGAAGTAGGAAAATGATGTTGAGATATGTCTTGCAAGGAATCTGACATTCTATTTTGTTTTTCTGTAATGGCTTATATTTGTAGTTGGTAAATATTTCAAGCGTAGAGGGGCAAGCACATAGAGGTACTACAAATCCGAAAGAGTAAGTTCACAAAATCGGTTATCTGTGGATAACTGACAAAATAATTTACGCAGATTTATCTTGTTTTCAGGCCTATTTAAGTGAATAAGTAATATGTAAATAGAATGTCGGATCTCAGCTTTATTGGATTAAACTTTAAATTCTGTTAGCCATTGGCTTACCCGATTGCTTGATATTCGTTTTCAAACGCTGTCGAAGTTCATCGTTTGCTTAATTACCATTTTTCGATTCCGACGATCCTTGCCCGGTCGCCATTTTTATCCACCTTGCAGGCAAACTTCGAACTTGTTAACTCACTAGAATCGACGTTCAAAGTTTGAAGGAAACGAATAAAAATAATTAGCCCGGTGAAGATACAGAAGAAACCTTCGAAGTTGGAGGTAACCTCCCAACTTTAACCAAAAACGCAGCTAATGTTTTTTATTCACGTATGAGCTTGCATACTTCCACGTGTGGAGAATAAAAAATTCTTAACATACCTTCATCGTTGCCGGGTGATCGATTTTGCGAGATTGATTTTCGTGGATTCGACCATCCGCGAGAGTATGAAGGTACCGTGAAACTGGATCATCTCACGACGAGTGGCTGGATGGGGAAAGTACACATTACGTGGACGTGCGAAAGATGGTCCCGAATACTTCGGGATTCAGACACTGTTGGGATCGGGAATCCACTTCCCTATTCACTTCCTAAATCCCCGCAAGCTCGTTACTGCAGAAAGTGGGTGGTGTCTTAACTTAGGAGGTCCAGTCTTTCAGTACGATGCGTCTTATCACGCTTCTTTTCATGTTTCATTCGGCTTTCTGGGATCCCAAAACGTAGGTGGAGGGATACCTATGACATCGCAAAAGTTATCCGTATGTCCGTCCGTCTGTGAGCACGATAACTCTCGAAGGGAATGAGATATTTTGATGAAACTTGGTGTATGGATTCTTTGGGACAAGGGTAAAGTCGAGTTCGTAGATGGGCTCTGTAGCCCTACATTTAGGGGTGGGGGAAGGGGTTTAAATTAACAATGCTGAACACGATGATGAAAACCATTTTCTCGCCGGACAAGTAGTTCGTTCGGAATCCGACAATAACCGGAAAGTTTGTTAAAAGTAAAAATTGTATATGAAGTTAATTAGATGTTCGATTTAGAGGTAAGAAGACATGCTGAAGACTTATGTGAAAAGCATTTTCCACCCGGACAACTTTTTCTCCCGGAATCCGGCGAAAACCGGAAAATTTGTTGAAAGCTAAAGTTTTATTTGAAGTTGATTAGATGACAGATTTAGGGGTAAGAAAGAGACGCTGAATATGTCTTTGACAATCATTTTTACCCGGGCATGTAGTTCGTCCGGAATCCGGTTGAAACCGGAAATTTTTGTATAAGAAAGTTTTATGTGAAGTTGATCAGATGTTCTTTATAGGGATAAGGAGATACGCTGAATTCGTTTCTGAACTTTCTTTTTTTTTTTAACAAGTATTTCGCTCGGAATTCGGCCGAAACCGGAAATTTGGCAGAAGTAAAGCAGGAAGTTTCGATCAGTATCGTCAAAATAGATATGGCTTATAAAGGTATATCTGAACTTGGTTTTCTCAGATGGTTAGCCTGGCATAGACAAGACCCAATTGTCTGGATCAGATATTAAATTTTGGAGATCCCGTAGAAATGTTTGCTCTTGTTCGCTTGGACCACGGGTGGGAGCTGATGTATTTGATACTTCTTGGTACCGAATGGTTGGGTAGGTCAAGCACTAGACATGTTTTTTGCAAACAATATCTATCCGTCCTCAGTTGTTGATTCGGTGGTAACGGTCTAGACATTATATGAGATATTTTATTGTTTCGGTAAATCATGCTGTTAATAAAGGCATTGTGGGTATGTAGCTCAGGAGCGTAGTCTGGTGTGTTGGCTGATAGAAAATTGAAACATCGACGGAGCATGTAATTATATCGTAATTAAGCTTGTCTTAACCCTTTACGGTTACTGTCCAAATAAAGCCGTATCCTGCGCGCTTTCGGAGGCAGGCAGTTCAAACCAGTTGTTTCTCACTATTCTGGTTTGGGAGGAAGGGAAGTTTGGCGAGAGTAACCGTTGAGGATTATGGGCTTTTTTAGGTTAAAAAAACTAATGGAATGAATGAGTTCAAATACAGCAAGGCAGCTTGTTTTTGTGGTAGCCCACCGGGAGAATTCTCGGCTGGTTAGTTACGTGCCCTGTCTTATGAAGCGGGATCGACTAAAAAGAGGCACGGCAAGTCATAGGTAGGAGGCACGAGTACTAAAAAGAGGCACGAAAATTAAAAGGGCCCTCTCAGGCTCTAGAGTGAGGGGCAACGTGCCGTCTTTTAGACTGTGGAGTTACGAACTCTCACTTACTTGTCTACTTCTACTACTTGCTAATCTCTTTTTATTACTGTTGCCGCCTGCGCTGTGCCGTGCCTCTTTTTAGTCGATTCCTTATTAAGTTGCCCGGCTGTAGTAAGGTGCAGGATGGAATACTATGATGACCATTGCCGTTGATTTTATGATAAACTTGCCTTGTTTCCATAGGAGTGAAAGCACATCCCACATTCAGTCCATGTCTGCTGAAGGTGGAGCTTGTGACGAAGCCGCGTTGAGGAAGTCGCTTGAAGAGACACTGGACAAGTTTCTGGAATGAGGGTTCGGGATCTGCGTCGTAGTGTGTATCCTTTGCGCGCCGTTACGTTTTTTCTCAATCTGTGTGAATATACCTTTCAAGAGCTAGCTTAGTGTTCACAGTTGCGTGTTAGACGCGTTTAACAAATGATTTTTCCGTTCTAGAAATAGTGTTGTCGTTGCCGTGTCTGCTTTTTGATCTTTTTTCTGTTCCATCTTAATCGGCGTCCTGCTCTTTAGCCAGTGATGAAAGCAACGTGTTATATCTGTTCCATGTCTGCTACTTTCAGTATAAATAATGTACTGTCTGATGAACAATAAAAGGCAATCTTAATTCGAGATTTTTCGTTATTTTTTGGATCTCAAGCTCCACCCGTTATAGTGGCCCTAGGTCGATACCGCACATGTGATTCGCAGATAGTCAGCCCAAGCTGACTGCGATTCATATTTGACAGTGCAAAACAGATACGTCAGATGAATTATATTAGCACTATATTTCGGCTCTTTGGGCAAGGGTCCTGTTCAGGCTCAAGCTGTAAAATGAACTTGCGGAAAAAAAAATCCAGCTTGAGCTCAACAGGATCTTGCCAAGAAGAGCCGCTCTAATAAAATTCGGCTGACGTATCCGTTTTGCACCGAGAAGCTCGGTGCAAGAGAAATTAAAAGCTCAGACTCGCTAGCCAACTCAAGCTCTTAACTTTTGTGTTTTTGCAGAAACCATGGTATCTGATACCACTGTCAAAAGGCCTTTTTTGCAGTTATCGTGGTATCTGGCCAGTTATCGTGGTATCTGGTATTCAGATACCACGGTTCGACCGTTGTAACTGATCGTGGTATCTGAAAAATTCATCTCAACTTTCATCAGTTTTTGTCAAATTGGTGGGAAAGAATTTTGGCATTTGGTGATGTGACTGGGTCTCACTTCGAAAATTGCACAGTTTCGGCACTTGTCGTTTTTGCAGAGCAACCGTGTATCAGATACCACGGTAATTGCAAAAACGACTATTTGCAGATCCACTTACCGTGGTAACAGATAGCATGTTATCTGCAAAAACGCAACTAATAGATAGATAGATAGATAGATAGTTTATTGCTATAAGCAGCCCGAGGGCCATGGCAAAAATTTAACATACAAAAGAAAAAAGAAAAAACACAAACACTGACATATAATAATACTCGAACATAATTTCCGTTTGAATTGTTTTACTTATTCCAAAAATCTACTTCTATGTTCCACCGCTAGCCTCAAAAATCGCCCCATTTTCTTTATACCAGCAAAACACTCGTCCTTAAAAATTCGTTTTAACCACTCTTCGTCAAATACGCGTACATCATACTCTTCTTTTCTCCAGTCACTCAGCTCAATACAATCGCAAAGCATGTGAATCACACTCTCATCCACGCACCCACACATCGGACAGAAGTAAGGACCGAACTTCTGCTTACAATTACCAATATAACGTCTTCTACCCCCAATTGGTAGACAATCTGCCAACAGTTCAATAATTATCTTTAACTCATCCCGTCTAACACCCGCTTCAAACATTATATTCTCACCCCATGTCTCCCTTACCGTAGCATAAAACCCCAAAGATTCCGATTGATCCTTCTGGGCGTGCCAAACCTGTATTTCCTGGCTCTTAAGTATTTCTTTCACTACCTTAGTCACTCCTTCCTCCCTTCCTAATCCATCATTCCACAATTCACCAACTCCGCAATCATCCAGTATCTTTTTTACTAGATATGGCCATGAAGTAGGAGACTCTTCTTTCAACGCTTCTAAATATGCAGATTTTAATAGTCTAACGCGTGGCATCCTAACAATCCTTTCCCAAAACCTAACCATACTCACTAGTCTTACATTTCTTAAAGAAGTTAAACCTAACTCACCCCTAACAACAACACTATTTATAAATTTACTTACTCCTAACCACCTTTTAAAATAACCTAACTGCACGACTTCCATCTTATCTATCTTCTCATACCCCCATACTTCAGACCCATAATGCATTACCCCCACTACCTTAGACCTAAATATTTCTTTATGGGCCCTAAGGTTTCTAATATCCTTTACTTCGCTCCTAAGTATCAAATTCGAACATAATCTACCCTTCTCTACACTCTTTTCAATATGTTTACTAAATGTCTTACCTTTAGCTCTGAATCTTACTCCCAGGTATGTCCACTCTTCCTTAACTTCTATTTCTTTACCTCCATAATTGAATTTATCGTCCGTCCTCAAATTTCCTCCTTTCCTGAATACTAATACTACCGTCTTACCTGTGTTTAGCTCCAACCTGTGTTTAGCTCCAGTTTTTTCCCTTCTAAGTACTCTCTCAACAAATCAAGTAAAATCTGCAGATTATTTCTACTATCACTTAACAAAACTATGTCATCAGCGAACAAAAGCATACATAGCAAAGATACGTCTAAAGAAACCGTGGGTGCTCCTTTTTTTAACATAAACTCCACAACATCATTAATAAATATTCCAAACAGTTTCGGCGACAGGGTACAACCTTGTTTTACACCCATATTATAACTTATTACCTTAGATAGTTGTTTCCCTACCCTTACTATCAATCGTGTAAATCTATATATCTCTGCTAACATTAACACAAATGTTGCTGGTAGTCCTATACTTAACAGACTATCTATCAATAGAACTCTCTCTACGTTGTCAAACGCCCCTTTCAGGTCTACGAATGCCGCGTACAGTCTTCCATTTCTAGGCCTAGTATACTTATCAATCACCACTTTTAATGCGAAAATATTATCCATCGGTCCGTAACCTTGTCTAAACCCTGCTTGTACCTGATTTAAAACCTCCCTAGAATCTAACCATTTCTTTAACCTATTATCTAAAATCTTACAAAAAACCTTTGATATGCTACTCCCCAGGTGTATACCCCTATAATTACCAAGCTCCTGCCTATTACCTTTTTTAAACAGGGGTGTCATTATTGATAAACTCCACTGCTTCGGCCACACAAAATTGCTTAGTATACCTGAAAATAGTAATGCCAGAGTCTGAAGTAGAAACGTTCTAACCCGTTTCCAAATAATCGTAGGGATCCCATCGGGTCCCGGTGATGACGCAACGCCCCCCTCATCTTCTTCATCGACTCCCACACTTCGTCTGGGCTAACAGGATCCGTCAGGGCGTAGTCCTCCTCTCTCAAGGGAAATTTTACTTGTTCCCTTAGTCGCTGCGCTGTTCCCTTTAGGTTATCTTCACTTGAATATTTCTCTTCCAGGTAATCTGTCCACGCATTTGTTGAAGGGCCAGTCCCCAGCTCCTCTTGTCGATATGACCCCTTAATTCCATTCCAAAACTCTTTCTTATTTTTCTTAATATAGTCCTCCTCCATCATTTTTATTCGTTTTTCCTCCAATTCACTTTTTTTCTTCTTTATTAACTGCTTATACTCCCTTCGTTGCTCCCTATACTCCTCTAAAGATCCTTTATCAACATAAATACTATCCTTAATTCTTAGAAGGGCAGCTCTAACCTTACTTCTCTTCACTTCACATTCCTTATCAAAAAAGTCCTTACCTAATAGCTAGCTAGACATTTTTTATCTTCTTCACCGACGCCGACAACGAGATTCCTTTTTTAACTTAAGTGCATCTGGTCTTGGTAGGCGCTTCGAGGTCTGTCGTCACAAGCGCATGTATGTGCCGAAAGTACGGCTCTCTGTTTTGGGTCATTTTGAGAAGAAGTCAGTAGTCGGAAAAGTTCCCGTTCCAGCGCTTGGAAGGGCGACCACGTGGATGAAAACCGTGTATGTGGCCTTCGAAGGCAATTTTGGGCGGTTGGCCGTTGGACATACGTTAGACGTGGCCGAGCCATCTTAGCTGTTAGAGGCGGACCCTTTCTAGAATGGTGGTCTCGGTTAGTCCTTTCTACTCAACCAGTCCGTATAAACGCTACATTGAGTAACATATTTTGGACTTCATCGGATTCAGGTATCGAAGGGTCTTCGTCCAGTATTTGTGGGGTTGGACGCAAAGCAGAAAGTCACCGGCGTTCGTTTTCAGGCTGCTTTAGAAAGAACTTCAGCTCCCACAATTTTAACCTCTCGAAAGCAGCTTTCCCAGGGAGTTTCCGGAAGGATCGTCAAAAGCTCCAGTTCGGCCAAAAATAATCAATAGTCTGCATAAGTAATATGAACCAACCGGTGACATCGCCAAAGCAGAAACCTGTTTCTGGGAACTTGAAATTTCCATAGGCCTTGAGTCTGTCGATTAAAGCTCAGCCGATTACCCGATGAGGTAGATTTGACGTCACGACAAAAAAAATTGTGAAATTCAGTTAAATATATATTGTTGGATATGTACTTGGATCTAGATAATATAGCCGAGCAGCCAGCGAGGTGCCAGACTCGTTTACATTTATTAACCGTTCTAGGTACAATCAGTTAGGTTTGGAAATGTAAAAGTGAAATCGGCCTTGGATAATCGGCTGAGATTTAGTCGACATCAGTTTTTTTTGAAGAGAAAAGGAAGTGAAAAGCGATAGCAGAGATAGGTTTCCACCTTTATTCGCGATGACCTTTGGCCGCCACAGATTCCTCTTAAGGACCGTCTCAAAATACGCTGTTTTTAATTAGAAATCGAATCTGCTCTGTGCTTTTGGATATGTGCAAGCTTGTTCTTCGACCGAAGTGATTAAGAATGACACGAAGTGATTAAGAATGACAAAATTGCACAAATGTTCATTCTCCTCAGGTTCGTAACCGCATGTCTCCCAATCCCGGAGCTCTTCGATGCCAGGATTCTGAAACCCCTAGTCAGGGGCGGTTCGAAGTGCTTGGGCATGGGGGGGTGACGACCTCAAAACATACGACTAGGTAATCGGCAATAATATGTCGATTTAAAACAATTGAAATAGAAAATCACAATACCACAGGTTCAAGAAATATAAACATAGATTTTTTAAAGGTTATGAGTTTCAGCATGACGTTCATCTGAACTTTCGCAGGAAACAGTCAATCTTCGGTACCAGTTTGTGACGTCTGTGCTCAAGACAAAATAAACTGAGCGCCGCAGGCGAAATTTTGTTAATTCGAGCACAATTCAACTGCTTTTTCCCCTACAAATTTTAGCTTTTCATGTAGCTCCGAGATCCCAAAATCCCAAGCTTAAAACTCCACCTAATTGACGCACCCTTAACCAAAATATCTAATAGGATACTACGAAAGGCGCCGCAGGCGAAATTTTTTTGATCAGCCTTTTTGATTGCAAAATTCAACTACTTCCCATTTAAATTCTGCTTGTAACGTGGCTAAGATCCCAAGCAGCAGCCTCTAACGTATTTACAAAAGAAAAACCAAGCGCCGCCGGCGAAATTTTTTAAATCTGACTTTTTACTGGCAAAATTCAACTACTTCCCATCCAGTTTATAGTTTTTTAATGTTGCTCAAACCCACCTAAATGACGCACGCTTCAAGTAAATAGTGAAAGGTTTGCTACGAAAGGCGCCGCAGGCGCAACTTTTTAAATCGGCCTTTTTTTCTGGGAAAAGTTCAACTACTTCCAGCACAAATTATAGCTTTTAACGTGGTTCAAATTTTATGCCTAAAACGGCACCTAAATGACGCATCCTGCCACTAGATAGAGAATAGACTACCATGAAAGGTGCCGCGGGCGAAGTTTTGGAAACATTTGTGGGTCTTTTTTGGAACCCAAACAAAAGTAAGTGCTACATATGATATCACAGATCTGTCCGTAACCCCGATAATTCTAGAACGGAATAGGATATCTTGCCGGAAGTTGGTACACGGCAGTGCTTCCACTTAACCCTTTCCGAAAAAAGGGAGTGGCCATCCACAGTAAAATAGACGCAAAGTAGATTTGGTTTGAATTAACAGTATGGTGCGATCATTAGGCCCGTCCTTGCAACGCGTGCATCTCCGGTTTATGGTCAAACCTTACTCCGTAAGCCAAAAATCGACCTGTTTTATTCTAGAATAAGGATCTTTTGCAAAAAAAAAAATAAAAATCAGCTACTTGTTTTCTGCTAAAATACAGAGGTTTTGGTACAAAACCAGTTGTGTTCAAACTGTGCACCACCGGGTGAAAATCACGATTCGGTAACTTCTGACAGGCTCGAAACATACGACTGTCATTCTAACAAGCTCAGTCAAAACATACGATTGACTCGTGACATGAGTTATAGAAAATCTATACGTAACCATACGACCAAAAACAGGTCATCTGCGTCTGAAATTTAGGGTTAGGTGCCTTATCTGGCAAGCTCAAAGCTTACGACTGTCTCTAATACGACTAGAAAATCTGTCCGTAAATGCGACAAGGAACAGGTGATTTGGGTCTGGCGAAATTCACGATCTGGTGTTATTCTGGCACGCTAGAATATACGACTATCATTCTGACAAACTCAGAATATACAACTACTGTGGTTGTCTGTGAATCTGATAAACAAAACATACGACTAGGAAAGCTCTTCGTAGCCATACGACTAGAAAATGTCATTTGCTGTCAAAATTCACGTTTTGTAACTGCCTTTATGTCATTCTAGCAAGCTCAAAATATACGACTGTCATTCAGACAAGCTCAAAACATACGACTGAGAGTACGATTCTCTGAAGCATGGGGGGGTGAGTCACCCCCCACGCCCCCCCCCCTCGAACCACCCCTGCCCCTAGTCATCAGTGAATACTGTCAGTCCAGTTGTCAAATTTCAGTAGTCCATTACTCCCATCCTAAACAGCAAATACTTTCGAGCAAGAAAGGTAGTAAAAAGGGTAGAAGGCATTCGGAATGTTGTGCTAGGATAAAGCATTTGTTGTTGATCTCCAAAACTCCTATACATCTACCCAGGGGCGTCGCAAGGGGGGGTGCGGGGGGTGCAGCACCCCCCCAACTTTTTGAGATTCGGTAAAATTTTGGGCCGGAGGCCCAAAATTTTACTAAAACTGTTTGGTATTTTTTCGATAGCGGAACTATTTGGTATATTTACGGAGATTCGGTAGTTATACAGAATCCCAAATAGGCTATCGGTACAAATCTATTTGGTATAACGATCGGAATTCGGTATAATTCCCAGTATTCGGTAGTTATCACGAATTCGGGGAGAGAATTTACGGAAACTATTTGGTAACTGTTCGATGCCAGAACTATTCGGTATATTTATGGAGATTCGGTAGTTACACAGAATCCCGAATAAGGTATCGGTCTAGAATTATTCGGTATCATAATTGGGATTCGGTAATTTATTCGGTATAATTTTCAGGATCCGGTAGTTACCACAAATCCCTACTTTTGTTCCAGTTTCGACGAAATTATACGGAATACGAAAATTAATCGGTACTGTTTCGATATCAAAACAATTCGGTATAATAACCGAGATACGGTAGTTATACAGAATCTCGAACATGCTATCGGTCTAAACTTATTTGGTATAATAACTGGGATTCGGTATAATTGCCATTCGGGAGTTACCACGAACCTCGAAACTCGGAAGAGGTCGAGTGAAGCACTGGCTGCAGACAAAAGGACTGATTTATGATCTCATCGATAGTCCTTACTTTTACTTTTGATCCCAAAAAGAAGATTTAATCATAAATCTTAATATTCTATATTTTGCGGAAGGGTGCGTCATTTGGGGTTTTAAGACAGTTTTAGGATTGGGATTTCGAAACATTAAAAGCTAAAATCTGGATGGAAATAGTTAAATTTCGCAGGAAAAGGCTAACTTAAATAAAATTTCGTCTGCGGCGCCCACTTTATGTGATCATAGGTAGTATTGACTGTGGTAGAGTAGCTGCTGCTGCAGGAACGTCGCTCCGTCCGGTTTCTGGAACTTCTAGAGCATCGGTATTTAATCCACGGTTAATGATAGAATTTGTAAGATAAGCAGTTAAATTTTAGCCTACAGGAAAAAAAAATCTCGCCTGCGGCGCTCACTTTCTGTAATCACGGGTAGTATTGACTATACTACAGTAGCTGCTGCTGTCGGAACGTCGCTCCGTTCAGTTTCTGGAACTTCTTAGAACATCGGTATTTAATCCACGGTAAATGATAGAATTTGTAATCAGCAGTTAAATTTTAGCCTACAGGAAAAAAAAAGATTCTGAGAATTCGCCTGCGGCGCTAGAGTTATTTTTTTCTTGGGTATAATAGATAGAAGCTGTTACTGCAATCGTGCCCGGCAATATATTCTCCAAGTGGCCTTCGCCAAAACGCCACTGAATTAAGTTGGCTTATCGTCTTTCATGCTGCCCTTTAATGTTACTTTTCCTACGTAATCCTTTCTGTTCCATAATTTAAAGCTCGAATTTTCAGTTTCTAGGATTCGGTAAAATTCTTGAGAGATTCGGTAAAATTTTGGCTCTGCACCCCCCCAACGAAAATGCACTTGCGACGCCCCTGCATCTACCTGATCCGGCGTTTGTTAATTTCCAACCCATTGTTATTTGTTGACGCTTGAAAACCTCTCCTCCAATTTGCGTTCTGCGATTGGAAACTTGCCTGTCGACGACTCCATCAATTTAATTCTAAATTAGTGAATAACCTTCATGTAAAATATTTTTGAGTGTTTGTGATATTTCCTTTTCCTTTTTTACTGCACTTATGCCTTTGGGTAGTGCGTTATAAATTCTTCATTCATTCGTTCATCGCAATAATTGTTATTAACTGATAATTTTGTTTGCTCATGACGAGGAATTTTATAGTCCGGGTGTCCCAGAACTGCTGTCAACGAACCAGAGGGGTCGGTTAGCAAACTGAAGGAAGAGGATGTTAGTGCTGCTGGTGACAATTCATGACTCTTCGGTGGAAGAAAAGATTCTTGGTTTGAAGAAGAAACGCGCCAAAATTTATTACGTGTGGTGGGATATGTGCCGTCATGTAGGTGCAGCCCCGTAGAAAAAGGACACACGCTTCAGTGAGTGAGTTCCCGGAATATTCCCCTGCTGCCGTAGACAATAGCGATAATTCTGCCTTAGTTCCAATAACTTTAATAACATCTGCAAAAAATAACATTCATTTACTTTTTCCGTTACATTGAAGGACTCTGATGACAACTATATGCATAAACAGTAGCTCCAACCTAGTAGCCATAGTAGCCATACTCCACGTGCGAGCCCCCCCCCCCCCCGAGCTGTCCACTATTGTATCACTCTTAATTTCAGTCAGTACTTCGCCTGGTAGGCACAGTAACATCACTGTCACTCTCACTTAGACCTGTTTCACCCTTCTTACCGTAGTTACTACGCATGACGTCACGAATTTTGGCTTCTTGGCGTCAACGCTGGAACGAATTTTTCTATTTTCAGCAAAATATCACTCCACGCTAATCCAGCCGATCACTTTACAGAGATCCTTAGTTACCACGCCTACTACGCTCCCGTGCATGGTAAGCAAAGAGTTTACTATTTCGAGAAGGTTGGAAGAGTCGACGTAGTAACTTTTCATGAGGTTGGAACGGAAACAGTAACTAATAGTTAGTATTGTTAGAAGGTTGGAACTCGCTCTTATGAATCAACATTTGGCTTCGTGGCAAACTTCGACGGAATAAGGATTCCTGAGTTACTACGCTAACCGTTCCAGCCTTCTCGAAATAGTAACTATTAGTAGCCATTTGCTTACTCACGCTCGGGAGCGTAGTAAGCGTGGTAAATACGAATCTCTTTGACGTGATTGGTCCGATTAGCCCGTGGCACGATATTTTGCTGAAAATAGAAAAATGTGTACCAGCCTCGACGCCAAGTAACCAGAATCCGTGACATCATGTGTAGTAACTACGGTAATTAGGGTGGAACACGCTCTTAGTGAATCAACATTTGGCTTCGTGGCAAACTTCGACGTAATACGGATTCCTGAGTGCCTCTTTCGTCATATCCTTCAGCATGATGTACCGGGGGACCATCGGAAAAACTTTTGACGTCTGATAGCTGTCCTGTAGAGGAAAATAAAAGTCAGTGTCACTGTAAAATGAGTTAAAAGAGTTGAAACGGACGGATCCCGACAATAGGCATATTCTCGCCGTTCCCGAGGACTCCACTTGAGGAGTCCCCGCGTTTTTGTTTGTCCCAGGGACTCACTCCTCGTATTCTCGCGAGTTCCCACGGACGGGGAATGCTCCGATTATCATCACCATCATCAAAAAGGGTTCTCTTTCAGATATGAAGGGGAATCGATTTGTGCTGGTGTTGGTGCAATGTAATATTAATTAAAAACAATCAGAATAAACAAAACCAAAAATAAAGTGGATTCATACTAATTTCGTCAACTGCATATTTTTTTCGAACAAAATCCGTTTTGTAAGCATTCCCCATGTTCTCGCTGTTTTCCTTACGCGAAGTCCGCGAGGAGTGACTCCCTCTATTCTCGCCGTTCCCTTCGATTCCCCGAGGAGTCCTCGAGGAACGGCGAGGATACGCCTAATGTCGAGACCACCGCAACCCAAGGCGCGACTTCAATCCGGGACTGTTTAGTAGTGTAGGATTATCAACTGGCGCGATTCAGAAGCGATTCACCACTCGACAAGCTCAAAATGAGATTGAAAACAAAATGAGCTTCAAAGCAAAATGAGCTTCAAAACAAAGCCAATCAAGATCAAATTTTTTAGGCCTAATTAGAAATTAAGTCTATTTGTTTTTGTTGTTTGTGTTGTTTAGTGGAGCTTCCAGAATTTCTTCTCTAAAATTGTCATCGTAAAATGTTGATTTTCATCTGTGTTCCTTCTAATTCGCTGTCCCCTTGGTGGGTCATAAATCAAATATCTTTACATATATTTATAATGAGTGCTCGGGGAATATAAGGGCACATCAATTCCTGACTTCTCGGGGATGATTAGCCCTGGGCAAATAGCTTCTTCGATCTGTCGGGGAACATTAGCTCCTGACATATCGATTCCCCGACAGACTGGGAACAATATCGTGTGAATACCGATTCCAGATAAGCAGTATTCAAACAGGTTCTTCTTTTCCTCGGGCGCGCTGTAATAAGCTGTGTAAGGAGATAAGACCCCGGTTCCACTTTGTCTTATGCAGAGCCAATCAAATCGCTTGGTTGGGCTCCGCCAGAGGGCCGAGTAAGAGGAACTTCGCTAGTGTTGCCACATGCCACAGAGAGCAACCACAGCTTACGTATCTAGGCAGTTCTGCAAACTCGCTTTAGTTTTGGGACACAGTGGCGCGGGAGCAACAACCATGCGAAGTGCAGTGACGTCGTGATTAGATAGGTAAGTTGAAGCAGCCGAACAAAATTGCGCTCCCGCCTATGGTGTTAGGAACGATCTACGCGTTAGGAACACAGTGGCGCGGAAGCAACAGCCATGCAAGTGCAGTGACGTCCTCGATAGATAGGCAAGTTGAAGCAGCCAAACAAAATTGCGCTCCCGCCTATGGTGTTAGGCACGATCTACGGAGGCGCCAAGTTCAGAGGTGTGTACCAAAAGCTTGTCATGGGTCATGGCAAGAATAAATAAGGGAGAGAATTGAGAAGACTCGACTCAACCGAGTTTCCTTTCCACCCGCTTCTAAAAAACCGGGGGTGGAGCCTGGGTGGGGCTTCGCGTGTTGCCTCTTGCAGCATTAGGTGTTACCTCCAGAGCAAAAGTGATGAAGCAGTCAGAAAAGGCGGGAATTTTCAAACACTGCTGATTTCCGAGGATTATACCAAGAATAAAGAAGGGGAGAATTTAGAAGACAAAAATAAAGGCAGAAAAGGACCGTCAGAAATTTGGACTGAAAGTTATAATTAAAGAAAAGAAGGGACTTACTACCAAATGTATTACTCTAGGCTTAGAAAGTCAGTTATGATATCCGTCGCTGGAGAAGTGAGAAGAACAACTCACCTTTTTTTTTTTCATCCACAAATAATCATTTAATCTCTCTGGCAGATCCTGAGTGTGCGTGTACGTATCATTTCCAGTAATCAGTTATTAGTGTAAGACTAGAATTTATTGTTTTTCGCAACTATCCGAGAAAATGATATGAACTAAATTTTGTGTAGTGAATACAACTTAAAACATAACAGAATAAATCTTTGAGTACATTTCGCCATTTATGCCTAAAATTCAAATTTGAATGATGAAAAAACATGATATTGAAAAAAAAAAACGATGATGAAATAACAGACTAATAATAGCATAGATAATGACATTATAATAGCATAGATAAACCACCCGAGATAATCATATACATTTTGACCAAGAATAATAAGTTATTATCACAAATGGGGACGTTTTGGATTTCTTATAATCAGCAAATGCAAATTTGAAAAAATTTACAGTCAACTGTTTTTTGCAACTACACGAGAAAATGATATGAGCTAAATTTTGTGTCGAGACTAGAGAGCACAATTTAAAAACAAAACATAATAACTCATTCAGTACATTTTTGCCAGCTAAATAACTTAAGTCCATACCTTTTCTAGAAGCGATGCTTTACAGTCCTGAGAAGACTAAAATAAAATTACTAATGTTCACACCAATCGATCAGACCATCACCAATCCTATTGATCTGGACCAAAGACGCGTGTTAGGTCTTTGCCTCAACTCCTCAAGTGCATCAACGTTTGCTCTTAATTGCTCCCTGAGTCATCAAATGCCGCACTCCCTTGGGCTTCATAGTCTTTGTGAAAGGTCGCGATAAAATAAGCATCTTATTGGAAATCTGACCCGAGATTGAAAGTCGTTTTCATTTGTATAATCCGCAGAAGTCAGTACTGTTTAAACTTCCCGCCTTTTCTGGCTGCTTCATCACTTTTGCTCAGGAGGTAACGCTTAATACTGCAAGAGGCAACACGCGAAGCTCCACCCAGTCTCCACCTCCGGTACAATATTTCCGGGCAGAAGTCAACTTAGGTTGCTGACATCAAGGTTATGCGAGTTCTCAATTCTCTCCCTTATTTATTCTTGGTCATGGGGAAGATAGGAGCTTGCTTAACTGCCTAGATACGTAAGCTGTGAGAGCAACTTTTCTTCGAAAGAACATGTTTATGTTCTGTTACGACTCCTTGTTATTAATTCGAGGAACACTGCTGTTTATAAGTTAATTTAGTAGTTGTTTGCAACATAATGGTCGTCAAATTGTACTTGTGTACTCTGAGTCTAGTACTAAGAGCACCTTTTCTGATCTTTAGAAGCTCGAAAAATTGTATCAGTGTGGCAATACTTAACGTTGAATTGATAAGAACCTTTAACTTTTCAGTTTGAACAAGGGTAAGTAATAAGACATAAACGTCACGTATAGTGCTATGCAGCTTATTACACCTATTTGAACAATACTATAGGGGATCGATAAACATTGCCTAGCTATGCGCAGAAGAATTGTTCTGTCAATGTCTGTCTACCTACTAGACGTGCAGCGTGGGAGTGACCAATGCGATCCCGTCGCATGAGTTCAGTCGACAGACCAACAAAACAAAATTCATATCAAGTAAATTAAAGTTCCGAACTAGACTGTCTTAAGAAAACGTGTACGATGACAACAGATGTTGTACGATGACCATAGGGGGTGCATAATGTTGTACATAACGTAGACATGCGATTAGAACTATGGGATTCCCGCAAGAAACGGTCAGGTCACTACAATTCATTATGGTCGTGGGGGGGGGACATCTTCATACCAAGCGAACTCCTTTTAGTCTGCAATCACTTCCTTTCCTTATTAAAGCATGTACTTCCATCTCCAATGAAGGTTGATTTTCGGAAAATCTTATGCTTCGCACTGAAGATTCGGCAGGGTCTGAACTCGCGGAATCTTATTATTCGAACAGTGGCCTTGTCCAGCCAAACGAAGTATTCTTTGAACTACACGTTCAAAGCAGATGAAGAAGTTGATCAAGAAGAAGAACTTTCATAAGGTCGTAAAAAGCCTTTAATTATTTTGGTTTAGTTTAACTACTCATGGTAATGCAGAAGACAGGTAGGTGTGTGCCAAATCTTTAGGTTAATTTAAAAGACACTCAATTGGGGCGGCTAGACTACACATGCAATTAAGAAGATAGATTAGCAATAGATCTAGCAATAGAACTTCGACACGAACTTTTGGGATTCGCCCGAGAAAACTGTGCAGAATTTGATTTCGTGTGTCTAAAAAGAACCCGAACCCGAGACTTCAACTTTCCACAATTATCGGCAAAATTAAGGCCTCAATCAAGATGGGTCGAACCCAAGTAGCTCGCGACCTCTGATCATTCGAACTACACAGTTACTTTGCCTGCCGAAACCACTCCATTCAAGTTTCTTTCCTAAAAGAAAATATTATGTCCGGTTTACCGGATTATCCCATTCTTCTAAATTATACCCTTGAAAAAAAACCAGATGAAATCTAATTGCATTGAAGATTTGATAAGAAACTTCTGGAAGTTGAGCGTTTCGAATGACAGGTGTTCTGCCGGGTGAAACAAGCTCATTTCAATCTTAAATCCTTCCTTTCCTAACAAAAACACGTATTTCCAGTTTACCCAATTTTCTCGAATCCCTTTGATCTACACTTATCCCTTTGAACCATATTTGATGAAGATATACCAGACGAAGCTTTCTTTTGGCAGAGCCCTTATACCGGTAATGATTCATATCGAATCTGGAAATACTAGCCCTAATTCAATCTTCAGCTTCTGCTTGGTACAAACATGTCCTCTCTTTTGTATTATCGTAGATTTCAGGCATTATGAAATGTTCATAAAAATCCATAAAAATTCGGAAGGACAACTTATGAAACTCAGGTGTTTAAAAATCACCAATATTGCATCGCTATTATTAATATGTAGATGGCACTTAATGCAAGGGACTTGGACAAGTCCCTTGTACCTGTATAAGTCCCTTGCCTCCTATGGGGGAGACCCCTACGTAATGTCAGTTATCTTCCGTGATTTGGGGATGTGAACTGATCAGATAAATTTGCCTTCGGGCTGGGTCGCTGTTCCTATGGCCGGTTTCTTTCTGGCTATTGTAGTGGTTTGTGAACTATGTCCATAATTAAAGCCCCTCGGTAAGTCAATTGGTAGAGCGGTCACCTGGTGTGCGAAGGGTCCTGGGTTCAAATCCCGGCTGAGGAGCGTTTTTGCTTTTCAGTTCACTCCGTCATAAATAGAAGGAAATTAAGCATCCCGGCGCTGAACTATCGGCGTTCATGACTAGCATAGGGATCAGCCACTTGCGAATAGCAACCTGGACCGCATGAGTGGCTCTCATAAGTGCCTGTCGGACTTCCGGAAAGTTTGATGGTATAAAGAGCTACACAGAGATCCTGCCTCAGAACAGGGATCCTGACTTAAGGAAGAGGAAGCAAACCGCAAGAACAGAGATCCTGGTTTCCTCATTTTTTCCCAGATGTTCTTGAAACAAAAAATAAAGCTAAGATACTTAAAATGTGCCAATTTCTGAAGAACATATTAGTTAAATAAGATAATTACTGAGTGATGTAAAGTGTATTGTTACCATTATGTGTTTTGTACGGCCAATTGGCTATTAAATATTCATTCATTCATTCAATCAACTAAAAGAGGGAACGTCACAGAAAGGCACGGTACTGTCGGAATGAGTGAATGAACAGTGCACGCTGTTTCGGATTAATTTTAGTTTTTATACAATAAATTTTATACATTTTTGACGATGCAAAACGGCTCGTCAGCTACATTTTATTAGAGCTATATTTCGGGCCTTCTTGACAAGGGTCTTGGCAAGGTGATTCCAAACCAAAATGCAGAAGAATCTCTACCCTTTCGACGACCCAATCGAACAGCAAAGCAGTAGCCGTATCCAGAAGGAAATTCATAGCACCACCAATTTTCAGAGAAGTTCACAAAATCAGATATGTAAAGAAGATCTTTGACTGTTTTTCCACAAGTTCATTTTCCAGCTTGAGTGGCTTGAGCCTGAAGAGGACCCTTGCCAAGAAAGGCCGGAATATAGCTCTAATAAATGTAGCTGATGTATCCTTTTTGCGTCGTCAAATACGATTCGCAGTCACCTTGGGCTGAAGGAATATCTATCATTTATACAGTCCAGAGATCGAAACAAAAATCACCAAACGGAAAGGGAGAAAGCCTGGTGGACACAGCATATGCTATCCCCATGCCATCGCCATGCTTTGAAAATATGCTTTAACATAATCATTAGAAAACCAAGTCAGGGACAAATTCGTGCGGTTTTCCTTTCATACCTTCAAGTCTCTTATAACAGACCGTAGTCCCGCATATTTCTTTATAAGGCGGTAGAGGTCGTTGGTCAGTTGAGTGTTTTCCTGATCTATCTGATGAGATGTTAGCCCTGCAAAAAAGAGATGACAGTCAAAGGATAAAATAACGTGTTGAAAAATAATTTTTAAACAAGTTACACGTTTAGAACCTAACCTAACACCAACTTGTTCAGGATCCTGAGCAAGTTGGAGTAGCCTACCTGCCCTCATATTTTTCTTTATTAGTTATAAATAAGCTTGATAAAGTTGTTATTTTATACAATGTTTATCTCTCCGCCTTAAAAGAAATGGCTGGTCGAAAATAAATTTCGTACATCCTCTCGTGTCCTTTGATAGCTCAGATGGTTAGGGCGTTCCAGGTCCGACATTTTTTTTTAAGAAATAAATAATAATTCTAAAAATAACAATGATAACAAGACATAATTTAGTAGACAGGATTTCGCCTATGTAAATGTTGCCGCAAAAGGAGAAGAAAGAACAGAAAACCCTGTCCACGAGAGCTAGAAATCCGAGGGGGGTCACTGGGCGTGTTGGTGTACACAAAAGGGCACGGAGGCAGGGTCGGAGGCAGGACCGGAGGCACAGGATCCTGTACACTTTGTGACGATTGAGTTGCTACAATAGTAGCTCTTATAACCAGTAATTCCCCCCTCTTAGAAATCTGGCAGATGCCCTGCTTAGAACAAAAAATAAATCTTAGTAGCGAACCGACTCCCAAATAGGTAATTTTTCTAGATGTTTCATACCTCCTAGTCTCTCCGCCCTTTCTTTCCTCCTTTCGTCCTCCTCCGCGAGCTTGGCTGAGGTTTTGACTCCCTCCCCTGGCTTCTGGGTCTTTTCAAGGGCGCTGCATACCCTCAGGACGAAAACAGGCACTGGTTCTTGTTTATCTTGCTTAGGGGTATCCACTAATGCCCAATATTGTGTCTCCAGGCGAACCACCTCCTAGGAAAAGATTTGGGACATAATGAGGGAAACGCTCGTTAGGGAGACAGATAGCCTAGTTGGCTATTTCCTCAACGGAGATTAAAATAGAGGATGTGAGATCGAATATTTCGCTGCATCGACACGGCAACGCTGTTTTTGTCAGACAAATCGTAATGTTTAGATGCACCCTATCCGACGAAAACGGATATTTCGGAGAAGGCACATTAAAGAACTTGGAGCGTGTCCGAAAGCTCGGAAACGAACGAAAATGCTGAATTAATTCAGCATTTTATGCAGCATTTCGCTTTCGGGCTTAAATTTTCGCTCAGTTAATGCAGCATTAATTCAGCATAAAATTTATCGAAAAATTCAGCGAAGATGCTAAATTTTACGCTGAATTTTCAAGAAGAAACTGGGGAGCTGGCGATTAAGGCTAAATTTTGGAATTGGTAGTGTCAGAGAAGAAATAAAGAACGTGTCCAAAAGCTTTTAGTGCTGTAAATGCTGCATTTAATACTGCATATAAGGTAAGAGTTTTCGGACGAAAAAAAAATTAAAAATGCAGCATTAAATGCAGCATTTACAGTCCCGAAAGCTTTCGGACACGCTCTTGATATGGCGAGGTATAGGACTTTCAACATTGAGACTAAATTGTGTTTTGTTGTGTTTTCGAAGGCTTCGAAGTTATACTCGCATCGGACTGATCGGTTGTGACGCAAAGATGCAAAGTCGAACCAATAGGGTGCGAAATTTAATTTTGTCGTAAAAGAAGCTTTCTAAAACACATTTCCAACCCTTTTGATGACTAGCTATTCGTGCCGATGAAGCATCGCCGTGTGCCACAACAAACATTAGTGGCGTTTTTAATCGCCGATTAGTTCGGCGATAGCGTAGCCGTTTGACTTTTTGGCGTTTTTGACGTTCGCCGGAAGCCGATGGCCGTAGCTGTTTATCTTAATTTATGTCTTTGTTCTGATCGCCTAACGTCTATCGCCTGAATTCCTATGCATCGCCGATCGGCCTAGGACGCGCCGTTTGCTGTAGACGTTGGGATTTCGTATGACGGCTATCGAAAACAGTAAGAAGCACGAATCGGCAAACTCGCTTCGTCTACTGGTGAAATTTCATCGGCGAAAAACGCCACCATTGCTGATTGCTTTACGTAGGATTTGAATCAATTTATAGGGTTCATTGGCTGGCGTTCTTCCCAGGTTCACTGGCGAGTTTCGGACTTGGTCATATAGAGCATTACGGTTTCTCCTAAAACTGAGTGCCATCAGTCAGGAAAGGGTCGGGGAAATTTTTGAAGTATTTAAAAGGCCACAATTAAGCCTCAAAGTTGAAAATCGTATACCTCGCAATGTGAAATGTTTGTATTGTTCTTCTTCAGTTTTCGTCGGGTACCACCGCTCCCTGACTCACCCGTACCTGACTAGTACTAACTAGGTTTTATAAGATTGTGTTCAAAGTTTTTATCCGTCACGAGTTTACAATTAAAAAGGTCTACAATGGAAAAGGTTAATTCCTTCTTTTTTGCCTCTTTAAAGTTTAACTGAAAAGCCAACTTATTTGTGTGTCATTTAATTGGATGCACTGAATTATTTGGATTCTGCAAAGGGATTTTTTGATTTTCCACTATCTGGTCTAGTTATGAGGCTCATAATATCTCCGGCTGTCCTCACAGCGTAAATTCTACTATGACGAGGTAAATTTTTATCTCCAAACAAATGCGGCTTTTCAGTGGGCAGTGGTGAGATTGGTGAAGATTACTTAGTGCCTGAACAAAAAAAAAGTCATAAATCTTTCTCGTAAAGCATACAACAAAAATTCAGCGCTACAAATCACACCAAAATTCTACTATCTGAAAATCGATTATTCGTGAATAGCGGAACAACGAACTAACTCATTTTCAGCGGGTCTTAGGTGATGGGTAACTAGATTGTCCTATCCTAGCCCTTTTCGGTTAAACTTTAATAGACAAACATTACCTTGATCATGCTCTTTAGCTTCCTGTACCGCGGGAAAATTGGAGATGTTTTACTGTCATCGTAGGCCGCATGAAGAGTTTGAAGTGCTCGTTTTGCAGTCCCATAGGACTCCTCCAGCCGGATTCGGACCGCCCTGAGCCTTTCATTCGTTGTCACAACGTCATTTCTGTCGATGTCTCCTGAAACAAGATAGGATTTTTCAGTCCCCTTCTTTTTATTATTTTTGTCATGCCCATGTAATTCCTTCTCCCCCGCAATGCCATTACCATTGCAACTGTTGGGAGTGGCTACGTAAATTATGTGGTGGCTAAGTAGCTAAGTACACTGTTGTGCATTATCATATTATGACTGTTACGACCATGTAATTCGCAAGTGTAAGTGCACATATATAGGCGTACTCTCGCCGTTCCCCGAGGACTCTACTTGAGGAGTCCCCGCGTTTTTGTTTGTCCCGGGGACTCACTCCCCGTATTCTCGCAAGTCCCCACGGACGCGGAATGCTCCGATTATCATCACCATTATCAAAAAGGACTCCCTTTCAGATTCGGAGGGGAATCAGTTTTTACTGGTGTTGGTGCGATATAAAATTAATTAAAAACAACCAGAATAAACAAAACCAAAAATAAAGTGTATCCAGACTAATTTCGTCAATGAAATATTTTTTTTCGAACAAAATCCATTTTGGAAGCATTCCCCGTGATCTCGCTGTTTTCCGTACGCGGTGTCCGCGTGGAGTGACTCCCTCTATTCTTGCCGTTCCCCTTGATTCCCCGAGGAGTCCTCGGGGAACGGCGAGAATACGCCTTATGTGTTTCACACTCATTCCTAGAAAGACGAGAAACCAACTATCGGCTATGTCCGGCTACGGTTTTTATAAATAAATGAGTGGTTGATCATAATTATACTCCTCAACTTCTCTCCACTCAATAACGTTAAAAGCTATGATAAAAAAAAACTACCGTGACTTTGATTTTCGGGGTGACTTTGATAAAACTTTCTTTTTCGACGAAAAAAAAATATTACTCAAAGATGGCGCGCAGGAACGTGCTGGCAAAAATTCAGCTTCTCTCCACTCAATAACGTTAAAAGCTATGATAAAAAAAAACTACCGTGACTTTGATTTTCGGGGTGACTTTGATAAAACTTTCTTTTTCGACGAAAAAAAAATATTACTCAAAGATGGCGCGCAGGAACGTGCTGGCAAAAATTCAGCTTACAAAAAGGAATGATTTGGTCGAGTATAGGCACACAGACATCGAAGCCAAAGCATACATGAGCTTCAAGTGGGTATATTTTCAGAAATTTCAGATAGGCTAGAAATAGCGACTCCCTAGCCGTCTACACATTTAATTCTGCCGACCTCGTGGTATTGCCGGATGCTTAGGAACATAATGAGTATATGCCAGAAGTTTCTAGCCAATCTTGTAAAAAACTTTCACAGGAGATGCATTTATCAAAGTCACCCCATGGAAGATCGTCAAATGCGGGGTGACTTTGACAACGGAAAGTATTCTATCCGAATACAGTTTCACACGTGACATGCAGTCATGCACGCCAGGATAGCTCTCTTCATTGTCCGTTGCATTTACTAATTATTTCACAGTAAAACGTAGCAAGTCTTTTCGTTATCAAAGTCACCCCATCGCGGGGTGACTTTGATTTTGGCATTCAGAACTCAATAAAAATAGTTCGAGATTTTCAAAACTTCTGAGCATGTGGCAGAGCCGTCTAGAAGGTAAGTTTTATAATAGTTTTCAGAATTTTAAGTCAACAACAGATGGCGTAAGAGGACTTTGAATTTGAAAAACTATCAAAGTCACCCCATTTGACGGTACTTTACTTCACTCACACTAATTGATATTCAGACTTGATTTTAACATTGATTTCTTGTTCCTATTCTCATCTTCACCCTCAGCTTCATACCAGCCCATCCTCTATTGTGGCCGTACACACAAGATTACAGTTACAAAAATGTATTTGTTACCCGCGAATTACAGAGGAAAAATAAGTTGAGTAAAAAAAAAAAGAAAAAGAAAGGAAGAAAGACTAAAAGTATCCTTACAAGCACTGGATTCCTACCAAAGCCGAACCGGTGAAGGTCAAAGCACCCCCCCCCCCAAAAAAAAAAATGTCTTCTAAAGTTGAAAAGAGGTTCGCATTGGGGATAAGAACACGCGATGAATACGTTTCTGAACCTTTTTTTCTTGTCAAACAGGTGATTCCACGGAAATTGGCCGAATCCTGGAAATTTGGTAGACTCGAGAGTTAAATTTTTATATCGACTACTGAAATTTCTTATTGCAAAGTTCGAGGCAAAGTTGGCAATTCTCAAAGCGTGTGTTATTAAGGTTGCCTCAACCGTTATAGAGCGTCAGACTGCCAATCGAGAGGTTCTTGGTTTGCCCCCCCCCCCCCCCCCCGGTGTCACCAGCTGTTTTGGTCTGCTCACAACTAACAACCTTTCGGCTTTCAACTAACAGACGACAGTTCTCCATCAAAGGCAACTCATTGTCGTAGACGAGTACTGCGGGCCCCTCGACTGTTGTCCCTGACACTGGGGGCAACATTCCATAAGGTCTATTGGTCTCTTTCTAGTTGCTAAGATATAGGTATGCCAAAATAACAAGCTTGGAAGCGAGGTCAGGGAAATTGGTATAGTTCCAGAATTACCTTCATCTTCCTTAACTTCTTGGACCATCCTCTTCACGCTCTGGGTGAACTTCCCGACTAAGTTATTCCCTGAAAAACACAGAAAGTTGGCTCCCAGGGATCTTGATATAACAAAAATATATTTTTTCACCCATCGCCATAGACGGAGTAAAAGAGAAAGAAATAAAAGGAAAAACACCATAATATGGGGCAAAAAAACGAAGAAACTACGATAATATTAACCAACCTATCCACAAAATATTGTAAAAGGATTCTCTTCGGTTCATGATTAACATTATTTTTGATGCTCTACATTAGCTGTACAAGTGGCTCGGAAATTACTCTTGATGATTAAATTTTCGTAACATTCGTGTCGACGAACAATCGCAGCGTGGAGCCGGAAGCGTCATCACAGCTGTCCCCAACGAACCACGTTGATTGGTTGACATAGGGTTTGAGGCATCGTTCGGGTGTTTCTCGTTCTTCCCGCATGTTCACTGGCGTATTTTTGACTTTATAATATTGGATGGAAGTAACCTCTCCGAAGGGAGTAGGAAAAGGACGATATGTCTTTGAACTATTTGTGTTATTTGTGTAAACACGTTTTTATCGGGTTTTCAGGCCTAAATTAGTGAAGCACAACTTGACTTTCGGATGTCGGACCTATTCGGTTAACACTTTAAAGATCTCTCCGGTATAGAGAAATTCTTGGATATGGCCTTGGTTGTGAGCTATATATATATAGACTGTGAGACTAAATTGCCAAATCTGGTGACCACATCAAACCGGGACCGGACACATTTTCCGACCCTTTTTTCATTATTTTATGAGGGTATTGGATTAAAGTATCAAAGATGACGCCACAGCCCGCAAAGGGTGAAGGTTTCCAGCTTTTACCAACAAATTAAATTTCGCATCCTTTTCGTCAGTTTCAAGGCAACTCTTTCGGCAAAAGGTTTTATTTTTCCGGCTCCGGTTCGGGAACGGTAAACTTACAAGTAGGCCTTGCGACTGTACCTTTCCTGTACCCCCCCCCCTCTCCAACTCCCCTAATGGTTGCCTCAACCAGTCATCTAGCGCATGTATTCTTGCTAACTATCAAGTTTCGATCAAATGGGATTGCTCGTTCGAGAGTCCTGCATGCCACTAGGTCCCCCCCCCCCCCATAAAACTCCACAACTGAAGTCAGATCCGGTACGGGCACATAAATATTAATTCTTGAGCATTCTGCTTAATGAATTTTGTACGGTCCAAGTTTCTTTCCCAATCCCTTGACTGTGACTATACGCACATTACAAAATGCCCGGGTCTCCCCCCTCCGACTCCCCCCTCCAACTTTCTCCCCACGCGATGTGATTCAGACATCACGATCGCTGCATTGTACATGAGGCGAAGGCTGCAAAATGAAAGAAAATAGTGGAACTATTGTAATGGGTTAATTTACAACACGTTGATTTTCAAAAAATCAAAGATATTATATTGGCGTTTATTTTAAGTTGATTTATCATTCTCATGAAATGAAATTAGGAATCTCGAGGTCGCCGGGACGCATCCAGGTGGTGAGCAAAGGGGTTAACTACTTGAGAAGAAGGTAATAAATTGCAGTTTGTTTAAAGTTGATTTATCATGAACACGGAATGAAATTAAGAACCTCGGCGTAAGCGAATATGTTGTTTTTTTTCAGTGTTTTCACCCTTAAGGCATTCGGCTGTTGCTGTTGGGACTCTTCGCCCACTATCCTTACAATTTTGGGGATTCAAAATAGAAGTGAGGGGTGCCTGTTAAACCAGAACTGTGTCCGTTCGCCTGTCTGTCCAATCCGGTAACTCTCGAACAGATTACGGTGGTTTGTTCGAATTTGACATAGGCCGGGTACACAATTGGTTCGTAATAGGTTCCTTATAACTGTTTTAAAGGGGCTTGGAAATCATGGGACAGGACAAGTTTCGGTTCCCCCGAATGGAGAAATTGCGATTTATGATAAAAGTTACCACCTCCAAACTGAGTTCCGAAGTGAGTTCTGGCTAAAACTTGACTTACTGTCACGGAACAGTTAGGGATGGGGGGGGGCTTAGAAATTATGTGACGGGACAAGTTCCAGTAACTCTCAAACGGGTTAAATTACGTTGTTTTTGCGTGGCCTACCAACTCCGGTCCGAAGTGAATTCTAGTTAGTGCTTGATTTACTGTAAGCAACATATAGAGAAGCCCTGGGGAGGGGGGGGGTGCTATCGAATACACTTTATGACTATCTCTCCTTGCCGCTGCGAAATCTCCGGCCTCTCCGGGTATCTAGCGGAAGAAAGGCAGAAGTGGTGTCACAGCTGCTCCCAAAGATCGTCTTGATTGCTTGACACAGGATGTGAGTCGTTGAGTTTGAGTCGTTACGGACGCGCTTACTCCTTCTTCCTGAGGATCACTGGCGTGTTTTGGACTTAGTCATATAGAGTAATAACTCTAGATCGGATTAAAGTATTTTGCCCAAAATTGACGTAACAACTCCTCTGGTACGAAGTGAGGACCAGTAACCAGTTCACAAACAATTATTGCAACGCAACATTTCGCGGTATGGGAGGGGCTTAGAAATCATTGGACAGGACAAGTTCTGCAATTAATTAGAAGCGATGTACTAGGGGTGAAACCGCACACTGAATAAGCACATCATTGTCCTTATTGAGGACACATTGTCACATCAATTAGGAACATTAGTAGTCTCGTCCTCGGATTCAGTTTTGCCCGAGTCCCCTCGGACCAAACTCAACGGAATGGATTAATCATCCGAGGAATTTGATTAGGGATCGGCAGTAAACAACCATCGTAACAAAAGAAATAATACCTACCTGTTTCAATGCACGAAATATGGAATATTTTGTTCAATATCTGGCGTGTTTTGTAGGCATAGGACCGAGTTTGGGCACCCTTGAAATTGCCATTCGTTCTGGTCGACTTCTGACGTTTTGGAAGGGGGAAGGGAGGATTTGGGAGTGGAGAGAATGGCTGAACCGAAGTCGTCAGGGATCGATTATTAGCGCTTATCACTGTCAAATGTTCGGTTGCCATGGTCTTTTGTGCACTAAATTCGTTTTTTTTATTCATGTGGAAAGAATACAAACGATCAGGCGATGAAATAAGTTTTAGCTTCGCGCAGATAATCTTCTTGATGAACTCGATTTGAGTGTAAAAGCCATGCTTCACCTTCCAGATTTTTCACACGGGTCAGTCTGTTTTCGTCTTCAGGCGTGTTCTCGCCGTTCCCCGTGGACTCCTTGGGGATTGGAAGGGAACGGCGAGAATAGAGGGAATCACTCCACCCGGACTCCGCGTACGAAAAACAGCGAGAACACGGGGAATGCCTCGAAAATAGATTTTGTTCGAAAAAAAAATATGCAGTTGACGAAATTTATCTGGATCCACTTTATTTTTGGTTTTGTTTATCCTGATTGCTTTTAATTAATTTTACGTTGCATCACCAGCAAAAAATGATTCCCCTCCGAATTTGATGATAATCGGAGCATTCCCCGTCCGTGGGGACTCGCGAGAATACGGGGAGTGAGTCTTCGGGACAAACAAATACGCGGGGACTCCTCAAGTGGAGTCCTCGACGAACGGCGAGAATACGCCTAAGGTGTCGGAAGGTAAAATGAGGCTGAAAAGTCTGGAAGTCCGATGTGCTGGACAGCCTGTATTGCGGAATCTGAAAGTCTGTCATACGGAGAGCACATTTGAGAAACCCAATAAAAATGCACTGTTTTGGATATAATAAAAAGGAAGAGTGATAGACAGTTGTGGTCGGAAAAAAAGGAAAAAATATGCAAAGGAGAACCTAGGTAACGTCAAAGAACAGAAAAATTATAAAATGTTTCATCGTTTTCGATCGTTTGTTTCGATTTGTTTCCAGATTACACAAAACTCACCTGTTGGCCTACCAATTCTTCAAAAAATTAAAGCAAAATTTGAAAGGCGGATCTATCGGTAGGCCTTGAACTGCTTTCGGCGGGTTTTGCGCTGCTTGACTGGCAAACTCGGCGTAGCCGAAAAAGCGATAAAATTCGTAGGTGAAAAACGAAACAATGGAGAAAGGCGAAGGACGAGGATTTCGGATGCTTAAAATTCCATAAGTGAGCTAGGGATTATATGAACGGCAGGATAAGTAAGAGGCAGTCAAGGAAAAGATTTCATTCCGCATTCGGACTTCAGCTACACAAGTTCAGTTATAACCGCGTCGGGGTTCTCAATCAAGGACTTCATTATGTGTAGAAACAGCTTATTGAGGGATGTAAACGAAAATCGGCAACGTTTTCTTAGGAGTGTGGGGCTAAGCTTGTGCTTCAACAGACGGAGGACAATGTAAACACACTATTGATGACTAACTCTACATGTCCATGGAAACCGTCGTGCTCAATCGGAAGAGCCGAAAGCGTCACCACAGCTGTCCCGAGCGAACGCCATTTATTAAGTGACACAGGATTTTAGTCATCATTCGGGTTCTTCCCGAGGTCGGCTGGCGTGTTATTTTACTCGGTCATATGGATAGAGTATAAATAATACTTACTACTGTCCATTCGTTGCGTTATCCTTTTACTGTCTTTCACTGGCATTTTCCATCGACACGAGGGTATCCAATCTGCTCAACTACTTTTCTACTTTGATCACATAGAGAACCACTTGGATCTCTCATTGATGCTCTACAGGTCTAGGCACCAAGCGGGATGGTCTTAGGTTGGAAATGCCATCGTTTCTCCTTCTCGCGGGCTATTGATGCTTCGAATGCTTGGGAATCTCAAGAAGGATCTCCGAAAAGCAGGAAACGGAGAAGCGGAGTGGGTTCAGAAACTCCCATCGGGAGTCAGACGTTTTTCCGTTTTGGCTTCAGTTGGCTTTGTACCATGGTCAGCGCTTCAAGCAGATTATTAATTGTATTCCTTGAATACAAAAAAGTTAATAATCCGTGAATAATAATAAATAAAAAAGTTAATTTTTTTTTAAATAATAAACCACCGAAAGTTACGCAGTACCCCTCGGTTTAAAAAGTGGGGGCTTCTCTTTTCTTGCGGATCTCTTGCACCTGTTGATACTACTATTCGTGTCGACGAAGAATTGTCGCGTGCCTAGCGAAGAACCGGAACCTCACCATAACAAACGTTGTTGGTTGGTTGAGATAAGATTTGAGTCAACGAAGATTCGTTTGTGTAGCGTTTCTATATATTATCGCCCTTGCTGAGGGTGATAGCGGAAAAATTTGGCCTGCGGGTAGCATGAGAGGCTGATATCGCCTTGTCACAGGGCGATAACCAGCGGACGATAACAGTTGTCAGCGGGCGATAACAGTTTTCAGCGGGCGATAACAGTTGTCGCAGGGCGATAACAGTTGTCGCAGGGCGATAATAGTTGTTTTTATCGCCCTCTGGAACTTTTTTCTTTTAACATCAGGGCAATACCAGAAAATTTTGGCACTGGGTAGGATAGGACTGATATCATGGGACTGCACGGTGTACTGGTGTTATTTGTTCTTCCCTATAGGATCACCGGCGTTTCAAATTGGGTATTCTGCTATGCTTACCCCCTCGCACGCAAGATTGAAATTTGATCCGCCGTTTGTTGATTCAGGACTTACTATTGACAATGGAAAGTCTGTCCTCGAAAATATCTCCTCCGATTGGCCGTTTACCTGTCCGCCACCACATTCGCTTAGTTCTTGTTAGTGATTAAACTTCTTTGAAACTGTATGTGTTTTTTCTTGTTATGGCACTTGCCCTTCGGCCAAGTGCCATATAGCGATCGCAATTTCTGTCGGTCTGTCGGTCGGTCGGTCGGTCGGTCTGTCCGGGTTTTGCTAGTTCGGGCACTTCCACATAGGCTAGGACGATGAAACTTGGCAGGCATATCAGGGACCCCAATTGATTAATATGGAAATAGTCACTTTCCCAATCCGAACATCGTGGGGGGAGGGAGGGGACCCGGAATCCGGAATTTAGTGGCATGCATAACTTTCGAACGGGTGATCAGATCTTTATGAAACTTGATACTTGGAAAGACGTCATGCTTCAGATGTCCCATATCAAGTCCGGACCGAATCCGATGAATGTGGGGGGGAGTCGGAGGGGGGAACCGGAAATCATGTTAAACGCATAGAGTAGAGCGATCGGGATGAAACTTGGTGGGAGGAACAAGCACAACCCCTAGGTACATCATTGACAGAACCGGACCGGATTAGTGCACTGTGGGGGGAGTTGGAGGGAGGTTCCGGAATTCCGGTCATACGGAGTTAAGATACTTCCAGGTGGGCTAGGACAATGAAACTTGGCAAGCAAATCAGGGACGCGACCAGATTAACCTGGGAATAGTCAGCGTCCCGATCTGACCATCGTGGGGGGAGTGGAGGGAGGGGGAATCCGGAATCTTGAGGTATGTATAACTTCCGAACGGGTGATCGGATCATAATGAAACTTGATATGTAGAAAGACCACATGTCTCGGATGTCCCATTTCAAGTCCGGACCGGATCCGATGAAGCTGGGGGGGTCGGAGGGGGGGGGGTCCGGAAACCTTGTGACATGCTTGGAGTGGAGCGATCGGAATGAAACTTGGTGGGAAGAACAAGCACAAGCCCTATGTACATCAGTGACAGAACCGGACCGGATTCGGGCATTGTGGGGGAGTTAGGGGGGTCCGGAATTCCGGTGATCGCAAGTTCAGGTACTTCCAGACATGCTAGGACGATGAAACTTGGCTTGAAAATTAGAGACTTGACATGATTGGCTTAGAAATTGTTAGTTCCCAGATCCGACCATCCCTTAAAGTACTAATGCTAACCGCAAAGTACAAAAAATATTTTAAAGCAAAATATACATTTTCGTTATCCGTATGAGCCCATGATCATTTTTGCCTCAAGGGTTTTGCTTACAAACAAACAATACTTTTTAGTAAAATATACATTTTCGTGCTCCTGGTGATCATCTTTTTTGCTTCAAGAGTTTTGACTACAGATGATTTTCTAGCGCCCTTAAAGTGCGCACAGCCAAATGCATTGTCAAACGATACAGTCTCGTGATTTCCAAGGACCCGTGATCATTCTTATCTCAAGGGTTTTGCTTACAAATGATCAAAACAAACCCACGAATTGTCGAATTCCTACTTTCATCCTCTGACCCAGCCTTGCAAGTGCCATATGAGCTTCCAGCTCTTGTTTTTGTTAGTATTTCTCATTTTTCTCGAAATTGAGTCATTACCAGTGCCCTATCCGCAGCTGTGCCCTGCATCTCTGGTAAAAATTTCAGCCAAATCGGAGCGATCCCTACGACCCCTTTTCATTCTGGAAATTTCAGGCCCCTCCCGGCTAAGTCAAGGGGTTGCGCACTGGCCGATTTTGTGTACACCATGAGGCAGAGGCAGATGAGGTACGTGAGGCCGACATGAGGCACGTGAGGCAGGCATGAGGCAGACACGATGAAAACACAACTTTACGTAGAACGTGTCACCAGAACGGGCGATGAGGCACGTGAGGCAAGCATGAGGCACGTGAGGCAGGCATGAGGCAGGCATGAGGCACGTGAGGCAGGCATGAGGCACGTGAGGCAGGCATGAGGCAGAAACGATGAAAACACAACTTTACGTAGAACGTGTCACCAGAACGGGCGATGAGGCACGTGAGGCATGCATGAGGCACGTAAGGCAGGCATGAGGCACGTGAGGCAGGCATGAGGCACATGAGGCAGGCATGAGGCACGTGAGGCAGGCATGAGGCATGTGAGACAGGCATTAGGCACGTGAGGCAGGCATGAGGCAGGGACCTTGTACACCATGAGGCACCATTGCGTAACCCCTCGTGCTAAGTGGAAGGTTCTATTTTGGGGTTGTCGGCGAAACATCCCCGATCGAAACGTCCCCTACGAAACATCCCCATCGTAAAACGTGCCCATGACAAAACGTCCCCGTGGCGAAATGTCTCCATGACAAAACGTCCCCGTGGCTAAACGTCCCCACCCGAAACGTCTTCAGTATAAAGTCCCCATTGCATCACGGGAATACCACATCACGGGAAGAAGGTATTAAAATTACCGAGGTATACAGTGTTTTCCCGAGCAATACGAGCTTCACTAAACAAGATCCTAAACTTCCCATACCATTTTATCCATTCCCCTTGTTTGACTTTTTTTTAAGCCAGATCAGCTTCCGGGGCGAATTGGTAAAAAATACCGTTTAAATTACCCGGAACTAGCCTGTTGCTGATCAGTTGCGAGCCGAGCGCAAGGCGTATTACAGTGTATACTTTTGGGAAACGGTGCTCAGGCAACTGTTCCATGTCCGCTGTTTCCTGCCTATAAAGAATGTTCCCAAATATGTAATGCAAACTCTGAAGTTGTTTTACCTCGATCATGCGCCTGGGGACCAACGCGAAATTAAAAATCTCGGGGACTTTTCGCCAAGGGAACGTTTGGCGATGGGGAAGTTTTCCATGGTGACATTTTGTCGTGGGGACGTTTCGCTGTCATGGAGACGTTTCGCAAAGGAGAAGTTTTGCCACGGGAAGTTTCGCCAGGGGACGTCTCACTGGAGACGTTTTGCCATGGGGACGTTTCGTCCGTAATTCTTTTGTTGACCTCATTGTTCCCGAATGTGAGCGTTCAATTCATCCCGTTTGAGTGTGTCGTCAAAGAAGAAAGGGTAAACCGAACGCGGCTCAGGTCAGGTTAACACCAAATTTCCCCCCCCCCCCCCCAATAAGATTCGCTCCCCCATGACGAAACTTTCCTATGACAAAACGTCTAAGCAAAACGTCCCCGTTGGAAACGTCTCGAAACATCGATTTAGCAGTTAGCCTTCTTCAGGCGCATGATCGTGGTAAAACAACTTCGAGGTCGACTGTGCCCATGCTGCAGGGCATGGTGCCCCAACGGCAGACCCGCGGTGACTTATGTTCCATCTGCAGGTGACAACAGCCTCTTCGAAAGCTTGCTGTTTATTCTGGACACGATCTGCTGGAAGAAGCAGACGATTTTAGAATTTAGAAAAGTCAAATGGCATGAATACAACTAATTGACGATGTAGTCCTGATTTGTATGTCGTAGCTCGTAATCTAGCCCAATCTAGCCCTCTTGTTTGTGTATTTTCTTTTTATGAATAAGCCACCACTGTTAATACAGTCAGTACAGTAGAGGTATGCTTATTATGTGAATGTTTGTTGACTTCAGATTTTACCATTTTCATGCACTTGCTGTGTCTAAAGCTCACTGTCAGTTAGCCAAAGTAGGTAAGAAGGGCTGCTGAAAACACCTGTACAGGCGTTTTGGATCTTCAACAGTCTATTACACTAGCCCCTTTTCAGGCACGGTGCTCAGTCAAGATAGGGTAGCCAGTAAATTTTTTTTTAATCAAACCTGAGCTGTTGAAGATCAGAATGTGATTCTCCTATCTTTCAGCTTTGATTTGAGGCCAAAATCACCTCTCTATCTTGCCTCTAAGCATCTTAAATCTTCTTTAGAAAACAGTATTTTACATAAAAAAATGCCTATGTCCATCCATTGACTTTAGGGTTTTGTCCCTCTAGTGGCCAGCTTGGAACTATGTGCTTCAATGAAATTCTATGAAACTGGGTATTTTGAGCTGGTTTTGAGTGCATGGGGAGCCCCAGCAAGTGAGTTAGATGAGAGAATATGAATAAGATCATTAAGGTTATAGTCCAATGGACCTATTGCTGCTATAGGCTGCTGACTTTCCTCCTTAGTATCAACAAATTATTGTAGGCAAGTTCAGCTACTTTTTTTTACATCTAAATTTACATTGAATATTAAGAAATAATATTAAATAGCTAGGACATCTTACTGATGGCCTTACAAAACAGACAATTTTGTCCTGAATGCAATGGTATTTTCAAAATATTTTTTGAAGGTGTTTTAGATAGGTAAAACTGATCAGTAAAATTCACAGCAATTCCTGCATTAATTACAAAAAATTGCCAATTTTTGCCACTAGGTGTTTTTGTGGCCACCCTAGTCAAGACCAAGTTTGAGTCAAACGTCTAGCTAGCACCTGGCTGGCACCTGGCTAGCACCATGCCTGGGTGCTGGACGTTCAAGCACTGTACCTTGGATTTCATGTATGGTGCATGGATTCCAGTATACAGTGCATGCATGAAAAACACAGTTTCTGTGAGGTTTTTCATCTCCCTGATCAGTCGCGTCCTTTTCAGCTTTTGTTTTTGTTATGAAAAATATGATAAAAGGATTGTCTTTGAATCTTTGATTTCCCTAATTCATGGTAGTAATTTCAGCCCTGTCCGAGCTGGTGCTCAGTTGTGATGACAGAAACTGTGTTTTTCATGCATGCACTGTATACTGAAATCCATGCACTATACATGAAATCAAAGGTACAGTGCTTGAACGTCTAGCACCAAGGCATGGTGCTAGACGTTTGAGCACCATGCCTGAAAAGGGGCTAGTGTACTAGACTGATCTTCAATCTACCATTTAGCCCAAAACTGCAGTCACATTAAAGTAACTGTTCACATAAAGCATACCTCTACTGTTAGTGTAGAGTAGGCCTTGTTGTTGGTCACTAACATTGTGCCTACTACATTAGCCTACCTACAGAGGAGGAGGAGGGGTATCCAACCTCAAATCTGTACAACCATAAACCCAGCATTGCCAAGTGTGACACCTTCGGTGTTTTGACACTTTTTGCCTCTGGCCTCTGGGTGACACCTGCTTGACAATTTTCTCTGAAAATTACACCTTTTTATACAAATGACATTTATTATGTCAGAAAAAGCACCTTTTCATTTACCTTACTAAATTTACAGATTAATGCTAAAAAAACATGTAATTTTTCAGATATCTTCCTACAAATTCAGAATAACTACCAGTTATTCGTATTTTGTGGATTATGCAGTGCAGGGGAATGCACAAAACAAAAATCGAGGTGTAAAAAAGTACCTTTTTGTCAGGAATTTTGACACCTTTATGAGTAGAGCTCTTGGCAACTCTGCACAAACCTGGTGTAAAGAGGTTGAAAGGAAATATCATTGCAGTGTTTCCTTCTTGACAGTCCTAACTGTCAAGAAGGAAACCCTGAATGGCTTAGGACCTGTTGTCGGCTGCACAGAAGTTTCCTTGTAAGATTTTCAGGCCTGTAGTTTGAGGCTATATAAATTCTAGGTTGGTTAGGTAAAATTCTATGTAAATTCACCTGTACAATATCTATGTACACTCCTACAGTTGTGCCAGGTGTGGTTCTTTGACTTTGATAGCGTAATTTAGCTTGCATCGGGTTTGTATCAGGTTTTATCAGGCTGTATGTCGCTGCACCTTGCTCCACGAGCTCGCTGAAACTTTAATGTGTTGTGCCAGTGATGTCAGTTACAGTGTTTCCTTCCAAGGCTAGCCACAGCTCAAAAACATAAGCAGCTTTTAGGTCTTGTCTGGCTCTTGTTTACATGTGTAAAGAAGACCATGCAGCTTATAACACCATCTATTTCTTTTTTGAAGCTGCACATAATCTTGCAAAAAGCCAAAGAACCATATAAAGTAGAAAATAGGCTAAAAAATCATGCTAGTAGATAGGACTTTCGAATATAAAACATATCACGGGCCCTTTGTCCACATATTATTTCCTTTAGAATGTAACATTTAGCAAGACACTTTTTTAGAACTTAAGTGGCTCCTAAGTAAGAAAATAGCAGCCATATAAATGGCAAGTTGATGGAAAATGAATTTAAAATAAATGGCCATGTAAACTAATGAAACAAAGTCTAAAGAGTTGCCGTAAAAGATAAACTGAAGGTTTAATTTGGGACTTTAAGATCAACCCTCTTTTAGCCTGCAAGACAAGTTGGAACAACTCAGAATCATTTACATGCTGACTTTTGCCGACTAGATAGTATTCAACTGAGACAACTTCCTGAAACACAACATGTGGAAGTGCCAGAGATGTGGAAAAGCAGTATATTTTGGTAAGTTACAATTAGGCTAGCCAATAGAAGGGAGCTTCTTGAGAAGGGAGATTTATTATGGTTCGCAGATATCCATTGAACAGTTTTTACCACTGGTCACGCCACAGTCAGTAACCCACATTGCCTTTTTTTTGTTCCCACAAACAGGCTGTGGTGGCTCAAAAAGGGTGTTTCCACGATTGTTTGAGTTGACCACAAGTCAAGTTTTTTGTAGCTCCCTCAGAGGCTCGATTATTTTGCAGCAAATTTGGGACCAAATAATATGAGTTATTTTGTTAAGTAGATAGACACAAGAATCAGAATCTTTTTAGTACAGTTCAAAAAGTTGAGATTTTCTTTTCAGGCATTTGAAAAATTGCAAAAAAATAGACAGAATGACTTTTCCACGAGTTTGAGCTTGTGGTTCAGGTCCCCCCCCCCTGCGACAGCCCTGCGATACCTCCCATACTCCCCCCTGCGAATCCCCCGGCACAAGAAAAACCCTGGGTACCACACCTCCAGCCAACCCCCCCCCAAATGCTAATATATAGGAAAATGCAGTTTTGACCGCGATCACTTAGGATGTTCCCTAGACACGTGAGTTAAATGTCACGTGCCGGCGGCTCCCTGGCCGCTCGCCCATATTAAGTATATTGCATTTTGTCAACACTGTGCCGGGGGGGGGGGGGGGGTTAACCGGAAAGCGTGTCGAACACACTTCTGGATCCGTGACAAACACTCAGAAGTGTGTGGGACGTGGCCTTTGGCAATATACAAACAAGAAAAATGACTGTTACATGACTTGATTTCGTTGACAGTTTTATTGTTAAAAGTATTACAAAGGGCCGTGGTGGCCGACCACCCCAGAGCGATTCTCCAAGCCAACCCTCCTTTCCCAGGGGCGTTATTTGGGGGGGGGGGGCTTTTCATTCATATGTTGTTAACGATTTAAGTATTCTGTAAACTCGCCTATGTAGCCTAAGATTTTCGAAGGAAGCTTGAACATGTAATTCTGTTCTAGCGGAACGCAGGCAATCGATGGGTTACGACTGGCATCCTCAGTGCTTGCAGTGTGCTGAATGTGCCAAAGTCTTACTACCTGGACAACATGCGGAGGTAACGTTCTTTCTATTTCTTGCTAGTCTGGTTCAGCTCTGTCCTGTTATACTGTGCTTCTCTCTCTCTCCCTCGTACTTCCATTTGTATTACATCGGTTATGTTTATAAATAAAACCATCACCGGCAACTATCTAGTCCTATAAGGCTCTGCTGTAATTCCTGGGTGGAGGGGTGATCTCTCGGTAGGATTTTATGTTCTGGGGGAACCGTTCACGGTAGCGGTTATTGTTCCCCTCGACCCGGCGTTGTAGTATATGGTTGCAGTTTTGCAGGATCTGGTTGTCTGCAGAACGTCTACTGCCAAAACGTCTCGTAACAGAACATCCCCGAAAGAATTCCCCGTGAAAAAACGTCCCGGTGTAAAAACGTTCCCGGTAAAAACATCCCTAACCAAATCTTCCCCGTCTAAAACTTCCCCGTTCATAAAAGCCGGCTAAAACAGAATGCTATAATATATAAAGTATGCCAGAATTCACCAATGTAAAAACTTCGAAGGTATTTTACCTAGAGATTGTGCCTGAAACCGAGTCGATTACAAGATCTATGCAGTGATTTCTCCATTGGGACATTTTTTCATGAGTAACTTTTTTTCTGGGCCGTGTCCCTGGGGACGTTTTTTCTCGGGGTTTGGCAGCTGAATCAAGATATGAGAGAATTGTGAAATCCGCTGAAACTTTCGTTCCGCAGCTACGACATCATAAGGCGCAAAACATCAATCAGCCATTTCTAACAATAATTAAATATTCTTGTTCAGTTACTTGCTGTGATTGTATCTTTTACGTCAGCCATTGCTGGGGTAGTATAACGAAAAATCAGTTTCAAGCGTATAATGAATCCCTCACTACTCACAGCAATGTTTGTATCCAATTGGTCAAGGCTAAAAAAGATAAAAACTGACGTCAAATTCTTATAAAGTTACTCAGACCTCGTAGGCGAAAGCATGTATTTTCTGAGGGCAAGTGGACATATTGATATTATCAGTAAGTTTTTAATAGAGTGTCATTTCCGAACCACCCGCTATTGCGGCCGCTGTAGCCCCTTCCGGTTTTCACCGTTTTTTGCGGAGCTCGTGAACCATGATAGGTGTTAAGTTGAAATACTCTATATGACCAAGTCCAAAACACGCCAGTGATCCTCAGGAAGAAGGAGTAAACGTCTCCGTGACGACTAAAACTCAACAGCTCAAATCCGGTGTCAAACAATCACGGCGATCTTTTGGAGCAGCTGTGATACCCGAGGTGATACCGCGTCTGGCTCTTCCACCGGCGATTTTGTTTCGGCAAGGAGAGATAGTCATCAAGAGTATTTGGCACACTTGTTGACTTTGGGATCTAGATAGTGCCTCACAGATTACAAACCCGTCTGTTTTCAGCCTCGCAGGCCTTGGTTGTGAGGAGAAACACGGACAACTTTCATGGTGTTTCTGACCAGTAAGATCCTTGGAAGCAACAAGTAATGGCCCGAGAAGAGTCAAACGTCAGGGAGAATGTAAAAACAGTGTGATGCTGTTACGGTGTATTAGTAGTGCTAGGTTAGCAGACAAGCTTTTAGCTTACCGTTTTTTGGAAATAATAAATAAATGAATAAAAATGACAAGGAAGTTCGAGATCTTGCAAATGAGAATGTATTGAACGATTAAGAACGTAGAAAAGGGACGCAAAATAGGTAAGACAGGCTCTTTAAGATGGAAGGAAGGAATGCACGTTACGCTAATGTTATTATTCTTTTTAGCATAAAGGCGTCCCGTACTGTCATATCCCGTGCTACGCAGCCTTGTTTGGACCACAGCTGTTTGGCCATGGAACACGAGTAGAATCTCATTCTTCGTTCGGAAAAGCCGAAAGCAAAACTTACGGAGGAGTTTCAAGGTTTGTTATTTTTTCGGAGAGCCATCTGGAGCCCCTCTTTAATAAGCCAAATCTTGGTTCCGATGGTTGCGGCCACCGGGAGATTATTACCGGCTAACCTGGATGGGGTTTTTCAAGTCTAGATCATAGCTGCGGTCGTAAGGCAAAAATCAATAATTGAAACGACCCTGTATAACCCATTTTTATTCCCCATCACGCAATGCACCCACAGGCAATTTATCTACCCCCTTTCTTTACCCTCCCCTCACACACCCATTTGTATTTATTTATATGTTTTGAAGGATGAACACCATTAGGGTTAAGCAATCTTTTCAGATTGAATTTACCATCCCAGTCGGTTTGGTTGGACTGGATAACTTAGAAGCCTCGCACAGCGCTCCGCGCTGTGCTCCCCAGATCATAGCTGCGGTCTTTGTCGCCGGTATAAGCGCTGGTGGCCTCTGGTTTTGTGCGCACCGTCGTTATAACGAAAAGTCATGCGAAAGAGAAAAGGAGGGTTTTCGCGAGATCTCGGATTCACTTTCCGGCGAGCGAAGCGTATCGCGAAAACTGTGGGAAAGCGATTCCTGAAATAACTTTCCACTTTCCCGCTGGACTGATCGCGAAAACGTATGGAAAGCTGATATCGCCGGCAAAGTGTTGAACTACAAACTTTTCGAATAAATATGGTTCACTTAACGGTTCTTTTGATTCTCATATATTCCATCGAAGTCAACTTAATGACGCTTGTCATTTTTCTTTATTTATTAGTGATACTTGCACTGTTTTTTTCCACACCTTTGAAATTCCCGCCGAAACATTTAACTTTCCGCGGAGCTTTCCACTAACCTCGTAGAATCACTTTCCGGCTTTCCACTAACCTCGTAGAATCACTTTCCGGGAAAACTGCTTCGGTTTCCAAAGCGCGAAAACCGGTGTGGAAAGTTCGGCAACTTTCCGAAGTAGCGCGAAAACCACTGGAAAGTGATTCCGACTTTGCTTTCCAGCTCGCGAAAACCCTCCTAAAGTCGCTGCTAGCCTACCATGCCTTCTACAATGAAAAAAAAAATGAAGCTTCTCACTGATCTTATCTTAAAAAAGAGATGTCGGCAGACTTTGAAACTTTCGGCGAAGTTTGCACTGCTTGACTTGCAAACTTGGCTCGACTGAAAAAGTGCTATATAGGTGAAAAACGAAACAATGGCGACGGATACCTGGAGCTTGTAATAACATAAGGGAGCTACGAGGGTTCCTTTAACGAATCTCACTTAACTTTTCTTATTTCAGGTCTGAACTGGAGTGTAAGGTGAAGGCGTACAACCAGTATTTTGAGAACAAAAACGGCGAGCTAAGGTCAAGAGAGGTCAGTCGGGTTTTACTTGATTTGCTCATCCCACGTCATCCAGTATCTTTCAGCCGCGTCTCCGTGTCGTATCTGGTACTAGAGATAGTTTAATGTATTCATGTCAGGTTTCCGTATCTACGCTCACCAAACATCAACATCATTTGCTTCCAGATTCCTGACCCGGAATTTTTTCGAAGGGAAGACTGACTCGATTCCGTGTAGGAAGCAAATTGTGCGAATGTAAGAATTTATTGTCTGAAAAAGAGGGGAGCCCATACAAATAATGAATGGGCAACTGACGCGGCCCATTTAAGCATCACCCGCTAGTCCACCAAACGGGGAAGTAACGTGACTGAAATCTGTTGGGCGTTGAGTGATGTTCTAACGACGCCGATAATAGCATGGGCTTAAAGTACAACACAGAAGTGTCGCCATCATCGTCTGCACAGTGGTGAACCTTATCTATCTATCCGTCATTTCAAAAAGAAAAGGACGGAGTACAAAAACGAAAAGAAAAGCAAAGCAAAAGAGAAACATAACACTTTCATAGAAAAAAAAATCAACAAATACAAACTGAAAACTCTAACAAACTGAACACGATTACATACATGTACACTTAGACTCTGAGAATTTTGCTCCAGGGGTGGGACTTGATTTTTGAGTTGTACTTGTTAATCAGGTTAGAAATAGCAAGCTCAGGGTCTCTCATGTTATAGAAAGGAACTTCGACACAAGCTGCTTATGCTACGCTTATGAACGCCTTATCAAACGCCCTCTTGTAATACACAAGGGCCCTTCTACTATCTATCCATAAGGTAGACTGACCCCCCTTCGACCCGAGAAGAGCGATTCTGATGTTCCCGTGGATCCGATTTCGGTAAGGCAAATTGAAAACCTGCTTCGTGCAAGAATTTATGGAAAGCCCTTACGGCTTCAAATTTCCAAAATCATTTTCCAATCTCGTCGTGTATTCGCTTACTAGCGTAATTCGCTTCGATTTCTAAAACTAGTCTAGTGACAAATAGCTGTGGAAAATGAAGCGAGTTTTAGCCGAAGGCGCAAAAACAACTTGAGAATGATCCGTCGGAGCTTTCCAGACCGCCAGAATCGCCCCGTGGTCATGTCCACTGCATGGTTTGGCGCTGAATGCCTCCTCTTTTGGTCGTAAGGAATAAAGTACTTGTACCATGTTGTTTTGTTGTGAGTAGTTTGACCTTTGCACATATAATAAAAAGCGTAATAGCTTCATTTGTGCAACACATTTATTTGTTTTAATTACACACTTCCCGCTGTTCAAAGTTTTTTTTTTCAGGTCAATGGTCGTCTAGTTCTTGAAGGGGTATTGAAAGTCTACTGGGGTGTACAGCAGACGATATACTTAAAAGAAGACGACGACGAAAGTCTAACACAGTCGGTTCAGCGACGAAATTACAGACGAGCCGTGTCAACCGCGCTAGACTTCGATGTGAGTATTTGTAATTTCTTCTTATTCGGTGTGCCCTTCTACCGTTAGTACCTACAGGGTTGTCCAGAGTTGCCGCGACAACTCCACAGGGTTGAGCATCATGGCTAATTTTTGGGGTAAAAAACAGCGGTAGATTTCGACGTGAGCATTTGTAATTTCTACTGACTGTGTGTGCCTTCACGGATAACCCTACCACGACAACCCGATAAGGTTGGGCAAGTAATTTTTCGGCCAAATAATGCATATCAGTCCTAGTAGTTTTTTCTAAAGATATTTCTTTAAAATGAATGAATGAATTTAATCCCAAAAAAGCCCAAGGGCCATGGCGGGAAACATAAACAATAACAAAATATCATACACTCCAAAACAAACCAAAAATCAACTTCTATAAAAATAGTTCACGGTGGGTCATAGCTATCTTCAGGAATCTACTCCAAAACAATAACAAAAATCAACTTCTATAAAAATAGTTCACGGTGGGTCATAGCTATCTTCAGGAATCTACCCAGCCTTCGGAGATCACCAAAACACTTACTTCCCATAATCGAAACCAATTCCCTTTCCTCCCAAACCTCCCGGCCAAACACTTCCTTTCTTAATCCTTTCGACTCCTCGCAATAACATAATAAATGTACCGCATCGTCCCCCTCAATACCACACATTGGACAAAAATAAGGAACAGTACCTTTCCTGTCTCTACCAATATACTTTCTCCGCATCCCCACTGGAAGAGCGTCCGCCCTAAGACTCACCATCCACCTCAGTCACGCAGATAGTTATTCCCTATAAATTACAGAACCAACAGCATTTGCTACTGTAGTTGAACTATAGCCGACATCGTATCGTCTTTGAGTGAAGTGTGCGTCGTCAGTGTCGTAGCAAGATGTGAAAGTCGATTGGCATTCGAGAAGCGTATGCTACAGTTAGAGACACACAAAATTACACCCCCTCTTGATCTTCGTTCAGAGATGGGCGAATCCGAGCATGAAGGAGTTCGAATCCGAATACAAGGCTGGGTTATGGAGACGAATCCACCATTTCATGCTGAGCATTCGGATCAGGCCTTCGGACAAATATATAAGCGGGTTGTATTTTAGAAATCAAAAGTAGAACAAAGGCACGGATGCCTAATGCAAATTAGACGGTTAATTGCCTTGCCAGTGAACCATCTCTTTTTTGGGTAAAAGAGCTTCCACTGAAGTGGGGATCAGGTTGCCTAAGCAGGATGTGTAAAAACTGTGAAAGCGGAAACTAGCTTTGGTATACTTAGTCGCCGGGCTTTCATGGGACAACTTAAGCAGTACAACAAACCTTTTGCCTGAAATTGAGTACACGCACCAGTGAGCATCAGCGGAGTCTTCCTTTCAGCGCAGTCTTCCTTCATTTGCGAGTGCAAATGATATGACGTATTCGTGTAGGGTTTTCCCGTTTGAGCAACACGGCCGGAAACCAAATCCGGAATTTTCTTCGTGGTAAGAATCCGAGATCGGCCCTCGAAAACCCTCGGATTCCCGTCTTGAAGACCTAGTGGTGGGAGGGGGAGGTTGGAATAATGGGCGTTTGTCCACTTGAGTGTTCTTATGATTCGAAGCCCTGAGGCTGACTAATCTTGGTAGCGTCGACCGGTGGGGTAGCTACTCAACTCTTCGAAGACGTATAGAGATCGTAGTCTTTCGTTTGGTGGTTCGATTTAACCTCGTATATTAATCTTTGGGTTCACAAAATATCGAAGGTATTCCAATTGGTTTGGCTTGGCTTCACTCTAATTATCGTCTCGATATCATCTCGATCACATCTGCTTCAAAAAACACTCTCCAGTTCCTGCTTCTCCGCTACCACAATTCCGTCGGTTTTGCACACATCTGTTACAGGGCAGAAACCTCAGCATTCTGGATGCTTAACCAAAATCTACGTTTCCAAGGGGAAATAAAAATTCTTTTACGTAAATTATATTGCCGAACTAAGAATAAGATCACCTCTGATAATTAATTATTAATGACCAACCCAATGTCACAAGGTGCATAATTTTTTCCGACTGTATTGCAGGAGCAGTGCCCTTGAGAATCGTGGCTCAAAAAGGTCGAAAAGCCTCGGGTCTTTTGGCATGCACGAACGCTTGTGCGGAAGTGTATAATTTGCTTCTTTTTTTCTTTGTTGTATTTCACTCGCCAATCCGGCGGGAGTTTATAAAATAATAATGATTGTTTGGTTTTTTTCAAGCCTGCCGACTACTGGGACTTACCCCAGTCAGAAAGTGACGACGAAGAAGAGTCTTCCACCCCTGTCATATCACGAGCGACATCTGCCGAAGAAAACAACAACGCCAACCGCTCTGACGCGGTTGATCGACTGAACTGTAACTCAAACTCGCCCATTTTGAGGCGCCCTGGAACAATCAGTGAAAATGCTCTCCCGAACAGTGAACTATCGGATATAGATGAGATTAATCAAAACGGGAGCATAACAAACACCCCGACCTCTTCGGATGCCAACGGATTCGCCACTCCGCCGAACGTTCGCCGGCTAAGTCTAAGCTCTGGTCAGTCGCGGGGGAGTAGTGCCATAAGGCGTCAGCCTGGTCGTCGGTTCGACAAGGCCAAGCTCAAACGTCGCTGCTCGATAAACGGCCATTTTTATAATAGAGCTACCTCAGTATTCACTCCACCACATGGGAGTCTGATGAGTTTGTGGATTACGTCTTTAGTTTCAACTCAGGAGGTGTTGAATATGCTCCTAGAGAAGTACAAGATTGAAAGTCAGCTGTCGGCATTCGCTTTGTATGTTGTCAGGGAGAATGGAGGTGAGTTCGCCTAGATTTATTTGTATCCCTTCAAATGGGGGGGGGGGGGGGGTACAGTACGCCATAATGCAGTGACTTTGCTCAATTAACAATATTGTTAAGAGAATAGTTGCGTTTTTGCTGAGACCACGCTAGGTTAATTGGATTCCTATTTACACACTTCCTATTACGCGACCCCTCTTGCCTATTTTGCCTTTTGTAATATACCTAGCTCCCACACTCTGAAAGCACACTACCGATTACGCGAAAACCTTAACCCCTCTTGCTCATTCTGCCTTTTGTGATACACCTAGCTCCCTTGTGGAACTATAAGCTTCCAAAATCCCCCCTTCTCCATTGTTCGTTTTGTGTCGAGTTTTGCCGGTAAGACAGCGCAAAGTTTACCAGAATCTTCAACGTCCGCTGACAACTCTTTCACACAGAAGGATATGAGAATCTTCTATTTTTTACTTTTGTTTGCTTAGTTTTCCCACTTTTGTTTGCTTAGTTTTCCCACTTTTAACCAAGGAGCGTTCACTTTTCAAATTTTTGCGCCCAGACGCCGGCCGCGTTGAAGAGCAGGAAGGCTAGGTAGGATCGACAAGCGCTAACAAGAAAGTCGCTAAATTCCGGTGAAAAGTAACGGCGTTTCCGAAAAAAAAAAAAATCTGAACTATTTCACAGTGAAAAGATCATTTCTAGTAAGAGTTGTGCTTTTTCTGATATCGCCATCAAGCGTTGTCCCTGATTGGTCCGCAACTGTAGCTGCACCAGTCAAAAATTACGCAAGAGGCGGGGCTTGATTGCGAAAAGAGTGGGCTGTCCATGAGAAGAGAAATTTGGCTAGAAAGAAAAGCATGTAAATAACTGTGTTAGGAGAATTGAAAATAGGTGGACTGGTGATGGCGCTTAGGAAAATAATGAAATAGTGTCAGGTTTCAGTTATGCTTTAATGCATTTATATTAATATTATACTGTACCAACTACAGTTTCTTATTCTTAGAGGCCCGCCGTCTTCGGGATGACGAGAACCCGCTCATCGTCCGTATACTACTTGGACCACATGAAGATGCGGCCAAACTGTACCTCATGGATAGTAATACGACGTCAGAAGTTAGTTCAGCAGTCGCTCAGTATTTGAACTTGAGCCTGGTCGAATGTCGATCCATACTCGCCAGGTTCGCTGAAGAAGAGGAGCGGGAGGTTAAGGAAATAAAGTACAGGTATGAGGCTACCTTGAATAGACTTGGGTATGTCATGACATGTCCCCAAGTGCTCATGAGGCGGGGCAAAGATAAGTTTGTGAAATCAAGAAAAAACGTGTAGGTATAAACCAAACCAAAGGCAATTATTCACTACCGGAACCGTGGAATGGTATCATCAGTGAAAGAAAATTAAAACCGCCAGCCCTTCTCCATAGATTCAGTCAGAATGCGAAAAAATATCTACCATTTCAACGACCCAACTGAGCAGCAGAAAGAGCATTCATGTCTAAAATGAAATCTCAGCACCAATTTGAACTCGAGCAATTCGTACGAAGAAAGTCACCAAAAGCCGACACTAGTAGCTAGAATCTTAATTTATTTTAGTACAGGTTCACTTTTCTAGCTTTGAGCCTGAGAGGACGCAGAGCAAAATAACATTAAGGAGTAGCGCCAAGACCTGTGCTTTCCATGCTTCGCAAACGGGCCTTACTCGTAGCGCCACCCGTTACGCTTGTGGCATTTAAAGAGAGACAAACTTGCAGGTTTAGAAATGTCTAGTAAAGCTAAGATGCCGTCTGCACAAATCGTGGAAACAGGAGATGTGACATATTTTTTTTATTGCGTTCAGAATGTGAGGTTATTGGAGCCAGCGCTGGTGCAAGACTGATTGAGTTTCAGTAGGGACGTTCTCCATCGCTAGTGGTGCTATTGTCGCTGCTATTCGAGTGTGTCACTCTTTTTAAGTCTTGGCGCTACTCCCTAGTGTTATTTTGCTCTGGCTGACGTATACGTTTCGCGCAGTCAACTGTGATTCGCAGTCAGCTTCAGCTGTAGGAATATTTCCATTCCAGATTTAAGATAATTGAATATTTTAAAACTGTTTGCTTTCAACAACTTCCCAAGGGCTTTGTGAAAAGCCAACTTATTTTTGTTTCATCTAATTGAATTAAAGGAACAGTAAACTTGACTACGCAACTTTCGGCCATCGAATCGCCCGGGGGGGGCTTAGATAAATATACAGGGTCTTATTGTCGACAGGCCCCCCCCCCTTCTTTGTTATCTCGAACCGTCTCGAACCCCCTCCTTAGTGTTCCCAAAGCTAGCTGGCAGGCCCTTGCCCCTTATGCACTGTAATTATGCACTTATGTACTGTAAAAGTTCGCCTTTTTACATGTAGACTACAGACTAACGACCTCCCCGACAAGACGGCTGGGGTTCGATTCCTAGTCGCGGCCCGGAAACTGCCCGGAAACTGCAATGGTCGTAACGAGAATTTTTCTTACTCTCAGTATCGACTCAGGGTACATTCTTGATATGTTAGCCATCTCCCCGAGTCAAGTTTGAGTCAAGATTTCTGTTCCTTTAACTGAATATTGGATTCTGCTAAGGGATTTTTTGGTTTTCCAGTTTCTGCTCTAGTAGTGACGTTCAGAATATCTACGGCGCGTGTCTCCACAACGCAAATAAATGGGGCTATTCAGCGGCCACTGTGGCCAGTAATCAGCTTGCGAAAAGCAAATCACTGTGTGAACACTTTTTTTTTTCGTAAATCGTTTTCGTCAAGCATACAACACAGGTACAAGCGCATAGAGGTACCAGAAATCTGACAGGGAAATTCCACTATATGAAAACTGATTATTCGTGAATAGCTGAGCAACGAAGTAACGCATTTTAATCTGATCTTCAAGCTTCTTTAAGTAAAAAAGTGATGGGTTACTAGATTGTCCTATCTCGGCCTTTTCGGTTAAACTTTAAGCCCTTGTCCAAGCCCGTTGACCTCTAAAAGAAACAGGGAAAAATTTTACACAACCGTTTTTTCTTCTCAAGGAGTTTCTCGCAAACAAGCTAGGGAGCATGATACGCATCGAAAACAGCGAAACAGTGCAATTCTGACAGTCCGTGAGATGTCGTTAAGGGGGATGAAATGGACCGCATATATTCAAGTCTCCGTATCATGGAGCGGTTGCGAAAGTAGGATGCATTGGAATTATAGGTACGACGGGTCTTTTAAGTTTTGTTGTTTTCCGAGACTGAAGTGGGTCATGGACTCGCCATCGTAAGCGATAGTAAAAAAGTTAGCAGATGCTTTTTCGGTGTTTTTTTTATGGTACTTGCAGCTTCGCTCAAGTGCCATATACCGATCGCTTTTCGGTCGGTCGGTCTGTCCACTCATCTCGAGTTAGGGCACTTCCAGATGTGCTAGGACGATGAAACTTGGCAGGCTTATTAGGGACCCGACCAAACTAACTTGGAAATAGTCATTTCCCCGATCCGACCACCGTGGAGGGAGGGGGAATCCGGAATATTGACGTATGTCTAACTTTTGAACGGGGAATCGGATCTTAATGAAACTTGATATTTGGAAAGACCTCGTGTCCCAGATGTCACACGTCATGTTTGAAACGGATCCGATGACTTTTGGGGGAGCTGGAGGGGGGGACCGGAAATCGTGTGACATGTTGAGAGTGGACGGATCAGGACGAAACTTGGTGGGAAGAACAAGCACAAGCCCCAGATACGTAGTTGCCAAGACCGGACCGGATCCGAGCACTGTGGGGGAGTTGGAGGGAGGGTTCCGGAATTCCGGTGATCTCAAGTTGAGATGCTTACACATGTGCTAGGACGATGAAACTTGGCAGGCGTATTAAGAACCAGACTAGATTAATATTGAAATAGTCACTTCCCCCATCCGACCGCCGTGAGGGGATTGGAGGGAGGGGGGAATCTGGAATATCGACCTATGTCTAACTTTTGAACGGGGAATCGGATCTTAATGAAACTCGATATTTGGAAAGGCCTCATGTCTCAGAGGTGACACGTCATGTTTGAAACGGATCCGATGACTTTGGGGGGGAGTTGGAGGGGGGAACCGGAAATCGTGTGACATGTTCAGAGTGGAGGGATCAGGACAAAACTTGGTGGGAAGAACAAGCACAAGCCCCAGATACGTAGTTGACAAGACCGGACCGGATCCGAGCACTGTGGGGGAGCTGGAGGGAGGGTTACGGAATTCCGGTGATCCCGAGTTAAGATGCTTACACACGTGCTAGGACGATGAAACTTGGCAGGCATTTTTTTTTTCTTTTTTTTTTTTTTTTTGACTGACTTGGCAGGCATCTCAGGGACTCGATAGTTTTAACTTAAAGGTCATCTGAATGAAGTCTAACACCCTAAATTGCCACTTTTACATACTGCTTACCATTTATCTCTCGAAAACCGGACTAAAATCGGATGAAGTTTCACCGTGCTATAATTTTCAGCCTTTTTTCCGACTTGTCTTGATCGTAACGCTCGCCGTAACAGTTGTAACAGTCCATGCGTAACAGTTCATGTTGTAACAGTCCACGCCGTAACAGTCCATGCGTTTATCTATCCATGCGCTGTTTATCCATCCATGCGTTATCAACGTACGTTTATCCATGCGATAATGACAGTTTAAATATTGGCGCCAAATTTGTCTTGGGAGGTCGTAACGAATCGCCATAGGGAGACTTAGAACTTCAAGAGGGGATAGCGCCGAAATCACGGAGCGAAAAAATTCGTCTTCTCTGTACCGGTACTGTGAAGGACGATCTGAGGGGTTCATGGAAGTATGGTAGGATCGTTCAGGTGTCCTTTAAGAACAGTCGTTTCCCCGATTTACCCATCGTGGGGGTAGTGGAGGGAGGGGGAATCCGGAATCTTGAGAAATGTCCAACTAGCTTCTGAACGGGTGATCGGATCTTAATGAAACTTGATATTCGGAAAGAACTCATGTCTAAAATGGCCCGTCTCAAGTTCGGACAGGAACCGATCAATGTGGGGGAGTCGGGGGGGGGGGGCGTAAATTTTGTGACAATCTTAGAGTGTAGTGATTGGGATGACATTTGGTGGGAAGAACAAGCGTAAGCTCTAGATACATCAGTGACAGAACCGGATCTGATTCGGGCACTCTGTGGGGAGTTGGAGGGGGTCCGGAATTCCGGTGATCGCGATTTAAGGTACTTCCAGATGTGCTAGGACGATGAAACTTGGCTTGAACATTAGAGACTTGACAAGATTGGCTTAGAATTTATTACTTCCCGGTTCCAACATATCCCTTAAAGTACTGATCTTCACCGCAAAGTACCAAAAAAGGACTTCTAAGCAAATTTACGTTTTCGTGATCCCCATGAGCCCATGGTCATTTTTGCCTCAAGTTTTTTATATCAAAAGTTACAGTGTCGTGATTTCCAAGGGTCCATCGTCATTTTTATCTCAAGGGTTTTGCTTAGAATTGATCACAACCCCACTTATTGGCAAATTCCTACTTTCATCCTTTTACCAAGCCTTGCAAGTGCCATATGAGCTTACAGCTCTTGTTTTGCTCTTCCTGGCAATTCTGACATACGCACATCGTGACAAAGTGACATTCTTTTTTCTTTCTGGCAATGCTTATAAGCTAACATTAAATGCGTAACGTTTTCAAAATCACAACAGATTACATCTCAATTTTTATCTATTGAAACTGCGCATCCTTTTCTTAACTGTTACGATGATGAAATTTGATTTACGTACTAGACAGGAAAAGGGAAAAAATTACACTGAGCTGTTAATAACGGTGTAAATGCACGAAATAAAAAAGAAACATAAAAAAAAGAAAAGGCACTAATCGGGTCTAAAAAATCTTTTTCCTAGATGGGATGCGGAAAAATGGTCAGGGCAGAAACGCAGAGGTCCTTGGCAGTGGAAGATAACTTTGCACAAGGATCAGAGGGCAAAACGTTAACAATTACGCTGGAATTCCTATAACATCGAGGAAGGTACAAAAGAAATATACAGTATTTGAAATAAAAAGTATTGATCCGTTTTAAATCTTTTGTCTTAAGAAAGTCAAAAACTCAGGAAAAGTTGCAAATAGATGGAAAACAAAAGTAATTATATAAGTTTACCAAGGGCTTTTCTGTTGTACCTTCCTCTGTTTGGAAACTTCTCCTCTGCGTATGAATATTCTGACAGTGTACACATTAGGGAATGTTGTGTCAAATCCCGCCACCGGAGATCCGCTCATCCCGGTCTAAGGAGGGTTTTCGCGAAATCTCGGAATCACTTTCCGGCGAGCGAAGCGCATCGTGAAAACTATGGGAAAGCGATTCCTGGAATCACTTTCCACTTTCCCGCTGGACTGACCGCGAAAACGCATGGAAAGCTGACGTCGCCGGTAAAATATTGAATTACAAGCTCTTTCGAATAAATATGGTTCACTTTAGTACTTCTTTGAATCTTATACAATTCACCGAAGTCATCCTAACAACGCTTGCAATTTTTCTTTATTTATTAGTGATACTTCCACTGTTTTTTTTCCATACTTTTGAAATTCCCGCCGAAAAAATCAACTTTCCGCGGAGCTTTCCACTAACTTCGTGGAATCACTTTCCAGGAAAGCTGCTTCGGTTTCCAAAGCGCGAAAACCGGGTGGGAAAGCTCGGCAACTTTCCGACGTAGCGCGAATACCACTGGAAAGTGATTCCGACTTTGCTTTCCAACTCGCGAAAACCCTCCTCTACTCTGATTAGGTCTCTGACCTCGGTGGACGTTAAAAAAGCTGGAACACTCAGTTACCAGCAGAGATTGACGAATCTGAATCCAGTATTCGTCCTTTTGGCCGGATTCGAACTTTCTGCTTGTCAGGCTGGATTTGGACTCAGAATCCAAACCCTTAATCTTACTAATCCGCTCAGATTTCCAGTCTACATCCTTTCAGTTTCCGTGTTCCCAGTTTTTAAACAGCGGGCTTAGGCAGTCCAACTTTTTGGTCTCCACCACCAACAATCCTCTGTAATGCCCGAGCCCCAATACGGACACACCTGTTCGTAATTCGGAATTTAAGACGTTTTTAAGACCGATTTTTAAGACGTTAGGACGCTCCTCTCTCATTGGTTGTTCATAACAAATTAAAAATGGGAGATGGATTATTCCATCCCAAGATTTTATGAACGGGTTGAGAGAGGAACGTAAAACCCGCTAAAAACCGGTCTTAAAAACGTCTAAAAACCGAATTACGAACAGGTGTGTCCGTAGTGGGGCCCGGGCATACTCCATCGCGTTATCTGATTACCTTAGATATCAGTGCTTTTTGTCACCTCTGATTTTTAAAAGAATCTATGTAAATGATTTGATTTTTGTTAAGGTCAGATTCTAATCCTCAGCATGAAATAGTTGGTTCGGATTTGCACCTACCCTGGATTCGGATTCGGATCCTTTCATGATCGGATTCGCCAACCTCTGGTTACCAGACTGTTTTAACCATTTGCTTTAACGCAGGTATGCCGAGTTACGGAGGAGGATCCAGCTACGGACCGATCAGCTGAAAGTGAGATTATGAATATAAGAAGCAGTTCCAGTGTCAAAAGGGATTCCCATTTCTTGTGCAGCTAGAGGACCAAGATTATTTGACGTTCGCCCGCCATTGAGGAAGTGATAAATAGGTAGTGAATTTTCTGAATGGCCATAAACATCTCATGTTTAAGGGCTGTTTATCAGGCTAACTAGGAACAGAAGTATTTCTTTTAAATCGTGAACAAACATTTGGTGATAATACCTAAATGGGTAAAGGTAATGAACGTGTGCCATTTTAGCTTTCTTACTTTTCTAACTTTAGCTCTCTTTTGTGCTAGGAGAATATTTGAATCTCTATATCGATTTTTTTGCGTTTTTATTCAAAAGTGACAATTGAATATAGTGGCATCATTCGACCTGTTCGCTGAAATAAGCAAGTGGAGTTGTTGATATTGGCTTCGCCATCCGACGTCGACTGTCTTTTTAGATTATAGGAGAAGTACCCGACCTCGAATTTGCATAACCCTGAAATTGGCCTCATAATCTTCAAAGATAATTTGTGTGCAGTCCTAATTGTCAAAGAGCAAAAATGACCTAGGACCTAGTGAGGACGGTAGAGAATTTTGTTTACTATTTTAGAGGCCAGTTTCGAGACTGTGTAAATTCTGTAAAAAAAACTTCAGGAAAACTTCCGCCTCACAAAAATATTCTCCTGGATTCCGGTCGACCTAGTTGTAAAAATAAAGTTCAGATAGGGAAATAGGTTATCTTATCAGCTGGAAAAAATCTAGCCCCCCCCCCCCCCGCCCCACTCAAACATCTTGGGCGTCGCCTGGGATCTGAATCGGCGGTTGACCGTTCGGATTGAAATTATACTTTGACCATTGTTTCTTCTCACCGCCAGAGGCGCTTAGGGCATCCAAGAAGAGTCACCAGTCGTCTCTAGTGTAAGCCGCTGTCTAGAAATCTTCCCATACAGCCTGAATGGAGATCCGACCTATAGGTGGCGAAGCTGGTGGGTCGCCGTCACTACCCCCACCCGTCAGTTCGCCCACCCGTCAGTTCGCACACTTCTTAAATCCGACAGTTCGCCCACCCGTCAGTTCGCCCACCCGTCAGTTCACCCACCCGTCAGTTCGCCCACCCGTCAGTACGCCCACCCGTCAGTTCGCCCACCCGTCACTACGCCCACCCGTCAGTTCGCCCACCCGTCATTTCACCCACCCGTCAGTTCGCCCACCCGTCAGTTCGCCTACCGTCAGTTCGCCCACCCGTCAGTTCGCCCACCCGTCAGTTGACCCACTCCTAAAATCCGTCAGTTGGCCCACTCTTGAAATCCGTCAGTTGACCCACCTTTGAAATCCGTCAGTTCGCCCACTCTTGAAATCCGTCAGTTCGCCCACTCCTGAAATCCGTCAGTTCGCCCACTCTTGAAATCCGTCAGTTGGCCCACTTTTGAAATCCGTCAGTTGACCCACCTTTGAAATCCGTCAGTTCGCCCACTCCTGAAATCCGTCAGTTGGCCCACTCTTGAAATCCGTCAGTTGACCCACCTTTGAAATCCGTCAGTTCGCCCACTCCTGAAATCCGTCAGTTCGCCCACTCCTGGAATCCGTCAGTTCGCCCACTCTTGAAATCCGTCAGTTGGCCCATTCTTGAAATCCGTCAGTTGACCCACTCCTGAAATCCGTCACTTCGCCCAATTTAAAAATCCGACAGTTGACCCAACTTAGCCGGATCATTAAATCCATGAAAAAGGCCGCCACCCCAGGGGAATAGTCATCCCAATTCGACCCTGTCATTAAAGTCCGTGAAAGAAAGGCACTCAACCCCAGGAGATTACTCAGACGGAGACCACCTTTCTCGTTTAATTAGGTTCAAGACGAGATGCCTATGGGTGCAGCTTTTATGTTTACGTAAAGAAGGATATGAAGATGGGTAGAAGAAGGGTATTATATACAAAAACGCCGCGACCCCAGGGGTTTAATCAGAAGGAGCCGATAATTACGTAAAAATTTAGTCAGACATATCGGGAGCTTGTTGCGAGATTTTACGGCAAATTCAATTGGAAAAGCTAAAAGATGAAAACAAAAAGTAACAAGTCCAGAGTTTCCGATGGGATCCCAAACATTTAATATTTGGTCCAGACAATTGGGTCTAGTCTTCGCCAGATCCAGTCTTCGCCAGGCTAATCATCTGAGAAAACCAAGTTCAGATGTACCTATATAAGCCATATCTATTATGTCGAAACTGGTCGAAACTTCCTGCTTTACTGCCAAATTTCCGGTTTCGGCCGAATTCCGAGCGAACTATTTGTCCACGTAAACGTTGTTACGTAAAGAAGGGGTTTGAAGATGGGTGAAAAAATATCGCATCCAAAACTGTAGTTTCTAATGAGATTTACTATTTTCTATATTTTTTTTTGGGGGGGGGGGGGGCGGGGAACAGGGGTACCGATAGGGGATCGCCAGAGTCCTGGATACACTTGCTTAGGAAGGTTTTGAGGGATTCCTGTCATTTGAATTCTGATGGCTTTTCCATTTTGTTAAAGTTTAACCGAAAAGGACTGGGATAGGACAATCTAGTTACCCATCACTTAATCACTTAAATTAGCTTGAAGACCCGCAGAAAATGCGTTACTTGGCTGTTCCGCTATTCAGGAATAATCGATTTTCAAATAGTGGAATTTCCGTGTGATTTGGGGTAGGCTACCTCTAACTTGTTGTATGCCTTACAAGAAAGATTTATGACTTTTTTTTTTGTTCAGTCACTACACTGTCAGAAGTTTCATAACAGATAGCGCATAACACTTTCAAGAATAACACCTTTTCACTTAGAAATAAAGTGTGATGACCAATTTAGTTTACACTGTTTCGTGCCTAGATCTCCAACAACAGCTTCAGTTGGTAAAAATACTAACGGGAACGAAAGAAACACAACAGATAACATCCAAAAGTGTTGTCTGTTGAAACCGGGCATCCTTCTGTTGTCGTTATGTAACTCCTGACAGGGTAGTATTTTTTACCAATTGAAGGTGTTGTTGGAGATCTAGGCACGAAATAGTGTAAACTTAATTGGTCATGGCATAACACTTTATTTCTAAGTGAAAAGGTCTTATTCTTGAAAGTGTTATGGGCGATCTGTTATGAAACTTCTGACAGTGTAAGCAATCTTCACCAGAGTCGCCACTGCCCACTGAAAAGCCTTGTTTGTGTTTAGATAAAAATTTCCCGCGTCATAGTAGAATTTTTGCTGTGGGGACAGCCGCAGATATTCTGAAAGTCATAACTATAGCAGATAGTGGAAAACAAAAAAATCCTGTTGCAGAATCCAAATAATTCAGTGTATTCAACTAAATGACACAAAAATAAGTTGGCTTTTCAGTTAAACTTTAAAAATGTCATGCTTCTTTTTGGGATCCCAAAATGTTAGTGACGGATATCTATGTCATCGCAAAAGTTGTCCGTCTGTTAGCACGATAACTCTCGAAGGGATTGAGATATTTTGATGAAACTTGGTGGGAGGATCCTTCGGGTCAAAGTACAAGACAAGTTCGAAGATGGGCTCTGTAGCTCTATATTTGAGGGTGGGGGAGGGGTTTCAAATTAAGGGGCAAACATTTTTTTTTTAAAGCTGTTTAGATAGTGGATTAAGGGGTAAGGAGACACGCTGAATCCGAATATGAAAGTTATTTTTTCGCCAGACAAGTAATTCGCCCGGAATCCGGCCAAAACCGGAAAGCTTGTTAAAAGTGAAAGTTTTATTTGAAGTTGATTAGATGTTTGATTTAGTGATAAGAAGACATGCTGAATACGATGGTGAAAACCATTTTCTTGCCTGACAAGTAGTTCGCCTGGAATCCGGCGCAAACCGGAAAATTTGATAAGAGATTTTGATAAGAAAATTTGAGAGATTTGATAAGAAAATTTGATTTGTATTTGAAGTTGATTAGATAATTGATTTAGGGGTAAGAAAACGTACTACACGATCGTGAAAACCATTTTCTTGCCGGACAAACAGTTCGTCCGGAATCCGGCCAAAACCGGAAACTTTGTTAAAAGCAAAATTTGTATTTGAAGTTGATCAGAGGATAGATTTCAGGGTAAGAAAAAACGCTGAATCTATATATGACAATCATTTTTTAACCTGACATATAGTTCGTCCGGAATCCGGTTGAAACCGGATTTTTTTTTTTTGAAGTTTAAGTTTTATTTGAAGTTGATTAGATGTTCTTTGTAGGGATAAGGAGATACGTTGAACTCGTTTCTGAACTATCTTTTATTTTTGCTGGGCAAGTAGTTTGCTCGGAATGCGGCCGAAACCGGAAATTTGGCAGGTACACCAGGAAGTTTCGATCAGTATCGTCAAAATAGATATGGCTTATACAGGTATATCTGAACTTGGTTTTCTCAGATGATTAGCCTGGCGAAGACAGGATCTGGCGAAGACAAGACCTAATTAATATTACATTTTTGGGATCCCATCGAAAACTTTGGTCTTGTTCCACTTGTAGTCAAAGTTAGACCACAGTCCGTGCACGCTATCTTGTCTCTCGCGTCCGGCTTATAAGTTTTATTCACGTTACCCAGTCAGACTTCACTTTAACAACTAACCTATAGCAATTTTATCAGAAAGAGCTAAGTGAGATAGATACAAATCATATGCCAGTAAAACAGGTTTTAAAACAAGGTTAGTTGCTGCTAGTTCAGCAGCAATGGCCACCCCGAGAAATAATCAAGGCACCGACCTAACGGGATATTGAAACCTGGTTTAAACGACTCGGCTTGCCTTTGACTGGGACGGATTTACGACGAAATTAAATTTTTTTCAAACGACTCGAAGATTGTGTTTGACGGGTGCCACCCCCACTCGTCCCCGCCCCTTCGAGCCACTCCTGGTCCCAAACTTGCAATAGATATAGCAGTCAGCGATCCTGGGTTTGTCCGTGGTTGACGGCACAAGTGGCTTAAAGTTTAACTGAAAAACCGACTTATTTGTGTGTCATTTGATTGAATACATTGAATTATTTGCGTTCTGCAAAGGAATTTCTTTATTTTCCTCTATCTGCTCTAGTTATGACGTTCAGAACATCTGCCGCCGTCCCCACAGCGTAAATTCTACTATGACGCGGGAAATTTTAATCTCAACACAAACGCGGCTTTTCAGTGGGCAGTGGTGAGATTGGTGAAGACTGCTTAGTGCCTGAACAAAAAAAAAATCATAAATGTTTCTCGTAAGGCATGCAACAAAAATGCAAGCGCATAGAGTACCACAAATAACAAGGAAATTCCACTATTAGAAAATCGATTATTCGTGAATAGCGGAACAGCAAAGTAACGTATTTTCAGCGGGTCTTCAAGCCAACTTAGGTGAATAAGTGATGGGTAACTAGATTGTCCTATCCCAGCCCTTTTCGGTTAAACTTTAAGGTTGGAAAAGCTATTCTGTGCGAATCTACGAAATGTTTTGAAAAAGCTTTTGAATGTTCGGGTTCTTGGGTCGAAAGACGCGGCGAAAGAAACTGATGTTTCTTACACACCTTGAATCACATAACGTTGATGAAGTATTTAGAATTAGTTGTGGGCTACGTAAATTTGGGAAAAAACGTTTTCCCACTAACAAGAGGACACTCTCCGTACAGAGTTTAGACTCTTACATTGCAGATAGCTTGCAGATATACTCGGAGACGGTACACGGAAGCTTGGCACTGAAGTCCTGCATTATATTATTTCTATTATGCTTTTACTTTCCATTTCCATGTAAACTACTTTACATCATATTTGCCAATCAAAAACCTTTACTGCTCGTTACTCTATTTTTCCTTTTCCTTTTTTTTCATCTTTTAGCTTTTCCAGTTGAATTAGCCGCAGAATCTCGCAACAAGCTCCCGGTTGTCTGACCAAATGTTTACGTAATTGTCGGCTCCTTCTCATTAAACCCCTGGGGTTGCGGAGCTTTTTCATAAAATACTTTTCTTCTACCCATCTTCATATCCTTCTTTTCGTAAACATATAAGTTGTACCCATAGGCATTCGTCTTGACCCTAATTAAACGAGAAAGGTCTCTCCTCTCAATCTCCTGAGATTGAGTGCCTTTCTTTCACGGACTTTAATGACAGGATCGAATTGAGCTGACAATTCCCCTGGGGTCGCGGCCCTTTTTGATGATGGCTTATAGAGGTATATCTGAACTTGGTTTTCTCAGATGATTAGCCTGGCGAAGACTGGATCTGGCGAAGACAAGACCCAATTGTCTGGATCAAATATTACATTTCTGGGATCCCGTCGAAAACTTTGGTCTTGTTACTTTGTTTTCATCTTTTAGCTTTTCCGACTGAATTTGCCGCAGAATCTGGCAACAAGATCTTGATATGTCTGACTAAATGTTTACGTAATTGTCGGCTTCTTCTGATTGAACCCCCTGGGTTCGCGGCACTTTTCCGTATAATACTCTTCTTCTACCCATCTTCATATCCTTCTTTACGTAAACATAAAATTTGCACCCATAGGCATCTCGTGTTGACCCTAATTAAACGAGAAAGGTCGTCCCCGTCTTAATAATCTCCTGGGATGGAGTGCCTTTCTTTCACGGACTTTAATGACAGGGTCGAGTTGAGCTGACAATTCCCCTGGGGTCGCGGCCCTTTTGATGGATTTAATGATTCGGCAAAGTTGGGTCAACTGACGTATTTCAGGAGTGGGCGAACTGACGGATTTCAAAGGTGGGTCAACTGACGGATTTCAAAAGTGGGCCAACTGACGGATTTCAAGAGTGGGCGAACTGACGGATTTCGGGAGTGGGCGAACTGACGGATTTCAGGAGTGGGCGAACTGACGGATTTCAAAGGTGGGTCAACTGACGGATTTCAAGAGTGGGCCAACTGACGTATTTCAGGAGTGGGCGAACTGACGGATTTCAAAGGTGGGTCAACTGACGGATTTCAAAAGTGGGCCAACTGACGGATTTCAGAAGTGGGCCAACTGACGGATTTCAAGGGTGGGCCAACTGACGGATTTTAGGAGTGGGCGAACTGACGGGTGGGCGAACTGACGGGTGGGCGAACTGACGGTAGGCGAACTGACGGTGTGCGAACTGACGGGTGGGCGAACTGACGGGTGGGCGTAGTGACGGGTGGGCGAACTGACGGGTGGGCGTAGTGACGGGTGGGCGAAGTGACGGGTGGGCGTAGTGACGGGTGGGCGAACTGACGGGTAGGAGAAGTGACGGGTGGGCGAACTGACGGATTTTGGTGGGCCAACTGACGGGTGGGCGAACTGTCGGAAAAAGTGGGCGAACTGACGGAATTTTTGGGCGAACTGACGGGTGGGCGAACTGACGGGTGGGCGAACTGACGGGTTCCCAAGCTGGTCGGCTTCCAGCAAATCCGAGTCCAAGACAAGTCCGAGTCCTTGAAAAGGCGTCTCGAGACGAGTCCAGGGTCCGAGTCCACAGCTCTGGCGGACGGACAGCTCCGTGAAAGACAAGTCCGAGTCCTTGAAAAAGTCGTCTCGAGACGAGTCCAGAGTCCGAGTCCACCGGCTCTGGCTTCCATCCGCATAGTCCGAATTCGAACTCCGGATTCCATTCCTGTTTGTTTAGAATCGAGAAAATTCGCTTTTATAGCATCAATGTTTTCTACTCGAAATAAAAACTAGCCTTGAACCCGTAAGTGAATCCAAATAATTAGGTAAGTTTTGAACGAGTTACTGTGGGCCCTTGGTATAATGTTTAAACGCTTCTCGGATGAAATGGGCGTTCCGTGCTGCGGTAGTGGCACCAAGAGAATCCGGGAAGAGTACATTCGACGCATGGCAACGCTGATAAAGTATCTAAACGGCAATTTTCTTATGATTGGTACTAGCACCGAAGCATCAAATCTGTATGGCACTTGCAACCTTTGGCTCAAGTGACATTTAGTGATCGCAACGGCTGTCCGGCCTAATTCGGGCACTTCCACGTCAGCTACGACGCACGTAACTTGGTATGCAAACAAAGACCAAGAACAATAATAATCTTATAGAACCTTCTTCTCCCTATCTCTGTAATACGACCATGCGGAGTCGAATATATTCTGATATCCTACCCGATGCAAACGAGCGGAGGAGGAGCTACGCAGAACATCGTAATTTGTTACCACTACAAACAGCTATTTCGCAGGAGATGCCCGCAGAAGAATACGAACGCCGTCCTTTACAGCTGATCGGTTGTCTACGATTGTGACGTAATGTCTAACTCGCTGTAGACCGGGTTCTCCGCCCCTGAGGCATCCTACGGTTTTTCATCTGGTATGCGCAGTGGCGAAGAGGGAAGTAGACGGGTATCAACTCAAACCTATCACAGCAAGTACCTCTAGTTCCGCTCAGTTTTATCGGGGTATGGCATGGGACCAAAGACGGAGGTTGTATTAGATTATTTGTTCTTGAAACGACTCGATGCTTAATGATGTCTTCTTTCTTCGGACCGGACAATGTGTGTTAGGGTGAAGGGAGGTAGAGTGAATGGGTAATCCGACTGTTAGTCAAACAGCAAACTGTGTGGTGGTAGGATGTACATTCTGCATGTCAAAACCACATCCGACCCTGGTGTTGGGAGTTCAAGGGGGAGGAACGGATGGGGGATTGGGATGAAAATTGGACGATAGAAAGGTTATAGATGGGGGGAGTTGAATCGGGAGGTACTGGACATTTTCCGGAATATAAAGAAAACTACTCAATACACCTGATGACTAACTCTACGTACCAGTGAAGAATCGCCGTGTACCTAGCGGAAGAGCCGGAAGCGTCACCACAGATGTCCCCAACGAACGCCGTTTATTGGTTGACACAGTGTTTGAGTCATAGTTGGGGCGTTTCTCGTTCTTCCCGAGGTTCACTGGCGTGTTTCGGACTTGGTCGTACAGAGTATTCAACTAGGATCTCAGCGATTTCGCCCCACCCCCCTCCCTTCTCGGCAAGGAAGTGCTCCGATTCGCGTGAAACTTGATGGGTGGTAACTGGTAGGAGCAAATACGCTAGATGTGATCCTTGGGTCCGAATCTAATCTGGGTACCGTGGGAGGAGTTGGATAGGAGGCGAAAATGTTGTGAGACGCGTACGGACCAAACGCATAGAGTGATAGTTATGAAACTTGGATGATACGAACGTCGCTGGACCTAGATGCGTCATTTGAAGGCCTGATCAGGATACGAACTCTGTGGGAGAGACGAATGAGGGTAGGAAGAGTAGAAGGGGAACAGGACATTTCTTCCGGGATATTGTGGCATGCATAACTCTCGGAAGACTAATCTGACCTGGGTAAAACGTTTTGACAGTTGGCATACCCGAGATGTTCCATTTAAAGGCCCGAGATTGGTCCGGCATCTGTTAAGGGTGCTGGAGAGGGGGAGGTTATCGGAAATCTAGTAGCTTGCGTAGACTGAGGGTTCGGCCCTGGGCTTGGTGGGCGGGACAGTTACAAGCCCCACTTGGATGTTTACACATTCTGGCCCGGCACTGTGGAGGGGGATTCCTGGATATCTTGTGACATGAATAGCTGTCGAACATGTTGTCCGATCCAGATGGGAATTTATATTAGTGAGAGTCCTACATGTTCCATTCATATGTCCGGACCACGTGTATGATTAAAATACACGCTAACTACCATTGCAAGTGGTTTCAGGTCAGCTTTCAACTGTTGCTCAAATGTAAATATGAGTTTTTTGCTGGAGTGTTTAAGTTAACACATCATTTGAAGTACTGTATGAGATCTCGCGGACTAACTCATTAGCACTTTCCTGTAACGATCCGTTCAGAGTTCAGATTGAAACGTAAAATTTTGCGCTACACGCTTTCGTAATCTCTCACGTTATGTCCACCATTTCACAGACTGACGTAAGAGGAAAATTGCGCAATTACGTTTTATCTTCTCCATTTCTTATCGGTTTTGTCGAAGAATATAAGGTTTCCCAATGTAGGCTATATCCAGTATGTCCTTGCATTATCGATTCCTCGCTGCATTCCTCCCACTGATTAGTCGCATAGTGTCACGTCTCAAAACCGATCAAGGAACTAGCCATCTGCAGGGACCGAGAGGCGACATTGAGGGGGAGGGTTGTGTTGTGATTGTGACAAATCTGAGATTCCCCCCCCAGGCACGTACGCAGGAATTTTTTTCGGTGGGGGCCCAAATCCTTCAAAACAGTATATAAAAGGCGCATTATATTCAGAGGCGTCACTACTGGGGGGGGGGGGAGGGGGGACGCCCCCCCCCCCCAATGTTGTCGGCCAGTCGGTAAAAAAGAGCCGAGTTGGCGCGAAGCGCCCCGATTTATAGTAAAAAGAGTCGATTTTTTTCTTAAAAACGGTCGATTTTTTCTTAAAAACGGTCGATTTTTCCTAAAAACAGTCGGTTTTTCTTAAAAATAGTAGTTTTTTCTTACAATCAGCACATTTTTCGTCAACACAGTCGTTTTTTTCTCAATAATAGTCGTTTTTATCCGCAAAAACAGTCGGTAAAAATGACCAGCCAGTCGGTAAATACCTTGTTCCCCCCCCCAAACATTTTGGCTAGTAACGACTCTGATTATATTATGTAACATTTACAAAAACCAAAAGCTGGTGCTGGTGACCCTATTGGGTAATTATAGACCGAAAAATCATCGAAAAAGGTTAACAAATTCTGTCTAGATCAGTAATTAACCACTATCCCTTATTCTGTGTGAAGGATCAGAAAATTATGCAAAAAAAAATCGATTTCGGGGGGGGGGGCCGGGCACGGAGGCCCCCCCTGCGTACGTGCCTGCCCCCCCCTCCCCCCAAGGTTTACTGGAACGGTGCCACTGAAGCCAACTCTTAGCGTGTTCCACCCTACTTACCGTAGTAACTACGCATGACGTCACGAATTATGAGCGTGTTCCACCCGTAAGTACTACGATACTATGTCCGTTCCAACCTCCTCACGGAAAGCTACTACGCTGACCTTTCCAACCTTCTCGAAATAGTTACGAATAGTAATAGTTACTAATAGTATTAGTTACTAATATACTATTAGTTACTAATAGTAACTATTTGCTTACCATGCTCGGGAGCGTAGGAAGCGTGGTAACTACGGATCTCTGTAACATGATTGGCTGGGTTGCCCCGTGGAGTGATATTTTACCGAAAATTTAAAAATGCGTTCCAGCCCTTGACGCCAAGAAGCCAAAATTCGTGACGTCATGCATAGTTACCACGGTAAGTAGGGGGGAACACGCTCTATTGCCGGAAAAGGGACGATATTTTCAGTGGAAAGTGATGGCGATATAGAAATACTTAAAACGTAAAACCTGCGTAAACTATTATTAGCGAGACATATGATATGATATTACTCTAAAAGCCCAAGGGCCATGGCAATACAAAGAAAAACATGCAAAATAATTAGAACAATCATTAACAGTACAAATACTTTTTCTCTGTGAGTCAGAGACAACTTTATTGAGGATTGTAGCATGTCCGAAAGCTTTCAGGACTGTAAATGCTGCATTTAATGCTGCATTTTTATTTTTATTTTCGTCCGAAAGACTTGACTTACTTTTGACTTAACGCTCTTGCTCAGCAGGGTCGCCAGCGTAGAGGGAACTGGTTGACAGCGCCGTCAGTCTTCTCCAAGTAGCCCTGTCCAGGGCTAAGGTTGGGGCCTCATTTGGGTTGATGTTGCGGCTGAGCAGGCGTTGGTTTATTACATCAGCCCATCTAGTGCGTGGCCTTCCTCGAGGGCGTTTCCAGCCATTTTCCGAGGGATTGAAGTCCGAGATGATCCTTGCGGGGGTACTTAGTGGGAGACGGAGTAGGTGGCCGTACCACCTTAGAGAGCGGGCTTCTACTTGGGTAGAGAGGTTCGCCAGCTTGAAGGTCTTCACGATCTCAGTATTGCGGATCTTGTCATACAATTTGAAGCCTTCGACTCGACGCAGGTGTCTAGTCTGAACGGCATCGACCTTTCTTAGCTGTGTCTGGGTTATCGGCCATGTCTCAGATGAGTACAGCATGATGCTTGAGACTGTGGCGTTGTAAATTCGGGCTTTGGTATGGCGACTGATTTGCGGTTTGTGGAAGACTGCTCGCAGGGGTCGTCCGAACACAGAGCTTGCCTTGGCTGATCTGGCTGAGATTTCGGCGTCAAGTGTGCCACTTGAGGATATAATTGATCCGAGATATGTGAACTGCCTTACCACATCGACAGCTTGGCCGTTAATCTCAACAGTTGAGGGTGATGCTGATGCGGTCTTTTCTATGGGCATGATCTTCGTTTTCTTCCAGTTGATTTGCAGCCCAACTCTAGAGGCTGTGGAGGAGAGCGTCTCGAGTGCAGACTTAAGTTGGTCGAGATTGTCGCTAAGGATAGCTACATCGTCCGCGAAGTCAACATCAGACAGAGTCCTCCCGGCATAACTGATGCCGAAAGGGTGGGCATGGTACGTCTCGTTCAGGATGTGGTCGATGACGCAGTTAAACAGCTCAGGTGCAGCAGCGCATCCTTGCCGTACTCCATTTTGTATGGGGAAGGAAGAAGAAAGCTTCCCGTTAACCAGGACGGCGCTTTCTGTGTTGCTGTAGAGTTCTTTGAAGAGGCTGACTATCTTGGTGGGTAGGCCCGCAGCTTTCAGGATTAGCCAAAGGGACGGTCTGTCAGCAGTGTCAAAGGCAGAACGACTCAATGAAAGCTATGTAGGCTTTTTTATTAAATTCCACTGTCTTCTCAACGATCTGTCTAACCGTGTGAATCTGTTCAGTTGTCGATCTTCCTGGCATGAATCCGGCTTGTTGGGGGCGGCGCAAAGCATGTAGGAAACTTGCTGCACGTTTCAGCAGCAGCATCGCAAACAGCTTTCCAGGAACAGACAGTAGGGTGATACCGCGGTAGTTGCTGCAGTTCGTCTTGCTGCCCTTGCGCTTAAACACTGGCACAAGGATTCCTTTCTTCCAGTCTGATGGTATAACTTCAGTGCGCCAGATTATGCTGAACACCATCTGCAGCCAGAGTATCATTGTCCGAAAGCTCTTACCTTATATTCAGCATTAAATGCAGCATTTACAGCACTAAAAGCTTTCGGACACGTTCTTTATTTCTTCTCTGACACTTCTAATTCCGAAATTTAGCCTTAATCGCCAGCTCCCCCGTTTCTTCTTGAAAATCCAGCGTAAAATTTTGTATCTTCGCTGAACTTTTCGATGAATTTTATGCTGCATTAACTGTGCGAAAATGTAAGTCCGAAAGCGAAATGCTGCATAAAATGCTGAATTAATTCAGCATTTTCGTTCGTTTCCGAGCTTTCCGACACGCTCTTGATAACGATTGTTGTGCACAACGGAGAGAGCACTGCAGTGACACCGAAACAGTCGCTGCAAAATAGTCACCATTTTCAAGTATTTAATTAAATACTTAAAACACATATCAACATTGGAAATATCTTCATTTTCGGGCCTAGAAGACAGAGACACTTTATTGGCCTAGCTAAACTACGACGCGAAAATGAAATAACATAAAGGCTGTACGAAAAACAAAGGAGATATGTTAGAAAAGAGAAAAACAGAAGGGTTGCTTTGCCAAGACGACAATTGCCAACTTTGCGCTTCTAGAAGCCATCCCAAAAGAAGTACAGATATCCTCCTACATGTCAAACTGCTTTTCCACCAATTTGACAAAAAACCTAGGCTCTCGGTTGGTGATGATGAAAGTGAGTTTATTTTAGATAGCACGGTCTATTTCTACGGAGACCTCGGTACCTGAATGTTAGGTACCGTGGTAATTGGCCAGATATGATAGTAATGAAAAAAAAACATCTTTTAATCGTGCTCTCAGTACCACGTTAACTGCGAAAACGACTTTTGACCATGGTATTAAATAGTTTGGTAGGCTATCTGCAAAGCGCAACCCTTGACTTAGTATCGACAAACGTTCATCGTCAGTATACTCCTTAGTGTTGTATACCGTGATGTTGTGCCAATTGCAATACTTACCAAATTTGCAATTATCTTTTTAGAACCAGCGGTATCCTTTTCTCTAGGGACTTTATTTTCTAGTAAACAATGGAGATATCGTACTCCTCACTAGTTAGTTACTAACTCGTCGCATGTATTTCGTGATGCGTTGTGCTAATCATTTCATTTCGATTGTTTGTTCAGTTTGTGCACTGTCGTGTCACAGGTGTTGTCTAGTAAGTACGATTGGTCAAGACTTGGGGTGCGACTTCGCTTTTAGTGTGGTTATTGCAGCAATGGGCGTCCGTGCGTTGCTTAAATTAGAGCACAGAAATTCTTCCATTACTGTGTCACTTGGATTGCTAGAAAATCGAACTGTGTGTTTTATTCTTACGATAAGATAGGCCGTGTTGTGTTTAGTGACGCACTTCTTCATATTATTTTTAATCACTTCTTCTTCTCTCAGTGATTCCGTTTCGTCTGTTTACTTCTTTACTGGTTCCATGCTTAATTTTAATTTTTGATCGACTGTGTCTCACCAAGATTCGCTTTTCTTATTCCTTAAACCTCCCCCCTCCATTGTTGATCTAGCGATTGGCTGTGTGTACATTCCGCACGCTTACGCAAACAATATGTTTTCCAGTTCAAGGAAATGGTTTAATTAGCCTACAGAAAGGGGTTTGTGCCGTTTTTATAAACCCCTGATACGCTACGGGGGTGTTCAGAGGGGCTCGTTTTGAGCAGAAAAAGGGGAATTTGAGACACTCTTTAAATTCAGAACTGTAAACTAGCAATAGAGAACGTCCCTACTGAAAATCAGTAGGTCGTGTACCAACGCTGGCTCCGATAGCTCCACTGCACAAAAAAATACATCTACTGTTTCCTATGCAAGCAGAACGCATTGTAGCTGTAGTAGAAGTTTTCTAAACCCTCAAGTTTGTCTCCCTTTGAATGCCGTGAGCTTAGTTGGCGACGCTGCGAATAAAGCCCGTTTGCGAGCATGGAAAGGATAAGTCGCTACTCTCTGGTGTTATTTTGCTCTGCTTTGCTTAGCACCTGGGTGCAGTTTGGTGACGTCTGGATTCTTGATTCCCAACCCTGATTCAGATGAATCATAACTGAATAATCCGCAATGTGATTATTTATTTATTTATCTATGACCCGATTTTTAGTTGTAGCGGAGTATGGGACTAGTGAAAAACTGACCAAAACAAAATCAACAAAAATGTTTACGTTCTTTAAATGCCTATGAGTGCTAAATATGATATGATATTGATATGATATTTATTGCAAAAAGCCAACTGGCCATAGCAACCACACATCACGTAACAAACAAGATCACTTATAAGATGTAATAAGTCATATACTAAGTTCAGCTTTGCGAGTACTTTCGGTATCTCCTTTAATTTGTATTTCTGTTCTTGCTTGAAACTGGAAATTTATTAGCCATATCCTATGGAAATCCCATATTGTACTCTCTATTTTGTGGTATATCTTCAAAACTCTTCCTTCGTGAATGGTGACGAATTAAACAACGGTGAACTGGATGAAGATGTGGTCCATCTGATATGCACGTGTAGTGAGTGGGTTGGAAGAGTTGCTGCTTTGGTCTGGAGCGCGTCTGATAAGGAATAGACGGTGAAAATGATGAGGAGCGAATCTTGTGTGGTTATTGAGAACTTGGGAAGATTCCTCAAGCTGACAATGAAGGAGCAAGAAAATTCTGTAAGAGATCACTTTATCTTTGTTAATTGGAGTTTTACCCTTTGTTGCCATGGACTTCTGGCTGCTATAGAAATAAATGTCATATTATATCTCCCTTTACAGCGCCCGTTTGAGCGCTTGCGCACTTGTTACCGCTTGAACGCTTCTTTCCAGTTTCCTTGCTGGTACATGCCAAGTTTCCACGTTCTATCGATTACCGTATAGAAGTCGATAGCTGGTTGCGTCAAGCTCCAAGACCAGAACAAGGCCAGTTTTATTCTGGAAGGTAACAACGCCAAGAGAAGGAATCCGACGAGTGATTGCTGTCGACTGACTGCTTAGGTGTTGTGTGAAAGAAAATGTCAATGGCGAACATGTACATCATCCCGCTTCTCATTTTGGTGTTAGGATCACAGCTGAACTCAAGTAAGAAAGACTAATCTGTATTTGTAGGGAACTCAGTATTGTGTTTCTATTTATTAAATTCAAATTTTTCTTTCAATTAAATTCAAATTATTCTTTAAATTAAATTCAAATTTTTCTTTAAACCCGCGTTCTTACCTAGGAGATGTCCTGTCTAGTATTTGTTGGATTACGACTCTTTCTCTTTTAAAATTTGTGTTAACAGTGTGCAATTCCTAAACGAACTTATCCTTTGACAACTAAATTTCAAGTTTTCCAGTTTCAGGACTCAAATCTGTTTATCTTCTTTAATCTTGTTTGCTACGAGTATCAACAAGATCAAAAGTTTAAGATTTATTATCATTTAATGAGTAGCCTATATTTTAAGATTTAGAAGTAAACTTTAACATTTATTTTTTTTATTTTATTTAAGGAGTAAATTGATATTGCCAGGAAACCTTGCCAGTCGACAGGAATTATCATTGTAAACTTATCTGCTACTTTTCTTTCTACAACATTTGAACAGTTCTAGTAAACTGTAAGAACGACCGAACAGTATTCACAGTTACAAGAAACGGAACCGGTCCTTTGTGACAACGAGTCATTCAGTTCCCCCGTTCATAAATTAATCAGTGAGTCTCTAGCTCACTTACTGGGCACTTCCTGAAAACCCGTCCAGCCTATCGGTAGGCAGAAATGACACAAAATCCAACAAATACTGAGACAATTAGATACTGCGGAATATTTATCTGTATTTTGTTTTCATTTTATTCGTATTTAGCTATATATTTTTTTTTTGACGGATGTTCTTGTTGCGATCCACTTTGAACTTTACCCGTAATGGTGCATTAGTCCTGGCTTGAAGTTGCGGCTTTGATGGGGATGATCTACATATTGCAAATGCTAGAATGTTACGACTCACGCTCTTCATAAAATTGCATCCAGATGAGTTCTTTTTTGGCCGCTAGATGCGCTGGCATAAAGTAAACAATGACATGTTACTTCGAGGTGTACGTTTATCCGGATTTGTTTGGCCATTTTCAAATTGTCTTAGGCCTAGCCATACTTGAAACTTCATAAAATGCCTCTACCTCTGTTTGTTCTCAATCCAACTCTGTTTTATCAGTCTACATCAAGTTTGTCAATCTTGGCTTCCGACATCATTGCTGACTGCTGAACCACTTTCCGACGGGGCTAATTAGCGGGTCGGTGTGAGCCGAAAGCCTAATCACTCATTCTCCATTCCGATAACTTGTCCCCCGTTCTCACGTGTGATTGTTATTGTTCCTCCAGCACATCTGGCGATACTTCGGTATTGGATTTATGAGTGGCGTGTTCATTCACATTTTTCTTGTACTCTAGTACGCTGCCTTAACACACACACACGCGAATTGGACAAATCGAACTGACTTCCTTTGGGTTCTTGGTGTGTGTGTGTGTGTGGGGGGGTCTTGGCCACTCGTGATTCCGACATCACTAGACCTATTTCTTTGTGCTTGTACCTTCAGTTCTACCTAAAGTTTCACTGAAGAGCTTATCATCCCAAGTTCCTACTACGGGCATAGGCCTACAATTACATAGGACTACATTCCAATTCCAGTTCCAAGAAGCATATCAGCTCTTAATGCGTTGTTCAAATAGGTGTAATACGACTCTCGCAATAGTTGCGTTTTTGCAGATACCATGGTATCTGATACCACGGTCTAAAGTCGTTTTTGCAGTTATCGTGGTATCCGATACCCCGGTCAAAAGGCGTTTTTGCAGTTATCGTGGTACCTGGCCAGTTACCGTGGTAACTGATCGTGGTATCTGAAAAAGTCATCTCACTTTCATGATCAGTTTTTGTCAAATTGGTTGGAAAGAAGTTTGGCACTTAGTGATGTGACTGGATATCAGTTTTTCTTTTGGGGTGATTTCGAAAAGCGCAGGTTCGGCAATGAACAACCGTATATCAGATACCACGGTAACTGCAAAAACGACTAATTACAGATCCAGTTACCGTGGTAACAGATACCATGGTATCTGCAAAAACGCAGCTAATGTCTCTCCACTGTGAATGTGAAAATACCCTTCTACGCGCAATCTTGACGTGTAATCGCCAACAAACGTTGTCTCTGATTGGTATATACAATCCGTATTTTCGCCCGAACGAATCACAATGGACGCCAGATGAGGCGGTGCTTAATGGTGAAAAGACTCTCCGTGGAATTTATGTTTGGACAGAGAGCAAAAGTATGAGAACTATGAAAGGAAAACCGTAAGTATCAGGCGAGCAGGTGACGGCGCCTTAGAAGGGAAATAATTATTTAAGGTTTCAGTTGTGCTTTAACTTTTCCTGTTTCAGGTAACGCGCTGAAGTGCTGGGACTGCAACTCAGCGTACGATCCAAGATGCGGAAGCAACTTCGATAACATAACGCTTGCCTTGGTAGACTGTGATCAGAGGCAAATTTCCATGCCGAGTATGCAAGATAAGAAGCCCATGGTTTGCCGGAAGTTAACGCAAGAATTAGGTAAGAAACGAGTCAAGTAACGAAGTCCATATGGTTATTATGTTCGTGGTCAGGGATTCCCTTGTATGCCTGCAGTCAAATGCAGTCAGTTAAAGTTTAACCGGAAAGGGCAGGGATACGACAATCTAGTTATCCATCATTTATTCACTGAAGTTGGCTTGAAGACCCGCTGAAAATGCGTTACTTCGAGTTCCGCTGTTCACGAATAATCGATTTTCAAATAGTGGAATTTCCTTGTGATTTATGGTACTGAATTTTGTTGTATGCTTTACGAGAAAGACTTATGATTTTTTTTTTCTGTTCAGGCACTAAGCAATCTTCACCAATCTCACCATTGCCCACTGAAAAGCTGCGTCTGTGTTGAGACTGAAATTTCCCGCGTCATATAGTAGAATTTACGTTGTGGGGACGGCCGCAGATATTCTGAACGTCATAACTAGAGCAGATAGTGGAAAATAAAAAAAATCTCTGTGCACAATCCAAATAACTCAGTGTATTCAGTTAGATGACACAAACGGCTTTTCAGTTAAACTTTAATTTATTTTGCCAAAGCTAAAAGACCGAAGTCACAAGTGTACAAAATATTTACAACTGACGGGGAAATCACACACTTCCAAGGTGGTCACTGCGCTACATTAACGAGCTAATGTCATAAAGACGTTCTTGGGAACCTGAGACCCCCCCCCCCACATCGAGATCAATAACCCCTTGCTAACAAGAACAATCTAACCGGAAAGATGGAGCTACTGGACAAATAAACAGACGCCCTGCCGGAACTAGGAAAAGATTTAACGATCTGTCGATAAATGTTTACGACTGACCCCGGGAAACGAAGGCATCGCTCAGGAATAAATTCGAAAGGAAATGGCAGGTGTTCCTTTCTTGGGGGCAATGGGACAATGTTCAGTTCGGAGAACACGGTACGGGAAAATCGATAAGTCGTCGTAGGTCTTCCTTGGGGAATAATGGATTATCATCCAAAGAGCACCGGAGCTATAATTAGCAGGGGCGTCGCAAGGGGGGGGTGCAGCACCCCCCCAACTTTTTGAGATTCGGTAAAATTTTGGGCCGGAGGCCCAAAATTTTACTAAAACTGTTTGGTATTTTTTCGATAGCGGAACTATTCGGTATATTTACGGAGATTCGATAGTTATACAGAATCCCAAATAGGCTATCGGTACAAATCTATTTGGTATAATGATCGGGATTCGGTATAATTCCCAATATTCGTTAGTTATCACGAATTCGGGGAGAGAATTTACGGAAATTATTTGGTAATTGTTCGATGCCAGAACTATTCGGTATATTTATGGAGATTCGGTAATTACACAGAATCCCGAATAAGGTATCGGTCTAGAATTATTCGGTATCATAATTGGGATTCGGTAATTTATTCGGTATAACTTTCAGGATCCGGTAGTTACCACAAATCCCTACTTTTGTTCCAGTTTCGACGAAATTATACCGAGTACGAAAATTATTCGGTACTGTTACGATATCAAAACAATTCGGTATAATAACCGAGATACGGTAGTTATACAGAATCTCGAAAATGCTATCGGTCTAAACTTATTTGGTATAATAACTGGGATTCAGTATAATTGCCATTCGGGAGTTACCACGAACCTCGAAACTCGGAAGAGGTCGCGTGAAGCACTGGCTGCAGACAAAAGGACTGATTTATGATCTCATCGATAGTCCTTACTTTTACTTTGGATCCCAAAAAGAAGATTTAATCATGAATCTTAATATTCTATATTTTGCGGAAGGGTGCGTCATTTGATTGGGGTTTTAAGACAGTTTTAGGATTGGGATTTCGGAACATTAAAAGATAAAATCGGGATGGAAATAGTTAAATTTGGCAGGAAAAAGCTAACTTAAATAAAATTTCGCCTGCGGCGCCCACTTTATGTGATCATGGGTAGTATTGACTATGACAGAGTAGCTGCTGCTACAGGAACGTCGCTCCATCCGGTTTCTGGAACTTCTTAGAGCATCGGTATTTAATCCACGGTTAATGATAATTTGTAAGATAAGCAGTTAAATTTTAGCCTACAGGAAAAAAAAAATCTCGCCTGCGGCGCTCACTTTCTGTGATCATGGGTAGTATTGACTATACTACAGTAACTGCTGCTGTCGGAACGTCGCTCCATTCGGTTTCTGGAACTTCTTAGAACATCGGTATTTAATCCACGGTAAATGATAGAATTTGTAATAAGCAGTTAAATTTTAGCCTACAGGAAAAACAAAAATTCTGAAAATTCACCTGTGGCGCTAGATTTATTTTTCTCTTGGGTATAATAGATAGAAGCTGTTACTGCAATCGTGCCCGGCAATATATTCTCCAAGTGGCCTTCGCCAAAACGCCACTTAATGAAGTTGGCTTATCGTCTTTCATGCTGCCCTTTAATGTTACTTTTCCTACGTAATCCTTTCTGTTCCATAATTTAAACCTCGAATTTTCAGTTTCTAGGATTCGGTAAAATTTTTGAGAGATTCGGTAAAATTTTGGCTCTGCACCCCCCCAACGAAAATGCACTTGCGACGCCCCTGAATTAATTAGACCTTGGTACTGGAAAAAATGGAAATAAATACTGAACGTGTCCGAAAGCTTTTTAGTGCTGTAAATGCTGCATTCAATGCTGCATTTTATTTATTTTTTTTGTCCAAAAGCTGTTACCTTTATTTCTTCTCTGACACTTCCAGAATACCGAAATTTAGCCTTAATCGCCTGCTCCCCAGTTTCTTCTTAAATACATGACATACAGTAAACAATAAATCTTGTCAAACGAACAATCGTCGATGGTGAAACGTAAAAAATAAAACGTACTTTTAAGCAGATGCATTGTAAATTGCCACTTCTTGGGATAAAACTGTCCTAGACTGGTTTGATTTGGAGATTTTTGCTGCTGCTCTTTTTGCTTTATCTTTTACGGAATAATAGGAGTTCAAATTCTGAGGTTCGACTGAAAAGGTTTCTACCGAGATTTCTGCAAAGGCTACAAAATGTAGCCAGTGAAACATCCTCGTGACTAAATATCCCATGAAGAAATATCCTAATGGCAAAACGTTCCAATGGCGAAACGTCGACGTTACGAAACGTTCCCGTGACAAAACTCCCCCGAAACGTCCCCAAGTATAGATTTAGTAGTTCGCTGCTGTCTCCAGGTGCGTGATCAGAGTAAAACAACTTGGATGATCTTATAAGCAGAAAGGAGCGGATGTGGAATTGCCTAAAGTTTAACTGAAAAGTCGACTTATTATTGTCTCATTTAAATGAATACCTGCATTGTTTGGATTTTTCTTTATTTTTCACTATTTGCTTTAGTTTGACGTACAGAATATCCACGGCCGTCCTCACAAAGCAGTATTCTACTATGACGCTGGAAATTAGTCTCAATACAAATGCTGCTTTTCAGTGGCCATTATATATTATTGCGGAAGGTAGCTCACTGCATGAAGACTTAGTTTTCGTAAAGCGTTCCAGTCAAGCATGCAACAAGGATACAAGGGCAACAAAGATACAAGGGCAGAGAGGTACCACAAATCTGACAGGGAAATTCCACTGAAGCAACGAAGTAACGCATTATCATGGGCCTCTTTAAGTGGGCAAGTGATGGGTAACTAGATCACCCTATCTCAGCCCTTTCCCGGTAAACTTCACGACGTTTACCGTTTCCCTCAAAATCCAATCCAATCTGTCTCACGGGTCTCACCACTGGCAATTCTAGGTCGTTAAAGCACACGACGAAAACATGGAACTGGCATAACCGGTTTTTCTGACAAATAAGCTCCTCGGAACCAACAAGCGCAGGAGCCTGGATAGGCTCGGAACGAATCAAACAGGGAGAACGTAAACATCAGCGTAGTGTCATTTTGGTGGATAAAAATGGCACATGAAAACTGAGATCTCGGACATAAAAATAGGAACACGACTGTTCCTTACGGTTACGTCGCGCGACAATTTTGCTATCGCTTTTTATCGACCCGCTAAGAGGAGCAAAACAGTGGAGTACACAATGGAACATTTTAGAAATGTATATCAACAAGAGCTGAAAGCTCATATGGCACTTGCAAGCTTTTTAGCTTGTATTCAAGTTATCGTAGTACGATGTGAATGGATAGTAGTGCTCCCCTCCCCCCCCCCCCACGATGGTCGGATCGGGCAAGTGACTATTTCCAAGTTATAGAAAATCATCTGTAATCAAAACTCTTGAAGCAAAAAAGATGATCATCAGGAGCACGAAAATGTATTTTGCTCAAAAGTATTGTTTGTACTTTAAGGAATTTTATTGTAAGCAAAACCCTTGAGGCAAAAATGATCATGGGCTCATAGGGATCACGAAAATGTATATTTTCCTTAAAAGTTTTTTTTTGCACTTTGCGGTTAGCATTAGTACTTTAAGGGATGGTCGGATCCGGGAACTAACTATTTCTAAGCCAATCATGTCAAGTCTTTAATTTTCAAGCCAAGTTTCATCGTCCTAGCATGTCTGGAAGTACCTTAACTTGCGATCACCGGAATTCCGGACCCCCCCTATAAACCCCACAATGCCCGAATCCGGTCCGGTTTTGTCACTGATCTACGAAGTACCTTAACTTGCGATCACCGGAATTCCGGACCCCCCCTCTAACTCCCCCACAATGCCCGAATCCGGTCCGGTTCTGTCACTGATCTACATAGGGCTTGCGCTTGTTCTTCCCACCAAGTTTCATTCCGATCGCTCCATTCTAAGCACGTCAAAAGGTTTCCGGACCCCCCTCCGACCCCCCCCCCAGCTTCACCGGATCCGGTCCGGACTTGAAATGGGACATCCGAGAAACGTTGTCTTTCTACATATCAAGTTTCGTTATGATCCGATCACCCGTTCGGAAGTTATACATACCTCAAGATTCAGGATTCCCCCTCCCTCCACTCCCCCCACGATGGTCGGATCGGGAAGCTGACTATTTCCAGGTAAATCTGGTCGCGTCTCTGATTTACCTGCCGAGTTTCATTGTCCTAGTCCACCTGGAAGTAACTTAACTCCGTATCACCGGAATTCCGGAACCCCACTCAAACTCCCCCCACAGTGCACGAATCCGGTCCGGTTCTGTCAGTTATGTACCTAGGGGTTGTGCTTGTTCCTCCCACCAAGTTTCATCCCGATCGCTCCACTCTAAGCGTTTAACATGATTTCCGGTTCCCCCCTCCGACCCCCCCAGCTTCATCGGATCCAGTCCGGACTTGAAATGGGACATCTGAGACACGTTGTCTTTCTACATATCAAGTTTCATTATGATCCGATCACCCGTTCGGAGGTTATACATACCTCAAGATTCAGGGTCACCCCTCCCTCCACTCCCCTCACGATGGTCGGATCGGGAAGTTGACTATTTCCAGGTTAATCTGGTCGCGTCCCTGATTTACCTGCCGAGTTTCATTGTCCTAGCCCACCTGGAAGTAACTTAACTCCGTATCACCGGAATTCCGGAACCCCACTCCAACTCCCCCCACAGTGCACGAATCCAGTCCGGTTCTGGCAATGAGGTACGTAGGGGTTGTGCTTGTTCCTCCCACCAACTTTCATCCCGATCACTCCACTCTAAGCGTTTAATATGATTTCCGGTTCCCCCCTCCGACACCCCCCCACATACATCGGATTCGGTCCGAACTTGATATGGGACATCTGAAGCATGACGTCTTTCCAAATATCAAGTTTCATTAAGATCCGATCACCCGTTCGAAAGTTATGCATGCCACTAAATTCCGGATTCCGGCTCCCCTCCCTCCCCCCACGATGGTCGGATCGGGCAAGTGACTATTTCCAAGTTAGTTTGGTCGGGTCCCTAATATGCCTGCAAAGTTTCATCGTCCTAGCACATCTGGAAGTACCCTAACTCGCAAACAGCGGACTGACCGACAGACAGACCGACGGAAAAGTGATCGGTATATGGCACTTGGCCGGTAGGCAAGTGCCATAAAAACGAGACAACACGTTGTCGTGATGTGCGGGGAAACTGAGACTGGATGTTTTTGGCAAAGGATGCTTACACCGCGAAATTAGGAGCGTGTTCCACCCTACTTACCGTAGTTACTACGCTAGTTACCGTAGTTACTACGCTAGTTACCGTAGTTACTACGCTAGACTGGAACGCTTTTTCAATTTTTCGGTCACATATCAGGCCGCTGGGTGATCCAACCAGTCACGTTACAGAGATGCGTAGTTACTACGCTAACTATATACGCTCCCGAGCGTGGTAAGCAAATAGTTACTATTTTGAGAAGGTTGGAACGGTCAGCGTAGTAACTTTTCGTGAGGCTGGAACGGAAATAGTAACTAATAGTTACTATTGGTAGAGGGGTGGAACACGCTCTAGGTTTCTATTTTTAAACGGGGGGGGTGGGTCTTGCACATCAGTGGCAGAAGAGAATGAAAATCTGTCTTCATCAGACTGTATAGCCTTCTACATTTTTAGCTGAAGACAATATCCGAATCATCCGCAGCTGTGGGTGGCTTGAAGACGACTCCATCGGCACCTGCGTCACCAAAGTGGGCACGAACCATGTCAGATTCACATACTGCGCATGCACAACCGACGGCTGCAATCCCGCCTCAACTTTGCAAGTACTGCCATCTTTAATGGGCATATCATCGGTTATGTGGCTTCTCGCCTAGCGCGCAAGATGCGTAGGGTTGTGAAATAGACTGTGACGGATTTTAGACGTTAAAAAGTTTAGAAGCAGCGATCTGAGGTACGCTTAACTGCACTCAAATACTTCAGGAAGGAAGGCAGTGCGGTCTGCCGTGTGATAGTTAATACTCTGCCAAGTCGGGTTGAGATCAAAGTGTGAACTGGTCTTCCTTGGCATTGCCCCTCCTTCCAGTTTAATGAGCAAGATTTTCTGTTTGATTTGCCCCTCAATGAAGAGAGATGGAATATTTCGTCGTTGTGGTCTTCGCGCTTCGTCCAAGTTGATAAATACTCAAAAGGATCTCGGTGGCGTTTACCGCACATACTTCTTCAATATGTTTTATTCTGTTTAAATACTTCTTTGATATGTTTTGTTCTGTTAAATATGTTGCATTTGTTAACCTAGCGGTAATGTCTGGGACTGCGTAAGCTGTAAGGAAGTTTAGTAACTGCAAGTCTGTAAGCAAGTTCGCTAGTACAGTTTTGTTGAAGGGCTCGGTAATCCGGTTGGACACTAAATAACGCTAAGCTTTTATCTCGTGAATCTGGGGTCTTTCGAAAACCGGACACCGGAACCTGAGCCGACAAGTGTCCGGGTCACTATAAACAGTTGATGTTATCGTGTAGGCTACTTACGATTAAAAATATCAGACGAGCGTGGCGGGTCTCAGCCCCAACGCTTAGCCTACCAATGTTCCGAGTCTAATTCTCGAAAGAGCCCAAGTCCGCAAAGGCATCGCTTGTTCTTAACATCTCGAACAATTTATTGCTTCAACTATACAGATTTACGCACTTGCACCAACACCCAGAAACGATCGGTCTTAGTCCCATGCACGTCCCGAAAGTTCCCACCACGTTGAAGTTAAAGTTTTAATGTTAAACTGCAATAAAAATAAAGGTTTTGAAATTTAACCATCACTACCTACAGCTACGATAGCTGTCTAGGGAAAACCATATCTACAGCTACGATAGCTGTCTAAGGAAAACCATTACTGTAACAAGAAGTAAGACTGAGAAGGAAAATGAGCTGGCGGAGTTGCACTTCGGCCCTGTGTTGCAGTTGCAAACGGTCGAGATTACGCCACCACGCAGCGGCGTGTATGAAGTGCAGCCATTGATATCTTCAGACGCGCCAAGCAGCCATCCACAGGAACGAATAGTGCGCACTGTTCCTTTTTTGACTGAAAAAGAGAACAGACTTCCAATGTACACAAACACGATACCGTTGAAAAATCGCTGGCCCTGACACCCAAAAAAAAAACACCCAAAACATCGATTCTCTCAACTTCCAGCTGGCAAATGAACTAATTATCGGTTTAAAAGAATGTGTCCCAGTTGTTTTAGAGAGGTGGCTGCCACTCCACTGGAAGCTGCCAGGAATTTTCACGCCTTGCATCACATCGCTCCTTAGTTCCTTTTTCAATGTATTTTTGGTTATCTTCAGCAGCTTTTATGGCACTTGCCTTCCGGCCAAGCGCCATATGATTCTAAATTAGTGAACTTTTTGGAAATTAGTTTTGAGTGTTCTGCGATTATTTTGTATTTCTTTGTTCTTTTTTTACTGCACTTACGCCTTTGGGCAGTGCGTCACAAATCCTTCATTCATTCATTCACATGCCGATCACTTTCAGTCGCGGTCTGTCGGTCCGGTGTTGGGATACTTCCAGATATGTTGGGACGATGAAACTTGGCAGGCACCTTGGAATAGTCACTTCCCTGATTTGAGCACCGTAGAGGAAGTGGAGGGAGGGGGAATCCGGAATCTTCTGCATGACTTGAACGAGCAGATCTTGACAAAACTTGATATTCGGAAAGACTCAGAAGTCATTCTGACTCAACTCTCAGATGTCACAAATACACAATTTAAGTCCGGGCCGGATCCGGCGACCTTGGGGGAGTCGGGAGGGGAACCCGGAAATCGCGTGACACGCTCAGAGTAGAGGGATCGGGATGAACCTTGGTGGAAAGAAATAGCATAAACCCTAGTTACGTGCTTGAAACCAAGAACAAATAAGCACCAGAACCTCCATCTCCCTATCTCTGTAATACGACCATGCGAAGTGGAACAGATTCCTGATACCCTGCCCGACGGAAACGAGCGGAAGGTAGAAGCTACGCGGACACCTCTACAACAACAAGTATATCACAGTAAAGCCCCAGAGAAGAAATTTCAAGAGTAAAACCCGATGTGTTGTGTACCATTGTGACGTCACATGTGAAGCGGTGCAGAGCGGGTCAGCGTGCCGGCTGCACTTTTTCTTCTGATATGCGCAGCGGCAAAGAGGGAAGTAGATGGGCTTCAACTCAAAGCTCAGCACAGTTTTGTCGGGGTATCTGAACCAAAGGCGGAGATTCTATAAGCTTATTTGTTCTTGTTGAAACTTACTCGTTTGGTAAGTAGTCCTGCAAAATCCACCCTTGAATTCAGGATGTCCAACGATGTCAGCAGGTGGGGTGTCGCACTGGCTGGCCATTGGCAAACTAATATTTCCAGAGGCCGGTAGGGGGGAGGTGCAAATTTCCTGGCCTACTTGCATGGAGGAGTTGCATTCGTAACACATCAGTGGCGTAAAGCCAAGTCGTGGTTTGGGCTGTTCCTGGTTGAAGGCTGTCGCTGGTGGAAGCTCAGGCTCTTGGACGGGGTGGGATAAAATTGGCTTTTGTTCATGGACGACTTCCGCAACGGTCTTCTCGATGGCTTGGTTTGGCTTCGTAGAGTTTTCTTCATCGTCGGACACAATTGCAGGTGCGAGCACAAGATCTTGTCCAACTAAAAGAGGTTCGGTTTTTTAATTTATTTGGAAAGTAGCGGACCACCGCGCAGCCGTTTTTCGGAAAAAGAGACGTATATCCCAAAACACAGTTTCGAGAAAATGGGGTTTAAAAATTCCAGAAACTTAACTTCACTGGGAGAGCAATAAGCCTGCAGGAAAGGCTTTTAAACTTAATTTGGGGTTTTCGATACCGTGGAAGTCGATAGGCGGCTTTTCAAGTGTAACCGAACGTGGGAAGTTGTCCATTTGGTCTTTACGTCTCTTTCACGAAACTTGAAAAACAAACGGAAATGGATATACGTCTCTTCAGTGTTCTGGTCAGTTGGATATACGGCTCTTCACGCTTCACGCGTTGGATATACGGCTCTTCAACAGGCGTACGTGCATTTTCTTGGGTCAAAGACAAAGACGTATATAGACGTTTATAGACGTTTTTTTGTTGTTTATTTTTGGTATTAACCCCTATGTAACGGGCCACGGAGCTTTGTAGGGGTCCGAAATTTATTTTGTTCAATTTTTTTTAAATTTAATAAACTGAACTGAACTGAACTGAACTGAACAGCCACGTGACAAAGGAATCAGCTTTGATTGGGTTTAGGATATACGTCTTTTTCGAAAAGGATAGTTGGTAAAAGAAAGATCCAACCACGTGACAAAGGAATCAGCTTTGATTGGGGTTAGGATATACGTCTTTTTCGAAAAAAAATAGTTGGTAAAAGAAAGAAAGTTTGTGGATATACGTCTGTTTAGAGAATTCAACTTCTAAACCGTTTCACTTAGACAAACATAGATGGCACCAATGGAAAGAGCGCGAAAATTTACCATAGAGAATGCTACTATCTCAGTTTCTTCCAAAAGGGCGTTTACGTCTGTTTCACAAAAAACGGCTGCGCGGGTGAGAAGAGGTCGGCTTACCAGATTTGTACCAGAAGACAACTTCTTTGACAAATTTACACTAGCTAGGGATGCATTTTCCTGTAAAGCAGACCATTCCACAATTATAATACCAAGAGGAAGAACTAGCTTGCCCCTACCGCGTAACTTCAGATTTTGCTTTTTTTCTCTTACAAATCTATCTTGATAGCCCAGCCATTCTTTTCAATTCGATGAAGATTTATTAAACGTATATGATGCAAAGCAATGTTAACGTCACAAACCGTGGACAAAATAATATAAAAAGAAGGTGTCAACAAATTCACTGCTTGTCGTAAAAAAAAAAATACATATAAATAAATGGCATTAGATTCGCTCAGGTAAGTTTGCACGAGGTTCGTCAAGTTTTTGCACAAACTCACATTTACATTAGTCTAGTATTCAAGGCCGTATCCAGGGGGGTAGCAGGTTCGACCCCCCCCCCGAAATCCACAAATGTAATCGTTTTTTGCAGGCTTTAAAATCTGATCTATGTTTTTGTTGTACTTTTTGGGACGACCCGCGGGCAACCCCCTCCCCCCCCCCGAAATAAATTCCTGGATACAAGCCTGCTAGTCTTCTCCATATATCCACCACTGTATAGTCCGAACTCTAGTAACTGGAATCAAAACTGTTTCATATCTGATGAAACACATGGGCAACCGAGAGACTAGAGATCACAATCATCTGAATTGCCAGTAACTTGGCTCTGTTCTTTTGTGCCCCGGAACTATCCAGGAACCTCAGGAAAGATAGCTAGAGGGACTCATATCGGACGTATGCTTTGTTTATCTCTTTCTCACCCTTCTTTATTGTAACCTTCTATATCATACATAGATGGCACTTTTATACAAGGGACTTTTATCGTGACTAAAAAAACCAAGAGCAACTTTTTTTTTAATTTAGTGTAGAAGTCTAGGACTCCAATGTCGGAGCCACGTAGACAAACCAGGACCCACTTGGCGGGGTCTCATGAATTTGGCTTCGGCCGAGATCACTGTTCCTATGGCCGGCTTCTACCGGACTATTGTAGTGGTTTGCGAACTCTGTTCATAAGCCCCTCGGTAGCTCAAACGGTTAGAGCGCCTGCCTTGTAAGCAGAGGGTCCTGGGTTCAAATCTCAATTGAGGAGCATTTTTGTCTTTCAGTTCACTACTTCTAAAATACCTCCTATATCGGGTAAGAAGGAAAAAGTGAGGGGTTCTGCACTCTGTCTCGATTTCAGTATACAGGAAGTGCAAAAGTTGCCACGTCTTAGAGTATTAAACCAGTCTATTAGAAAATGAATCGCCAAGTTTATGGCCGATACGGCTGGTACTAAATCGGTGCCGGGAAATGGTTTACAGCAAGTGTCGTCGAGTGGGTAACCCTTCGGGATCAGAGACTTCTTGTACAGAGAGATACGTCCAACAGGGCTACCTCGATCAGAAGCAGCTGCATTTTCTTGGAGAGAGCCGTCTATTTGTCTCAGCGGTGACCCCCCGGCAGTTGTTGTAGGCTACACCGTATCCAGGAACCGACCGAGACCCGAATAGCACCAAGCGAACGAAACCAGCGGTGGCCATAAATTAGACAATAACTGAAGAGCTGAGCGCACAAAGGTGATAATTCACTTTTTGCTAATTTCGAGATAATCGCGTTTTAAGTTTGGAAAGTTAGTATGTCGAAAGCTAGTTATCAATTTTGTCCATTGAATGTCTCAGTAGGGATTGACCTGGAGAAGATTCTGACACAGCAGTGAGAAAGAGCGAAAATATGTGTACCAGATGGTGCTCTTAACTCAATTTGCAAAAAAATGCGAGTTATCACCTTTTTCAGCTACTTATAAATATTCTGATTTTAATAACACAGGGGCAGCGGGCCCTCGGTGTATATCACAATCGAGAGTAGGGAACCCCTCGAGTAGTGCTACAAGGTTTCCATCTAGTAGGGGCCCTTCGGCCAAGTGCCATATGGCGATCGCAGTTTCTGTCCGTCCGTCGTTCCGGGTTTTGCTAGTTTGGGCACTTTCCCTGGAGGGGGGATCCGGAAACCTGGGGTATGTATAACTTTCGAACTGGTGACAGGATCGAAACTTGATATTTGGAAAGACCTCGGGTTTCAGACGACCCAGTTCAATCACGACCGGATCCGGCGATTATTTAAATTACTTACTTGTGCTTCCAATAAAGGCAAGGCATGTCAGCAAGAAGAGAGTCCTATTCATTTTCAAAGTGACTCCTGAAGATCCAAATACTGCAAACGGAACAATCAAACCGCCGTAGATCGAATCTTCGTATCAAGAACTTCTGTCTCTGAAAATTAGGCAATCTAGTCGCGAGTATGTATTCTGCGGCCCAAAGAACTTTAAACAAGAAATCCAGATTTGGAATTTCCACCCAGCCGGGACTTTCCAAGGCCAGTAGTCTACTTGCTCACATATAATGGTGAAAAAAAAAAAAAATGCCAGAAAAAGAGTAGGCCTAATTGGGTCAAAAAATCTTCACCCTAGATAGCATGGCAAGCGGAAAAATGGTCAAGGGCAGCAACAATTACCTACATTTTTGGGCATGGTTCTCCAATATCTGGGCATGCCCCAGCGTATGAGCATGGTGCTCGCTCATACGGTGGGGCACCATGTCCTGCAGCAAAGGCACCGTACCCACATACAAATATGTTGAATATGAAATTGGAATGAAATTTGCTGTTCAAACGATTTATGAGAGTATTGTGCCCTTGCTCCATAAGGCATGGTATATCCCAACGTCCACCACGCCCATGCGTTGGGGCAAGCACCATGCTCGAAAGTTGAGGATTTGTGTAGCCTACGACTGGTCCTGCCACCAGACAAAAGTTTGTAGCAACGCGTCTTGTGACAACGAGGAAGGTACTACAGAAATACTGTTTGATATAAAAAGTCCTGCTAAGAGCGTGTTTGACCCTACTTTCCGTAGTAACTACGCATGACGTCATGAATTATGAGCGTGTTCCACCCTTCGAACAATAGTAACTACTAGTTACTATAGCTACTACTCTGACCGTTCCAACCTTCTCGAAATAGAAAGTAATAGTACCTACTTACCAAAATTCGTGACGTCATGCATAGTTGCTACGGTAAGTAGGGTGGAACACTATGGATTCTTGGCGTCAAGGCTGGAACGCATTTTTAAATTTTCGGTAAAATATCACTCTACGGGGTAATCCAGCCAATCAAGTTACAGAGATCCGTAGTTACCACGCTTACTACGCTCCCGAGCATGGTAAGCAAATAGTTACTATTAGTTACTATTTCGAGAAGGTTGGAACGGTCAGCTTAGTAACTTTTCGTGAGGTTGGAACGTAAGTAGTAACTAATAGTTACTATTGTTAGAAGGGTGGAACACGCTCTAAGTTTCAAATATTTTCGTCACAGAATACAAACAAAAAATGTATCGAAAGATTGCAACTATAAAGAATCTTCAAAGAATCAACTTCAAATTAATTTTTAACAAACTTTCAGGTTTTGGCCGGACTCCGGGTGAACTACTTGTCCGGCAAGAAAATAATTTTCACCATCGTGTTCAGCATGTCTTCTTACCCTATAATCGACTACCACATCAGCTGTTTAAAAATATCTTATTTTCCCCTTAATTTAAACCTCCTCCCCCACCCCTAAATGTACGGCTACAGAGCCCATCCACGAAACTTGACCTTGCTCTTGACACAAAGAATTAAGCTTACAGACGGACAACTTTTGCGATGTCACAATATCCCTCCACTAGTAAAATATTTGTTTTGCCCCTTAATTTGAACCCCCTCCCCCGCCCCTAAATGTAGAGCTACAAAGCCCATCTACGAACTCGACCTTACTCTTGAGTCTTGACCCAAAGAATCCTCACACCAATTATCATCAAAATATCTCATTCTCTTCGAGTTATCGTGCTTACAGACGGACGGACAGACAGACGGACGGACAACTTTTGCGATGTCATAGGTGTCCCTCCACTTACGTTTTGGGACCCCAAAAAGGACATGGCTCTTTCATTACATTTACAAAAGCAATAACAGGTTCAAACCCAGAAAATAAGTTTCTTTGTTTCTTATCATCTTTGTCCACTAAAATTCATTACTACAATTAGGAACCATAGGTTGATATCTAGCTGATCTGCACACCAACAAGACATACATCTTATTAAAAACAGAAGAGGCAATTCTCATGAGAAACCAAAGAGCTAGAAACTCCGACCTTACCTTAACAGTTCAAAAGTCTGGAACCCACTAAAAGGAAAGACTTCTCGTTCTGTAAGTGAGCTTTTGAACTGGAGGTAGCACTTCTCAAAATGAGTTAGCTCAACCACGTTTCTTTGGCCATAAAAGGTACAAGGTACGGGTATCTAAGAAGTAGGTCTATGTTTTCTGTTTATTAATATGCGAACTATTTTGTATGCGGTTGCCATCCGCGATCTCGTGTCGACCAATCAGAAGAACTCAAACGACGTGTCCTGTACAATGCTGCCAGTTGTCGATCCCAGAATTCTGCGATTCTACGACAGTAGGACAAAATAAAGCAAAAAAGTTGTGGCACATAATTATAAAGATGTTAAAGCGAGATTTCTCGCTAATAGTTGGTAAAAAAAAAAAACAACAACAACACAGTTTCGTAGGCGCCAGAAAGTCACAGGTTGTGTTGTGCAGCCAAAGTCACAGATTCCGTCAGAGGAAAGTGGCAACGCTGCTCAGTAAGTTTAAGAAAAGATGAAAAGCAAAAAGGCGCCTGGATTAAATAGCAAACAAATGTGACGGTAAAGAATTCAAGACGATTAACGCTCTGTTTATGTTTGTCCTCGTTCAGACTGTTCATTAGCTAGTTAATACAAAGGCAAGTATGCTTCTAGCATCAGACTGGCATGTCTGTGATCAGTCTGGGCTCAACAACTTAACTGCTCAATAAATGTGAGGCACAGTAGAAGTATACTTATTTGAACACTTCTCTAACTGTTCCACCTTTGATACTTGCTTGATACTTGCTTACAAAGCAGTCAAATGGAAAATAAAAACAAGAGCTGGAAGCTCATATGGCACTTGCAAGTCAGGGTAATAGGATGAAAGTAGGGTTCGTCAATTCTTGGGTTTATTATTGTAAGCAAAACCCTTGAGATAAGGATGATCATGGGAAACAAACGAGAATGTATCGTTTGGTAATGGATTTGGCTGTGCGCACGCTAGAATTTCATCTGTAATCGAAACTCTTGAAGCAAAAATGATGATGAGCTCATCGGGAGCACGAAAATGTATATTTTACTCAAAAGTATTAACTGCAAAGTATAAACTGCAAGTCTGTAAGCAAGTTCATAAGCATATTTTTTATCGTTCCAGGGAGGGCTCGGCAATCCGGCTGACCACTACATAACGCTAAGCTCTTCCCTCGCGAATCCGGAGCCATTCGAAAACCGGACACCGGAACATGAGCCGCCCAGGGTCCGCGGCATTGTAACGGTAAAGATGAATGTTACCGTATACCAGGGCCGTATCCAGGGGAGTAGGGGGTTCACCCCCCTCCGAAACCCATACAAATAATCGTTTGTTATAGGCTTGAGCCTCTGATCTATGTCTTTTTTGTACTTTTTGGTCCGACCCGCGGGCAACCCCCCCCCCTGGATACGGACCTGCCGTATACCCATGCTTCAAAGAATCTCGGTGGCGTTTACCGCACATACTTCTTCGATATGTTTTATTCTGTTAAATACTAGTTTGATGTGTTTTGTTCTGTTAAATCTGTTGCATTTGTTAATCTAGCGGTAATGTCTGGGACTGCGTAAGCTGTAAGGAAGTTTAGTAACTGCAAGTCTGTAAGCAAGTTCGTAAGCATATTTTTTATCGTTACAGGGAGGGCTCGGTAATCCGGCTGACCACTACATAACGCTAAGCTCTTCCCTCGCGAATCCGGAGCCATTCGAAAACCGGACACCGGAACATGAGCCGCCCAGGGTCCGCGGCATTGTACCGGTAATAGATGAATGTTACCGTATACCAGGGCCGTATCCAGGGGGGTAGGGGGTTTCCCCCCCCCCCGAAACCCACAAAAATAATCGTTTGTTAAAGGCTTGAGCCTCTGATCTATGTCTTTTTTGTACTTTTTGGTCTGACCCGCGGGCAACCCCCCCCCTGGATACGGACCTGCCGTATACCCATGCTTCAAATATCAGACGAGCGTGGCGATTCTCCGCCCCACTTCTCAATAACGCTTAGCCTACCTATGTTCCGGGGTCTAGTTCTCGAAAGAACCACAGTCCGCAAAGGTATCGCTTATTCTTACCATCTCGAACAATTTTATTGCTTCAACTGTACAGATTTACGCACTTTGCACCAACACCCAGAAACGATCGGTCTTAGTCCCATGCATGTCCCCGAAAGCTCCCACCATGTTGAAGTTAAAGATTTAATGTTAAACTGCAATAAAAATAAAGGTTCTAAAATTTAATCATCACTACCTATGGCTACGATAGCTGTCTAAGGAAAACCATTACTGTAACAAAAAGTACGACTGAGAAGGAAAGTGAGCTGGCGGAGTTGCACTTTGGCCCTGTGTTGCAGTTGCAAACGGTCGAGATCACGCCACCACTTGACTTGGTTGTAGTGCAGCCATTTATATCGTCAGACTTGCCAAGCAGCCACCCACAAGAACGACTAGTGCGCGTGGATTCCTTGACTGAAAAAGAGAGCAGATGATAACGATACGATCCGATACACTTGAAAAATCCTTGGCCATGGTAAGCCTAAAATGTCGATTATTGTAACCGCCCTCTCCACCCGGTACAGGCTAATGACGTTCAAAATATCTACGGCCCGTCCTCATAACGCAAAGTTCTACTACGACGCGGAAAATTTGAATCCCAACCAGGGGCGTCGCTATGGGGGGGTGTGGGGGGGTGGTACCACCCCCCCTCGAAGAAAGAAAAAAGCTAAAACGGGCGCTCGCAGAGCGCCCGACCAAAAACTTTGAGCGAGCGCCCGACCGAAAACTTTGAGCTAGTCTGGGCCTTCGCAGAGCGCCCGATCAAAAACTTTGAGCTAGTCTGGGCGCTTGCAGAGCGCCCGACCATACAAATTCAGCTAAACTGGGCGCTGGCAGTGCACCCGAGAAAAGTCAGTAGGGGTAGTTAAGGATTACCAAGACTTTTCTAAACTGACACGACGTGTTATGTACCAGCATCTCTCGATTCAACAAAATTCAGGCTGATTTTGCTTGTGGCGTATATTTTCAAGAATCTGTTAGTTTCATGCAAAGGTGCTTTGTGTTTTAACAGAAAATAATTTGGTGAAAATAATTTTCTTCCAGTACGTCACATAACAATAAATCGGCTTTGTGGGTCAGCAATGAAGGAAGATGTAATGACAGGCCTGATTATTACAACGCGTCATTTTATTTTTATTTTGTTTTTTAACTGTACATTGAGAACATGCCTGCTCTGTTTCAAATTGTTTTTTCCTGGATGACCGGTACTTATTTTTCGGAAAGGGTCACATAACCAACTTCCAGCTAAATGTGTCGCTTTTTTCTGGATTTGTCGTGAACAAAGACTGACGGGCAGATCCGTGCTAAATGGCCCTTACTTTCGTTTCGGATTGGAAAATACGTTCTAACCCTACCGGACTGCAAAAAAATTTGCCTGCGGCGCATTTTTTTTTAGCGTCATCGCGTCTTCTCATTCGAGTTTGCTTAGAATTTCGCGGCTTGGACCGTATTAAAGCAAGATTTTGTTGGGGGGAAGTAGTGTTTAACCCGAAAAAAAAATCATAGGTTACTTCAAAAATATCGCCTGCGGCGCTCATTTCCATTTTGTCTGATATGCATTCGTCATTATGTCTGGTATTAACGGGCTGTGGGTTGAGCTTTTACGAAAACGAATTCCTCGTTATTACGAATGAGCCCAGTTGTATATTTTGAGGTTGTTACCTTCCATGCCCAAGCCGTTTCAAACCGCCCCTGAGCTCGCGATACGACTAGTCAGTCTTCAATGCTTGCAGTATCACGAGTTTTATCAATAGGCTACATTTGGCGACGAAAAGCTGAAACGGGCGGCTGGGCGCCGGTAGGCGCCCAGCCACCCCCCCTCGAGTTTTGTCCAGCGACGCCCCTGAATCCCAACCCAAACGCGGCTTTTCAGTGGTCAGTGGTGAGCTTGGTGATCACTCCTCACTGCGTGAACACTTATTTTTCATAAACCCCACACAGGCACATGGCCACACAGGCTTATACTGGAGAGATCGGGATGGGACTTTGTGAGAATACCAACACATGCTCTGGATAAATCATTTACAGAACCGGATTGGCTCCGGCGACTGTGGGGGAGTTTGAGGGGGGGGGAGTCCCGAATTCCGGTGATCGCGAGTTAGGTACTGCCAGAGATTGCGCAAGATTGGCTTAGAAATCGCCACTTTCCAAATCCAACCATTTAAAGTACCAATCTTTGCTTAAAGATGAATTTCTAGCTTCTTTAAAGTGCGCATCTTAACTGCAAGGTCGAAAAGTACTTTTTTTTATCAAACGATACATCACAACCCATGATCATCTGTGCCACAAGGGTTAAAAATTTATTTCTAGCAACCTTAAAGTGCGAATTTTAACCGAAAAGTGAAAAAAATACTTTTGACCAAACGGTATATATCAATAATCCCCAAGGGCCTGTTATCGTTTTTGCCCTAACGGTTTTGCTTACAGATGAATTTCTAGCGCCTTTAAAGTGCTCATCATTACAGCCAAGTTCAAAAATAAAATACTTTTTCTCTAGCTCCCTTAAAGTGCGCACACGAACCGCCAAGTCGAAAAGTACTTCTGATCAAACATTACATCTCAACCCGTGCAAGTGCCATATGAGCTTACAGCTCTTGTTTACAACACAATTGTCGTCCAATTGTACTTGTGTAGGAGCACTTTTGTACTTGTGTAAGAACAGTTTTTATGATCTTTCGAAACTCGAAAAACTGTAACAGTGTGGCAACACTGAATGCCACATGGAACCCAAGGCCGTAAAAAATGTGTTTCGAGACGTTGCCGATACGAGTCCGAGTCCCCTAGCTCTGCCAGCTTCATCCATCCAAAGTACGGGGACAAGTTTACTGACACATTTTCTTCGCTTGATCATGGTATCAGGGAGGCCAGAGGGAGGCTATTCTGAGAGAGACGTTCGAAAAGGCTTTGAAAAGCGAACACAGCTTCATCTTTGGTAAGGTGATGCCGGTAGACAAACAGGGATTCCCGTTCGGATATTCTGCACTTTCATCCCAAATTAGAAAAAAAACTCAACTTTTCAACAATGCATTACAGGTAGGGCCGAAAATCCTTGCAGAAATTCCAGCCCGCGACTGACGAATCCTAGTCTTTCGCGGTTCTTCTGCCCGCAGCATGATGGTGACTCGGAAACAATAGAGGGATGCTTATGTGAACTTCACCTAACAGTGACGGTTGCCGAACAAAAATTAAAACCCAAACCAGGCACTTTTTACAACAAAATACTTGCCAAAAATGTTTTTTCCATTCACGTTTTTATCACTTTTTTAATATTTCGCTGGTAGCACAGCCGATAGTGACTCAACTGCCACCTGGTTTTCCTTTCACAATTTGATTATTGGCCAGGAGGAACGCACCTTTAGCCAAGAGGATGGCAGTTCGAAACAACAAACGCCTCAAATAGAAGAAGAATCGCATTTGTGAATTCAAAATAAAATAAAATTTGACTGAAATTCTAGTCATTTTTATGCCGGGATAAGCCTGAAATAGTTGGCTATTGGCTGATATCAAGTTTGTCATTTTTCCTGTCCATTTGACTGTCTTATAAGCACGTAACAAAGCCTGGTAGTGAAACAGTTAGAGAAGTGTTCAAATAAGCATACCTCTACTGTACTTTTCAGAGATGTCTCCCTGACTGTGATCACGGTCGGATGAAACCCAACCAAAGCAGAAATGGAGGAGTGGGACTTACACAGCGGAATTTGTGTCTGCTTGTCCTATTGCGGCGTGTTTGATCTCACCGGTGACGTCACTAGAACCCTTCCTCACGAGCAGGTTCTTTTTTTTTTTTTTTTTTTTTTTTTACTCGGAGCATCTTTTCTAATTTAACTTATTTTTATATTATTTAAATAAAACAAAGAAAATCATGTCTCGTACTTTTTGTGGCTACTCCTCCATCCCTCAGTGACGTTAATTTTAATCTATTTTCACCCACTTTTAAACTATTTACGTCACTTAACTTTTAAGAATAAAGCCCATATTACATTTACTGTTCTTCCCCTAATAAATAAATATCAAATTATTCTAAATTTATCATTCAAATCTTTTAAATTCCTACTAAAAAAAAATGAACACTTACTTTTTTGCCCAATCATCATTCACACATACCCATCGTTATCACAATATTTATCTTCAACTCTCCCATAATACGACCACAAACGCCCTCAACAATAATTTATCTCTCACTCGCTACCACTCACACTACCTAACACAGCCCCAGGGCACAAATTTAACAACTTCTTTCAATAATCCCAACCAAACCCCCGCTCTGCCCGGTCAAGAGGTGCCGTGACCCTCTAGGGCAGTGGTTCCCAACCTTTTTCGTACCGCGTACCCCTAATCAAGGTTCGAAAAAGTTGCGTACCCCCTTTTGCCGAACGTGAAAAAGACGAAATTTGTTACAAATATATACAAAATGAGACACGTGAGGCTGCTTTGTGGCTAGAATTTGTCAAATCTCGGCTCGATGTCATTAACGGCAATATTGTTTACAGTCTCTATGTTTGGTTTTGATGTTCTCCTTGCTTTCATCAAGCTGCATCGCAAACATTTTCGGTAGATGAATTCGCAACCTGAATGATAATTTCACTTGCAATGTCTTTGATTCGTCTTGAAACATTATTGCTTGACACAGGAACAGAATTTGCGGCAGTCGGCTAGCTCTTTTGGAATCAACATTTCATAGACTTTGCTAAGGCTTGTAATCAGAGGCGTCACGCACGGGGTGGCAACCCCCTTACCCCCGAAGTGGTCAGCTAGACTGTTAAAAAGAAAGGAGTCGGCACGAAGCGCCGCGATTTTTTTCGTAAAAACAATTGTTTTTTAAAAACAATCGGTAAAAACCAGTCAGTAAATACCTTGCACCTCAACAAACATTTTGGCTATTGATGTCTCTGTTGGTAATATTAGACTTTCGGTCATAAAAAATGAGTGAGGTGAGGTTTTGAAGCTTCATATTAAACCAATTTTGGTTCCGTCGCGTACCCCTTGCAAGGGTCTCGCGTACCACCGGTTGGTAACCACTGCTCTAGGGCACCTCTAAAACGGTGGCTTTTAACTTTCCCATACAACAACGATAATCTGTCCTGGCTGACCCCAATCATTCCACACGCTTACCAAACACTACCAAACAGACACACTTCCACCTCCCACAACCCAATTTACCCCACAATCCTTGAAACGTTTTCCCTCCCGAGCAGGTTCTGGTTAGTTCGAACCGGTGATTGACTGGTTAGTTCGGACCGGTGATTGACGAACCGGTGATTGACCACTGTTATTGTCTTTGCGTAACACTACCGTAGCGGCAAGGTAGATTGTAGAATTTGCAAAATTACGGCTTTGGGTGATTCGGTATGGCGCCTACCAACGGTTACCTTTGCTTAGCGTCAGTAAGATAACACAAGCTGCTTTGATGGCCCTCTTAACACTTTCAGTCTTTCACTATTATTTTTCTAATTTCGTTTCTTTGGTGTAGGCTACACATTTCTCCTCTTGTGTAAAAATAAATATATAATAACAAGAACAAATAAGCACCAGAACCTCTGTCTCCTTATCTCTGTAACACGACCACGCGGAGTCAAATAAATCCATATACCCTGCCCGATGCAAACGAGGTAGGAGCTACACGGGACGTCACAATTCGTTACCTCTACAAACAACTATATTGCAGCAAAGGCCCGAAGAAGAAATTTCCAAAGTAAAAGCCGATTGGTAGTCTGGACTCGCTGCAGAGCGGGTCAGCGCTCCTCATGCACTAATTCCTCTGATATGCGCAACAGCGAAGAGGAAAGTAGACGGGCAGCAACTCAAAGCTGAGCAAATACCTCTAGCTCAGCTCAGTTTTGTCGTGGTATCTATAGTCGCTGCATGGGACCAGAGGCGGAGGTTCTATTGGCTTATTTGTTCTTGATAATAACAATTTAGGTACTTTAAACTTACTGGTTTGGTAAGTAATCCTGCAAAATCCACCCTTGAATTCAGGATGTCCAACAACGTGAGCAGGTGGCGTGTCGCACTGGCTGGCCATTGGCAAACTAAGACTTCCATTAGCCGGCAGGGGGGAGGTGCAGACTTCCTGGCCTACTTGTGTGGCCGAGTTGCATTCGTAACACATCAGTGGCGTAAATTTTTGTTGTGGCTGGGGTGGTTGCTGGTTGAAGGCTCTCGCTGGTGGGAGCTCTGGCTCTTGGACGGGGTCGGATAAAATTGCCTTTTCTTCAGGGACGACTTCCGCAACGGTCTTCTCGGTGGCTTGGTTTGGTTTGGCAGGGTTTTCGTCATCGTCGGACACAACTGCAGGTGTGTACGCAAGGTCCTGTCCAACTAAAGTAGTGGCTTGGTTTGGTTTGGCAGGGTTTTCGTCATCGTCGGACACTACTGCAGGTGTGGACGCAAGGTCTTGTCCAACTAAAAGAGTTTTTTTTTTAGTTTAGACGAAAATTAGCGATCCCCGAGGGTGGGAAAAGAGGACAGCTTACCAGATTGACAGATTTACACCAGCCAGGGATGTATTTTGTTGTCAAGCTGGCCATTCCACAACTATATCACCAAGAGGAAGAACTAGCTTGTCCTTACCGCAGAATTTCAGATTTTGCTTTTTTCATCGCAAAAATCTATCTTGATAGCCCAAATTTTTTCAGTTCGATTAAAATATTTTAAGAGTTAATGAGATGCTGAATCCGAATATGAAATTTATTTTCTCGTCGGACAAGTATTTCACCCGGGATCCGATGGAAAATTTGTAAAAAGTGAAAGTTGAATCTGAAGTTGATAAGGGGTTCGATTCAGGGTTAAAGAGACATGCTGAATCCGAATAGGAAAATTATTTTCTCGTCGGGCAAGTAGAGTGCCTGGAATCCAGAAATTTAGCATGAACTTAAAAACCCAATTATACAGTCGGTATAGAGTGGGAGACATGCTGTTGCAGCTTTTGAACATATTAAAGATAAACAAAAAGTGGACGCGATCAGTTTAGTTCTCCATAGTCCCAACCGGCATCCATTGGGTCGATAAGGCAGAATGCATCCGACAACTGTCTGGTGAATAATTTAGTACACATTTGTCGACCAGTTTTCGGAAAAACAGGTGGCTACACCAATCCCTCCCCCTTATCCATACAAGCGAAAGCTCTGCTTCGATGACGTCACTTTGTTTAATCTACGCCGGAGCGATACAGGGATTAGTGACTTCCGCGTGTATAGTTCGTAATGTTTCTTGTGTTAAATTAAAGACTAGGCTTTTTACATTTTACACCTAGCGTACGTATTCTTTGGGTTTAGTCGTGGCAGTCTGTCGTGTCTGGGGGTTGAGACATGTTGTTCAAACTTCGTATGAGGATTCACTGGCGAAGTACAGGCCAAGTTCGTAGATGGGTCCTTTAGCCCTGAGTTTAGAGGCAGAGGAGGGGGGTTTCGAATTAGAGTAAGCTGACGAGATAGTCGTTTAAGGGGTTAGGAGGCCCGATGAATCCATATCTGAATTTAGTTTTCTTGCCGGACAAATGATTCATCCGGGTTCGGCCGAAACTGAAAATTTGGTTGAAGCTCAAAGTTGTTTCTGAAGTCGATTAGAGATTCTGTATTGGGGTAAGGAGACATCTTGAATCGAATTTTGAACTTTATCTCCTTGAAGGATAAGCTTGCAAAAGTTGCCAAAATCCGGATATTTGGATCGGAAGGTTCAGCTCTCAATGTCACTAACTCTTTTGCCGGGAATGCTAATAAATACGAGGAAAAACTTTCTAAGAGACCTATCTGAAGTCGATTAGAGACGAGATACTGGAGTAAAAATGCTTGCTGAATCCATATCTGAACTTGGTTTTCTCATTTGATAAGTTGTTTGGCCGAAGTGGTCAAAAAACTCCAAAACGGTAACATTTCTTTGTACATGTTCAAGCTGTTAAAGGGGTCTGGCGAAGACTCGGAAATCTACAAGATTCGCTTGTCTGAATCAAGTACTCCAATAAATATTCAATATTTGGGATCCCATCGAAACCTTTGGTCTTGTTATTTGTGCCCCGGGACTATGCAAGAACCTCAGGAAAGAGAGCTACAGGGTCTCGCCTCGGACGCATGCTTTGTTTATCTCTTTCTCACCCTTCTTTATTGTAACCTCCTATATCGAGGAAACCTAAGTAAGACCAGGGACCCATACATTTCCTGTATAATGCCTCGCCATTCAGGGGGCTTGTCAATAAGAGATTTCTGATGCGCTCTTGACCGACCGTCCAGTAGTTCGAGAAATACCCACGGGGATAGAATACGCGACTATCCAGATTGACAAAATTTGGGATTGGATGCTGGCGCCTTGAGGGAGGATTCTCTTTGGCACACGTCCAATGAGGCAAACAAGAACGCCGATTCGACCCAAGCGGAATTTTTGGAAAGCAGGAGAGGGTCGGGCAACATAGCAACATAGAAGCATAGGAAATGAAAAGCCCCCTGAATGGCGAGGCATTACAGGAAATTTATGGGTCCCTGGTAAGACTGAACAAAATATGACGGGTTGTTCACTTTCAATTCTAGTGTAGGCCACAGCAACTGCCACGTGCCCCGCCGGCACCGGTTTTGTTGAAAGATCAATCGCCTAATTTATTGCCAACACGGCTGGTACTGGGTCGGTGCCGGGAAATATTGTACAGCAAGTGCTGTCGAGTGGGTAGCCCCTCAGGAACAGAGAGTTCTTGTAAAGACATATCGACCAGAAGAAGCTCTATTTTATTGGATGACGGCCGTTTATTTCACACACAGTTAACCAACCATCTATTGCTCTTCTGGTTGAAGCCCTAAATCATCACCTATCAATGTTCATTTTTCTCACAAATCTCAAATTATGTGAGGCACTTTCAACAGTTACTTCAATTTGAACAGTGCAGCTTTGGGCTACATGTTGGAAAGAAGATCCAATATACCTGTGAAGAAGGAAAATGGCATTGTCAGCAAATGTTCAAATAAATATACTTCTACTGTATAAACTTAATATACCTTTCTGATGAAGGACAGAATAACTGGCTATACCAATAATTGCGTTTTTTTTAATCTGAATTCTCCTCGCGATTCTCCTCTCAACGCTCCTATTTTGGGTTTTATGACTACTGAGATGAAGCCAAATCTTTGAATGAGAACCGTTTAATTGGTTCAACGATGACACCATCCGTCTCGCAGCATCGCCAAAACACGCGTCAACTGCGGATCATCCACGCGAAAACGCTAGCTGCACACAATGGCTGCTCTTGTTAAAGCCAAATTCTCCTCACCATTCTCGTAACCACTCTGTCCCTCGTAGACATAAACGTGCGTTTTTGACCGAAATTTTGTTCGCCGTTGCCTTAGTCAGTTGCTTAATTTCCACTTAAAAACACCGTCGAAGTTCACCATTTGCGCGTTTTTGTTTGTCTCGGGGACTCACTCCCCGTGTTCTCGCGAGTCCCCTACGGACCGGGAATGCTCCAGTTATCCTTGCCATCATAAAAAAAGATTCCCTTTCAGATTAGGAGGGGAATCAATTTTTGCTGGTGTTGGTGCAGTGTAAAATTAATTAAAAACAATCAGAATAAACAAAACCAAAAATAAAGTGGAATCCATACTACTTTCGTCAACTGCATATTTTTTTCCCAACAAAATCCGTTTCGAAAGCATTCCCCGTGTTCTCGCTGTTTTCTGTACGCGGGGTCCGCGTGGAGTGACTCCCTCTATTCTCGCCGTTCCTTTCGATTCCTCGGGGAACGGCATTAATACGCCTATAAAAGTGCGTTTTTGACCGAAATTTTGTTCGCCATTTAATTTCAACTAACAAAACACCGTCGAAGTTCACCATTTGCTTAGTGTTTTCAGATGCTGTATATGACAAGTCCGAACCATGCCAGTGAATCTCGGGAAATAACGAGAAACGTCACCCGAACGAATCCTTACAATTGATTTATATACTATGAAAAATAATCAACAACGTTTGTTCTTGACAGCTCTATTGAATCCGGCTAAAACCGTAAAATTTGTGAAAAATAAAAGTTCAATCTTAAGCTGATTAGATCAGGTTGAACCCAGGTGTAAAAGGAGACATGCTGAACAGGGATATAAAAATTATTTTTTCGCCGGACAAGTAGTTCGCCCGGAGTCCGGCCAAAACCGGAAAATTTGTCTAAAGTAAGAGTTATATTTGAACTTGATTAGATGTTCGATTCAGGGGTAAGAAGACATGATGAATCGTAGATGAAAATCATTTTCTACCCGGACACATAGTTCGCCCGGAATCTGGCTGAAACCGGAAAATTAATTATACGTAAAAGTGTTTTCTGAAGTTTATTAGAGGTGGTAAGGAGGCATGCTGAATCCGTATATGTAAATTATTTTCTTGCCGAACCAATAGTTCGCCCGGAATCCGGCTCAAAACTGGAAATTCGTTAAAAGTTTTATTAGTTGATTAGAGGTTCAATATAGGGGTAAGGAGATATGCTGAATCCGTTTTTGAGCTATTTTTAACGGACAAAATAGTTCGCCTAGATTCCGACAGAAACCGTAAATTTGGCAGAAGTATGGAAGTTTTGATCAACTTCGTCGAAGTATAGGGGTAAACACAAACACTGTATCCATATCTGACCTTGTTTGTTTTCAGATGATAGCCACGGACCTTAATGTGTTTCTAAACTTTTAATAGTAAATATTTTCAAGGAGTCTGGCGAAGACCGGATATCTAGAAGATCCAACTGTCTGGATCAAATATGAAATTTTTGGGATCCCATCGAAATCTTTGGTATTATGTTAGTCTAAGCTTGGCATTCATCGTAAGAAAGTTTAGAACAGCCACATCATGGTGAAAATGGATCTGTTATAGTTGCCTCTGAAATTTCGCTTTGCTCCATATGTTAAAATCTATCCTTCTATATTATGAAGTCGAACTCCCAAAGCTGGAATTTTTTCTTGTCGGGCAAGTAGTTCCTCCGGAATCCGGCCCAAACTGGAAAGTTTGTTAAAAGTAGAAGTCTTATTTGAAGTTGATTAGATGTTGGATATAGGGGTAAAAAGGCAAGCTGAACACGAATATGAAAACCATTTTCTGGCCAGACAAGTAGTTCGCCCGGAATCCGGCCGAAACCGGGAAGTTTGTTAAAAGTAAAAGTTTTATTTGAAGTTGATAAGATGTTTGATGTAGGGGGAAGAAGGCATGCTGAACAAGAATATGAAAACCATTTTCTCGCCGGACAAGTAGTTCGCCCGGAATCCGGCCAAAACCGGAAAGTTTGTTAAAAGATTTTTATTTGAAGTTGATTATATGTTCGATTTAGGGGTAAGAAGAGATGCTGAATCCATATATAACAATCATTTTTTAACCGGATATATAGTTCTTCCGGAATCCGGCTAAAACCGGAAAATTTGTTAAAAGTTAAATTTTGATATGAAGTTGATTAGATGTTGGGTATAATGGTAAGGAGATACGCTGAAATCGTTTTTGAGCTTTATTTTTTCGCCGGACAAGCAGTTCTGGATTTCGCCGAAACCGGAAAATTCGCAGAAGTAAGGCAGTATCGTTTCGATCGGCTTCTAGGGGTATGCACACATGCTGAATCCATATCTGAACTTGGTTTTCTTAGATGATTAGATAAGAGTAAAAATGTTCAAAGAGTCTGGCGGAGACTGGGTCTGGCGAAGACAAAACCTAGCCTAATTGTCTGGATCAAATATTGAATTTTTGGGATCCCAACGGAACCTTTGGTCTTGTTATATGTGCAGCACAACAAAATGCAAGAGCCAGCCATAACAGACCCGTTTTGACCAGAATACAGCTGTTCTTCTAAACCTTACTGCAATGAACGCCGAAGTTGAAAGCTTAAACTGAAAATAGACCCAGGTAAATATAAAAAAACAGAAAGATGCTACGCGGGTTAAAATAAGGGAACGAGTATAGAAAAATATGCTGCAGCCTAGAAGTCGGTTCCTTTCCAAGAACTGACCCTGACCCGAACAGCACTAAACGAACGAAATCAACGGTGCCGGTCATAAATTAGACGATTCATCTACTTCTGAAGATGCTTATTTTAATATTTTAACACCGTGACAGTAGGCTCTTGGTGTATATCACAATCAAGAGTGGGACACCCCTCGAGTAGTGCCACGAGGTTTCAAAAGGACTTCAAATAAGGTGTTTGTGTTTCTTATTGTAGAAAGAAACCAACGAAACGTGCACCTGCCAATGTCAAGAAACATCTGAGTAACATGCATCTTATGTATTAAATTACCTACCTGAGCTTCCAATAAAGGCAAGGCATGCCAGCAAGAGCAGAGCCCTAGTCATTTTCACAGTAATTCCTGAAGATTCCAAAAGAGCAAATAGGGCAACCAAACCGCCGTAGGACCGATATTCTTATCAATAATTTCTAACAATGGTTCTTATCGCGGTGATGTGTAGTCACAGTTATCTCTGAAAATTCGGCAATCGAGTCGCGAGCGTTATTTCTGTGGTCCGGAGAAATTTAAACAAGAAATCCAAACTTGGGATTTACAACCAGCCGGGACTTTAAACGGCCAGTATCTGACTCATCAACATGATGACGGAAGCAAAGAAAAGAATAGGGAAATAATGCAAGAAAAAGAGTATTTAGGCAGAAAAAGCATTCCCCAAGACGGCATGGCAAGCGGAACGATGGTCAAAGGCCGCAACAATTTGCTCAATTTTTGGGCACGTCCCAACGTATGGGCATTGTGCTTTTACGCTGGGGCACCATCCACTGCAGCAAAGGCACAGCTCCCACATGCAAATCTTTGGAATTGAAAATTAAAGGAAAATTTGCTGTTCTCGGAATTTATCAGTCCTTGCTCCATAGGGCATGGTACCCCAACACCATACTAGAAAACTGAATGTTTTGGTACGACTGGTCCCATGATTTCGCAAAAAGGTCAGCATACAAAAGTTTGCAGCAACGCAGGAGCTCTTGTAACGTCACGGAAGGTAGGTTCTACCAGGGACCAATAAATTTCCTTACAGGGGGCCTGTCATTTCCTATGCTTCTATAGTGATATGATGACCGAACCAAATCCATCTTTCAAAAATCCCCGCTCGAGTCGATCGGCATTCTTGTTTGCCTCATTGGACGTGAGGCCAAAGAGACTCCTCCCTCAAGGCGCCAGCAGCCAATCCCAAATTTTGTCTATCTGGATATTCGCGTATTCTATCCCCGTGTTTGTTTCTCGAACTCTCAGACGTTCGGTCAAGAGCGCATCAGAAATCTCTTATTGACAGGCCCCCTGAATGGCGGGTCATTACAGGAAGTTTATGGGTCCCTGGTACTACAAATATTTATAATATTAGATATAAAACGTCCTGCTAAGTTTCAAATCTTTTCGTTACAGAACGCAAACACAAAAATATCTCGAGAGACTGCAACGAATACTCGACTCTATGATAATTCTGTGTGTTAAAGGAACTTCGCAAACTTATCTCTGATCTCCCGTCTATTTAACAAAGCCTTGCATTTGCAAAAGCTCTAAAGGGTCAAATCCAGAAAATAAGTTTCTTATCACTTTCGTGCATTAAAATTCATTACTACATTTAGTTCTGAATAGTAGGTTTCTATTTGGTTGATCTGTATACAAACAAGGAATACAAATTATTAAAAAGAGAAGAGGCTATTCTCATGAAAAACTAAAGGCTCGCTCCAACCTTCGCAGTTCAAAACTCTGGAACTCACTAAAAAGAAAGTCTTCTCATTCTGTAAGTGAGCTTTTAAACTGGAGGCAGGACTTTTGAAATGAATTACCTCAACTACGTTTCTTAAGCCATAAAAAGTACCAGGTCCGGCTTGTTGGTGGTCCGGTAAAAATACTGCTAGGTGGACTCAGACGGGCAGGCCCCCTGTTCTGATAATTTTGTTCTTTTTCGTCCTAAAATAGCAGGTTGGGATACGGATAGAGCCGTCGCTGATTTCTCCAGAGAATTACCGCACCTCAAAAATCGACAGATCAGTAAATCGAAGATGTTCAGAAGCTCAGATGGAATGGGTTTATTTAGTAAAACGTCAATTTACACATCATGGCACCTAACAACAAGAATAAATATACAGACGTAAAACACAGACTAGATATTCCATTATGGGTCGTAGTTTTAGGCCGAACCCGACCTTCTTTGGTCAGACGACGGTCCAAGGCCCCCCAACTCCTCGTAGAACAAGAAAATCGTCCGCCTCATTATTAAGTTCCTGAGATAAGACCAGCTTTGTACAGCAATTTTACCATCACCTTAACTGCCCTTAACCATAACTGCCATTAGAAAAACGTCGTCCCATTCCGAATCCTATTAAGGTCCCATGATCTGTCGTTAATGTTGTCAACATCTAAGTTATGAGGCTCTTTGCTCCTATATTTCAGAATATTTCGCTTTTATTTCAACTTCAGAAGTCGTTGTCCTACCATCATTTCGTGTGATCCGCAAGACAAGCAGCCATCGGTTCATCAACGCAGCAATTAGCTTTACGGCGATCTTCAAATTCGTCATGACGTACTGCGTTTTCCCCTTCTAGACTGAAGGTGCATCGTACCACGCGACTTCTCGCTGAACTTTAGTTGTGTTTTTGCATATACCATGGTATCTGATAACACGGTCAAAAGGCGTTTTTGCAGTTATCGTGGTATCTGATATTCACATACCACGGTCGGACCGTGGTAACTGATCGTGTTATCTGAAAAGTAATCTCACTTTCATCAAATCTTGTCAAATTGGTGAGAAAGAAGTTTAGCACTTGTGTGATGTAACTGGATTTCAGTTTTTCTTTTGGGATGACTTCGAAAAGTGCAATTTCGGCAATAGTCGCTTTTGCAGAGCAACCGTGTATCAGATACCACGGTAACTGCAAAAACGACTAATTGCAGGTCCAGTTACCGTGGTGACAGATACCATGGTATCTGCAGTTTTACGTATTTGAACCAAGATCGCGCATACGAGGTACAAAATTCAGTAATAACCGGCCATCCGGCGGATTTTCTTTCGGTGATTTTTAAAATAGGCGTATAGCCCAAATGTCAAAACAAATTATACTTTTGAAATAGGCGTATAGCCCAAATGGCAAAACAAATTATACTTCTAGGTTCTTCCAAGGCTTTCAATCTCTTTGAAAACCCAACCCGAAACCAGTCCCATCAGCACATTTCTTACAACCTAACATTCGGCTGCGGTAAATTAGGGCGTGACGTCAGCATGAACGTTTTGTTTTCTGCGAAAACTGCAATTTGTTTGAAACGAAAATTATTGCGCAAGTCAGAACCCGGGAGGAAAGCTATTCCTGGGTGCTCACGGCTTATTAAGCGAGCAAAAACTGCTGTTCGTGTCGTTGACACTTTAAGGGTAACAGAATAAAAACCTTTCGTAGGAACATCACACCCGGAACAAAAATGGAAGAAGCTGTTGATATCTAGATACTTACAGTTTTGCTATCTAATTTTTGAATCTGAATAAGACAAGCAACCGACCCGAACAAAGTAACAAGAAAACGCCTACTTTTGGTACAGCCAAGTAATGGGCGAAACGTGAAACAGATTTCAGGCCAGCTGCTGGCCCTTTGTGACGATGGACATATCATGGGCACTTGCTTGCGGCGGCATTGGGTAAGCTAGGTGGAATTTAAAGTGAGAATAAGCGTTAACATTTATCTTGGTTCTATCAGCTGGTCCAACTACTTTAAACTCATCGACCGGGTTACCACTACCTCAAAACAAAAGAATTGACATCCCGACGTATCAGCCTTGTACACTGCCCTTTCTTTTGCTACAACGGCGGGCATGCTGGTAGGGATGAGGGCTCATGGTGACCATACATTATACACTTCTAACGGCTTAGAAAGTAGTTGCATTTTTGATCGAAGTTTTGTTCGCCGTTGGCTTAGCCGGTTGCTTATTATCCGTTTTCGAACGCCGTCGAAGTACTCGAAGTTCACCGTTTGCTTAATTAGTGTTTTTACAACTCCGGGCTCCGGCGACCCTTGCCCGGTCGACGCTTCTTCGACGATTCAAGCAAACTTTGAACTTGCTAGCCAGTGCTTCCACTTCTACTTATTTTGGCAGTAGAATACTTATTTTCAGCCTTATCAAATTTCGAATCTATCTTCTCCTGAAGAGAGTCATTTGTTATAAAAGTTATAAGATCTCTGTAGCCTATCTTAGCAAAAAAGAGACATATTTTCGAAATTTTCGCCTGCAGCGCATAGTTTCAGCAAACAGTTTCAAAATTTTGATAGTTTTAAATTAAAGCTAAAACTGTCTGTAAACATTTCTGACAGGTTCAGTAACAATGTCTACTTACTAAATACTTATCTGAAAGAGTAAAATTTCTGACAGGTTCAGTAAAAATTTCTACTTACTAAATACTTATTTTGACAGTGCTCAGAGTGGAAGCACTGTTGCTAGCTCACGAAGTTCGACGGTCAGAGTCAGAGTTTGAAGGACAAAGAAACTGTGACCGGCAACCAAAAACGGTTTTAAACAAAGACCTTTGACTTTGAAGGTAACTTCAAACTTCGATCAAAAACGCAACTAGTGTTGTCTAGTGTTATCCTCTGGGGAATAAAGTGTACACATGCGTATAAGCACGAATCACACCCGAATCACAGCGCATACTCCAGCGTGACATGGTTATGAAAAAAGGGCTATTGAACTAGGCCCATCCAACGAAAATTAAGAGTTGACCACGTTAGAACTCGCGGTGTACACATTATGAGGCCTTGCAGGGCTTCCTCTCGATCTGCACAATCGTTCTGTATTCCATCAAACCGCACAGGGACCAAACTACCACAACCAAAGTTTAACAGTAACCACGTTACACACTATTAAAGTCACGTAAAACATCTTGTTAGACGACAAACTACACTGAGAAGTGCTTTACTGGCCGGAGGATAGAGCAGTAACTGGATTGCCATAAAATACCACATTGCCACACCACAATTTGCATAAAGCAGCGTTTCACCTGGTTCCCAAAGACCGCGTTTTTGCGTCAAAACAGTGCTATACTTTTGCGCCCAAAAACGTCAACTTCGAGTCAGAGACGCTCAGTTTCAATACTCTTAATGACTAACTCTCCTTGCCGATGCAAACTCGCCGGGTACCTAGCGGAAGAGCCAGAATCGGTATCACAGCTGCTCCCAAAGATCGCCGTATTTGTTTGACACAGGATTTGAGTTGTTGCGTTTGAGTCGTTACGGAGACGTTTACTCCTTCTTCCCGAGGATAACTGGCGCGTTTTGGACTCATATAGAGTATTGTCGTGAGAAACCCAACAGTTCAGGCAGGTCTACGAGCCATGACCCAGGAGTTTCTCGACTACAGTAGAGGTATGCATTTTCCGAACTTTAAACCATCCTGATTTTGTTTTTCCGACCCCAAAACAGGCAAATGTAAATCAGATATTAATATCAGCTAAGAGCCTCTTTTTTCGACGTGGATAGTGAAACAAACTCGATCTCTCCGTGTAATTACTCATTTTATTATTATGTTCTTTTCATTCCGTTGGGATGACCTTCATGAAAGTAACGTTCAAACGCCGTAACCTGCGCAGTTTAGGCTGCCCGAAAATACTTTAAGAAATTATGGCGAGGCTTTTAATTTGCCTTTATTCTACTGAAATTAATATTTGCGCTCATTAATGTACATATATGATGGATAGGTTAATTTCATCATATTTTCCGGCGCTGTACACTGGCGGGCGACATACAAAGTCGCATACCTCTACTGTTAGGCAGCAGATAAAGAACATATCTGAAAGGGAATGTTCTAAAACGTCTGCACGGAGTCGCCGCATTTCTGTGGCGAGAGACACATCTTCGACGCAGTATTCGTGAACCAGTTTCGCGACTGCACCAGGTCTCCTCGCGACGCTGCACACTGCACACAAACAACATATCCAGAAGGGTTTAAACATACATAAGGTGCATTTTTGTTCTCTGGTTGGTCTCTGGTCTCCTGCCAGTTAGTAATTTTTGTGTTTTTTCGCACGCCAGAGAACTGAGAACAGAGACCTGAGTTCGTTTTTACGTCAACCAGCGAACTGACTGTTCTCAGTTCTCTGATGGATAAGCCTCACCAGATAACTGACTTCGCTAGTCAGTTCTCTGGTGACCATCCACCAGAGAACTGAGAACAGAGAACTGTGAACGAAAACATCAATTTTTGGCAAAACAGAGAACTGAGACCAGAGAACTGAGACCCGAGAACCATGAACAAAAATGCACCTATAACCACCCCACAGAGGACTCATTTCTCCACTCGGTTCAAAACCAGATATTGCACTTCAAAAAATTTTGTCAGCGATCTGAGTATTCTTACCTTCACTGACGTCATGGACGACAGTGGCGTCATAAATTCACTGATTGAACCCGCCCTGGTCCATGACGTCTTGTAAAGCTCTATAGATCATAAATTGCTGATCGGACGGCAGTTGCAAGACCTGAAATGAAACAGAAAAGTAGCACCGGAACTGGAACAAGTGGATGCCTATGGATTTAACTCCTTCGTTCGTCTCCTTTTGGATCGGTCATTCGATAAATCTGGCGTTACAATTCTTGGGAGATAAAACTTGTATTCCCAAATCTGTTCCGTATACTATTCAGAATGTCCCATCTATTCAGTCTGGCTAAAACAAGTTCGAATGATCAAGGCTGTCCAAATGAGTCAAATAATTAGCATGGGTAGTATGGTCGACTACTTCAACGAGGAGTAGATACAAAGACGAAAATATGACCATGGAACAAAAAATGTACTACTGGGTGACGAGTTGCTGTCCTTAATAAATGGTCACAAGTAGCCATTACGGGTTTAATACAGTGATAATCAATAACTGTAATGTTAAAGATTTCCTAATGTTGCAAATAAGAAAGAAAATAAAACTAAAAGCCGATTTCCTTCCTTTTAATCGTAACTTATCATCATTACAATGACTTAGATGTCCTTAGTATCGGTGATTATTTAGGATCACATCATGTTTAAGACGTCTGTCTGTGGTATTGTATGAATATGCGTATGTAATGTTGCATTTATCTGCATAGTTCTGTGTTTTTAAATAAATCGCCGATTTTGGGGGTAATAAATAAACAATTATAATGGAGGGGTTTCTGCGGTAAGCTAATTGAGTAGGCTACACCCGGTAACTGAGTACACCCTTCTCATTTTTCCAGACACCCGGTTACTAGTATCCGGTAACTGAATCTTGGTAAACCTGGTCTCAGCAAAGTTAAGGGCGATCTCTTGGATTCGCCCCCGAAAAGCAAAGCGTGAATCCGCGGAGCGCAAGAACAAGCAAAAAGTAATTGCGCCTTTACAACTTCTCGCTGACTTGCCGAAACCACTTTCCACTCGCGAAGTGGATTTGCTTTCCAAGTGCTGGCGGAAACTAGTGGAGCGCGAGAACAGCTATGGAAAGCGACGCGACTTTTAGCCGAAGTCGCAAGAACAGCAGGCGCATAAGCTCGCGGAGCTTTCCAAACCGCCAGAATCACCCTTTACTTGGTACTAGATACCAGGTTTACGAAACGACAACTGATCGGGGTAACAGATAGCCGGTAATTGCGAAACCAACAGTTCATCAGAGTTACAAACACGGTTATCACAGAAACGCAACTAATCATCCGGAAATAGTAATTGGCTGATAACTTACTTGTGATAAGAGCTTCTGCGGGGAAGGAGAACGAATGAAGCTGGATATGTAGACATTAACAAAGGTGGCCATTAAAAACTGACAGTCGAATCGATCCATGATTCCACCATGACCGGGGATAATATCACCGAAGTCCTACAAATACGAGGCATTAGACCTGACTCATGAGTGAGAGTCCGCTTACTTCGGCCAATCACAGCGTGGAAAATGGCGACAAGCAACTGCTGCGTTCAAACGTCATAAATGTGAGATTTTTGTTTTACTTGCCACAAAATCAAGCTCACTCGCAGGACAAGAGAGCTGTCAAATCACCCACACAGAGCGACACATTTGGATATCCTCGGCTTATGCTGAACAATTTAAAAAAAAAAAACTGAAATACACTGACTCAAAGGCAGCAACATTCCAAAATTTTATTTTCTTGTCAAGACAAATATGTTAAAAAAATAAGCAAATTACTTCTTTTAATACTGCAATTTTCTTTTATACCTTCACGTTTCCGCACTGACACTTTTTTCTAAGAGATATCTAGGGAGACAATTTGTTTTAGTTCATTAGTTTTTAGAGATTTTTACTTTGTTTACCTAGTCCCGTGCATTCACCGTGCCATCAAAGGAGTGTGTGATTTACTTTTAATTTTTATTTTTTTACCTCACTATATCAAAGTGCGCAAGGCAAAATTATTCTTCATTCAAATACTTATCCACCCTCAGCACCATTAAATTATAAAGTTACGAGCACCTTGATTCTCAAAGCTCTTATTCAAACCGCGAAGAAGACCCAGAGATGCAGAAGGTATTTCCGAAACGAGCTTACTAACGATTACAAACTTAAAAAAGAAAAAGGGACAGATGATTACCGAGAACAAGTGAAATATTCAAAGAGTTTACTAGCCTCTGGCTCATAGAGTGGGGCCGGACTATTCCGCCACCCCCTTCTGTGAACCCCGCGACAATAATCCTTACGTTTGATTTTTGTTTAATAAACATAAATAACTGTGAAACTTTTAATTTTATGTAAAACAAAACAAGTTTACCAAAATCCGGGTTCGTACTTTGCCGGTGCAGCAGGGACCCAGGGTCGGAGCCGGGTCCGTTGAGGGGACTTGATGCTTTGGACTTGGTCAAATTTCTTCTTATTCCGGGCCTCGCAACTAACTCATTCTTGGAACTAACAACCGACAGGAGGTACTTTGTGAGGGGTCCCGAGACGCCTTTCTTAGGGATTCGATCTCGTCGCTCATGCAGCAGGGCTTGGACTCTGTTCGTCTCGAAATCAGGCCGAGTCTCGGCCTAGCAAATTTAAATCTTCATTGACCAAGTGAATGATATCAACTGATGATATGCTTTGTGTATATTCTGCATAAAAATAATTGTTTATTTAAAAAAAAAAAAAATTGTTAGGACTCGCTTTGGCCTCTTCTTTTCATTCCGGTCCTTTTGGCAGGAGTCCTTGCCAGGCTGTCGAACGTCAGGGACAACGCTGGTGAATGGAAGAAACGTCGGGGGATTGCAGGTTCGTATCTTCCATTACCCAACGCTGTCCCTGTCGGATTTTATGCCCCGTACTGCGCCAAGAGCGGTTGCAAAAACATTCCAGTTAGTTCTTAGGACGAGAAATACCAAAAATATCCGAGTCGCGAAACTACATATTTACAAACGACACCGGGGCCGGCGATCGATCGCTTGCCGGTCCGCGACTAAAGCCGCTTTCACATTGACGCGTCGTTGCGATGCCTTGCGTTGCGTACAGGTTGCGTGGCCTCTCTTTCACACATGCGCGTGAACCTTTCACGAAGGATTCGTGTTTACGTTTTCCTTTCTTGGTATCTTGTGTTGAACTTTCGTTTCTTTCATCATTGGTAAGCTCTTCATCATCATCGGTAGGTTTTCTTTAGTTTTTCTTCAAAAACTTCAACTTTTCACTTAAAAATCTGATGCGTACGCGTCGACACAACGCAAGAACGTTCTAATCTAACGTTTTTCTGCGTAAGCCCTGCGTTGCGCCAGCGCGACACAGAGGATGCGTAGATCAGTGTGGAAGGCTCAACGCGTCGATGTGAAAGCGGCTTTATGGTTATGGCGACTCGGCGAGGTCGGATTTACACATTGGTGTGATTCATTTCAGTTTGTTTTAAGACCACGGAAGCAAGCATGAGGGCTTGGAGCCTTCTGCAAATCGCAAGAGTTCGACAGGGCGTTCGAACCCGTCCGCGTGACTTTGGCCTCGGGCATGCTGGACTAAAGAGCAGCTCTTGGGTGGAGGGGTAACTTCGACAGTATCCGGGTTGGACCCGCCAACGAGGTGATAGTATGGTAAAGATTGAGACGTACCTTGATTTTGAAAGCCCTTTTGAAACCGCTAGCGAAGAAACCTCCAAAGGGTCCAATGATACTGCTGAATAGGGCAAAGTTGAAGGAGTGCAGGACAAATGGATACATACGAATCACCGGTTCGAGTCTCAGCTGCAATTTGAAAGTTTAATATTAAAGGTCCGCGGTTACTTCTGCAAAATTCAACCTACTTTTTTTGCCTTCAACGTTAGACGATCCACAGCTTCAATTGATGGAGATCTTTGTACACTTCACTAGGTTTTGGACTAACCTGATTCGATTTTTCACATCCAGAACAGTCAAACTGAAAAGATAAAATAACAACTTCATGTCCGTTAAGAACCTCATGTCTCAGCCTTCCATTTGACACAAACAACGAGCTCAGATTTTTTTTAATTTCATCTCTTGTTCCTTTCTGAATGTCCTTTCCCTTCTTTGAGATACATGGGACGGTTAAGAAAGTTCACCTCCCGGAACTTCCGGAATCTGGGCTTCCAGATTATTCTTTGACGTCTTCTGTAATGTTAATTGCATCTGGAATATGAACCGGTCCGAAAGTATATCAACTAATCCGGAAAAGGGGCTTTTGAACTTCCAGATTTCCGGAATTTTTAAGGATCGCATAAGAAATTCCCAAAAAATCTTGGAAAATCTGGGAACCCAGATTCCGGAAGGTGAAGACTTAACTTAACGCGTGACTGTTGAAGTATTCCGAACCAACAGCAGAGGTTTGAGATCATTGAGGTAAGCGATATCATACATTCCAATAGCGGTCGTCATCACAAGAAGAACGGTTTCAAGCTTGTAAAAAAGCGTTTCTCACTTACCAGTTTGAACACCCCCCCCAGAAATCCAGGAAGGGCATACTCCTGCAGTTTGAAGAAGTAGGACCGTTCGCAATCCATCGACATCCTACCAATGTCATGGTCAAACGCGATGGGGCAAACGAAGAAATCCTGCTGGCAAAGGAAGTAGGACATCTAAAAACGAAAAAGATGAATTAATCGAAGCAACGATAAACTCACGCCAACCTGTTTCTTTGGAGTGCGGACATACCCTTACGTCGGACTCACAATTTTGGCTGAATGCACAATGAACAAGCTCACACGTGGAGTGCGAAAGTATGAATATAGTTTGATTCTTTTTTTTTACCCCTTCACTAGAAAATATGTGATAAATGACTTCGAGAGGAGCAACTATATCTGTATTCAAGTTTTAAACTAACCATTAAAATAAATCGCGAGGCTCATAGCGTCAATCAGCGGGCAACTTGTGCCCAGGTGTCCATGTGCCAAGCGGAGGGATGAGGCCCTAGAGGACGGGCAAGGTAAAACCTTGAAAAGGTGCTTCTAGACCTTATAATCTGTAGGTATACGAAGTTTCATAGTCCTGTCTCAAACCGTGTCAAACATTGGACTTGAAATTGGAGCAATCAGGGCCAAGAACTCAAATGACTGGGGAATCCAGGGACAGTTGCCCCTGAACCTGAAGGGCGAGGGGAGATAAAATCTCGAAACAGGGCGAACCCAGGTATTGATGGAGGTTCGCACTCAGCTGTAAGTAATTAATTTATTTCTTCCACGCTTTTTTGAAAGGGGGAGTAACAGAAAAAAAAAAGGAATACAGTCTTTCCTAGTCGTCAATTAGAAATAATGAATTTTTAGAAAGGACGGTGAAACTTACAGCAGTGGTACTCTCATTTAACTTTATTGCCGGTAAAAGGGAGAAAATAAGATTACAATTTAAGTCAAAGAACTACAAAAAAGAACCGTAAACTAATTAACAAGCATAATGGTGCGAATGTGCGTGTGATGCGAATGCGCGTGTGGCGCGAATGGCGACGGCGTATCCACGAGCACTGAACACCGAATCGTCTGTTTCGGTGTCACACAGGGAGCCAGAGGCTTAGGTTACGTTCCAAAAAAGTTATTACAGGTTAAGATGATAAAAGGTGGAGCCAGCTCTTTACTGTGGTAGTAACTACCCTCTCTTGAACGAAAACAATACGTCACCATTCTGACGAGAATTTCGGCTGGACAGAGTTGTTAGCACTTACGATGTTCCAGTGTTGTAACAATCGACAATCGAGTAACAATCGAGGGAGGAGCTAATTTTCTTATCGCAGGACGGTGGACGAAAATAGTAACAGAACCGTAACGATCATAACCAATAATAACTGAAAGAAAAAAGTGCTCCATATACGGGATTCGAACCCACCCCTTCGACTTCAAGGGCCATTGCTCTACCACTGAGCTGCAACCTTAGATTCAATCAAGGAAGTGTGGTGACAGAGAATTGGCTAACTAGCAACGACGAAATCTGGAAGTAAGGAAAGAACGTACCAGACATCCAAAGAGGATTGTGAAAAATCCCCCGCCAATGAAGCCTTCCCAAGTCTTCTTCGGGGACAGCTTGATGAGCGGCGTCCTTCCGAAGAAGAAGCCAACCATGTACGCCCAAATATCGTTAATGATAATCATAGACACCGGGACAATGAACCTGCGAAAAATAATTTTATTTCTGAAGAAGCCTCGTAAAAGGTGACACGAGGGCTAAATTTAGGACTTCATAATCGACATCTCTGTCGAAAATATGCTTGGGCTACTTTTGGGCTACAAGGGACCGAACATCAGGAAAGCTTGTGAATAGGCTGATTTCAAATAGACAGGCAGATTTTCTGGCCAGGCCCATTTTACCCTCACCAGAGTTAGGTACTCGTTGGTCGTTCCCGACGTCGGATTGTCAGATAGGCAGAGTAGGTACCTGCATATGGGTCGCGGGGACCCTCCGCGACAAGGGACCGAAATTTGAAACCTTGAAAGAAAATAACAATAAAGCTTTATTACAGTTTATATTAAAATATATTATTTCATATACACTAAATTATTTTGACTCTTGTGAGAAATTTTGAGAAATAGTCTCTTGTGTAGGTTGAGAATATGGACGCCGTCCAGAAAAGACAGGCTCCACAAATGAACCGCTAAATTTAAACAAGGGAACAGACGTGGTTTTTCTGGGCGGCCCCAATATTTCCACCGCCTACGGGCCTTCACAGTGTTTAATGCGGTCGGAAGACCGGATTAAAGTCTGGAAGATTAAGCATGAAACAAGTTATTTAATTTTTTTTTTTGAATTTTCGGATGAATCTTGGTCATCCCAGTCTCGTTGAATAAAAGTGTCGTTTTTGATCGCCGATCAAATTTGCCTGGTAGACGAAGCGGGTTTGCCGATTCGTGAGTAATACTGTTTTCGATAGCCGTTGGCGATTGCCGATGTTTCTGGGTGCGCAAAAACGAGTTTTTCATTTTTGAAAACACCGCCTAATCCTGAAACGAAATCCATACGTCAACGGCTATCGGCGAGTCCTTGGCCGATGGGCGATGGACACGAATTTAGGCGATACACGTCAGCCGATCAGAACGAAAACAGAAAATAAGATAAACAGCTGGGGGCAATCAGCTTCCGGCGAACGTAAAAAACGCCACAAAGTCAAGCGGCTACGCTATCGCTGAACTAATCGCCGATCAAAAACGCCACTAGTCAAAGGACAATTTAGTCAGGCGGACAGTGACTTTTTTTCTGCAATACAGAATAATAAGAGGAACGTTACTTACCAGATAATTCCTTCAAAGATATTCTGGATGATCAGGTAGCTTTGCGTAACGACAATCAACAGCGCAACGTGAGTCCAAGCAAAAAGGGAAAACTGCTTCATGTAGTACTTCTTAACCAATGATAGGACAAACCAGACGAAACCAAGGATATACAGGCTAAATGAGATGAACCGGTGGTATTTCACGAGAACGCTGAACAGTTCCTACAACAGGATAGAAAGTTTAGGCTCAAGGACAAAGCTCCATGATTCATCTAACGTTCCCTGGTAGTTAATAGTCCTCAAACATCAACGATGCGAGACACAACTTATCTCTTGCTCGAGCGAACCTTCACACCCTAGCTAGCAGACACTTGAAGTACTTGAACCCATAAAATCCTGTCTCTGGAGTGGCTACCAGCTGATGCGTTTTCACTGACTGATTACGAGGCGTGTGGCTAGAAATAATTTATTATCATTATTGTTATTTATTAGAACCCTCCCAAACTGAAGAGTAATATATAGAAAGAACAGCATGTCAATCAATCTCACACACACTTACAAAGATAGTATACAGACAAACAACTGACCTTTATAAACAAATGAGCCAACTAAATTGACAATAAAATACAAAGGAAAAAGCAAAACTCAACATAAACAAACTCATCAGGGCGCATTTTTAGTGAAAAAGGAAAAAGAATGTGATGGACAATAATGTTGTCAGCCTTTTTGTTGAAGTTTTGGATTTTACTGTTCAAAGTTTCCAAAGGATTCTTCACTTCGAAATTAGAAGTTAGGAAAGAGTTACTCGCAGAAATAGGAAAACCAAGAAGGAATTTAGAAAATTTATAATAAGTAACTTTTAACGCAGAAAGTTCGGAAGGACGGAAAGAAGAAAAGAAAGCAGACGAAAAAGAATGTGAGGAAGTGCAACAGCCGTATAAACAGAACCAAGAACATCTCTGCGATACATCAGCGTTGTATTTTTACATTTATGATGGGCAATAAATCTATACATACATACATACATCCCCAGGAAACGAATAACAGCACCGAATGCTCTTCTTATTTTATCTTGCACATGTTGAATAAGGATAAGTTTCTATTCCCTGGTATTGGGCCCTAGCATTTTTCACATCGTTTCAGCGCTTCAGAGACATCTGTGTGATTTACTGGTAAAGGACTTTTCTTCCGCAAATTCGCAATTTAAATATCTTCCATTCAGAGCGCCTACCAGATTATGGGCAGGTGTCTCGTCTGCCTACGCAATTTAGACAATTAATGCAACGCCTTAGCACTCATAGTTGTAAGGGCGTATTTCTCAAGATGTTTTTTTTTTTCATCTGGTATTTTGTTTTTGTTTGTTTTTTAATTTTCTTCTTTACTGTTTCCTAGTTCATACTCCTTATGTCCTGCGATGGTCTGACGAGGTACACTAAACAATAGCAAAAACACTTACGGTACGATTTGCAGCTACCCCGAAGTAGTCGACCAGGCTCTCACCGTAGAAGAAGTAGTTTGACGCAATTAGAAAATACCAGGAGAGTGATCGGAACCACGGCAAACCGTGAATCCTGTATACCGCATAGCCAATATTGATGATCTCGGCAAAGCATTTCACCTGAATGCACAGGGTCTGAAAGAAAGATAATAGTATAAAACAGTGCCTAAAAACGAAAAGACAGCTACGACGAATGAATTACATATTTGCACATTAAAACCATCAGACCATCATTCAACAAAAGCGGTACAAACTTACATATATATATATACACTAACATACTCTTAACGGTTTTAATGTACTCTCAATACTTTATTTACACTATAAACAAAACTTATCTATCAAAAGCAATCTTTCCGGTTTTAAAAGCTAACTTGAGGAACTTCCTAGTATTCTTTATATCCATAAAATCTTTGCTTCCCATCATTTTAATAATCCTCTTATCACTGTTTGTCAGCGACACGCAAATTAGGTCCAAGAACGCAGAAGCGATGAAATAAGTAAGTAAGTAATTATTTATGACCCGCCATTGTCAAAAACGGAGTATGTAAAACAAAAGAAAGAAAATAAATAAAACAGCAAAACAAATACAATGTACAATTTTTCATTCTCCAGCTAGAAAAGAGTGTAGAACACCATGCGCTGGCCGGTTGTCCCTGATTTTTTGCAGAGCCGATGAAATTTCCATAAGTATGACGCTGGTCATTTGACTCCAGAGGTTCACAGGGAAGAAGGGAAATGATAAGCTAAACCGCCTTAGGGGCAGCCACGAGACTTGTTCAGTTTCGCAGCGTGAAATACTGAGCAGACTTTTCCTTTCATCGGATAAAAGGTGTTCTTGCAGGAAAATTATTTCGTTTGCACTCAGCAGTTCGTATAGGATTGTGTTTCTGTCCGCCAGTTTACCACTAATGTTCCAGGATAAAAGACTTACGGATTCAGTTATGACGAGGACCCTTGCCAATAGGTCGAAATACGTAGCTGACTTTCCGCTCTCAGCAATTGTTAAGCATAATAGGTTTCCTAATCAGCTTGGGCTCGAGGAGTATTCATCCACGAAGTATGGACAATAGCAGGATAATAGCAATAATGGTTTTTAATAGAATGTTCCTTGAACAATCCACTCTTCGAGCGCTGTACCAGCTTTCGGTTTTCACCGTTTTCTGTGGAGCTCATAACTCGTGAACCTGTGCAGGTACCAAGTGCAAACTTGGTACACTCGTGAGTATTGGGGTCTAGTTGTTCCTTTTGAGGGTCTAGCCCTCCACACCCACCCGGTTCAGGGGCAATTGGGCCCAGATTGCCCGATGAAGAATGTTCATAACTTGACCAGAGAAATTCCTTGTACTTGTCGATCCTAGGGCTGGGAAATTACTTTTGAAGTTGCACCCACCCACCCCGTTCATGGGCAACTGGGCCCAGATTGCCCAAAAGTGAAGGAATATTTAATCACGAGGGCCCTCGCCACCCTTAAATAGCATCGTAGCTGACGTTTCCGTTTTTATCCACTGTATGAATATATGTTTCCAAATGAACTAATTGGGCTCAAGAAGTATGTGGAAAATGTATCATGGTTCTCATGTAACCCATACATTTAAGGAAAGTTTCGAGGTCGAACTCGACGACAGAGAACTGAAACAGATGTGCGAGGTCGACATTTTTTGACAATGTAAAACGAATACGTCAGCTACATCTAAATACAGCTATATTTCGGCCCTTCTTGGCAAGGGTCCTCTTCAGGCTCATACGGCTCAAGCTGTAAAATGAACTGTTCATTTTCCAGCTTGAGCGGTGTCAGCTTGGGCTGAAGAAATACCTATAATTTGTCATTATAAATTAGATAATATCTTACAAAAATATATATAGTACTTACGGTCACCATTAGCGCCAATGGTCCTAAATAGATGACACAAGCAAAGAAGAACATCATAGCCCAAGTGAAAATACCACGAATGATCCAGTTTTGCCACCTAAGAAGAAAAGTCTAAGATATGGTTTGTGAACTATACATAGCATTAGTGTTGTAAAATTACCGTAAAATAAAAACTCGGTAAGTAAAATAGGTAAAATTGGTAAAATAAGGTAAAATAGGTAAAATAGGGTAAAATAAGGTATTCCATGGAAAATATAGGGTAAAATTGATGTTTATCAGTAACTCACAGGATTCAGACCTGGCTGGATTGAGACAAGGTTGACGTATTTAGTGTCATGTCGGCGCTATGAGTTAGATCAGTAAAAATATCTATCTATTAAATATTTAATTGCATCTAGTGCAATTCGGATGATTGTGCAATTGCATTATTTGCAGCTGGCAAAATTGATTTTGAGGAACTTCAGAGAATTTACTTTTCCAAGTTCCAAATACAAATAGAAAAAAGTGACATAACACTTCGATCACAGTAATAAAGTAATAAAATAGCTCAAGGTGACGTGAGGAGTAACTCGAAGAAATCCCTAATTGTTCCGTTCTCTTCTTATTACCCCCTATCGAGCTAAAAAAAAAAAAAACTTGCTGTCATGGAGTTGGTTACCAAATCAACCAGTTGATCCTCTAATACTGTGTATCCAGGACTTTCAGTAGTAGTCTAAGGCATATTCGCCTAATCTCTGTGCATTATTTCCTTTTCTTTGGACATGGGCTTCATGTCAATGCCAGCAGCATAATAACACATGACAACACTAATTAGGCGACACTATGTTAAAATACAACATAGCACTTGCCCACAAAACATGTAAAAAAAAAAAAAATTGTAAAACATTGTGCAGACCTGCACAATTGGTAGGCTACTACTGTCACTTTCTTCCAAATTCTGCCCTTCTATTCACGGTGTTTTCCCTTTAAAAATCAGATGTCATACTCATGTTTTGCTTTCTGATGCCGCCCTGGTCCCTGGAGTCCCTGGGTAGTTTTGCTTTTACACCAAATGTAAAGATGTCAGTGAAATACAGGTAAATTCGTAAAATGATGTTTGATAACCGGTTTCCTAGTCCTCCCTGCAGGCCCTGGGTGGGATTTCCCGTCAACATGTGTAAAAATGGCAGTAAAATACGGGTAAATTACGTAAAATACCGGTAAAATACGTAAATTACCGGAAAAATACGTAAATTACGTAAAATAGTAGAATTGGTAAAATACCAATTTTACGGGGGTCCGTAAAATTACGGTAAAATACGTAAAATACCGAATTTTACCGTGACCAATTTTACCATTTACAACACTACATAGCATAGCCTACATTCTTTCGTTAGCACACATGCAGCACCTAAATTATATTTTTACTTTCGCGTTTTTGTTTACTCCTTCATCTGAGAGATCCTTCTCTTATCCTTCTTCAGCCAAGGGCCCACAGTCCCCAAATCATTTCCTAGTCTACAAGAAAAAAAAACAGACACAGAAAAATGACATCCGAAAGTGAACTTGCTTTAGAGGAACATTTATAACTGATTATCTGCAAAAGAAATAGGAAACATGATTTTCGGGTTTTTTCTTGGTCAGCTAGTTATCCCTCTAAGACGATGTGCGAGGGATAAAATTTAGGATATTTCGGTTGCACTTCCAGCACAAATCCAACACAACCACAATACCAACAGAAAAACGATGCGGAACAAACAAACCATAAAACGACATGTAACTAAAAACCACAAGAACGATGCGGACTGAATGCCATGCAAATACAAATAAAATAACGAATATTAAAACGTGCTTGTTTAAAGTGCAGATGTGCAGATCTGTGATTATTTTAAATTCTAGGTTCTGTGTCTATTTACAATTTATCGACTGTTTTTTACAATTATTCCCTGGGAAAGCGCAGAAGCTTTCCCCAAGAATTTGGACAATCACTATCATCCGTCACTGTACCAACAGAAAAACGATGCAGGGGATTTATTTCCAATGGAGTGTTTCCTGTTGGTATTGTTTTTCATATAGCTCGTCGTTTTTCTGTTGGTATTGTGGTGGATTTTATGATTTACAGTAGAGGTATGCTTATGTGAACGTCTGTTGACTTCAGATTTGTCCATTTTCATGCAATTGCTGTGTCTAAAGCTAAGTATCAGTTAGCCAAAATAAGGGCAGCTGAAAACACCTGTACAGGTGTTTTGGATCTTCACTCTACCATTTAGCCCAAAACTGCAGTGTTCACATTAAAGCAACTGTTCACATAAGCATACCTCTACTGTAGTTTGTTTTTCGCTGAGGACGGTTTGCCAGAAGTGCAACCGAAACATCTGAAATTATATTTATCCCTCGCACATCATCTGGACAAATAGCTGACCAAGAAAAACCCTGGAAATCACGTTTTTCTATTACTTTTGCAATGCATTGTCAGCATGGCTTCAAACCTTATATTTAACTGATTCTCTTTATTTTCAAAGAATATTGTGGACTATGGATGAATGACATTAATGATGTTCTTTACAAATGCTTGTTAATGGCACGTCAAAAAAAGAAAAGAATGAGACGGAGCTTACCTTTCAGGAAGTCCAGATAGAAGGTGTCTCAGGCCACCAGGGACTTTGTTTGTTCCAGAAGATACTGTTTTTGACAGGTCAATAGTTTTTCTTTTAACTTTATCATCTTCTGAATCATCACGTGCTTCAGATTCCTGGAGCTAGAAACATTCTGATTAGTCGATTTCTGCACTTCAATCAAATCACTAGTGTTCGATTGGGCTATGGCACCCAGCATTAAGCATAGGTAGTCAAGTCGATTGGGTCATAGGATAGGGTATGCCAAAAACTGGATACACCCAACACTTGGCATATGGTATTCGAAAATCAGGGGTCTGAAGCAGATTGGCTGAAACTAGCAAAGTCTCGAGACTGTTATGCTCAAAATGGCATAGATCTGAGAAACAGTGCAGATTTTTCTGCTGACTTCCCAGCAGAAAAGAGGTATTTTGAAAAAGAGCCTATTTTTGTCATGATCCAGCATAAGGAAACTGAATCCTTCAGCAATGCAACACCTGATGTCTCCGGGGAAAATCAAGAGTTCTAAGTTGGACTTTACCAGTCTTACATCAATTCCATCTTGTTGAGCTGATGTATGCTCAGTGCCTCAGTCATACATGAATCCTTAATTTTTGAGCGTAGTGCTCCAATTTTAAGGCAAGACCCAGCATACGGCACTGGTGCTCACACACTGGGGCAACACAACCTGGAGCAACGACACAGTACCCCATTGATAATAGTTTGCATTTTTTGTTTCTCAATTATCAGTTCTCCATTCTTGCTGGTGCCCACACACTAATGTATCATACCCTGGAGCAAGGGCAAAGTCCCCCCATGTGGCCCCATGATGATAGTTCAGTTCTCATTTCTCAATTCTCTTACAAATTAAAGAAGTGACTATCCAACCAAATTCTCAGATGTGCAGAATTGTCAAGCTTTCCCCATTCTCATTTTTTTTTTTTAAGCAAGAAAAGGAGATCTGGCTTTGTCCCAATAGGAAAAAAAATGCGAAATAGAAGAATGTGAGGAGAACCACAAGGAGAACTTAGAAAAAAATGCAACTAATGGGTTGTACTGAAAGTAGCATAAGGGAGAGTCGGGTAGTATGCCATGGCGGGTAGTATGACACTCTCGGAACTACTGCTTCTATTGGTTTTATTCATCTGTGCTTGCAGCAGCTAAGAAACATCTACTATGCGAAGGAGAAAACGAGTTTTCAAAAAAAATTATTACTCACTCAGAACTTATGCTAAAAAACATATTTTTTGACCCTCAAAGTGATTTTATTTTGTCTTAATATGAACTCCCATGTGGATAAGGTGCTATAACATAGAATAGCCATTTCTTGCAGGGACCTAGGTAAGGTATTTAATTATCATAAGCAGTTGAGAAACTGCTGGATATTCACACAATTTAAGAGGAAATGCAGATCCCATAAAAAAAAAGGGGGAGTCGGGTAGTATGGCACACTTTTTGTCAGCTAGTATGACACATGTAATAGTACCCGACTGATCTTTTAAAATGTAAGATTTGTAATGAATTCTGTTATTTCTTCTCTTTCCTCCACCCATGTGGGGTGGAGGGAGGGGAATAGCCTTGGAACCATGAGGAACCATTCCTCATGGTTCCAAATTCTTTTGTGTTTTTTTTACATTTCTGAGTAAAATATAATAAGAAAACACAAAAATTAAAGATTTCTCATACTGAACCCATGGTGTGTCATACTACCCTCTACCGGCGGGTAGTATGACACAGTGACCATGTCCAGAATTAAGCCTACTACTGAAAAACTGTGAGAGAGAAAAATATGAACAAAATCCCAAAGATTCTATAGAGAACCCAGTACGTGCTGCCAAAAACTTTGCAACATACATACAAATTTCAGGGATTAAAAAACAAATAAAAAAAATGTGTCATACTACACAACTCTCCCCTATGCTGGTAGCCTACTTTGCCCTTGTTCTAGGGCACGGTGCCCCGATCTATGAGCACCAGTGCTCATACCAAGGAGCATGCCCTAACACTGGAGCTCTGTTCCCAAAAAACTGAGGTTCTTGTAATTTTTGTGTGACTGTCTGAACTCTAATGATTAATTTCAGCTTCCCAGGATTGATCACTAAAATTATTTCCAAAAATGTGTAGAACTTTCAGTTTCAAATAACATCAGAAGCATCACCAAGTAACATAATTTTTTCCTGCCAACTGTGCTAGAAAAATGCTAAGAAAACTCAATGTAGGCTACTTCAGGGAATGTTGCAGGGACTTTCATCGAGTTCAAAGAAAGATGCCATCCACAATCCACATGAAAAATTTCATGGATGATGCCTTCTTCAGTTCTCAGGATTCGTCGAGCTTGACAAGAGGTCAATCGAAGATTGTCTTGAGCCTAATAAAATTCTGATGTCGCAGAATCATTTATTCACACAAAAATCAATTTTAGGTGGATGACATACAACAAAAGGGATATCATAATGATGGATTCTAGCATAGGCTACTGTTAACCAATGTCACCCGCAAAAAATGTCCAATAGCTTTTACAGAATCAGAGAATCTGTTTCCAGAGGCGTTACTAGCCAAAATGTTTTTTGGGGGGACAAGGTATTTACCGACTGGCTGGTCATTCTCAACAAGATTTTTGTGGCTCGCTTTGTGGCTCAAAAACAACAAACAACTGCCGAGGTGATTGTCGATTTTGTGGCTCGATTTGGGCGGGAAATTCAAATTTGGCAGCAAAACAACATCAAAACAATAGTTGCATTTTTTGCCTTTATCCAGTTAACCGACCTACAAGATTTCCCACTAAAAGTCATTTTCTTCCTTTGGTTAACCGAGCTAAGTCCTTATAAGCCATCTTTTTTGCTCTGTTCGCCGGTCGGTAACCAACCTGTGGACTGAGGCTGATTGGAGGCTGGAGACTGTGAGGCTGTGGACTGATTGGAGCTCCATCCAACCGACCTACGCTCTTAGCACGGAGCGAAATTTAAAATTCTCACTGGAGAGATAGGCGCCGGCGACAGGAACACGCCATTTTTTCTTATAAGCCGTTTTTTAGAGGTCAGTCGAACCGACCGGCGAGACAAAAAAACGGTCAATAGTGGCAAATAGGTTGGTTAACCGATCTACGGAGAAAAGGCAAAAAACGCAACTAATAAAATTAAAAACTTTCTCAAGTCTGTGGAAATAAAACTGAAGATCCTTTCTGCACTGAATGGTAAGGACGAAAGCCTGGAGTTCTATTTATTGAGATTTTACATGATTCGTATATCAGTAGGGCACCAGATATTTTGGAGAATTTCCCTGCTAAAGGGGAATCTCCTACAGAGGTGAAAAAGAATCCCCTGTAGAGGAGGTGAGGGGGGGGACATGGGGGGGATAAGTGGGATGAATTTTATGGCTTATTCTAGTAAAGTAGACCTAAAAAACTGTCTCCAGGTCCATCACCCTCCCCCACCCCCCACCCAACTCTTCTAATCCTAAATAACATGGAAAATAACCAAAAAACTAGTATTTATATGTGTTTCCCTTGTATCCAAAAAAGCTTTTGAGTCCAGTCTGCATGACTGCTGTACTTGTAGCACTATTTAACACAATGCCTTACAATTTTGCTGATTTCTTCTTTTCTTGTTGGAGTTTACAAGCACTTTACTTTTTCAGGTGCTTTCACCTATGGTGGAGAAAGCCTTGATACCGGAGAAATCATTTGTTCAGTAAATGCCATTTGAGTGGAAGGGATCCCTTGGACAGCTGGTATTCCTAGATAAATTCCCTTCCTATTTAGTTAATTCAGTCCAGGGGTTACTCAATTTGGGTGTAATTGTTATTTATTGGCCAAATGGCAAATGATTTCTCCGGTATCAAGGATTTCTCTATGGTAGGTGAAAGCACCTGAAAAAGAAAAGTGCTTATAAACTCCAACCAGAAAAGAAGAAATCAGCAAAATAGTAAGGCATTGTGTTCAGTAGTGCTATAAGTACAGCAGTCATGCAGATTGCACCCAAAAGCTTTTCTGGAAACAACAGAAATACATATAACACTAGTTTTTTGGTTATTTTCCATGTTATTTAGGATTAGAAGAGTTGGGTGGGGGGTGGGGGAGGGTGATGGACCTGGAGACAGTTTTTTAGGTCTACTTTACTAGAATATGCCATAAAATTTGACCCACTTATCCCCCACTGTCCCCCCCCCTCATCTCCTCTACAGAGGATTCTTTTTCACCTGTGTAGGAGATTCCCCTAAAGCAGGGGAATTCTCCAAAATATCTGGTGCCCAACTGTATATATATATTCAGACATTTGAATTTACGGCCCAAAAAATATACAAAATGGCGTTTCCGCGAGTTTCAACTTGTGGTGCACAATCGTGGCACACAATCGTGTTTCAATCGATGCGTGGCACACAATCGTGTTTCCGCTAAAAACATTCAGAAGCGTGTCGCCCACAGTGGCCACAGCTGTGTCACGGAAAACCCCTCTTGTTAAATGCCTTGCACCCAGCAGTATGACCAAGCCATTAATGAATTTCAAGCTAAGATATCAGGTATTCCGTGTTTACTTACAGCATCACTGTCCAGGGCCATTCTGTCATCATGGTCTGTTTCTACTTCTGATTGTTGTTCAATCTTGCTGTCTTCATCTGCTGTTGGTGCATTTCGCCGGCGGACGTCCATGATGTCCTTCCCGTATTCCCAAGAAAAACCGCAGTGCTAAGCACAGCTTAGGCCTACAAGTTTGTAATATTTTTTGTTTTGATGAATTTTCCACTGAAGAATTTGGGGGATTATTTGATTTTCTACTGCTTCTTCTGAATGGGCTCTTGACAAGTTTGAGGAATCCATTGGAATTTTGACTCATCTACTCTCGTCATCTAGTGGGAAGGATTTGAGCTCAGAAAGCTGAAAGGAAAACAGCAGATGACAGCAAAACCTATACGTAGCCAGAGGCCAGCTGAAAGATAGAAGAAGCAGAAGAAAAACTTTACGAATTGGGGATTCATGCAGGGTTGCCACCAGTAGTACAATCGTCCTGGTAGTACATTTGAAAAAATAGTACTTATCAGGGGCGACGCAAGGGGGTGAGGGTAGACCCCGAAGCCACGCCGTTTATCGGCGCGCCGCCGCCGAAAAAGTGTCGGCGCGCCGCCGCCGTTTTTCAGATGGCGCGCCATAGCTAACGCCGTTTGAACGGCGGCGCGCCGCCGCCGTTTTCTTTCGGCGGAAATACTTTTCATTGTTGCCCACCGTGTCTTTTGACAATGAAAAAGTAATCAAAAGACCGTCATATACCACTGATGTTTCTTTGAGCACGTCCACGCACACTGTCCGACCATGATGTTTTTTTATGTTAATTAAGCTTGTCTGGGACTTGCATTGGTTTGCTCAAGTACCATAACGTCTGTCTTGCTGTCGGCAGTCGCACTTTCACTAATCCGGGCACTTCCAGATAAGCTAGACCACGATAGTTGGCGTGCGAAGAAAGGACCCAGGAAAAATGCTTACATTTCATCACAGCATCCCATCGTCGGTTGGGGGGGGGTCGTATCTTCTGTGTTATTTGTTGTTTCAGGTAGTAATCGAATTTGAGAATAATTGTTTTGTTTAGAAGCAATCGATCCATAAAAGTCGTCACCTAATTTTTATTTGCCATATTTCGCTGTTTCCCGGGTACTCCTTGACGAGTCAAGGGGAGCCAGGAGAAAAGAAGGAGTCACTTTCTGGGGACTATCCAGAATGGAAACAGCGAGAACAGATATAATGTATCTGTATCAAGTTGGTTCGAAAATTTGCTGATCTATTTCCTTGCCAAACTCATTTGGTTGACGAAACAAAATTAGTCTGTCTAATGGTCCACGTTATTTCACTTTTCTTTGATTTGATTTGCTTACTTAGTTTTATAACTGCACAGTTTAAAAAAAATCAGTCAAACAGAGTTTTATTATTTTCTAAGCGTTAGTTAAACCACTGACACCAGCAACTCCTCAAATAAGCTCCACGTCGAATCCGAAAGGAGTTATTTTCTAGTTATTCTAGTTGAAGCAATGGCTGACGACGGGGACCCGTGAGAATGGGCGGAAGGGAGTTGCTAGTACAATCAAAAAATCTGGGACTCGCAGTGGGAATCCGTCTGGAACAGGGAGATGACGCCTTGTACAAGAATAGCTGAAATTACGCTGATACCATTGAGGTAGCCTATAAACTTGATAGGCTACCTGGCTGGCCAGTCAACCGATATTTTAATTCCGTACTAATTATTTACATCTACAGCCAATTCAGGCACGAAATTGCTCCAAATCATGGCCGCAAAGTTCCAAAATTTTAGCTAAAAAAGTCCGGAAAACGGCGCCAAACAGCGGCGCGTCGCCGAAAATTTTCGGCGGCGCGCCGCTAAAAAAATTTCGGCGCGCCACGCCGAGGGTTTTCCGGCGCGCCGCCGCTGAAAAAAAATTCGGCGCGGCTTCGGGGTCTACTCTGCACCCCCCCACCGAAAATGCATTTGCGACGCCTCTGGTACTTATGCAGTATATTTTAGAAAGGTAGTACTATTCGAAAAAAAATACCGCCAAGGTTCATTGGGCCTTGTTGTATTCTGCTCATTTTATCTGAAAATATTATTACTTTGATTTAGCTTTGATTTTAATCTGGTTCTGAGTGAAACCCCTCTTTTCACGAAGGTTCGATTTAGGCAGGATTCAGGCCATATTTGTAGGGTGTATGGTCATGCTAAAGTGGGTTGCACTAGCAACAGTGGTCGACAAATGCGCGTCGCCGCAACACGCGCAAATTTTTTTTTAGGTGGTACTTTCTCTCCTCTGCTGGTATACATTTTTGCTATTTCGTAGTGCATTTTATTGGAGTCAAGTGGCAACCCTGGATTCATTCATTCATAGGGGAAGAGAAAGAGGATTTGTGTGTGTGAAGCCTAAACAAAACAAAGGCACAGGCCTATGCTGGATTATTTTGCTTCTATCTTCACATTTGAAAGTGAAAGCTCCATGGTAGTTTGGGTGTTATTATTATTGTCTGTTGAAAATCAGGAACTGTGTTAATTGAACAGGAGTAAAACGTCAAAACTCAAACATCAGAATTTGAACATCTAACAACAGTTCAGACCGGATTCTGTATTTTGTTTGTCCCAGGGAAGTCATAGTCACAAGAATAGAACAGCCAAAAGTTGCAGAAACCCAAAAGCAAAACTCGAGAACAGTAGAGGTACACTGTAAAGTGTAAAAAAAAATCTTGCAGTATTTGCTACTGGGATTACTCTTGTCTTTATTTAGATAAGAGTATCCCTAATTCGGATTAATCTTATCCCATTAGAGATAAGATTAATCCCAGTAGCAAATACTGCATCCTTATTCGGAGAAACTTTTTACAGTGTATGCTTATAATGTGAACATTTGACTTTGTTGACTTTGGACTTCGCGGTTTTCATGCACTTTGGATCTACAGTCTACCATTCAGCCCAAAACTGCAGTGTTCACATTAAAGTTACTGTTCACATAAGCATACAATAGAGGTATGCTTATGTGAACAGTTACTTCCCGATGAAAAATTTCCGAGATTTAGTAGGATGGAGTAGTACGAAAAAGTAGCACGCAGTAGTAACTGTTGCTACTACATGCTACTACTAGCAAACTGGATGCTATCGGGTACTACTACATAAGATTAACCCAGTCTGAGGCAAGTTTATCAGAGTATTCCATAATACTACATATCACTAATCAAACTATTCCATACTACAACATACCATTCCATGCAACTTTTTCATACAACTACCATACTACTACACAGTCAAAAAATTTTTCATCGGTTTAATGTGAACACTGCAGTTTTTGGCTAAATGATGGATTGAAGGTCCAAAATACCTGTACAGGTGTTTTCAGCCGCCCTTCTTACCTACTTTGGCTAACTGGTAGTTAGCTTTAGCCACAGGAAGTGCATGAAAATGGCAAAGTCCGAAGTCAACAAAGGTTCACATAAGCATACTTCTACTGTACCTCTACTGTACTCAAGAAACTCAAGTACAAAACTCAAGTGTACAGTTCTGTTGAGTATCCTACGGTACTCAACTCGTCTCATTCAACATTGCGACAGAAAATTTTAATCAAAGGTTGGCCAAATTTTAGGTTGTGATTGTTTAGCATTGGTTCCGTAAAGCAGTAAAGTGCTGGGAAAAAGCCAAAATTTCTGCTGAAGTCACTGAAATTAGTAATATCATACCTGTGTCCTGTGCCATACTGCCACTTGCTCTGAATATTCCGCCGATGAACGGGCAATGACTTTTTTTAAATACTTTGATAGCTGTCTGGATGGTTGTTCCATGTTCAAATATGAAAATAGAGGAGTGCCACCCCACAGCCAGGATGAGAAAGTTTATATTTACATAAACAAAAGTTCTACGACAGGAAGAGAATGTGTGATGTTCTGTTCTTTTGTCCAAAGTAATTCACATGAATTCACGAAGATTTAGCCTAAAGGCAAATCTGTCCTGCAAATGTCAAATTTTTTTGTTTTACTGTATGAGTAGTAGGCTCTGACCTCTGGCTCTGCAGCTGAACTAAACAAAACAGAACTTATAAGTCAACTGGCCATGTTTTGTTTTTCTGGTTCAAGGTCTAAATCATCACGACCTATCAAAATAACCTCTGTTTATTTTTATCAGGAACCATAAATTATGTAGGGACAAGGGACCAGAGCCGTCACTACTGGGGGGGGGGGAGGGGGGGGCGCCCCCCCCCAATGTTGTCGGCCAGTCGGTAAAAAGTAACCGAGTCGGCGCGAAGCGCCGCGATTTTTAGTAAAAACAGTGGATTTTGTTCTTGGAAATAGTCGTTTTTTCTTAAAAACAATCAAAAACAGTCGGTTTTTCGTAAAAATAGTAGATTTTTTCTTAAAAATAGTCATTTTTCGTCGTTTTATCCGCAAAAATAGTCGGTAAAAATGACCAGCCAGTCGGTAAATACCTTGTCCCCCCCCCAAACATTTTGGCTAGTAACGCCTCTGCAAGGGACTGCTGTTAACTTATAACAAATCCTTCCAATTTGTAATTAGTCATATTTTTGTTCCTGAAGAATTTCTTACAAGCAGGTTACAAGTATAAGCTAGTAGTTATGCCCATCAAAAAGCTTACAAGATTACTGTTGTTGAGATATGTTGCTATACAGACAGCAAACTTAAATTATTTGAGCCAGGTTAGAGCCAAGTTAGCCTAGAGGGGGGTATTTTAGCCTAAGGATAGCCTGACATTACCAGACTTTCCTGTCAGACAAGATTCCCATTCCTACTGAAGTTCGCCTGGAGCCAGAGTCAAAGTACCTATGCCCTAGACTAAACTCAGTATAAATTCATTTTCATTTAACTGACATCATCAGTAGTCAGGAGCCATTTCCAAGGTTCGGGATTTACTTGTTATTTTTATACAGCTTACTAGAAAACTGGTTCCGAATTGTGACAGCAAAAAGTTAATCCTGTGAATTGCTTTAGATGTAGTTGCCACACTAGAAATCCTCTGAAAGTTGGACTACCGTATATCTAAATAGAAAAAGAAAAAAGAAAAAAAGGCTGAACTGAGGGTTGTCCTTAAAGTGTAGGAGGGCCCAACCATCCATCCATGGTTATTATTGCTTATTGCTTTTCCTCTGATCATTTGGTAATCTGTTTTCGTGTTATGTATCCCTATGGTATAGAAAATCTCCTGATCCAGCACTGTACTAAAAGAAAGGAAATCGAAAGATAATTTTTTGACTGTATGGTAAACATCTTCTGAGTCTGGGAGCACTTAAGAGCAAACTTTCAGAGAACATGATGGCCCTCCTGTGGAAGTATGCTAACTCCTTGGAGACAGCATGGACAGGGCATGCATGGTGCTCTTCACCTCTGCATTCTGTGTGGCCTTACCAATTACAGTAATTTCAGAATGTCTCATAACAGTTAATTTTTTTTTTTCAGCTGAAAAGCTGATTAACAATGGTGGAGAATAAAGTGTTTGTAATCCAAGGAGAGATATCCGTTTTGTTAGGAGCCCTGAGACCTGGAAATAAATGGTCTTCCAGTTCTATCCATGTGAGTGATCATTCTGATTATTTAAAGGAACTCCTCATTTGCAGGCTTACATTAGCTCAGTTACGGTTTCTTGTGTATTTGTTGTGCACCCATTCACTTGAGAAAATTTGCTGAATATTTGCTTCTGACATGAGTGAAGTGCCAAATTGTGCGAACAGAAGAGATATGCTCCATATCTCAACAGTTTTGAGCTAGCAAAAGCTTTGACAGTTTTAAACCTACTGTCCAAAATATAGCTGGTATCTGAATGCCCTGACTGGTCTCTGACATGTACAGCATATACTCTTACATAGCACATGAGGATTCTGATGCCAGATTGCTATGTTGAAGGTGAAAAGAGTCTGAACGTCTACAAAATGTGTGAGACTTGATCAGCTTTTCCATCCAGCTTTCTCTCTCTCTTCAGTTCATCCCCTCTAACCTCTGAATGTTCCAGAATAGATGACTCGCACCATTCTTACCCTCAGTTTGCTTGACGAGTAAGTCCGCTTCTTCCCTGACAATTAAAATCTACTTATTTGTAGGATTATGAGTTAAACCCACTAGTGGTAAGCTTGAAGAACCTGCGAGAGCTTCTTGTTAAAGCTCCCTCCACTTCGGACTACGATGTGACTTCTGTTTTTGGTAAGACTTCAGAGATTAGCCTTTTAACCTAAAGAGTAATTTATATATCTTCAGAGACTGTATATGAACAAAATGTATACTTAATTGATGGCCACTGATCACACCTTCAGACAACAAAGAACACCATAGATTTTGGTACCTTTCGTCGTCTGTGAAGATCATTCGCTCATAACCAAACTGCAGAAATCAATAGCCCCAATTAGTTACTTATGGTGTTTGGGATCCCAAAACCTAAGTGGAGGGATACCTATGACTTCGTAATAGTTGTCCCTCTGCATCTCCGTCCGTCCATCCGTCAACATGATAACTTTCGAAGGGAATGAGATACCTTGATGAAACTTGGTGTGAGGATTCTTTGGGTCAAGGGACGGGTCATTCGTAGATGGGCTCTGTAGCCCTACATTGAGGGGCGAGGAAGGGGGTTCAAATTAAGGGGCGAAAAAAATATTGGTTAACAGCTAATGAGATAGTCGATTTAGGAGCAAGAAGAAATATTGGGCACGTATACGAAACTTATTTTCTCGCCGGACGAGCAGTTCGCCCGGAATCCGGCCAAACCCGGAAAACATGTTAAAAGTAGTTTTATTTGAAGTTGATCTGAGGTTCAATATAGTGGTAAGGAGGCATGCTGAATCCGAAAGCTTAAGTTTTATCTGAGGTTTAGAGATTCGAAATAGGGGTAAGGAGACATGCTGACTTCGTTCGTGATCTTTAGTTTTTTTGCAGGAAAAATAGTTTGCCTGGAATCTGGTGGAAACTGGCAATTAGGCAGAAGAAATGCAGGAAAGTTTGATCAATTTCATCAAAATATATATGACGTTATGAGTAAACACACATGCTGAATCCATATCTGAACTTTGTTTAGTTATTACTATTGGCATTAATATGTTTATGAATTTTAATAGTAAAAATGTGCAAGGAGTCTGGCAATCTACAAGACCCATTTGTCTGGATCAAATATTAAATTTCGAGATCCCATCGAAACCTTTGGTCTTGTTAAATGCATAGAAAAGTCCCTTACCATTGGTCTGGCGTATTCATGGCGAACAGTTAAAATTTATGTTTAGCTGGTCTGAAGTTGGTGTGAAAGTTCCGAATTGATAGTTGACTGGACCGAAGATATAGGTATTCTTAAAGGACCCCTCTTGCTTATTCTGCTTTTTATAATATATCTAGCTCCCATACAGAATTATAAGCTTCTAAAATCCCCACCTTTCTCCATTGTTTCGTTTTGTGCCTACGAAACTTTAGCGCTTTTTTGGCCTTGCCGAGTTTTGCCCGTCACACAACGAAACGTTTGTCGGGATCGTCAAGGTCTGCTGACAACTCTTTCACACATAAGGATCTGAGAAGCTTTTGTTTATTACTTCCAGTTTTCACACTTTTGAACCATGGCGCGATCAGTTTTTAAACGTTTTGTGCCCAGCCGCCGCGTCAGAGAGCAGGAAGGCTGGACATAGTCGACAGGCGCTAACAAGAAAATCGCTAATTTCAGATGGAAAGTAATGGTATTTTTGAAAACATTTTTTTCTGATCCATTTCATAGGGAAAATATAATTTCTAGTAAGAGTTGTGCTTTAAGACCTTGTTCATTGTTTTCGTTACAAAATATTTCCAAGACCTTTTGTTTGCCAAAAAGTTGTGTCTGCAAATGAACGTGAATAAATCACAAACAAAAGTCCATGCAAGCGTAAGACAAATTACCACCTTGCAAAAATCTGTGTGCGCCTGCATATAGAACTTAGACCGATTGCCATGGGTTCAGCTACCTCATCATTTGCCCTTTTAGGTACTGATACCTGCTGTTTTATGTTCTAGGGCCGTTCTTGGAAGTCGTCAAAGCTGAAAATACATCAGGTCCTGTTACTGAAATTGCTCTGTCATCTATTGCCAAGTTCATTACCTATGGACTTGTTGGTACGTATAAAATGCTATACTTGTGTGATAATACCGAATTCGGTTCGGTGGATTTCCGTTCAAATTTTTTATGAATATGCCAAACAGTTTCTTATTGTTTTTTGTGTTTTTTAGGTCAGTTATCTACCGAGACTTTTTATTAATCTACAATAAATCGGAACAATAATTTCCAGTGCGCTGCTGTTGCCACAGATTGTAGGCCCAGGTCTTTCCCCTTTTTTGACTCGGTCTACAGTCGGAATAAGCGTTCCATTCGGCCGTGCTATTATCGACTCCTTAAAATCTTGTTAGGCCTACGAGTTTAAACTCGTGGAATAGTCAGAGATATGACGTTGTCGACTCATAGGGCCGTTCAAGAATCGGCATACTTCTCTTCCTATTTCTGTTTTTTTTTTTTGTGTTTTCTCTAGTCCTTGTTCTATACTCCTCGTTTTTACTGTGTCGTGTGTACAATAGTGGATTAGTAAAATACATTAATTCATTAAATACAGGATTTCATCGGGACTGGTCCTGATCAGAGAAGTATCTCCTTTTTTTTGTGTGTTTATTAACAAGTTCCCTTCGACAGAGGATGTTCCCTCTTCAAAACTAGTATGTATCAAGTACAGTACTCTATATGAATAAGTCTAAAACACGGCAGTGATCCTCAGGAAGAACGAGAAACGTCGCCCGAACATAACTCAAATCCTGTGTCAACCAATAAACGGCGTCGTTGGGGACAGCTGTGGTGACGCTTCCGGCTCTTCCGCTAGGTACATGGCGATTCTTCATCGGCACATAGAGTTAGTCATCAAAAGTATTTGTGTTTGCTTAAAGTTTAACCAAAAAGGAATGTAATAGCAGAATCTAGGTACCCATGACTTATTCACTTAAAGAGTATTGAAGACCCGATGAAAATGCGTCACTTCGTTCTTCAGCTATTCACGAATAATCGATTTTCAAATAGTGAAATTTCCCTCTGATTTGTGGTACCTCTATCTACTTGTGTCTGTGTTGTCTGCTTGACGAAAACGATTTACGAAAAATAAGTGTTCAAGCAGTGAGCCACCTTCCTCGAGCTGATCACTTACCACTAAAAAGCCGCGTTTGTATTGAGATTCAGTTTTTCTGCTTCATAGTAGAATTTTGCGTTGTGAGGACGGCCGTAGATATTCTGAACATCATACTGGAGCAAATAGTGAAAATAAAAAAAATCCCTTAACACAATCAACGTAATGCAGTGTAGTCAGTTTAATGATACAAAAACAAGTTCGCTTTTCAGTTATACTTTAAAATACCTTGAACCATTTTGCAGATCCTTCTAACGGTTCAGCATCCGTGGCGGTTGAAAACATAGCACTAGGGGTCACACATGCTCGCTTCGTTGGCACCGATTCCGGAAGTGATGAAGTTGTCCTTATGAAGGTTCTTCAGGTGAGTGCTGCCATCTTTACTCTCAGAAATCATCGTGGCAGTATAGGCGTATTCTCGCCGTTTCCTGAGGACTCCTTTTGAGGAGTCACCGCGTTTTTGTTTGTTCCAGGGACTTACTCCTCGTATTCTCGTGAGCCCCCACGGGTGGGGAATGCTCTGATTTTGATCACCATAAAAAAAAAATGTTGGGAATGGTTAATAGGAATTTCTGGGATCAGTACTGAGTTTGGCTATGGTTTGAAACTGCTTTGAGAAAACGTCATCTTTTTCACTGTGGTACGATTTTTTGTCTGAAAGTAATGACAGTGTAAAATTAAGCAAGAACAACCAGAATAAATAAAACCGTAAATTTCGTCGCCTGAGTTATTGTTTTGTCGAACAAAATCCGTTTTGGAATCATTCCCCATGTTCTCGTTGTTTTCCATCCGCGTAGATTGACTCCTTCTATTCTCGCCGTTCCCCTTGATTCCCCGCCGTTCCACCAGGAGTCCTCGGGGAACGGCGAGAATACGCCTGATGTTAGTCCAGATAGACTTTCGAATAGATGGCCCGCGCATCGATAGTAGAGCGACCCGCATGCTGCTCTCCATCCTTGTGGAGACAGGGTGTGTTTTATCCTTCTATACGGAGAACATTTAGAACATTCCTGCGTTAAAAGTGATACGGCAAGCACATAAGTACTTTTTTTTATACAAAATATTTATGGTGCCCGTTTGGGAGCGAAGAGGAGATCTCCTAGAGTATGTGAAAGTAAAACGGGCAGGTGCTATTATGTATATCTTTACAATGTTATCCAACGGTTTACTGTCTTAACGGTACACGAAACGTACTGCTGTAGTTCACTGTCTCAGTGTTCACGATATGCTACCGTCTTAAAGTTACCCTAAGGTGGAGCTAACAAACTTACGGTTCACTTTGATAGCAAGTTAGCGAAGTCAGATCGGCTGTATTTTTTTTTTTAAATCGAATTTCCGCTGAGATTTTTGAGACTACCACTGTTTTACCACGATCATGGTGAAGATGTGACGAACGGTAATCATTTGTAAATGATCGGAACGGCTCAAGGATTGATAAGGTAGAGCAATTCGAGGTGGGCTGTGGCGAATTTACTCGCTTCAGATTAGTGCAATGGTTTCTTGTGGTTTCTTATGTTTCCGCTTGGCGAAACCACAGTAAAACGGAGTTTAATAGTACAGATTTCTAAATTATAAAATTTATTATATGAGTATGAATTCTATATACTCACAAAAAAATACTATTTTTTCATTGCAATCCCTATAGTAGGTTAGATGCGCTTAACTCGCTGGGTGGTCCCAAAAACTTCTATATCTTGATGTAGGAAATTAAGGTAGGAATTTTCTCGCTTCTGATTAGTGCAATGGCTTCTTGTGGTTTCACATGTTTCCGCTTTGGCGAAACCAAAGTAAAACGGAGTTTAATAGCACAAATTTCTAAATTATAAAATTTATTATATGAGTATACGAATTCTATATTGACACAAAATATACTACTTTTTCGTTGCAATCCCTATAGTAGGTTAGATGCGCTTAACTCGCTAGGTGATCCCAAAAACTCCTATAGCTTGAGGCAGGAATTGTGACGGATTGCCAATGAAGAAGTATTGACCTTTATGCTTATTTTTGTTGTAGGTTCTGCGGTGTTTATTGATGTCTCCTTGCGGATCCTTGCTGTCCAATGATAGCGTGTGCGAGATGATGCAAAGTTGTTTCAGAATCTGCCTTGAAGAAAGAGTTAGCGGTAAGTTACTCACACCTTAGACAACCCCTTATTTCAACCGGTCGTGTTTATACGGGTCTGTGACCCCGAAAAGGCACACCCAACCCAATGCCAACAAGTATGCCAACTATCAAATTGAATTCGACGCAAGTGTCGTGGCCGTACGTGCGAAGAGTTTCGGCTACGCCCCCCATCCCCCCTCCTGGCGAAAACCCCCAAACACTGTTAATAAAATAAATATATTTTCGTCTAAAGTATAAAGTATTTAAAATATTTTTCTCTAGAGGCGAGCGCCAGGTCTTTTTTGGTACCGGGTGGGCCTTCGCCGGGGGGGGGGGGTCGCCTAGACCCACGTGCGACCGTGTGTATCACGACCTTCTTTGCGTGAACACAATAACAAAATGTGTGATAGTAGGCTACGTCCCTGGTCCCGATGAAAGATTCCAAGTTAGGGTCCTTCCTGAAATTGCTCCATGACTCCACTGTTTCAATGTTTCCACTGTCTCGATTTGTTTTAAGTATCTGGATAGGTTCACCTTTCTGTTATGTAGATTGTCCATTGTCGGTTGGTTTTCATACACGATTTGTTTCAAATTTGGGCAGGGTAACAAGACCGTAAGCACGGTGAAAGTATGTTCTAGGATTGCGCACTCCCTACTCTGTCTTGCTCCTGGATTTTATCAAAAATTATATTTCAGAGTTGCTACGAAGAGGAGCAGAATCAATTTTGGCAGATATGGTGCATCTGCTCTTCTCAAAGATTCCAGAATACCCAGCAGAAACACGTCTCAGCAAAAGCACAAAGGTATGACACATAATATACTTAAGCTGGAAGTTTGTTGTCTTACAGCTGTTCATTTGGATTCGGGCCGAAATTCTGGTCCGAACCCTGAACATTATCCACGTTATCAAAGGCTACTTTTTTGTTGCATTTTCTAGTTGTTGACAGTACAAAAATATAGAGAAAGAAGGCATAATAGCGCTAAAAAAATATATAGAAAACGTTAGTTGAAACTGCAACGTACTAGAAGTATTCCTTTATTAAAGGACCCCTCTTGCTTATTCTGCCTATTGTACTATCCTTAGCTCCATTATGGGATTATCAAGCTTCTGGAATCTCCGTCTTTCGCCGTTGTTTCGTTTGTACCTACGACATTTTAGCGCTTTTTCGTCCTATAGCCCAGTTGTGAGTCAGGAATCGCAAAATCTAGAATCTGCCGAAAGCTTCAAGGCCCGCTGACAACTCTTTCGCAACATGCAAAGCTTCAGAATATAGTTTTTCATTTTGGGATGACACGGTGTATTACTAGGTCTACCTCCTATTTTGGATTTCTTTCATTTTGCTTGTTTTTTTTTTCCACTTTTTAACCACGGCGCGTTCAGTTTTCAAATATTTTGCGTCAAGCCGCCGCGTCGGAGAGCAGGAAGGCTGGAAAGAGTCGGCACGTGGTAACGAAAATATCGCCAATTTCACAGGGCAAGTAATTGTATTTTTGAAAAGCGATATTTCTCAGCCATTTCATCGTGGACAGATCATACTAGTAAGAGTTGTGTTTTAACCAATTGAAAAGCGAAAGTGTGATAAACATATACGATTTTCAGTGGAGTCTTTCGAAGCACTTTTCAAGCTCGCAGGTCGGTCAGTTACAGGGCGTAAGAACCTGGAAGTTTCATAGTCTTTACCAAGCATTATTTTCAGAAATTGAAGACTAAAGGCGGACGAGACGACAAACATTCACGGAAATCTAGATCTCCGAAGAGTCGAAGTCAAACCTTACCGTTTTCTCAAGCTGGTGATAGAAGTCCTTCAGGTAAGAACTTACCTCGAGAGTGATGCCCGTGTTTGGACACCCAAATCATGTTTCTGACCACAACGTACTTATCTCGTTCGTTCTGTCCAGATCCTCGTATTCTACGCATTTGACGTCATTCTCAGAGTGGTGCAAATTCATTTGTTCAAAGAAGTGACACACACTCGTATAGCAGCGACACTAGCACCACTAGCGATAGTGAACGTCCCTACTGAAACTCATTCAGTCATTCACTAGCGCTGGCTCCGATAACTTCATATCCTGAACACAGCCAAAAAATTATGCAACCTCAATTGTTTCTTTGGTGTGTGCAAACCGCGCCTTTAAATTGCTTTACTAGAAATTTCTAAACCCGCAAGTTTGTCTCGCTTTAAATGCCGCAAGCGTAGTGGGCCGCGCTACGAGTGTGGCCCGTTTGTAAAGCATGGAAATCATAGGTCTTGGCGCTACTCCCTAGTGTTCTTTTGCTCTGATTCATTCATGCCCGGAATGGTGACTAATTCTACCAGCTGTTATAATTGTGCCGTTTTCAATTGTGGCCCGATAATGCTTTGGATTGGTTCTGCGAATGTTGAATGATTGGTTAATCCGCCGGTCGCCATCTTCTCCTAATGGGGTCTGTCATTCTTGAGTTGAAGTAAATGCTTGGAGCATCGTTAACCAGACGCTCTTGAACCCCGGTTTTGCTCCCTTAAGGCGTATTCTCGCCGTTCGCGGGGGCTCGTGAGGAATCGAGGGAAACGGCGATAATAGATGGAGTTACTCCGCGGTTCGGAAAACAACGAGACTGCGGGGAATGCCTCCAAATGGAATTTGTAATAAAAAGAATAAAGAAAGTAGGCTAGTCTGTAAAGGTCCTGCTCCACTTTATCTTCACTTTTGTTTGTCCTGGCTGACCAAACCAACAACACCAGCAACTCCCAAGATCGATTCCTCGCCGAATCTGAAAGGGAGTCCCTTTTTGATGACGGTGATGATGATCGGAGCATTACCTGTCCGTGGGAACCCACGAGTCCGTAGGACAAAGACAGACGCGGGGACTCCTCAAGAGGAGTCCTCGGGAAACGGTGAGAATACCCCTTCAAGGTACGAGGTGTAGACACAGTCCAGTTTCGGAGATGGATGCGAAATTCCTCTTTCACCTGTTAAATTTTTGACGCAACGCATGCAGGCTCCCCGATAGTGACGCGAACTTCGCTTGCGTTTTTTCATGTGCGAAATCTAGTCGGACTGTGTGCACGCGTAGCTTTATGCCCATGCTATGAGAGCGCGGTGGGAATATTGTTGGGAAAAACTTGTATCGTGGCAAACACATTTTTGATTGTTCTGTGTGCATGGCATATACATAAAAGATCGCTTTACACCGATCGTCACTAAAAGAATTGCGTGGTATTTGCTAATCAGTTCTTTTATAAACCATCTGGAGTCTGTGCGTAAAACAATAAGAAAACAGTGTGTGGGCCATTTGTTTCTTGAGTTCGAGCGTGAGAGCTGGGCAACCTTTGTTAAATTAAGAAAACGTAGTAGCCTGTATTACGTGTTACTGTGTTACGATTCAAGAGCCGTAATATAAAAGCCTCAGCGAAGTGACAGGAAGTTCGTGGTTAGCGACTAACGCGCGTCATGTCCAAGAAAAAGTCTTTGCCGAAAGAGTCTACAGTGAACATTGTTCTAGACGAGCTTTGCTGAGGCCGATGCAATATTTTATGCATTTGTGTTATGATTATTATTGAAATGACGAATTGACTTATTGTATATATATTTATATTTTAGTTATATGATTGTTTGGCGTAATTAAGGTCGAGGTAAAGGTCAGGTTCGGCGCATGCGCCGTAAAAATACCTTTTATAAATAAATCTCTACTCTACTCTACACTCTATCGTATTAAAGGACACCTGAACCATGAAACTATACTTGAACACACCATGGAAAATGCATTTACAGACATGGCCATTGAGAGCATTCTTCTCCTGAGCGTGAAGTTTTCAAAATAGGGATGTTCGTTTCTGGAGGTTTGCACATGCAGACTCCAAGATAAAAAGTGCAATTCATTCAAATCTTGTACAGCGCTGGCCGAATCGTATTGGAATTTCTTCTAGAATTTCTTCTTAACTGGTTAAAAATATTCCAGAAGAAGGGTTGATTGGAGACGTTTGTTCATTTCTAAAATTGTTCGGTACTGAAATATGGACAGATGCAAAATGGAGCAAAAATCATAGCTTGGAAACACTATTTCGTATTTGAACTGGGTTTTCTGCAGGCAATGTTAACGGAAGTCATACAGATAGGGATGATACTTGGTATTCTTCATTCAGGTGTCCTTTAAGAGAGTTCGTGAACCACAGAGTGAGCTGAAAGGAGGACCTCTTGTAACGGTAAATCCGTAACACCACGAGCTCATCCAATTACCTGTTTGTCCATTCTTTCGTATGATTCGGTCCTGACTGGGGAAGGGGGATTTTATATATCCTTCATATGTCCATATAGGATATATTCAATTCAGTTCAATTCAATTTATTTTCAAAACCGATACAACGGTCAAGCCGATTTGGTGGTTCTCGTCCACATCAACACTAATTATATAAACAAATAATAGATAGTTCTACACTATATATCACAAAAAAGTGACGCTTCCAGCCAGTCCCGAAATGAGTGTTTCGAGCATCTTTTAAGAAGTCTTGAGTACTCCTAATATCAGAACCATTCGCCATCAGGGAACCCCGCCTTTAATTATTTCTGTGCTTGACTATTTTCAAAGAAATGGGTACCACCTGTCTAAGTAAGACCATATCGATTTTCTTAACGACCACCTTCTATTAGGAGAGCCACCAGATAGCTTGCATGGCTTTCTCTAAACTGTTATAGGTCAATTTTATTTTCATTCAAGGAACCCGTCCAAGGTCTTCAAGCACCGATGAAAACAGGCAACCCCCACAGTCCTGTTGCGACCTAGGGAGCAAGAATGACCTGGTTGCTAATCTTGCCCTCCAGTCTGAAGCTGGAGATGAAGAGTGCAGTTTTTCAGTGCCAGTAGCGGAATCTACACAAGCTCACATTTCGATCTCCAGGAGCATGTCAGATGGCGACTCTGTTCCCAGGTAACAACGCTTCGTGTCACAAACAACACTTATGCTTCTTTGAGCGTTAGTTAACTTTAAACAGTGCAGTTTTGGACTAAATGGTAAATGAGGATCCAGAACATCCATTCAGGTTTGTCTTAAGTTTAACCGAATAAAGCTAGGTGCCCACAGAACGCGAATATTTTCCGCCACGCGGCGCGAAACAAATTCGACTTGGAGTTGAAACGGCGCGGCGCGAATTTTTTCCGCTCGCGACGTCAAATTCGCCCAGGCGAACGCGAATTCGCGTTCTGTGGGCACTTGGCTTAAGTCTGAGATCCGACAGTCTAGCAACCGGATGAAAAAATACGAATTCCCTAGATGATTCAAATAATTCAGTGTTCAAATTTAAATCATATTAAAAAAAAAGTTGCCTTTTCAGATAAACTTTAATGAGTTACTTTGACTGACTGGTAGTTGACCTTTTGTCACGGCAGGTAGATGAAAACTACACTGTTCAAAGATAACTAATGTTTAGAGTTGCATACCTCCATTGTAGTGCCAAGAAACGCCCCAAAAGGTTACGATGACACAGGTGGATGGTGCAGTCTTGTTGTCACGAGGCACTGTGTACCTGAGCATTTGGAATCTTCACTTGGAGTCCGCAGGTTAATGTTAAAAATATTTTAAGATTTGGACGGTTTTGTCGAACGACAGATCCACTCTGCTGTTTGCGAATTAGTGTCCGAAATAGGTGTTATGATTTCCGAATCGGTGTCTTTGTTCAGAGCCGCGTTCGATTTACCTTCCGCCACCAGTCAACCATATAATAGAGTTCACTTTAGGTGTCATTTTTTGGGGCTTTCGAGTTTTTCCTTTTTTCTCCGTCAACGAAGGGACGAATAAAATTATTTTCCTGTCGTTAAAAGTCAACTTTAGTTCGACTTATACACAGTCGACCGGGATGAATCGAACAATCCCAGTTAAAGTTTAAAGTTTAACCGAAAAGGGCTAGGTAGGACAATCTAGTTACCCATCACTTATTCACTTAAATTGGCTTGAAGACGCGCTGAAAATGAGTTACTTCGTTGTTCCGCTATTCACGAATAATCGATTTTCAAATAGTGGAATTTCCGTGTGATATGTGTTGCCTCTATGCGCTTGTATTTTTGCTGTCTGTCTTACGAGAAAGATTTATCACTTTTTTGGGATCCCAAAACGTAAGTGGAGGGATACCTATGACATCGCAAAAGTTGTCCGTCCGTCCGTCTGTCCGTCCGTCTGTCTGTAAGCACGATAACTCTCAAAGGGAGTGAGATATTTTGATGAAACTTGGTGGGAGGATCGTTTGGGTCAAGATTAAGGTCGAGTTCGTAGATGGGCTTTGTAGCCCTACATTTAGGGGTGGGGGAGATGGTTTAAATTAAGGGGCAAACAAAATATTTTGAAACAGCTAATGTAATAGTCGATTATGGGTAAGAAGACATGCTGAACACGATGGTGTAAACCATTTTCTCGCCGGACAAGTAGTTCGCCCGGAATCCGGCCAAAACCGGAAAGTTTGTTAAAGGACACCTGAACGATCCTACCATACTTCCATGAACCCCTCAGATCGTCCTTCACAGTACCGGTACAGAGAAGACGAATTTTTTCGCTCCGTGATTTCGGCGCTATCCACTCTTGAAGTTCTAAGTCTCCCTATGGTGATTCGTTACGACCTCCCAAGACAAATTTAGCGCCAATATTTAAACTGTCATTATCGCATGGATAAACGTACGTTGATAACGCATGGATGGATAAACAGCGCATGGATGGATAAACGCATGGTTTGTTACGGCGTGGACTGTTACAACATGAACTGTTACGCATGGACTGTTAAAACTGTTACGGCGAGCGTTACGATCAAGACAAGTCGGAAAAAAGGCTGAAAATTATAGCACGGTGAAATTTCATCCGATTTTAGTCCGGTTTTCGAGAGATAATTGGTAAGCAGTATGTAAAAGTGGCAATTTAGGGTGTTAGACTTCATTCAGATGACCTTTAAAAGTAAAAGTTTTTTTTGAAGTTGATTAAATGTTCGATTTGGAGGTAAGAAGACATGCTGAACACGATGATGAAAACCATTTTAGTAAGTAAAGCAGGAAGTTTCGATCAGTAGTCAAAATAAATATGGTTTATACAGGTATACCTGAACTTGATTTTCTCAGATGACTAGCCTGGCGAAGACCGGATCTGGCGAAGACAAGACCTAGTTGTCTGGGTCATATATTAAATTTTTGGGATCCCATCGAAACCTTTGGTCTTGTTTTGTTCAGGCACTAAGCAATCTTCACCGATGTCACCACTGCCCAATGAAAAGCCGCATCTGTGTTGAGATCATAGTAGAATTTACGCTATGGGACGGCTGGAGATATTCTGAGCCTCATAACTAGAGCATATAGTGGAAAATCAAGAAATCCCTTTGCAGAATCCAGATAATTCAGTGTATCCAATTAAATGAAACACAAATGAGATGGCTTTTCAGCTAAACTTTAACGGGATAAGGACGAGATCCGATAATCTAGTTACACTACATTTGTTTACTTAAATAGACCTGAAAAACCCGATGAAAATGCGTCACTTCATTTGTCCGCTATCCACAGATAATCGATTTCATCGAATGAACTTATTCTTTTGGATTTGTGGTACTTCTGTTTACTTGTCCCTCTATGCTTCGAATACTCAGCAACGATAAAGTTAAGACATTGCCGAAAACTAACAGTCATATAACAAAAAGACATATCATCACTTTCCTACTTCTTTCGTCCGTGAGTTTCCTAGCTTGTTGTCCGTAACTCATGAAAATGCAGGCTTTTGTTAAAATTCAAATTCTCCGCGTCTGGGTGAATTTTAGGTTGTGATGCAAGCAGCGCACATTCTGAACATTATTACTAGAGCCCCGGGTGAACAGCACGTTTCCCTTGTTAGAGTCAAAATAATTAAGTGTATTCGAATATCAGATTCAAAACAAAACTTTTTCAAAGAATTGCAAATACAACGTCGAAATGGCGGTTTCAGTTGACTGGAATGGTGAGTCGGATGCTGAAATATTTATGAATCCTTTTAGTTTTGGTCGTGCTGAAGGCTAACGCCACAAGCCTTTAGGGCAAGCCAAGGAGAATGCTTGATGATACCATGCCATGGATCAGGCCATAACATAAATATTAACGATAACAGATCGCAATGTGCTGTCTTCTAAAATCACCTATCCTCTGTTGAAATGTCTCAAACTGTTGACAGCGCAGAGGCTAGTTTTTTAAGCTCATTTTACTCTTCTCGCATTTTCCTTGATTTTTTTTTTTTTACCCCGTCCCGCCAATATACCATTCACTACCATTGGTATGCTATTGTTTTGCAGGTTGGACGATGGCATGGTGCAGAGTCAGAGCGATATCCAGTCAAATATTAATTCAACAACTTCAGAGGTGGCTTCGGAAGGGTGTGACGAAAGCACTTTAAACACAACGATAATGTCAGAGTCGATCCTCTCCTCCCCGGATAGCGAGATAAAGCAGGATTTCATTAACCCTAGAGGGGTGAGATTTACCCACGTAGCCGCCAGTTTGGAAGGTATGCTAAAGATAATGTTGAAGATTAATACGTTCCGTTTCTTAAAGTTTAACCGAAAAGGGTTGAGAAAGGGCAATCTAGTTACCTGTCACTTATTCACTCAAAGAGGCTTGAAGAACCTATGAAAATGCGTTTCTTCGTTGTCCCGCTATTCACGAATAATCGATTTTCATATAGTGGAATTTTCCTGTCGGATTTTTGGTACCCCTATGCGCTTGTACCTGTGCTGTATGCTTGACGAAAACGACTAGCGAAAAATAAGTGGTCGTGCAGTGAGCTACCGTCCGCAAGCTGATCACTGTCCACTGAAAGGCCTCATTTGTATTTGATTCATGTTTTCCGCGTCATAGTAGGATTTGTGTTGTGAGGACGGCCGTAGATATTCTGACCATCATACTAGATCAATAGTGAAAAAATAAAACCTTAACACAATCCAAATAGTGCAGTACGTATTCAGTTAAATGATACAAAAATAAGTTGGCTTTTCAGTCAAACTTTATAGTTTAACGAATTTTAACTCTGGATCTGCTCAAAATTCTACGCTACGGAGAACTCAAAACACACGAGATATTGTAGTCCTAAGTATACCTCGCACTAAATCAGAGCAAAATAAAAATAGGGAGTAGCGCCAAGACCTATGCTTTCCGTGCTTCGCAAACGGGCCATACTCATAGCGCAGTCAACTACGCTTGCGACATTTAAGGCAAGACAAACTTGCGGGTTTAGAAATTTCTAGCAAATCTAAGATGCGGTCTTCCCACATCAAGAAAGCAGTGGAGGTTTTATTTATTTTTTGCTGTGTTTATAATATGAAGTTATTGGAGCCAGCGCTGGTGCACGACTTATTGAGTTTCAGTAGGGACGTTCACTAGCGCTAGTGGTGCTAGTATCGCTGCTGTTCGAGTGTGTTTCACTTTACCTAAGTCTTGGCGCTACTCCCTAGCGTTATTTTGCTCTGCACTAAATAGTGTTTCTGCTATGATGTTCAGCTGAGATAGTTGACTACTTTGAAACTTGTGCTTACAGCTAACTACACAACCTTTGGTTGTTGTTGGCCTCTTTCCATGGCCCTTTCCTTGGATAAGACACGTGGCAATATTTGCATAGGCCTATTCGGTCTGCTGACAAATAAGCTTTGATCGGGAGCGTGATACGTCATTTACAGATAACAAACGTGGCAAGTGTTATAATCGGTGTAATATCAATAGGAACATACGATACACTTACAAAGTGTAGAATCTGGGGAACGGGCATGAAGTAGAGTGAATTAGAGTCGTAGTACGGCGTGTCCTTTAACTTCTGCAAATTTCTTTCAGGAGAAGGAATCATCGCACCCTACGGCTTGCCAAGTGTCTCTGAGCTCCTCAGGTTCCTCGTCACCCTCATCAACCCCTATGATAAAAACAACACTGATGCCATGATTACAGTTGGATTGAGACTGATCACAGTGGCAATCGAGTCCGGAGTAGATCATATTGGGAACGTGGATTCGCTACTAGAAATCGTCAAGGATGACCTCTGCAAGAATTTATTCGCGGTATGGCAATGCTTACTACCCCCCCCCCCCGCCCCTGGTATAGGCATGGTAGTGTCTAAACCATGTCTTTGTCAGCTGGACTTTGTCAATTGGAGAAGTGCTTATCAAAACGAGTTGGAATACCTAAACGGCATTTTTTAATCCGCAAAGCTGAATATATTAAGTCGAATCCAACCACCAAACGAAGGGCTACGATTTCTATACGCTTTCGAAGAGTTGGATATTTCCCCCACCGTTCGAGCACTACCTTGTTGTGTTTTTAAGTGGGGCAGAGACTACTGGTCACAGTATCGAGACAGCATCAGAAAAGGTTCTTCCGTCCAATTAAAAGAACACAAACCTAATCCGTTCTTACGACACCTAAAATAAAATAACAGTAAATCCGTAGGGTCGCATAAATTCACTCCTCGTAGAAAGGTAGTTGAAAAAAATGGAAATAAGATGAACCCTGAGTTGGCTTTGTTTCTAAAGTTGGAACTTGTTCTTTACAGCTTTTAGTGAAGGACAGATCATCCATCGTTATCGACGCTATGCGAATATGTTATCTCCTGATCGAGTCTCAGCGGAAACACCTTAAGCTTCAACTAGAAATGTACATCACGAAGCTAGCAGAGCTGGTGAACTCCACCAACCCAAGGTTTACAGTGGAACGAAGAGAGGTTGCCCTAGGTAAGAATGAAGACCCACGTTCAGAAGTTGAATAACAGATAACGCATGATTCATCCATGTGTTAAATAACGCTTGTTAAATGTAACCAAACTTCTGGCAGTTCACCAACTCCACCAAAAGTGTGAAATGTTATTTAGAAATTGCTCTGGTAGGGTTCTAAGCCGCTATTGCTTCCGTGTAGCCCTAACGCTCTAAGCCACCTAGGTATCGATTGGTGGGGATACTTGCATCGTAAATCGCTACAGCTATTCTGAAGGAGCCGATCAGTGAGTCCTATGTTTAGATCCATCTTCACTGAACAATTAAAGCAAACTGCTAAGCTAATGGGCATAGTTGACCTAGTTGGTAGATGAGCTGCGCAACGAATGGGTTCCCGCCGGTACGATGGGAAGACTGCAGCTTCAGCATTGCACTTTGGTACACCATAGTTGCGTTTTTGCAGGTGTCATAATATCTGACCCCACGGTCTAAAGTCGTTTTTGCAGTTACTGTGTGTTTGGCCAGATTCCACGGTCCCGACCGTAGTGTTTCCACGTGAATCTGAAAAAAGGCTTCTCACTTTCATCATCACCAACACAAGAGCCTAGCTTTCTTGTTGAAATGGTGGGGAAGAAAGTTGGCACTTGTGATGTGAGCATGGATTAGGATTTTTTTTTTTTTTTTTTTACTTCAAAAAACACGGTTTCTGCAGTTGTCGTCTTTGCAGAGCACACATAGTATATTATGCCATTATAACTGCAATAACGACAAAATGCAGATCCAGTTACCATGTTCTCTGCAGGAACGTAACTCTGGATTTCATCACTCTGGATTTTAGCCAAAATCTTTCCCGATGAAAAATTCTTTGACTGTGTAGTAGTAGGGCAGTTGTATGAAAAAGTTGCATGGAATGGTATGTAGTAGTATTGAGTAGTTTGATTAGTGATATGTGGCAGTATGTAACACTTTGATAAACATGCCTCCGACTGGGTTAATCTTATGTAGTAGCATCCGATAGCATCCAGTGTGCTAGTAGTAGCATGTAGTAGCAACAGTTACTACTGCATGCTACTTTTTCGCACTACTCTATACTACTAATCCTCGGATATTTTTCATCGGGTTAATATGCAGGGAATACTGCCGAGACCAGAATTGCAATAGTTGCGTTTTTGCAGATACCATGGTATCTGTTACCACGGAAACTGGATCTGCAATTAGTAGTTTTTGCAGTTACTGTGGACTCTGGTTGCAGAGCAAAAACGACTATTGCCGAAATTGCACTTTTCGAAGTCATCCCAAAAGAAAAAAGCTTTTGACCGCGGTATCAGATACCACGGTAACTGCGAAAACAACTTTAGAACGTGGTATCAGATTAGAACGTGGTATCTTCAAAAACGCAACTAATATCGCTGTCAACACACACATATCGCTGTTCCCGTTAGCTGCTTAGGCTACTGGTCAGCAAATCTGTGAGGATTGGAAGGAATGTCCGACTACAAAGACAAGTTTTGTAAGAAGTCATGTTTTAGATGGAATGGTGCAAGTCTGGAAGCTTCCAGGAGTCGTTACAGAACTCTACCTGAACTTCGACTGCGATATTAACAACCCCAACCTGTTCGAGAGCATAGTAGAAATCCTGCAAAAGGTATGCTTGCATTGATTACATTAAATGGTGCTTTCGAATCAGACTGAAACTGAACTGAACTGAGCCGATTTTGCTATTAGAGAGAAAGAAGTTATTGTAAACAAATAATAAAACACTTCCTTGAGCACAAGCTGACTGTTAATAATTATCCTCATTCCCAACTGGCTGATTGTTTGAATATAACACATCCCTTTGACAACGGGGTGGGTGGGGGAGGTGCAACTTTGAAAGTAATTTCCCAGCCCTAGGATCTATAAGTACAAGGAATTTCGTCGTCCAGGTCTGGTCAAGTTATGAACATTATCACTGGGCAATCTGGGCCCATTTGTCCCTAAACCGGGTGTGTGTGGGACCCCCAGTAGGCACAACTAGACCCCAATACCCACAAGTGTACCAAGTTTGAAGTTGATACTTGCACTGGTTCACGAGTTATGAGCTCCACAAAATACGGTGAAAACCGGAAACCGAAAGACGAAAGGTGCTACAGCGCTCGCAGTAGTCGCAATAGTGGATTGTTCCAAGGAGCACTCCACTAAAAACTATGTTGGTAGTAGAAACAGACTTATGGGCCACACAAATGATCCTGGAAACGTTTTTTTCGAGCCACATTCTGTTTGTGGGACTACAGAAAAACGCCTCTCGACCGCCAAGCCGCAGCTAAGATCAGGCAGTACGAATTTGCAATTTTAAGTTGACATGGTAAGGATAATAATAATACGAAACAACAGAAAAGGCTTTCGCCTCTAAATAACTCTAAGAAATTTTGAGTAATCGAACTGGTCAGAGTTAAAAATCGCATCAATAATGCTCTTGAAACTATAGATCTATCTATTCAGCGTTAACCGCATTTTCGGTAAGGCTGTTCCAAGGATCACCAATTCTGTTACCAAAGCCCCTCTTCTGAACGTCCTTGTGAAACCTTAATTGTGCTAGCTTGTGCGCGTGCCCACGATGATGGCGTTTAATGCTGAATCTTATTAAATCGGTCAGTTCAAAGGTGTCGCAACTTCCATTGATTAATTTCAATGCCAGATCTATCAGTGACAGAGGTAGCACTTCGCCAAATAAGCTGTGTTAGGGCATACCAGTGATATCAACCCAATAAGTGTGTGATAAGCCTACAATTCGTTTTAGAACGCGGTGCCTGGTCCTGAACTTCTTCCGATCAACGTTCTAGCCTACAGCGCGCTGAGCTACGTCATAGACGAGATTGAGCTAAGGTGTCATCAGCGGATTGTCAGTCAGCCACAGTCAGCCCCTGGTGAAGTTCCAGGTAAATAAAATTGAGTAAAATTATTTATTTCCTTGTAAACTGTGTTACGGTTCCGGTGTAACAGTCAAGATAACTGGGTTTTGAACAATGGGTATCTACGGGAGGGTCTCCGGACAGGGTTGAAACGCTCAGTGGCAGCGAAAAAGTTGGGAGGATTGGAAAACGGTTCACTGATATCTTATTTGTGTAAGCAATGGTGTTGGTGCAAATGAATGCATCTTATTAGCCACTGAACTACATGACAACTGGTGTAGAACGCTGGTTCATATTTAGGTTTCGTGTTCTTTGCAATTGCTTTGATTTTTAAGTTTGTATGATTCAAATTTGGCTATTTACGTTTGACTGTTCAGCACGCCATTTGATTGATTCACTCCTTTAAAACATAGGTACAAATCCTGGCGTAGAGTCAAATAACGTACTTATTTTTGTCAAAGATTATACTATAGAATTTAAGCAACTCGTAAAATCAGACACTACAGTAATGTCATTATTATTACAACCCACAGTAGTGTCTTGTTGTAAATTTAAACTGCTTAAATAAAATTTATGCAACTCATAAAATCACATATGAGTGGCGTTTTTGATCACCGATTAGTTCGGCGATAGCGTAGCCGTTTGACTTTTTGGCGTTTTTGACGTTCACCGGAAGCCGATAGCCGTAGCTGTTTCTTCCAATTTCTGTTTTTGTGCTCAACTGCTAACGTTTAATCGCCTAAATTCCTGTCGGGCCTAGGACTCGCCGATAGGCGATGGACGTTGCCTCCAACGGTTATCGGCTATCGAAAACAGTAAATAAGCACGAATCGGCAAACTTCCTTCGTCTACCGGGGAAATCTCATCGGCGATCAAAAACGCCACTATGGTTGTATCACATATAGTTGCCCCTATAGTTGTAAATTTAAAAACATTTTGGGACAAAACTGTTCTGACATCGCTAAATGTGGCAATGCTTTGGAGCTATAGTCTCGGAACTCGCTCTGCACAAGCTCTTTCTAGCCGGGGAAGTTTAGTTTCGAAAACTACATCAAGACACGATTTGTGTTGTTTATTAATCAACTTGAAAAAAAAGAAGACGGGTATAGCATCGTTCATTTTGTGTCTTTGTAGTTTAGATGTTAAAGCAAACTGATCATTTATTATCAGCAGAGTCAGAGCAGAGTAGTCGATCAAGTCAGAGCAAGAAGTTGATTGCTTATCCTTGGTATCACTTTTTAGGCATTTCACCTCTGAGCTTAAATCCTGCTGGAACCTCAAACGCAGATCTCCCAGAGAAAGACAGAAGAGTGAATGAAATCCTCCCTGAGAAAGACAGAAGAATGAGGGTCTCCTCGAAACTACCAACCCACGAGGAGATACTGGCTACAAAACACAAGAAACAGGTAAAGATAAAGGCTATAAGAAACTTCCCACCAAGTGCAGTGCTAAATCTTTTCTGTTTTCGTTTTGAATTAGATTTTAGTGACGAAAGAATCTGCCTCGGTATGAATCAATCAATCAATCGTATATTTCCAGATATCTCTTATAAGTGATAACATAGGTAATCTTTAGATGTGTGCTATTGAAATAATACAACAGTGCAAAAAAAGCCATGCGCCTCAACAAAGTTTGTCTGAAACCTACGAAAGCCCCAAATAATAATCTTAATGCTAGCGGGTCTTTAGCAGCATTTCTTATGTGAAAGAAAGATGTCGGTATTAAACCGATATTGGTTTCCATTTCTAAGCAAGAAAAGGCAAATTTTCTCATGCAAACCCTCAAAGGACCGCGTGGGCAGTTGCCTGTCTCTATTTCGCCAATCTCTTCCGGGAATGCGACATGTGGCTGGGGGCAAACCATCGGACGCCTCCCGTGCTTCACCCTAGGTTGCTGTGTGTACCAATGCCTTATTTAAATCTTACACAACCGCACCACTGGTTCAGCCGATTTTCGAGAGAGCGAGGATTCGAACTAGTATTGTCTTTGATCAAATTCCAACGCTGGAGCCACGCGGCTTATATATTTTGTCTGCCTTCCCTTAGATCCTCACCTCTGGGTCTGAGAAGTTCAACGAGCGTCCAACGAAAGGAATAGAATTCCTCCAAGCTGAAGAGCTCCTCGCCACTCCACTGGACCCAGCAGAAGTGGCCCAATTTCTGCGTGAAAATCCACGCTTGGACAAAAAGATGATAGGCGAGTACATCAGCAACAGAAAGAATCTGGCAGTCCTAGAAGCTTTCGTCAAGTAAGTACTAAGCCCCTTACCTCGCTCTACTGTATGTGGTTACCGTGTGTACGGCTGCAGAGGCCGATCCGTTGATACTAAGTCCGCACTCCGCGGTCAAAAAGGGAATATGTGACTGGAGTCCAGCAATGCGACGTTCATCGTCCCTGTCGGTTTTCTCCAGGTTCTACACTCCTGCTACTCCTTGACATAAATGCTTATATGAAGGAGTTACAATGGTTTGTGACAGGCTTATGTGATGTTGTGTTTTCTAACCAGTAAATCGCTGGACTTCCCTTTGTACCATGCTGAGGTGTTTTTCGTTGGACGTTAGTTAACTTTCAACAGTGCAGTTTAGGGCTAAATGGTAATATGAAACCCTGAAACACTCCTTCAAGTATTCTTAGGAGCTTTACTTAACTACTTTGGCTGACTGGTAATTGACTTTAGTTACAAAAAGTGGATCATTATGATACTGCTCCAGGGTAAGTTCGAGTGAAGCGTATAAGAAAGTGGAGGAGAGGGTGGATGGCCCAGAAATTATGCTAGTGGATTGCCTCTACAATCGCTAACATCAAATACCTGGGTTCGTTGCAGTATTCCCACATAAAAATCGGATGAATTGAAAATCTATGAAAATGCGTTTTTCGTTGGTGGTGGTGTAGGTTTGCGGAGCACATCAATTTTTCCGGTAAATTGTTCCAGTGCTGGACATCTCGGTTGCCGCAAGTCCAGCGGCCTGTGTCCTTATGAAAGCGCTCCGTCCTCAGTTTATGCTGGTGTTCTCGAAGATGGTTAATGATTAGACTGCACAATTGTCTGGGCTGGTACGCTGTCATAGGCTCCATTGCAGAGCTTGTACATTTCAGTAAGATCTCCACGATGGAATCTGTAGGCGAGGGTTGGATTTGAAGCATGTGAAGCAGCTTTTCATAGGGAAAGTGACCTAAACTGTGAGGAAAATTATTTTCTAGAGCATCTATGTCTTTGTTGTTGTATGGTCTTGTAGAACAATGGGCGGACAAGTGACTTAAAGAACGTAGGAAGCATGAACTAGGCTTGTTTCTCCCGCAGGTTGTGATCACTCTCTTTTTTAAGGTCATTCAACTTTTCAAAAAAGCGCATTGATGAGTCTTTGCGTCTCTATTTGGAAGCCTTCCGGCTACCTGGGGAAGCCCCGCTGATCCAGATTCTTATGGAGATGTTTGCAGAACACTGGCACGTAAGTACCTCAGTCATATAATAGTACCGATAAAAAAAAAATCTAAAAAAAAATAATAAGTATGAAATAGGCATGTACAAGCACAACTTGGGATGACCACGTCAGTCATATAACATGCGTCCAGGAACTAATCTTTATTAAGTAAACTAATAACACTATTACATTTGTTCTTGCAAAAAAAAAAAAAAAAAAAAAAATTGTGCGAACTATCATAAAAAACTTGATTGGTTCCTAAATATTATGGGGTGGGGGTACTGGGCTCCACCTGTACTCTTTCTTGGAACTTCAGTTGTTTCAGCAGAATGCCCCCCCCCCCCCATATCCGGTTGTCCGGTCGTAATGAAAACCTGCACGTTAGCTGTTATTGCGGCTTAAAGCTTTGTGGACCAAGAGACGGTGATATGTTGCCAGCAGTAATTTTTCTTGCTGTTGAAAAAATTCCTACGAGAAAGCGAATACGAGTACCATTAGTGTCAAACAAGGGGGGGGGAGGTAGCTGAGTTTAGATTCAGAAACTAGCTACTGTACCAGATATATTTTTTTTTAGACTGGATGGCAGTTTCATGTTCCTATTCATAAGGTCTTTTGAAAGACAAAATGAACCTGTCTGTCACTGGAGAAATGGGGGGGGGGGTAAGTTAAAGCCTAAGCTGAAATGCTCATGGCCTTTATTTTCAGAAATCAAACGGAGAGCCATTTTCCAACTCCGGTGTGGCTTTCACCCTGGCATATGCAGTTATCATGCTGAACACGGACCAGCACAATAACAACGCCAAGAAGCAAAATGTTCCTATGACGGAAGATGACTTTAAACGAAATCTAAGGGGCTGCAATGAAGGAGTGAACTTCGACCAGGATATGCTTGGAGAAATCTACCACGCAATCAAGTAAGAAAACCTTTTAGAATAGTTTTTTTATTGATGCCCAAATAGGGGGTACCCCAAGGGTGAGCTGTTGCCCCAAGTTTCGTCCCTGGGACTGCACAGGGGGCCCGAACTCTGGCGCAGCCTCAAAGGAAGGAATTGTGGTATTTGTGTATTTGACAGAAAATGGAAAAGGCGCTTGAATTGGGTATATAGTCCGAGTCCGATCCTGTCAATCGTTGAGACACATCCTGGGCTACGATCCCTTGATTCACCTTGTTCATCGGTAGTTTCAGCGTCTGGGCACCTTTCTTCACATTCGCTATGACCTAAGGTATCCTCCTTTCTGAGCTTAAGACCAAGACCGGAGAAAAATAACACTAGGGAGTAGCGCCAAGACCAATGCCTTAAATAGGCTGCATGTAATAAATGCATTCATTCAGTGCTTTCCACCCATCAGAAACGGGCATTGGTCGTGTCGTGGTGGTAGTGTCGCTGCTGCTAGTGCCGCACACCTGCAGTGTGTGTATCACTTTGTAATATCATGGTGCTGCTGCCTGTTGTTATTTTGCTCTGATCAAGACTGAATTTGTATTCCTTGACTGGATTCACACTCCAAGAGCCCAGTTGCGATCTTAATGTATTTTCCTATTTTCTTAGAACTGAGGAAATTGTCATGCCCGCTGAACAAACTGGTCTCGTGAAAGAAAACTACCTCTGGAAAGTTCTTCTTCGTAGGGGCGCAACTCAGGACGGATCATATATACACGCCCCGAGCGGAATGCTCGATAGAGACCTCTTCCAGCTATTGGCACGGGGTCCAATAATCCAGACTCTCACTATCCTCTGGGAACGGATGAATGAAGAAAAAGCCCTCCAGAAAATCATGTCAGGGTTCAGAAAATGTGTTATGATAGCGGCCCATTATAATACGACTGACACGGTGGATAGTTATCTGAACGCGCTTTCCAAGTTCACCATTGTCTCCACGCCAAGTGAGAACACCTACATCGCTGCAGTGTTTGGAAGCAAGTTGAAGGCCCAGCTCGCCCTTCGCACTCTGTTTATACTTACACATCGCTATGGTGATACCATACGCGATGCGTGGAAGAGTATTTGCGGTTGCTTACTGGGCTTGTACAAGGCCAACCTCCTACCGGAGCAGCTTGTAGAGGTTGAGGACATCCTCGAAGGGCGGATCAAGCTTGAGAAGAAGCGCCCTGTTCTTCAGAAGCAGGAAGCGGGTCTTTTCTCTTCCCTGTATTCGATCATAGCGTCCGCGAGCGAATACGACCGCGTTCCTACACAGGAAGAGCTCGAATGTATCGATGCGGCGAAAGACTGCGTCAATGAGTGTGGAGTGGTTCAGCTCGTGGAGGACTCCAAGTTCCTGCGGGGCGATGCCCTAGTAGAGCTTGTGAAGGCTATCATTGAGCATTCGCCATTACCGGAGGGCCCAGGAGTTGCTGGGCAAGATGAGAGTGTGACGGTGTTCTTCTTGGAGTTGCTGGCCCGCATTACTACTCAAAACAGGTAAGGCATAGATTTGTGATCGCAGAGCCCCCCCCCCCCCCACCCGAAGGTTGTTCGTACAGTAAAATGAGATGAAGGTCCCTGATGTCTTGAAGTAAGGTTCCACTGAAAGAAAATTAAAAGTATGTCACTCTATACTGGAAGCTTCGACTAGTGCCATTTAATAAAAATACTACCACATTGCATCAGAGCTTTCACCTTTTATATATCGCGAAGAGTTTTCGAAAGTCGTTGTCAACGGTTTTTATGGCACTTGCAGCTCCGCTCAAGTGCCATATACCGATCGCATTTCGGTCGGTCGGTCGGTCGGTCTGTCGGTCGGTCTGTCAGTCGGTCGGTCGGGCGGTCCACTGTTTTCGAGTTAGGGTACTTCCAGATGTGCTAGGACGATGAAACTTGGCAGGCATATCAGGGACCCGATATAACTAACCTGGAAATAATCTGTTTCACGATCCGACCATCTGGGGGGGAGTGGTGGGCCGGGGAATCCTGAAAATTACGTAGTTTTTGTCGCACTTTTTCGAGTTGGGGTACTTCCAGATGTGCTAGGACAATGAAACTTGGCAGGCATATCAGGGACCCGATATAACTAGCCTGGAAATAATCAGTTTCACTATCCGACCATCTGGGGGGGAGTGGTGGGCCGGGGAATCCGGAAAATTAAGTAGTTTTTGTCAAACTTTTTCGAGTCGGGGTATCTCCAGATGTGCTAGGATCATGAAACTTGGCAGGAGCATCAGAGACCCGATCCGAATAACCTGGAAATAATCAGCTTCCCAATCCGACCACCTGGGGGGGGGGGGTGGAGGGCTGGGGAATCTGGAAAATTGGAGTAGTGTGTAACTTTCGAACGGGTGATCGGATTGGAATGAAACTTAATAACTGAATAAATGGCATACCTCTGATGTCCCATTTGAAGTCCGGACCGGACTCGACAGCTATGGGGGAGTTGGGGGGGGGGAGACCGGAAATCTTGAGAAACGGTTAGAATGGAGGGATCGCGGTGAAACTTGCTGGGAAGAACAAGCATCTGCTCTAGATAAATCGTTTGTACAATTGGACTGATCCGGACACTGGGGGGGTGGGTGGAGGAGAGTTTCCCGGAATTCCGGTAATGGCGGTTTGGGGCATTTTCACGACGAAACTTGGGAGGCGTATCAGGGACCCGATCAAACTGACTTATAAATAAAATTTACATGATCCGATAGTCGTGGGGGGAGTAGCAGGAGGGGGAATCTGGAATGTTGAGTCATGCTTAACTTTGGAACGGTTGATCGGATTTGAGTGAAATTTGATAATTGAACAGAGGACATGTCTCTGGTGGTCTTTGTCATGTCTTGATCTTTGTACACAACCGGATTGATTCCGGTGACTGTGGGTAGTTTGAGAAGGGGGCCAGAATTCGGGCGATCGCGATTTAAGGTACTTCCATTAGTGCTAGGATGATGAAACTTGGCTGGGATATTAGAGATTCGGCAAGATTAGCTTAGAAACCGCCACTTTCTAAATCCGAACATTCCTTAAAGTACCAATCTTGACTGCAAATTCAGAAAGATACTTTTAAGCAAAATTCACATTTTCATGATCCCCATGAGCCCATTATAATTTTTGACTCAGGGGTTTTGCTTACAAATGAGTTTCTAGCACCCTTAAAGTGCGCATCTTAACCGGAAAGTTAAATAAATACTCTTCACCAAACCATATATATTCATGATCCTAAAGGGCCCAGGATCATTTTTGCCACTAGGGTTTTGATTACAAATGACATTCTAGCGACCTTAAAGTGCACATCCTAACAGCCAGGTGCAAAAAAAAACAAACTTTTTTACATAACGATACATTCTCTTGATTTCCAAGGGTCCGTCTTCATACTTATCTCAAGGGTTTTTCTTACAAATGTTCACAACAGACCGACGGATTGGCGAATTCCTACTTTCATACTTTTACCAAGCCTTGCAAGTGCCATATGAGCTTACAGCTCTTGTTTAAATTTTATCTGCTATTAAGCCCTTGAAACTATCGATCGATTCAGCTTTGGCCGCGTCTTTGGTAAGGCTTTCCGAGGGCCGAACAGCTCTGTTGTTATTCATCTAGTGTTGTTACTCTACCTTTCCCGTAGCTCTGAAATATACCTTTGTTCCATTTCAACCCACGTAATACGGTGGTTGGGTATTAATGACCAGTCCCATTCATGAATTGGACGTTGGTGCCGTTCCGCTCGCCATTCTTGACGGACAAATAGTTGGCTCCAGGTGAAATCCGGGCGAAACCGGAAAGGTGGTAAAATCAAACTTGCTTCGGAATTACATCGAGATTCGATATAGTGGTAAAGAAACATGCTGAGTATCTGAACCTAATTTTCTTGCCGAAAGTAGGAAGCCCGGAATCCGGATTAACCGGAAATTTGATAGAAGTGATGATCTTAGGATTGCAGTGATCACATTTGTCGTTCTTCTAGAGACCGCGCTCTGCTCATTTTCCCAGCGGTTCGCGACCACTTCCATTCCCTCATCGTTGGAGGCTCCACTGCCAACCACCATTACCTCTTGGATCGGTCTACGAACGCTCTGCTACGACTCGCGACCCGACTCCTTACCAAAGATGACCTAGTTCCGTCTGTCCTCAAGTCACTGCGTATATTCCTACTCCTGAAGGCGACATCCATCGAACGAATCTCCAAGTATATTGTCAGCGGACTTCACGAACTATTAAAAACAGGAGCTGCAAGCATCACCGACCCGACTGACTGGGCTACCCTACTTACCTTACTGGAATGCGCGGGGGCTGGTGCGAAGTTGCCAACGGTGATTGGTTCTCAAGAGAACGCGTCCGATTCGGCGTCTGACCCTGGAGTCCAAAGGCTTCCTGAGGCGGGACAAGAGTCTGATAAAGGTAGGTGCATTTTTGAATTACATCTGACAGTTTTGTTCTCTGCCCCAAGTTTTGTTCCTTCAGTTCTTAAGTTTTGTCTCTGCCCCAAGTTTTGTTCTACTCCGTTTGCCTATACTTGGGATTTTATCGGATTTGGTTCAACTAAAATACCTCGGAAGACATTCATCGCTTTTGTCGCATAACGCACATATAGAGTAGAGCAAAGTTTGTTCATAAAAAGTAACTTTCACAGCGCCGAATTTGACCTTTAACACTCCTCACTAAAGGCCTTCAAACCTTAACTGAAAAGGGCTGAGGTAAGACAATCTAGTTACGCATCACTTATCCCCTCAAAGAAGCTTAAAAAAACCCGTGAAAATGCGTTACTTCGTTGCTCCGCAGTTTACGAATAATATATTTTCATATAGTGGAATTATTCTGTCGGATTCGTAGTACCTCTACGCGCTTGTACCTGTGTTGTATGCTTAAAGGACCCCTCTTGCTTATTCTGCTTTTTATAATATATCTAGCTCCCAGAAAGAATTATAACCTTCTAAAATCCCCACCTTTCTCCATTGTTTCGTTTTGTGCCTACGAAATTTTAGCGCTTTTTGGCCTTGCCGAGTTTTGCCCGTCACACAACGAAACGTTTGCCGGGATCATCAACGTCTGCCGACAACTCTTTCACACGTAAGGATCTAAAAGCTTTTGTTTATTACTTCTTTTATTTGCTTAGTTTTCACACTTTTGAACCACGGCGCGATCAGTTTTCAAATGTTTTACGCTCAGCCGCCGCGTCGGAGAGCAGAAAGGCTGGACATAGTCGACAGGCGCTAACAAGATAATCGCTAATTTCAGATGGAAAGTAATGGTATTTTCGAAAATGTTTTTTTCTGATCCATTTCATAGGGAAAATATTATTTCTAGTAAGAGTTGTGCTTTAACGAAAACGATTTACGAAAAACAAGTGTTCACGCAGTGAGCTACCTTTCGCAAGCTGAACACTGGCCACTGAAAAGCCGCGTATGTATTGAGATTCAATTTTTCTGCACCATAGTAGAAATTTGCGTTGTGAGGACGTCCGTAGACATTCTGAAGGTCGTACTGTAGACAAACCAGGACCCACGTGTATTCAAACAATGCACAAAACGGATACGTTAGCTGAGATGCTTTGGCAGCGATATTTCGGCCCTTCTTTTCGAACCGTCGTTCCTTTCCCAACGTTGTGAAAAAAACTTAACACAATCCAAATAATGTAGTGTATTCAGTCAAATAATACAAAAATAAGTTGGCTTTTCAGTTAAACTTTTAAGACTCACCAACGGCCTTTATGACTCCGATAATCTCATTAAAATATATAAATATGTATAATCAACCAGTTCATCATTTAAATACTTTGGCATTTAACATAGTCGTTTTTGCGTCTGGACTCCTGTGGCCTGGTCCGCAACCCTTTGCACTAACTATGCAGATGAGATCCAAATTTATATCTACACTGTCAGAAACTCGTTACATTAGTATTAGAATTGTTGATCCCTGGAACAACCTTACCGAAGATGTGGTTAACGCTGAATCGATCAATAGTTTCAAGCGCATTATTGATGGGACTTTTAACTTAGAGGCGAAACACTTTTCTGTCGCTATGATTTCACAGAAAAAGTGTTTTGTGAACCTCTTTAAGTGTTGTCTTTCTTTAAAACCATTATCTCCAAGTTCTGCGTTATCGAATGTATCTTTGCAGGCTATACGTCCGACTCCGAACTGTACACCGCAGAGCCAAAACACATTCCCCTTCATCACGGCAAATCCACGCCAGACCTCTCCACATCACCGAAGCGAACAAACGGCGGCTGGATTGTTGTTGGAAAGGAAGGCGAAATCGAAGCCCACCGTGTCCCCAGCATTCCCGCCAACGTTTACACACTGGACTTGGCTCGAGAATTGTTCCATCACGAGCCGAATAATTTCATTAAGGCGACTGAAGTACTTAGCTACATCGTTCGAGAATCTGGTAGCGTTTCATTAGATAACTACGAAAACTTGGTTCAGTGTGCACGGGTGTTTGTGGAGGCATCGATGCTCGGCTGCGGGAAAAGCAAGAGAAGGGTCACCGCGAAAGCAAACAAGAAGGTACAGCGCACGCGCTCGTACAACTCGGACTATGACGCTGATGAAAGCGACGGCGAGGAGTTGCCATCGGCTTATAGCCAGATCCCTCTGCAGTTGATTGAAGTCCTGTACGGCCTGTATAGTCGCATTTGTGAAATGAGCCGTGCGGACGCGGGCACGTGGGAAAAAGGACTTTGCCCGATCCTTCAAGGTATCGGCCGGCTGTGCTGCGATAGCAGGAAGAATGTGAGAACTATCGCGATTACTTACCTTCAGCGCGCCTTACTTATGCCTGACCTGCAGGAGCTGGAGGCACCGCAGTGGGAGTCTTGCTTCACACACGTTCTATTCCCTCTTCTTGCAAAGCTGCTTGAAGTGCAGAATCAGGCGGAGTTCGGGTCCGTCGAAGAAACACGAATGCGAGCATCAACGCTCCTATCGAAGGTATTTCTGCAGCACCTTACAACACTGCTCACACTTTCAACATTCACCGCGCTTTGGCTGATGATACTCGATTTTATGGAGAAGTATATGAGAACGGGAAGCGACCTCCTTGCCGAAGCTATACCGGAGTCGATGAAGAACATGCTTCTCGTAATGGAAACAGCGGGCGTTTTCCAGACGGGGAGCGACCAGCTTCTAACGGTCACTTGGGACAAGATTGAAACATTCCTCCCGGGCCTCCGTGATGAGCTGATCCGGTCGAAGCAACCGTCTGTTCGAATTATCGAATCAGGACCCAAGTTGGAATCAACACCAACGCCCATCAATAAGCCCCTATCAGAGTTGAGCACCACTCTAGATATGACGTCGCCGATCACTCCAGGCAGCGCGGTTTTTGAGACGCCTTATCCTGTTCACCCTAAATTTGAGAGCACGGTCTTTGAGACGCCTTATTCTGCTCAGCCAAAATTTGAGAGCACGGTCCTGTCGCCTCCTGAACTCAGCCCTCAACCAGAGAGCCGTGGCGTCGATAGCTCCCAAGTCCTGCGAAGCCAGAGCCCTCTTTCACTCTCTGATTATTTCCAAGGGACCAGTCCTATAAGAATTCTGCCAGTTTTGCGCGACCCTTTTAGTGCGGACAATACATCGAAACTTGCTGCTTCTGTTAGCGTCGACTCTAGCAATGCCACAGCACTGTCAGATCAGTTGAACCGTGGTCTAGTCCTTTCATCGCCGAACCTGCCAGAGCCAGAATCAACTTTTTCATTCCCCGAGTCAATTACTGCGTCAGAGATGCCTGCCCCGGTCGTTGTATCTCCCGAGACTTCTGAAGTAGGAATCGGATCGAGCTTAATCACTCCGGTAAGTAGTTTCGAGGTTTCAGCTATTTCGATTCTCTTTTCTCATAATGAGTGTAGTAATTTCAAGGTGAATTGTGATAGAACTTTTTTGTTGTTTGGAACAAGCAGAAAAGATTATGTGGGGGGGGGGGGGGTCAGATCAGTCATACACAAATCCTCAATTTTTTAGTATGGTGCCCTAATGTATGGGCATGCTGCTCATACGTTGGGGCACCATACCCTGCAGCAAGGGCATGATACCCCCATGAAAATCTGTTTGAAAAGCTAATTCCCATTTCAGATACTCAATTCGACAGATTTTCATGGGGCACATTTCCCTTCCTGCGGGGCACGGTGCCCCAACGTATGAGCACCATGCCCATACGTTGGGGCACGATGCCCAAAAAATTAGGCTTTGTGTATGACTGGGTCAGAGGGTCTTCCTCTACGTCCATGTGTGGTGATCGATCTGAGAGTTTGGTCCACTAATGTCCAAAGAACTCGGTGAGGTTCGCATCGCTCCTTAGAAATATCGGGGATTAGGAATGTATAAACGGGATGCTGCAGGAGATCTGTCGCCGCTATTAAGAACCTTTCCATGTTTTCACAAATATGACTCATGCATAGGTCCCCCGTCCTTTAAGTTTTGTTATTTAGTAGGTTAGTATTTATGTTGTAGTTATTGATATTCCTTCAGGCCAAGCTGACTGCGAATCATATTTACAATGCAAAACAGATACGTCAACTACATTTTCTTAGAGCTATTTTCGGCCCTTCTTGGCAAGGGTCCTCTTCAGGCTGTCATTCTTCTGGGCCAACGCTGGGGAAGGAAACAAACCTGATAGCAGGTTTGTATGGGCCAGCGTTGGCCCAGAAGAATGACAGCCTGAAGAGGACCCTTGCCAAGAAGGGCCGAAATATCGGTGTTGACTAAACTTGGGCCGATTATCTACGATTCATGACGTCACACGAAAAGTCCATATTTTCCATTTACTAACGGAATTACTAGAACGGTTTATATAAGTGTAAACGCGTCCGGCGCCTCGCTGGCCGCTCGGCTCTATATGTAAAGATACACATATATATTCTGCAATATCAACTTAATGGAATTTTCCTATTTCTTTCATGAAGTCACAAAAACGTCACGCTCCGTAAATAATCAGCCCAAGTTTTGTCTCCACCGAAATATCGCTTCATAAGCATCACAGCTGACGAATCCGTTTTGTATATATTATATGAATATGTGAGTCTAAGAGTACGTTCAGACGGGTGGGAAAAACAGGGAAAAACCGATCGGTTTTACGTTTTATCCCATCGGGTTTTGAGCTTGGATTATTTTCAAGCACGTAAAACCCATCGGTTTTCCCTTGGTCCCGATCGTTTTTTTTTATTTTCCGATGCGTCTGAACGCACTCTAAGTCAGCTTGGGCTCAAGGAATATTTATGGAAACATATATTCATACAATGGATAAAGATTGAAACGTCAGCTACTTGGGTAGTGATATTTTGGCCCATCTTCGTAAGGATCCTGATCGATCAGGCTGTCGAACATGTAGCTGACGTTTCCGTCTTTATTTATAATATGAATGTATTTCTAATTTGGAGTCTATCTCGGCTGGGAAACGGCTTTCCTCTTCGAATTATAAGAACCTTAAAGGCAGTCTAAGAGATTCTTATTTACCAAGGGTAGGGGGTTAGGGCATCGTGATTTTCGGAATTCATTTATCTAAGAAATACTGTATTATGTCACTGCTTTCGTGTTTTCCCATGTGTGTGTGTGGAGACTGCAACGTCAGCAAAATAATCGGTGTGGAGGATTCAGCGGCCTGTTTTATACATTCTACTATTGTTATATTCATTACTATTTAAACAATCCGGCCGTAGATGAGGGGGTAGTAAAACTTTCCCAAAATTTGCACGAGCCAACCACTGAGTGAACTAGCCTTCTCTTCGAGCGCTTCCCCTTCGGCAAAGAAGTGCGAGTTTTATTCAGGCGGGACTTCACAGTAGCCCGCGATCTCTGCCGTGCAAGGGCGTCATTTCGCGAAAACTTGGGTGGGTGGCGACGGTGTCCATGGGCTCAGAAGGGCCGAAGTTCGGTGAGACTTTCTTAAGGTCATTTTTTTTAAATTGTTATTCATAATGTTACTTTTCGTGGGTAGCCCCCCCCCCCCCCCCGAAATGACTCCTCCGATTTTCTTATCCGTAGCGGCTAATTGAAAGATGAAAAGTGAGAGGGAGCTCTGTACGGTGAGCAGTCCAGTCGGGGATGGACCACCACGACAGCAGCCCAAATACAATGAAAAACTTCCTTTTCTAATTGATGTTTCTCTTATAGGACCAAAATAATCAGTCGGCCATATAGAAGTTTCGATCTTAGTACCGTTCTCGTCACAGGATTGCAACTGTTTCTGATCTGTGTTAATATTTTTCAAACCATGTTGGCTTGAGATACTCAGAAATCATATAGAGTGAAACGGGGTTCGAAAAGCCGGTATACTCGTAGCGTTCAGCTCATTTGAACATTCGCAGTGTGCCAATTAGAAATTGGCTATCGTCATTTTGTAACTACTTAACGCTAGTAGATAAATCCATTGAATACAACTTAGATTAACGTTGATCAAAAAGAAAATCACACTGGGGCAATTTTGTTGTAGCCTTACGAGGTCAAGGGTGTTTGATTGCGTCACGAATAAGCGTAACAAGGAATTTCAGACAAGAATCATCATCAGAGATGCATGGTGTAGAAACCCCGTTTCATTCCTATTTCTCAGCTGTATGTTGTGTCGGTGCCGGCGATTCTTGTTCGTTGCGATTTCGGAAGCATGTTTTTATGTTACTTTGTTGAAAGTTGGAATGAATATTTTTTATTTAAGGAAATACACAAAACCGGGTGGAACGTTCAAACAACGTTTTAAGCAAAAGACCAGTCGCTTACTTCGGATGAAACTCGGCATCTGTATTGAATAGTCACAAGGAGTTCATAGTTAAACTAATAAAATAGGCGAGGGGGGTGTGCTTAAGCCTCCAACTCCAGAGCGAGACCAAGCTTGTGAGCTCCGCCGCTGAAGTTCTTGCCATCGACGAGGGTGGACAGTGTGAGCTTAACGCCTAGAAAAAACAACAATTACGACATGCCATAATCCAAGCTGGGGCACTTTTATCGAGGGGTCGACGACTCTCCCGGAATGGTGTACACGTCCCGAAGGAATAATCCGGAATGGTCAGGATTATTCCGGAATGGTGTACATAAAAAATGAGAGTCGTCGACCCCTCGTTCGCCACAGGACAGACCGAACGGGTTAAACAAATGCGGACCAAACAAAAGTTGGTGAATTACGAAACTCGATAAAGAATGGGAGGATATGGAATGGTTAGGAACAATCCGGAATGGCCAGGAATAATCCGGAATGGTCAGGATTACCCCGGAATGGCACACATAAAAAAATGAGAGTCGTCGACCCCTCGACTTTCATCCTGATGGTGGCTTGTTTTTGGCCGTTCTTGGCATGGGTTCTCTACAAACTATAGCTAGAGGAACGAGCAACGACAATGGAGGAATGGACAACGACACTACTTCAAGAGCGTGTTCCACCCTACTTACCGTAGTTACTACGCTAGTTACCGTAGTTACTACGCTAGTTACCGTAGTTACTACGCTAGGCTGGAACGCTTTTTGAATTTTTTCGGTCACATATCAGGCCGCGGGGTGATCCGACCAATCACGTTGCAGAGATGCGTAGTTACTACGCTGAGCGTGTTCCACCCTACTTACCGTAGTTACTACGCTAGTTACCGTAGTTACTACGCTAGGCTGGAACGCTTTTTGAATTTTTCGGTCACATATCAGGCCGCGGGGTGATCCGACCAATCACGTTACAGAGATGCGTAGTTACTACGCTCCCGAGCGTGGTAAGCAAATAGTTACTATTAGTTACTATTTTGAGAAGGTTGGAACGGTCAGCGTAGTAACTTTTCGTGAGGCTGGAACGGAAATAGTAACTATTAGTTACTATTGGTAGAGGTGTGGAACACGCTCCAAGCCACATCCTCGCTGGAACATCTCGGCGGAGTTATATATGGAGAGACATAAAGCATATCCTATCTGATCCATCTGGATTGCCCACTATCAACTATTTTCGCGAGCTTTCAGTATGGGATGCTAACATATCGAAACTATCGTTCGGTGTTCCTAAGCTGATTAATCAGATTTAGTTTGTACTCGATAACCTTTCGTCCCTTACTGGCGAAGTTCCTCTTCAGACCGTGGCTAAAAACCTAAATTTCTGGCTAAAGAAGATCTTTTCCAGGAAGGGCCAAGTGTCGCCGAATACAAAAAAGCTTAGGCTGAAGGAATAATTGAGTTACAGCTGAGAAAAAATATGCCCAATGGCAAAAAGGTATTTAGTTCCCGAGTCAATGAGGAACGAATAGCCCCAAGATTAGCGTTATTTTACTCTTCAGGTTACAAATCCTGAAGTTAAAGGAAAACACTTTAAAATACTGGGAAAGAAAAAGTGCAGCATTTCCTCTTGGCTAATGCTCCCATAGGACAAGTAAATCACTCGCTGCAGGAAATATGGTAAGAACTCATAAGATAAAACTTGTTTTTAAATAACCAAATTTCATTATTATATATTATCGCCCTTGCTGAGGGTGCCCGAAGAAAAGCAAGGGTGATAATGATTATAACAATAGTACATTTGTTTTAATTTACTGCGGTATTCCCCTGATGTTAAAAGAAAAAAATTCCAACCGTGCGTTTTCACTTGATATGGCATGGCTGGCCGGGCGTTATCAAAATAAATAACGCCCGGGCGTTATTTATTTTGATAACGCCCGGTTGGAACTTTTTTCTTTTAACATCAGGGCAATACCAGAAAATTTTGGCCCTGGGTAGGATAGGACTGATACCATGGGACTGCACGGTTTACTGGTGTTGTACCGGAATAGCACCTTTTCTACAGTGAAACAAAAAGGTTCTTTCAATTTAGGCAAAGAGTCATGGGTCCTGAGCCTTATGGAACCCAACAGTTCCATTTTCTTTCCTAGCCATCGAGATTTCGTATGCGGATTCAAGTCTTTTCAACCAAAACGAACCCGGTAAAACTAGTTTTGCTTCTTTAATTTTTAAGTTGAAGTATTCCGCATACAATAACCTGATCAGTAAGCATGACGTATGGGCTGTTCGTGACTACTTAGCCACTAGTCTAGACCTGTTATCTGATTAGAAAATCTAAATTCTCGACTGCGAAACACATCCTAACGAGAACAAGACAAATCTTTCGATAGGATGCGAATGGAAATATTTTTTCCAGACGTCGTGGTGGGACAACCTGGACTGGCGGTCTTCGCCTGATCGCGAAAACATGTTAGATATCCCTAATTAACCCGTTAACCAAATTCTGGTTCAAGCCTTTGATCTTCTATCCAACCCAGACTGCGACTGGAATATCAACGCTATTTGAAAACTTGAACATAATGATTAACGCGCGCTTTAATTCGTAATTCACAAGCTCATAAATTTCATGAGAGGGTGCTTTGCTTTCCGAAATTATCGGTTTACGTCAAATTCCGGTTATAACATTAACCCAGTCGGAAAGCAATACAGATATATGGATCAGTGAAAACATCGATGAAAACATAAAACGAGGCCTATTGAATCCCAAAATTTTCACCGGACTCCAACCAGTGTAGGGTAAAAAAAAACAGCATGTCGATACCGAAAAAGATACGAAAAAGAAAGTTAAGAGACCGATCCAGAATCTTTTTCAATCCTATTTCGGCACTAACCACAATTCAGACAAAACTTGTACAAGCTTTACCCTTCCAATTCAAAAAGTAAAAATTTTCTTTTACGTTCACCACTTATTTGTTATCAGCCAGATCCTTTCAAAGCTTACTGGGAACTTTCATGTCTGACAGCGGCAGCCCCGAGTCAATCCGTCGCAAGCGGCCAATGAAAGAGGACCGTGCGTGAGGCATAGACCAGGAGCATGATTTTTTTTCAATCATTTTTTTTCAACTCACAGCGAAATATGTACAACAAAATAGGGTACATGATGGCCCTTACTTCTGCTCTATGTGTGGTTGAATTGACGAGAATCTTTGACATTTTATGTGTGAATGTGGTGTGTGAGGGGGGACTAAGGGAGGAGTGTTTTAGGGAAGGAGGAGTTAACAAATCTGGTTGAAGAAGAGTGGTTTGCAGTCATGAGAAATTTTTCGTTGTTCGTACGGTTAGCAGCGACGCATCGGAAGAATCTAAAGTAAGTGTGTTCAAGCTACATTTAGGATTTTCGTTTAGTTAATCATTTCTTTTTCATGACGATTTTGTGTGTATTTGCTATGGCCAGTTGGTTTTTTGCAATAACTATCTATCTATCTTCGAGATGAAACAGAATGTGCTAAGAGAATGAGAACCGTCAGGGAGACAGAATCACGAATAGGGGGAAGCAGAGATCGACCTGGTATAGCGAAGGAGTACTTACCATCACGGAGTTTGTGTTCATATCCAAGACCAACTTGGCTGATATTGTTGACTTTGGCACGAACGGAAGAATCCCTGTCAAGGGCGTACTTGGCACCAATGCCGAAGCGGGTGGCGTTGGAGCCAGATGTCCAGGCGAGCTGGACTGCGGTCTCCAAGACGGGGCTGATGCGCTGGTGAACGGAAGCGCCAAATTCCTGTCCGTCATTTCTAAAAGAGGACGTCGTGAATGCCATGCGAAAATTATACGTTAGCAGGACGTCCGAGCCGAGTCGGTAGCAAACACGACGAAAAGGGAAGACTGTGGGCTTTCCCACGAGAACTCTATTCTTTGCCCGACCCACTGAAGGATTGTGCGAGGTCACACTCGGTAGCGAACTTCCGCATAGGCAAACTAGGCAGCTGATTCGGGGGGGGGGGGGGGGGGGGGGCAAACAGAGACTAATCAGCTTGGATACAAGGCCATAAAGGCCGATGCTCTCACCTTTCCACCGAATTCGGTTCCAGCTGGTTAGCTGGAGTTTGCTGATAACCAACGCCAGGCAACTTACAAAAAGTCGATAGTGCCACGCCAAAGCCTACTGCCAAAAACGATTACACAAGCCATATCGAAATACTGGCCGATGGGTATTCCCCTCCTGCCAGTCACTGATATGAATTTCCCGAGCGCTAAGATAAGTTCGCAGACAGAATATCCGTGACCATTTCAGCAACGAAGCAGAAAGGACCCCCCCCCCCCCCCACGAAAAAAAACGTTAAAACTTACACGTTTGTGTGGAGGGTGAAGTCTGGTCCAGCATATCCGATGGCGAAGTTGCTTCGGGTTAGCTTGGACTTGGCGGTGTCGAAGGTGAGCTGGTAGCCGGCCAACCAACCTGAAATATTCATCTTCAACATTTCTCTATCAAGATTACTTATTACTACCCTAACAGAGCTCGTCTCTTTCGATCAATAGCGATTTAATGAACAGAACAAGAATCGGCCTTTCAAGGAAAACGTTCCGGTAAAAATAACACTACGGAAGGCTGAAGAGCGACACAGCCTATCAATCAATCAATTAAATTTATTTCCAAATAGCTTAAAGCTATCAAGACCTCAAATCTCTATACCAAGAGCCTGTGCTCCAGTCGGAGCTGAACGAAAGAAGGTTGTTCCCCTCCTTCGTGAGTTTTTCAACACGAAATCTGAAGTTAAATCATTTTCATTTTTGTTTCGTGAAATTAATGAATACTTGCATGTCTTTGTAAAAGCGCAACATTATACTGTTACGTTTACCGAGTGAGCAAATACTCGTTTTTTTGAGCAGCACAAAACGGTTTTAGAACATTATAAAGATTGATTGAGATTGTCTGAAGCCTTTGGCCTTGTTAGAACCTTGGCCTTTTTTTTAAATATAGTTCTATTACAGGAGCTTTACTCCCAATATCAGAAGTTAAAAAAAAAAATCTGTATTTTGAGTCGATTTTCGTACCTTTGATGAAATTCCTATACGGAACAACTTCTGTGACTAATATATTATTACTACTTCCAAGTACGTTACTGACGTGAATTTTCCCCGCCTTGCAAATAATAATCTCCGCAACTGCCTCCGCCGAAGAGGTAATGAAAAGCAATAAGACTAAAATGGGTATTTTCGAAGCTTCATACAGAGGACAAAGCTTTATGGTCGCAGGCGCCGAAAGAGACGACCAATGACCATTGGATTTCCTATTTGACTTACCGTTAAGTCCACAGACGGCAGCGCCATGGACGATGGGGCCGTTCAGGTCCAAGTCGACATCACAGTTGACTGCAGCGTTGTCCACTCGGTAGTCCATCTTGATCATACCGGACTTCTTTCTAAAAAAAATGCATAAGAAAATGTTCCATCCCGAATTTCAGAGCATTCTTTTTCCAACAAAACCGTCTCGGTTGGATGGTTCTCCTAACAGAAGGGGGGGATATGCCAAAAGACCAAATTTGCTAACTCAAACTCAATCTTACCCTAACATTTTCCTTAACATTTCTTTTTGAACAGGCCTGAGAATTTTTTTTTTTTTTAAGTGAAACTGTAACTTAGCAGCATCACAACCAACACAAAGGAGTATCCGGATCAAAACATTCAGGCCGTGAATTTTACTTTTCATATCAAAACAGCAATAATTTAGCTCCCAACAAGAAACCTTTTGCTTACCCTGTGTCTGGTGATAGTGTGCTATCGAAGGAGAGCTTCAAGCCCTTTGCAATCTGATCCTGAATTGCAATCTCTGCGCAAATGGTGTTGTTGGTGGTCCATTTCTCGGTGAAGGTCAATCCTAAAACAGACACAAATTCTAAGGTCATCAATGTGAACACTGGTTCTTCTTAACACGCAGATTAGGCCTTTTTGTATTGGCTAAGTGAAGATTCCAAGAATATCAGAACCATGCCCGAACCCGAAAAGCAAAATACATCCACTCGTCTAGTCTTACTCAGAGACTACTTCCAGGTTATCAGGTATCAAATTATCGCCTATCCCGAACCTTTTAAGAGAAGCAGAAAACTAAAGAAATTCCGTTGATGAAGAAAAAAATACATCCTTCAATTTCGAATGATTCCAAGCTTAGCAGAACTAACCCCTCTTGTCTTAATAAAAATTGCCCAACTGGATTTAAAATAACTCTGTAAACATATTTGCAGAGTTCCATAGGAGGCAACCCCCAGTTTGCTGTCCCATATGAGGCAACTGTTTTTCTTCATCAAATCAGGCAGTTGGCTAAATAAGCTAAACTTTACAACATCTGGATCTTTGGGCTGCCCAAATTACCCTGAGGAAAGTAAGGAAGAGAAGATACCCACAGTTCAACGTCAACATGCAGGACATTTTCGTGAATAAAAAAAAAATATCAGTATTGCTGGTGCTAAAAAATAGAACTTACCATATTCCTTCACCTTATATTTGGTTTCCAAAGATCCGAGAACCTTTCCAGTATCTGTGTTGTTGGTGCCTCCGGTGGTGAGCTCAAGCCCAGAAGCAGTCCTGGTTTTGCATTCAAGTTTCACAAGACCAAAGTGGTAGCCTTTGCCAAAAACGTCTCTGGAGTTCTTTCCAAGATCAGCATAAACGGGAGGAGCCATTTCTAAAAAAAAGCAATTATTGTTTCAATTGCTGACTCAGCAGACCACTAAGAGCCCAGTTACACATGGCTCAAAAACAGGCCTATTTGACAAACAACTGAAAATCCCTAGGGGACGTGAGGTTTGATGGGCTTTGTGGCAGCTTGGGAATTATGAGAAGACTGCAATTGGGGGGCAGTTAGGGTTCCTGTAACATAATTATACACTCCATTTTGCTCAAATTGATCCCCTGAATTTAAAAAGACAACATTCAGAATTAGTTGTATTTAGTTCCTTTTCTTTTTTCTACTTTTGCAACCCAAAAAGCCAGGAAATGAGCCGTGTGTGACTGGGCTTTAAAGCCTAGAAACCCCTCCTAAAATTAATCACAGCAATACAACTAGTCATAATCCAAAACAAGAAGATTGATCACAAAAAAGTTAATAGGATAACTTTAATATATATTTTTCTTCATTTGGTTCAAAAGAAATACTTTCTGAAAGTGTTTTGATTTTTATAGTTGAAGTTTCTTGATATCGATTTGATTGATAGTTTCACTGTTAGGCAACATTCAAAAAGGCAAAACATCTACTGTAACATAACTTAATCACAGTAGAGGAATGCTAATCTGAACATAGCCTAACAATGAATGGTCGCTGAAGAAAAAAGTAAAAACTTTACAGCCAAAAACGTCTTTTCCATTTATAATTTCATGATGTTTCAGATTTTTTTTTTTTTTAAGTTGCTGATAAGAAATTCCTTCAGCCCAAGCTGATTTAATATAACAAAATGGAAACATCAGTTGAATTTTATTAGAGCTATATTTCAGTCTTTCTTGCCAAGTGTCCTCTTCACACTCAAGGCGCTTGAGCTGGGACATGAACTTGCCAAGTTCATTTTCAGCTTAAGTGGCTTGAGCCTGAAGAGGACCATTGCAAATAGCCAACATATAGCTCTCATCAGCTGGCAAATCTGTTCTACACTGTCAGATAGGTTTGCTTTTAGTGACTCAACTGCCACCTGATTTTCCTTTCACAATTTGAATGTTTTGCTAAGAGGAATGCACCTTCAATGAAGAAAATGGCAGTTTGAATCAACAGCAGACACTAAATAAAATTTAAATGATCCAGTCAAAGTTTATGCCAGGATAACCCTAAAATAGTTGGCTATAAGCAGACACAAAGTTTGTTGTTTTTCTTTCCTTTTGCCTGTTGTATAAGCAAGTACGAAAGTCAGGGTAGTGAAAAAACTAAATGAGTGTTAAATAAGAACCTCTCTACTGTTAACACAAAAATTGGCTGCAAAAAAAGTTCCAAGCTCAGGGGTGTTAACTCGTGAAAGAAGAGAGGACAAAAGGAAAGACGCTGATGTTGCTCCAATTGGCTTGACGAATTATGCTCTATGTTTGTATCACTCAGATGGAAGTCAGTTGCTGGCATAAAGGATATGTAGCTGTAGAGAGGGATGTCAAATTCTGAACCTACATGCCCATTAGCCAAACATGGTATTCTCGAATGAAATTCTGTAACATTCGATAAAGATTATGAATCCCTGCAACCAACCAGCCCTAACTATATAATTGCTAAGTGATATTTACATGTGCGAAAATGCCAATGGTGCAATACACATCTGAAAAATTTGAGGTGCAGGCAAAAAAAAAGGCCCAAATGGCGCAATTGCACACCATCTGGCAGGACTGACTTGTATGTAATTCCACACTGACTAAAACAAAACCAGCTCATGCAAATTCTATTCTGTATGAAAATACTTTATGTAACAAGTTTAAAAATAAAAGAAGGAATTGATTTTCCCGCAAGCAAACTGCTATTGATGCTTGCAGCGGCGTTACTAGCCAACATGTTTGGGGGGGGGGACAAGGCATTTACCGACTGGCTGGTCCTTTTTACCGACTGCTTTTGCGAGTTTGCCGATTCGTGCTTATTACTGTTTTCGGAAGCCATCATACAAAATCCCAACGTCTACAGCAAACAGCGAGTCGTAGGCCGATCGGCGATACATAGAAATTCAGGCGATAGACATTAGCCGATCAGGACAAAAATGGAATGTAAGATAGACAGCTACGGCAATTGGCTTCCGGCGAACGTCAAATGCCGAACGGCTACGCTATTGCCTAACTAATCAGCGATTAAAACGCCACTATTGTTTCAGCTTCATCCTGGTGGAACTAGTATTTTTGCCATGCCCGAGAGATATCGAGAGAAAATCCTTTTCTCTGAAAAAATGTTATTACTTCTTAAGGCGTTTTTCTGTGCTCCCACAAACTGCCCACAAACAGTTTGTGGGTCGATTGTGGCTCGACAAGAGTGTTTCCGCGGTCTTATGTGCGACCCACAAGCGTGATTCTGCGACGAACAAGATTTTGGTGGCTCGCTTTGTGAGTTTGTGGCTCAAATTCGACAAACAACTGCCGAGGTGATTGTCGATTTTGTGGCTCCATTTTGGCGGGAATTTCAAACTTAGCAGCAACATAACTTCAACAACACAATTAAAGAATTTCTAGTGTATTTAGACATAAAACAGAATATTCTTTTTGTACGGAATGGTAAGGATGAAAGCCTGGAGTTCTATTTATTGAGATTTTACACAATTTTTATTTATATATTCTAACATTTGAAATTACCTCCCAAAAACTAGACAAAACAGCATTTCCACGAGTTTCATTTTGTGGCTTGAATGTGTGGCACACAAATACAATCGTGTTTCCGCGAAAAACACTCAGAAGTGTGTGGCCCACAACTGCATCACGGAAGAACGCCTTTTAAGCTAGGCAAATCTTTCGGAATGGAGATTTTTTGAAAATTTTCTCAAATGATACTCGAAAGACAAATGTATATAAACCAACATACTTGTTTTACAAGAATTTAAAGAAAATCCAATATTTCTTCCAAAGCTCAGCTGCTTCTACTGTGGTGATGATGCTGCTGAAGAAGTTAATTACATAGAGTAAACACAGCATGTTTTATAAAAGAGTACAGTAGTAAAGCTGCAAAATACAAGAAAAGTAAATAGTTAGGTACGCGGCCCGTTTCGCGGCGACTTGCAACAGAACTACAAGCCAAAGTGAAACCTTCTTTCCTGGGGTTCTCAGGTTGTCGACTAAACCAACGGCTATGCTACCTCAAGCCATAGGCCATGGCTTCTAAGGAGTTCTGTTCTAAGCCATGGGACTTCGTTTTGCACGAGTAAAAAATCTCGTAGAACAAGAGCTACAACCTCAAATGGCACTTGTTACGAGTAGGTGGTGCAAGAAAGTAAACGAAAACGTAAAAAAATATCCACTTCAGCGGCTTCAACCATTTCAGTTTTCCATCACCAGCCCATCCCATTGATGATGGAAAAAAGACTTAAGCCCCGTCTGCATTACCGTAAACCGACCGTTTTACGGTCGACCGTTTGACCGTTACGGCAGTGAAGACGGGTCTTTCTCTACGGACGGCCGTAGCCGTAAAACGGCGGTACTGACCCCTCCGTAACCGTAAACGGACGTAGTGGAGACTGCTTTTTTGTCACAGTCCCATGTAACTGTTTCTCAACTGTTTTTCAAGTCACATATAAACTGTTTTTTAGATTTCAACACAAGATTCGCATATTTGGGACTAAAGTAGACCACATTTTTGCGGTTATGGACCTAATGAAGACCACATTTTTGCGGCTACGGACCGTCCGTAAAACGGTCGGTTTACGGCAATGTAGACGGGGCTTTAACGGCAAATTGGGATCTTTATTTCTTCTCTTGGTCGATTCTCGGTGTTGTCACAGTCTACAAAGAGTAAATGACGGGATGCAGTGCAATGACGATTGCAGTCTATATTAAGCAGGTCTTTTATAACGTAAAAGCTACTTCTTTTACCGTGAATTCAGAACAAATTGTACTCTTTACCTACTTTATTCGCCATACTAATTCGCCATTTCAATCCCTGTTCTCTGTTACGGTAACAGCACCGAACAAGTTTTAAAGGAACTTCGGAAGTAGTATAATACGAAATTGCGACCTTTGACATGGCAATACTTCTTAACAAAACCCCTTTTCTTACAGCAATATTTCTTATTTTTCTCTCCGAAGACCTGCTTTTGTCACAACATGAAATGATATCTTGGAGCGAAATATGGGATTTTCCATCCTGCTTCTTTACCCCTAGTGACCACACCAGTTGATTAAATTTCTTCTGGAAGATTCCCTGGCTTCCCAGTCATACTTCCGCGGCTTGTCCCTCACTCATTATCTAAATTCTAAGTGAAAAGGCGTCTGTCGGTCCGCAGCTATTATTTCTTCGTCCAGGTTGTTATAGAGCTTCTCCACACGTTTTTATCTGGCTCCTGCTTTTATATGCGTTGTTCAATCTGGCGTGGTAAGCTGCATAAGAATTTGCATGTCATCGTTCCTTGATTAGCAAAAGAGCCCCCCCCCCCCCCCCGATGCAAAATACATAGGAAATATAGAAATTACTGAAAACTGCAGTTTGGACCGCAACCATATGGGATTTTCAGTATAGACACTAGTAAAATGTAAATGCGTGTCGGTGGCTCGCTGACCACTCGCCTCTTCATAATTTTCAGAACAAATATTTTTGATTTTATCAACACTATGGGAGGGGAGATCGGGGGGTTTTGGTACCGGCGGTAGGGGTTTCGCCGGGTGGGTTATGTCTGGGGGAGGGGTTCGCCAGTACTTTTTAGCCGGACCCCGACCTGCATAGCTCTTAATGCAGCTAATTATCCTCAATTAATGGAAATTGCTGACTCTTTTCTGATGTCCGCGTGTGATTTTTGGGGGTCAGTCTTGGCCCCCATCATATCCCGTCTTACAACTGTGAACTAAAGACACCCTGACGTTTCATCGAAAGCAACTTTATTAATTCCGGAATGACTTTAAGAGCAAAAAGTGGACAGTAATGCAATTCATAGCATAAAAACGAACGACTCAACAAAACTCCTTGTAAAAAAAAAAAATGACTAGCGGCAGTGCATTTGTCTACTTGGCATTTACTGACATTCGGCTGAGAGCTCCGCCCCCCACAAATTTGCCAGAGGCAGACGGATGGATTTCAATCGGAAGCACTTTGAGGGAATTCCCTTTCGGGATCTTCGTTTCACGCGACGGCGATTCTTTGGCACTCCAATCGGCACAATGGCTCTCTTCCGCTGGAATGTACGACTCTTCAAACCCCACCTCTTGCGAAGCTCCTTCTCCCGACAATCGATCATCGGAACTAAAGAAATAAATAAGTCAGATTCCATTCAAAAGACCAGCTTCTGGTCGGCTCTACTCGATATTCTGCGATCATTCTAGATCCTGATTCCGGAATATGAGCTCTCCTAAAAAACAAACCGTTATCTCTCTCTCCAAAAAACTTGTTACTGCAAATTTCTTTTTTATCTCACGTTTCGGCGTCGGAACAGAATTTCTATTCGGATTCAACAACACTGTCAGAAGTTTGATAACAAATAACATATGTCTGCACCTCCTTTTGTTAAACTTTATGTTTGGTGACAAGACATAAACACTATCATAACGTGGTGCAACACAAGCATATATGCGCAAACATGTGTTTTCTGTTGTCAAACTTCTGACAGGACGGTTCAACTGGTCCAGTGTATATTCCAGGAACTGAGGGGTCCTTTAGCGATGGTAGGTATCCAACTTCGTTCCATAAGGTCTACATCCCAAACACCAAAATTACTACTATGTGACTATGACATTACTTACCCTTCTTAACCTCGGAAAGCTGAAGAAAAAAGATGCCGTTAGTGTGCTACGAGACCACTGTGTCAGTCAGAGCAAAATAACGCTAGGCAGTAGCGCCAAGACCTACGGGATGCTTCGCAACGGGCCATACTCACGGCGCTGCCCACTACGATTGCGGCATTTAAAGCGAGACAAAATTGAGGGCTTAAAAATTTATCGAAAAGCTAAGATGCGATCTGCACACATCAAGGAAACAGTGAAGGTTACATCATTTTTTTGCTGTGTTCAGAATATGAAGTTATTGGAGCCAGCACTGGTGCACGACTGACTGAGTTTCAGTAGGGACGTTCACTATCACTAGTGAAACTAGTATCGCGCAGTCTGTGTTACTTTTTCCAAGTCTTGACGCTACTCCCTAGAGTTATTTTGCTCTGGTGTCGGTCTAAAGTGGGTCCTCCACTGGAAATCGTTAAGTCAGTCGCAACCGTGCTTGTCCAGACCTGGCGTGCTCTCATTGGCTGAAAATCACTAAAATGGCCGCTCACGACGCCTTACGACCGATTCCCAGAGCTTACAATTGCCAGTGGAGGACCCAGTTAAATTGGTTGAAGGAATGTATGTTTTAAACTGAAAATTGCGAACGTTTGGCTCAATGACTTAGAACTCCTCATCACAGAAATTTTGCAACCCAAGAGACCGCGACTATGGGAGACTTCTCAGAAGATTTCCATTCGCGTTCCCTCTATGACACGACGATTTATATATACTGGTCCGTTATCACCGAAATTACAGCTGGCGGAATCTAGAGATCGCATCTCCTGCGGAACAAGAGGGAGAGAGAGAGGCAAAAGCTTCAGGCGACTCAATAGTCGCCTGTCTCGCAGCATGTTGAGATATGCTTATTTGAAGACTTCTTTGAAAGTTTTGCTACCGGTACCTTTGTTTGATTTTTTGCTTATAAAAGAGTCAAATAGAAAGGAAAAGTAATGAACTTGACATCAGCATTCTTCTGACAATTACAGTAATTAATTTTATTTTTAGTTGGCATAAATTTGATTCATCTTCAATTGGGGTATGTTATTCAGTTCGAAAGCCATCTTGTTGGTGAGTTACGCACCGCTTAGCAACAGATGCATACTTTTAGATGAAGATTATGAGCTAATATTAAAAAAAACAGCTGACATCTGATAAACTAGACACTGAAATTAACGTTCCCGGCAAGTATTTCGCAGTGAAAGTTGCCTGGTATGTATTTTCTTTGACAGTAGGCGACGTTCGGGTTAGTTTAACTCTACTGTACAAGAAATGAGTAAAATAAAAATAAAAGCAAATATCATGGAGGCTGCGACACCGTAAACCTGAATCCCAGGCAGGGCCATATCCAGGAATCTATTTGAGGGGGGGGGGTATCCCCTCAGGTCGGACCCAACAGTAACAGTAAAACAAGAACATAGATCAGAGGTTAAAGCCTATACAAAAAATATGGTTTGTGTATGTTTCAATGGGGCGGGTCGACCCCCTTAACTCTCCTGTATACGGCCTTGATCCCTCGCCGCTTCCCACGGTACGTTCTCTATTAATAGATTGTCAGTTACTAATTGTCTTGATTCCAGTTCGCGACTTACGATAATACTGTTACAGTGTTTACAGTTTTCTTTCATGTCACTCCGTAGGACAGGCCAGAGATTTCTGGTGTGGCCCATACATTGTATCTTATAAATGTATACATAAATATATTTGTTTTCAATATTCGTTACATTTTATTTTCGTACTTAGATATTATGTCTGAGTGTTATGGAACCTGTAAATTAGCTATAGTTACGATCGTTTCAAATTATACCAATCTCTCTCTTTCACTTTACGCTTGCTTGCATTCTTGTTTCCTTTTGCTTTTTTGGAAAAGATCAAAACCAGCCGGCAGACCAAACAGTTAAGGGTTTTAGGGAACCTTTAAAGTTTAACCGAAAAGGGCTAAGATAGGACAATCTAGTTACCCATCACTTATTCACTTAAATTGGCTTGAAGACCCGCTGAAAATGAGTTACTTCGTTGTTCCGCTATTGACGAATAATCGATTTTCAAATAGTGGAATTTCCGTGTGATTTGTGGTGCCTCCATGCGCCTGTATTTTTGTTGTATGCCTTACGAGAAAGATTTATCATTTTTTTTTCAGGCACTAAGCAATCGTCACCAATCTCACCACTGCCCACTGAAAAGCAGCATTTGTGTTGAGAGCTGACGAATTTTGGTACCTCTATTCGCTTGTGCTTGCGTTGCACGCTTGACGAAAACGATTTATGACAAATAAGCGTTCATGAGCTCGCCTACACCAAGCTCACCTTTGACCACTGAAAAGCTAAGTATTGAGATCCAAATTTTAAGCGTCATAGTAGAACTTAACGTCGTGAGGTCGGCCAGTAGGTATTCTGAACATCATATTGGAGTATATAGTGAAAAACAAGAAAGTCCCTAACATAATCAAAATTATTCAGTGGAGTCAACAGTTGCGTTTTTGCTGATACCATGGTATCTGATATACGGTCTAAAGTCGTTTTTGCGGTTATCGTGGTATCTGGCCAGTTACCGTGGTAACATATATTCAGATATCACGGTCCGACCGTGGTATCTGGTCAAATACCCTATATGACTAAGTCCAAAACACGCCAGTCCTTCTCAGGAAGAAGGAGTAAACGTCTCCGCGACGACTCAAACTGAACAACTCACATCCTGTCTCAACCAATCATGGCGATCTTTGGGAGCAACTGTGATACCACTTCTGCCTTTCTTCCGCTAGGTACCCGGAGAGGCCAGAGGTTTTGCATCGGCAAGGAGAGATAGTCATAAAGTGTATTTTGTCAAATTGGTGAGAAAGAAGTTCAGCACTTAGTGATGTAACTGGATATCAGTTTTTATTTTGGGATGACTTCGGAAAGTGCAATTTTGGCAATTGTCGTTTTTGCAGTGGAACGTATATCAGATACCACGGTAACCGCAAAAACGCAACTAATTAAATGACACACAAATAAGTTGGCTTCTCAGTTAAACATTAATGAAGAGGTCGGCTCACCTATCTTCTTTCTGCGTGTCTTCACTAGTGAGGCCGTTGCACACTTGTAACTTCACCTGGAAAAGTTAAGAAAGTAAAAACAATAATAAAGTACAGGTTTGTTTATTTTGACCGTTTGACGACTTTAAACAAAGTGTAGGTGACGTTGTAATAATAAAGGAAGTTGCGTCACTGAGAGGAGTGGAGGTGGGAATTAATGTAAAAAAAAAAAAAAAAATAGCACTGTCCGAATTCAAGTAACTATTCAAACAAGAATACCTCTACTGTAGTCGGCTCGCGCCGTTTTCATGGTTTTTTATGGGTAAACGAAATAAAACTTTTGCTTTATAGTTTAACCGAACAGGACTGAGACACAGTCTGGTTACCTCTCACACTCACTTAAATAAGCTTGAAGACATGATAAAAATTCGTTGCTCCGTGGATTGAAATGGACTGAAATAAAGTAGTAATAAAATAAATAAATACAAATATTCACATCATCAACTTTCACCAAATGAACTTTACCTTTCGGATTTGAAGTACCTTTGATCGCGTTCCACCCTTCTAACAGTAGTAACTACTGGATACTATTTTCGTTCGAACCTCATGAAAAGTTACTACGCTCACCGTTCCAGCCTTCTCAAAATAGTAACTAGTAGTAACTATTTGCTTACCAGCGTGGTAACTACGATATCTATGACGGGATTGGTCCGATCAGCCCGCGGCACGATATTTTGCCGAGAATGGGAAAATTCGTTCCAGCCTTGACGCCAAGAAGCCAGGATCCGTGACGTCATGCGTAGTAACTACGGTAAGCTGGGTGGAACACGCTTTGTGTGTGTCTGTAGGCTACTGATGCATTCCAGACCTTAACGATTGTTAACAGATCGTTAACGCACCTGTTAACTTTTTGCGTTCCAGGATTCTGACTGCGGAATTTAATCTCCGCCCTGTCTCCGCCCACACGATTTCCATTCCAGAACTTCAGTCGGTCTAAATCTCAACATTAAAAAAAAACGAGTAAGTTTCATTTCACCCCACCAGCAAAATTCATATTAAGTGAAGCGACAATCGCCTCGGGCTAGGTTTCCACGCGTTGAATTCCACACCTAAAATTTAAATTATGACCGTATATGCATTTTATTTTTGTGATTTAAAATACCGATACAGTAGAGGTATGCTTATGTGAACGTTTGTTGACTTGGGATTTTGCCATTTTCATGCACTTGCTGTGTCTAAAGCTAACTACCAGTTAACCAAATTAGGTAAGAAGGGCAACTGAAAATACCTGTACAGTTATTTTGGATCTTCAGTCTACCATTTAGCCCAAAACTGCAGGGTTCACATTAAAGTAACTGTTCACATAAGCATACCTCTCCTGTACTAGTTAATTATTGCTGGACACAAGTTATCGTGGTTCCATTCTGGGTCGCGGTTTTAAATCCCGCTCTCCAAGATTCCGCAAGGGGCCCCAAAAATCAAGCTCGAGTCCTCAAAACTTACTCGATCAGTCTGCGTGGCCACGTTCAACTTCTCTGACTTCTTCTCACTTTTCACTTTTCGGCCACTAGGCGGCAGATTCCACTTGGCCTCACCACCCACTGTTCCGTTCCTCCTCGGGCTTCGGGTCTGCAATTGCTTGATAATCCTGTCCTTTTCCTCCAACTGTTCTTTAAGCAGAATTCTTTCCCTTTTGAGATCCAGGATTTCTTCATTCAACGCGCTAACCAGATCTGCGCTGGTTGTCAACGAGTCGAGACTGGAGAGGTTTTGACGAGAATCACTCAGAGCCAACTGGCGGTAGAACCCGTTCTTCTCTTTCGACTCGAAGGGGTTGCACGTTTCGGCCTAAAAACAAAAATAATAGTTGCGTTTTTGCAGATACCATGGTATCTTATATACGGTCTAAAGTCGTTTTTGCAGTTATCGTGGTATCTGATACCACGGCCAAAAGGGTAACTGATATTCAGATCTCACGGTCCGACCGTGGTATCTGAAAAGTCATCCCACTTTCATCAAAATCTCGTCTGGGGTTACTCATTCCTTTTAGTAATTCTCAACAGTTGCGTTTTCGCAGATACCATGGTATCTGTTACCACGGTAACTGGATCTGGAATCAGTCGTTTTTGAAGTTGCCGTGGTATCGGTCTAAATTCGTTTTCGCAGTTACCATGGTGTCTGAATATCGTATACCACGGTACCTTGCCAGATGCCACGGTGACTGCAAAAACACCTTTTGACCGTGGTGATATCACGGTAACTGCGAAAACGACATCTGACCGTGGTATCAGATGCCACGGTATCTGCAAAAACGCAACTAATGAGTTTCTGATTTCAACGTTAAAACCTTTAACCCTTTTTAATTCTAAAGAAAAAGATGACGAATTTCTACAAAAAAGGAGGCTCCAACCTGTATCCATTTTTTACAAGTGATTATTTCCAATGGTGTGTTTTGTATTAGGCCTATATCATCGTATTCAAAGTGATGCTGAAATGTTTTTTGTTTCTCTACCATATTACTCCTCAGTTTTGAAGAACAGAGAGTCAAATTAATAAGGAAATATACTGAGGCAGTCCCCACGAAGACGAAGAGAAAGTTTCAATTCCTTTGGAACCCTCTCGATAAAAAGGATGGGCTGGATGTGCAAATGTCAAGCGAAGGGTCCTTCCGGTCTTTCAAGACGGACGTTAGTAGTTAAGGGGCCTTCAGTTCCTATCGAATTTCCTATCTCCTGTCGTTCCTAGCGCTTTTTCCATAAGAGGCCGTTCCGAGCGCATTTTTCTAGTCCTCCCGGCTTCCCCATACCCGAGCGCATTTTCCCCCGGCTTTTCCATACACGGCCGCACTTTTTATGCTCACGCAGGTGTTCATTTTGTGGTTATTTATCACCATTTGGGCATCTGGAGAAAAGGGTTGGGGAATCTTCCAGTGTGTAAAGTTGATAATTAATTGCTTGTTTCCAAAGAGTGTCTCGCCTCGCGTCATTTTTTAACACGTGGCCGACCAGATATGTGTGACGTAATTTTCCTTAGAAGTTTTGGGTGATTGTGGCTTGCCTTTGCTGAGACTAGGGGACTAAACGGCAAGGTTTATGCATGATTCGATTAACAGGGCGATTCTGTTTGTTCGGTAACAGATAAACCAGAAATAGATGTCCCCTCCCCCCAAAGGAAAAAAAATACATTTCCATGTACCCGAAAGGACATGATTATTACCACCTCAATAATTTGGTTTATGCAGAATTCCTACCGTAGCCTTTTATATCGTATGTCAAATATTCAACGTATAAATAGGGTTCTAATTTAAAATGAATGCATAGAATCCTTAAAGCACAACGCGCACTATTTACTTTTTATGTTCCAATATTCAAAAATATTTGAATACCGTAAAACTATGCTCTGGTTTTAACAAATGAACCGCGGCTTTGGCTGTTTAAAGCCTTTTCCCAGGTCCATTGACTTACCGGGAGCATAATGGGCATGGACAATAGTGAATCTTGGCAAGTGTCAAGATTAGTGAAGTATCGTTAGCGGGCTTAGAATATTGCATATTAATGGGGTCTCCGGGATTGAGAATTAATGAATTCAGTTACGGAATTAGGTTGCATTGGCGTTATTGACACGACGGGTCCTTTGAAGTTCGCGTTTTAGCCGCACTATTAAATGTTTGGTTCTACGATACATTTTCAAGTCCAAAGAGCCATCAAAATAAAATCTTGTTTTTCTTCCTAGCATCATAAAGCATAGAAATATAGCTCTTAACAAATTCAGCTGAAATATCCGTTTCAATGTTAAAGATGATTCACGGTCAGCTTGGCCTGGAGGAATATTAATCATTTTCTTAACCACACTAACCTTTTTTGGTCCTGCGATCTGAGACGCGCTTTGAATTCCCAAAGGGCCTTCGAAATAAGCCTTTCATCCTTTCCCACATTTACCTTATTTTCAGTCTCGTTACCCCAAATTCATTAAAACTGCCCTTCTCACAGTCTTCCAAGCTTTTGAGAAAACATAACATTTTCACGTTTTCCCAAGGGCCCATGATTATTTGTACCCTGCTTCACATAAAATTAGGATCCTTTAAAAGGCTTATCTTAACTGCGTACCACAATCCAAAACAGTTTCAACATAAAACTGCCCTTATCATAGTCTTCCGAGCTTTTGAGCAAACATTACATTTTCACCTTTCCCAAGGGCCCGTGATTATTAGCACCCTGCTTCAACCTAGCATTCTATAAAAAATTAAAGAACACATCTTAACCAGAGTGCTATTATTTTTTCGTGACCATTCAAAATACTCTCATAACTATTTTTTATTCTATCGTTTCCGAATCTACTTCTTTTATTCCTAGTATCATTAAATTTTGCTTCTTAACTGCACATCGCAATATACCTTTTTTTGGTACAGTGGCACATTCCCAAGTCCCAAAGGGCTTTCAAAGTAAAACTATTCCAGTCTTCTGAACAAACAATACATTTTCACATTCCCCAAGGGCCCATGATTATTTGTACCCTGCTTAAAATGAACACTAGCACTCTATAAAGAATTGAAGGACCCATCTTAACCAGAGTGCTATATTTTTTTCATGGCAATACAAAAATACTCTCATAACACTTGTTTCTGCTTCTGTGATTTCAAACTCTGCTCCTCTCGTTCCTAGTCAATAGCCTATTTATCCAGAAGACTGGAAACTATTCCAGTCTTCTGAACAAACAATACATTTTCACTAGCACTCTATAAAAAATTAAAGGACCCATCTTAACCAGAGTGCTATATTTTTTTCATGGCAATACAAAAATACTTTCATAACACTTGTTTTTGCTTCTATGATTTCAAACTCTGCTCCTCTCGTTCCTAGCCGATAGCCTATTTATATATCCCTAACGACAAAACAAAATTAAAGTAAAACTTTTCATATCCTTTTCAGCAATAATTCAACAAATATTTCACTGATGAGCCAAGTTGAAGAAAAAATGCTTTTTACACTTCCCGACAATTATGCAACAGTCATAAATATAGTTGTACTCAAAGTACTGTTCAAAGTGTTGGCGGACTTGGGTGATGAATTGAAGTATAATCTCAATAAATCGTTACAATAGCCTAGCACTAGTTAGAAACAGCAGAATTAATGTTCAAAATTGGAAAAATGCAGAGGAAGTCGATCGCCGCGTGTCTCATCGGTACGCTGGAAACAAGAATCAAATGGGGTAATTTCAGCCCTTTTTTTAATAACGTGGCATGGTGTCATCCCCTTACACTTAAATGCTAAACTTTTGGGGGGTAATTCTAACCCGAGTTTGACACATACTTGTGTCGTTGGTGTCATTTGCTGTCATCTAGGGGACCAACGGAGGCTGCCCCGCCCAACTCAATCCCAGAACCAAGATAATTATAACCAGGAAATAAATGACCCTTACCGCTGAAGTGAGCTAATATCAGCCAAAGACATACCAGGTGCAGTACTGCGCTTCGGTATCGCAGACAGGACTAACGAGGAGGATCAGGTTCGGTCCCTATAATATGGGGATAGATAGCACTCGCTAGCCCATTCTTTTGCTCGTGCTGCCTCCGACGCTTAGATCCAACCTTCAACTCATTGGTTAGCCTATAGAATTGTAAGCCTCTGCTCCACCTGGCGAAACAAAAATTAACAACCGTGTAACATCTCCTGAATATTACATACAAACAATATAACGTCTCATTCAGTAAACACTATGTATAGCCCGCTCAGGCTATACCGTACGCGGACCCTATTTTCCCACAAAACTGGCAAAAAAACATGTTTTGAACCCTTCGTTTTTTGTAAATTTGTGTTTTTAAACCTCTGTTTATCAATATTTCTGTTTTTCAACCCTTAACTTTATGAATTTTCTATTTTCCAACCTCTAGCAAATAACTCCATGTATTCCTTATGGGGTTTAAAAGTATACTGTTAAAAATCCAACCCCTATTTTATTCATAACCTCAAATTTGATCCTTGTGTATAGACATTTTTCATTTTTTGAACCTCTCATTTTTTCAAATTACTGGTTTTACACCCACAACAAAAAATCAAACCTCTATTTAATATCATTGTTCAAAATACAACCCTTAAAGTACAAACACAATGTATTTCTTATGGCGTTTCAAAAGTGAACTTTTCAAATTTCAACCCTTAAAATTTAAAATATCTGAATTTTAAACCTCTTAGTCGAAATTATTTGTCAAAAACACTATTATGTTTGTAATATTTTTAGATTTTGAGACTTCTTTTGTCCAATTTTTGTCTGTTAAGAGTGAAAATTCAATCCTTCTTGGCAAAAATGCGTAGAAAATCTTACCTTTCGACCCAGACTGAAGCTTCTGAAGATCCGCTTTCGGTCGCTTTGGCGGAATAAACAGATTGTCAGCAGCACGAGCAAAAGAATGGGCTAGCGAGTGCTATCTATCCCCATATTATAGGGACCGAACCTGATCCTCCTCGTTAGTCCTGTCTGCGATACCGAAGCGCAGTACTGCACCTGGTATGTCTTTGGCTGATATTAGCTCACTTCAGCGGTAAGGGTCATTTATTTCCTGGTTATAATTATCTTGGTTCTGGGATTGAGTTGGGCGGGGCAGCCTCCGTTGGTCCCCTAGATGACAGCAAATGACACCAACGACACAAGTATGTGTCAAACTCGGGTTAGAATTACCCCCCAAAAGTTTAGCATTTAAGTGTAAGGGGATGACACCATGCCACGTTATTAAAAAAAGGGCTGAAATTACCCCATTTGATTCTTGTTTCCAGCGTACCGATGAGACACGCGGCGATCGACTTCCTCTGCATTTTTCCAATTTTGAACATTAATTCTGCTGTTTCTAACTAGTGCTAGGCTATTGTAACGATTTATTGAGATTATACTTCAATTCATCACCCAAGTCCGCCAACACTTTGAACAGTACTTTGAGTACAACTATATTTATGACTGTTGCATAATTGTCGGGAAGTGTAAAAAGCATTTTTTCTTCAACTTGGCTCATCAGTGAAATATTTGTTGAATTATTGCTGAAAAGGATATGAAAAGTTTTACTTTAATTTTGTTTTGTCGTTAGGGATATATAAATAGGCTATCGGCTAGGAACGAGAGGAGCAGAGTTTGAAATCATAGAAGCAAAAACAAGTGTTATGAAAGTATTTTTGTATTGCCATGAAAAAAATATAGCACTCTGGTTAAGATGGGTCCTTTAATTTTTTATAGAGTGCTAGTGAAAATGTATTGTTTGTTCAGAAGACTGGAATAGTTTCCAGTCTTCTGGATAAATAGGCTATTGACTAGGAACGAGAGGAGCAGAGTTTGAAATCACAGAAGCAGAAACAAGTGTTATGAGAGTATTTTTGTATTGCCATGAAAAAAATATAGCACTCTGGTTAAGATGGGTCCTTCAATTCTTTATAGAGTGCTAGTGTTCATTTTAAGCAGGGTACAAATAATCATGGGCCCTTGGGGAATGTGAAAATGTATTGTTTGTTCAGAAGACTGGAATAGTTTTACTTTGAAAGCCCTTTGGGACTTGGGAATGTGCCACTGTACCAAAAAAAGGTATATTGCGATGTGCAGTTAAGAAGCAAAATTTAATGATACTAGGAATAAAAGAAGTAGATTCGGAAACGATAGAATAAAAAATAGTTACGAGAGTATTTTGAATGGTCACGAAAAAATAATAGCACTCTGGTTAAGATGTGTTCTTTAATTTTTTATAGAATGCTAGGTTGAAGCAGGGTGCTAATAATCACGGGCCCTTGGGAAAGGTGAAAATGTAATGTTTGCTCAAAAGCTCGGAAGACTATGATAAGGGCAGTTTTATGTTGAAACTGTTTTGGATTGTGGTACGCAGTTAAGATAAGCCTTTTAAAGGATCCTAATTTTATGTGAAGCAGGGTACAAATAATCATGGGCCCTTGGGAAAACGTGAAAATGTTATGTTTTCTCAAAAGCTTGGAAGACTGTGAGAAGGGCAGTTTTAATGAATTTGGGGTAACGAGACTGAAAATAAGGTAAATGTGGGAAAGGATGAAAGGCTTATTTCGAAGGCCCTTTGGGAATTCAAAGCGCGTCTCAGATCGCAGGACCAAAAAAGGTTAGTGTGGTTAAGAAAATGATTAATATTCCTCCAGGCCAAGCTGACCGTGAATCATCTTTAACATTGAAACGGATATTTCAGCTGAATTTGTTAAGAGCTATATTTCTATGCTTTATGATGCTAGGAAGAAAAACAAGATTTTATTTTGATGGCTCTTTGGACTTGAAAATGTATCGTAGAACCAAACATTTAATAGTGCGGCTAAAACGCGAACTTCAAAGGACCCGTCGTGTCAATAACGCCAATGCAACCTAATTCCGTAACTGAATTCATTAATTCTCAATCCCGGAGACCCCATTAATATGCAATATTCTAAGCCCGCTAACGATACTTCACTAATCTTGACACTTGCCAAGATTCACTATTGTCCATGCCCATTATGCTCCCGGTAAGTCAATGGACCTGGGAAAAGGCTTTAAACAGCCAAAGCCGCGGTTCATTTGTTAAAACCAGAGCATAGTTTTACGGTATTCAAATATTTTTGAATATTGGAACATAAAAAGTAAATAGTGCGCGTTGTGCTTTAAGGATTCTATGCATTCATTTTAAATTAGAACCCTATTTATACGTTGAATATTTGACATACGATATAAAAGGCTACGGTAGGAATTCTGCATAAACCAAATTATTGAGGTGGTAATAATCATGTCCTTTCGGGTACATGGAAATGTATTTTTTTTCCTTTGGGGGGAGGGGACATCTATTTCTGGTTTATCTGTTACCGAACAAACAGAATCGCCCTGTTAATCGAATCATGCATAAACCTTGCCGTTTAGTCCCCTAGTCTCAGCAAAGGCAAGCCACAATCACCCAAAACTTCTAAGGAAAATTACGTCACACATATCTGGTCGGCCACGTGTTAAAAAATGACGCGAGGCGAGACACTCTTTGGAAACAAGCAATTAATTATCAACTTTACACACTGGAAGATTCCCCAACCCTTTTCTCCAGATGCCCAAATGGTGATAAATAACCACAAAATGAACACCTGCGTGAGCATAAAAAGTGCGGCCGTGTATGGAAAAGCCGGGGGAAAATGCGCTCGGGTATGGGGAAGCCGGGAGGACTAGAAAAATGCGCTCGGAACGGCCTCTTATGGAAAAAGCGCTAGGAACGACAGGAGATAGGAAATTCGATAGGAACTGAAGGCCCCTTAACTACTGACGTTGACAAGGACCTACAGACCTGCTCTCAAGTCCAGCGTATCCGAGACCTAAATGAAGAGTCATGAGGATTCCAAGTCCTAAACAAAACAAGACGAAAACGAGGCTTATCAAAAAATTCTCGAGACCAGGTCACGCCCCGAGTCCTGATGTGTTTTTATTATTAAGAGTTTCTCGTTGTTCAGGTCGTCGTTTCCGCTTTGGAACGAGAAATGAATGTCATCCTTTCTTTGACCTTCTTTATGTTCCATCATCACATGTACATGCAACTATAACGTGCCATGGGGATGTGAAATGGTTAAATAAATTTCAAAAGACCCTATGTAGCCCGTTACTAGCTGGCGATTGTAGTAGTTTGCGTTCTTTGTTAACGGGACCCTCAATGGCTCAATAGATTAGATGATCGGTATATGAAACCAAATACTGCAGGTTCAAATGCCGCATGAGGATCCTTTTTATGGCACTTGCCCTTCGGCCAAGTGCCATATAGCGATCGCAATTTCTGTCCGTCCGTCGGTCTGTCTGTCGGTCTGTCGGTCCGGGTTTTGCTAGTTCGGGTACTTCCAGATAAGCTAGGACGATGAAACTTGGCAGGCATATCAGGGACCGGACCAGATTAAATTAGAAATAGTCGCTTCCCCGATCCGACCACCTGAGGGGGAGTGGAGGGAAGGGGAATCCGGAAAAAATAGGAAAAATGACTTATTTTTAACTCACGAACGGGTGATCAGATCTTAATGAAACTTGATATGGAAGGACCACTTGTCTCAGACCTTCCATTTTAAATCCAGACCGGATCCGGTGACATGGGGGGTAGTTGGAGGGGGAAACCGGAAATCTTGAAAATCGCTTAGAGTGGAGAGATCTGGATGAAAGTTGGTGGAAAGAACAAACACAAGTCCTAGATACGGGATTGACATAACCGGACCGGATCCGCTCACTTTGGGGGAGTTGGGGGGGGATCCGGATTTCTAGTGATCCCGCGAATTCGGTGCTTCCTGATGTGCTAGGACGATGAAAATTGGCAGGCATGTCAGGGACACGAACAGATTGACTTGATAATAGCCGTTTCCCCAATCCGACCATCCGGGGGGGGCTGGAGGGAGGGGAATCCGGAAAAATGAGGTATTTTTAACTTACGAACGGGTGATCGGATCTTAATGAAACTTGATACATGGAAGTACCTCGTGTCTCTGACCTCCCATTTTAAATCCAGACCGGATCCGGTGACATGGGGGGTAGTTGGAGGGAGAAACCGGAAATCTTGAAGATTGCTTAGAGTGGAGAGATCTGGATGAAAGTTGGTGGAAAGAACAAGCACAAGTCCTAGATACGGGACTGACATAACCGGACCGGATCCGCTCACTTTCGGGGAGCTAGGGGGGGGATCCGGATTTCTAGTGATCCCGCGAGTTCGGTGCTTCCTGATGTGCTAGGACGATGAAAATTGGCAGGCGTGTCAGGGACCCGAACAGATTGACTTGATAATAGTCGTTTCCCGGATCCGACCATCCGGGGGGGCTGGAGGGAGGGGAATCCAGAAAAATAAGGGTATTTTTAACTTACGAACGGGTGATCGGATCTTAATGAAACTTGATATATAGAAGTACCTTGTGTCTCAGACATCCCAGTTTAAATCCGGACCGGATCCGGTGACATGGGGGGAACTGGAGGGGGGAACCGGAAATCTTGGGAAACGCTTTGAGTAGAGAGATTGGGATGAAAGTTGGTGGAAAGAACAAGCACAAGCCCTAGATACATGATTGACATAACCGGACCGGATCCGTTCACAGTGGGGGGGGGGGGGGTTGGAGGGATCCGAATTTCTAGTGATCCCGCGAGTTCGGTACTTCCTGATGCACTAAGACGATGAAACTTGGCAGGCCGGTATGGGATCCGAACAGGTTGACTTGAGAATAGTCGTTTCCCGGATCCGACCATCTGGGGGGTGGGGGTAGAGAGAGGGGGAATCCGAAAAGTGCGGTATTTTTAACTTGCGAACGGGTGATCGGATCTTGATGAAACTTAACGTATAGAAAGATCTCGTGTCTCAGACGCCCCATTTATATCCGAACCGGATCCGGTGATATTGGGGGGAGTCGGACGGGGGAACCGGAAATCTTGGGAAACGCTTAGAGTGGAGGGTTTGTGATGAAAGTTGGTGGGAAGAGCAAGTGAATAGCATAACCGAAATGGATCCGGTCACTTTGGGGGAGTTGGAGGGGATCCGAGTTTGTAGTAATCCCACGAGTTCGGTACTTCCTGATGTGCAAGGACAATGAACTTGGCACGCTTGTCAGGTACCCGAACTATTGACTTGAGAATGTCATTTCCCCGATCCGACCGTCGAGGGTGAGTGTACAAAAGGGGAATCCGGAATCCAGTGGCAAGCTCAGCTATTGAACGGGTTATCGGATTTAACCGAAACTTGATATTTAGAAAGGTCTCGTGCCTCAGACATCCCATTTTAAATCCGGACCAGATCCGGTGACACTGGGAGGAGTTGGAGGGCGAACCGGAAATCTTTGTAATCGCTTAGAGTGGAGGGATCGGGATGAAACTTGGTGGGAAGAACAAGCATAAGTTCTAAATATGTCATCTAGAGCTTTCAGATTGAATGAACCTAGATATCCTAATTCTAGGTCCGAACCGCATTTTTGAATGGCGGGGTGTTTATTGTGAAGTTCTCTTCTACTTTCTCGTACCACTACTCGTAACAAGTGCCATATGAGCTCGTAGCTCTTGTTATTTTTCAGGTACGTACAACTATGTTTTTCTTTACATGAATGTTCGTCCGTCAATGGAAAACTGAAGTTCGATAAATAAATCAATCAAATTTTGTATAAGCAAATAACAATAATATCCATACGCAGAGCTCAAAGAATAAAAGTATCGCCTAAGAGCCAAGGGGTCCTGCCTGTTAGGCTTTGAGAAAGCAAGTAAACAGAAAAATACCCTTATGTGATTTTGCACCAATCTATTGTCCAAGCTTTTTACTTGGTCCAATGACGACGTCCTTGTGACTCAAATCTGCCCGGGCTTTTTTGTATTTCGACACGATCAGTCCTACTCTACAAACGACGACACGGAGTTCGTAAAAAATCGTCTAAAGACCGAGTGCGGAATCACTGGCGTCGCAAGGTGTATGCGCCGTTCCTGTTTCGGACCCTGCCTCTGTGCCTCAGGTCCTACCTGCGTGCCTCCGGTCCTACCCTCGTGCCTCTGGTCCTACCCCCGTGCCTCCGGTCCTACCTCCGTGCCTCCGGTCCTACCTCCGTGCCTCCGGTCCTACCTCAAGTCCTACCTCCGTGCCTCCAGTCCTACCTCCGTGCCTCCAGTCCTACCTCCGTGCCTCCGGTCCTACCTCAGACCCTGACTCCGTGCCTCCTGGTGTACACCAAAGCGTCCAGCGATTCCCCTCTCGCTCCAGACGAGGCAAGAGTCAATCAGCTTTGACGAATAGACCACACAACCTTGGTAGTAAAAGTGGTGAGACTTCTCTCTGTCGAAGCCTAGGATCCAGACTCAAAGACCTGCATGCGCCACGTGGCGTCGCTACGACGCAATATTCTTTCATCTCACAATATCGACTTTTTCCAAATCGTTCAATAGCCTTAATTTGTCATCAGATCAAACCTTTATTTTCCGACTTGTGCCGGAGCGACAATCAAGAGGCGACTGTCTAGCCAGTGACAGATAAGACCCTTGAAGCAAATAACACTTGAGGTCCTGTCCATATCAAGTAGCCAACATGATGATCAATCAACAAACTGCATACCAGTAGCAAGGACACATAATAACTTACTCTTAAAGTAAACCTCGCACTATTTGCTGTCCATGTTCCAATATTCAAAACTATTTGAATATTAGAAAACTAGGCTCTGCTTTTAACAAATCTTTCACGGCTTTGGCTGTTTTAAGCCTTTTAGCCGGTTTTATGCATCAATAGCATGTCACGCGAATGAGCATAATTCGCATAGAAAATAGTGGATCTTGGCAAGTGCAGAAATTAGTCAAATATCGTTAGCGGGCTTTGAATGTAACATATGAAATATGGGTCTCCGGGGTTAACAAATAACGAATACAATTCCGGAAGTAGGCTGCATGGCGTTGTAGGCACGGAGGTTTCTTTAAAGGACTAGGCTACTCATCATCTCTCCATCCATAATCTTCCCAGCCATTCTGTCGAACTTCCTACTACACTTGTTCTTGCGTTTTTTCCATTTTTGACTCTTTTTGAGGCGTATCAGGCTCCCGCTTATAGCTTCGGAGAAGACAACGGATCAGATGTTTTGTTTTCATGTTTCACATCAAAATCAGGGGCGGGCGAGTGAGGCAAAAAAAAGCGGGACGGGTTTCTAATTTTCTGGGAAACCTGAGTTCCAGAGCATTTACGTATGTTAGAATTTAGAAATAATCTCTCTCTACTGCAACTTGTGCCAAGGGGGTAAGCAGTGGACATTTTGATTTACACCAGGAGGCACGGAGGCCGGACCGCCAGGCACAGAACTCTCTACACCTTACGACGCCACTAAATCCTGCCACGACTTGTGCTTACATGATTGGCTCTTCACGTAGTGGCTCTTTGTTATTTTATACTATATTTTTTTTTTACTTTTGCCCATTTAGGGTAAAAATTTCGTGTTTTCCTTTCTTGCTCTTCTTTCTTTCCTTATTATTTACTTTGTCTTCGTGCTTGTGCTAATTCTGACGGTTTTAAATAATAATATCATTATCACCATTTAACACTGTCAGAAGTTCCATAACAGATACACGAGGATGCGCGGTTTCAACAGATAATGCATAACAGATAACACTTCGGATCTTTTATCTTGTGTTTCAAAATGTTACGCAAAATAGGCGTTGCCATCATGAAGAGTAGAAAAAGCGAAAAAAAAGCATCTGCTGAGTTTTCCGACATCATAACGACAAACAAAATTGTCAGTAGATGCTTTTTTGGCTCTTCCTGACAAAGCTTCTTATGCATAACATTTCATGAATAACGGTTTTAAACACAACAGATAACATCCGAAGTGTTGTCCGTTACGCACTATCTGTTGAAATCGCGCATCCTCGTGTTATCTGTTATGAAACTTCTGACAGTGAAGCAGCCAACCTAAGAAAAAAATAACTTATTTTAAATAAAGGATTTTTTTTGTTCTGACCGTATTATAAACAGAATCAGTAAGTGGCTAGCCAAAGTTTGTTAGTTAGTTTTTACTTGTACACCTTGAGCTAGGGTTTACTTTTCTGTCACTTCTATGCAATTTGAGTTTCATGTCGTCAGTAAAATTGTACCTTACTTTAAAAATAAAAAATAAAATATTCAATAACTACCTGTAGCAGCATGTTCCGAAGTCGCAGAAGAAGCATCTTCATTGCTACTATATCCTCGCCAAAGTAGAGATCCATGTCTTGAACAGTGCTGCTCTCCGAAGTTGATAAAACACCCTAGACAAAAAAAAATCTTTATCAAACAAGAAATACTGCACAATGAACATAGCGGGAAACAAGCACACCTGGGGTAATAAAATATACTTATCTTAGATCAATGTAAGAAAACAGGTTACATTGTTCTTGACTTCTTTTTTATTCCGTGTTAAATTAATAGGTAGGCTCCGTCAATTTTAGTTCGGAGGACGAAAAAAGCGGTATTACGAATTGCGAAGGACTGCTCATTCTCAGGCACAGGGTGCACATCAGTCACTGGATCCGCTAGTCAGTTTTTGTGTGCGTATGGTGAAAAATGCACAAAGACGCTGATAAGAGGGTTGATACGAGGGCAAAATGAGCATGCAAATTTCGTTTCAAGAACTGGAGAATCCCCCCTCACCCCCAAATTGATTTCTAGCCGTGTTATCCAAATGCTATACTGGGGCCAAAATAAAATTGCTTAACTCATTGAAAAAAAAAATGTCTAGAGGAGGTCAAATCTGCGGATAAAACAGCCCTGCTAAAACGGAACAGTAATGGAATGATAAACGAATAATATTAGTGGCATGGAGTTGTTTGCGCCTTTATTTTGGCCAGAAACTAGACACAAAAGTGCCAAAAGTAACTGATAGGGAGCAGGTCAAATAACCATGCTAAAACGGGACATGGTATCAGTTGCACCTCGGGTGGATGGTTTCGAACAACGTCCGGCGAAAAACATATTACTTCCGACCATGCGTCACGATAGCCTGAATTACATAATTCAACAATCAAAAATATTAAAATAAAATTTAAACTGCTGGACGACCCCCTCCTCCCTTTTAGCCTACTGCAAGTATGACGGGGGAGGGGCTTGTTTGTTTTGTCTTTCTTCCATAAGGTCAAACAGGATGACGTATACATTTGATACGAAATCCGCATCTCCCGAAGATAAAACGAAATAAAGAAACACCATTTGCCATAAAACTAGATATCACAGCCTCTCAATCAGAACCTCACGCTCACGGCTTGACAAAAAACAAAATATCGCAATTAGCCCCAAAATGACAAGAGAAATGGTTTTATCGTTTCTTTTAGATAGGCTTGGTGATCACATGTAGCCTGAAACGATAACAAAAATCAGGAACTGTTCAGCTCGCGGGGCTGCCCACTCTCCGCCACTTGGTGTACACCATGCTGTGCCACCCATCCGCCACGCCCGCCAATCATCCGCCACCCATCTGCCACGAGCGCCACTTATCCACCATCCATCCACCACGCGCGCCACTCATCCGCCACCCTTCCGCCACGCACGCCACCCTTCTGCCACGCGCGCCACTCATCCGCCACGCGCCCCTCTTCCACCACTTCCACCGACCATCCGCCACGCGCGCCACCCCGTACACCGATTTTGAGAGTGGGCAACCCCTCGGTTCAGCTTAGACGCTGGTCTATATCGCGTTTTCTGTCATGAAAAAAAGTTCAGAACAGGGTTTTATATTGAAGTCAGTTCGTACAAAAATGCTAAGCAGCTGCAATTTAGAAAACAAATTAGTCGATTTATGGTGCATTTACACGCTGCGTAAATCCGAGCGTATTTTGAAAAACGTCCGTATTTTACGCACGTATTTGGGCTTGAAAAGATCTCTAGCAATACGGACGTATTTGAGAAATCGGTCCGTTTTGTATACAAATACGTCCGTATTGCTAGAAACCTTTTCTAGCTCAAATACGTGCGTAAAATACGCTCGGATTTTACGCAGCGTGTAAATGTACCATTAGCTTACAAGAGAAAACAAGAGCTAAAACCTCATATAGCACTTGCAAGGCTGGGTCAGAGGATGAAAGTAGGAACGTGAATGCAAACAAAAGATATATAAAAAAAACATCACTCTCCCGAGGTGAATTCGATTTAGTGACTCGCCATTTGGCAAAAAAAAAAAAATCAAATTCAGGGGTGAATTCCAACTCCAAATAATAAATGAATTGTTCTGTCAAATACTTCTGGTACTTTCGGGTACAGTGCGTAAGCCTTATGCTATATTTAGTGACATTTATCATGGTTCGATTTTTTTCCAGTCATTAGAAAATACCTCCGAAACAAATAAAAAATCAGACGTGTTAAAACGTTAAAATCAGCATGTTTTGAAGCAAAATCACCCAATTTATTGTCGGCACTGGCGCCGGCACCGCTAATTTCGGTCGGTACCGACTGGTGCCGGGATAAACAACAAGCGCAGTAAAACAAATAATTTGCAGATCAGTCATTACAAAACGGCGGACATGACTAAGCTGACAATCAGGTTGGATTGCAACCAAGCAAAATTAAACCTATACATCCACTTTGAAGCCAATCCAATTTAAACTCAAAACTGTTCGAATCGGCAGGAGCTTTTAATAATGCACCCAAGTTCGAACATTAAACTCAAACAGTGATGAAGTTCGAATTTTATCTAATTAGAAATTCCATTGTAGATAATATTTTAACACCCATGTTCGATCACACCAACCGTGTTGAAGTTCAAGTTTTATCTAGTTAAGAACTTCCATATTTGAAAATATTTTACCAATAGACCAATGTTTTTGCACAGCACGGTTATGCAAATTGGAACACGCTTTTATCCGGCTACACAAATTTTCTGGTCTTTATAAGGCTTGGTTTCAAATCAATTTATGAACCATAAATTGTGAGAGACAGGAGGGTATCGTAATCTCATCGCATCTGCTCTAATACAAGCAGGCAGAGATCACGAGGTATTCCTGTGACGTGTAATGCTTAAATCCGTAGGCTACAATACAACAAGGCGAATAGATAAGACAAAAAGGGGCAAAATGATTAATCTTTCATAAGAATTTCTGGTTCCAGGTCTTCAAACGGCGGGAACTATGCCTGTTACTTCAAATCAACCGGCTAAGCCGAAACCGGACACCCTACAACTCCAAGAACCTACTGTTCTTAATCACACTTGGACAGGACCAGAGTCGTTACTAGCCAAAATGTTTAGGGGGGGGACAAGAAATTTACCGACTGGCTGGTCATTTTTACCGACTGTTTTTGCGGACAAAAACGACTATTGTTGAGGAAAAACGACTGTGTTGACGAAAAATCGGCTGATTTTAAGAAAAAACGACTATTTTTAAGAAAAAACGACTGTTTTTAAGAAAAATCGATCGTTTTTAAGAAAAAAATCGACTGTTTTTACTAAAAATCGCGGTGCTTCGCGCCGACTCGGCTTTTTTTTACCGACTGGCCGACAACATTGGGGGGGCGTCCCCCCCCTCCCCCCCAGTAGTGACGCCTCTGGACAGGACAAGTTAATCAGAAGCAACTTACCTCACAGCTGCCGTTAGATGGAGCCATATCAAATTTCATCCCTTCGTCCAGAGCCAATGGAGTCTCATCCAAAGTTCCGTCTCTCAATATTCCATACTCAATATCGTAGTTATCACTAAAAATACAAATAACTGAAGAAGACGAACTAGAATAAGCGAAACTGAAGGCTAATGCGACTCGCAGTCGGCGGTCTGGTTCCGAAGCCAAACCACAAAATATTGGTTTCTGTTACAGTACTCGGGAGAACGGCATTTTCTCTTGATTGCCCATACAGCGTGAAGCTGCACCAGATAGGTTATCTTACGGACAGAACGGCGGCTCGACCCGTCATATGCTCATACACAGACCGGGGGGGGGGGAGGCGTGAACAATACCGAATATGCAATATATGAGAGTACGTAATGCACATGAAGAGCTCAAAGGGACATGGCACAAAAAAGAAAATTAAGTTCATAACAGATCCTAACTAAATAATTAAAACAATTTTTAAGCAGAAGCCCATTGTGGCTGTGGCTCAACGTCGTGCCGAGTTTGAATCTTCTCTAGACCGGAGCCATCCGTATTATAGTGCGTTTGTATAGTCATCTAACTTAGTCTGATCTTTTCTTTCCTTTTTTCCCTTTAGCCTATTGTTTTTCACATATTCCGTATCGGCACGTTTTGTGCCATTTCTATTTGGGCTAATAAAATTATTGATTGACTGAGAAACTAGCTACATAATTAAAACACTTCAAACGAAAAGGGACGTTGTCATAGTTCTATCTGCACAAACAATGACAAACATATCTGTATTCCTACCAGACAAATCGAACATTAGGTCATTAGGTTTCTATAAATCTGACATGGTGTGGCCCGCTCTCCTCAGGGTCACCACACATCAGAGGCCCCAGCAAGCTCCCTCTCCAGATATTCCCTCCTTATTCCCAACGACAAAAAGGTTCCCTGGAACCCGGGGCTGCTTTACTCCCCGTCAACTACTGTACATCCTTTCCCGGCTCCGGCCCAAAATTACGCGATTCATCTTTCAAACGCTTCTAAACATGCTGATTTTGGTGTTCTAACATATGGCACCAGCCTGGCACCGCAACACCGGGCACTTGCTGTAGGGTGTAGGGCTACACTAAAACCAAGAGTGGGCAAGCTTGAACCCATACGATTTTAACTATTCTCTCATTCGGCCTTTAAATGAACTTCTTCACCCCGCACGCTCTTCCTCTGTAAATAAGATTTTAGAGTAAGACAGGATATTGTTGGCCTTATGGCTTTTTTGTGCAATTAAATCTTATCTTATCTTATCATTATTTTCATTCAATTTGTTTTCTAGTGCCTTATGTATGTAATGTATTGTAGTGTCTCAATTGACAAATAGTATACGATACGATTTTCGGCGCCGATCCGAGACCTCAACGAGTCCACATTTGGATTCTTGCCAACCCTTTGAACTTCCAACTATTGTCTCAATCACCATCCCTTCATTCCATCCCGCATTCCACTGGCCTGATAGCCCACAATTATGGTATTGTTTGAGTTGGGTTTTACTCTTTTGTTCTTTAACCTAACCGTACCATGCAACCTTTTGTTGTGGGGATGGCCCCTTAAGATAACAGAAAGCTTTGCGGATCGGCTTCGGTTCATATGTTTATCTTCTTTAACTGGAAAATTCGATTATCTCTGGTCGAGGAACTTGGCAAACATGAATTAATCCCCCATTTTCAATTAAAGCTCTACCTTATACTCACAAGCAGGGTTGCCAAGAGCTCGACTCATAAAAGTGTCAAAACTCCTGTCAAAAAGGTGTTTTTGGACACCTCCACAATTTTTTTTTACAGGGATTTTAGCTTTCATCCGACGAAAACGGAAAGGACAACCAAACAATCCAACATTGCGAGGAATAGGACTCTTTTTGTGTGCCAAATCCAAGTAAAGTAGGCTACATGTTTCTCGGGGCGGTAATTCGCAACTTTCGCACAGTAAATGAAAAGGTGCTTATAGCCTAAAAAAGGTCATTTGTATGAAAAGGTGTCATTTTCAGAGAAAAAATGTCATGGTGTCAACCAGAGGCAAAAATCACCCAAAGTGTCACACTTGGCAACTCTGCTCACAAGTGACGCAAACTGCTTACTCATCGCCACCTTGTGTGACGTCACATGGAGAGAAAGGGCATACATTTCTCTGAAACCTGCATGGGCATTGGGGAGGGAGAGGTCGGACAGTTTTCTAGGGAAAACTAGACATAACATGTTAATTTAGAAAGCCTACACTGTTTCACCATGGTATTTCTCAGCAACCCTGGCGCCAACAGAAGCACGCATGTCTCAAGCAGAAGTTCCCGCGCCCTAGCACTGTCAATTCGCTCAACTATTTGTCTGATATGCCTAAAATAGTCCAATCGGAGGGCCCCGTTCTAGAGTTCTATAGACTTTCCCGATGAAAAATTCTCTGATTGTGTAGTTGTACGAAAAAGTTGCATGGAATGACATGTAGTAGTATGGAGAGTAATCAGAGCTGATTGCATGGACCCTATCAGTCGCACACAAATTCTCAAATTACCAGGAAGAGTGCTGCGAAGTTGGGGCATACCCCGACCTATGGGAACCATGCAATGTAGCAAGGACACAGTATTCCTACCCCATGAAAATTTGTTGAACTGAAGAATTAGTGTAGAAGTCTAGGACTCCAATGTCGGAGCCACATAGACAAACCAGGACCCACTTGGCGGGGTCTCATGGTGAAAACCAAACAAATCCAAATGTAATTTTAGTGGGGAATACGCCCTTGAGATGGAAATATTTTAGAAGTAGTGAACTGAAAGACAAAAATGCTCCTCAGCCGGGATTTGAACCCAGGACCTTCGGGCTTGCGAACAGAGTTCGCAAACCGTTCGCAAGCCCTTCGGTAGCTCAAACGGTTGAGTGTCTGCCTTGTAAGCAGAAGGTCCTGGGTTCAAATCCCGGCTGAGGAGAACCCAGGGCATGGTGCCACAACACTGCAGCAGGTGCCCTAAAACTGAGGGTTTGTGTATGACTATGACTGCAACCTACACCCATTTTCGCAACCCAAGACAAAAAGCCTATTTTATAAGGGCAGGGTTGCCACATAAAAACAAAAATAGGGCGACTTTTGGTCCAAACAAACTAACAAAGAGTGAAATTTAGTTTAATGAAAAAACTTGAAAGGTCGGAAAAGAATAAACTTTGTTCGGAATCACTGCTGCAAAAATTACACATCTGAATTTCATTTTCACGGCAGAAACACCAAATGGTAACTTATGGTCGGAATAACTGCTGCAAAGATAACAAATCTGGACTTTTTTTTGAATAAAGTGAATTTCATGTCATAGGCTACGAGAAGTCGAGGATGCAAGAGTGACAAAACAAAAAAGAGTGAAAGTTCACATTATCGCGCGACATTTGGCAACCCTGAATTGTTGCCTGCTTATCTTCGACTAAAAATTTCACGGAAGTTACCCATTCAAATGATCAACCACTTCAGTAAGCTACAGTAGCAAGAAAAATAATAACCACTGAAAAAACATCCCGACAGGCCATTGGCTGATGACAAGCCGTCAGTACTAAAATAAGTGCCATAATCATGGACTCCTGCTACTTTTTTTTAACGTCCCATTTGCAAAACTCTGAACTACCTTAAATAACCACTGTCGATATCATGCAATAATCATCCGGAAGGTCGTCAAAAACAAATATCAAGACGACTGATCATAGACTTAATACAACTCCAATAACTACCGTACCTTAAATAACCACTGTCAATAACGACATGTAATAATCACCAAGTTCGAACTAAAAAGGAGTTGAAAACTTGTCACAAAACTTGCACTTATTCACTAATAGACGAAGAAGCGACTGAAACTGGAGTTAAGCCAAGAGGCAAAGTAATCTTGCGAGCTCAATGACAGAACCGCTATGGGAAAGAAAACAACCAGCATCCGCCGATTTCAACAAAGAAAGAAAAAATTATATCGCTTCTTATGCCAACAGCTGGACACGTGAACTGCACTTGTCAGAAGCTGATAACTCTGGTCATGCGTCTAAAGCTGACTTCGTTTAGTGAAGTGGTCGGAGATAAGCAAGCTATCAGAAATGAGAGATTGTTTACGTGCGGCACGAACTGATTAGTCATAAGCGCTTTCCGTCAAAGGAGGTGATAGGTATATCCATCAAGCTTACACGGGGTTCCTCAGTGACGATTTCATCAACTGGCCGAATTAAAATCCTTGCCCGCGAGTTGGTCGATAACCCCTTTTTAGTCATCCCTCCGTAACAAGTACTAGCGAACCGATTTCTCTGAATACGAAAAGCATTCCAGGGTCTTAAAGTACGTATCCAAACCTGAGAGGTCGTTCAGTCTAATCAAGAACACGCCAACAGAGCCTCCGTCTTTGGTCCCATGCAGCGACTATGGCTACCCCGACAATACGGAGCTGAGCTAGAGGTGCTTGCAGTGCTCTGAGTTGATGCCAGCCAGTCTACTTTCATCTTCGCCGCTGTGCACATCAGAGGAAAAACTGCAGCAGGCCTGCTGACCCGCTCTGCAGCGCGTCACTTGTTACGCCAATGTGATAGACGAGTGGTTCCCAACCTTTTCCGTACCGCGTACCCCTAATCAAGGTTCAAAAGTGTTGCATGCCACTTTTTTGACGAATCGTCGTTTAACGATTTTTTACCACAGTCAGAACATCAAAATTACGATATTAACTGTCATCAATGGCGAGGCAGAAATGTGTATCTAAATTGCATAGGATGTGGTATCTGATCTTAAGGAAGATAATTAAACTGAGTCAGAAGATAGGTCGGAAGCTCTTCGAATGAAATTTATTCCATCCCCCTGAACGAAAAAATCCTACCAGCATTAAAGAACACCTGAAGAATGAAACCATACTTGAACACAACATGGAGAATGCATTTACAGACATGGCCACGGAGAGCATTCTTCTCCTGAGCGTGACGTTTTCAAAATAGGGATGTTCGTTCCTGGAGGTTTGCACGTGCAGACTCCAAGACAAAAAGCGCAATTCATTCAAATCTTGTACAGCCCTGGCCGGATCGTATTGGAATTTCTTCTAGATATACGTTCGGGCTTAACTGGTTAAAAAATATTCCAGAAGAAGGGTTGATTGGAGACATTTGTTCATTTCTAAAGTTGTTCGGCACTGAAATAAGGACAGATGCAAAATGGAGCAAAAATCATAGCTTGGAAACACTATTTCGTATATGGATTGGGTTTTCTGCAGGCAATGTTAACGGAAGCCATACAGATAGGGATGATAGAATTTAGAATTTAATGCACAAAAAGCCTGAGGCCATGGCAAAAATGGTAACAAAAAAGAAAACACTTATACGAAATAATAAAACTAAACTAAAGGAAATTCTCTCTGTGGGCTAGAGCTACCTTTAGGAACCTTGCCAGCCTCTTCAAATCTTGAAAAACATTTACTTCCAATAACGTTCGACATCCACACTTCATTATTTATTGTAATTACATTCCCAAAAACCTCAACCCGCAGGTCATCTAGCTCACGGCATTCACACATCAAATGTAACAAACTCTCATTTTCACTACCACACATCGGGCAAAAATAGGGACCAGTACGTCCTAGTTTATTTCCCAAATATTTCCTCCGCTTTCCCAATGGCAAACAATCAGCCCAGCAACTAATTATAATTCTAAGATCCACCCACTTAATCCCAGCCTTAAAATATACCTCTTCCCCCCATGTCTCTTTGGCTGTAGTGTAAAACCTTAAAGAAGGAGTCAAACTTTTTGCCAGCTGCCAAGCTTGAATTTCCTGGTCCAAAAGTCTCTCTGCCACCGCACGCGCAACCTCTCCAACAGGTAGTCCTGGTCCATCACCCCCGTTCCACCAAATTGAACAAGAGCTGGAAGCTCATATGGCACTTGCAAGGCTGGGTCAGAGGATGAAAGTAGGAATTCGTCAATTCGTGGGTTTCTTTTGATCATTTGTAAGCAAAACCCTTGAGATAAGAATGATCATGGGTCCTTGGAAATCACGAGACTGTATCGTTTGGCTATGCATTTGGCTGTGCGCACTTTAAGGGCGCTAGAAAATCATCTGTAATCAAAACTCTTGAAGCAAAAAAGATGATCACCAGGAGCACGAAAATTTATATTTTACTCAAAAGTATTGTTTGTACATTAAGGAATTCAGTTTTAAGCAAAACCTTTGAGGCAAAAATTATCATGGGCTCATAGGGATAACGAAAATGTATATATTGCTTTAAAGTATTTTTTGTATTTTGCGGTTAGCATTAGTACTTTAAGGGATGGTCGGATCTGGGAACTAACTATTTCTTAGCCAATCATGTCAAGTCTCTAATTTTCAAGCCAAGTTTCATCGTCCTAGCATGTCTGGAAGTACCTTAACTTGCGATCACCGGAATTCCGGACCCCCCCCCTAACTCCCCCACAATACCCGAATCCGGTCCGGTTCTGTCACTGATCTACATAGGGCTTGTGCTTGTTCTTCCCACCAAGTTTCGTTCCGATCGCTCCACTCCAAGCATATCACAAGGTTTCCGGACCCCCCTCCGACCCCCCCCCCCAAGCTTCATCGGATCCGGTCCGGACTTGAAATGGGACATCCGAGACATGTGGTCTTTCTACGTATCAAGTTTCATTATGATCCGATTACCCGTTCGGAAGTTATACATACCTCAAGAGTCCGGATTCCCCCTCCCTCCACTCCCCCCACGATGGTCGGATCGGGAAGCTGGCTGTTTCCAGGTTAATCTGGTCGTGTCCCTGATTTGCCTGCCAAGTTTCATCGTCCTAGCCGACCTGGAAGTATCTTAACTCCGTATGACCGGAATTCCGGAACCTCCCTCCAACTCCCCCCCCCCCCCCCCAGTGCACGAATCCGGTCCGGTTCTGTCAATGATGTACCTAGGGGTTGTGCTTGTTCCTCCCACCAAGTTTCATCCCGATCGCTCCACTCTAAGCGTTTAACATGATTTCCGGTTCCCCCCTCCGACCCCCCCCCACATTCATCGGACTCGGTCCGGACTTGAGTTGGGACATGTGAGACATGGTGTCTTTCCAAATATCAAGTTTCATTAAGATCCGATAACCCGTTTGAAAGTTATGTATGTCACTAAATTCCGGATTCCGGCTCCACTCCCTCCCCCCACGATGGTCGGATCGGGCAAGTGACGATTTCCAAGTTAGTTTGGTCGGGCCCCTAATACGCCTGCCAAGTTTCATCGTCCTAGCACATCTGGAAGTACCCTAACTCGCGATCACCGGACTGACCGACCGACCGACCGACCGACAGACCGACAGACCGACCGACGGAAAAGTGATCGGTATATGGCACTTGGCCGGAAGGCAAGTGCCATAAAAACCACAATTGTCTAGTATATCCCTAATATTATTCGCCCAAGAGTCTGACGACTCATCCCTTACACATTCCTTATAAGCAGCTTTAACTATTCTAATACTTGGTACTCTTCATTCAGGTGTCCTTTAAGCCTACCAGCTAGGTCGGTCAATAAACGCAACACATTTTAATCAACTTACTTCTCTATTAACCGGAACCAGGCTTCCAGGGACTCGGATTTGATGCTATCGCAAGCAGAGAGAGTATTGTTTTCATCCGGTGTACAGACATCTTGGTGATGTTGACACTCATCTACCTCCGCCAAGTCTGTAAGGAATTTGCAAATGTAAGCTGCAAGCCCACATCGTCAGTGACGAGGCAACATTACAACGACCAGCGAATGTCACAGACCATCATGTCAATTACGGCCAGACAATTAACACAATCGGTTCAAGTGGTAGAGCACGTGAGATGTAAAAATGACCCGGACATGGACATCCAGGGTCTCTTGGCAGTTAAGTCGGCGCGCCTTTTTGGTTTACTTACATTTTTGTTAGAACCTACTCAAAATACTTTGACTTCCGACAATAGACAACAAATGAAATAGAAAATTACCAACTATACTTTTTTACACATAATAATTACCACATCGGCCACGGTCGGTCTGCCATCTCATATCGGTTCTGACGTCATATGACCTTTTTATCTATCTGTCAATTATGGTTGAAACCGGAAATTTCGGAAAGAACGAAGTCCCTCGATAAAACTTAAAGCCTAGGGTGGTAGCCCTGGTAGGCTATATACAGACAAATGAAATAGAAAATTATTTCATATTATATACACAGATAAAGGCCTATATTCAGATATAGCACTAAGTCGGATCATAATATTCGGGTGGTTCCCAAAATCACCACGATCTTTTTGCCCACTCTCACAATGCCCACGCTCAGAATGCCTACGGTTCAAATTGCCCACGGCTCAAAATGCCCACGTCTCAAAATGCCCACAATTCTGATGGGGAACACCCGAAATCGAAATCGTCCGAAATGCTGGCGGCTTAAAAATGCCGACAGTTTTCAAATGCCAACAGTTTAAAATGGTCACAGGGGAGGATAATATCATCTTGGTTCAAAATACTGACAAAATACAAACTGTCCACAGGGGAGGCCAACATCATCCTGGGAATGCGGACTACGAGATTACAAGGGGTAGGATTAATTGAAAGGAATTATTTTATTGTTTCTTGAAGAACGATCCAAAAAGACAAGCAAGTTAAAGCTCTTAAAGAAAAGTTCCAAGGGGGTTCCTTATCAGGCAGAGGCTTCCTCAAGAAAAGCACCGCTTTTGTGGCACCTAACCACGCACGAGCCAATAGCCTACTTGTAAGTATTTTACCAGAATTATATTATAACTGAGATTATACCAGTCCAACATACGATCATCGTCATTCTGATAATCCGTCTATTATACTCTTCCCGTTGCTCACTCACCCCTAATTCAAGTTTACTTTACCAAAAGTTTACTACCGTGGGCATTTTGGGTCGTGGGCATTATGAGTCGTGGGCATTTTGAGACGTGGGCATTTTGAGTTGTTGGCATTTTAGTTGGCATTTTGAGTCGTGGGCATTTTGAGTGTTAGCCTAATATTCTACGAGTTCTCGACTAGCACTGATATTCCCACCGTAACCTGGAGATTAACGAAATTACCCAATGAATCTAGTTAAGTGGTTGCTTAGAGATAGCTAATGCACTGAATTATTCTGACTCTGCGAATCTGAAAGAACACGTTAATTCGATGAAAAGTGATTATTTGAACAGCGTAGCAACGAAGTGACGCGTTTTCGTCGGGTCTTCAAGCATAGGCTATTTTAAGTGAAAAAGCGATGGATGACTAGACTATCATGTCTCAGTTCTATTTGGTTGAATTTTAAGGGTCCAAGACTGGAAACGTACCAGATCCGACAGTCTTCAGTTCAGTTCAATTTATTTCTTCAACAAGTTCAGCACTCAACATATTCTTAAACCAATAGCCCGCCAATATGTAACAACAGGTCACCTGTGCGCAGGTCCGTATCCAGGAATTAATTTCGAAGGGGGTTTTACCCGCGGGTCGGACCTAGTCTATAGCCTACTGTCAAGTTCCTATAAAAACAGTTATTTTTGTATGTTTCGAGGGGGTTCGAACCCCTTAACCCCTCCTCTGGATACGGCCCTGCCTGTGCGAGACGAACAACAAATTACCAAGATCCATTTATCAATATTTTTTTTTTTTTTTTATATAGACTTAGTGAGACTTCAACTCACTCCAAATCAACTTTCTTACCTCGACAAGAGGCGTTACTAGCCAAAATGTTTTGAGGGGGACAAGGTATTTACCGACTGGCTGGTCATTTTTACCGACTGTTTTTGCGGATAAAAACGACTATTATTGAGAAAAAACGACGGTGTTAACGAAAAATCGGCTGATTTTAAGAAAAAAGACTATTATTCTTAAGAGAATCCGACTGTTTTTAAGAAAAAAAGACTATTTCTAAGAAAAAAATCGACTGTTTTAACTATAAATCGCGGCATTTCGCGCCGACTCGGCTCTTTTTTACCGACTGGCCGACAACATTGTGGGAGGGGGCGACCCCCCTCCCCCCCTAGTAGTGACGCCTCTGCCCTCGACCACCCACAACAGTCTGGAGAGATAGTCCCATAAATATCTCCCGTTTGGGGATATATTTCCCATGCGGCCGATTTCTCATGCGACCGATGCAACACGAATCGCAGATGGCCCTTACCTGTAGACTTGTCCTTATCAAACGGCCGTGGATCCTTGGCTTTATTGTTCGTAAACACCAAATTGGGCTGATCAATAATTTCATCGTCAATGAGGAAGTCTCTTTCGCGCGAGGAGTGAGAAGCACTAGACGATGACTCAGAATGACGCTCGATAACATCCACAGCTCTCGCTGGCTGATACGCTTCTGACGAGTTCCACTCGGCTGGAATATCACATTGGTGACCTGGTTCGATCTCTGTCGAAACAATACTGGAAGTTTCAGTGTCTTGATGGAAGGATGACACGCGAGTAGTTGCGAATATCTCATCCACGACATAGGAATGTGAATCAATGTCAGTCTCAATGTACGGACGCACTTCTATACTTTCACTGCGCGGGGTATCTGGGGTTAGTTCAGCGGGTTTCGGCTCGACCGCGGGGGTAGGATCCTGCGCGCTCGTTCGACGTAAATGCTCATCTTGGCTGACTTGTCGTAAATACTCATCTTGTCTCGATTGACGTAAGTACTCGTCTTGATTCTCATAAATCACATCCTCTTCCGTTTCCGTTTGGACAGCCATACTGTCATTCACGCGCTGTTCAAGTCGACACTGTCCATCACTGATGATCATGGCTAAAAACGGACCGGAAAGTTCACCGCTGTCGGCTCCAGGGCCTTTGAAACTGTTTTGATACCCAACTCTAGGCAATACTTGCGGTCGAATTGCCGGTCTTTTCAACGCCGCGTTCATCGCGTCGGGGCTCAAATCACTAATAATTTCAAAACTAGAGCTCCGCGAGTCTGAGCACTTATTACGCGAACCGTCAATAAAAGAAAACCGCTTGGCTGCAAACTTTCGGACAGGGCTTCGTGACTTCCCGTGCTTACCATCACCATCGGGCGCACGCATGTTCTGTGGCAAAGTCGATGCCTTCTTCGACACGGATACAACAGAGGGCGCGGGCGGAGGTTGCTCGTTTTTAAACAGGCTGTTCTTCAGCCGAAATGATGACGACTTGAAGCCGAACCGGGACAGTAGGGATTTCTTCTTGGGTGAATCGGGAGCCACAAACACACCCCCTTGTTCTACAGTATCCTGGTCTGGAGCCTGTAGGGGGGCCAAAACAGGTTGCTCTTCGATTTTGCGGTAGCTTCCACGCGTTAGGTCCGAGCGTTCAAACTCCGACTTCTTGCTCTTGCTAATCACCGGAACGCTTGACGTTTTAGCACTTCTTTGCATCCCACCGGCAGAGTTAACACTCGTTTGCGAGCCTCTTGGTGTAGGAGGCTTGATGCCCTGAACAGGCAGCGAAGACCGCACGTCGACTGATTTACTCACAGCAACTGTCTTCCTAAAACCAAATCCCCTAGTTTGGGCCTGGCGCAGCTGCACATTACCATTTTCTTCGCGATTGTCATACCGCCCAGCGGCTTCTGGAGTATTTGTATTTCGCTTGCCAAATCCCGGCTGTCTTAATTTGGAAGGGTCCTGTCGTATTTTATTTCCATTAGTCTCTCCAGCTTCAATATGGCGCATGCTAGGCGGTCTCAAACCATTGCGCTTCATCTCAACTGACATGCTAAATGGCTCGGCCTCGCAAAAAGCCGAGCTTGGCACGCAAAATTCATCAATGGGCACAATGGAATGGTGTCTTTGATTCTTCAACTGCTGCCATATCTTTTCCGGGTGCCGCTCTGAGCTCTGAAAAAAAATATAGCTTAAAGTGGAACTGAAGCCTGATAATATTAGTCATTTCCTCAACAACAAGCGCAATCACATGTCCGCCTATTTTCAATTTTCGCTCTCTTGCCATTTTCCCAAGAGATCTGACTTCGACGAACTTGTGGAAAAACAATTTGTTGTTTTTTCCACAAGTTCGTTTTTTCCAAATTGAGCGGTTTTGAGCCTGAAGAGGACCCTTGCCAAGAAGGGTCGAAATATAACTCGAATAAAATTTATCTGACGTATCCTTTTTGCATATGATTCGCAGTCAGCTTGGGCTGAAGGAATATTTATTCCCATGAGAGTCTTTTCACAATTAATCCCCGCTTCTCGAGTCGTCTATGAGTGACTTCCGAATGAAAAATTTGTAGCCATGTATCATATTTGTAAGAAAAAGTTGCATGTACTGATATGTAACAGTACAGAATACTATCATTTAATCTGCACCTGACTGGGTCAATCTTAAGCATTAGAATACAGTAGCACCCTGTCTTGCTATAGTGGCATCCAGTCTTGCTAATAGTAGAGACAAAGTTTGTAGGCAATATTAGTCAAGACTGCGCATAATAGCAAGAACAAATAATCTGACAGAACCTTCGTCTCCCTATCTCTGTAATATGACTTTGTGGAGTTGAATATTTCCTCATACCCTGTCCGCTACAAACGAGCGGAGGTTACTAGCTTCGCGCCACATCACTTTTCGTTACCTCTACAAATAGCTAAATCACTGTTAAGTTGCTGAAGAGGAAAAGTAGGAGTCACAGCTGAATGGTTCTATGGACGCGTTCCAGAGCGGGTCAGCGCCCCGGAGCGCGCCTCCTGCTAGCTTCCTTCACTAATCCTTGTGCAATAAACAACGGCGAAGACGGAAGGAGAGTAAACGGGTATCAACATCAGCTCAAAGCTAGAGTAAATATCTCTAGGTCTGCTAAGTTTTGTCGGGGTTTTCATAGTCGCTGCATGCGACTAAAGAAAGAAGTTCTATCTGATTATTTGTTCTTGGTAATAGTTAGTGCGACTTCGAGCTCCTACTTACCATAGTTACTACGCTAGTTACAGTAGTTACTACGCTAGGCTGGAACGTTTCGGTCAAATATCAGGCCGCGGGCTGATCGGACCAATCACGTTGCAGAGATGCGCAGTTACTACACTTACTACGCTCCCGAGCGTGGTAAGCAAATAGTTACTATTTTGAGAAGGCCGGAACAGTCAGCGCAGTAACTTTTCGTGAGACTGGAACGGAAATAGTAACTAATAGTTAGCTACTATTGGTAGAGGGGTGGAACACGCTCTTTTTTTTACAGGGATTTTAGCTTTTACCCGAGGAAAACGGAAAGGACAACCAAAGAATCCAACATTGCGAGGAACAGGACTCTTTTTGTGTACCAAATCAAGGTAAAGTACATGTTTCTTGGGGCGGTAATCCGTAACTTCCGCACAGTAAATGAAAAGGTGCTTATAGCCTAAAAAGGGTCATCTGTATGAAAAGGTGTCATTTTCAGATAAAAAGGTGTCACAGTGTCAACCGGAGGCAAAAATCACCAAAAGTGTCACACTTGGCAACTCTGCAACAGGCTCTTCATCTTTTGATAAAGAAGCACTTACGCTGAAAAAAAGATGAACAAGACCAAAGGTTTCGATGGGATCCCAAAAATTTAATATTTGATCCAGACAACTAGGTCTTGTCTTCGCCAGGCTAATCATCTGAGATCATCATATCTACTTTGACCATACTGATCTAAACTTCCTGCTTTACTTCTGCCAAATATCCGGTTTCGACCGAATTCCGAGCGAACTACATGTCCAGCAAAAAAAAGAAAGTTCAGAAACGAATTCAGCGCATCTCCTTATCCCTATGAAGAACATCTGATCAACTTCAAGTAAAAATCCGGTTTCAGTCGGATTCCGTACGAACTATAGGTATGTCCGGGTAAAAAATGATTGTCATATACAGATTCAGCGTCTCTTCTTACCATCAAATATGTCATCTAATCAACTTGAAATACAACTTTTGCTTTTAACAAATTTTACGGTTTTGGCCGGATTCCGGGCGAACTACTTGTCCGGCGAGAAAATGGTTTTCACCATCGTGTTTAGCGTGTCTTCTTACTCCATAATCGACTATCAGTACTATCACATTAGCTGTTTCAAAATATTTTGTTGCCCCTTAATTTAAACCCCCTCCCCCACCCCTAAATGTAGGGCTACAGAGCCCATCTACGAACTCGACCTTACTCTTGACCCAAAGAATCCTCACACCAAGTTTCATCCAAATATCTCATTCCCTTCGAGAGTTGTCGTGCTGACAGACGGACAGACGGACGGACAACTTTTGCGATGTCACGGGTATCCCTCACTTACGTTTTGTGATCCCAAAAACAGCTCCGAAGGGACGGAAGTGGACTGGAGATGTCGCTGGGCAGAGGAACGAGCAAGTGGAATAACGCAGGAGCAGGGTCCTGTGATTCGGGAATAGGTTATGCGGTATGAGAACATTTATCAGCTTTAGATCGAAGTATTCAAAATCTTCGAATTACAGAATTAAGTTTGAAAAGATTTCAACTTAACCAGAGGTGTGGAAACCTCGGTGGAAACCATCTCTATACTCTCGATGACTAACTCTACTTGCCGATGCAAAATCGCCGTGTATCTAGCGGAAGAGCCGGAAGCGGCACCACAGCTGTCCCCAATGATCGTCGTGATTGGCTGACACAGTATTTGAGTCGTTGAGTTTGAGTTGTTAGGACGACTTTTCCTCGTTCTTCCTCTGATCATTTGCGCGTTTTGGACTTGGTCATATAGAATATCAGTTCTTTAGTTCTCCTTAGATGCTAAGTGACTAAGGTTAGTGGGATGAAAGAAGGGACCCTGCTGCGTTAATGGCTACATGCATTTCATGGCGAACGCGACGCAAAGCTTCAAAACAGGATTATAAACACCATCGCCAAAGATAGAGCGAATCAATCACAATTATACAGATAAGGAAGACGACAGCGTCCGAAAAGAAGATTCGCCAGCATCCGGCAAAATGAAAGATCTATCGCGTGACAACAAATACGAGCGGCGTTTTTTTCTCGCATCAGGATTCCCCCTGAAATGATCGCATATGTTTGCATGACGCTACTATTCGCCTCTTAGTCAGGGCGCCAGATTCCGTCTCGCCAAGAACAGATAATCTGACGGAACCTCTGTCTCCCTATCTCTGTAATACGACTATGCGGAGTCGGATATTTCCCCATACCATGTCTGCTACGAACGAGCGGAGGTTAGTAGCTTCGCGCCACATCACGTTTCGTTACCTCTACAAATAGCTAAATCACTGTGAAACCACCGGTGAGGAAAACTAGAAGTCAAAGCTGACTGGTTCTATGGACGCGCTCCAGAGCGGGTCAGCGCGCGGAGTAAGCCTCCTTCACTATTTTTTCTGCGATAAGCAACGACGAAGACGGAAGATGAGTAGACGGGTATCAACATCAGCTCAAAGCTAGAGTAAATACTAAATACCTCTAGGTCCGCTCAGTTTTTCGGAGTATTCATAGTAACTGCATGTGACTAAAGACAGAAATTTCTATCAAATTTTTTGTTCTTGGTCTCGCTTATTTCACTTGGCACCGTGGTAGATACACAAATGACAAGTTCTCTTGGAGTATTCGACCTAGCCGAAAACGAATACTTTAGGGGCCATTCCGTACCCTACGCCCCATTCAGGGCAAATTCAGCCTCTAGGCCTACTGACCAGTCACGATTCTATACTTTTTTTTCAGGTAGCCTAGTGCTGAGGAGGTGTTGACGAAGTCCATTATTCTGTAGCAGATCAAACTTCACAATAATAGGCTATGGCATTTCAAATTCAAAGTGCGCTATGGCTTTGGTCGCGCCTTAGGTCACTTTCAAAAGATTTCGGTTTTGCCTCGTGTCCTCGTGTCTTCTAATATGTTTTCGGGATAGTCGACTCCGCGATATTTCATCGAAGTTCCCAGCAAACTGGAACTTCCGACGGGCGCGAAGTAATCTTTACTTATTTACTGTTACTTTTTATATTGGTAACTACAAAAGGAAACACAGGAACGACTGCGCCATGCTCTATCCAAATGGATACGAAATTATGTAGCCTAACCTCTCGATACAGAGTGTTTCGAAAGTAAGTAGTAAAACCCAGGACTTCCTTACTGAAGACTCAATCGATGCATAAACAGCAATTCACTCTCGAAGAAAGGCCGCCATTTCTAATTAAATAAAATAAATAAATATATTCGCAAATTTGATGGCAGGCCGTTAAGCCTCTACAAAATTCTTAATTTACATTTCTTCTAAATTTGCACAAGGAGAAAATGTCACTTGAATAGTATTCGTCAACTTCCTTCTTGAATGTCATTAGATTTGTGGAGCAGATTAGTCTCTCTGGTAAGTTGTTCCAGTGCTGGACCACTCGGTTGCCAAAGGTCCAGCGGCCCATGTCCTTATAAAAGCGTTCCGTCCTCACTTTGTGCTGGTGTCCTCGAAGGTGATTATTATTGAACTGCACGATTCTCTCGGCTGGTACGTTGTCATAAGCTCCATTGCAGAGCTTGTACATTTCAATAAGATCACCACGATGGAATCTATAGGCGAGAGTTGGGATTTCAAGCTTGCGAAGCCGCTCTTCGTAGGGAAGGAAACGTAATCCGGGAGAGAATTTGGTTATCCTCCGCTGAACATTTTCGAGAGCATCTATGTCCTTGTTGTAGTATGGCCTTGTAGAGCAATGCCCATATTCAAGAATCGGGCGGACAAGTGACTTGTAGAGCGTAGCAAGCGTTTTGTCGTCCTCGCATGAGAAGCTCCTTCTGATCATACCAGCAATTTTGGAAGCCTTCTTGACGACAGCTTCATAGTGGCTACTGAAGTTCAGTTCAGAATCCACTAAGATGCCTAGGTCTCTTTCTTCTTTACTAAGAGTAAGTGCAGCTGAACCAAGAGAGTATGAGGACGTAAAGTTTTGTGGTCCCAGAGTGAGAACATGACTTTTCTGAGTATTGATTTCCATGATCCACTTCTTCATCCAGTCTTCAATTCGTTGGAGATCCGCCTGCAGGTGGTGGGTGTCTTCACACGACGAGATGACACGATAGAGCTTTGTGTCGTCCGCGTAGAGAAGGATGTCAGATTCGATGCCCTCGACTAGGTCGTTGATGTAGAGATTAAAGAGAAGAGGGCCGAGGATGGACCCCTGGGGTACTCCGCTAAGAACATCCTCTTCGGTATCGCTGAGACAACCTTCTACGCACACAACTTGCTTTCTGCCAGTTAAGAAATCAGTAATCCACTGAAGAAGACTCGATGAGGACCCGGATGAGGAGAGACCATATTTCATAAGCTTCTGGACGAGACGCTTATGGGGAACTTTGTCAAAGGCTTTCTTGAGATCCAAGTATATGAGATCAATCTGGAACCCCTTGTCGATGTTTTTCTTCCAATCATCTGTTGCACAAAGCAGTTGGATTTCTGCAGATCGGTTCTTAAGAAAACCAAACTGCTTTTCGGTAAGTATTTTTTCTCGTTTTAAGTGCTCTAGGGTGTGGTCTGCAATAAGAGACTCAAGTACTTTACACGTGATACAAGTGAGGCTTATCGGTCTGTAGTTTGATGGGTCTTCACGTTTCCCACCTTTGAATATTGGGACGACAATAGCTTTTTTCCAAATAGCGGGTAGCTCGCCGAGTTCAAGAGACTTCCTGTAGATGTAGACTAGTGGTTCTGTTATTACCGTTGCTAGTTCTTTGAGCAGTTTTGGATGTAGATTGTCTGGGCCTGTGGACTTGCTTGGGTTAAGTTCTCTGAGTTTCTTTAGAACATCGCTGTGGTTGATCTCAATCGGTCTTATCGAGTCGCTTAGACCCTGAATTGGTTCTTCACGGCTAGAGTGGTCTTCATTCTCAGGTTCAGAAGAGAACTGGCTGTTGAGAGTATTCGCCTTGTCCGTGGGGTCGTGTACCAGCTTTTGACTCACGGGATCGTAAAGAGATGAGACTCCACTTTTGTTTTTTCTTTTGCTGTTCACGTGTCGCCAGAAACTTTTTGGGTTTTCTTTGACGGAGAAAGCTAATTTACGTTCTCTAAGCTTTGCTTCTCTTCTTGTTGCTTTCCGAACCCTGTTACGGAGCCTCTTGAATGTTTTCTCTCGGTCGTTATTTTGCCGATTGCATTTGTAGTCTCTCCATGCTTTTTGTTTTGCTTTAATCAGTTCAATAGTGGCTTTAGGTAATGCAACACGGGTGTAGTTCTTGTGCATAGGAATAAATTTTTCTTCCATTGAGGCTACAATCGTAGTGAACTTTGTGTAAATGGTGTCTAACGACTCCAACCCACCGAATTCTTCAATCCAGTTGACATCCGAAAGCTCTCTTCTCAGAGCAACGTAGTCTTGTGACGACCCAGGGTCACCGTAAGACGGTAACGCCACTGGACGGCACTTTGAAGCCTCTAACCTAACTGGCGTACTAAACGCCGTCCCGTTAGAGACTTCAAAAACACAGGTCAAAGCCTGCAAACCTTACAGAGTAAGGGGTGATGAAAAATAAGACCTTTAATTGGCTCTAATCAATCACACAATACATAGTGTTTCTCACACACTTTATACTCACATTAAATAACTCTTCAGAAAGACCGAGGGAACATTCTCGTTAACATCAACAATCTATTATTCATAATAACTATTGTCTGGTTAACTTTTCAAACATAGTTTACTTTCCTTATTTTTATGCATAATCTAAATATTGTTTAAAGTTAACCGTTTAATAATTATTCGTTACTTTCTACATTTTCCACTATTTTAAGAATACAGTCACGGCTCATTGTACTTCTGAATAAATCCGTGACATATCTTCCCCTTAAAAGAGGCGAATGCCTTATCTTTACTTCACACACTCATCACTTACTACCTAAAGTCTTTCCTTTTTTCACAAATAACAAATTGACACTTGAACTTTAACTGTTCATATCACTAGTATATTCACTGAATAAAGTTTCTTGAAGATCCTAGTTGAATTTGCGTCTTCTGGCCCGGTATCTTCTGTGGGCCCTCTTTGACTTCTTCTGGCCGCAGGGGAGTTTGTCCCCTTCTTCTCTCGGCCCAATAACATATTAAAATATCCCGACCAGCGGTACTAGTTGCGTAACGTCGGGTCTGCCGACACGACTGAAGGGTTGGTCGGCGACAAGGGTATTTTTGCAATAGAGAGCAAACCATGCTGATTCGCTGAGCGACCTGCTCCGGGACCAGGGTGGACTTTGGCACAGAGAACAATTCCGTGGTACCTCCAGTGCCTTCGCGGATTGTGGCCCCCTCCCTCTCTCGCTCTCCGATTCTCAGACGAAACACAGGTGTGTTTCAGCATCGTTTCCCCAACTGGATTAGACCCGACCTCTCTAAGATTCGACGATTCCGTTTCCATAGCCTGGGAAGTTTTAGGCAGATTCATCAGGTCATCGGTGTCGTCTAGGTCATGTGACGATCCAGGGTCACCGAAAACGGTAACGCCTTCATCACACTTTTGAAGTCGATTATCCACCCTTAAGCGTTTTGATTGACTCCTTGAGTCGAGCTCCGACGCGTTGTCGCTAGCATCAACCTCTCCGGACCAAGCTTCTTTGCACAAATCCAGAGGTCCTCTAGGGTTCCGTTTGAGCGAAAGCTCAAACGAGGAATAGCCTCGGGAATAGCCCATAGATTCCCGAGGTGTTTTGCGGTTTGCAAAATGAGCGCATTGGGAGTCTAGCTCACTGGCCCTGTTGCAGTAACGGTCCAGTACAGCATCTTCGAGTTCTAGTCTCGAGCGTAAGTCCGCATTTGCAGACTGTAAATCCACTGCAGGCACTGCATTTGCGGCCATGAAACCTCTTTTAGCAGCCCTGCGATCCCGGCGAGATTTTCTCATCTTACAGCTGCTAGAAAACAAGCTGTCATCCATATCCATGAATTTGTCAAGCCAAGGCTGGGTCGACAAAGTCTTGTCAACTCCGGACACCTTGCCGCTTGGCCTATCGGCTTTTATGCACATGGAATTCATGAGGTGGTCAAAACTAGGAATATCTGTTCCTAAAACAACGTCCTCTGGGCGAAGCCTGAATTCACGCTCTATTTCAGCCTGCCGAAGTTTTAATTCCTGCTCTTTTTCAGCCTGCCGGGACTGTTCTCTTTGGGCACATTGCTGTTCAAGAAAGAGCAACTGTTTTACCAGGTCCTCCATGGAAACTGCTTCGCTTTGTTGCCTGGTTAAAACCATACTTTACTGATATCGTCTGAATCCTGTTCAACCGAACAAGGCAATATCAAGAATTACCCGAGGAATTACCAGTAACTTTGTTGCTACTAAACTCCAGGTGACAATTTTCACAACGAAACTTCCAGGAGAAGTATTTCCACACACAGCAGAACGTCAAGATCTACCGGGGGATACTTCCTAATCCAGGCAAGAATCGTTTGGGCACGCTGAGGTTAGCACGACAATCAACTCTTATAGTGTCAAGCGTTACGCCGCCTAAACCGGTCCGATTTCTTGATCGTAAACTTGTCGGCAAAGCAAAGCGCCAGCACGACAAAAAAAAAAAATAATATCCCGAGGTGCGTAGCACCAATTTGGGATTTAGTAAGGGTCACCTTTTCAAGCAACACCGTTACCACTTTAAGTGACAATTTTTGTTACGGCGAAGCAGAGCTCCAGCACGAAAAAAATGATTCCTAGGTACTTAGCATCAATTGAGGATTCCAGTCAGGGTCACTTTTTCAAGTAACACCTCTGCCGACAAAAGACAAAAGCGGTAGTTATTGCAAGGGTCACTTTTACAAGTGACACACCTGCTTCTTTACTTCTGACACCAAATGTGACGACCCAGGGTCACCGTAAGACGGTAACGCCACTGGACGGCACTTTGAAGCCTCTAACCTAACTGGCGTACTAAACGCCGTCCCGTTAGAGACTTCAAAAACACAGGTCAAAGCCTGCAAACCTTACAGAGTAAGGGGTGATGAAAAATAAGACCTTTAATTGGCTCTAATCAATCACACAATACATAGTGTTTCTCACACACTTTATACTCACATTAAATAACTCTTCAGAAAGACCGAGGGAACATTCTCGTTAACATCAACAATCTATTATTCATAATAACTATTGTCTGGTTAACTTTTCAAACATAGTTTACTTTCCTTATTTTTATGCATAATCTAAATATTGTTTAAAGTTAACCGTTTAATAATTATTCGTTACTTTCTACATTTTCCACTATTTTAAGAATACAGTCACGGCTCATTGTACTTCTGAATAAATCCGTGACAAGTCTCCCTTGTAGTAGTTACGTTTCGGTGCCATACTTGTCCGCAAAACCTCCGTTTCCAGGTTGAACACAATTACCGAGTGATCCGATTTACCGATTGGCGACAACTGCTTAATATCTGATACCAAGTCCCCGTCGCTTACCAGTAGCAAATCGAGGATACTTGGCGTATCAGAGCCCCGCATCCTTGTTGGCTCAGATATTAGCTGCTCTAGAAAGTGTTCGTTAATAACGTCCAGGAATTTGCTGGTCAAGCTTGTGGTAGATTCCGTGGTGTATCGCCTATTCCAGTCTATCTTAGGGAGATTGAAATCTCCTATAATAGCAAGCTTTTGATTTGTATTCTTAGCGAATGCTGCTATCTGCGAGAACAGAGCTTCGTCGGATGTGTTAGTGTTGTTGGGGCTACGGTAACAGATCCCAAGAACAGTGTCGCTGGTCGTTTTAGACTTAATGCAGATCCATAGACTTTCTTGTGGCTCAGTCGTATCGGTTGACATCGATATCGGATGAACGGTGATGCCTTTCCGACAATAGCAGACTATCCCTCTACCTGTATTCTCTTCTAGATTTTTTTCATACAGATAATAATCTTCGATACTGAGCTCTGCGAGGGTAGGTAAGTATCTGTAGTTTTTTGGTTTAACTTCTACTATTGCCACAATATCCGGATTTTCTAGTTTGATAACCTGCTTTGCTTCCTCCATTTTGTTTAAGAGAGAATCAGCGTTGAAATAGAGGCATTTTAAATTTTTTTTTCTCGGTTCATTTGCATGGCTTGGGCCTTTTCCTCGTCAATTTTGGGGCTGTTGTTGGCTGGAACCATTTGAAGGTATCGCTTGTTGTCTCGTTCTCTTGTTCCCGTTGGACCTGGGATTGGTGCTCCCAGAAACGCTAGAGTGTTGCTGTGGTTGCTGACCTTGCCTCGACTTTGCTCGACGCTGTTGTGCCAGTTGTGCTCTTTGCATTGGTGTTCGATCAGGGTTTATGTAGACCTGCTTTTTTACAAGTTCGTTGGTTGATTTTCTTAGATTTGGGGCTGCGCTGAGAATCTTCTGTCGCTTCTTGACTGTGTCGATTGAGTCTTTCAGTTTGACGACTAAGACGCGTGGCTTACTGTCATTTGTTTGACTTCCCACCCGTACGACCTCACGAATGTCGTCGTGCTGCAGGTGAGCTCCCAAGTCATTTTCTGTAGTTAGGTTGATCACCAAGTCCGTGTCAGAGGTGTCTTCTGACTCCGGGAGACCAAAGATCGCAATATTTGTCCGTTTTCCTTCTCTCAGTTGTTTTTCCTTATCTGCCTTCAGTATCACATCAACAGTAGTATCGTAGCTTTGGATTGTGCTACCCGTTGGAACAGGAGCTGGGAGCGAAGGACTGGGTGCATTTAACTGGAGCGCTTCCCTCAGTTTTAGCTGCAGGAACGATACGTTTCTTTTGTTGCAGCTTTCGCATTCGTATTTGAAAAGACGTGAGTCAGGATCTAGGCGCTTTATTGTTAGGAATAGATCGAATAGAACTATTCACTGAACTCCCGACGCAGGTCAGAAGAGTACTAAAATCTTCGAGAAGATCGAGTGGCGTGTAAGAGGATTAAAACAACTAAGTATATCACCCTGTGGACGTTTAGATATGTCAGAAGTAGAAAATCATCGGCCCAGTTTGACAATTTTGGTCTCGGAAGCTGAATATCATTTAGCTCAATGTCACAACCTTCAAGAAACCACTATAACAATTTAGTATGATTTACGGCGTTTGTTTATTGTGATCTAGTTCACATCGTTAATTCTTTGGACCTATGATCCCAGCCTCCCCATGTCGGGCACTTCCGACCCGCGCCACTAGATGACCCAGCGGTCGGATCGAGTCGTGGCTTCATCTTGGGTCTGGGGTGGGGGGTTCTAGACGTTGCTAGTGCTAGAATGCTTACGATGCAACTACTCTCCAACGATAAAAAATTTTGTTCAGTGAGGATAAAGTCTTTTGAAGATGCAGTACATTACAAGCAGTGAACGGCAAAACGCTCCTCAGACAGGATTCGAACCAGGTCAAGCCGACCAGTAGCGAATATATAAAATATACAAGCAGAACGTGTGCAACTAAAACGAACAAAATCACCAAGTAAGGATGAACGGACAACATCTACTTCAACATGTACAGTCAAATAAACGTCACTCCAGAACACACACGCTTGTCATGAGCACGGCTATGTACTTATTCCTCCAAACCAAGATAATCAACTGCAGTTAATTTGTGATTTAGAGAAGAAGAGAGCGTTGCAAACTCTCGTGTGAATAACTTCAAATTTCGTGCTGTTGCTGTCACGACAAACCCAATTCCGGGCGATTTTTAAAACTTTTACGTCTGAGAAATTTTAGACACCCACGCTCATCGATTGCCTGCCTATATGTAATAAAGTGAAGAAACAAAAGGATGGTGGCTTTTAGACATTGTTTTTCTTGTAAGTAACGGCGGTCTTTCACGACTTCAAACGAAAGGTAGCAGTTTGCACTTTAATTGTCCACAGCACCGTGAGAACCGGAGGTATTATAAGCTTCCAATTCCTCCGAAGCTCAAAGAACTAGCCGATTAGGAATCCTCAAAATTAGACTTGCATCTTGATGACAAGGTTTAGCAGTTCGTCCAGGTCTGACCCTAGATTTATGAAACAAAACACATCAAATTGCCCCCGATTAAAGCGATGAAAAACTGAGAAGAAAAATTCCACACAATTATTCGCTTGCACCAGACCGAAGGCGTACGCTGCAGCTGTGAAGGAGTCTACGTAACATAATGGATTACGCGAACGCAACGGAACTTTGATCGTGTCAGTCTGAACAGACCTTCGAAGACCTATCGTACCTGTGATGCCAATGCAAACTATTTCCGTAACACAATTCATTAGTTAGTAAACCCGGAGATCCAAACTGTATATGTTACATTCTGAACCCGCTAACAACACCTCACTAATCTTTGCACTTCTGCATTCACTAGATTCCGTGCGCATTGTGCTCCGGACGAGTGTCCGCGTGCCACGCTATTGATGCGTGAACCGATTTTTTGAATTTTGCCGAGATCTTGCTTGAAGTTGATGGGTCTGGGAAAAGGTATAAAGCAGGCATGGCCGTGGATAAATTTTTTTAAGCAGAGCCAAACTTTACAGTATTTAGATAGCTTTTAACATCGGAACATAAACGGTAAATAGTGCGAGGTGTGCTTTAATGCTTGCAAAATCTGTTGCTAAACGTTCTTGTAAGGTAAGCTGCTAGTAAAACTGGCAACCAGGATCCTTTCGGCCCATGACAACAAAAGAAGAACTAAGTTTGTACTTCGTCCAAGAACAAAGTACAACATCATCTCTTACACATCTGGAAAGAACCGTATTCCACGAATTGTTACTTCCTGCTTGTGCGACCACACCAAAGTCCATAAGAGCACTACGGCCGCACTAGGCTTAATCCAAACTGCCACTGAGTCTCCTAACAGCCAGTACCTAGCGATGAACAAATTCTCTGTGATTCTATCACAGAATTGAGTAGGGAAGTGAATCTCAAATCGGCAAGACATACCCCGACTCCGCGATTAAATCGCGGGACAATTAAGCATACATCAGCTATGGTAATAGGCCGCCAACATCAATAACTCACTGTTCCAGCAAGATCGCTGAATAATTACAGGATTTCCGAGCAAATTGAGCTTATGCATTATTCATGTCGACAACCGGGTTCTAAGGATGCCATACAGAACGTTACCTAGTATTCTAAAAACAATTTCACCGGAGTATACTATGTCATTATGCCTGAAAAGGATATGGCTCGTGAGTATCTGACAGATTATTTTTGCTCGTAAATTTCAACTAGAAATCCAGCAGTCTAACTCAGCAAGAAAGAAATAACCCTTCTCCAATCAAACAGCAATGTAGATACACAGGATCCTTGATCTGATAAAAAAAAGGCTGTGTACTGTACGGTTAAAATTATACCGTGTATCGAGGGGTTGGCAACTCTGTGTGGCACTCGTACACCCTCCAGTAGGCTATGGCACTTGTGTGGCACTTGTATAGCACTGTGTGGCCCTTGTATGGCACTGTGTGGCACTTGTGTGGCACTGTGTGGCATTTGTGTGGCACTGTGTGGCACTTGTGTGGCACTGTGTGGCACTCGTACACCCTGACGGTGAGTTGCCAACCCCTCGCCGTGTATGGTACCGCCAAGGAAAACTGTTGACGTCTTCGGATCTCTTATCTGCCAGGGCAGAACCAGTCGCAAAGTTTCTTTGCGAATCCTCGGCGTCACCATAAACGAAAGCTTTCAACGATATTTAGCCTCACGAAGAATCCTAATTTCATATAGATATTTCTCAGTTAGGCTACCTAATAATTTGCCATATCACAACTAAAAATTCCGATTTTTTTGTTAAAATAGGCTAATATTTCAAATCCAGACTCTTACTGGACATATCTTTTCATGAAAATACGGCCCAGGTATATTGTTTTCCAAAAATACTTCTACTTGCTTCGTGAAATCATTAGCGCTTGCCGACTCTAGCTGGGCGTCGCGCAAAAAAACTTGTTTTTTTTCCGCAGAAAACTTGAAACAAATTATCGCCGTGGTTAAATCATGAGAAATCAGAGCAAACAAATGTGCCTCGATGCGAAACCAGAGAACCGGGGTTGGCAATGCCTGTTTGTTTAGGTGTGAAGACGAATCTGGCAACTCTGGCAAATCTCGGCTGTCACTGAACAAGACCAAAGGTTCCGATGGGATCCCAAAAATTGAATATTTGATCCAGACAAATAGGTTTTGTCTTCGCGAGATCCAGTGTTAAGGTCTGGAAGTGCATCCGATAAAACCAGAAAGGCTATTTGGCTACAATATTCACGACTAGAAACGAAGCATTTATTTGGACCATCCAAAAGTTCCCGGTTTCAGCCGGATTCCGAACGAACTATATGTCCGGCAAAAAAATACTTGTGATGTACGGATTCAGCATCTCTTCTTACCCCTAAATCGGACATCTAATCAACTTCAAATAAAACTTTTACTTTTAACAAACTTTCCGGTTTTGACCGGATTCCGGGCGAACTACTTGTCTGGCGAGAAAATGGTTTTCATATTCGTGTTCAGCATGCCTTGTTACCCCTAAATCGTACATCTAATCAACTTCAAATAAAAATTTTACTTTTAACAAACTTTCCGGTTTTGGCCGGATTCCGGGCGAACTACTTGTCTGGCGAGAAAGGGGTTTTCATATTCGGGTTCAGCATGCCTTCTTACCCCTATATCAAACATCTAATCAACTTTAAATGAGACTTCTACTTTTAACAAACTTTCCGGTTTTGGCCGGATTCCGGGCGAACTACCTGTCCGGTGAGAAAATAATTTTCATATTCGGGTTCAGCGTGTCTTCTTACCCCATAATCGACTATCACATTAGCTGTTTAAAAATATTTTGCTTGCCATTAATTTGAACCCCCTCCCCCACCACTAAATGTAAGGCTACAAAGCCCATCTACGAACTCGACCTTACTCTTGACCCAAACAATCCTCACACCAAGTTTCATCAAAATATCTCACTCCCTTCGAGAGTTATCGTGCTTGCAAACAGACGGACGGACAGACGGACGGACGGACGGACAGACAGATGGACGGACGGACAGACAGATGGACGGACGGACAGAAAGATGTACGGACGGACAGACAGACGGACGGACGGACAGACGGACAACTTTTGCGATGTCATAGGTATCCGTCACTAACGTTTTGGGATCCCAAAAAATGGAACAAAGTGATTCATGAGGATTTTATAAAGAGGGGGTTTCAGAAGTTAGTAGACAGTGTACGACGTCACTGGGGGTGTGAAAACACTGGGACCTGGGCATTTTTTTCAATTCAATACTAAAGTTTTGACACCACATTGCTACCCAAGATACACGTAATATCAAGAGCAAAAAGACCGACAATACACTTAAGATAGGAGAACAAAGAATGTTTCGGGTATTTACGTTATTCGACCGTATTAGATAGGGGTTCGAGTTCCACGTCCATACTCAGTCCCACGCCATTTACACTTAACTCCTAGATATACTTCTTTCCTCCTGTCACCAGAACGAAACATAGCCTACTATACCCTGCTCAGGGTTGTATTCAGGAATTTATTTTTCAAAAACTATCCTTTTTGGGATCCCAAAACGTAAATGAGGGATACCTATGACATCGCAAAAGTTGTCTGTCTGTCCGTCCGTCCGTCTGTAAGCACAATAACTCTCGAAAGGAATGAGATATTTTCATGAAACTTGGTGTGAGGATTCTTTGGGTCAAGAGTAAGGTCGAGTTCGTAGATGGGCTTTGTAGTCCTATATTTAGGGGTGGGGGAGGGGGTTTAAAATAAGGGCAAACAAAATATTTTGAACAGCTAATGTGATAGTCGATTATGGGTTGAATACATGCTGAACACGATGGTGAAAACCATTTTCTCGCCGGACAAGTAGTTCGCCCGGAATCCGCCCAAAACCGGAAAGTTTGTTAAAAGTAAAAGTCTTATTTGAAGTTGATTAGATGTTCGATTTAGGGGTAATAAGACATGCTGAACACGATAGTGAAAACCATTTGCTCGCCGGACAAGTAGTTCGCCCGGAATCCGGCCCAAACCGGAAAGTTTGTTAAAAGTAAAAGTTTTATCTGAAGTTGACTAGATCTTTAACTTAAGGGTAAGAAGACATGCTGAACACGATGGTGAAAACCATTTTCTCGCCGGACAAGTAGTTCGCCCGGAATCCGGCCGAACCCGGAAAATTAGTTAAAAGCAAAAGTTTTATTTGAAGTTGATTACGACAGAATTAAGGGTAAGAAGAGACGCTGAATCTGTATATGACAATCACTGTTTGAAAAATCCGGTTGAAACCGGATTTTTTTATTTAAGTTAACCCTTTCGAACCCGAATTATTTTCCTTCGAGCTAAAATTTTTTTTCGAATTGATTTTGAGTGTTAAGGGGTTCAATATGAACTGGTGTAAGTTTCATTCACTTAGGTCAACGGATTCTTAGAAATCTAGGGGTCTGTCAATTGACGTGGCCGGGCGTGAAGAGTAAAAACCAGAGCTCTGGCAAATGACGGACTGAGGGTGTTGAGGTCACAGCTTTAGTCATAGTACCATGACACGAAACAAAGGAAATTTATGCAAAATGGAAGTTTACTGACAAAGGTACTTTTATTGGGGCAAAGGACACCATCCCACTTTGAACACTTGATGTTTGACCCCTTTTTGGTCGTTTTGAACCGTTCTTGGACCTGAAGATTGCATCCCGGCTGTCAGTGTGGATCTGGAGGCGATTCGGCTTATTATATCTTATGTTTTCGTTCCCCAAAGTTTGCATTGCTGTTGTTGTTGACGTAGCGGGTAAGGAGATCCCATCCTGTCGTAACTAATGGCATCATTTGTGCATGAACGACCACGCCGCCGTCATGCAGTACCTTCATATTCACTGTGGGCAACTTGAAACGAAAGGCGGGCTTCTAGGAACGGTCTCGATGCTCTAAACGTCGCCCCGAATTATCAACATGATATATAATCACGTCAATGGCGTGAAAGAAGGTCTTACGTTTCTACTTTCTGGTTTTCGTTTCGACCCAGCACGAAGCGGTAAGGTAATCGAATTGTCCGCACCCCCATGTTACGCTTGTAGTCTCCAGCGACATCAGGACGTAGACCTTCGACGTACATTTGTGTCTCACTGCTCCAGCGTCTTACAACTTCTCCATGGCCCAACATTGTTTGAAGCCAGAGTGAATATGCTGTTGTCGTAACAGCGAACCAAGCCAATTCCTTCGTCCGACTCGCTCATCTCGGTCCCGCATGCACCACTCCATTTCTGCTTTATCTCGTTTTCTTCTAACAGCTTTGCTTTACCGATCCTTTCTTTTCGTATCATACTATCTGGATGAAGACAGTCTGTTTGATGAGTTAGGGGAGTGGCAGGGTGGGGAAACAAAATATAGTAGGCTAGTAACATGCTTCTGTATTTGTTTGACAAGCCTGGGGACGATAGCATCTCCAAGTCCACTCGAGCTTCGTTACAAGCTTTACCGATGCGGGTTGTTTTTCCATGGTGAACCTCAAAAGTCATACGTAATTCCAGACGCCTCAAGGGGGACAAGTTTCTACTAGCCCCAAGGGCGAGAGTTTTATCGAATAGGCAGATGTTATTCCATCTTTGTCTGCCTTTTGAACGATACCATCTGCTCGTCAACGCTTACATTCAGCTCTTTCTCCAGCTTCACGAGTTTTGATATTTCGAGTTAGCTTCGTAGTTCAGTTCCTGCTGCAACTCTCGTTCCACATGCTCTAAAATTTATTAGCCCAACCGAAATGCTTTCCCAATCCGGTTCGCAACCTTCCTCTGGGATCTAGTAGGTCGTTAAGTACGGAGTCGTCACCGAAACTGAGAAAAAACGTCAGTCGCCTCTTCTGCTCTAAGCTTCTTGCAACCAGTATTTGCACGTTGGGGCCTTCTCGGATTCGAGGACCCCACTTTTGGTTGATCAGTATCCATCAGAACAAAGCCTAGCTTTTCCAGTTGGAAGATATGGTCAATTAGTAAGTATACCCATCCACCCGTTTCTCAAAAGTAAGAACATAAGATATAAGTACCAGTGTCAGTAGTCTTCATAGAAGCCACACTCTGTCATTTGACGAGAACCCCAATTTTACCTGTCTGTCCTGGGTCTGTCATTTGCCATGGTCCATGTTTGAAAAATTCCTACGGTGGACCTATAGGAGATAACAGTCTCGCTATAGTCTTGGCGTGTATTCCTAAGATCTGTCATTAAGAATAAGCAGAAACAGAAAATTAAACCTCTGTACTTTTCCTGTATTTCTAATTAGAAATAACCCCACTTTTTGTCCCACCGAGGTCCATTTCTTGCAAGTTCTGCCTACCCTTGAAGTTGTTCTCCTAAATGAATGAACGATACGTCGATCGAACCGTAAAGATCTCTAGTTTGAAAATCAGGTCCCATATTTGGAGTTTGCAATGCCAGATGGCAGCTCAGTAACGAAAAAGAGTGGACTGGCAAATAACGGCGATAGGGTCGAAAGGGTTGAAGTTTTATTTGAAGTTGATCAGATATTCTTTATAGCGATAAGGAGATACGCTGAATTCGTTTCTGAACTTTCTTTTTTTTGCTGGGCAAGTAGTTCGCTCGGAATTCGGCCGAAACCGGAAATTTGGCTTAAGTAAAGCAGGAAGTTTCGATCAGTATCGTCAAAATAGATATGGCTTATATAGGTATATCTGAACTTGGTTTTCGCAGATGATTAGCCTAGCGAAGACTGGATCTGGCGAAGACAAGACCTAGTTGTCTGGATCAAAGATTGAATTTTTGGGATCCCATCGAAACCTTTGATCTTGTTTTACTTTGCAGTATGAGTGGTTCAGTTTAAGTTCCATCTATAATGTTCTACACAGCCAGTACGACATTTCTGCCAGGAAAGCACAAAAAGGTGAGCATGGCTAGGATTTGTAGCACTGCAGACCGGGCAGGTTGACAGCACAAAAACAATGGCACTGGGTAAAACTACGCAGGCAACACCAGCAATGATGAAGAAAGTATGGCACAGACTAAGATAAATACCTTTCGTTTGAGTCTGTCGGGGATCGATCAACTCGTGGATTATCTAGGGTTGTTTATGTTTGCCTAGTGTTCACTGATTGATCAGTCACTCGAAAGCCTAGGCTTAGCCCAAATGCAGGCAAGCCTACAAACATGCAACGCAAATCCTTACTTTTTCGTTGCTGAACCAAACTTCGGTGTGGACAACCGAGCCTCGCTCACGCATTCCTAACTAAGAAATAACTGAATCCACTGACAGTCGCGGTTCAGCAAAGATCACGGGTACACTCGTCACAGCGAGTACCATATTCTGAAACTTCTAGAAACCAAGCCACAGGGATTTTTGAGGCTGGCGCAGTCAAAGCATTTGTTCGTTTCCTGCTGGAACCGTGGGCTCGAAAGTCTCTAAATCAATAGAAAAGCAGAGGAGGAAAGTCGAGAGACTTGCGGCGTTTAGCCTCACTGACCACGGAACAGGAGAGTCCCTCAGGAAACAGGTGGGAACCTTTTCTTCTAAGGCCTACCGACATTTTCGTAAGAAAAGTAAGGATATAAAGACATGCTCTGACCTCGCAATGTCGCTTAATTTTGATATACCGAACGTGTCCGAAAGCTCCGAAACGAACGAGAATGCTGAATTAATTCAGGATTTTATGCAGCATTTCGCTTTCGGACTCAAATTTTCTCTCAATTAATGCAGCATTAACTCAGCATGAAATTCATCGAAAAATTCAGCAAAGATGCTAAATTTTACGCTGAATTTTCAAGAAGAAACTGTGGAGCAGGCGATTAAGGCTAAATTTCGGTGTTCTAGAAGTGTCAGAGAAGAAATAAAGGTAACAGCTTTCGGACAAAAAAATAAATCAAATGCAGCATTTACAGCACTAAAAAGCTTTCGGACACGTTCACCCTCTTCAAACCAGGTCTCAGTTAGCAATAAGCTTCATAGAAAGTATGGAAGGGTGTGCTCCAAGGCTTTATCAATAGTTCATTTCAACTTCAACCGTATTTACTATAGAAACCTTTCCAATCCTTTAATAATAACTGCAGCAGAGGCATCATTTCAGGGAAACTAGGGGTTGGCAAAGACCTTTCCAGGCCACCTTAGCATTTTCATATGCGAGTCTTACACAGGTACACAGGCAGAATCACAGAAGTAATATAACAGCTCGGCATGGAAGGGGGGGGGGGAACCGCAAAATATACTACTGTCTCATAACCAGCATGGCTGGAGAATTAAACCGTTTAGAAACAAGAAACGTAGGCTATATAAGGCACCACCACCACACCCAGAAAACTATAGCATTTAAATTTCAAGTAACAGGAACACCGACTTGCGAAAGGAATTCGCTGGAGAGCGAAGCCGAATCATTGGTTTCCAACGATTGTGTAGCGACAAAATGGCAATGAACGACGGAAGCGATTTTTTCTGAATCTGCCTGGTTTGTAACAAAACTTGGGCTACTGCTCCCCCCTAAAATCTTAGGTTATAATGTGGCCTGAACACCGAAATTCCGAGCCAAAATCTAAAAAAAAAAATACACACTCTTCAACTGAACAGAGCGTAGGCTACCATAAAAGGCGCCGGAAGCTAAAATTTTGGAATTCTGTAAGACCAGAGCGCCCTTTTCGATCACAAATGAAAGTAACGGCCACCTATCAAAAATCAGTCATCTGCGTTTGTTCACAGGGTGAGACAGATGTCAGTGCTTCAACCCTACCCTTTCGCAAAAATGTGGCCACCTAAACAAAATTGAAACAGAGTAGCATTTGCTGCAATCAAAGTAAAACACACGTTTAAAACTTTTCTTACCGTTTTACACAATAAAAAAGCTGGGGTTATCAAGTCACAAGTGGAACACGCACTGACTGTTTTCCGACCCTCTCACCTTCCTGCGCTATTAGTTCGAGCTCCTTCCGGGCGGTGCCCCCAACTGAATTTCCAAGGGGGCCCTCTGACACCCAGGAAATATCATCCAGCAATATTTGACGCAATGTTACAAAACTGATAATAATGCTCTATGTTTACAGTTCAGGACACAACTGACTTGGGTTCAAATGGGAAATGAAGAAATTTTTATCTTCGAACAATGGGTCATTATCTCGGATTAAAAAAGGTTAAATTTACTGTGAGTGATCTTGTGACTATTGATATGACGCAAACGGATTACAATTGTGATGAGTCACTGAATCTTTCTGGTTATTATTCTGCTTTTCCTGGGTAGCTCTGTCCCCCCACCACCAAATGATGCCTCTGCTAACATGGCACTCAGATTCGTATGGCACATATGGTGGTGAAACAATCAATTCAAGCCTAAAAGAGAGCATGTCAAGTGGGCCTAGGCTACTTGCATAATTTTGAATCATATATAACAAAAAAATAATACCGTTTTCAGTCCATCTGACTCTGCCTAGCAAGGACATACGTCATTAAATATGAATGAAATATAGCCTAGGACACTGAGGTTAGAGCCAGAGGCATTATTAGCCCCCCCCCACCAGTAGTGACGCCCCTGGTGAGAGCACAGTCAGTCACACCAGGTATCTTCCGCATTTAATTTAGTACTGAAGTGCCCACACATGAATCCTAGAAAAACTACTTTTTGGGTAATTAGGTTACAAATTTATGAAAAATTTAATCCACAATGTTTTTATTTTAAACTCAGGACAGGTAATCAGAAATTATAACAACATAGGTTGTCTGTTCATGTCCAAGCCCGATGAAAAATTCTTTGACTGGGTAGTAGTATGGTAGTTGTACGAAAAAGTTGCATGGAATTATGTGTAGTAGCATGGAATAGTTTGATTAGCGATATGTAGTAGTATGGAATACTTTGATAAACATGCCTCCGACTGGGTTAATCTTATGTAGTAGTATCAAATAGCATCCAGTTTGCTAGTAGTAGCATGTAGTAGCAACGTTGCTACTACATGCTACTTTTTCGTACTACTCCATACTACTGATTCTCGGAAATTTTTCATCGGGAGTCAAATAGAGTGGTCCAATTAGTGTGGCTGACTGCAAAACTGTGTGAAGGCTGAGACAACATATTCCCCCACGAGCAGGGTAGGCAGAGACCTTGAAAACAAACTACAGGCTTCCAGTGTCCACTTTCAGATCACAGGCACTGGCAACAACACCAGGCTGCACAGCCTTGTCGCTAGAAATTGTGATTTCAGGTAAGTTAATCAAGTGAGATGCTAAAACCAGGCTAAAACTCAAGATTTTAACCCACTGATGACAGAGCATAGTACAGGATGTACTACCTTGCTATTTGCACCACCCTTAGTAAACTCGTGTAAATGAAGACTAAATCAAAAGGATCACATGTGGAACATCAAAATACATCCATCATGACCACATTAATTTATATCAAACATCATCAACTTATTTCAATTTCTTCTTTGATGAATTGCCAGGGACAAAACAAGTGGAAAAGGCGTAAATATCTGGGACAAAAAAATGCTGGTTCAAATAGTCATACTCAAGCAAGTTTGGTTAACCTGGTAGCTCAAACAAATCAGCAAAAGGCACAAACAAAATTCAAAATGCAAGCTGGCACAAAAACAACTAGGCTATGGTCAGCAGAAGAAAGGCATCTGACGGCGCTGCAGCTTCATTCAATGAAAACAACAGAAACAAAAATTATGTTGTTTGTAGCGAATAGTTACCATACAGCTTTTAATCAAGGCCCAATTTCACATATTTGGTGAGTGCAGAGGCTGGAAAGAAACAGTGGGAATTGCATACATTTATTTTATTCATGGTGATAGTGCAAACAGCAAGGTGTCCTGTATAGTACGCTAAGCTAATAAATAAAAGTCACATTCTCAAAGGATTTGGAGTCCTTCACCTGTTCACCTTATGGCTGCAATTATAATATATGCTCCATTTCCCAAATCCAAACGGAAAAAGCCTGAGCGGAGGGTTAAGGCGTTAAGCCATGGATGTTTAACTTTAGCCCTTTAGGGAAGCACTAGAAACTTGCAAAAAACTAACCAACCAACTGCACATTCAACAACCATTTCAAAAGACAAACGAAAGACCAAGAGTGGGCAAGAGTTTTGCCTGGTCTTGGCAAGACCGGGCAAAGCAAAATGCCAAAAGGGAGCAACAGGATGAGAAAACCCTTATCTTAATCATCCATTACAGTCAACAACTAACGCAAGAGACAAGACCGGTCAAGAGTGGACAACAGGATGGAAAACCCTTGGGCCTTATTAGGTATCTCATCAATCTCACTCCACCGTCCAAGCGACCAAGTCCAAGCTGTGTGATTTTTAACAGGTTTAAGGTGAAGTTCTATGAAACATTGACCATTGTAGTAAACAATTGACAAGTAAACACAAAATTTGTAGCTCTACTGGCACTTACCCAGTAACTCTTCTTTAGGCTTCAGTGCTTCACCAGCTATTCAAAAGATGAATATCCAAACAAATTCTGAAAGCTGTTTGAAACTCAAACTACTCAAAGTCCAACTACTCTACTCTTTTCTATCTGTTCAAGCCAATGCCGACGATTTTGATAGAGAGCGCGCCACAAAAGCATGAGAAGCTGCTATAAGAAAAAGAGTTGTGAATGCATTTACGCCATCTAGCGGTCCATTCTACTGCCAAAATGACTGCGAGGACTAAATTTCGCCCAGATAGAAAAACTCTTGGGTCACAACAGGAAAAAAAGCAAGGGTAGGTAGCCTAGGCCTCGAGACTGTTTGCTAGAACCAGGTTAGGCCAGGGACCAGGGTTAGGCCTAAGCAAACAATGTAGCCCGTTTGGACTCTTTCAAGCCAGGAAGATATATGCTTATGTGAATGTCTGCTAACATTGAAGAGTTGCCAAATTAAAAAGTAAAAGTAAAACCAATTCAATTGCCAATACCAGGCAACCGACCGTAGGCGTTCGGAGATGTCATAAGAAACAGACTCAAGAAGACAGCAACAGCTGTCTTCTGAAACCAATACCAGGCAACTTTTAATGCAAAATACTTGCCAGTTTAATTCACATTCACTTCAGCTATTATTTTTTTAATTTAAATGTTGTTACTTACGTCTTAGAGCTATGAAATTATTATTTCTATCTCGTTATAATTGCATTGTTTGTCTTCAGCGTAAATGAAGGCTCTTTTCCCAGTCTTGTCCTAATTTGGATCGGAAATTGTTGAGGGTCAGTTATATAAGGGAATTTCCTACTTGGGTATTTTTCATCATTTTAGTTATAATTGCATTGTTTGTTTTAGCTTAAATGACAGCTCTTTTCCGAGTCTTGTCCTAATTTGAACTGGAAATTGTTGGTGGCCAGTTATAAGGGAATTTGCTACTTGGGTATTTTTCATCTTTTTAGTTGTACAGGAGAGGTACCCAACCTCAGACAAGATTTCAAATTTCCAGAGACTTTTTTTAGTGAGATATATCTGGCTTAAAAAGGAACCAAAAAACATGACAAAAATACTAGAGTGAAGCTAATAGAATGGTTTACATGTTGGGGATATAAATTTTACTTCAATATTTCCAGTTAAATTTAATTTTCTTTTCAAACAGTTTCACCCATTTTTACATGAGGTCAGATTGCTTGCTGAAAAAGATAGAGGTAATAAGGCTAATAACCAGAAAATCCCTTTTTAAACCAGGTTCAAAACAAAGAGAAGACAAATAATTGTAATATTTTGGGACATAAACTGTTGAAAAAAAATTCAGATTTTGCTTCTTGACTGTCAGGGTAGCACTGAACTTTCATTTTAACATTTTCGCGGCAAAATCCGAGGTTGCGTAAAAACGAGGTCAGGTACCCCTCCTGTAATTGCATTGTTTGTCTCCAGTGTAAATGAAGGCTCTTTTCCCAGTCTTGTCCTAATTTGGATTGGAAATTGTTGGTGGCCAGTTGTAAGGGAATTTCCTACTTGGGTATTTTTTATCTTTTTAGGTTTAAGTTAGGCTAGTTAGTCTTGGCTGAAGAACATTGCCAGAAGTGCAAGCAAATTTCATAAATTTCACTTGTTGTTTGCTTACAATAGTGGTGTTTTTGATCGCCGATGAAATTTCCCCAGTAGACAAGGAAGTTTGCCGATTCATGCTTATTTACTGTTTTCGATAGCCGTTGGAGTTGGAAGCAACGTCCATTGCATATCGACGAGTCCTAGGCCCATAGACGTTAGCCTTTGAACACAAAAACAGAAATTAGAAGAAACAGCTACGGCTATCGGCTTCCGGCGAACATCAAAAAACACCAAAAAGTCAAGCGGGTAGCCTATGTGATCGCCGAACTAATCGGCGCTCAGAAACGCCACTAATGTTATAGGGAGAATTAGATGATTAAATTTGTAACACTTGCCACCAAGTACACATCATTGTAAAATTCATTGTTTCCATTTACCTGTTTTGAAGGCAAAAAAAAACCAGTTGGCCAAAAATTTAGAATTTTTAAAGAAGCAGACTTCTGCTGAACTAGGAAATTATCCTAGACTAGCTTAGAAAATCTCCATTTCGTTGTAATTGCATTTTTTGTATCTAGATTGAATGTGGGTTCTGTATTCAGTCCTTGTCCTGATTTGGACTGGAAATTGTTGGTTAGCCAATTTCTAGGGAATTGCCTAGGCCTACTTGGAGAAAATTGTTTTGTAACTACATTTAATCTGAGGCGAGAGGTAGGGTACTTTTAACTTTTGTTTGTGGTAAGTAGTTTGAAGACATGTAGCATGTCCGCTCTCTCTCTCATCTTTATGTCAGATCAGTTCAGAGCTGCTTAGTGGGTTTCCCTTGTCACTTTAAAGCAAATGGCCAGTTTCAAGCTTATTCCTAGATCTCACAAGTGATTTGTACAGTTACTGTTGTCTGTTACAATTACTGTTGTCTATCAACCAAGCTTTTTAGCACTTAAATTTATTTGAATTTCAGCCAGGATAGTCTTCAGTGCTACTATCCTGATGGATTCAGACGAATTTGATGAATTCGATCTGCATGAGATAGAGGCTGCTCTCTATGCGAAGATCCACCATGAAGTCTACAATGAAGAAGAACAGAAAAAGGAAGAACTACATTCAGCAAACATATCAGCAAAATCTGTAAATGACAAAACTGCAGCACTTGCTGAATTCTTGAAACCGATTGAGCCTGTAAATGCTGATATTAGCATTGATGTGGAAGCAGACTCAAAGTATTCAGTTGGGAAATGCAGCAAGAAAAAGCCTAGAATTGTAGATGTTTCTGATTATTCTGATGAAGAGGTAGTTGTGGTAGAAACCATACCGGGCGATGTCACTGTGATCTCAGGTGCCGATAGTGACATAGAATGCATATCAGAGCCAACCAACATAGATCATGTTGTGAAGTTTGTGAAGGAATCTTTAAAAGAACCTAAGATTCCAAAAGTGAACACTGAAACCAAGAAGGCAGTTGTTTCTTCAGTTTATAAAAAGCTTGAAGATGACCCTTTGACACCAGGGCAGCTGAAATACCTTAACGTTCACTACAGATGTGATGGGGATGGAAATGAAGTTGCCGTTCCAAAAAATAAAAGAACGAGGTTCACATCTTCTGGTTCAGAAGAACAAGTTTTTTCTGAGAGAGAAATAAAGAGTTTGAAAGCAAATTTGAGTTTCAACTTCATAGACAACAACAGAAACCATACAGGGAGCCATCGGGAAGTACTGGCAAAGATAGAAGACATAGTACGACAGTCAACAGTTCCAGGGATATCATACTCAGCTAGAGTGCCTAGGGTGTGGTCTGCGAAAATGGAAGCTTTTTATGATGGCCAAGAAGATATTCCTGATTTTGAGAAAATGTGCAAGGACTTACCAGGAGGTAAATAGCAATGTTTCTAAGTTTATCTCTAAAAGATTAGTTTGGATAGAATCTGGGGGTTGGGGGTCGGAAATTTAAGAACAGGCACAATTTGAAACAAAAAAGGTGGAATGTTTTAGCTAGAATCAAATATTTAGGAAAGAACAAGTTCGTGATAAAACACGTCGTTGTATTTAGGCTATGTTAATTTGATCATCCTTAGTAGGGTAGACGAGGACACATCACATTGTCTCATTCCTTAAAACTATAGCTGATGGCGAACCATCGCTCTGGTACACAGTTCATGAGACCACCACTCCTCGTCATTGTGTTTTTGATGGTTTAGAATTTGTCCAGTCTTCATGTGAGTCGAAGGAACTTGTGCAGCGCCTTGAGACGATTCTTTTCGAGAACAGTGTGAAGGTCGACATTCAAGGAGTAGAATGGAATGAATAATTGTTGTCTTTTCCTGGGTAATCCTGCAAACATTCGCATGCAAACCGGTTAAGGAAAGCGTAGCGCAGGTGCAGATCTCCTGATACTCCGCCCTCAGCCGGGAGTACAATGCGTGGTTGGGGGCAAATCATCCGACGCTTCCCGTGCTTTTCCCTAGGTTTCTCTAGGTACCCATGTAAAGCTGGGTGGACTTCCGGCTTGTCTTACCTTACCTTAAATTACCTTAAATCGCATTGTCCAGCGACAAAGTTGCCTATGCTACGGGGAAAAGCTACTAACCCTCGCCCTGAACCAAACGGTCGGCACCACCGAGACTCGAACCAGCGACCCTTCGCTTGTGAGTTCGGCGCGTTAACCTATTCGGCCACGGACGGACAAACTGAACAAGATCTATATGTGTCTCCTGCAGGAAGAGAGTACAGTAGAATTTAATTTAAAACTTGGGTAAAATCAGTTCACTTTATTTTTCCAGAAATTTGTTGAGAAAAATGGCATCGGAAATGTCAGTACATATACGCTGACATGCAAGTACGGTGCCACATAGTCTTAGTTTTCAGAGTATTCTATAAAATTTGAATACGGTTTTGGTTCCACGAAAACTTAATAGGAATAAAATAATACTAACACATATGTTATACACCCTACAATTTACTCGCGTTAGGCCTACAGTTTTAATTGAGTCAGGTACAATTCAGCTCAGTATATTTTAGATATTCCTTCAGCCCAAACTGACGGCGAATCATATTTGATGGTACAGAACGGATAACGTCTGACGTATCTCTTCTGGACCGTCAAATATCAGTATATTTTATTGTTCCCGGGAATTAGTGCGATGGCCGCTCAAGAAAATGTGAACGGATTCTAAGTCTACTTGTTCATGGATATGAAACACAAAAGTGTGGAGACTCAGTTTTTCCAGTATTTGAAGGGAGTTTAAGTCTACCGGTCTCTTGAGTGTAGTTTTTTGTAACGAATGATACAACTACTTATAAAATGCAAAATATAAAATATGATACCGAAGAGTGTACCCTGTTGAAAATGTGTATCCTGTTTCAGGTGGTAAGTTGTGGGCAGTTGACAGTGTGGACAAGTACGGAAGCAGAGGAAGGGGTCGATACTTTACCAACCATAAAGGTCGCTGTAACAACTGCAACCAGATGGGTCACTTTGCTAGGGAGTGTCCAGACCCCCTAAAGCCTATAGTTTGCAGCATGTGTGGCGAACAAGGTCACCAGCACTTCCGATGTCGCTTTGCGATGTGTCTCCAGGTGAGTTGCCGGCTGTAGTCGATGGTTTATATACCTTTCTTCTTGAGTTTGGCTACCGATATCTTCTATGGTGTTGATTATGAAAATGGAATCTATATGTCAGTGGGAAAGCGTTGTCTCTTTTGCGCTTGTGGACTCTGTCCAGAATCCCGCTCTTCGAAGGGGAGGTTGTCTTTGAAAACTGTGTGCGTTGTGGCTAAAAAGTAAGAAAAAAACTCGAAGAAAACAGTACCAAATATACCAAGTCGTCTGAAAAAAAAATAAGCAACACGTTGTAGATACAGACGAAACAGTGGTGGCGGTTGGGGATTTCTGAAAATTACAATGCCGCAAGGGAGCTAGCAATAATTAAAAAAGAGAAGCTAAGCCAGTTCGAAATACGAGATAGATCCTTTGCCTCTCATGCCCCTATATTGTGAAACAGTTATGAGCGGACTTTGAAGCTTGCGCTGATTGACTAGCACACTTGGCTTTGCAAAAAAACACACGGAAAGGATTCCATAGGGGAGCTAAGATAATAAAAAAAAGTTATATTGCTTCTCATGCCCTTACTTGTGAAAGAGCTATCAACGGGTTTTCGTCGAAGTTTGCGTTGCGTGCTTGGCAAACTCGTTTCGGCTGAAAAAGTTGTAGGTACAAAACGAAACAATGGCGAAAGGTGGGGATTTCAGAAGAGTAGGCTACAATTCCATAAGCGAGATGGGGACAATGAAAAAGTGGTAAAAGTCAAGCAAGTCCGAAATACAATATAAATCTGTTACCTGTTGCTTCTCATGCCCTAAGCTTTCGTCGAACTTTGTACTGCTTGACTGTCAAGTTCGATTCGGCCGAAAAGCGCTAAAAAGTTGCTGGTTGCACAACGAAACAATGACAAAGGCCAGAATTTCTGAAAGTTATAATTCCATTGGGTTTATGGGAGCTAGGCGCAACATCAAAGGCAGAATGAGTAGGAGGATAACAGGTACGAGAGGGAACATTCGATGAGATCAGTCCAAATCTCATAACAAGGGGACCGCATGCTCGCACGTTACATTGAGAACAATTCCACAAAATAATCGGGTATATTACAAGTCATAATAACCTAAAAACCTTGTTTCTATGGAATGGCGTTGCCAGAAAGGCATAGTAACTAATATTTGGTAGAGACATCTAGCGCCTTATTAATTACAACAGAAACATTACGTAGAAGTAAACCCCTTTTTCAGCTAATACTTACCATCCAGGGAGATACCCCTTGTTCGGTTCAGAGCGGCCTGTCAAACTATTGATTGTCCCTAGAACGGTTTATAAGTGTAAACGCATCCGGCGCCTCGCTGGCCGTTCGGTTCTATATATAGAGCAGCCAATCAAAAATAGTCTAACAGGCCGCTTTGAAGCGAACAAAGGATATCTCCCTGGATGGTAAGAATAAGGTGCCTTTTTTATACTTTTGCTATCTGGTAAATAGTTAGTTAAAATCTCGAATTCTTTTTATCTTCAAAACAGCTCAGTGGCAGCAATATGCCGACATCTGTTTTTCTTGTTTAATACAAGCATGTATAAAAAAAATAAACATAATAATGTTCAGACAAGTAATAGCCTATAAATCCAGAGAAGTGTTCCTTATCAAAATGTTGTTATCAATTATGTAATCAAAATGCAAGAACCTGCGTTCTTAGCGCGCGTGCAAGGGTACAGTTGGCTGGAATTTCGGGACAGAATACTTGTGTTTTTTCCACGAATTTCAAACCTAATGCCCCAGGCGGTTTGGGTTGTGGTTGGTTATTGTATGGCCCAGGACTTGTACACCTAGGCGTGGCGATCCGCGCTGCTCAGATTCAGCAGTTTTAAGTTTCTTCTTAATTTCTTGCTGATTTTGTGTCCCGTTTCAGTGTGGCGGGAAGACTCGAGAATTCCAGGAATTGTGCTCCAGCTGTCGATACGAGTTCAAGCACAAGTGCAAGATTTGTAAGCTCTCTGGACATATGGCGGCTAGGTGTCCTGACGTCTGGAGGCGCTATCACTTATCGGTAAGCTCAGTGGTCGGTATCTGGTCCCTCGGGATTGCTCTTTTTTCCGCGCGTACAGTAGAAGTATTTATCCGTTGACACAAGCGGATGACTGTCTTAAATGGTTTTCCAACGTTGGGTAACTGCGGAGGAGTCTTTGGCTCTCCGTGTTAGAAGATTTTCAATTATAAAATATTCAGATTTCCTAGGTAAATCGGTGGTAATTTTCTGAGGGATTAGATTTAAGGGAGAGGATTGCTATCCAGCAAACCTTTAAAGTTTGATTTAAAAGCCAAGTTGCCTAAAAGCCTATGTCTTTCTTTTTATAGGGAACTAGCAGCCTAGCAGGTTTGTTGACAGGCAATTTGCTGTTGCTGTTGACCTAAATATTTGAAATTGGATATAGCTACTAGAAGTTTTTGTAACCTTCAATGCCTATAAAAATAAAATAAAAATAAAAATGTCCTTCCAGAATACTGATGTAATGGACTAACGTGTTTTCATCGGGAGAATCTGTAAACGCGACGAATGACAGTCTTAATCTATGTGTCAGTTTGAGATAAATTGAAATGTTGGACCTTATGCTGATGAAGCATACCGAGAAATCTAAATTGTGCGTTGCAGAGAACAGTGACTTCTTGACGTAGGGTACATTTCTCCTCATTGCCGCATGCAGGCTTGTGCATAGACGGTTATGACGGAGAAGGTCAAACCCTTGAAAAAATTAGCGTGTTCCACCCTCTTTACAATAGTAACTATTATTTACTGTTTTCGATCCAACCTCGTGAAGAGTTCTGACTCTTTCAGATTTCTCGAAATACTAACTGTTTGCTTACCATCCTCGGGAGAGCGTAGTAAGCTAGGTAACTACGATCACTGACGCGACTGGCGTGATTAGCGCATAGCGCGATATTTTGCCGAAAGTAGAAAAAATTGTTTCAGCCTCGCCAAGAAGCTATGAATGTAGTCACTACGGTAGGGTGGAACACGACTCGTCTGTAGTAAGCTGAACATGAAGTGGGTCCATGACGAGCGCGTCTCGAAAACTGGCGCGCTCGCGAATAGGCGAAAGGGAATATCATTCCCATTGGGAGCCTGGCTGGGGAATCGTTTGAGCTCTCGGAGTTTGTCCTGGCAACGCAAATAAATCTTTGGAAGTTTGCGGAGACATCTTCCCGTGCAGACCCGATCGGGCGCTTTGGAAGAAAATTAGCCCGTTCTGGAAAAAACAACGGCAGTGATCTGAGAGAGAAAGAGAGTTTTATTCGTAAAAGGTAACTTTCACAGCGCATGGGCCGAATTTGACATTTACGTCAAACACTATCACACTAAAATGTATATATATAAATCCATCAGTGCAACAATAATCATGACACAGTTCATGAAATACGGTATTGGCCTCTGCAGAAACTTGTATAAAATCATCTCCCCTTCTTCAAAGAACAATAATTGTATCCATTTTATCGTTAGAACTTCTTGGCAGTCATGTAAGTTAATTATGATGCAAGTTGTTCTGTCGTCTATTTTTTTTTATACTCCTCTTGCATAAACGAGAGAAATAAAGAAGAATATAAGTTGCGTTTTCGCGGATACCGTGGTATCTGATATACGGTCCACTGCAAAAACGACTATTGCCGAAATTGAACTTTTCGGATAATCCCCAAAGAAAAACTGATATCCAGTTACATCACTAAGTGCTGAACTTCTTTCTCACCAAGTTTGATGAAAGTGAGATGACTTTTCAGATACCACGACCACGTACCACGGTCGAACCGTGATATCTGAATATCAGTTACCACGGTAATTGGCCAGATACCACGACAACTGCACAAACGCCTTTTGACCATAGTATCAGATACCACGATAACTGCAAAAACGACTTTAGACCTTATATCAGATACCATGGTATCTGCAAAAACACTACTATAGTAATGTTGATTTCTTGCGTTAAATTGCTGTTTTCCTTTAAGGTTACCGCGGAGGGAGCTGATAAACCAGAGGAGCCTCAGAAGCCGCTGATGGTTAAACATAGTGGATGCTGCAACTGCGCATCACGCCACCACCTTGTGTCTTCCTGTCCAGGAAAGAGAGAGAACCTTTTACCAGTCCACACTCCACACATCATATACAGTTACTCTGACCCCATCGAACATTTCAACCCCAGCCTTCAGAGATTTGCTCAAATCCACCCGGACGCCTTGGAACCCGGATATGCCGTTGATAAGGGCTCCGCTTGTGTCCATTTTACGATGAAAAAATGCGGTGGGAAGACTTTGCAGGATTACATCATTGAAGAAGTAAAAGAAATCTGGCCGAAAGTGAAGCTCGCCCCATGTCCGAAAGCCAGGGTGGGTGGGAAGGGCCTTAAAGATGTTTTGCATATCTTTGGAAGCTCAGAATTCGAACAGAGGGAAGTGAAGGACTACTTGAGCAACGCGTTCGAATTCATGAAGTCTCGCAAGTATCTTGAAGGCAGGATGGCTATGTTAAACTCTGCCAAGAATCACTTGAAAAAGCGTCGATCCGAGTTGATGATTTCACCTGGCATCTGCAGGCAAAGTGGTTTCTGGACGAAGATGGTGTCACAGCTCGCCGAAAAGAGAAAACGGTCATCAGATGGGTCAAAAAAGGCTGCCAAGAAATCCCGAAAGAACTCGGATGTCAAACCGGCGAAGAAAAGGAAGTCACGTTTGGAAAAGCAAGACAAACTGGAGAATAAAAAGACGTCACGTTTGGTTAGGAAAGCAAAGAGAACAATTAGACGCAATGGGCTAGACATTGACTTATAAACTTCAACGCAACTCGGGGTAGCTTTTGTGGGTCGCTCACTACCCGGAAACAGTTACATTATGTTTTGGGTCGCATCTGTTGTTAGAAGTGTTATGGGACTGAGCGCCGAGACAAGTGTTTAGAGCTGCGTAGTGGCAATGGCGCGTGGCTATTCTGATGTCACTTGGGATTAAGAGGGCATGTCACTTTGTGGTTGCAGTAGAACTTCAGCCTTCGGCCATTTTGTTGACCACTCTCCAGTAGTCTCCAGTGGCGCTGACCGTGTTAGCCTGGTTTCGAGAGGCTAGGTTCTTTGCTTGAGCCTAGTCAAAGGAGTCATCTACCGGACCGGAAAGAAACCTACCGATGGAGACGAAGGTTTCGGATAAATCTTAAGTGACATGCCTTCGCAGTCAGGAGCGATGACGATGGAATGGAGAGGTCTTGTTATTTCTCTGGTCAGCGTTCGTGCTAGTAAACGAGAATTTAGATAGTTCAGACCATTCGTGAGCGTTTGGGTTCGGTGTAAGCCGTGACGTGAAAAGTGACCCGTGTAATACACTGAAAGTTTGATAACAGATAACATATGTTTGCACATACTTGCGTTATGAGAATATATCTGTTATCTTTTCTCGAAATATAAGACCTAAAAGGGCCGTAACAGAAGTTTCGTCTCCGAAAATGATTTAAAAGTATTGAATAGATACATTCTCGTAACCCTTGACACAAGGATCTGCAAACATGTGTTATCTGCGTTCAAGCTTTTGACAGTTGTGATAATTTGATACCCACTTCGTGAATTGTGATAATGACGTTTCTACCGAAGGTCTATTGACTTCTCGGTTTGTTGAATACCTGCCTGCTCTGGGTCGGTTCAACAGTGAGACATGTCTTCGCAACAGGAAATCAACGTTTTGGTTCTTTTTGACGCCAAAATAAAAGATTTCGACATTACTTTCACCGATCAGAATAGGCAGTGCTAGATTACACCTTGTAGAAGTCGAGGTCGGATGCAGTCAAAGTGCGGGAGTCTCCTCGCAAAGTTTTTCCTAGTACTACTCACTTTTCTTGATAGAGATGACAGTCACTACCGACGTTGGGACAAGAACTTCAGACTTCCTGACAAATTACTTCAAAATTTAGAGTATCAAGTACCTGGTAACAAGTATGTGCAAGTAGCACTTGAGTCTTATGTACACACGACTTGTATTTCAGTAATACTTAAAGCTTAACTGAAAAGCCAACTTAGCCAACTTAATTTGGATCGTGTTAAGGGATTTAAAAAAAAAAAATCATTATTTCTCTAGTATGACGTTTAGAATATCTATGGCCTCACAACGTAAAATTCTACTATGACGCGGAAAATTTGAATCTCAATACAAACATGGCTTTTCAGTGGCCAGTGATCAGCTTACCGAAGGTAGCTCACTGCGTGTACTTTGGAAATCGTCTTTGTCAAGCATACAACACAGGTACAAGTGCATAGAGGTAACACAGATCCGACAGGGAAATTCCACTCTATGAAAACTAATTACTGATGAATAGCGGAGCAACGAATTTCCATCGGGTCTTCAAGCCTCTAAGTGAATAAGTAATGGGGTAACTATAGTTTGTCCTGTCTCAGCCTTTTTCGGATAAACTAAGTTCTGCACGTTTTCTACAGATCGTTTTTTTTTCTGGAGGGTTTGAAGAAAGAAGCATTCAATGTACAAATCGATGTGGCATAAGCAGAATATACTTGAGACAGTGCTTGCAAATTTATTGTAAAGGCTTCAAGAGACTCTAGGCCTTAAGTGCCTAGTTTATTTTACTTTTGTCAGGAGTACTAAGTATTACTTGTTATACTAAGTATTACCCAAGTGCTTTGGTTTTGTACTCAAGTACTCCCCAGCACGATCACTAGTCACTACTGTATGCCTGTTGTTGCAGCAACCATGCGATGCCTAGCGGAAATCGAGAAAACTTTTTAGGCGGGAAGGAGATCGGAAGCTCTTCTTAATAACGTACATGGACGACTCGTCGGCACATCGGGTTATTTCTTTTATTTCTACTGTATCCCTTATGCAGGGACTTCACTTAGGGGGGGGGGGGCTCATGTTGTCGGCCAGTCGGTAAAAATTACAGATTCGGCGCGAAATGCCGCCATTTCTCGTAAAAAAAAAAGTAGATTTTTTCTTGGAAACGGTAGATTTTTCGTAAAAATTGTCGATTTCTTCTTAAAAACAGTATTTTTGGGATCCCAAAACGTAAGTGGAGGGATACCTATGACATCGCAAAAGTTGTCCGTCTGTCCGTCCGTCTGTCCGTCTGTCTGTAAGCACGATAACTCTCGAAGGCAGTGAGATATTTTGATGAAACTTGGTGTGGGGATTCTTTGGGTCAAGAGTAAGGTCGAGTTCGTAGATGGGCCCTGTAGCTTTACATTTAGGGGTGGGGGAGGGGGTTTAAATTAAGGGGCAAGCAAATTTTTTTTAAACAGCTAATGTGATAGTCGATTATGGGGTAAGAAGGCACGCTGAACACGAATATGAAAACCATTTTCTCGCCGGACAAGTAGTTCGTCCGGAATCCGGCCAAAACCGGAAAGTTTGTTAAAAGTAAAAATTTTATTTGAGGTTGATTAGATGTTTGATTTTGGGGTAAGAAGCCGTGCTGAACACGAATATGAAAACCATTTTCTCGCCGGACAAGCAGTTCGCCCGGAATCCGGCCAAAACCGGAAAGTTTGTTAGAAGTTAAAGTTTTATCTGAAGTTGATCAGATGTTTGATGTAGGGGTAAGAAGGCATGCTGAACAAGAATACGAAAACCATTTTATCGCCAGACAAGTAGTTTGCCCGGAATCCGGCCAAAACCGGAAAATTTGTTAAAAGTAAAAGTTTTATTTGAAGTTGATTAGATGATAGATTTAGGGGTAAGAAGAGATCCAGAATCCGTATATGACAATCACTCTTTAGCCGGACATATAGTTCGTCCGGAATCCGGCTGAAACCGGAAAATTTGTTAGAAGTTAAATTTTTATTTGAAGTTGATTAGATGTTGGATATAAGGGTAAGGAGATACGCTGAATCCGTTTTTGAGCTTTTCGCCGGACAAGTAGTTCTTGAATTTCGCCAAAACCGCAAAATTCACAAAAGTAAGCTAGGATCGTTTCGATCGGCTTATAGAGGTAAACGCACATGCTGAATCCATATCTGAGCTTGGATTTCTAAATGAGTAGCTGTTTGGCCCGGCGAAGACTGGATCTGGCTAAGACAAAACCTAATTGTCTGGATCATAAATATTGAAATTTTTGGGATCCCATCGGAACCTTTGGTCTTGTTTTCTGATAATGAGTCAATTTTTCAAAAATAAAAGTCGGTAAAAATTACCAGCCAGTCGGTAAACACCTTACCCCCCCCCCCCCCCATACATTTTGGCTAGTAACGCCTCTGATAAAGAGAACCCGATATGTCGACGAGATACCGAGGCCCCACGAAAACATACGGAATTCGATTTCTTGCGTATAAAAAGTACCCGATGTGCCGCTTCGCCCGACGAAAGTACTTTCTCAAGACCTGGGGGGGGGGGGAGGGGAGAAGCCCCTGACGATCTCTTCTGTACATCCCTTGTCGCAGATATGTGATGTCTAGCGGAAATCGAGAAAACTTGTTCAAGCGGGAAGGTACAAGAAAACTCTTGTTAATAACTAGGAACACAACATGAACACTAGATGGCATGTATATGATCCCACATCCAGTGTTAGTACTGATCCTTCCCGTCAATCAAAGAATGAATGAATCTCAGTAAAGAATAGTTGAAATTTAAGTATATGGTCTTTTGCATCGATGGCACATGGAAATCTCATATCGTAACTATTATTCGCTGTCTGTCGTATTCGTGGCTGGGAGTTGGCACTTCTAACGACTGTTTCTTTCTAGGAAGGCTTAATAATTCTGAGTTTTTTCCGATCGGTTCCTTCCCAAGCGATACGCACGTCTGTGCGTTATTTCTGGAACCCCTGGCATTTCCCAGTCTGTCAAACTTCACAATTTGTATGACTAACTTCTCTGTCTGGTTCGAATGTCTCATTTGGAGCGTTTCCTGTCCATCAGATATGTTCACCTCTAGAAAATTCCGAGAAAATTCACAAGCGACGGACCGAACTCGCATAGCTCGACAAGAATCTAGCCTTACAGTCTGGCTTCAGCTCCTCAGTATAGCGACGGAAAAATAAGTGTAGAAATCAAGTTTAGAACAAGATTGCGGACTGAAATTATCCTTGAGCTCAAGCTGACTGGGAAAAATATATTCAAACAATGATTATTCAAAAGAACACAAGGGTCCTTGCCAAGAACGACCGAAATATCAAGTCAGCATAGCTGACGTATCCGTTTTATGCCTTTTTTTCGGTTTAGGGGTAAGAAGACATGCTGAACACTTATGTGAAAAGCATTTTTGGGATCCCAAAACGTAAGTGGAGGGATACCTATGACATCGCAAAAGTTGTCCGTCCGTCCGTCCGTCCGTCCGTCCGTCCGTCCGTCTGTACGCACGATAACTCTCGAAGGGATTGAGATATTTTGATGAAACTTGGTGTGAGTATCCTTTGGGTCAAAGTACAAGTCAAGTTCGAAGATGGGCTATGTAGCCCTATATTTGAGGGTGGGGGAGGGGTTTCAAATTAAAGGGCAAAAAAAAATATTTTTGAAATCTATTGAGATAGTCAATTTAGGGGTAAGGAGACATGCTGAATCCGAATATGAAAGTTATTCTCTCATCGGAAAAGTAGTTCACCCGGAATCCGGCGAAAACCGGATACAAAATTTGTCGACCCTCGCTACCCCTTGTCTCAGATTTTTATAGCTCTGCGCGGGATCAGTATGGCCCTGCGCGGGGCTGACGTAAGAGAGAGAGAGCTAGTGCGGTCGAAGGGGTTGGTATAATGGAAAAGAGTAGATGGTTGCCGACTGTGCGGGCTATATAACAGTTGGAAAGTTTATAGGGGTTGACAACTTCAGTAGTAGGGTACACACTAAAACCGAAAATAGGCCGATCTAAAATTGTGAGACAAGTAGGGGACTTCTAATGGTCTCATGGTCTGATAATAGGCTGTTAGACCATAATCATCTTCGGCAATGAGGGATTAGCAGTTTTTTTCTACTTGGTGTACCTACAGTTTGTTTTCTGTGCTTTATGTGGTACGAACAATTAGGTACCACGTCTATCACGAGGACATGGAGTAGTAAGTAAGTGTTGCCAGAATCTTTGGTGGTGAGGGGTTGCCAACTTTTGTTAGTTGATATATCTTTTATTTTTTTGCCAGTGTAGCTCATGATAAGAACGATACGGTACCATGTCTATCACGGGTAGATGGACTTGTTTTATAAGTTAAGATTTTATTTGAAGTTGATTAGATGTTCTTTATAGGGATAAGGAGATGCGCTGAATTCGTTTCTGAACTATCTTTTCTTGGCTGGACAAGTAGTTCGCTCGGAATTCGGCGGAAGTAAAGCAGGAAGTAAAGCGGAAGTAAAGCAGGAAGTTTCGATCAGCAGTATCGTCAAAATAGATATGGCTTATAAAGGTATATCTGAACTTGATTTTCTCAGATGATTAGCCTGGCAAAGACTGGATCTGGTTTTAAAAGCTAATGTGATAGTCGATTTAGGGGTAGGCAGACCTGCTGAGTCCGTATATGACAATCATTTTCTACCTGGACATATCCTTCGACCGGAATCCGGCTGAAACCAGAAATTTGACAGTAGTATAGCCTAAGGCAGGAAGTTTGATCAATTTCGTCAACGCCATTGATCTTAATCTGTTTATATGTTTTAATATTAAAAATGTTCATGTAGTCTGGCGAAGACTGGATATCTACAAGACCCAATTGTCTGGATCAAATATTAAGTATTTTGGGATCCCATCGAAATCTTTGATCTTGTTTACCCGGACAACTTGTTCACCCGGAATCCGGCCAAAACCGGAAAATTTGTTAAAGACAAAAGTATTATTTGAAGTTGATTAGATGACAGGTTTAGGGTTAATAAGAGACGCTGAATCTGTATGTGATAATCACTTTGTACCGGGACATATAGTTCGTCCGGAATCCGGTTGAAACCGAATTTTTTTTATAATTTTTTTTTTTATAAGTTCCCAAAACGTAAGTGGAGGGATACCTATGACATCGCAAAAGTTGTCCGTCTGTCTGCATTTATGCATTTTATGCATTGTTTGAATCTGTGAAATCCCGGATCATCAAATCACAGCTCTTTCTAGAAATGCTGCTGTCAGGAACAATATCCTTTTTTTATATAAAATACCAATACTTGCCCGCATAAACTATCGATTTTCATGTTGGCGCTTGTCCACTGTAGTTCGCCGCAAAGCTTTTGAAAGCCCTGCACGCAGTTGTCAGGAAAGGAGTCTGGAACACAGTAGGCTACACACTCTACAACGAACTGTCGGGGACAGGGGCGTCACGTATGGCGGGAGGGGGCATCCCCCCCAATGTTGTCGGCCAGTCGATAAAAAATGGCCGCGTCGGCACGAAGCGCCGCGATTTTTAGTAAAGACAGTCAATTTTTTTCTTGGAAACAGTCGTTTTTCTTAAAACAGTCGTTTTTTTTAAACAGTCGGTAAAAATGCCCCCTTGCCCCCCCCCCTAAAAAAATTTATTTTGGCTAGTAACGCCTCTGGTCGGAGAGAGAGCTGACTTGCAAACTCGGTTTGGCCGAAGATATAAGTTGTCGTAGAATCTGCTGATTTCTCATGTAACATTGTATTCTAGGGGGTGGTAATGTGGTATCATGATTGGTTTTCCGCCTATTGAACTCTAAAGGAGGTGAATGGAGCTCGTCCGGAATGAAGCAGACTCTGTCTGCCGACCACGTGCCTCTGGATATGGGGTCCCCCCCTAACTAAACACTCCGATCAGGGTGGCCACAACCTCATGTGGCGGGTGGAGCCCACCCCGGGAATCTCAGTACCTAGGTTCAACCTAGCTCTAATCAGATTCCAGGCCTAGGGTTGGTTGGGCTAGCGACCCTCCACCTGAAAATTAAGTGCTACGAAAAGTGACAACATAGCCTCGGATCCGGACTCCCCTTTAAGATCTCGACCATCGCGCGTCAACGGACATGCTGACGACGTCAGAAAGACTAACAGACTAAACCTTATGGACCAAAGGGGGCTGCGAACAGCCACCTGGAATGTCTTGACTCTGAATGCACCTGCATCAAAGAACCTACTCTCTGAAGAACTTCGCAAGAATAAAGTGGTGATTGCGGGTCTTACAGAAACCCGTCTTACCGGAAGCGGAGAAGAGCGAATAGGTAACAGTCACTCGTTGCTCTGGTCTGGAGGGAGCACGAGAAGGAATGGCGTTGGCCTTGCGCTAAACAGCCTTGCAAGAAAGGCCTTACTTTTACATGAAGCCGTATCTGACAGATTAATGAAGGCCCGCTTTGGACACAAGCATGGCAAGATGACTGTCATCGTATGCTATGCCCCGACCAATGACTCTGATGACGTGACCAAGGAGGATTTCTACTCTGCTCTGTCCAGATGCCTTGCAACAGTGCCCCCCCATGATATAACTGTTCTCCTCGGCGACTTCAATGCTACAGTGCGCGACGATACGGGTGTTTGGCGTGGCACAATTGGTCCTGTATCCCCCAACCCACTTAACGACAATGGTCTTCGCCTACTAGAACTGTGCCGATCTCACGACCTTTTCATCGCAAACACCTACTACCAACGTAAAACTATCCACCAGTACACGTGGTATAGTAATGACGGTCGCACAAAGAAGATGATTGACTACGTCATTATTTCCAAGCGCTGGAGATCATCGCTGAAGAACTGCAGAACTTACAGATCAGCAGAGCTTGGAAATGCAGACCACAGGCTTGTGTGCGCCGATTTCCGGCTTCGCCTCCATGCACAACGATCTGAGAGAAAACCCGTCGCTGCAGATATTGGGAAACTAAAGGAGCCAGATACTCGCCAGAAGTACAGTGTTGAGATATCGAATCGCTTCGAGCTCCTTGGCTCACTCAACAGCAGCGAAGATGTCTGGAAGCACTTCAAATCGCAGACCAGCGAAGCAGCTCAACTAGTGCTTGGGAAGAGGAGTTACCCGAAGAAATCGTGGCTAACTAATGAAACACTGCAGGTCATAGAGCAAAGACGGAGGGCAAGACTTCTTGGGGACATGGCCACTTATCGAAGGCTCAATGGAGTTCGGAACAGACTAATTCACCGGGACCGAACCCAGTTTGTTGCAAGGAAAGCCGACGAAATCGAACTAGCAGCAAAAAAGAAAGACATGGGTAGCCTATTCAAGCATCTCCGAGAACTCACAGAAAATAAAACTCCCACCTTGGGTCCCGTCCTATCCAGGGATGGGACACTTCTTTCTGATGAAGGCTCTTGTCTTGAGCGGTGGAAGGACCACTTCTGCTCGCTCCTCAACAACACTAGTCCGTCTGTGCCTCCTAATGATAGTCCCAGCCAACCCGATGAAAAATTTCCGAGAATCAGTAGTATGGAGTAGTACGCAAAAGTAGCATGTAGTAGCAACGTTGCTACTACATGCTACTACTAGCAAACTGGATGCTATTTGATACTACTACATAAGATTAACCCAGTCGGAGGCATGTTTATCAAAGTATTCCATACTACTCCATATCGCTAATCAAACTATTCCATACTACTACATATAATTCCATGCAACTTTTTCGTACAACTACCATACTACTACCCAGTCAAAGAATTTTTCATCGGGAACCTAGCAGTCAAAGATCTGAAGCAGATGCTCCCCCAGACGAGCCTTTCAGCCCCTCAGAAATCGGAAATGCAGTAAAAAGGCTCAAGAATAATAAAGCCGCTGGTATCTGCGGCTTAAGCTCAGAGCTGGTAAAATATGGAGGTCCTGCAATGCTCATGTTCCTCCACACCCTGTTCTCTGTAATCTGGCAAACAGAGATAATTCCCGAGGATTGGCGGAAGGGTGTCATCATCCCCTTATGGAAGAGAAAAGGCTCAAGAAGCGACTGCTCAAACTACCGGGGAATAACTCTACTGTCAGTCCCCGGCAAACTTTTCTCAATGGTACTGCTGGATCGATGTCGGAACATTATTCGTAAAATCCGGCGTCCGGAGCAAGCTGGTTTCATGTCGGACCGTTCAACCATCGAGCAGATTTTCACGATTCGACAAATAGTAGAAAAGGCCACAGAGTTCCGACAAAAAGCATTTATTGGCTTCGTCGACTTCCGTGCTGCGTTCGACTCAGTCGACCGAGAAGCTCTTTGGCGGATTCTCGAGTTGACTGGCCTCCCTGAGAAATATTGCAGACTTTTCAAGGCTCTGCACCATGGGACGGAGAGCTGCGTTCAAGTGAATGGCCGGCGAAGCTCGTTCTTTCGAATCACGACAGGAGTGCGCCAAGGATGTGCAGTGGCCCCAGAGCTCTTCAATGTCATCATAGACTACATTATGACAAAGACCACTTCACGTCTCAGCTTTGGGCTCAAGTTCGGAGATCGCGTCATCACAGATGCTGATTTTGCTGATGATTTGGCCATTCTGGCAGACTCCATGGAGCAGCTGCTGGAAGCGCTCCGAATCCTACGAGAAGAGGCTGCAAAAGTAGGACTGCAGATAAACTGGAACAAAACTAAAATTATGGCCATAGACCCGTCTTCTGCTGCTATTAATTCTCCAGTAAGCCTGGACAGCACCACTGGCATCGAAGTTGTCCAAAAGTTCACTTACCTGGGCTCCATAATTTCTTCAGATGGCTCGCTACTCCCCGAGCTGCAAGCGAGAATATCCAAAGCGTCTTCTGCCATGGGCAGACTGAACCGTCACCTTTGGCGAAAACCGAACATCAGTCGTACAACGAAACTGCGGATTTTCAACGCCCTCGTCGGCTCTGTAATGCTTTACGGAGCTGAGACATGGCAAGCATCAGTTGCAACCCTCAAGGCCATCGATGTATTTCAATCGAAGAGCCTGAGGAGAATCGAGGGACTACGATGGTCGGACTTCGTCAGCAACGAGAAGCTGCTGCAACTCACTAAGCAGTCCCGGTTTTCGACCCAAACAGCCGAGCGAACCTTACGATGGTTCGGGCACCTGCTTCGAATGCCTCCACACCTACCCGCAAAGACGATCTACGACTTCGACCCTATCAAAGCCGGCTGGAAGCGACCTCGCGGCCGACCGAAGAAACGTTGGTCCGACAGCCTGTCCGAGTTCTTGACGATGGCAAACATCAGACCCAGCGAAGCCCAAACGCTCGCCATGGATCGAAACGGATGGAGGAGGCAGACGTCACTCTCTACGCCGAGCAGCGCCCGGCAGGAGACATAAGTCAAGTCAAGTAAGTCTATTGAACTCTAAAGCACGCAATAGGCTTCTGACAGGTTGCATACTTATGTAGGATAATCACTTGAACGTAGAAGTTAAAATAATACAACGAAGAGGATGTTCCAAATGAAGCGGTGTTATTTGTGTCATACGAAGCGCGCTCGCCATCTTTGCGGGCCAATATGTCGATTCTGTGGAGCGAAATATCGCTCCACATATGGTTCTATAATTTTAATTTCTATGATCTATCTCTTTTAAGAAATGTGCCTGAAATCTTCTGGATGTTTGCTGTTGTGAACTGAATGTGCCACTGGGCAACCTTGGGGAGACCAAGAGCAAACTGCTGCACCCTCCCTTCACCGAGCAACTGCTAAGTTGCTTGAGATTCGAGCCCGAACACATAACCCTAAAGAGAACTGCCGTTTTTTATCCAAATACAACCAACAAGGCAACTTTACGGTTTCGACAAATATAGGCTATCAGATCACGGGCTACACTCTTGCACCCGCTCAATTTTCATCCACCATACTGTCACCGTCAACCAACATTAAGAGGAGCGTCCAACTAGAAAACCAACCTTAAGCGTAGAAAAAATGCGGCGTAAAGACTTTGCAGAATCACATCGTAGGCTGCGTACGTTGGCCTCTCCATTACAACAAACCGGACATCTGTAATTATATCTGCGTCTACCCTTCAGATTTCCCTTCCTCTCATGACCCTTTTTGCAAAACCTGGTTGGTAATAATTTATGCATTAAAACGCTGCGATCACGTCATCAACTTGCATGTTATGTCATCACGAAGCTGTTATTTTGCGTTTAATATTCTGTTTCTGTGGCAGAATGAAATTGACTGAGCAATCCACGTGAACCAAGAAAACAAATTTCGAGAAAAATCGATCCCAAGGTTCTGGCCTCCCTCCCGGTGTCGCTGGGACTGATACCAAAGTCAATAAATTTCCGGAATGTAAATATGTGTACATTGGGTGTTGATCACTCATCCGCGTTGGAACGCTTCTTGAAACGTTTTCTGGATCTCGTTATTTACTTAGAATCGGGCACGTCGCCCATATGAGTCACCAGATGAGACTTGAATTTTTTAGCGATGTCTCAACGAAATTAATTCACGGGAACGTCACCTGTGGCCAATGGCTTACATTTGGTTCTGCGAACTGGAATTGAAAACAACTGTAAAGTTGGTCGAGCGTTTGAGATTGTGTTTTGTCAGACCCAGTGTGACTCGTGAATCAGAAACAGTCGGTTGCCGGATTGCTCGAGGAGCCTGAAATTCAGGTTAGAACGCTCGGTTGTGGCTTTTGGGACCATAAAGCCCGTTCACAAGCATGCCTAGCCAAGCACAGATGCCTAGGCGCGTGCTCAGGCGTAGCCAGGCACCGAGTTCCAGAACCTGAAACTCCGTGCTTGGACAAAAATCTGTGCATAGGCATGGGTGTGAATGGTGATGCTAGGCACGTGCCTAGACATCTGTGAACGGGGCTTAAATCGATCATTGATCACCAAGTTCTCTTAAAGCTCAACTGGAAAGCCAGCTTATTTTTGTATCTTGGACTGAATTATTTTGACTCCACGAAGGGATATTTGATTTCCTTTTTTTACGTTTACCTAGAGCGTGTTCCAACCTACTTACCGTAGTCACTACGCATGACGTTGCGAATTTTCGCCTCTTGTCGTCAGGGCTGGAACGCATTATTCTATTCTCGGCAAAAGTTCATGCCACGGGGTAATCCAGCCCATCACGTTACAATTACAACGCTCCCGATCATGGTAAGCTAATAGTTACTACTACGAGAAGGTTAAACCTTCATAGTAGTAACATTTACGACGCTGGAACAAAAATAGTAGCCAATAGTTCCTACTATTAGAATGATGGGACACGCTCATAGTGATCGTAATGAGAAATGCACTGCTGGACCAACAAGACAAAGTCATCCCGACGTGGAGAATCTTTTGGGTTAAAAAAGTAGAACGTCGTATCGCAGAACGCTACCGTTTTTTCATTATCTTTACATGCTTTGTGACGCGTGTTTAGGAGCAATGTAGTGTCGATTTATGCCCCCCCCCCCAAGAAAAAAACGCTACTACGCTATGCTGTTCGTCAACACACTTGCATGACGGAAGGGGGTGGGTGTAGAGTACGTACCAACAGGGCGCACTGACTATACCTAATACCTACAGATTTTACGGCAAAACTGACCACCCTTCGTGCCTGACTTGCTTGCGTTACTTACCACACCTTACGCTGCGAAAGTCACGAACGGGTTTGAAATTATTCTGGTTTTGCTGTACGCTCTGATTACATCAGGAACAAGATGGGTTTGTAGAAGATGATACCAAGAACAAATAATGCGATAGAACCCAAACCTCATGCTGTGAGGTTTGGGTTGATACCCGACTACCGGCCTTTTCGTGCTCTGCGGATTTGTGCAAATACTATTTCGCAGAAGTAGTATAATACAAAGCTCTATTTCGTTTACTTAAATGCAAACAAATATATGTAGTAAGGACAATTTCCAACTCAAGAGAAGACTCTCTGTAGCCGGGCCCTCGACGCCGTTGCTCCTACGATGTGAAAAACCGTAGGATGCCTTGCAGGCGCAGAGAAGCGTCGCACATGACGTCAGTATGGCAGACAATCAGTCAGCTGTAAAGCTAATGATTCAGACGGCGTTCGGATTCTCCTGCGGAGTTGCACCGCAGTGCAGCTGTTTGTATAGATTGCAATTACGATGTTCTGCGTAGCTCCTCTTCCCCTCGTGTGCATCGGTTAGGGTATCAGAATATATTCGACTCTGCATGGTCGTATCACAGAGATAGGGAGACGGAGGTTCTATTAGATTATTTGTTCTTGATGATACCGACCACTCGGGCGGCTCTGCAATGCACTGCCTATATATATATGTATATTTATGTATGTATGTGCGATGCGCATTTGAAGAGGAGAAAATTGGCCGTTTTCAATTCAGCGATCCTAGCGCTTGAAGTACGATTGGAAACGCTTCTCCGTTCACTCGTAAAACTCGTCATAAAAAAAAGAGTGAAAACTCGTGATTTGGTTAAAGTTCAGTATCGACGATTGATAGAAAAGCTAAATAAACAAAAAATTTGGGAAGCTAACAATGTTAGTTGACAATAAATAAAAACCACATCAGAATCAGAAAGCCTAGCTTTGACGAAGAGTCTTAGGCGTCAATTCTGAGTAGCGTTTCTAGTAGTATTTATTCCGCTAACATCGAACAACTGCAAAATCGCGAATTTTCCAGGCGGGCCTAAGACCAGCTAATGCTACAAGAAAACATAGGATTCAGTCGAAACTTTGTCAAACACTTTTTTCTGCTCGCTTCGCGAAGTAAACTATACGAATAAACTATACGAAGAATTGCTTTGGCCCTGGCAAAGAGCCAAAAACGTTACCGTTGTTGATTGGTCTACATAGGCTTTGCATCAAGTTCGAGGATTCATCTAGGTAATGTTTCTCGTTCTTTCCGATTGTGTTTCGGACCTAGGGGTACCAGGGACCCATACATTTCCTGTAATGCCTCGACATTCAGGGGTCTTCTCAATAAGAGATTTCTGATGCGATCTTGACAGACCAACCGGTAGTTAGAGAAATACCCACGGGGATAGAATACGCGACTATCCAGATAGACAACATTTGGGACTGGCTGCTGGCGCCTTGAGGGAGGAGTCTCTTTGGCGCTCACGTCCAATGAGGCAAACAAGAACGCCGATTCAACCCAAGCGGAATTTTTGGAAACTAGGAGTAGGTCGGGCAAAATAGCAACATAGAAGCATAGGAAATGACAAGCCCCCTGAATGGCGAGGCATTACAGGAAATATATGGGTCCCTGGTGATCCGAAGAACAAAGTCATACAGAGTATTTTAGGATCCGCTTGACCCCCAAAAAGTTGAGACCAGGTGATTAAAAGTTGTCGTTAGTTACTGAAAAAAATAGTGTCAGTTTTCACCCTCACTCTAACGCGGCTGCACATCAAGTCTTACACCCACTGTTGTCGGACCTTCGGGGCACTCATCCCGGGGGAGGGTCCATTCCCGCTTAGTCTAAACTATGGCCGAATAGACAACTCACTAACACTGATCTTGAAGAGCAGGCAGCAGGAAACGAAATGGAACAGCAGTCTCGAAAGAGCATCGATCAGATGCGGTGTAATGCCACCCTGCAGAAGTACTCCCCCGAAGCACTGGTAGAACTCTTGGCTAGGCAAACAACGACGCTTAGTAATGGTGCGGTTGGGTGAGTCAAGGTCGAATTCGTCACCCACTGGGCTCGTGGTTTGAATCCCTCCTGTTCGTCATTCCCCCCACCCGATTCATACGAGAGAAGCATTGTGCGTGTGTTCTATTTTCCCAATCCCGAATATTTTGAGAGAAGTACTGTGCGTTTGTTTGCTGAGAAAGCCCAATCAGTCGGCTGATCTGGTTAATAAAGGAAGAATCCGGTAATTAGGACGTAGAACAAATGTCTTCCATGGACTACACTGTCTTGCCAAACTTCTAAAAAAAAGTGTTTCTGATTGTCGAAGAAATCACTTTAAGTTATTTTACAACCGGATTATTCGTGTGTTTTTAGAGTGAAGCCCGTAAATAAACTTCATCGCAGCAGCATTCGATTTTTAAACATAAGGGTTGTACTTTTCGGTTATTACTAAAATAACCATCATAACGTCAAAGGGCGTCACGTATGTGGGGAGATGGTTGACGAAAGTGAGATGGTCCCCAACGTTTTCGGCCGGTCGGATATTTTTTTGTAAGAATGGTCGATTTTGCTTCTTTTTCTTAAAAATGTCGTGTTAAAAACAGTCCGTTTTTCTGAAAATCAGTCGATTTTTCGTCAAAACATTTTTTTTATTCCTAAAAATCACTCGTTTTTTTCTGCAAAAACAGTCGGTAAAAATGATCAGCTAGACGGTAAATTCCTTGCCCCCCCCCTCCCCAAAAACATCTTAGCTAGTAGCGCCTCTGCATATTATATAGCCCTTTCTCTAACAGAAAAAAATCAGACTAAGAAAATATTGAAACCTGCGATGGAAGACAAACCTTTATATTCTTTTTTGTTTTAATCTTTTCGAAAGAACACTTGCAGCTTTGTATCTCTTCCAGTACAGATGAGCATTCCATAAGCCCTGCCAAAATCTTAAAATGTGTTTCTTTCATTTGTATTTTAAATCAAGCTTTTCTTCGTGAGATGAAATATCACGTGCTTCGTATCTTTTCGTTGCCAGGTTTCTCTCTCCCATAATCGCGTGTTCCCACTAAGGTATGTGCTTGTCAAACCTCACCACAGTTGTAGATCTGTCCCGTTTCTGATTTGACCTCTTGAAACCAAAGACCTCCTGTGGTTGTCGTGTCAGTGTTTTTGATGCATGTCTTGTGTCAAGATCCTCACGTTTTACGATTTTGTTTAAGAGGACTTGCACGCTTGTTTCTGCGGTTTATGTTACTCGACTATCACACCGCCCTCCTAAACCAATACTGGCGTCTAACTTTTTGTAAGCAGTTTCAAGCGAGCACCATGAAGTATGATACTATCAAATTACCCCTTTCTTCCTTGACTCTCTATCTGCTATGGGCGGAGCTCGATTTACCAGGGGGAGGATCCCTGTTCTTCGTTTATGGTTTTTAGCAATGTAACATCTCATCGAAACACAAACTCGAAGGTAGGTGTAAAGCTGGTTATATTTTCTCATCAAGGAATTCTGCCTTCCAACTTTAGCAGCGCGACTTTTTGCTCCTTGTTCCATATTCGGGAATAATCAGCGTTCTATTTCCAGACCCTTCTTGACACCAAAGCCTCGATTACCTCGATCTAAACTACAATTTATCCCGGTTCTGAACCCCGTTAATGCAATAAAAAGCTTCGCTGTAGAAAGAGCTGTGTGCCAGCATTCGTTGAAACCTTGAATAAATGACTAATATGTTCCCTAACATATGTTGGCTCTTTATTGTTTTGTTCCGAACGTTGCCTTAAAGTTCAGCAGTTTACTGTTGCAAAAAAAAACACTCCAGAAGCGCTTGTGGCATCCAAAAAGAATCGCCAATAGTCTCTCAAATGAGCGCCTCCTATAGGCTATATCTTTCCATTCGGCTGACTCGTTGAGATTGTTCGAGGTCTGAATGGTAGGTGCGACGAAGAGTGATTCCCAGTCGCCGACTTCGTCTGGATCTCTCTGGTTTCTCTGGAGAGTAGCGTTTGGGAATCAGGTGCGTTTTAAATATCCTCCATCACTCCCCCAACAGTCTAAGCCGTTAAACGTCACTGGAAGTCCAGGTCACCGCTGGCTCGAAGAGGTGACTATCTAGCTCGCTAGCATATACGAAGTCATACTAGAATAAGCTAATACTGTTGCTGGAGCCGTGATGGCAACACTATTACCGGAAATTCTGTTCTCTTCTCATTCAAGCTTCGTAGTCTTATAGAGTCCCTAAAGGAACTAGGCATAAAAATGATCCTCCCACATGTAAATCGCGCAAATCCCGAATTCCCACCAGTTGGAATAGGTATAGGTGACAAGACAACCCAGCTCAATAGCCCAATCAGTCCTACAAGAAATCCTTTAACGATGAGAGACTGTTGAAACTTTGCTGACTGCCATTCCTTACTGTCACATTCATATATGCCAGTTTTTCTTTTGTCTCTGTTGTAAGCTTTCATCTTCGATTCACCGATGACGTTCAGATTGACTGATTAGATCATCCGGTACTTGACTTCGCTAATCAGGTGGAGTGAGCGCGCTCAGTTTCGATTGTTTGGGGTCACATGTGTTCGATAGAAGGCGTCGTTCTGCCTGCTGATGCTTTCACGTCAACCATATTTGCAATCTTGAACCTGATCCAAGCCCGGTGCTACCCGTCAGACAAGAGTATGGCAAGCAGGTTTTGGAAGCTTGAAGTAAAATCAGTTTCAGTTTGTTGAAAAATTTTCTGTGATTTGGTCGGTTCATTTTTGCGCTCCGAGTTTAAGGACAATATCATTCAAATATCAAGGTGAGAGAAAAAATAGAGAAAGAAAAACAAATATAAAGTAAAAAAATAGTGCACTGTCAGAAGTTTCATGACAGACAGCACAATGATTCGCATTTTCGACAGACAACACTTGGGATGTAATCTGTTGTGGTTTCGAAAACGTTGTGCATTAAACGTCATGCATAACAAGCATTGCCAGGAAGAGTCGAAAAACCGCCGACAAAGCATCTGCTAACTTTTCCGAGATCATGACTACAAACAAGAAATCCGCATATGCTTTTTCGGTGTTTTTCTGGCTATTCCTGGCAAAGCCTATTATGCCTAAGATTTAATGCATAACGTTTTCAAAATCACAACAGATTACATGCCTACTGTTGTCTGTTGAAACTGCGCATCATTGTGTTATCTAACATGGCACTTCTGACAGTGTGGTAATATGAATAATGTCACGCAGAAAAGAGATCACTGAGGCAGCCCTTCCTAACAGTAACGAATCTTACTACAGCAGGTTTATCACCAGTTTATACACCAACTTCACATCAGGAAATTCACTACGAATCCGTCTCATTCATCTTATGGTGCAGTACGCTTCTTTTTTTTATAATTTATATTTTTATATTTTAATTTATATTTTATAATTTATATTATATTTTTCTCTCCTAATTTCGTATATACAAACATTACGAACCATACCACTAGGTGCGAATCCAGGAACTGATTTTGAGGTTCCTACGATACTGTAAGAAAAGAATATCAATGATTAAAGCCTGTACAAAAAGATGATTTGTGTACGTTTCGGGGGGGGGGGGGGGGCTAACTCGCAGATAGGATGGATTTACAGATAAGGGTTTTTGTAGCTAGGCTTTGCCAGAAGAGCAGTTTATTATGATTTGTGTACGTTTCGGGGGGGGGGGGGGGGCTAACTCGCAGATAGGATGGATTTACAGATAAGGGTTTTTGTAGCTAGGCTTTGCCAGAAGAGCTGTTTATTATACTGTTTTTATTTTCGTATTTGCTTTGTAAGCGATGGTCCTCGGGCTTTAAACAATATTTATTAACGCGCACCATACTTTCATCTACGTCCATGGAAATTTGCACGCTAAAATTTAGCTATTTCATGCGCAAATTCACATTCTAACGCTTCAATGAACAAAACATTAGGTGCTGTTAATGGTCCGTCTCGATTTTTGTTTCTTTGTGGGCGTTTTGGCCGAAATCCGGTCGCGCGGCGAGCATACTTCTTAGATGAGGTGGCACGCTCTCTTCTATTTTGGTTTTGCCTGTTGCTTGCTAGAAAGTGCTACGGCTGTTCGCCGCAGAGACGATTTGTGAGCGAAGGCTTGGAATACCATTAGTCGATACGGTGGAAGTAAGCTTTAAAAAAATTATATCAACTAATTAACTACTGTGATCAACAAGTAACTTCTTTAGTCAATTTTAGTTTCTTGATTGGAAGTTTTTTCTACTCTGCTATTTTGTATGTTCAGCGGGTTCAAAAAAAAAATCCTTGGTGACGCAAATGGATTAGTCAGCCTATGTTTTGTTTTGGCCCTGGTTTAGAAAAAAAAAGAAATTTATTGCAACTTCATATCTACTAATTTGTGGAATCTAGTGCTTGGCTCGGTGCTTGGTTTAAACGAAAATTCTGTTTTCGCTCCACGACTGAGTCAGTGACATTTGAAATATTTTTCCACGTTTTCTGATCTTTGTTTTTTTTTTGCTTGCGATGTAAGTTCCTTTCGCTGATGATGCGATTCCATGTGTCAAATGGTAAATTCCAACCTGAGTCCCTGTTGATGCATGTCTTGTTTACCTTGATCCATCTCAAATACTTTCATTAACTAATTTGTTTTCCTTGTTAAGTTTTGTTATTTTTGGTGCTCATTACTACTAGGCTTGAAATTCGTCATCTTCTTCGGCACCATTCGATGGTGGGTGACGTCAGGTGGGTTGACAGATAACACAAGGATGCGCAATTTCAAGAAATAAAATTTGGGATATTGCTTTTTAGGATTCTACAAACTTTGTGCATAACAAAAACTGCCAGGAAGAGCCGTGTATTCGAGCCAGTCAACCAAACAACCCTGATTTTTGGATACCTCTGCCAAGTGCTGGACATATCTAGTGTTTGGCATACCTTGCCTAAGGCTGGATACCCTATGCGAAACGTCGGATGCCCTTTGGTACCCTAACCCTGACCTACCTCACTATAGACGAGTGCTGATTGGCTCATTTCTCAGCTTCCTCAAATCATCAGTATCTTATTGGGTTAGAGTATCCAGCACTTGGCAGAAGGTATCGACAAATCAGGGGTTTGTGGTAGACTGATTCTGACGCCCCATTTAAGAGTGTTGAGCAATTGGGAAAATATTTTCACTTCTGCAAATTTATATTTTTCTAGGATTCCTGCTACTTCCATGCTACTGTCTGTGGACATAATAAATTTCAGCTACGGATTCAGCTGCTTGTATTTTTCTTTTAGTGTAGATCAGTAAAGGTCGTCTGATTTTCCATGAACTTCACCAGTTTAGGCTATCCGTAAAATCCGTCGCGAATAAATTCATCTGTTTTGCTGGCTAGGAAAATGATTTTTAGAAGAAGATGTTCATGACATTAACTAGGCTGTAGAGTAACATTAGACGTCGAACCGAGTACGCCCGAGTACACGGACAAAACAGACACGCCTTATTTTGTATTCTTACGTCTTTTTTAAACCCTCCTGCTCTTTGTAGTGGCCGAAGTCTACTCTTCCAATTTTTTACGCCCTTAAATTCCTTCCCTCTTCTATTTTACCAACTTAGTTTAACTTCTTCGAAAAACTACTTTTTTAGTAACTTAAAGTTTAACTGAAAAGCCAACTCATTTGTGTGTCATTTAGTTGGATACACTGAATTATTCGGATTCTTCAAAGAGATTTTTTGATTTTCCACTATCTGCTCTAGTTTATGAGGCTCAGAATAACTCCAGCCGTCCCCACAGCGTAAATTCTACTATGACGCGGGAAATTTTAATCTCAACACAAATGCGGCTTTTCAGTAGGCAGTGGTGAGATTGCTGAAGATTGCTTAGTGCCTTAACAAAACAGAATTGACAAATCTTTCTCGTAAGGCATACAGCAAAAATACGAGCACATTGAGGCACCACAAATCACACGGAAATTCCACTATTTGAAAATCGATTATTCGTGAATAGCGGAACAACTAAGCGACTCATTTTCAACGGGTCTTCAAGCCAATTTAAGTGAATAAGTGATGGGTAACTAGATTGTCCTATCACAGCCCTTTGTTAAACTTAAAAAAAATGATGTCATGAATTTTCAGCTGCAAATGCCCAGATATTTGGCCCAACCTGATCTTTGAGTCTTCTTTCTAGTACGTTTAACTGAACCGCTAAACTCGTTTGCTTGTCAGGTTGACAATAATAGGCTACTTGTTTCACTAAAAATCCTTCTACATTACATGGAGGGGGGGGCCTTGTTTTCCGGAAGGCGACAGACCCTTTCTTAAAAAAAAAAGCAGTGAATTCTGAACTGTTCATAAAGCACCACTCTTACGACAAAACGGCATAGAAATTTCGTTTTTCGAAAATACCATTACTTTCCACGTCAGCGATATAGCGCTTGTCCGCTATACCCAGCCTCCCCGCTCTCCGACGTGGCGGTTGGACGCAAAATATTTGAAAACTAAACACGCCGTGGTTAAAAGCTGAGAAATCCTAGCGAACCACGGTGCCTTCCTCCGCGAGAAGCGACGACATGGGAGTTGGCAGCGCCTGCTCGCTCATATCTAAGCTTAAAACAAAGTTATTGGCTGGCAACCTAAGATAATCTCGGCTAGCGAGGAAAAGCGAAAAATTCAAACAAAGTAATTCAAAAGGATTTACCACGTATGTTGCCACTGGAAGGCGAAAACAGTGAAATTTTTGTTTTTAAACCTTTAAACTTTTGTTTGTTTTAGTATCGATTTTCGATTCTCTGAAGCACCAAACCTCGCCAAATCAGAAGTTCTGAAGATGATTGACAACGAATCAATGCCACCACACGGGACTCCAAGTAAGTAGTTGAGTTTTACCTTGGTAGCTGATTCTAGCCGTCTATTTATTTCAGGATACCCTTAAAAGCCAAAGACCTGGAGTTAACGAAGAAACTGCTAACAGATGAACAAATTCATTCCGCCCCATGCAGAATTCCCCACCCCCTCTTGACCACGCTCCGGCTGATAGGCTCAGCTCTGAACGTGCCTGAATTATTTATTTAACTCATCGTTTTAAGGTCCGGCCTTTTCGTGCTCTGCGGATTTGTGCAAATACTATTTCGCAAAAGTAGTATAATACAAAACTCTATTTCGTTTACTGAAATACAAACAAATACATGTAGTAAGGACAATTTCCAACTGAAGAGAGGACTCTCTGTAGCGGGGAAACCATTCAGTTTCTTAAGTAAAGCCTTCAATCTTTCATTATCCAAAAATAATTGTTAGGGTCATCACGACAGAGATCACGGCTATCATCAAGGTCGGAACATCGATGGCCTCCTACTCGCTCGACATCTAGGGAAGGACCCAGGGACCTTAGCCGAGACCGTGAGATACCGAAAATCCCTCGACCCAACTCCACAGAGCGATCTGGCGGACGGGACCTATCCCGTGAGAGGGGAGTTGGCAATCTTGGCGGTGTGCCGATAGTATGGCCACCAGCAGAAACAATCATACCCGTCGGAGCAGCTGTTGTCAACATGGGTGCACTTCACGACTCACAAGCGTATACGCAAGGTACTGATTGAAGAAAGACCCTCATATAACCCAAGCTGTGTTACCTTGTCCTTCACTCCTTTACACGGAAATGAAACCAATAACTCCACCCTTTCTTGTTGGTATCTTGTCGCTTATAACCTTCTCGTCAGGGTTTAATGGGCAATGTCAACACGAAGCATCTTCCTTTTGAATTTTTTTTTCACCATCAAGACTTTGTTGTAGACGTCGATTGAGTGATCCGTCCGTCTGCATTCGAGGTACACGCCACGAAACATTCCTCCAGGCTAGATGGGTTCTCCTCTCCCCTTTCCAGCTTCGACGTTTGTAGAGGTTACCTTCTTTTGCACCTTTCTGCTTCAGATTTTCTAGTCGGCGGTATGGTCATCCAGTTATCCTTGCATGCGGACCCACAGGTGCGAGTTGAAGGTTTCAACAGGGAACACCCTCTACGCCCATCTCGCACCACTTCTCCCATTTTGCCCATCTCATTTTCCGAACTGAGCTTCTCAGTATCTCACCCGATCTTCTCCTCATTTTCTTCGAGCTCTGCATGTAACTTACGGTCGTTTTTTGCTGTGCTCCTGTCAGCGACAGTGTGTCCGCCCTAACGACGAACGATCTGGAACTGAGCGTGGCGACCTTGATCCCAGACCAGAAACAATCAAGTGCTATTCTAAGCACCAGAATGCTTTCTCTTGTCGGGAATCCGAGTAGTCGCTTCGTGTGTGTCGGCGTTTTTGTCAAATCTCCTTGTGTTTACGTCAGTTTCGTTTGGTGATTTTGTTGTTTTTCGTTCTTTTTTTTTCAACTCCTGCGCAACTGTCTTGTCTATTTTCTTGAATTCCTGAAGGCATTGGCGGCCATCTGGCCCGATCCTTTCTCTCTGCCGAAACAGGAATAGTTCCCTGCCTGCTCTCGAATTTTATCTGCCTTTTCCATTTATTAGTAATGTGGTCTTTTCTTCCCTATTTCACTCCTCCTTTTTTCTAGTTTGTTCAACTGGGTAAATGTGATCGTGAATAAAATCAAGCGCTCTCACGTCAGGTGGTGCTTGACTCATGGTTAAAATAGTTATTAAAATAATACTGAATGGATGACGGGTGACGAAGTTGTCTTTCTAACATTTATAATACCCATCAGGTACGCGGGAAGTAGGGAATCGCAAAGGCGATCGTCGAAGATCCTTTCTCTCTGCCGAAACAGGAATAGTTCCCTGTCCTGCTCTCGAATTTTATCTGCCTTTTCTATTTATTAATAATTTGGTATTTTCTTTCTTATTTCCTTCCTCCTTTTTTCTAGTTTGTCCGACTGGGTAAATGTGGTCGTGAATAAAATCAAGCGTTCTAACGTCAAGTGGTGCTTGACTCATGGTTAAAATAGTTATTAAAATAATACTGAATGGATGACGGGTGACGAAGTTGTCTTTCTAACATTTGGAATGCCCATTAGGTACGCGGGAAGTAGGGAATCGCAAAGGCGATCGTCGCAAAGGCGATCGTCGAAGATGCTTTCTCTCTGCCGAAACAGGAATAGTTCCCTGCCCTGCTCTCGAATTTATCTGCCTTTTCTACTTATTAGTAATGTGGTCTTTTCTTCCTTATTTCCTCCCTCCTTTTTTCTTGTTTGTTCGACTGGGTAAATGTGATCGTCAATAAAATCAAGGACTAACTCACGTCAGGTGGTGCTGAACTCATGGTTAAAATAGTTATTAGATTAGTACTGAATGGATGACGTGTGACGAAGTTGTCTTTCTAACATTTAGAATGCCCATCAGGTACGCGGGAAGTAGCGAATCACAAAGACGATCGTCAAAGATGACTGCTTGAAACTGTCGGTAGATGTCATCAAGTCCATCCAAATAGTTTTTTTTATTCTAATAAATAAAACAAGAGCTGTAACTTCATATGACACTGGACAAATTATGTTATCTATTACATTTTCAAGGAAAAAAGAAAAGAAAATAAGACATGAGACATTTGTTTTTTGGAAATAATTTAGACCAATCCAGAAACCTGAAATAAAATCATAAATGTTGACACTGGTTTAACTGAATTGTCTAAATGCTGGGAAAGTGTTGGCTTTATGAACTGGTTTATTTGAAACATCAATCAGTGCTGAACAAAACAAGTAGGCCCACCGAGTCCAATCCCTTGATACCGGGAGCACGGGAATGAAATATGCTGAATGAAAGACAAGTTATCGGTGACTCCACAAAACAACATCAAGCTTTGGTCTAAAACCCTAAATTTCTCCCCAGAGTCATCAAAGGCCATATTTCCAAAGAGGGTTCAGTCCTCCAGTTAACTGATGAATAACAGTTAAAAAAAAATCGCCCTGTTTCAACATTTTCGTTTCAACATCTTTTACTTTGTTGCACTTTTTAAAACTTTGCTTCAAAGCCATGTATCTACACCTTACAGGTTTGATATGTATTCGCTCAAATTCAACAAAACATACCAAAACAAAGGAAAAAAAAAAAAAAAACAGTTAAGGGGCCGCCGTTTCGAAATCATCCATTCAAGCTTTGACAAAGATATGGGGTTGGGAATTTGGGAATGGGGTGACCGTCCCGTGAAACTCCCTATCAGAAGATGTAGTCTGTGTAGAAACGGTTAATAAGTTCAAAAGAGCTCTAGATTTGGTCGACATGTTTTCAGTCTCAAAATTCCGTCGCCAGTTTTGATTTAGTTGGATTTCTGGTGCTAAAATTCGTCTCTAAATGAGTTAGTGTTTATTTTTTGTGAAGTAAGAGGCGTGAAAACCTTTGTCAGCATTATAATTATTTATTTATTTAATGCCCTGTTATAATAGTTACGAACTTTCGACTGACCTCACTACAATGCAATTTTGAATTTCGCCGCGTCATTTTTGTCGAACGAAGCCTGGCCGCACCTTTCGCGCATTACTATGCCACGCGGACTTTATTCAGTGGAAAGTCGTAAACTTCAGTAACTTCGTTTCTTATTTGATTTGCTAGAATCAAGTTAGAACATAAACAACCTGTCCAGTGTGGATAGGTGCTTTAAGCCGAGTGCGAGCAGGCTCCAAGAGCGAACAGGTGGAGATTGCCAATAATTAAGAGTTTATTGCTCCCGCATTCTCGGCCTCTGTTAAGAAAACTCGAACTTGATAAAGTGGCCTTTCCAGCGGATAACTGATACTAGAATGCCATATTAGATACTAGAACTCTAAACGAGGGGAAGGCTAATGGAGACAAGATAGGCTCTATCGCGCAAATTATAAGAGAGCGACTAGAGCACCAACAAAGGCAAGTTTGGCATGCTGAAATTAGTGTTGGGCGATATTCGATACTGATAACGATATATCGGACCAAATATCGATATCGAAACGTAATCGATATCGAAAACGATATTTATACGTTTATAATTAATGGGGTGAACCAGTTCGAGCGACTATTCAGCCATACTTAGTAACGTAAATGTTAAAATTCCTTGCTTAACGTCAGTTACAACATTCAGATTCCACTAAGCTCATTAAATAGGAAATATATTTTAATATTTTTTGCGATATGTTTCAACTGAAAAACCCACTCTTGCAAGGCAAAAATACATTTACAACAAACTTCACGATAGACTTTTGATTGTAACGATTGTATTGATCAAAGAGCCAGATTGGAGCTAAAAACACGCACTTCAAGTGATCGATCGTTATATTCTGAAGAATAATTTCCACCGCGGCTAAACAAATAAAATAAATGAAATTTACAACGGATTTCGGCTCTAGTCAAAAATATCCTTACAGCCCTTCTCATTTTTTCTGGACATAACGGCCTGTCTCATTTTGTTTACGTGATTTTGATGTTAGTTTCGCTTCTCTTATTCCAATTTCTTTTATCATTTTTGCATTCCGCTGTTTTCTATTACTGCTACTAATGATAACTTACTGAAAAAAGCAATACATCGTCAAACGCCTAAAACATTTCAACTATTCAAAAACACAAACTATTTTCTTCTCTTCATTCTGTTTAAGACGAAATAAACAACCTCACGAATAGTTCTTTTATTTCTTTATTCTCACAATATCGCTGCCAAAGCATCGTAGCTGACGTATTCGTTTTATGCGTTATTCAAATATATATTTATTCTTCTTCCAGCGAGAAAAGTAGCATGGCCACCCAGGTCACCTCACGCCAGTTTCGACCATGGGGAGGAACTTGTACGACGGAGTATGTCACCGGTCCAGTCTGGCAAAGTCCCACCTCCTGTCCCACCCAAACCAGGAAGAGCATTGGTGAGCAATCTATTTATCTTGGATATATGTCTCATGTATTATAGCGGCTTCCGCCTTACCGTTTCAACGTGTGGTGAGGGAAGACGATCAAAAAATGGTTTAGCCTGGCTTGAACCTGAAATGCTAAATAACCGTTCCGCAAAGGAGGCCGAGACCTCGCTTTTTATTTAAATGTTTATTTTTACTGAACTAACGGGGAGGGTGACCTCATTTCTTAACCAGTTGAGGGTCTTATTAATTTTATGTGTGGTTGTGAAGAACTAAAGGATTTAAGGGAGGAGTTCACGGAAGGGAATGGTTTGCGAAAATTATGCGGAGTAGGTTATGCGGATAAGGTCTTTTCTTAGTTTGGACAACCTGGCGAGGTAGCTCAGAGCGGCTAGTCTACACATTGGAAAAGTGTTCGAGTGGTGTATAGTTTTATGTAGTAGTGTGTTAGTTTCTATCTCTATTTATTAGTTTTATGTCGTAGTTTGTTAGTTTCTTTCTCTATTTACATTTATTTATTTTTCTTCACAATCTACTTTGCATCCAAGAACGATCGCCCTTTTTTAATTGGGCGGTCCTAGTGGATTAGAGTTCGACCGGAAACGATTTCGACTCGGACTTCGACTCTGGAGTCGGACTTTGACTCGGAGTGGCACTCCGAGACTACGCGTAAAGCTCATCTCAAAACACCACTGAAAACCCAAGAGTTGGTTAAGGTGGTAAGAAAGCTCAACGAAACAAAACTACGTGAAGCTAAATGTATAAAACAGTGATGAATAACAATAACCGTTACATTAGACTCAGAGACCCTAGTTTTGGCGAACATTTTCGGGCGTCCATTTTGAGCAGCGTTTCCAGTCCGTTTCCGTTTACCACTGGCACTAGAGGTCCACGAGGATCAACTCCCTATGGAAGCGTAGCTTGTAGAGCGAGAGGCCCTTTGGTTTGATTTAGACACTCCTAGCCGAATCAGGAGACATACAAAAACCGAGTATAAGCAAAAGTAGAATCACCCTGCTACTTGTGTCCTGGATCCAGCCTCTTTGGAAGGCCCCCTCCCACTAAACACACGAATCACACTTCACAAGTCTCGTAAGATGCGTTCAACTGGAAAATTGCCAATTGGATTTTGGAAGCGCATTAGTCGGTACCAAAATTATAACAAATCAAAGTAATACAAAACAAAAATAGGACACGGGTCAATTAAGGTGAAGATTAGATACTATTGCTATTTCCTCATTAATGTGAAGGGTTTAGTGCGCTGTTGTTGATTTTTTTTTTTCATGACCATGATTGCAAACTTAATCTAGGACACACGTGACAGTGTGATGCTTTTTTAGCTTACACGCGCGTTTTTTAATGTCTCCTGATTCGGCTAGAAGTGTCTAAATCAATCATCCCGTTCACTGAATTTATAATCCTCTGACGCACTGTGGATTCAAATCAAGTCCCTCGTTTTCTATTAGGGATTCTTTTTTTTTATGGTTCTTGACTGACTCATTCATATTTCGTGTGCGCCTGTTTAATATGGAATGCACGTTTTTATGGCTCTAAGTTCGGAAATATCAGATGGGCAAACAACCCTTCCAGAGGAAACGAAGCCTCAGAACTATCAACTGAGCACTGAAACACCCTCGTCAGAATCCTTCCAAAGGGCACACATCAGCCTTGGAAATATCAGATGGGCACAAACCCTCGCCAAATCCTTCGAAAGGGAACACAGCCTTGGAAACCATTAGCTGGGCACAGAGCCTCGCCAAGCCCATCAAGAGGGCATGCAGCCTTGGAAATATCACACACAGCCACAAACAATTTTCAGGCGGCATAGCTTTGGAAAACGAGGTGGGCACACTAACGATGAAGAGACGGCACACAGCCTTGGATCAAGCGTACCTTACAAACCCCAGCCACCTCTACGCAGCTCGAAGTATATATATCAATCACAAGTTATCCATTGAATACGTAATCCATTTATCCGGTGTGGATACAAATCATCGCTTTCAAGGATTACATTTTGCTGTTGGTTCTTGACTGATTTTGACACGGTGGAAGTATTTATATCACACACATCTAGAAGTATCTATATCAATTACACGTTATCCATTAAATACGTAATCCATTGATGCAGTGTGGATACAAATCATTGCTTTCAAGGATTAGTGTTTTGTTGTTGGTTCTTGACTGTTTTTTTTGTCGTGTACGCCTGTTTAATGTAGGATGCACGTTTGTATGTCTCTCAAGCTGAATAGAAGTGTCTAAATCAATCGCGCCATCCACTGAATCCGTAATTCACCGATATGATTCTGTTTGGATGCATGTTTTTATGTCCCGCAATTCGGTTGGAACAGTCTAGATCAATCATGCTATCCACCGAGTCCTTAATACATTGATGTACTGTAGACACAAATCCGATAAAGTGCCTCCGTTCACATTAAGGATTTACTGTGTTACTGTAGTTTTTTTCTTTGACAGTGCAATACGGTTACGCCAGCTGAATTTTTGTATAGCTATATTTCGGCCCTTCTTGGCAAGGGCCTCTTCAGACTCAAGCCGCTCATGCTGGAAAATTAAATTATGGAAAAACCACAAGTTTTGCCCTGTCAAATATAGTTTTTTAGTTGTTGTTTTCTAGCGTGCGAGGCCGTACGCGTCTGTTTATTATAGGGCAATGGTGGCGCCTCTGCCATAGACGTACGTTTTTCATATCTTGTGATTCGGCTGGGCATACCGAAATCAATCATGTCCTCACAGAGCTGATAATCCGATCCAAGCAGACACAAAGCCGGTCAAGTGGGCTGTCTGGCAACCTTTCAGATTTTGTTGCAACTTGTCATCGGGAAAATCAAATGGAAGAGTGCCATCGTGGCGGAATTTATGCTCGCAATCTGGATCCGTCAGTAATATGGTACGGCGAGCAAAAAGAGTGAAACGCGTGGGTTCCGGGACTCACAGATCCAAGACATTTTCATATTCCTCGAGTTGATCCGGAGGTTAATATTCCTCGGAAGAGTTCCCGCTAACTTCAGTCCTTTCCTGTAACTGAATATTGAAGGTGCTCGTCGATCATGGAAAGCCATAGTGAGGAGGAGTACAGTGACGACGATGTCGTCGAAGAAAGGAGTAACATAGTGACAGAAGAGCGCGCCAATGACGACGAGGAGGACACTGTAATAAACGACGCCGACGACGATGTTGGGACAAGCGGTATACCTGATGAAGAAGTCGGGGAAGAAGAGGAGGAACGCGAGCTGAGTGTCGAAGAAGTGTCAGAGGAAGAGATAGAAATCGAAGGAAGTGGTGAAAGTGAGCAGGAACAAGAGACGATCACAACTGACGGAGCGGATCAGCAGTCAACTACAAAGGTGGGCAAGAGATGTCCCGCAGTGACTTGACGTTGCGAATCAGTGGCTGATTGAAAGCTTGTTATTTTTTTTTTTTTATCTAACACCGATATGCTCTCATTTGTAGGCGACACGCCAAAAGCGACTGAGAAGTTGCATGACACTAAAAGATCCATTTTTTTTTTTTTAGGACATTGTCGATAGCCATACGAACGACCAGGGTTCAACCTCCGAGAGCCCCATCCCCCCACAGCTTGTATCCCACCCACTCCGTGACGAGGCACCACTCCACCAGTCTCCTTCACCAGTTGTGGCTTCCCATCCCATTGCCAAAACGGGGAACCCATCACGCAAAGCCGGAGACCAGGTGGGCAACTCATTTTGTCATCATAAATATTATTAACAGCCTGGGACTAAACAGAATTCCCGGCCGATTTCCCGACCCTCCTCGCTGTATCTTTCGAACTATTTTCATTACCAACGAGTGTGTTTAGACATCGGCAGCGAGGATGGACGTCCAGCTTGAGCGATATATTGCCAGGAGCTAGTTGGTAGAGAGGAAACGCGAATTAAAAAAACTGCAGATAAGGTCCTGCAGAAAGCTCATAAAGTGTTGTTAAAAGTTGGTTTATTTGGAAAGGCCTTCCGCTACGTCTTCCCATTACACTGTAAAAAGTTTCCCCTATTTGCTACTCGGATTTATATTATATCTACTGAGGCAAGATTAATCCGAATTAGAGGAAAGATTGTCTCAGTAGAGACAAGATTAATCCGAGTAGCAAATACTGCAAGATTTTTTTATTTTTACAGTGTACGCTTAGATTAACTCATATAACGGCCAATCCCAGGCCTTGGAACCCCCTGAGTTTTGGAAACATGACTTAATTATCTGAGGCATTTTCCCGAGACTTTACAAAGAGCTTGTGGCTCAGAAAGAGAATTCGGCGATCAATTGTGTGGCCCAAAAATGTTTTTCCCCGACCAATAAAATGGGTGTGGCGCGATGTCAGGGTGATTTTCGATTTTGTGGCTTTAATTTGGCTTGAAATTCAAATTTCGCGGCAAATTACAAAACTGGCTGTTTACGAATGACTTCCCAAAAAGGTTACGGCATCATCAATCATTGGAAAGTAAATTTGCCTCAAACAACAAAACTGTTGCTCCGTCATCGAAGATTTTATTCAGTTTTTGGTCTAGCACATCTAGGACAACCATGACGCTCTTGGGGAGACAGCCGAGTCTATAAATCCTCATTTTTGCACTGTAATTTAATTAATCACGTGGATCGGCAAGGCTACGGAAACACACGAAGCTCAAATCACCATTACTTATTAATTAACAAATTATCAGATTGCAAACTGACAACCTTTTTGTGCTGCGAAACATAAAGAAATCAGAACTCTTTTTTTGTCACTCGGAACTGAAGAGAAGTGGTTCTTCCATACCACTTAATTACGGTACCATTGTTGTAACACAAAAAAGGATCAAGTACGGACAAAAACAAATTATTTGTTGTTTCAAAAGGGACACTAAAGAACAGGCTCATGCAAAAACCATCCGTAAAGGCAACACATACGAAAAAAGATACTTCTATCTCTTGCTGTTTTCAATATCTGTGGCTGTTTTCAATATCCCATAGGTTTATTCGGCTATTGTTATTAAATAATTTTGTTTAGCAAACAGAAGAAAACAAATGACACATGCTTAAAGAAATAGTTGCGTGAAACAAATGTAGTCAAGGATTTTGACGACTACAGGTCCAGGTTCACTAAGGACCACGCTTAAAAGAAAACCAAAAGTATCGTTATGGCGTCGCCATGGTTGCCGGTCCGGCAAGAATGCGAGGCAGAAATCTTTCCCTTACTTCACCATACATTTTAACTTAAGCGAATCTTTTATTTCGTGTGACATTCTTTGTTTGTTCGTAGTGTACGTTATTCGTGCTGTTCGTAAAAGTTTTCAGTATTTGACCAAGTTAATCGAGTGCTATTTGGGCCACAATAAGTTTGTTTTACTGATCAAGTTGATTCTTCGCCCTAACTGTGGGATTTCCAGATTTAGTAAATGTGGGAGGAGGGGTGGGCTAACGAAGTTAATGGAGAACAACGTTACAGGAAAATTACAAATTTAGGCAGGTTCATTAGGATAGCCTCGAGAAGACTTTCTGTTACACACATTTAGTGGCAGTTAACCTGACACTTGGTGAAAGGAGAAAGTATTTTGGTAGTGTTAGGGAAAAATCTGTTCCTTACTTTTATCCAATGTGCGGTGGGGGAGATGAGGTTGGTTGTGGGGTTGTGATATACTGGAGGATTTGAGGAACGGAGTTCATGAAAATTATGCAGAACAGGTCTTTCTCTCTTTAAGAAACCTGGCCAGGTTCCTAAGAGTGGCTAGTCCATACTGTCCATACAGGGTAAAGGGTTTAAGTGGTGTTTAGCATGATGCTGTAGTAGTAGTGTTTTAGTTTCTTTCTGTTTTTACATTTACTCATTTTGTTTTGTTTGCTATGGCCCTTGGGCCTTTAATGTAAATAAATATCATATCATATATTGTCAAGACGACTTGCTGTAATAAATTATTTTTAATGGGTAGCTGATAAGTGATTTGTTTACGTTGTGTTTCGTGTATCTGTTGTTGCCACGGCTGTTGGCTTTTGCAATAAAAATATCACGTCAAGCCGTCTTATCATAGGTTATTTGTGTAATTATAGTAATCAATTGTATCTATTCAGGTATGGCCTCCGGTCCGTGATGAAATCACATCACGTAACCCAGAGGTGAGCAGATCCCCACTCATGCGTCCGAAGAAAGTAGCTAAGGACTACAACGGTTTCTTCTCCCAGAACGCGATTCCAAAAACGTTCCCCTCATACAGAGCTCCCCCTGGCACTCAACACTTCGCAACCAATGGCATCACTCAGCAGTAGATCCCCCTCTTCGTTCTCAGCCCCCCTGAGTCTGCTCAGTTAACCAACAACGACCAGCCAGCCAAAAATGGTCGACGGATGACTCAGCTTCACCAGTATATATTTATCTAGTCAGTGTGTCTGCCAATTGTATTTATGTAGGTACGAAGATACCGTGTAATTTACTGATGTATTTATGGCGTGCTGATACACTCCTTCTTGGCTTGTAAGGATGGGAATCAGCAGTGTTTTAGGGGCAGGTGAGCAACTGATACATTGATTTGATTTCTGGGTATAGACGTACGAGTCGTGGAGGATGTTTACTGTTGCTGGAAGGATCTTTTCTTCTGGCAAGAGTATGAATTTTGTGATAATTGTTTACGCTTCACTAACATTTACAAATAAACGATTACAAAACGCTTAGTTACCTTACAGAAGTGAAAACCCGACGTGCAGTAAAAGTCGCCGAGAATGGAATAATAGCCCGACGGTTAAGGAAGAGTTGGTCATCCATGTTTCAACCCTAGATGGTCTACAACAAGAACAATACCTGGACCAAAAATGGTGCTGCAGCTAAAGGCCTCGCCGAGCGTGAAGAGGATTTACATGTTTGAATGCGTGTGTCGCGGTTATAAAATTTGAAACCTGTCAGTATTACTGCTTCCGCGTGACCGACCTCTCAGCGCGGGCGCTCAAATGGTAGCGTGGAACAAATTATGCTCGAGTCTAAATCAGCGCTCACTACACTAGGCTACCTTGGCCAGAGCCTAGGTGTTACTTAAAGTTTAACTGAAAAGCCAACTTATGTTTGTATCATTTAACTGAATACACTGCATTATGGGGATTGAGTAAAGGGATTTTCTTTATTTTTCACTATTTGCTTCAGTATGACGTTCAGAATATCTATAGCCGTCCTCACAACGCAAAATATCAATCTCAACACAAACGCGGGTTTTCAGTGGCCAGCGATGAAGTAGGTGATCACTGCTCACTGCACAAACGGTTATTTCTCGTAAATCTTTTGCATGAGTCATACAACACAGGAACAAGCGAATGGAGGTACCACAGATCCGAAAGGAAATTCCACTATTTGAACATCGATTGTTCGTGAATAGCGGAGCAACGGAGTAAGGAATTTTTATTGGGTTTTCACGCCTCTTTAAGTGAACGAGTGATGGGTAACTAGATTGTCCTTTCTCAGCCCTTTTCAGTTAAACTTTAACTGAAAACCCAACCTATTTTTGTATAATTTGACTGAAAAAAACTGCATTGTTTGGATAGTGTTAATAGATTTCTAGTACGACATTCAGGATATATACATGCGTCATCGTACGATGACGCGTACGATGACGCGGGAACTTTAAATCTAAAATAACGTGGCTTTCAATGACCAGTTTTCAGCACGTGGAAATGTAGTTTTCGTCAAGCATGCAACTCAGGTACAAGCGCATCAAGGTACCACAAATCCAACAGGGAAAGTCAATTATTCGTGAATAACGGAGCAACGAAGTAACGCATTTTTCATCAAGTCTTCCGAGCTCAGTATCAGTCACACACGGAAATACAGGATTTCTAGTACGACCTTTGTTGGAATTCGAATTCTCCGCGTCTGGATGGATTTGGGTTGTCGTACAAGTAACGTAGAACAATCTCAACGTTAACCAAAGCCGCTGGTTAAAAAATACAGAATACCTTAGACGAGTCAAACTATTTCAGTGTAGATTCAAGTTTCAGACGTAAAAATAAGCTGCCTTTTCAGTTGAACTTTAAAGCTCCATACCAACATCTTTTTGCTCTAAAATAAACTGAGCATGATTGTATTGTGCTTTGCTCAAGATAAAATGTCCTTTGTGAAGAATAAACGGAACAGGAAAAAAAAACTAGTGGCGTGAATTATTCGACGAGCCCACAGAAACGCCGTACATGGTCCATAAACAATCATTTATTTATCGATAATTTTAAATCGTTACAGCATCAATAACGAAAATGCTCACAGCAGCTTTTGCCACAGTACTTTAACTGACATAGCGTGGAAACGATGCGTGACTGCAGCAGCCGCAACAGATTTGAATTGGGTCACACGCTTGATTTGCACTAATGAAATGATTTCTTCGCGTTTCACATTTTTATCCAGCCAACCCGTAACATTTCCAGCGTAATAATTCCTGCCAATTCTCCGGATCCCTAACTGTTACCAAGAGAAGTCAAAAATTCATTTAATAATAATACTATAACTGCAGCAAAATGGCTTTCACCTTCATAAATTTCGAAAAAAAATGCTAAACGATTTTTTTTTTTGTTAATGCCAGAAGCTGGTAAAGCTGATTAGTAAGTGCTCCGCAGTCACGACACAACAGAGGTCCCAAAGAGATGGCAAACTCCAGGCTATTTTGACGCAAAAACACAACTGGCGAAAAAAAAAATACTTAACGGAATACTTTCATAGAATAAACTGGTATCAGGGATCTTGCCGACCGCAGATACATGTTCGTCGAAGTAGTTACAGACGTAGTTATAGAAGTCGCAGTAGTTACAACTTATATTCGAATATTGGTTTCCTAAAGATTATAGGCCTGTCACAGCTGCTAGGGCGATTCAGGAGGGCTAGATAGCTCCACTGGGAATAGTTACAACTTGTATTCGAATACTGGTTTCTTAAAGATTATAAGCCTGTCCTAACTGTTAGTTGTTAGTGCAATTCTGGCGGTCTGGAAAGCTCCGCTGGTTCATCCGGAGTGTGTTCTTGCGGCTGAGGCTAAAACTCGCTTCGCTTCCCGAGACTGTTCCGGCGTTCCGCTAGTTCCAGAATTGACGCGAAAATACTCTTGATGATTAACTCTTCGGGTCGATAAAAATTTCCGTGAGCGCAGCGAAAAGCCAGAAACGTAACGACAACAAACGTCGGTGATTGGTTTACAGGATTTGAATCAATCTCGAGGGTCCGTACGCGTAACATTTCTTGTTCTTCCCGAGATTTCTGACTTAGTCATATCAGGGACCCATACATTTCCTGTCAATAAGAGATTTATGATGCGCTCATGACCGACCGTCCGGTAGTTCGAGAAATACCCACGGTGGTAGAATACACGACTATCCAGATAGACAAAATTTGGGATTGGCTGCTGGCGCCTTGAGGGAGGAGTCTCTTTGGGGCGCACGTTCAATGAAGCAAACAAGAATGCCGATCGACTCAAACGGGGATTTTTGGAAACTAGATGTGGTTCGGTCATCATATCAATATAGAAGCATAGGAAATGACAGGCCCCCTGTAAAGGAAATTTCTGGGTCCCTGGTCATATAGAGTATCCGTATCCATACGTCGAAAGTGGGTTCGATAAGCCAGTGAGAAGTTGTAAAGGCGCAACGCCTTCGCTCGGTGGGTTCTCGCTTTGTATTGTTGAAGCGGATCCATGAAAACGCCAGAATTGCCCTATTGTCAGCCTAACTCTGCAAGAAAAACACGGAAAAACTTGCACAGCTGATATTTCTGTCCAATGAGCTTTTGGGGAGAAATAAGCGGGAGTCAGATCAGTTCGAACAGGAAACAGGGAAATAAATTGAACGTAATGCCATTAGGGCGGACGAAAATAACCAGAACGAGACCTGACGAGTATCATACGTGAATTCTTAACTTTTTTTTATTTTATATAAAATAAGAAGTCTTGGCCTGGTCAATTTTATATAAAATGAGAAGTCTTGGCCTGGTCAACGGACACAAAAGCATGAAAAAGAATTTACTAATCATTTACTAAAATAACTAAAAGTATATGCGAATTATTCATGAACTAGAGCAGCTACGAATCCAGGAATTTATTCAGACGTTCGGCCTGGAATTTGCTGTTCTTTTAGCTGTCCTGTTGTTTCAACTGCCTGACAATACCGAAGTAATGAAAAAAAAGAATACTAAGCTTTAATGCCCGCTTTGCTATAACACAGAGAAGAAAGGGGGGGATTCCTTGAAATACGCAAGCAACTCTCAGGTCCTAGCGGACATTTCCTTTAATGGGTAGGTTATCAAATTTACTAATATTCTGTACGCTAGAATTAAAGGTATTTTTACTCAATTACAGATTCAACCTATCAGGTAGCAATACGAACTTTAGGCGCGAGTCTTCCATAAACCAAAACGTACGAAAAGAGCTACTTGCTTGAAAGAGTGTTTTTTTGCGAACTCCAGGTTCGGACTCACCAAATTTCAAACTTAGGCGAGAGCGAAGCCTTCCGTACACTTTAGGGATTGCAGTAGTTTGTACTTCAACCTTTCTTTGGTTTGATACTGAGGGAGGTCAAGCAGGTTGAAGCAGGTATGAGCTACTGGGAAGTACGCATCGCCGCCACCAGTTGGCTGGATGAAGATCTGGAAGAAAAGATTAACAGATTATCGGGAATACCCATTTGGAACACGATTCACCATTCTTTCTTCTCTTCCTGTGGCGCTCTCTGCTCTCCTCGAAAGATTCAATAAACATGAAGATTTGGCAAATGCTAGGTTCATTTTTCTTAGTGGTTGAAAAATCATCCCGATTTATTAATAAGACGATGAACACAAAACACTGAATCGCGAATACAGCATATTTACAGACAACACAAGGACCAAGTGACAAGATCGCTTACGGATCGACAGCTAGAACAAACTGGAATGAATTACACTAACCAGTAAAATCGACCTCGACATAACGACAATGAGTCACGACGGCGAGCGCGGGGGGTTAGTGCCTCCAGCAAATCGCAAGAAAGACAAAAGCTGTGGTGGGCACAACAAAAAATTTGACTGATTAAAGAAAGAAGTCACAGAAAAAGCAAGGCATTCCCTTAAGAAACTCATGAACAAGACCAATTAAGTAACTTGGTTAGCAAACTAGTCGCTAAACACGTCATTTAAACATGTCCTTTTTTCAGTTCAAGTCGTGTTTAATACCAATTTAGATAACAAACAGAGCCAATTCGGCAGAGACTGGGCGGGAGTCCAAATGGAAGTCTTACCGGGGCACACAACGTCAAAGAGCAGAGGGAAACCACACTTTAAAGTATGGGCTACGTACTGGCAAGGTTGCATATGTAATTCCCTAAAGATAGAAATCAAAATAATATAACGAACACATTTTTTCGAAACTTTACTAGAATTTATGAACTTCCCGTGCAAAGCGTAGAGCGTTCCATCTGATAAGGATTTATCCCTTTATAGGTATTTTGAGGCAGCAAAGTCATTCTTAATGCGTGAGTAAGTCAACAACGTGACGAAACAATGCCGACTTTCCAGACCTTTCTGTCGACTTTTTTTTGTTTTGTTTTTATTAATGAGGAGGTTATTTGCTGGATGTCCCCTTTCTCGGGACCGGATGGTTGTTATATTGTATACAGTTGTGTATGACCATGTTGAGTCGTATTTTTTTAATTTAATCTTCTGGCCATCGAGCCTGCTCTCTGCCGTGAAGTTTTGTGAAATTATTTGTTGTAATTATTTGAAAATTAAATGAACCTGAACCTGAACTTTCCTAATCTAGTTATGGGTGACAACTAGCTCAGGAGAAGAATACAATTCGGCAAAGGTAGTGACGAACTAGGGAGCTGCCTGTGGCCCCAGCTCGCAGAAGGGGGCCTAGCATGCAAGTATACGTGAACGCACAAATTATAATTCGTAAAAAAGTCTAATTGGTTCTCTTTCATTCCGTTAAATAAACAAACAACTAGCTAACAATTAGCTCAGGAGCAAACTACAATTCGGCAAAAGTAGCGGCGAACTAGGGAGCTGCCTATGGCCCCAGCTCGCAGAAGGGGACCTGACATGCAAGCATACGTGAACGCACAAATTATAATTCGTAAAAAAGTCTAATTGGTTCTTCTTCATTCCGTTAAATAAACAAAATATAAAGTTTGGTTTTTGCTAAGCAACCCAAAAGCCACGACTCAGATAACCTACGGGACCTGGACCTCCGGGCAAGTCACGCATTCAGCAGCATTGGATTAAATCGAATTAGTTCTTACAGGTAAACAATCTGAAGAAGTTGCGCTAGTTTAATTTTTTTTGGTATTAAGACACTTTTGGGGAGACAATTCCAGCATTCAACTATCCGGTTTTTCCAATGTCTTTTCGGGAATTTTCAGCACGCAGTTTCAAGGTGTGTCCTGTGAGACCGTTGTCGTTGAAGATAAGGACATCACCAGGCTTTACGTTGTCATAGTAGCTATGACAAATTTTAACAGTTTCGATCAAATCAATTAGGAGAAATCTGTTAGCCAAACTGGGTAATCGTAATTTTTCAAGCCGGTTTTGCTAAGGAAGATGGCGAATGACTGGCACTGTTTTAGTTGCTCTTCTCTGAACTTGCTCGATGGCGATTATGTCCTTGTTATAGAAGGGCCTTGTTGTTGCGTGGCCATATTCGATTAGTGGGCGAGCTAGGGTCTTAAATTACGAAACAGGGAGTTGTCCTTGAATGTATATGTCCTTCTCAAAGGCTTCACAATTCTTGTAGTTTCTTGATGATAGTTTCGTAATGTGTTGAGAATTTTAGATCTGTGGCCATAAACTACCCCAACGTGACGCTCAGAGGCGTATGGGCGTATGAGGCGTCTGTCCAAGGTGTACAGGGTCAAGGTCAAGGACGGTGGGGCCAAGAAGAAAGTGGTGACATTTATTGGTATTTAAACCAAGTTCAAACTGGGAGGCATTGATTACCTTGACAGCTTTCATTCCGAGGATGGGAACTCGATCCGAACCAGTAAGAAATTTGAGGAAGTTCTTCTTTTCTTCCAAGGGAAGCTCGTGGAACACTTCCCAGAACATTACGATAGTTGGATGGTCCGCGCTGTATCCATTTTTGTATTCAGCGACGCGTTGGAGTTCATACCAGTCATAATTTTCGCTACCTAGAATGAAGGGATATGTGAAAATTCAGCCGGGGCGGGGGGGGGGGGGGCAATGATTCTTAAGCCAAATATGGCTATAATATTATTCTCATGGGTGCGCGTAATATCCTGATGTTTGCCTAATAGCTTATCGTTGCCTAAAGTTTCGGCGATCTAATTCTCCTTGGAAACCCGCCAATTCGCCAAAAAAGTCCGTCAGTTCGCCCACTTTTTGTATAGTTCTTCCACCTGCCATCTATTCGCCGCGATCAGTTCTTCTACCCGTGAATTCACCCCCCCATCAGTTGTTTGGCGGCGAACTTATGTTTGCGCAAATATACGGGTAGGCGAACTGTCAGATATTTGGAATGGGCGAAATGAGGGCTGTGCGGATTTACGGCTGATAAGCAATGGGAGCAGGGAGGAAGATTAACCTTCCATGCCAGAGTTATTGTAGCCTTTACCTATTCCTCACAGAAACGAAACTGACGGTCCACGTATATTATGTATACAAAGCGTGCGTTCTAAGTAACACCTTAAAACTCGGTGTTGATGAATTTTTACGACTTCTATTCCCTGGCCAAGTTAAGATTCGATGGACACTCGGTTCAGCAACCAACCCGGGAGGCACCACACCAGTCCTCCAAAGTTTCGACAATGTATCTGACAATTTCCTATTATGTACAGAAAATGCAACCGGATTTTTTTCTAAAGGAAGGTTCGGAATGGCACCCTTGATAACCTCAGATACGAAGTACAAAGGAAGCTTACCAACAATCAGTTCCATGAGCTCACAGGACTGGAACAGCGACAGGATGCGACCCCCACACACTTTGTGAAATCCTTTGTGGAAGTATTCGTACTGCTTCCCGATCGATTTATTCAGCAAGTAGTCTATAATATTATTCTCATGGGTGCGCGTAATATCCTGATGTTTGCCTAATAGCTTATCGTTGCCTAAAGTTTCGGCGATCTAATTCTCCTTGGAAACCCGCCAATTCGCCAAAAAAGTCCGTCAGTTCGCCCACTTTTTGTATAGTTCTTCCACCTGCCATCTATTCGCCGCGATCAGTTCTTCTACCCGTGAATTCACCCCCCCATCAGTTGTTTGGCGGCGAACTTATGTTTGCGCAAATATACGGGTAGGCGAACTGTCAGATATTTGGAATGGGCGAAATGAGGGCTGTGCGGATTTACGGCTGATAAGCAATGGGAGCAGGGAGGAAGATTAACCTTCCATGCCAGAGTTATTGTAGCCTTTACCTATTCCTCACAGAAACGAAACTGACGGTCCACGTATATTATGTATACAAAGCGTGCGTTCTAAGTAACACCTTAAAACTCGGTGTTGATGAATTTTTACGACTTCTATTCCCTGGCCAAGTTAAGATTCGATGGACACTCGGTTCAGCAACCAACCCGGGAGGCACCACACCAGTCCTCCAAAGTTTCGACAATGTATCTGACAATTTCCTATTATGTACAGAAAATGCAACCGGATTTTTTTCTAAAGGAAGGTTCGGAATGGCACCCTTGATAACCTCAGATACGAAGTACAAAGGAAGCTTACCAACAATCAGTTCCATGAGCTCACAGGACTGGAACAGCGACAGGATGCGACCCCCACACACTTTGTGAAATCCTTTGTGGAAGTATTCGTACTGCTTCCCGATCGATTTATTCAGCAAGTAGTCCACATACAGATCCACATACTCCTGCCTGAGAATAACACTAATTTGTTTAATAACTTTCATTATATTAACGTTTTCTACTTGATATCAAGAAGGGACCCCGCAGCCTTTAAGGGTAGCGCGACAACGGTCAAGTGATACTGATCAACGAAAATAACAATCAAGCTTACGACTCTTCAGCGTGAAATGCAATGCACAGTAGCAACCGTCGTCTCTAACTAACGGTCGACGTGCACACTACTAGGAGATGTTTAAAGTTTAACCGAAAAGGGCGAGAATAGGACAATCTAGTTACCCATCACTTATTCACTTAAATTTGCTGGAAGACCCGCAGAAAATGAGTTACTTCTTTGTTCCGCTATTCGCGAGTAATCGATTTTCAAATAGTGGAATTTTCGTGTGATTTGTGGTGCTTATATGCGATTGTAGTTTTGTTGTAGCCTTACCAGAAAGATTTATCATTTTTTTTTTGTTCAGACACTAAGCAATCTTCATCAATGTCATCACTGCACACTGAAAAGGCGCATTTGTTTTGAGATTAAAACTTTCCGCGTCATAGTAGAATTAACGCTGTGAGGACGGCCGGAGATATTCTCAGCCTCATAACCTAGACCCCTTTGCAGAATCCAAATAATTCTGTGTATCCAATTAAATGACACACACATAAGTTGGCTTTTCAGTTAAACTTTAAAGGGGGGAGGTAAGATAATAATAAAATAATTTAAAAAAAAAAACATACGGCCATTCAACAGACGCCTAATAAAAATAAATTCAACTGGGTCTACTCCGGCACTTGCTATGGCCACTAAAGCTTCAGCCTTGAACACATAAATCTTGAACATTCCCGCGGCTATTCCTACGTGGGTGGGGGGCTGGGGAGGGAGCCCCGACCCAATCGCGTCGCCTAGCAACGATAATGCAGCAACCGTTCATGGCCTTGTATAAAAACTCTTAACAATAATTTCATTATGAAAGCGAAGTTCAAATAAGCATACCGCTAATATACAATTAAGTACGGCAAAAATAAAACAAATCTTTCTAGAGAGAAAAAGCTTGAACTTCCAAATAATTGCAGAAGCAGCCGTGGACTTACTTGTTGGCCTGGGTTACTGGAACTCCTTCCGAGCCAGGTTTCAAAGCGACCGTTTTCACCTCTCCAAAAACTTCATGTTGCACGTCAAACGTCAAACTGAAGAGATCTTCGAAATCGGCTCCCTCGTACTCGAGCAATGAGATTAAACTCCTAAAAGGTAAAAAATAAATACAAAAATAAATAAAGTATTTACGAAATTTGCACGGCCTAAAGTCATAGTTCGTCTTCCACCCATCTGTCGCGAGAGCCATCCCGATGAAATTTGTTTAGCCTGTGTAGTTGTATGGAAGTTGTACGAAAAAGTTGCATGTATTGCTACGCAGTAGTACAGAATACTTTAACATAATGTGGCTCACACTGGGAAAATCTTAAGAAGTAGTATTTCAGTAGCATTCCACCTTCCTTCAGTAGCATCCAGTCTTCCTATAGTAGCATCAGTTGGCACTGCATGTTACTTTTTCGTACAACTTCAAACTACTATTTTGAGAAAATTTTTCATAAGGATGAACTGGACCTGACATAAAGAACTCCCACCAAAGACCATAGTAGTTGGAAAGACAGGAAACTTGGCTAAAATCGCGTCTGGAAAATCGAGCTACTCGCTGCCTAGCGTTCGGACTTGGTAAACGATGGAAGTAAGGGTAAATGAACAAAATATGTAAATAAACCAAAAGGTTTGTAAACAACAAGACATGGCACATGCATGTCGGCCAGTGAACCTCGGAGGAACAAGAAAGGTCACCCGAGCGACGATTCAAATCCTGAGTCAACTAATCAACAGCGTCTGTTGGAGACTCTTGTGGTGACGTCTCCTGCTTTTCGCCAGGCACACGAGCGATCCTTCATCGGCAGAAACAGTTAGTCATCAAGAGTATTCTAGTACCGATTGGCAAGAACGTCGCAAGGCTTCAAGATCTATTTTTACAAATTTTATCTGGATTCATCTTGTATCCTGTATCCTGCGGTATTCGATATTACCGCCAAACATAAAGACAAAACAGGGTTCCGCGAGTTTTAACTTTTGGATCGAGAGTATGGCACACAATCCCGTTTCCATGACAAACACTCAGAAAAATGTGGCATACAAATATGTCGGATAAACCCTATAATTTCATCATTAGTGTCAGCTGTTGGCCAAAATATCTCACTCGTTCAAGGGGTTTTCCTGATAGTTGGACAGTCAGGCGGACGGACAGTCGTCACTGTCGTTTCGTAACCATAAAGTTCCGCGATTTTGATTCTTAATTTTCAGCACTAAGTAAAGTCTAGTATAGACTACGTTATTATGTCTGCAAAAGTTCAATAAAGTTTACTTTATTCACAAATAACGAATGAAAACATTTACCCCTCTAGCTCCAGCATAAGGCTACCTCTCGTATCCATGTTTGGCAAGATTTATAGATATTTAACTAGTATTGATTTATTTAAAGGTAAAAACAAACAAACAAGAGAATCCGAATACATTGAAAACAAACTGAACTGAACGTCTGGGACTTAACTTTCATTACCACTGACGAGTTGACGTACACAGATCAAACAAAATACAAACAGAAAGTGAACAGAAAACATGATAGAGAAGGAGAGAAACAAGTTTTTGTTCAGAAACTGAAGAAACTGCCATTCCCTTTTATCAAGAATTTTGAATCTTTCAGATGTTTTAAATAAAGTTTTTATTCTTGCATTAGATATAGCATCGGCATACGATAGTGTTATCCATTCATGGGCGTGGACATCTTTATTACGTAATGGAGTGCCTTTGCAACTTGTCTTAGTTTTAAGGAATTGGTATGCGGTTTCTAAAATAAGGATATCTTGGAAAAATTCGCTTACTAGTTATAATGTAATTCTGCAGCGAGGTCTGAGACAAGGTAGTGTACTATCCCCTGTAATCTTTAATGTTACACTTGCTGCTTGTCTTGATCAAATTAGTTCATCATTTGTTTTTGGAAAAGGTATTTTGCTGTCATGGATAGCATATGCTGATGACATTCTTTTAATCAGCCGTTCCCTTTCTTCTCTTCAGAAAAACGTTGATTTTATTGTTGAAATTTTTAAACAGCATGGTTTGCTTTTACTCCCAGAAAAATGTCAATTTACTGTTTTTGGTCCAAAATTTTTATCTTTCAGTAATCCTGTTTTTATAAAAATTTATGATTTTATTATAAAACCAGTTAGTTCATTGAGATACTTAGGTCTCCCATATGGTTCTACGATTTCGTTAACAAGAATTTTAATGGTTAGAGAGGTTGAGAAGAGGATTGCGTCTAATTTTGGTGTAGTAATTTCATTAAGGGAGTTTATGACCCGGAAGTCTTTAGCTCGTGTTTTTAATACTGTTGCGCTTCCGCAAGTTCTTCTTCTTTCCCCTTTTCTCCCTCTACTAACTGCGGGTAATATTGCATCTATTAAATCTACCTTTTTTAAATTCGGAAAATTTTTATGCCGGTTTTCAAGATTTCAATCTAATAGTTTTATGATGCATGAATATAATCTAAAAAACCCGATATTAATTTTAAATAAAAAGTATAGTAATTTTACTTCCAAAATTAAGCATGCTAATCATAATTTATCAGACGCGTTTTAACTTTTTTCATTTTTCAGCATGTTTATTTTGCATGATTTTAAAAATTATATAGGTCACGTTTAATTTATTGTATAGGCTATAGTGTTTTCATTATTTTGTTAGTTATTTGTCTATTGGTATGTCACAAAGTTGTTCGTTCGATTTGGAATTATTTATGTATTTATTTTACTCGTCAGTTATGGCGGAAATAAAATAACTGAATTGAATTGAATTGAAGAGCTGTAAGCTCATATGGCACTTGCAAGGGTTGAGATGTATTATTTGATCAAAAGTAATTTTCGACTGTGCGGTTCAGATGCGCACTTTAAGGGAGCTAGAGAAAAAGTATTTTATCGTTGAACTTGACTGTAATGATGCGCACTTTAAAGGCACTAGAAATTCATCTGTAAGGAAGACCCTTGAGGCAAAAACGATAGCAGGCTCTTAGGGATCATTGATATATACGTATGATCAAAATTATTTTTTTTTCCACTAATGCGGGTAAAATGCGCACTTTAAGGGTGCAAGAAATTATTTTTTGCAAAACCCTTGTGGGACAACTGATCATGGGTTGAGATGTATCGTTTGATAAAAAGTACTTTTCGACCTTGCGGTTAAGATGCACACTTTAAGGGAGCTAGAACTTCATTTGTAAGCAAAACCCTTGAGGCAAAAATGATCATGAGCTCATTTGGATGATGGACATGCATATTTTGCTTAAAAGTATTTTTCTTAATTTGCGGTCATGATTGGTACTTTAAGGAATGGTCGGATTTGAAAAGTGGCGATTTCTAAGCCAATCTTGTCGAATTTCTAATATTCCAGCCAAATTTCATCGTCCTAGCACATCTGGAAGTACCTTAACTCGCGATCACCGGAATTCCGGACCCGCCCCTCAAACTCCCCCCACAGTCGCCGGAGCCAATCCGGTTCAGTTTTGGACTTGTTTGTTATTCCCACAAAGTTCCATCCCGATCTGTCCAGTCCAATCCAGTCACGTATCCCCCCCCCCCCAATTGTTGTCGGATCCGGTTCGGACATGAAAAAGATCACCACATGCACGCCCTCTGTTCAGTTATTAAATTTCACTCGAATCCGATCACCCGTTCCAAAGTTACGCATGGCTAAATATTCCGGATTCCCCCTCCCTCCGATATACGCACGACTATCGGATCGAGTGAATTTTTATTTACAAGTCAGTTTGATCGGGTCCCTGATACGCCTCCCAAGTTTCGTCGTGAAAATCCCAAAAACCGTCATCACCAGAATTCCGGGAAACTCCCCTCCACCTCCCCCCCCCCAAGTGTCCGGGTCCAGTCCAAACGTGTAAACGATTTATCTGGAGCAGATTCTTGTTCTTCCCAGCAAGTTTTACTCCGATCCCTCAATTATAACCGTTTCTCGAGATTTCCGGTCTTCCCCCACCCCAACTCCCCCATAGCTGTCGAATCCGGTTCGAACTTCAAATGGAACATCAGATATATGTCATTCATTCAGGTATTAAGTTTCGTCCCAATCCGATCACCCGTTCGAAAGTTACACAACACTCAATTTTCCATATTCCCCCGCACTGCACCACATATACAAACCCCTTTGACCCTCGAATGCACTAGCTCTTTCCAATGTTAACAGAGTGATCCGATGCAAAGAGTGACATCACGCCGCGCGCAGACCTACTAGTGTGTAGAAAGGGGTAGGGGTTTTACAAAAACTACTAAATTCTCAGGATTCCCCCGCCCTCTACTCCCTCCACGGTGGTCGGATCGCGGAAGTGACAATTTGCAAGTTAGTTTGGTCGGGTCCCTGATATGCCTGCCAAGTTTCATCGTCCTAGCACATCTGCAAGTACCCTAACTCGCGATCACCGGACCGACCGACCACCCGACCGACCGACCGACAGACCGACCGACGGAAAAGTGATCGGTATATGGCACTTGAGCGAAGCTGCAAGTGCCATAAAAACACAAGCAAATATACGAACATTTTGGTCAGAAGATAAAACAAAAGCTACGTGCTCATATGGCACTTGTTACGAGTAGGAGGTACACAAAAGTAGATGAGAATGTGACAAAATACCCCCCTTTAACCCCCTAGGATCGGACCTAGAAATAAGGTATCTAGTTTCACGCGAGTCTGAGCATTTCCGACATCGCCTCGAATCATCTAGGGCAAATGTTTCATCATACTAGCTTGATCACTAGGAGTGCCGTTGTGTTTCCGTTAACCCTCACACTCAAACTTCCCCTATACCGCGGTCGAATCTGGTTTAACCAAAAATAGATGATCTAAAGCATCTTCTCTTACCGGCTATCAAGTTTCATTCGAGTCTTAAGTTTGTTCGGGACACGCCTGTACCCCCCCACCATGTTCATGTCTGGTCCGGACTCTCAGAATATTCGTAACGTTTGTGCCAAATACAACAGCGGGTGCTGTCTAAAAGCCAACTGTGACCTAAAACATGTCCGTTACCCTCGTAATTTTCGTTATCCTAGCCTTATGAATGACCGTTTCTCCCTCCGGCAACTACGCCATTCTGAACAAGGTCCAGTAAATAGCGAATCTATGCCTGGTTCTTCCAACCAGATTCCTAGTCTTTTGTCCAGCGTTTTTTTATCGAGAAGCCCGCCTTTTCGCCTTCCTCCCTTGTGGCTACCGCCCCCGGGCTTCAGGCAAGCCATGTTCAGAATAGTATAGTATCCGAAGTGGATGGTTTTTATGATCGGTTGAATAGCAGTGATGCTTTGGGGCCGACAACTGCTCCACAGAATGAGAATAATGCTCAAACAATATTAGTTAGCCCTGATATACTGCCCCCCGTAGCCCCTGAAAAATCTTCTCCCAAATCAAGAATTAAATTCAAAACTAAAACAGTTTCAAAGGAATTTAATGACAGTAGATATACTTTCCCGTCTTTTTTATACTCGAATGCTGAAAGCCTTAATTTGGATAAGCTTTGTGAACTTGAAACAATGGCTAAAATGCTTGGATCGCATGTCGTTTGCGTCACCGAAGTTCACCGGCAGAACACAGATCTACTGCGTATGGACGGATTTAAGTCGTTTGTGAAGCTTCGGCCTGATGATCATCCTCTTGGAAAGAAAGGAGGGGGGGTGATGACCTTTGCGCATGAATCTTTAAAGCCTGAGCCTCTGAAAGTACCTTGTTTAGATGATAAGGATGAGATAATCTGGACTCGCCTTCGGCCTAAGCGACTCCCGCGACCCCATTCAGAAATTTGTGTTTGTGTTTTTTATTGTTCTCCAGGACAAAAAAAATCTGCTATACAAGAGTTTTGGGAGAAGTTACAAGATTCTGTTGACTACATTCAAAGAACTTACCCTTTTTCGGCAATTGCAATGTTTGGGGATGCAAATGAGTTAAAAGTAGATTTATTAGCTTCCTCCTTGAAGCTAAAAAATACTGTGGATTTTCCCACAACAAAAGGAGGTACTCAACTTGATGCAATATTGACAAATTTGCACAAATTTTACCAGAAACCTGTTGAACTTCCTGCTTTAGGTGGTAGTTATCATTTCATGATTCAGTGGTACCCAGTGGAAAAGATTAAAGTTGAATACAAAGTTACGGAGGTAGCTTCAAGACCAATTAGTGATTCTGGGCTTTTGAAATTTGGTGATTGGATTACTAGCGAAAGTTGGGAGGATATTTTTGATTCACCAGATTTAGATGCTCGTGTGAATCTGTTTCATGATAAAATTAATGACAAGTTCGATGAATTTTTCCCAGAAAAGAAAAGTAAAATATGTTCCACTGATAAACCTTACATTAATTCAAAAATAAAATCACTGATAAAACGTAAAATAAATCTTATTCGTAAAGGGAAAAAAACAGAGGCAAACGAGTTGAGGAATAAAATCAAAAGTGAAATCAGAGCAGCTCAAGTTGAGTACTACCATAGTGAAGTAGATGGTCTTTTGGAATCTAAACCTTCAGCATTCTATCAAAAAGTTAAACAGTTGAGCGGGAAGTCCCCCCAGCAACTTGATTTCATGAAGGATGAGCCCGCAGAAACAACAGCGGATAAACTAAACGAGCACCTAGCATCAATTGTCCAAACTTACCCCCCTTTACAACTATCCCCATCTATAACGTCATCTCCCAATATTTCCCCTGACCCTTCTCCTATCCCAGATACTTCTGATAATAATCCTGAAACAAGTGAACGTATTTTCCAGTTACCAAGTCTAAGTAAAAAAGATGTTGAAATAAAGCTTTCTAAGCTAAAGCGTACCTCTGTCGCCCCTTTTGATATTCCTGTCCCTTTGATTAAAGCTTTTGCTCCTGAGTTTTCCATGCCCTTGCAATGTTTCTATAATGATATTACGGAAAATGGAAAATACCCAAAGAAATGGAAAATGGGCTTTGTTACGCCGATACCAAAAAAGGTGCTCCAAATGATTTTACAGGAGTTAGACCTATAACTGTAACATCCATTTTCAGCCGAATTTATGAAGGATTTGTTGCTACTTGGTTGAAAGAACATCTCTCGAAGATTATTGATAAACGCCAGTTTGGGAACATACCTGGAAGTTCTACAACACATTACCTTGTTGGGTTGTTAGATTTTATTTGTAAAAATCTTGAAAATCCAGATAAATGGTTAAACCTAATAGCTATAGACTTTAAAAAGGCTTTTGACTTGATAGACCACCAGACTCTAGTAAATAAGATGATGGAAAATAATATTCCAGCCTTTCTAATAAATATTGTAAAAAGTTTTCTTACTAGTCGAGAACAGACAGTAAAATATAAAAATGTTTTTTCAAAACCGTTGCCCATTTTCTGTGGAGTACCACAGGGGACAGTTCTTGGACCTTTATGTTTTTTGTTAATGATTAATGATATTGCTACAGATATGGATGAACGTTGGAAGTATGTAGACGATCTGTCTATCGTTGAAATCCTTAATAGAAATGCTAAAAGTCAAGCTAAATCAGTAATAGAAGATGTTGCTGCAGAAGCATCATCAGTTAAGATGGTGGTGAACCATGAAAAGTCAATTGTTGTCCCTTTTAATTTTTTAAAGTCCCAGCCTCAACATCTCCCTCCCATCCCAGATCTCATTTCAGATAAAATCCAACTTCTCGGTGTAACGATTTCCTCAGACCTTTCTTGGCATGCACACACTTCAAATATAACAAAAAAAGCTAATGCAGCACTTGCCATGATCAAAGTTTTCAAAAGGTTTAAAATGCCTAAAGATAAGCTTGTAAAAATCTACTGTTGTTTCGTGCGCCCCCTTCTTGAATATGCTTGTCCGGCATGGCATTACGGTCTCACCCAAGGGGAGAAGGATCTGATCGAGCGGTTACAAAAACGTGCACTACGTATCATTTATGGTGAAGCCAGATTACCTTACTCTTTTCTGCTAAAGGAACTTCGGCTGCAAACGCTTGCAGAGAGGAGAGAGCACCTTTGCCAGACTTTTGGCCTAAAACTCCTTTCCCACCCCGTGCACCGTTCCCTCCTCCCTAGTCCCCATTTACCCGAGAGACTTCGCCAACCTAGAGCAGCAGCAGTGAAGGTCCCAAAGCTCGCCCCAATTCATTGCCGCACTGACCGGTTCAAGAAAAGTTTCGTGCCTAGTTTCACTGAATGGTATAATGCAAATTGAGTTTGTTTCATGACAACGTTTTATTTTTGATAATTTATATTTCACTCAGTGTATTTTTGACGTTTGACACGAAGAAACGAATTCGGCATTTTGCTGTGATAGTTGTTCTTTTCAATTAAAACGATCATTCATTCATTCATTCTCATCTACAGCACTCGGACTCTCATCTACAGCACATGGTCTCTATACTTACTAAGTTTCATTCAAATCACTCCACTCGTTTGACACCTACGCTAGCCATAAAATTACCGCGACTCCCCCTCCAAATCCCCCCATTGTGGCCGGATATGACACATCAATTTCGCACCCCAAATGAATCCACTTCTACCTCACTCTTCTGGGTCTATGTATGTGATCCCCGTTTCATGACCCATAAGGTATTTCTTCACGAACCATGTCAGACGTATTCAATACGTTTTATATATCGGCAATTTTTTCTTCCGAAAGCGTAAAAGGAATATTTCTCGGAACTGAGTTACCGACAGATCTGCATTTGTACTCTGCACATTGTTAGAAAATTTCAGTTCAATCGAAGCAATTACGACGGTTTTATCTCTGGATATTTTAGGCTCTTAGCCTTAAGATGGGACTGTAAAATTTTAAAAATGTCGTATAACCTCTTATCGATGTTTATTATTATATTTTTGTACAATCCTAATAGTATGTGGAGAAGCAGTTTAGCGTGAAGTGTTTGATTTTGTTTCTTGAAGATTCCACTTACTAGATCCTTGTGGTTTTGCATTTAACTTTAATGACCATGACGAGATCTAACGTGGTACGAATCATCTCCATGGGTGGGAACAAAAACAGAGACAAAAACTTGACTAAAAGAGTAAACAGAAATCACGAGCCACAAAACCTGTCCGCCCTTCCGTTCCGAATGGAACCCACACTGGCAGTGATGTCAGTCAGAAGAACAAATTATACCTTCTGGCGAAAGATTACGCTCTATCTATCTATTAAAGTTTAGCTGAAAAGCTATTTTTGTACCATTTAACTGAACACACTGAATTATTTTGCTTGTGTCAAGGGATTTTTTTTTCACTATTTGCTCTAGCACGGTGTTCAGAAAACCTAAGGCCGTCCTAAAAACTACGCGGAAAATCTGAATCTCAATACAAACGCGGCTTTTCAGTGGCCAGTGATCAGCTCGCGGAAGGTAGCTAACTGCGTGAACAATTATTTTTCGTAGATCGTTTTCGTCAAGCATTCAACACAGGTACAAGCGCACAGAGGTACAGAAAAACGACAGGGAAATTCCACTGTTTGAAAATTGATCATTTGTGATTAGCGGAGCAACGAAGTAACGCAGTTTCATCCAGAGATGGGCGAGTCCGAATCCGGATTCGGATTCGAATCCAGGATTCGCCCGTTTTGCCGGAATTTGAATCCGGATTCGAATCTTCTGCCTGTCAGGCTGGATTCGGATTCGGACTCGGATTCCAAATCCTCAATCTTACGAATCCGCTCAAATTTCTGGTCTACATCCTTCTAGTTTCCGTTACCCAATTTTTACACAGTGGGCTTAGGCAATCCAACTTTTTGATCTCCACCACCAACCATCCTCAGTGATGTATCACGTTATCTGATTACCTTAGATATCAGTGCTTTTTATCAACTCTGATTTTTAAACTATAACCTATGTATATGATTTGATTTTTGTTAAGGTCGGATTCGAGTCCGGATTCGATTTCGGATTCGAATCCTTAGCATGGAATGGTGGATTCGGATTCGGAATCGGATTCGTACCTAGCCCTGAATTCGGATTCTGATTCGAATCCTTTCATGCTCGGATTCGCCCATCTCTGGTTTCATCGCGTCTTCGAGCCTCTTTAAGTGAAGAAGGGATGGGTAGCTAGATTGTCTTGTCTTGGTCCTTATCAGGTAAAATTTAAGGACAATAAATGGTAGCAGTGACCAAACAATACTCATCAAACTAATTTTTTTTTGCAGTTGCGTGAAGTAATAAGAAAAAGTTTTTTGCTGAAGCAATTTATGGCCAGTGTAAGAGAGATCATTCCAGGGGGTTATAACTGCCCCCTGGCTAAAACTACTGTAAAAGCTGGTTGACGAGACGTGAAACCGAAATACGTGGATACTCTTTATACAAAAAACAAACGTGTTAGTGTATACGTTGTGTACTTCCCGCTATCAAGTATTTTCGATCTCACCTATGTAAAATTTATATTAGCTAGAGTTCGAAGGGTGCCCGTGACGATGTCGTTGCCCCCATTAAGTTTCCGCAAAATGATGTCTCTCTAGCAGATGCCCTTCGAACCGTCTTCGAACCGTCGAAAGAGCATCTGCTATTTTTTCATTTGTCTTCACGATATCGGAAAAGTCAGCAGATGCTTTTTCGGCGATTTTTCGGCTTTTTCTGGCAACGCTTGTTATGCGTAACATTTAATGCATAACGTTTCCGAAATCACAACGGATTACATACTAAGTATTGTCTGTTGAAACTGCGCATCCTTGTTTATCTGTTACGAGACTTCCGACAGTATAGTGTGGCATTTCATACGAAAAATTTACCTGGAGTAGGCTACTGAGGGCTGTCATTTCACAAAAACTCTCACTTCATCCACTTAGCCGGTGGATTGGCCAGGGGAAAGCAGGCACTCGTACGTTTTATTTTGTTCCTTAGCGGTGTTAACAGCTACAAATATAGTATAGTAGCCTAAAGGTAAATATACGAAATCATAGAGCTTTTTGGGATTATACTCGTTAATCATGTTCATTATTCCTATGTCAACAGAATAAGAAAGAAATTCGTTTAAAAGCAGGTTTTATTTTAGAAATGATTAGGCACCACTTCGTCGGAATAGCCGTTCATGTTAACTGTTTACAAGTCTTTACAAGACCTGCTTTATGGAGACTGTTTCAGGAGAGAGGCCCATGGCATGTTTTACGTATTGTCTTATTATCATTATGGAAATGATGAATTAATTGATTGTATCAGGGACCCATAAATTTCCTGTAATGACTCGACATTCAGGGGGCTTGCCAATAAGAGATTTCTGATGCGCGCTTGACCGAAAGTCTGATAGATCGAGAAATACCCACGGGATAGAATACGCGAATATCCAGATAGACAAAATTTGGGATTGGTTGCTGGCGCCTTGAGGGAGGAGTCTCTTTGGCCTCACGTCCAATGAGGCAAGCAAGAACGCCGATTCGACCCAAGCGGAATTTTTGGAAACTAGTAGAGGTTCGGGCAACATAGCAACATAGAAGCATAGGAAATGACAAGCCCCCTGAATGGCGTGTCATTACAGGAAATTTAAGGGTCCCTGATTGTATACATATTAAAAATGCACAGCTGAGCTTACCTATGCATCTGCGGGGAGAGATCGGCGACATCAGCTATGCTAACAGGTTCGCACAGGAGCTTCTTGTACAGAACAAGAGGGAAAGGTAGATTGATGATTGTGAAGTTGTAAATGGCAAGTCCGCAGAGGAGCCCTGAAAGAAACTCGGTCAGGTCTTTAAACCAACAATAGAAAACTAATGCTCACACAGCTCTGAAATTTTTTATACTTTCTGCTTCTTGCACCCTATGCAATGGTGGGGGTGGCGGCGCCCAGATCCCTTGGTCCTACTTTCACACGAAGATTCAAGATGCTGCATCCATGCAGAGTTCCACTGCAAGATTTGCACACATTACCCTTAGGTCTTCGTCTCCGTCCGTGGCCGAATGGTTAGCGCGTCGAACTCACAAGGGAAGGGTCCCTTGTTCGAGTCTCGGTCGTGCCTAGTGTTTGGTTTCGAGCGGGGGTTAGTGGCGTAACTCTGTAAGACAAGCCAAAGTTCACCCAGCTTCAAATGGGTACCTGGAGAAATCCGGGGAAGGTAACAGGAAGGGTGTGCGAAAGCACAGGGTGGCTGGCCCCCAACCCCCCATTGCACTTCCTGGCTGAGGGCCGAGAATCGGAGATCAGCACCGCCGGCTTGGCCGTAAAGGCTGATAGCTGACACCTTTACCTTTAACTTTTACCTTTTTTACCTTCGTCTTGTTGGAAATTAAAACAATTACAGTTCCAAGCCGTGAGCAACCTTCCTAGGTTCGGTCTTTTGGACAGAGATCGATTTAAGTTTAGGTGAAACAGTACAGATGGTTTACCATACAAGAGTTTTTTATTCGAAAAATTTTGTGAGACCAAGGTTGTTCCTACAGTTTTTCCCGTTCGTGCTAGGGGGCGGTGACTACCATAATGAGGAATTGGCTCTTCTGATCAATAGCCTACTTGTAATATCTTCACTGGAATGCAATACACACCTCCTAAAGTTTTCATTTTGTTATGAATGAATGAATGAATTTATTCCAAATAAAGCCCAAGGGCCACGGCGGGAAACATAACACAAAAACAAAAAACAAAATATCATATACTCCAAAACAAACCAAAAATCAACTTCTATAAAACTAGTTCACGGTGGGTCATAGGTAGCTTCAGAATTCTACCCAGCCTTCGGAGGTCAGTAAAACACTTAATTCCGATACTTGAAACCAAATCCCTTTCCTCCCAAACCTCCCGACCAAACACTTCCTTTCTTAATTCTTTCAACTCCTCGCAATAACATATCAAATGTACCGCATCCTCCCCTTCAATACCACCCATTGGACAAAAATAAGGACCACTACCTTTCCTTTCTCTACCAATATACTTTCTCTGCATGTATAATGGCCCTTTATACATGCAATGGCCCCAGTCGGCAGGTATTAGACTAAAATAAATAAATACGATTTGCAGTCAGCTTTGGCTCACGGAATACTTGTTATTTTCAAAACATCATCGGCCCTTACGGTAGTACCAGGGGAAAGAAATTATGGAACTAACCGACTAGGAGGTAGGTCGAGTCATGCTCAAGGGCAAACTCGGAAAACCAGACGCTTCTCGTTTCTTCATACTCCTTGAACATTCCATACTTCGGGTCCAGAATTTCACGAAGAATCAAAATGAAGAACTCCTTACGAACTCCTCCAGCATCCTCGGCTTCTTCGTCTCTGAATTTCACCTAAATCGAAGTACTGGGACTGTAAATATAATATCGTAGCGAATGACAGTATATCGCGTACTATGACACTTTTTTCTTTTAATCTTTACACCCTACTTTTGCACCTAAAATTTCTGATTCTTCAAGATTAAAATGGGGTACAAACGACGACCATGGTAAAGTTAAAGAATGCCGACATTCTCTTTGGCATTCCCTCGCTTTACCCTATTCCCTTTCATGAGCTCAAACTCATGCCCAGGGCGTCACTAGCCTTTTACCTTTTTTTGTTAGGGGGGGGGGGGGACTTCCAGTTTGTGCCGATGGACTAACAAATTTGCCGACTAAACACACACTGCAGAAGAGATCTGTTGCATGATACCTGGGCAGAATTATTCCTCCTCCTCCAACTTATCGCCATCGAAAAACTGACGCCGTCCTTCTAGATTCATTGCACCCTCTTGGACCTAATTTCCGAAGCAAGAATGACCCGAAACCAAAACTTCGTCTACCGCCAATCAAATCTTCAGAGCGATACTTAAGATAATAGGATCGGCCTACTAATTTTTAAATTGCTTTTTTAATACCTGCGTAGCTTATTTTCTATTTGTGTGTATTTTTTATTTTTAGGCCACGTCCTACACTCCACTCGGTGACGTTCATTTTTCCTTAAGACTCGTTAATTCTATTCATTTTTCGTTTCTGTACTTCAAAACTCTCGATTATCACAGCCACACATACAAATTCCAGTCTCAACCAGACTACTCCAAATTAATAAAAAAAGAACAGAGACTTTACCAGACACAGGATACCCATGATGAACTTGAAGTGAAATCTGTTCGAAGTGTAAATTTGTTTTCTAATTTAAGTTGTGTTCTTTCTTATCTCCGTGTAGGCCTACTCCACTATTTCTATTTTTTTTGAAGTGGGTAAATAAAAGGATTCATTCATTCATTACTTACAGTGGCTTCTTTCGATCTTTCGCCGTCACATGGCTTTAGAATCCTAATAGCTAAACTTACAAATTCCACTCTCAAATAGACCAATCTAAACTAAAAAAAAAAAAAAAATACAACAGAGAAAATAAAATGAATAGGATACCCATAATGAACATTACCTTCAGTGGCTTCTTGAGATCTTTCGCCGTCACCTGGCAGAGCTGACTGATAGTGTCGCCGACAATGTTATCTCGGGAGACGACTAGATTCAAAAACTGGAGTTGGTTGGCAATCTCTCTGGGAAGGAATGGCAGAAATCCGATGCCCTCGTTGGCTGCACTTTGCATCTGGAATGTGCCAGACAGATTTACCTCTAGTTGTTGGGTTACACGTCAACCACACACTCGAAGTGCTCGAGTTTACTTGAATAAAACTTTTCTTAAGTCCTTAAAGTTCAACTTAAAAAGCTGCTTATTTAACATCTGATATACAGTGCAATGAAATACTTTGACACATATGACGGATTTTGTATTTTCCCACGGGGGCTCTAGTAATAACGTTCAATATGCGCTGCTTGCACGACGATTTTTATTTGTGGGGATAAGCCTCTGGAGAAAGTACAAGAAACTTATCCCCGCAAATAAAAGTTGTTCGGGATACCAGGTTCTGCGCCTGCATGTTCAAGTCAGTAAGAGATTCTTCAACCACAACTCTTACTAGAAATAATATTTTCCCTATGAAATGGATCAGAAAAAAATATTTTCGAAAATACCATTACTTTCCATCTGAAATTAGCGATTTTCTTGTTAGCGCCTGTCGACTATGTCCAGCCTTCCTGCTCTCCGACGCGGCGGCTGGGCGCAAAACGTTTGAAAACTGATCGCGCCATGGTTCAAAAGTATGAAAACTAAGCAAATTAAAGAAGTAATAAGCAAAAGCTTCTCAGATCCTTATGTGCGAAAGACTTGTCAGCAGACCTTGATGATCCCGGCAAACGTTTCGTTGTGCGACGGGCAAAACTCGGCAAGGCCAAAAAAGCGCTAAAATTTCGTAGGCACAAAACGAAATAATGGAGAAAGGTGGGGATTTTAGAAGCTTATAATTCTGTATGGGAGCTAGATATATTGTTAAAAGCAGAATAAGCAAGAGGGGTCCTTTCAGTATATTTTCATATTTCAGCCCTTTTAGGCGAACCTGTAAAGTTTAACTGAAAATACAGCTATTTTAAATATGATATTCGAGTGCACCCAATTACTTTGACTAATCTAAAGGATTTCGCATTTGCTTAGTATAATAAAGGCCAGAATGTGCGTCATCTGCGCGACAACCCCAAATTCACCCAAACGCAGGGAACTTGAATTTCAACAAAAGCATGCATTTCTGCACGCCGAAAGATGCTAAGCTCGGAAAAGTAATGACCGAAGGAACTGAGAAAATGAAGTTTAACTTAGGTGCCAACTTATTTTTGTATCATTTAGGTCAATACAATGATTATTTGGATTCTGCTAAGGGATTTATTTTTATTTTCCATTATCTGCTAAAGTAGTAACGTTTGGAATATCTACGGCCGTCCCCACAGCGCAAATTCTACCATGACGCAGGAAATATGGGTCGTAATTAGTAACTGACTATTTGTGAAATAGCGGAGCAACGAAGTAACGCTCTTTCATCGGGTCTTCAAGTCTTTTTAAATGAATGGTGAGCTTGGTGAAGATTGCTTAGCCTGAACACAAATTTTTCGTAATTCTTTTTCGTCAAGCACTAAACACGGATAAAAGTGCACAAAGGTAGAACAAATCTGGCAGGGCAAGTCCACTATTCTAGAATTGACTACTATGGTGAAATGGCCGAGCAACCAAGTAACGCAATAACATCGGGTGTTCAAGCCTTTTTCAATGAATAGTGATGGATAACTCGATTGCCCTACCTCAGCCCTTTTTGGTTAAATTTGTAAGATCTGTCTGGCAAGTAATCGGTCATTTTTTCGTTTTTTTCTGCAACGGCTTACCTTCTGCGAGGTGGAACGGAAATAGTAACTAATAGTTACTACTGTTAGAAGGGACGAATACACTCAGAGTCGACAGGCGCTAACACAATCGCTAATTTCACGTGGCACTTAAAGTTTAACTGAAAAGCCAACTTATTTGTGTGTCATTTAATTGGATACACCGAATTATTTGGATTCTGCCAAGGGGTTTTTTGATTTTCCACTATCTGCTCTAGTTATGATGCTCAGAACATCTCCGGCTGTCCCCACGGCGTAAATTCTACTAAAACGCGGGAAATTTTAATTTCAATACAAATGCGGCTTTCCAGTGGGCAGTGGTGAGATTGGTGACGATTGCTTAGTGCCTGAACCCATAAAATTATAAATCTTTCTCGTAAGGCATACAACAAAAATACAAGCGCATAGAGGCACCACAAATCACACGGAAATTCCACTATTTGAAAATCGATTATTCGTGAATAGCGGAACAACGAAGTAATTCATTTTCAGCGGGTCTTCAAGCCAATTTAAGTGAATAAGTGATGGATAACTAGATTGTCCTATCCCAGCCCTTTTCTGTTAAACTTTAAGATCTGTCTTGCAAGTAATCTGTCATTTTTACGTTTTTTCAGCAACGGCTTACCTTCTGCGAGGTTGGAACGGAAATAGTAGATAATAGTTACTACTGTTAGAAGGGTGGAACGCGCTCAGAGTCGACAGGCGCTAACACAATCGCTAATTTCACGTGGCACTTAATGGTATTTTCTGAAAAGACTTTCAGTGGTATGGACGTGAAAAAAACAAACCGCATTTACCTGGAGTGCTTGGTCAGTTTGCAGTAAAACTGTCTTCGCCTGGGCATCGAACAGGAAGGGATAACTACAGAAGAAAAATCCGTTGACCGTCACATTATGTACCAGTGAACTCCACTGGTAATAATCATTCGATATGTTGACCTTACTCGTCAGCTCAGGGATGTAGAATTTCTCGTAGCCAATTTGCTTCGCCCGTTTTTGATTCAACAGGTAGCAGCTTTTCAACACTTCGACACACTTGTGGAGGCTGTCGTCACGACACGGGGCCTAGAGGAAAATATTTCGATTATTTAAAAAGACAGCAGTTGAGTTTTGCAGATACCACGGTTCAAGGTTATCTTTATTTTCAGAAAAAAATATATCTTTAACACTTCCCGCTCCTGCGAGCAGAGCTCGACCGCACACGAAAAAAATCATGATATCTAACACCATTGTAGCTGGAACTACATTCTGTTGTTTTTGCAGTTACCATGGTTTTTGATGCTACAGCTATGATATAACGACAATGCAAGGTTCACGTTCTTATACTGACAACCACTCATATCGTATCAATTTAATTCCCCCCAAATTGAGAAAAAGCAAGGCTTTTAATCTGTTGACCAGATTCCACAAAATGACTTTTGAGCGTGGTATCAGATACCACGTTACCTGCAAAAACGCAAATAATATCTCTTTATCTATGAACATAACTGTAGACATGAAAGAGTTAATCTACACGTCCACTGCGTTAACCTTAAAGACGATCTCAAAATACACATGTTTGTCACTATTATGCAATCGCAGTTTTTCTAGAGTTGTCAAAAAACTGCACCTTACCTTACCTTACAATGTTTCTACTTGAAACGAACTATATTTTCTACTAACTGACAGCCACAACGTTTCCTTCCACCAAAGTGTAACGATATCATGACAAAATGGCGAGTAAATTCACTTATTACAGTTGTTAACTACCTCCTTGCCCAAAGCGTGTAATTTTTATAGCTTTCCACTGTCTTTCTTTCAGGGAAAGATGCAGCAATAGAACACTGAAACCGCTCGGAGGGAACTAAAGGGTTTCCAGAGCGCAAAAGTAGCAGCAGAAAGCTGGAATAAGGGCGCGTAAGCCTCTGTAAAAAGTCTCGAAAACTAAACGATCCTAGTTATGCTTTACAGCTCGACAATGGCAAATGGTAGAAAAATACTCACGCTTAGCTGGGAACTGGTCTGCTTCAAAATATGTACAATAACTTTCTTATACATGTTGATCAACCGAAGGAAGTATTCAGCAGGAAGATTCTGGTACCAGGATTCTAAAAAGATACATGTCCGGAATATATTTTATTTACAGTTACTAAACTGAAAGTAGCATGCAGTAGTAACTGTTGCCACCGCATGCTGCTACTAGCAAACTGGATGCTATCAAACAATATTGGATGCTACTGGATACTACTACTTGAGATTAACCCAGTCGGAGACCTGTTAATTCAAAGTATTCCATAGTACTACATATCAATACATGTAACTTTTTCGTACAAATACCGTACAACTACACAGTCAAAGAATTTTTCATCGGGCCCACTATAGTCGAATCGGGCAAGTGACTATTTCCAAGTTTGTTTGGTCGGGCCCCTAATACGCCTGCCAAGTTTCATCGTCATATAGGATATCTGGAAGTACCCTAACTCGCGATCACTGGACTGACCGCCCGACAGACCGTCCAACGGAAAAGTGATCGGTATACGGCACTTGGCGGGAAGGAAAGTGCCCCAAAAAAAAACCTGCCAAAGAAGAGTCTGCTGACTTTTCCAATATCACGAATCACGACGACTTTTTTTGCATAACATTTTAATGGTAAACACTTGGAAAACCTAGCAAACTATCATCCTAAGTGTTTATGTTGAAACCACGTACTCTTGTATTTATCTGTTATGAAACTTCTTACAGTGTAGCAATAACTCACGTCCTACGTGTGGTGATTTTGACGACAGTGTGATCTACATTGTGTCAAATTGCCAGGCCCTACGTGAACTAAAAATGGAGTTGCTACACAGATCCCTGTCTGTTCAGCAAGAGGTTTTTTTGTTATAAAGAATCCTGCAATGTTAGTTCAGATGGGACTTCGCTATAGATCTCTTTTTCTTATGGTGATGTGATTATCTATATGCCTAATTATTTACTTAGTGTTATGTACCATGGATCTTCCAAAAAAGTTATAGGCCCTTACTTCTATGGTTTAAAGTCGCACAAACGGGTGTAAGCTTACCCAACGTCGCCGAGTGCTTCTTGTCTTTACAGGTTTCCAACAGCAACTTCGCAAATGGAACCTGGAGGGTTTGAAAGTTCCTCGGCTGCATGGCCTCGTGATAAAAGGGCAGCATAATGAAAATCCTAAGGGCCTCGGGGTGAACCGGCGATGTGTTGATATTCGGAATAAGCTCAGTGACCACGGACTGATGGGCAGTGCTGAGGAGCGACTCGCTCTCGATCCGACTTAGCTGGCCGAAGGTAGACTCCACTTCCCCCAGTTCCAGACCATGATTTCTGGGAGAGCATCCAAAGTGGGAGTCGGGACGGAGGCAGGAACCATTCAGGCATGACGCTGATTGAAACAGGGACTCAACGAATCTGAAACACGTGAGGCGTGTATGCAAGTGCGCAAAAGACCACTTTAACTAGACTGGTCAAACCCGCCTATGAGAACGTTCAGTCAATCAATCTTTATCGGCTTATCGTTCAAATTTTCAACCACGGGAATATAGTTTCTGCTTGAAATAAACTTTTGATATTTTATTGCACTAGTCTTGAGTTAATCCTACCCAATATATATTCGTTTTCGTCAAATATGTTAGTAACCACGTCAAAGACGACACTATCGAAAACACAAGTTAAAAGAAAAAGATACAAATTTAAATCAAACTTTTAAGAATTATGTTATGCTTCCTGACAAACGTAAATAAACTTCGCTTGTGAATTTTGGGGATAACAGAAAAAAGTGAAGAAGGAAAAACCAAACCATCCCAACACTCAATGAATTCGTCGGAACGATAATAACTTACGCAATTGCTTCTAAGCCCTCTGAGTCTTCTACTAGCCACGTCTTCATCTTCTTAACCATTTCTCTGTCAAACTGAAGGATGGAATCCTCAGGCGGACGGGTTCTATAGTCGGCCGAAACGGAATCATCCTAGACAGATGTTACAATAACATTAGCATGAACGAATGGGAGATAATCAGTCTACCCTACAAGCCCCTTGTTTTGGAATACCCCATGAATACCTCTGTTTCCCATTATATTTAAGGCACTAGCCCGTCCACTAATAGAATATGGCCACGCAACCACAAAGCCCTTCTATAACAAAGACATTTTCGCCACTGAACAAGTTCAGAGAAGAGCGACAAAAACAGTGTCAGCCATTCGCCATCTACCTTACGAAAGTCGGCTCGAAAAATTACGTTTTCCCAGTTCGACTTAAAGATTTCTCAGAGGTGATTTGACTGAAACTTATAAGATATGTCATAATTACTACGACAACATAAGGCCCGATGATGTCCTCTCCTTTAACCGCAACGGTCTCAGAGGACACAGCTTAAAACTGCGAGTTGAGAAGTTTCGAAAGGACATTGGAAAATGGAGCTTTAAAAACAGAATTGTTAAATACTGGAATCATCTCCCTGAAAGTCTCGTAAAGGCCGAAAACATTAATCATTTCAAATCTGGTCTAGATCGTCACCTGGCCGATATTCAGTTTAGTGTACAAAGTGTCTAGAGAAATTTGTAGAGGCGAAAGCCTTTTTGTTGCAATTATGTTAATACCTTATGCCAAAAGCTGGATACTCTAGCCCAATACAATAAGGACACCTCTAGCTGATTCTGCCTTCTATGTTATCCTTAGCTCCCTTATGAAATTGTAAGCTTCTGAAATCCCCGTATTCCCGATTGTTCCTTTGTACTTCACGATTTTTAGCACTTTTTCGGTCGAGCTGAGTTCTGCCAGTCACGCCCTCTAAGTTCGGCGAAAGCTTCAAGGTCAGCCGACTGCTTTTTCAAACATCAGGGTTTCGATATTCAAAGTTCTAAAGTACCGTTTCTCATTTTGGAAGACGTGGCAAATTATCAGGCATATCTTCTGTTTTTGACTTCTTTTGTTTTGCTTGGTTTTCCCCGCGTTGAAGAGAGCGAAGGCTGGATAGAATCGACAGACAGGAAATCGCCAATTTCACCTTGAAAGTTATGGTATTTCAAAAGTGATTTTTCTGAGTCATTCCATCGTGAAAATTTCTAGTGAGAATTGCGCTTTAAAATTTAAAGCATATGGTATGTGGCGCGTTGGACAGACCGAGTGTTTGGCATAGGGTGTCCCAAGATCAGGGATTTCTGGTGTACTGGAGATAATCGAGTGAAACGGGGTATGTGAAAACATTGCATACTAAGCGGATAGCTCGACCAGATTTGTCAGCATGGCGTCATTAGGTTGCTAGGCCACGAAAGGCCATACATCTTGATCGTGCAACAAGTACAGGTACGTTATCCCCCCCCCATCAAACTACGTGTCACACTCACAAGCGATACTTACGGAGTGTGGTTGGACAATCGCAAAGCTTTGGTCACCGCCGGCGAAGATCTTGGAAATAGCGTAAGGTTTCCCGTACTTGTCCTCGTCCGCGGGAAGGACAGAAGTCTCTTCTGCCATGTCAACATCCTCGGTGCCAGTTACTCCGTTTCTGACCAACAACTCCTGTTCACTTCCAGTTGAATTCAACAACACAGTCGTTCCGCTGGGAGAAACCCACTTTCCTGGAGAAAAAGGTTACTGTTGTTTCTTCTCAGTTGTCAGTTGGTTCTTTTCTCAGCCACTTAAAATTTAACTGAAAACCCGTTTATTTTCGTATCTTGTTTCTGAAAAGTTATTCGGGGATATGGAGCAATGGAACTAAGCGCTTTTATCGGGTTTTCGACTACGTTTAAATAAACAAGACCAAAGGTTTCGATGGGATTTCTAAGGTGAATATTTATTGGAGTTTTTAATCCAGACAATCTGGTCACGTAAAGATATTATTTGTCCCTAAATGATTACCTAGATAGTGGTCTGATCATGACCGGAATACATATACCAATTAACAAGAGCTAGAAGCTTATATGGCACTTTGCAAGGCTGGGTCAGAGGATGAAAGTAGGAATTCGTCAATTCGTGGGTTTGTTGTGATCATTTGTAAGCAAAACCCTTGATAAGAATGATCATGGGTCCTTGGAAATCACGAGAATGTATCGTTCGTAAAACTATTTTATTTTGCATTTGGCTGTGATGACGCGCACTTTAAGGATGCTAGAGATTCATCTGTAATGAAAAGTCCTGAACCAAAAATGATGATAAGCTCATCGAAATCATGAAAATGTATTTTGCTCAGAATTATTGTTTGTACTTTAAAAAATTCACTTGTAAGCAAAACCCTTGAGACAAAAGTGATCATGCGCCCTCGAGGATCATGAATATATATCGTTTGGTCAATTTTTTCTTTTCGGTTAAGATCCGCACTTTAAGGGTATACTACAAATTCATTTGATAAAAATGGTCATGGGCTCATAAGAATCATGAAAATGTAGGCTACATTTTGCTTAAAAGTATTTGTTTGTACTTTGCAGTGGGGATTAGTACTTGGGATAGTGGGATTATTACTTTAAGGGATGGTCAGATCTGAGAAGTGACAATTTCTAAGCCAATCTTGTCAAGTCTCTAATGTCCAAGCCAAGTTCATCGTCCTAGCCCATCTGTGACTTAATCCACGATCACCAGAATTGCCCCCCCCAAACTCCCCCCACAGTGCCCGAACCCGGTCCGGTTCTATCTCTGATATATCTAGGGCTTGTGGTTGTTCTTCCAACCAAGTTTCATCCCGATCGCTCCACTATAATCGTGTCACAAGATTTCCGGTTCTCCTCTCCACCCTACCACACCCCCAACATTCATCGGATCAGGTCCGGACTTGAAACTGGACATTTGAGACACCACGTCCTTCCAAGTATCAAGTTTCATTAAGATCCGATGACCCGTTCAAAAGTTCTACATACCTCAAGATTCCGGATTCCCCCTCCCTCCACTCCCCGACGATGGTCGGATCGGGGAGTGGAGGGAGGGGGACCCCCCCCCCTTCTAAATCCCCACACAGTGCCTAAATCCGGTCCGGTTCTGTCACTGATGTTGTCTAGGGCTTGTGCTCGTTCTTCCCACCAAGTTTCATCCCAATCGCTCCACTCTAAGCGTGTCACAAGACTTCCGGTTCCCCCCTCCGACTCCTCCCAAAGTCATCGGATCCGGTCCGGACTTGAAATGGGACATCCGAGACACGAGGTCTTTCCAAATATCAAATTTCATTAAGATCCGATCACCTGTCCCAAAGTTATTTATTCCTCAAGATTCCGGATTCCCCTTCCCTCCGCTCCCCCCACGATGGTCGGATAGGGGAAATGACCAATTCCAAGTTAGTTTGGTCAGGTCCCTGATACGCCTGCCAAGTTTCATTGTCCTAGCCCTTCTGGATGTACCATAACTCAAGAACATTTGCCCGATCGACCGACCGACCGAAAAGTGATCGGTATATGGCATTTGAGCGAAGATGCCATAAGAACCCATAAAATATTCTAATCAACATCTTCTATGCATATACTGTATCAGGCCGAACGGAAGGACAATCTGGCTTCAACTATCAGTAACCACCCAACCAAAGCCGTTGATAGCCTACTATCTGGGTCGAGTAGGCAAGGAGGAAATTCACAACTAAAGCGCCAGCGACCACAGTGGCACAGTTGATGACGATGAACGGATACCACACCCTTTAGGCTCAAGAAGGGCCATCATTTTTTAAAGTAGAAAATAAGTAATAATTTGAATTTAGTGTAAGAGTAAAGTGTAGGTGACGTATAAAGATAAGAAGTTTGAGTTTTAATAATAAAAAAAAGTTGCGTCACTGAGAGGAGTGGAGGTGAAAAAAAAAATTCTATAAGATTTTAGTTACTTCATAATTAGAATAATAAATTTGATTGATATATAATGATTATCTTTAAAAGGGGCCAAAATATCGCTAGCATTAACTCCGTTTAACGCAGTCAACCGTGGTTTGCAGTCATATAATAATCCGACGGCCGACAGAATATTACGACCACAGTGGAGTTGTCTGGTTGCTTTACACGGGAAATTAACATTCAAGCTGAGTGGGGATCAGTCGGTGTACCTTCTGTCTAATTATGGACCAAAAAGATTTCTCTAGACAAATTCAAGTTGACTTTGGTTTTGTGTATATCGCTATCGCTTAAAGTTTAACTGAAAAGCCAACTCATTTGTGTGTCATTTAATTTGACACACTGAATTATTTGGATTCTGCAAAGGGATTTTTTTGATTTTCCACTATCTGCTCTAGTTATGAGGCTCAGAATATCTCAGCCGTCCCCACAGCGTAAATTCTACTATGACGCGGGAAATTTTAATCTCAACACAAATGCGGCTTTTCAGTGGGCAGTGGTGAGACTGGTGAAGATTACTTAGTGCCTGAACAAAAAAAAATTAATAAATCTTTCTTGTAAGGCATACAGCAAAAATACAAGCGCATAGAGGCACCACGAATCACACGGAAATTCCACTATTTGAAAATCGATTATATGTAAATAGCGGAACAACGAAGTAACTCATTTTCAGCTGGTCTTCAAGCCAATTTAAGTGAAAAAGTGGTGGGTGACTAGATTGTCCTATCCTAGTCATTTTCGGTTAAACTTTAAACGCTAAAGTTGTCAACCCATCAAGCTTTCAAAATGGTATAGCCTATGTTCCAAGAAGATTTTTTTTTCTTTAAGAAAACTGATGACCACATTCCAAATCGCATGATCAAAGACTGTCTCTTACCATTAAAAAAAAAAGAATATCGGAAGAAGGGGTTAAAAAAATATACTGACTTTGCAGCCGCTTGAACTTTATCCTTTTCAATCGTAGTCATCGAGACCACTAGAATTGCCGTTTAAAAACGCGAAAGAATGACAGTTGGAAGTTGGTATTTCAAGAATTCAGTAATGGTATAAATAGTTAAATGAACAGTAAAGATAAAATAATGAAAAAGTAATATGTTTTTCTGAGCTAGAACGCCCGAAAAACACTGTTTCTCGAGTGACTTAAACGGACCTTAATCTCACCTAGAACCGTCTGTGGCGTTGACACGTTTCTCGGCCCAGAGGACGTTCCAAGCTGGCCAGAGCCACCTAATCCAAACGCGTATATTCTTCCTCTTGAAGGCACAAACGCCAGCGTATGACATCTTCCGCAGGCAATCTGAGTTACCGTGCTCCCCATTAGCTCCATAACTCGACGAGGTCTGAGCTCATTGGTCGTCTGTCCGTGACCGAGTTGGCCGTACATCCCAGCTCCGAATGTGAAGACTCCACCGTCCTAGAGAAGAACTACCATTTTCTTTTGTTTATACATTCTATGATCTAAGAGGAATACTTTAAAGTATAACCGAAAAGGGTTAGGATAGGACAATCTAGTTACCCATCACTTATTCACTTAAATTGGCTTGAAGGCCCGCTGAAAATCAGTTACTTCGTTGTTCGCTATTCACGAATAACCGATTTTCAAATAGTGGAATTTCCGTGTGATTTGTGGTGCCTCTATGCGCTTGTACTTTTGCTGTATGCCTTACGAGAAAGATTTATCAATTTTTTTTTTTTTCGGGCACTAAGCAATCTTCACCATTCTCACCACTGCCCACTGAAAAGCCGCATTTGTGTTGAGATTAAAATTTCCCGCGTCATAGTAGAATTTACGCTGTGGGGACGGCTGGAGATATTAGTTGCGTTTTTGTGGATACCATGGTATCTGTTACCACGATAACTGGATCTGCAATTAGTCGTTTTCACAGTTACCGTGGTTTCTGATATACGGTCCACTGCAAAAACGACTGTTGCAGAAATTGCTCCTTTCGAAGTCATCCCAAAATAAAAACTGATATCCAGTTACATCACTAAGTGCTGAACTTCTTTTTCACCAATTTGACAAAATTTGATGAAAGTGAGATGCATTTTCCAGATACCACGACCAGATATCACGGTCGGACCGTGATATCTGAATATCTTTTACCACGGTAACTGGCCAGTTACCACGACAACCGCAAAAACGCCTTTTGACCGTGGTATCAGATACCACGATAACTGCAAAAACGACTTTAGACCGTATATCAGATACCATGGTAACAGCAAAAACGCAACTATTCTGAGCCTCATAACTAGAGCAGATAGTGGAAAATCAAAAAATCCCTTTGCAGAATCCAAATAATTCAGTGTATTCAATTAAATGAAACACAAATGAGTTGGCTTTTCAGTTAAACTTTAAGCAACATTTGTGCCAGCAACCGCGGTCTTATTTTTAAGTCTCAAATTAAATTCCGCCATCATTAAGTCCATATTTTAATTCTACCTCGCAGAAATACCTATACAAATTTTCAGAGCAACGAAAGTTTGTTGTCCCCTAAATAGCGTCGGTTCGAGAGGAAACTGGGGCAATCTGCAGATCCTGCCGATTCCTCAAACCCAACTTTTACAAAGTTTCATTCAAGAATTAATTTCAGGTCATATCTTGTAAAGTGTAGCCTATGTTAACTTGTTATCGGTTTTATGTTTTTCGTAAATATTTTATTGATCTCTTCTAGCTTTAAGCTATTTGGAAATAAATATGATTGATTGATTGATTGTAAGGGAAAAATCAGGGATTTATGTTAGACTGGACTTACCTTTGTCAAGGCGGTTGTGTGGTCCCTTCCACAGCTCATATAGACGATTCTCTGGGTCTCTAAGAAATCCAGCAGAGTTGGACGATTTCGATCCTGCGAGTCTCCCATGCCAAGTTGCCCGAACGTGTTTTTTCCCCATCCAAACACAGCGCCTGAAAAAAAAAATCATTGAAATTCGAACAGACATATATATGAAACTTCCAAAGCACGTACGTCACTTCCACAACTTTTTTGAAAAGTAAAGACTGGAAAGAAATACCAGTAAGTACGGAGTAGCACAGCCTTCATATCTGCAGTACTTGAAAGGCGAGAGCACTTTTTTTTAAACCTGCGTAGCTTCTTTTTCCCCACTCAATGACATTAAAAATACTATCAAATAGACAGAAATACTTACTTAGCGTCACTTCCGCTGATTCATAACAAAACTCAAACCCATTAAATAACACATTTCTATTTACTATTTCTATCTGCTTCACCAAAGGCGAGAGAGAAAGGCTCTAACAAAGGCGAAGTATATTGTGACTGATGCGGACTAAAAGATCAAAGGGGAAAGCCTATTCTCTTGCTTTTTTTCTTCTACGTTAAATTGCGGCGAAAAACTTGTAGCCTTTTAGTCGCATGTAAAATACTACAAAAATATCAAATATACAAAAAATTACCAAATATCGTAAATACTCCACTTACCAGACTTTGATACCACAAAGCTATGGTATCCTCCGCAAGCGATGTACGCAATCGGAACGCCGACTAGGGATTTGACTAGCGTCGGTATGTGTACTGCCGGCTCCCTGGTACCAAGACCAAGCTGTCCATGGACATTGCTTCCCCACGTGTACACCTCACCAACTGGACAAACAAAAAAATGTTAACTAGAAGGCCTTGAGTCGTCAGGCTTACTCCTTATCAGATCCCTGCCGTCTTCAGCGAGACACCCATAAGATAGTAGCAAGAACAAACAACGAGATAGAACTGCTGTCTCCCTATCTCGGTCATACAAACATGCTGAGTCGAGTAAATACGGCGGACTCCCGAAGTAAACGAGCTGAGGTTACTAGCTTCGCGCCGCATCACTTTTCGTTACCTCTACAAATAGCTAAATCGCTGTTAAGTCGCTGAAGAGGAAATCTAGAAGTCAAAGCTGATTGGTTGTATGGACGCGTTCCAGAGCGGGTCAGCGCGCGGAGTACGCCTCCAGCTAGCCTCCTTCACTATTTCTTGTGCGATAAGCAACGGTGAAGACGGAATAGGATTAAACGGGTATCAACATCAGCTCAAAGCTAGAGTTCGTACCGCTAGGTCTGCTCAGTTTTGTCGGGGTTTCATAGTCGCTGCATGCGACTAAAGACAGAAGTTCTATCTGACTATTTGTTTGTTATTGTAGTCCGGTCAGTCGGTATGCAAACACGCTAGAACCGTTTGTTTACCAACTTGATAGGACAGTTCCCTGGATCTAACTCGTTGACCAAGACCAATGACCTATCATTCGGGACCTGGTTAGAAAGAAATCACCGACTTAGGCCTGAAATAAAGGTAGTAGAAGCCGAAAGAGTAACTATGCTCACCGGATCTGCAGTTAACAATCGGTCCGTCGAAAAGCGGGGATTCAGTAGAACCAATTTAGCAGCCAAAACCACGCTCGTTCAAAATAATCTGATTGGTCAACACCCTAAAAAATTAGACTGACGTAGCTTGAATTATTTACACTAGTATAACTTCAATTCTATACAATTTCATCCACATTATTATATCTCTCATTAAACTACAAACGGAAAATACCATTGTTTTTATCATATAACTTAGATAATAACTTCTTAAAGTTAATTACAGCAGAAAAACTGATAAGTGACTTTAAATACATTTCGCTTGAATAAGTTTGAGTAGAACTCAATTTTCTTCAATTCTTTCAAAACAAATACTCTGACGTTTTATCAGCTACGACAAAATCGGGTAAAATATAACGAGACAAAACTGGACTAGCTTAAACTAGCTGGTACTAGCGCCAGTCACCATAGCAAACGGAAGAAACCCATAGCATACATTCGACGACGAAACGATTATCTGAACTAGTTGTGACCGATGTTGTGATTAGTCCTTAAAGAAACCAAAGCTTACCGTTAGTTAGAGCCATCGAATGATGCAAGCCGCAAGCAATCTGAACAACTTGTTTCGTCGCAAGGGACTTGACAAGTTTGGGCATTGTGACGCAGCTCTGTCCTAGATTATGACCTGAAACGAAAACGATTCCCCAACTGAAGACTCTAACTCTGGCTGACGAAGTTACAACAGTGTCTTTCAAGCTACTGCAGGATCCAATATAGGAATGTATCCATGTTTAGCCATATTGTTATTGATATTATACATCAAGAGTCAAGATTCATTTTGTGCCAAAATTTATACAGTTAATCAAATCGTTGGTTGAGATCTACGAACTTTCAAAAACAGACAAAGACTTTCAGCAATACACATTGCCGAGGCAGTGAAGTTCCATCAAACTGAACCATACTATTAGTAATATTATGGATTAAGTAAATTTATCTTATAGCAATATGAGCTGTCCCAAGCTGTCGTTCAGAATCCAAGAAAGTGTGTGGTAGCCTATTTACCACTACTTTCAAAAAAGGGTAACCTCATAACCTCTTCCCCCCCCCCCCTCCAGGCTTGTCGTTTCCCACTGATTATTTAATGCTGACTGTGATCAAACTTGCAAAAATTCTGATCTTGACCTGAGTCACTTACAGGTCTTAGAACCACTTCGTTCCACTCCCCCCTCCCCGCTCTCCATCACCCTTTCGGAATTCATTTCCAACCTCCTCTCCATTTTTACCATACCGAAAACCTCACTACAACCCTAGTAGGATGGCACCTACAACCAAAAGCTTTAATGACGATTGGAAACATTTCTTGGATGGCCTTTATTCTGGAAGCACGGGAGGATTAGGTAAGATCTCAGTTCTTCTAAGTTCATCCACGGTCGCGTTTTCAACAGTTACGTTTTTTTATCTGAACTCTCAGTTCTCTCTTCTCAATACTCGATTCTCGTACCTATTACCGTTTTTGCTCTGCTCACTTCTTCATTCTCGCTTTTTACCAAAACAATACTTTAGCCACCCGTCAAAATATGCTGGACACATACCCTTTGTTGGCCAATCAGGAAGGAGAACGGAGAAGGAGAGTCGAGGATTGACTATTGAAGCACTAAACTCTCGAATCGTGAAGCTTTTCCCATTCTCGATTTTGAAAAACAAAACAAAAAAAAGGCTTCATCTCAACTGATAAAAATGCGAAATACGAGAACTTCCAGGAGAATTGAGACACAAAAAACGCAACTAATAGCTTAATATGTTTACTGACATTTATAATAAGAGAACAAAAAGATTTCTTACCAAGCTGACCTGCGCTGTCCCAACCCCAACTGTAAATCTGGCCCCATTCGTTAAGTGCAAGCGAATGAGCGAATCCTGCACCAACATGGCGGATCTTTTGATGCTGAAGATTATCGACAGGCTCTAGAAGAAAACATATTTATCAAGACCTGCGTTGTCCAATCCTACTTGGTCAAAACCAAAACACACTTTGCAAAAAAAGGACAATGTGATCCTAGAAATGGAATTGGTGCAAACTCAACAACAGACTTACCAGGTCGCTTTCTCGATTTTGTATGTCCAAGCTGCCCGTAGTCATTTGATCCACAAGACCAGAGTTGTCCATCATTCAGAGCAAGAAGCGAATGGTTCTCACCAGCAGCAACTGTAATCAACTGAATTAATCATTCACTAATTACAACCATCATATAAACTCTTTTAAACCAAACGTAATATTTAGTAGTAAGCAGTAGACGACGGATCGGTCCAGTTGGGCAACATGGCAAGACCGTAACTTAAAGGGATAACTCCTAAGAAATCTCCTTTACAGATGCAAAACAGATAGGTAAGCTCAATTTTATTACAGCTATATTTCGACACTTCTTGGCAAGGAACCGGCTCAGGCTCAACCCGCTCAAACTGGAAAATGAACTTGTGAAAAAACAACTAAAGATGCTTGCTTAAGTATCTGAATTTGAGAATTTCTCGTGAACATTGCCTGGAGTTAGGCTAGTGCTGGTGGTGCGATTTCATCTTGGACAGGGCAGCCGTTTTTGTTCGATCGATTGGGTTGTTGAGAGGGTAGATATTTGTCTATATTTTAAATTTGGTATCACCTGTCCCTTCTTTCCAGATAAGACGGATAATTGTCGGCATGTCTTATATTTATCGAAATGGCTCAAAACAGCATATCTAGGCAAAACTGGCGACACCGATCTCCGATTCTCTGGCCTCAGCCAGGAAGTGCAATGAGCAGATGGGGGCTTGCCATTCTGGTGCTTTTACACACCATTTCATCTTCCCCAGATTTCTTTAGGTAATCAATCGATGCTGGGCAGACTTTTTCTTTCCTTGCAGGGAGGGTTATAAGCACTAACCGCGGCCAAAACCAAACACTAGGCACCACTAAGAATCGAACCAGTGATCGATTACTTACTACTACTGTGTGCTAATTCTTCGGCCAGGAAAGTCCTGTACAGGCAGGAATGTATTTTTAAATGCCGATGCAAGCCCAAAAATCAAACTAAATATATAGAGCGAAAATGGGAATGCTGATCATTGTGGCTTGAGATGTGAGTTCCCCTTCTTCCACGCTCTATGATTATCCTGAAATTCATGATTTTGGATCCATCCGGGATTTTTTTTTAGGATTTTTGAGAATCCAGGATTTCCTGACTTTCAGGAGTTCTCTGACATTTGACAAAGCGAAACGGATGAGTCAGCTACATTTTATTGAAGCTATATTTCGGCTCTTCCTGAAATGAATTCAAAGCACCAGCTTTAACTCCAAGCAGTTTTCCGGCACGAAGTTCACAAAATCAGATATTTAAGGAAGAATCTTTACGTGTTTTTCTACAAGTTCAATTTCCAGCTTAAGCGGCTTGAGCCGTTGCTAAGAAGGCCGAAATATATTTCTAATAAAATTTAGCTGACGTATCCGTTTTGCAGAGTCATTTAGAGCCGAAACATGGCTCCAATAAAGTGTAGCTGACTTTTGCTTTGTCAAATAGGATTCGCATTCAGCTTGAGCTGAAGGAATATCTATTCTCTGATACTTTTTACAGACTAGCCTAGCCTATAGTGAGATTTAGGGATTTTGGGGGAAACATAAACATAACAGAAGCTCTACTGTAGCTATATGACTACGTTTGACTTTCCGTTTTCGTCCGACTTTTACCATCCAATATCATTCAATATCAAATTAGATGAGGCGTTTTTCCGCGACAATCCCGGATTATAGTCTCAGATGACTGATTCATCAGAAAAACGGCGATCCGGCGAGCTTGCTCTGTTGCAACATTCTGGAATCCACAATCCAAGCATGAATCCGGATAGTCAGATTGTAGCAGAAAACGAAATATCATAATCTTGACTGTCAGAGAAAACACATTCTGGAGAATCCGGATTGCGAATCTTCAATCTGGATTGTCACAGAAAAACGCCTCTGAATTATGGAATGAACATGCGACTGAGCACGATCAGCACCAACGGGAGCTAGCCAAGAACTGTCTCCAAACGCATCGGACACCAGCACTGGAAGTATAAAAATAAAATAGGCAAGATCTGGCAAGTCACACTTTATTTACCTTCTTTAATATTCCATGCCTGCCCGAACCTTAGCTCACTAGGTTGAAACAGTCTCTCTTCTTCAATGCCACCTTGTCCAAGCTCTCCATTCACCGTGTTTCCCCAGCACAGCATGCCAATTGTTGACTGCACCTACCTACAAGTATAAATGAGGGACCTGGTGAAATTATGATAGTTGCTTTGTAGACTCGTCTCGCCACAATATTCCTTCTTGGTTTGACGAAAGTGGCCTAGGTGGAGAATACTCTGTACCCTACAGAAAAAAAAAATTAGCAACGCAGTGACACAAACTCATGGGAACTAGTAACAGGCTGGTGTATTTGCTAAGAATATGGGGTATCACATTTCATTTCCTTTCCACAGGTGAAACAAACAAACATGTAGTGTGACTATAATAGAGCAATTAACGATATTAGTACTCAATTAAATTGACGTTTTGCTCAGCACCTATCATAATAAGCTGCTGTTCCACAAAATTCTTAAACAATTTTACAATTGTTTGGGGGGGGGGGCAAGGTATTTACCGATTGGCTGTTAATTTTTACCGACTAGATATTCTTTCAACCCAAGCTGACTGCAAATCATATTTGCCAACGCAAAAACGGATAAGTCAACATGATCCATTTTCCAGCTTGAGCAGCTGGAGCCTGAAGAGGACCCTTGCCAAGAAGGGCAGAAATATAGCTCTAACAAAATGTAGCTGACTTATCCGTTTTTGCGTGGTTAAATATTTACCGACTATTTTTGCAGAAATACAACTGTTTTCAAGAAAAAAATGACATTGGGGGTCCCCCCTTCATATGATGCACCTGATTGCAGTAGCCTAGGCTGCAAATGTTTTCTGTCATTTTTTCTCACTCTAGGCAACATCTTAAGTTGATCCCTGTTCCCACTCATCAAGGAATCAGGTTCATCAGTGCATTTACGGTTTAATCTGTTTTATTCCTAAATTACCCATCCAAGGCAAGAACTAGGCTAACTGAATCAGCAGGCTTTAGTCTGCAGCAGTCTATACCAATGTTGCAGTCTCCTACCTGGGAGGTTTCCTCTTATATGGCTGTCAAGTAATCTCCTGAAGCTGAGGTTTGTCCTAATATCTACAGTAGAGGTATGCTTATTTGAACACTTTTTTAACTATTTCACTACCTTGGCTTTATTACTTGCATGTAAAAAAAGAAAATGAAAAAGAACAGGTGGACCTGGTGAAGTATCTAGGATTTTACCTAGATTGTAAAATGTCTTGGAAACGTCACAGCGATGTTGTGGCATCAAAAGTTGCAAGAGGCCTTGGAATCATACGTCGGCTGAAGCACTTCGTACCAGCTCGGGTGTTGATACTTCTTTATCATGCGATTATTAGTCCCTATATATCTTATGGTTGTGTGTTATGGGCTAGCAATTTTATTAGTAATTTTAAGCGTGTACAGATTTTACAGAATAAGGCAGTCCGTTTGATTGGTGGATACGTAAAAGATACTAATAATACAGTAGCATGTTTTAGGAAATTAAAGGTGATGGATGTGGGCCAAGTTCGTGATTACCAGGCTGCGGTTTTTACTTACCAGTGTTTGCATGAAGTATGTCCGTCTGTGTTTTTAGATTTGTATAGACAAAATAATGATCTCCATGATTATTTTACAAGGAATGCTACTAACCTGGTGACGGAGTATAGGAGTGGTAGACGAGCTGGTTTTTTAATTAAACATTTGGGCCAGGCGGTATGGAATTCACTCCCAGATAGTGTTAAGGCGGCTGAACACCAACAATTGTTTAAAACAAGACTAAAGAAATTTTTGTTGGAGGGGTGAGGAGCCACGATTCAGAGGATGAAGTGATACGTTAATATTTATTCATTTTTCTTATTAGCGTACATTTACTTTTTTTTTCTTATTAAAAAAAAAATTATTTTGATTAATTAGTGTTGAATGAAATAAAGTTAAGTTGAAGTAGTTAAGTTGAAGTAGTTTGTGGTAGCCGCCCAGTGCCAGTGCATTTATGTCTTCTCATGGGCGGTTACCTATCATGATGGATTATTATGTAATTTAGCAATAAATAAAATCTAATCTAATCTAAAAACAAACTTGATATCAGCTAACAGCCAACTATTTCAGGGTTATCCTGGCACAAACTTAAATAAATTCAATTAACTTTCTTTGATTTTGAATTCACTAAAGAGGTCCTTCTTTTGAAGGTATCTGCAGTTTTGGACCACGATCTCCTCTATCAAAAGTGGGTTTCTCGTTGTAGGCTAAACTTTTAAAATTGTAAAAAGTAAATCAGGTGCAGGTTTGGGCAAAATGGTAGTTAGCTTCAGACACACCAAGTGCATGAAAATTGCAAAAAAATACATGTTCAGTGTTATCAGATGCCTTTAATTACCAACTTTGGCTAACTGGTAGTTAGCTTCGGACACACCAAGTGCATGAAAATTGCGAAGTCCAATGTCAACAAACATACACATAACTTATGTTATGTCAGATAGTACAGTAAAGGTACGCTTATGTCATAAGCATACCTCTACTGTACTGTCTGACTGTACATAACCACCTGCTACCTATGGGGTTTCTGCTAATCTAGCTGCTCTAGTGTTCTCCTGAGCAAAAGGTTTGCCTCAATTTTGCAGTCATCTGATCTGATCAGTCTTATGATAAGTAGGAGATCATACCACTGCCATACCACCAGGGGCGTCACTAGCCTTTTACCTTTGGGGGGGGGACGTCCAGTTTGTGCCGACAAAACACGCCGTTGCCGCGATGCGGCAACGGCGTACATTTCCTGCCAGCATAGAATACAAGACCAAAGGTTCCGATGGGATCCCAAAAATTCAATATTTGATCCAGACAATTAGGTTTTGTCTTCGCCAGGCCAAACAGCTAATCATTAAGAAATCCAAGCTCAGATATGGATTCAGCATGTGCGTTTACCTCTATAAGCCGATCGAAACGATCCTAGCTTACTTCTGTGAATTTTGCAAATTCAAGAACTACTTGTCCGGCGAAAAACTAAAGCTCAAAAACGGATTCACCGTATCTACTTACCCCTATATCCAACATCTAATCAACTTGAAATAAAAATTTAACTATTAACAAATTTTCCGGTTATGGCCGGATTCCGGGCGAACTACTTGTCCGGCGATAAAACGGTTTTCGTATTCTTGTTCAGCATGCCTTCTTACCCCTACATCAAACATCTAATCAACTTCAGATAAAACTTTAACTTCTAACAAACTTCCCGGTTTTGGCCGGATTCCGGACGAACTACTTGTCCGGCGAGAAAATGGTTTTCATATTCTTGTTCAGCATGCCTTCTTACCTCTATATCGAACATCTAATCAACTTCAAATAAGACTTCTACTTTTAACAAACTTTCCGGTTTTGGCCGGATTCCGGACGAACTACTTGTCCGGCGAGAAAATGGTTTTCATATTCGTGTTCAGCGTGTCTTCTTACCCCATAATCGACTATCACATTAGCTGTTTAAAAAATTTTTGCTTGCCCCTTAATTTAAACCCCCTCCCCCACCCCTAAATCTAAAGCTACAGAGCCCATCTACGAACTCGACCTTACTCTTCACCCAAAGAATACTCACAACAAGTTTCATCAAAATATCTCATTCCCTTCGAGAGTTATCGTGCTTACAGACGGACGGACAGACGGACGAACGGACAGACGGACGGACGGACAACTTTTGCAATGTCATAGGTATCCCTCCACTTACGTTTTGGGATCCAAAAACCGGTGTAAAACGAATTGTAATACCTACAGTTGTGATTATTTCTTAATGTGAATTCGTATTCAAATTCACATATCTGGCTTTCCAACACTTCCAACAACTGTATCCAGAAAAGGTTAAAGTAAGCGCCATAAGCAGCGCAGGCGAACTTTTTTTATATCTGCCTTCTTTCCGGAAAAATTTTGCTTTAATACCATACAAGTTCTAGCTTTTAATGTGTTTCAAACCCCCAAGAATTTCAATCCTAAAACGCTAAGTAAATGAAACATCGTTATCCCAAATGGGAATAGGCCTATTACGAAATGCGTTGCAGGCAAATTTTTTTGTAAAACTAACTGTAATGCATCAATTGTTATTATTTGTTTAATGTAGGTACGTAAATTTAAATTCACATATTTGGTTTTTCGTTTCATCTTTGGCTAAAAAGCGACGCTTCCAATGACTGTACCCAGATTAGGTTAAATTAAGCGCCGCATGCAAAATTTTTTTAATCTGCCTAGACCTATCTCTGGAAAAAAATTGACCTACACCTAGGCCTACCATACAAATTTTAGCTTTTAATGTGCTTCAAAACCCAGAATTTCATGCTTAAAACACCAACTAAATGATTTACCGTTCTTCCAAACAGAGAATACTAGGAATACCCCGCATGCGAAGTTTTGTGGAAACGCTGATGAGCAGAGGGCCTTTTTGCAATCCAAAATAAAAGTAAGGCTAACTGTGAAACCACAGATCTGTCCATCAAAAAATAGTAGTGGCTATCTACAATAAAGTAGGTACAAAGTAGAATTGTTCTGAATTTAAAAAGACATGCTTAATACTGCATATTGCCATTTCACTGCTTCCCCTCATTTACTCTTCCTAATTATGACCACACCGAGAATCGACCAAGAAAAGAAAGAAGGATGTGCAGCCAGATCAACCAAAAAGGGTATTTATGTGTACGAACAGATAAACGACCTACCAACAAAATAAGGAGAACAGGTTTGCCGAATTTGACGAAAAGGAATGGAATGGAACGAAAAAGTGATTGACTGTGCATTTAAAAAAAAAACTAAAAAAATTTAACAACAAGACTTAAACTGGATTGGTCCGACAAAAGCTTACGGAATTTGATTTATTACATGTAATAGGATCCCGATCTGCCGACGAGACTTAAACTTTCCTGTTGCGCCCGAGTAAAATATCCAGAATTTAATTTCTTACGCATAAAAAAGAACTGATGTGCCGACGAGAATACCAAGGCCCGACAAAACCACACAGCATCTGATTTCTTCTGTGTTGTGGCCGACAAGACTGTGCCGAACAAAATACCGACGCCGGACAAAACCACACAGCATCTGATTTCTTCTGTCTTGTGGCCAACAAGACTACAGAACTTGCTTTTTTAAGTACCGTATACAAAAAAATGCAACCAACACCCAACAAAATCATACAAATTGTATTTCCTTTATTCCCCAACGAAATCATTCAGAATTCGATTTCTTCTGTGTTTGGCCCAACAAGAATTGAACTTTATTTTGTATGTGTGAACAGAAGCCAATGTGCCCATGAAACTTAAAACTTTTGGGATGCACCCGATAAGCATTTACAGAATTAGATTTCTTATGTGAAAAAGAACCTGATGATGTGCCGACGAGAATACTGACGCCCGACACAACCATACAGCATTTGATTTCTTCAGTCTTGTGCTTGACAAGACTGTACAGAACTTGATCTTTTAAGTATAAAAGAACCCGATGTGCCGACGAGTCAATCAACACCCAACAAAATTTCTTAGGCTATGTATAAAAAGAACCCAAAGTGCTGATGAGGACACCCGAGCCGAGGCCCAACAAAAGCATACAAAATTCGACTAAGGCTATTCTTGTGTTTTGCCCAGAGAATGTTTGCAGAATTCGATTTCTTGCATGTAAAAAGAACCGATGTGCCGACGAGTCAACCGGCGCTCCGTGCCAACAAACTAGTAGACTTTGGCCCGATGAAAATACTTCCTCAAGACCTTTAGGGGGGGGACTCCCCCCCATAGTGACATCCCTGCAAAAAAATCCTGCAGATCTTTTATTTTTACCTTCCTTCCTTACCTTACGGAATAACAAAAAAAAAAACTACTGCAGATGGTCCAAAACAGTCTAGTACACTAGCCCCTTTTCAGGCATGGTGCTCAAACGTCTAGCACCATGCCTGGGTGCTAGACATTCAAGCACTGTACCTTGGATTTCATGTATAGTGCATGGATTTCAGTATACAGTGCATGCATGAAAAACACAGTTTCTGTCATCACAACTGAGCACTGGCTTGGATAGGGCTGAAATTACTACCATGAATTAGAGAAATCAAAGACAATCCTTATCATATTTTTCATAACAAAAACAAAAGGACGCGACTGATGATGGAGATTAAAAACCTCATTTCCTTTTCTACATAAGTTGCGTTTTTGCTTGCCTTGGACCATGCCTGCGGAACGCCGTTTTGCTTATAAGGCGTTTTCACACTTCTTCGGCTTTAGCCGTTTTGCTAATAAGGTGTTTTTGCTACAACGGTCAAAGGAAAAAGTCCAAAGCCAGCGGCCAACGGTCAACGGGCTCCTCTTCGCCTTTTTCCTCTGGCCTTGGCCTGTAGGTTCTAGTCAGATAGAAAATCGAATAGCTCCATTGGAAACTTGTAGTTTTTTGCATTTGAAATTGGAACTGGAAATGGCGGAAGGAATGGAAGAAGAGAAGGTTTTGGAAGTACTGAAGTACACAAATAAACTCTTTACTGTGAGATGTAAGCACTTCTGATTTTGTGTTCTATGTTGTACAGGAGAGCCCACAAAAGTTGGACCGTTTCAAATGTCAGACCCCTTGGAAAAAAGGGTTGAATGCAATTTTAATTTGTTTCAAACATGGGTCAGTGACTAAAGCTTGACCAAAATCACAGATTGAACTTTAAAATTTTTTGCCAAAGCTACTTGGGAGTTGCTTATAAGGCGTTTTTGTGTTACAAACCCCAAGGCCAAAGTCTAAGGGCTAAGGACTGAAAAAACGCCTTATAAGGAAAACGGCCAACTGCTAAGGTCAAAGTCCAAGGCAAGCAAAAACGCAACTATAGTCAAGGGTTTTGCATGCAAAGTGTCCTGTGCCTCAGCTTTTTCTACCTAACAGTCAACCAGAATATTGGCTCCTAGGCCTAGGGCACTCTACATGGAAAATAGATAGGCTGCTGTCAGATTTTTCATCTCCATCATCAGTCGCGTCCTTTTGTTTTTGTTAGGAAAAATATGATAAGGCTTGTCTTTGATTTCTCTAATTCTTGGTAGTAATTTCAGCCCTATCCGAGCCGTTGATAAGTTGTGGTGACAGAAACTGTGTTTTTCATGCATGCACTGTATACTGGAATCCATGCACCATACATGAAATCCAAGGTACAGTGCTTGAACGTCCAGCACCCAGGCACAGCCCAGGCATGGTGCTAGACGCTGGCTAGACGTTTGAGCACCGTGCCTGAAAAGGGGCTAGTGTACTAGACTGGTCCAAAACCACACTTGAGCCTACTGACCTTAGGAAAACTTGTTTTCAGAAATCCTCCCTTGTTCTAGAACAATATGCAGTCACTCAGGCCTTGTTTAAGTTCCAGAACATTTGTCATGCTACCTCACTTTTGAATTTCCCGCTTGACGAGGTGCAGGGCTGCAGGCAGGCCCAGTAGCCCACGCGTCGATGCGTGATATGACGATAATTTATCGGCACCTTTGGCGCATACTTCAAACCTGCCTTGCCGTGGGACTATTGAATTATGATGGCGATGATTTGGGAATGCTTATTCTTTCTGCATTATTCTGCATTTAATTTCAAGGAATTAATTTGCAGACCATGAAGGTGGGTTCTAGAGCTTGAGTGACCAAGGCATGTTCTTTGTTCTGTCTTGACGATTCACCATGATGGCATAGTACATACTGTACAGGAGGAGAGAGGACAGGAGGCACCTAGTTCATGCCATATATATGCCATATGAAGCGTTCACGTTCCCTGCTTCACCGAGCCAAGTCGAGGTCCACACAGGCGAGCCGCTAATGATCAGCCCAGCCGGCTACAACAATCTTCTCGAAGTAATGCCAATGGACACGATGAAGATTCTGAAAGGTATAGCTCACATTTAATTGTCCGAAATTTATATATCCAAAGTTGGAACATATTGCTCCAATTTCAGATATATAAATGTAACTTATGTTGGATTATTTATAATGTCAATACAGAAGCATAATAGGAAATGACAGGCCCCCTGCCTGTAAGGAAATTTATGGGTCCCTGGTTGCTTCAAAAATGACTATTTTCAAACTGAAAATAAAAATAAATCATCGGATTTGTACTTCATATTTATGAGAGCTTAAATGACCAACTTGTTACTTTATATTGTCCCTCCCTTATTCGACCTTAAAGGTCCCATCTTGCTACTTTAATTTATCCTTTTCTCCCATACTGAACTATAAGCTTATGAGTGTACCCAGTGTCAAGAAAGGCAAATGATCCTAGGTTACTATAAAAGACACATACACTGGCTAAGTCGTATACTCGAAATCGTTCTATCCGTTTTTCTTCCCAAATTTGTGATACTGACAGATAATTGTATTTGTTTATTAATTGAGACATATATGTTTATTGAATATTACTTATTAAATTAATATTATTACTAATTATTAATTGTATTATTATTATTATAATATTATTTTTATATTGTTATTTTTATATCTTTATTTTTTATAATAATGATATAAGACATTTCTTATATGATATAGGTACAGATATTTGTTTATTAATTGTGACATATAGTTTATTGAATATTACTTATTAAATTAATATTATTACTAATTATTAATTGTATTATTATTATTATAATATTATTTTTATATTGTTATTTTTATATCATTATTTTTTATAATTAATTATTAAGTATGAAATATATGTTAAAAATTAATTTTGAAAACGTTTTTTAAATCGCTTTTCGACCCGTATACTATTGAAGCTTCTCGCTTCTGATGAGCTGCCACTGATAAGATAACGATGGACCTCCGCGATACCGAAAACAGCTCGAACGGGTATATAAATAAATACCAGAGTAGCCTGTATTAAAGGTTTAAGATTCGTTTTCGTTTCTAGGTGAACGTTTGTGGCTCGTACTGGAGGCGGATGCAGGGATTCATTCGCTCGTGTCTGAAATGATCGCCAAAGTTTACCAATGCAACAACTGCGGATTCCGCGTCAAGTACAAATCAAACACTACCAACCACAAGTGCAGCAAAGGTGGCGGGGAGTCTACTATGTATCGGTGTGTGAACTGGGCGGTGCTAGTCCCGGGAGGATTCCACATCGAATACAATGCATGTCGCAGCATAACAGAGATGCTGTGGGAGCCGATCATCCGCCACCTTTGCTTGGCAACAAAAATGAGCTGTGGGTCAGCACTAAGCCATAAGTCTCTGGCTGCACACAACATGCGGTGACGAACAGGTCGAGATGCTCAACAAAGAGCTCAAAGCTCGTCTGCCACGACGCGGCGTTCCCGACGACCACATCTGGCAGCGCGTAGCCACCAACGACAAGATGCGAAAGGTAAATTTTAATACTCTTTTTGGGATCCCATAACGTAAGTGGAGGGATACCTTTGACATCGCAAAAGTTGTCCATCTGTCCGTCCGTCCGTCTGTGAGCACGATAACTCTCGAAGGGAATGAGATATTTTGATGAAACTTGGTGTGAGGATTCTTTGGGTCAAGAGTAAGGTCGAATTCGTAGATGGGCTCTGTAGCCCTATATTTAGGGGTGGGGGAGGGGGTTCAAATTAAGGGGCAAGCAAAATATTTTTAAACAGCTAATGTGATAGTCGATTAGGGTAAGAAAACATGCTGAGCACGAATAAGAAAACCATTTTCTCGCCGGATAAGTAGTTCGCCCGGAATCCGGCCAAAACCGGAAAGTTCGTTCAAAGTAAAAGTTTTATTTGAAGTTGATTAGATGTTCGAAGTAGGGGTAAGAAGGCATGATGAACATGAATATGAAAACCATTGTCTCGCCGGACAAGTAGTTCGCCCGGAATCCGGGCAAAACCGCAAAGTTTGTTAGAAGTACAAGTTTTATTCCAAGTTGATAAGATGTCCGATTTAGGGGTAAGAAGAGATGCTGAATCCGTATATGACAATCATTTTTTAGCCGGACATATAGTTCGTCCGGAATCCGGCTGAAACCGGAACATTTGTTATAAGTTAAATTTTTATTGGAAGTTGATTAGATGTTGGATATAGTGATAAGGAGATACGCTGAATTCATTTTTGAGCTTTGTCGTATTCAGAAGTCCCACACATGCTGAATCCATATCCAGAAGGCCCACACATGCTGAATCCATGTCTGAACTTGGTTTTCTTAATGATTAGCTGTTTGGCATTAATTAAAAATGTTCAAGGAGTCTGGCGAAGACTGGATCTGGTGAAGACAAAATCTATTTGACTGGATCAAATATTGAATTTTTGGGATCCCATCAGAACTTTTGGTCTTGTTTCTCTTAGCTATGTTCGCCATCTGAAAGTGATGATTAAACAAGGAAACAAACTCCTTTAACCTCTTAGTTATTTTTAGGTTGTTCTTTTTAGCCCCGCGGATATCCCCCCCACAAAATAACGGAAACGGAGCTGTCCGAAGGACCAACATCTATATTTCCACGTTTCTATTAAATGTGAAAGACGAAACACATAACAAATAGTACGGGTTAAAAAACCAGTCTACCGCCTCACCAATTTGAATTTGCACCTTTCCTTTAGCCTAAATGTTACAAAATACTTCGAAACACGTTAAAAATATACCAGTATCCAACCGCGACAACACTGCGGTAAGTCTGTGCAAAAAAATCTCACCAAGGAATACTTCAATTATCTATATATAATTATATATTCATATATATCAGGTTCTAGAAAACATAAGATGGGGAGCAGGAGACCCTCGAAACAAGAAGTGCGACCTCGAGACAAGCATCCACTTGAAAAGCAGCGAAGTGCTTCTATTCGTCGATCATTTCACGGAAAAGAAGTAAGCGTGCATATATTTTTTTTAGGCTTGTTTGTATCTCAAAACCGAAGAGAATGATACCTGTCATCAGTCTGTCGGTTGAGTTGAGCTGTCGGTTCTATTCAAGGCGTTTGGTTACGCGCACCAATTTTCGAATGCAAGACAACGCTGACGGAAAAGTATAGCCGCTTTCACACTGACCCGTTGTTACTTGTTGCGATGCGTCGCGTATGCGTTTATCTTGCGTTGCGCACAGGTTGCGTATCGTGATTTTCACACCTGTGCGCGAAGCTTTCACAGTGGATGAATTTACATCCTTTCTCGGTTTCTTCTGAGGAATTTTTATTTCTTTCATCATGGTTTTCCTTCATCATTAGTGTCTTTTTCTCAAGGTTTCCTTCGAAAATTCTTTTTTTTTGAAGAAAAATCTGATGCGTAGGCTATGCGTCGACGCAACGCAAGAATAGAAATTTGTCTAAGTGGTAGAATTTTGATGCGCAAGCTCCACACTGTGTCGTCGCAAGCGCAACGCAAGGCTTGCGTAGCTCAGTGTGAAAGAAAAACGCGTCAGTGTGAAAGCAGCTTACACGTTGCAGATTCCTTTCACGCAACACTTACAATGCGCTTCCGCTTACTGCTGCCATTCACGGTTACGAGAAAGCATATATGCGACATAACTCGGCATTTCAATTTCAGTGGGAACATAATAAAACATAACTCGGGATTTTTGCGCGACTCGGAAACGGGGTATTTCAGGTATACCATAGTTTGATAATACTTCAGGTTTTTCGACGCACCGCTTGAGGCAACGGAGTTAACTGGCCTCGAAGGAGAAGCCATGGATCCCAGACTTTTAGAGCTTGCTGACATCGGGGAAAAAAACATGGAGGACTATCTAGAGTTCTATCACGAGCATTTCTTCTCAGACGACGACACCAACATAGGTACCTGCATCAGTGACCAGTATATCGGTAAGTAAATTTCATCGATACAAAAATTTCACAAGAACAAAATCATAGGTTCCGACAGGATCCCAAAACTATAATGTTTATTTGAGTCCTTTAAGCAGAAAATCATGTCTTTACAAGTTTGCGGTTTTCCCTAGGTCCCTTTAACACATTATACTATTGATTTTTTGTGTGCTGAATTTAGTTGAGGGTGACAGCTCAGCTGTATGATGACTTTACCCACTTATGTAACATGTATTCGACTATTACTTTGACAAAATTCCTAGTTACGGCTGTTTTCCGAGCGAATTACTTCTCTTCTATTTCAAGAACTACAAAAATAACGACACCCTCCCGCAATAAGCTCAGACAGGGCGATAGCTCAGCGTAATGTCGCCACATTATCGAGGGGTTGCTCACTCCCCAAACCCGTGTACACCGGGTGCCGGTGCCGGGAAGGTATCGGGAAGGTGCCGGGAGGTGCCGGAAGGTACCATCCTATCTAATAGCCGGTGTTCCAAACTCACAAAGTTTAATAAAGATGCATTAAATAAAAGTGTAGCCTACGTGTAAAAAAAATAGAAACTTTTTTCATCAAGAGAAGTGATACAGTGATTATAAAAACTTGAAAAGTAACTAGCCTACAGCGACTAGGAGCTCAAGAGCGAATGCTCAGTCTATTTTATGTGAAGAAAAGAAAAATCTTTACGGTGTGTTTTGAAAAGGAACAAGTGCGCAAGCGCTCAAACGTGGAGTGTTAAAGCAAGATGTTTATCGCATCTTAAATACAGCCATCGTTAGAACTAAGACATTTCACATCCCCAATAACCAAACAAGTATTGAAATAACCTAATTTGAAATCATCCCACTTTAAAAGCTTTTCATGTAAACAAACCTCATCACATGCAGAAATCCAAGGGGATCTTGAAGATCTTGCAAGAACACTTTCAAGTTCAATACTGAATGTCTTGCCAGCCAGTCCGACCCTTTAGACCTCTTTTAATTAACAAGGTAATAACAAGTGCAATAAACCAAATCGTAGCAGCTTAATACCCCCTTCGTCACAACTTCATTAAAAATGGCATATCATCGGTCATATGAAAAAAACGTCGAGTTTCCAACTTTTCATTAAGGATTGAAGTACGTCGCGTGGTCTTATTTGTTGCTGTTACATCAAAATCCACATCTATACATATATGTTCACAAGTAGCCTATACAAGAGTTGAACTGAAAGAAGTGCAAACTCTCAACGCGGAGACGATTCAGTGTCAGATGACGGAAATTATGAGTACATCGAATTTTGATGTCAAAGCTACGATGTCGGACAACATTGTAACAGTTCTAACTAATGGCACGCTGTAGCAGCTTTCGGCTTTCGGTTTTCGGTTTCCGGTTTTCACCGTATTTTGTGGAGCTCATAACTCGTGAACCAGTGCAAGTATCAAGTTCAAACTTGGTACGTTTGTGGGTATTGGGGTCTAGTTGTGCGTTTTGGGGGTCCCAACCCCCACACCCACCCGGTTCAAGGGCAAATGGGCCCAGATTGCCCAGTAAATAATGTTCATAACTTGACCAGACCTGGGCACAGGACGATGAAATTCCTTGTACTTGTAGATCCTAGGGATCGGAAATTACTTTCAAAGTTCCACCTCCCCCACCCAACCCGTTCAAAGGCAACTGGGCCCAGATTGCCCAGGAGTAAAGTTAGTTACCCGTGACAGGAATCAACAAGATCAAGTTGCAAATTGGTAGGTTTGTGAGCACTTGGGTCTCTTTATGCTTTTTGCGGGCCCCAAACCCCACCCCCACTTGGTCCAGATGATTTGCCCATGAGTAAAGTTTTTGACCCGTGACTGAAATCAAACTCTACGTTGGTACAGTCGGGAATATTTAGGTCTAGATATTTAATTCGATTGTTCCCGACCCCCCCCCCCCCACCCTCCTGTTCATGGGTAACTGGGCCCAGATTTTCGGTGAATTAAGTTCGTTTATGACATGTCTCTAGCTCAACTCTTGTGTACTTGTAGGTATAAATGTATAGATGCGGATTTTGGTGTAACAGCAACAAGTAAGGCCACGCGGCGTACTTTAATCCTCATTGATGAGTTAGAAACTGGACGGTTTTGTCATGTGGTCGATGATATGCCGATCTTATTGAAGTTGTGACAAGGGGGGTATCGGGCAATAAAACGATTTGGTTTTATTACACTTGTTATTGCCTTGCTAATGGAAAAGAGGTTTAAAGTGTCGGACTGGTTCAGTACTGAAACACATACCGTTCTTGCAAGATTTTGAAGATCTTCTTTGGATTTCTAAATGCGGTTTGGTTAAACTTTTAAACTGGGATGATTTCAAATTAGGTTGTTTGAATATTTGTTGGTCATTGGGGATTTGAAATGTCCTCGTTCTAACGCTTTTTGTATACAAGATGTAAGAAACATTTTACTTTAACACTCCACGTCTGAGCGCTTGCGCACTTGTTCTGATAATCAGTCGATTTTTCATCAAAATGATTTTTTTTTTAACAGTTGGATTTTCTGAAAATCAGTCGATTTTTCGTCAAAACTATGTTTTTTTCTTGAAATCAGTAGTTTTTTTCTGCAAAAAATAGTCGGTAAAAATGACCAGCCAGTCGGTAAATACCTTGCCCCTCCCCCCCCCCCCAAAAAAAAAATGGTTTGGCTAATAACAGCTCTGACTGCTATAGCGTGATCAAGTCTCATCAGTCTTTCTCGATTTAGGCTCGCCTAAGTCGCTGTAAGCAGAACGCTATCGATATCTCAAGATGACAAGTTAAAGCCGTATTTCCAGAATCGTCAGAGCATATCGAGTAAACACATTCATTTTACTACATTCATAAAACTAAGTCGGCCATAGAGTGCAAATCTTTTGTGGAACTAACAGCTTCCTTTCAGATTGCCACTGCCAGTTGTATTTCAACTGCCCGTCTCAAGCGGTTAGCTGACCTTCTTTCATTATGGCCATTTTGGTGGGGGTGATGGGAGGGGGCAGTGCCCTAGGTTTTAGGGACTACACCGTGTTCCCAGTTTCGCAAATTTGTCCGTCTGTCTGTAGGCAGGATCGTCCCGAAAATTGCAGGAAGGAGATCAGAACGCGAGCAGTTCTCGTACTGGGTTGTCGGCAAAACATCCCCTGGCCAAACGTCCACATAACATACCGTACCCAAGGCCAAACCCCCGCGGCTAAAATAGACCAAGAACAGTAATATGGAGATGTTTTTGTGGGGTATTCCAAGATTTAGGCAGAAGTTGAACTGAAACTCATCGAATGGATTTCAAATTAATCATCTACAATACAATAACAAAACGAATTTCTCGAGGTTTTGTTGATCAGCTAACATTAATACAAGACGGTTCTTGTAAATATTCCTTCAGCCCAAGCTGACTGCAAATCATATTTGACAGTTCAAAACGAATACGCCAGCTACATTTTATTAGAGCTCTATTTCAGCCCTTAACAGGCTCAAGCCTCTCAAACTGGAAAATTAGCTTGTAGAAAAACAACTAAAGATTCTTCCTTAAATATCTTATTTTGTGATTTTCTTTCCTGAAAATTGTTTGGAGTTAAACCTGGTGCTGTGATATCATTTTGAACACGGCTGCTATTTTTGCTGCTCGATTGGGCCGTTTAGAGGGTAGATATTCTTCTGTATTTTGGTTTTGAAATCAGCTGTCTCTTCTCGTCTTGACGACAGTCCTTCTTCGACTGAAGACAAATTGTATCTCACTCGCAGAACGTTCTAGAGGGATAAATCGCTGATGAACAAAAACCCTCGAAAATCTCGATTCTGTTCTTTTCCGTATCTTTAAACATCTCAGATAACGGAAAAGCGACCGTACTGAGTCATTTCGTTATCAGTGACAAGAATTGTCTCCGTCATGTGTTTGAGTTCAGTTATTTAGAAGTATTTGAAATGCGAGCTCTTAGGATAACCTTTCTATTTCTTACATATTCGATTTTTCTGCGTAAGTAAGATTGATATCCTTATTTCTTGCCTGGCATTTAGTGGAGGAGAGCTAGCCCAGGAAATGAAATGATAAATGCAACTAGGCCTATAGGTGAACTCATACAAGTCACTAAACCGAAAAACATAGCAATATTGCTGTTTTTTTTATACAATCATCATCACAAAGGTTTTCAGTTGAGCTTCAGCCAGTTTGTCCCCGAGCAGGTTACGTAACAAGACCAAAGGTTTCAATGGGATCCCCAAAGTTGATATTTTCCGGGAACAGACAATCGGGTCTGATTGACGGTAAACTTGCAGACCCTTTGTACAGATCAAAAGCACAGAGGAATATCTGAAAGAATCCCCGAAAAGAATATCTGATAATTAGGTTCATTCGTAAACACCTGCCGTTGATTCTAAGCAGCCTGTCCATCCAAGGCGAGAACAAACGGCCCTCATCGTGTCTCTTTTCCTTTTAACAACCATACACCATTATTGTTGACTTTTTATAACCCTGTGTTTTTAATCTCTCTTTATCTCCAGTTATTGCAGAAAACACTGATCTGTTGAGAAAACTAAGAACAGGTAGGGATTCCGCATGCGTTCTTAACTTCTTACCCCCGAACCAAATCCAAAACTTGAGAATTAAACTCCACTTCAACCAAATTTTCAGTTTTTGCCTGGTTCCAGCGAATTTCTTGAAGATTGTGAAGATATACGGCAGTAATGAGCTGAGCACGTATGTTACCCCATATTGACCTTTCATAGTTTCATTGTTTCTAGTTAATTATTAGTTAGGAAATTAGTTTTATGTACCCGCCCAGTTACAAGTGCTTTTTTGTACCTTTCTTGGGGCGGGTACTTGCATCGTAGTTAAATGTATTTCGGTGGTAAAATAAAACTGAACTGAACTGAACATTGACCTCGGAAAAAACAAGACCAAAGGTTCCGATGGGATCCCAAAAATTGAATATTTGATCCAGACAATTCCAAAGTTCCCGGTTTCAGCCGGATTCCAGACGAACTATATATCCGGCAAAAAAAAAATGTCATATACAAATTCAGCATCTGTTCTCGCCCCCAAATCGGACATCTAATCAACTACAAACACAACGTTTGCTTTCAAAAATTTTCCAGTTTCAGCCGGATTCCGACCTAAACACTTGTCCGAGTAGAAAATGCTTTTCATATAAGGATTCAGCATGTCTTCTTACCGCTGAAACGAACATCTAATCAACTTCAAATAAAACTTCTACTTTTAACAAACTTTCCGGTTTTGGCCGGATTCCGGACGAACTACTTATCCGGCAAAAAAAAATGATTGTCATATACGGATTCAGCATCTCTTCTTACCCCTAGATCGAACATTTAATGAACTTCAAATAAAACTTTTACTTTTAACAAAATTTCCGGTTTGGGCCGGATTCCAGGCGAACTACTTGTCTGGCGAAAAATTACTTTCATATTCGTGTTCAGCATGCCTTCTTACCCCTATATCGAACATCTAGTCAACTTCAAATAAGACTTCCACTTTTAACAAACTTTCCGGTTCTAGCCGAATTCCGGACGAACTACTTGTCCGACGAGAAAACGGTTTTCATATTCTTGTTCAGCATGTCTTCTTACCCCTATATCGAACATCTAATAAACTTCAAATAAGACTTCTACTTTTAACAAACTTTCCGGCTTTGGCCGGATTCCGGACGAACTACTTGTCCGGCGAGAAAATGGTTTTCATATTCGCGTTCAGCGTGTTTTCTTACCTCATAATCGACTATCACATTAGCTGTTTAAAAACATTTTGCTTGCCCCTTAATTTAAACCCCCTCCCCCACCCCTAAATGTAAAGCTACAGGGCCCATCTACGAACTCGACCTTACTCTTGACCCAAAGAATCCCAACACTAAGTTTCATCAAAATATCTCACTGCCTTCGAGAGTTATCGTGCTTACAGACAGACAGACGGACAGACGGACGGACGGACGTACAGACGGACAACATTTGCGATGTCATAGGTAACTTACGATTACGATTTTGGATCCCAAAAACTACTTATTACCAAATATCCGGCCTAGGCCGGATCCATGTGAACAACTAGTCCAGCAAATACCAAATAAAAACTGACTAATTTTGCATTTTTCCTTATCCCTACATTGAGCCTCTAATCAACTTCAGATAGATATACCGATCTATCTATCTATAGCAACATCCATGCGATGCTTTTCTGCTGAACGTCAGCGACGAAAAAACGTACCCTAAAGGCCCATAGTTGAAAATCATTCCACGAAAAAAATGTCCCTCCAAGCATAGATTTATTCGTTCGCCTTGTTCATATTATTTTGTTAGGGGAGCCTTGGAATTGGATTTTATATATTTTTGGGCATGGTCTTATGCGTTGCCGATAATTTTATTGCCAGGGATCGTTTTAGACGGGAAAATTTGGCTTTGAGACGCATTTAGACGAGGAATTTTTGCTGGGGATTTTATCTGAAGACTTTATGTTAGAGAGAGAGAGAGAGTTTTATTAAACGGATAATATTACATACCACATAAGGGCCACCCCAGAAAGCACTGGCCTGTCCTAGGGGGTGGCCATATCTGACCTACAAACACTATATCCCTAAAACATCCAAGTCAGAACATGGACTAACCGAAATGGTACAGAGAACACAAACCAAAAACCAAAAAGGGAAACAACCGGGTAAACTAATAAATTAAAAATCATATTTATTCAACAAACATTCTTTCAATTGTATTTTAAAATCAGCGATCTCAGTCTTTCTCTTTAGATCTGGAGCCAGAGCGTTCCAAGCTTGAGTTCCTCGATAATGAGTAGAATACTTAGAACGGGAAGTAACAATACGAGGGGTAACAATGTTACTAGAAGATCTAATGTAGTGGTGATGTGTGGAAGAAACTAAATTGACCATCCCTGCAAAACAAGCAAGCGCTTGATTATTCATCAAACGGAAAATAAACAGTAGAGTATAAAAATCTCTCAACCCCGCAGCAGGTAGGATTTTGAGACTAGAGTAAGAGGCACGAACAGAATCTCTGTGCCCAAGACCACTCAATAATCTTACCGCGTGATTCTGAAGGAGGCGAACTGGTCGAACAACTGATGGAAAAGTTCCCAACCAAACACTGCTGCAATAAAGGATATAAGGGTGGATCAGTAAAAAATAAAGAAATCTTAGAATGGGGGTAGGAAAAATATACTTTAGTTTTCTCATAATTCCAATATTTCGCGAAAGTATTTTAGCTACCCAATCCACATGGGCCTTAAATGAGAGGACTTCATCAATTAAAATTTTCCGGAGGACCGGATAGTCTATCGATCCATTTGTAACGGACTGGCATCTCGGGGCTCCTAATGCAAAACCCCTTTCGAGTGGTCCTGAGACTCACTGAAGTTATTTTCACAGCCTGCGTAATCTTGGAATGCACGTGGGCTGCAACGAACTGGATCACGAAGCATCCTGACGGTCCGTCGAATGTTGTCATCACTCCCAACACTGCGAGCGCCACCGTCGCTGTTGATGAAAATAATCCCATTGGACCTGCCTTTCGTCTCCACTACTCAGGAGGTAAGATTAGAGACCTGAATCACAAGCGAGCCTGTTATCTTCGTGGGGGAGGAGGAAAGGAGGGCTGGCTCACTTCCTTCGGAGAATAGATAGACTTGCTGTAATGGTTTAAGAAAGTACTCAAATGGTTTTTTGCCGTTCAATTTGGCAAATTGTTCGGAGGAAAAGAAGCTATTTTGGTTTAGAGAATTTTCAATTATAAATTTATTACTATATGTAATGCGATTTAATTTGTATGGCACTTTCGGCTAAGATTAATAACTCGTACTTGACCGCTGAATGTAGGCTAATTTAGTTCAACTCTGTCATGAGAGAATACAATGTGTTTGCGCGTAGAATCTACGAGAACTGAGAATCTCTTGTTGTGTTTCCACTGGTCGCAGAATTCTGCGAATTGTCATCTGAATAAATGCATAGATGAAGCATAAAACGCGAGGCGTATAATTATGAAGACGATAAAGCGACATTTCTCATTAATAGTTGGTAAAAAGGACCTAGTTCCGTTGATAACAATATGTCCATATTTTTTTCCTGCCAAAAGTTACAGGCTCCGTCAGAAAAAAGTGGCAACATTGGTCTTGTTACGTGTATGATTCCAAGGTATCCCGAAAAACAATAACACGATCGTGATTTGCTACCGGAAGTGGCACGAACCGGATATAACACGAGGCATCAAAATAAATTAGAGCCCTGCAAACCATCAGCTTCTAACCGGCATAGATCTTCTTTTCGTCAATATTTTGTTAAGCATTTTAATGAGTAAGTTGACATGTATGTTTTATAAATTATTGATAGGGTCTTATTTAACTTATTATGTTATTTGACCTAACAAATTCGTATCGTCAACAAGATGAATTTCTTTTTAGTAGCCTAATAAAAATAAAGGTCAATATTTCTTCTTTATCGAGGTCGGCTTACTACTGCCGGTACACTCGATAACGCATTAGGAGATGATTTCAAGGGCCTAAAGAGTTTCAACTAGCAATTTAGTCCAGTTCTGAGACTGCCTAGAGCGCCAAACGAGAGTTACCCTGTGGATGTTCTGAAAAATTATCTCTGATCCTTTTTTGAATTGTTGAAATCACAACAACAAAAAATACTACTCTATTTTGTCAGTCTTAACCGAACTAAAAAAACCTATTTTGATTGCTGAAGGCCTGACGTCTTCATTACCTGATAATTCGTCTCTCTAGACACGCTAACCAACCAACGTTCAGAAGTCGGAACCTAGCCAGCCACTGTTCATGTCCATTGTGAACAGGTTTATCTAGTACTCAAAAATTCTGACGTAAAAGTCAGATAGGATATTCTTGAGCGATTTTCGCCCTTCTTGGCAAGTGTCTCCAAGGGTTCCTGGGCTTTGACATTTTTACACCATAGGTGACCACTAGCTGAGAAGTCCATAATCAAGTTAGTTCACACATTATGGTGAAGATAGAATTCAAATATTCAGTGAATCTTCGGCCTAATACGTCGCTTGACAACGGGTGATGCTGTCAGGGTTTTAGATTAACCCAGCACTGAGTCTTGTCTAGCCGCAATTAGTCACCAGTTCGAAGCCTACCCGCTGCCGAGTTTCTTACTGGTGAATTTCTTCGGGGCGTTTTGGTAGATGGTCGTGGAACCGGGCGACGTTCCCAGACTTCGACCAAGTTTCGTACAGGCCAGAAGTCTTCTACCGCCGAGTCTTTCCAGTTTTAGTTCCAATAGTGCCTGCTCGTACCCACAATAATCACTTCCGATGATCCGTCTGCAGGCTCTGTTTTGGATTTATATATGTCTGCAAAATATCCTATGGATATTTGACATTGATTTGTCTCTGACCTTTTGCGATAAAGAGTTTGATCGTCTAACATGGAAAATGATTAACTATTACTAGAGTTTCCTAGACCACCAACTAACCTTTTTTTTTCTTTTGTTTTGCGTTCCGAGTGCCAAAGATATGACGGCTGACTCATACAATACATCTTTCTCCCTAGACATGCCGCCAACAGTCAGTGGTCAGTCATCGACATTCAACATGACTTGTAGCTCTGATGTCTGCAATGTTGATTTCTTAAGAAAGCTCGACTACGAGCTTAGTCAAGTGGAAATATTAATCGTGGTTTGCGGTTCAGCAACAACAAGCGGGTTCTTGAGAACAACGACGGTCAATCTGCGTGATCTTAATGACAACCCACCCTACTTTATTTCGTCTCCGGGAAGGCTCAGCTTCAACGAGGTGAGCCAGTTTCTATAGTTTGTTTCTTCTCTGATAAATTTCTACAATAAGGGCTTTGACCTTAATTTGCCTTATTCCAGTTCAGCACTCCAAGTGGACTAGTTTCTGTTAGTCCCCCATTGTCTCATATTCAGTAGTTTTGTAGACATAGTAAAAAAAAGTCGGACCCATCAGGCAGTGGGTAGTTTTCACTTTCTACTATTGAGACATCTGGAAAATCTCCGTTACCTCTGAAGCAGATTGCAGATTTTCCACTCATCAACCTGTGGTGGCATAGAAACTGTCACTTCCCAGATCCAACCATCCCTTGAAGTCAGGGGGGTATCGAAGGGAGGGCGCAGCGCACCTCCTACGTTCTGGGCATTTGGTAAAAATTTCGCCGAAGGCGAAAATTAGGTCGAAACTGGCATCGCGGCGAAGTTTTATAAAATCCTTTGTCCCCACATTTCCAAATTGGATGATTTAACGTGTTAATTGGTTCTCATAGCATTCGCTATCGAATTTGGTACCTCATCCGACTTCTGTTCAGTCCGCATCGATTTCACCGCATTCGGTCCGTCCCTTCTTAAATTCGGTGATTTAACGTGTTTATTCGGTCTCATTCGTAACCGGATTCGGCAATTCACTGGACTTTTCTCAAGTTCGTATCTGTTCTATCACATTCTGTCAGACCATTTAAAAATTCAATGATTAATTGGATTCATTTGGTTCTGATTCATTACCGAAATGGGGCAATCACCAGGTTTTTGTTTAGTCAATATCTATTACCAGACTTTCCACGTTCGCGTGTTTTAGGTGGTTCTAACAAGAGGTTAATTCCATTACAGAATTCAGTTGTAATACCGCTCCCGATCTGCTCCTTATTTTTTTGTTAAGGCCCATTCACAACGGGTTTTAGCTAATACTCGATACCAGCCAGTTCCCGAAATCGCTCTGAGACCGAGAATTATAGCTTGTTCAGACGGGACGTAAATAGCGGCGTATTCTCGATTACGCGCGTATTTACGCGCGGAAATAGCGACTGAAAATAATCCAAAAAACAGCCGCTGATCGAGAATCGGCCGCTGTTTTGACCCACCGATCGGAGAAACTGAAATCCTTTGGGGCTTTGGAATGTAACCTTTGATGACTCTGGGGACAGTGAACAGTCTATAATTAGGGGAATTGGGTCAAACTTTGAGAGCTTTGGATCAATCCAGTATAAATTCAGTTAGACATGAATTCATGACATTTAGCATCCAAGGATTACTAAATCATTTCGAAAAAAGGTACAATAATTTTCTAATTACAAAATCTTATATTCTGTTTATGTCTGATATTTATTTTAGTTTTTTGTCATGAAACAAAAATAATCTTGGTTGAATAATTAATATAATTTTTCCATTCAACTTTCATTCAAAAGCGACTGAACAAGCTAAATAATTGCACCTATTTTTTCTGTTTATTATTAATTATATTTTATGCTATCATTTAAAAACTAAAATATTTCAATGATTTTTAATTCAGGTTCAGGTTCATTTAATTTTCAAATAATGAGAACAAATAATTTCACAAAACTTCATGGCAGAGAGCAGGCTCGATGGCCAGAAGACTAACAGTATTTCTAACAGAGAATCTTGATCTTTCCGTTTGTATAAATGGTTGACATAGTAGTGATGCATTAAATTGCTTTTTAACTTAAAATTGCCAAGTCGCCTGAAATCTGTCAATATTCAGTTTGTGACTTTTTTTTAGCTTAAAGTCAACTATTTATATATCAACTAAAGTCCTATTTTTTCTGTTTATTCTTAACTATATTGTATGCTCTCATTTGAAAACTAAAAATTACAATGAATTTTATTTGATTTTTAACTTAAAATTGCAAAGTCGCCTGAAATCTGTCAATATTCAGTTTGTGACTTTTTTCCAGCCTAAAGTCAACTATGCTTGACTTAGACAAACTCGCAAGATGTTTTTGTTAAGTTTGTATATTTTATTCCAAACATAAGCAATATTCGAAATTAGGATTTTCTTTTTAATTGTTCCGTCAACCCCAACCAGCTTGTTTGTCGTCTGAACAGATCAGCCGCTGTTTCGGCGCTTATTTACGTCCCGTGTGAACAAGCTATTAGCTGAGATTCTGCCGTTCGCAATGGATATCAGCGCCAGTTTCGGGTATTAGCTAGTCTAATACCCAAGTTCAAGTCGATCCAACTCTCGGGGGTGTTAGCCAATAGGATTATTTTGCGGAATATTCTGATTGGCTAGTATCGAACTAGGTCAGATAGAGAATTGAGCACAACAAAACACTTGAAATTGGACATGAGTGAGTGTTGTTTCAAAGGCTGAAATGGATAAGTGGAACAGAAAGTCCCTTTCCTACTGGGAAGAACTGATTGAACTCGTGAGGTCCAAGGAACACCTCTACAGGAAGTCCTCTGCTGACTACAAGAATCATGGCATAAAACTCAATACATGGGCCAGTATTGCTGGATGTCTTAGTTCAAGCTGGCCAGAAGTGACTGTGAAGACATGTGAGGAGGACTGGAAGTCTGTTATGACCAAGTTCAAGAAAGAGCGCCGTAAGTGTCTAATTTTTAAGATTAAGTTTCCTGGTTTCTGAAAAAAAAAGGGGGAATCATCATGTCTAGTACACTAACTGAGCCCTGTCCAAACGCTGGGTCATGCTGGCAAGGGTGTGCATTTGATGGTAGTCTAATTAAGTAGGATAGCCACTAAAAAAAAAAAATAATCAAACCTGAGCTTTTGAAGATCAGAATGTGATTCTCCTATCTTTTAGCTTTTATTTGAGGCCAAAATCACCACTCTATCTTGCCTCCAAGCATCTTAAATCTTCTATAGAAAACAGTACTTTACATAAGGAAATGCCTATGTTCATCCATTGACTTTAGGGTTTTGTCCATCTAGTGGCCAGCTTGGAACTATGTGCTTCAATGAAATTCTATGAAACTGGGTGATTTTGAGCTGGTCTTGAGTGCATGGGGAGCCCCAGCAAGTGAGTTAGATGAGAAAATATGAATATGATCATCAAGGTTATAGTCCAATAGACCTATTGCTGCTATATGCTGCTGACTTTTCCTCCTTAGTATCAACAAATTTTTGTAGGCAAGTTCAGCTACTTTTTTTTTTAAATTGAATACATTGAATATTAATAAATAATATTAAATAGCTAGGACATCTTAGTGATGGCCTTACAAAACAGACAATTTTGTCCTGAATGCAATGGTATTTTTTAAATATTTTTTGGAGATGTTTTAGATAGGTAAAATTGATAAGGAAAATTCGCAATTCATGCATTCATTACAAAAAATCGCCAGTTTTTGCCACTAGGTGTTTTTGTGGCTACCCTACACTAAGCACTTTTTATACCCACCCATCCTCAAATGCTGGGTTGTGCCGGCAGGGTGAGCATGCAACTAATCAGTATGTGTACGAAAGTTACCTACTATAAATTCTGCAAGTTACTTTTTGGTTATCCCATTTTTATGAAAAGAGTCTTTCCCATCTTGTAATTTAAAAAAAAAAAGTCTTTTGGAGATTTTGAGTAGTTAAATACTAAATTCTCCAAAAACAGCAAATAATATTCTCGTATATAACAACCTTTTCCCTTTCTTAAAAAGTGCATTGTTTTTGTTAAGTTTTACTTCGTCTCCAGAGGGCGCCAGAGGGGTATCAGTATCCCATTTGGAGCACTTCAAATTAAACTTCTACTTTTAACAAACTTTCCGACTTTGGCCGGAATCCAGACGAACTACCTGTCCAGCGAGAAAATGGCTTTCACCATCGTGTTCAGCATGTCTTCTTACCCAATAATTGACTATCACATTAGCTGTATCAAAATATTTTGTTTGCCCTTTAATTTAAACCCGTCCCCCACCCCTAAATGTAGGGCTACAGATCCCATCTACGACTCGACCTTACTCTTGACCCAAAGAATCCTCGCACCAAGTTTCATCAAAATATCTCATTCCCTTCAAGAGTTATCATGCTCACAGACGGACTGACGGACAGACGGACAACTTTTGCGATGTCATAGGTATCCGTCACTTACGTTTTGGAGCTAGAAACTTCCCTCTCTCTCTCAGTTCTGGTACGGCTTCGGATCAGGGTTGTCCATTTAGCCTCTTCGCGGCTGGGCAGCGTTGCCTATGCTACTTAAACTGACTCAAGCAGCTTCCCAGGGTTACATTTGACAGCGCAAAACGGATACGTCAGCACAATCTTATTAGAGCTATATTTCGGCCCTTCTTGGCAAGGGTCCTCTTCAGGCTCAAAGCTCAAGTTGGAACAAGGAAACTTGTGGACTTGTGGTTTTTCATGCGGCTTTGAGCCTGAAGAGGTCCGAAGTATAGCTCTAATGAAATTCAGCTGACGAATCTGTTTTGTATTGTCAAATATGATTCGCAGTCAGCTTGGGCTGACTTCCCAGGGTCTGCTGCCTATATGACCACACCAAAATTATGAAGCATCATAATCATAACACTTCGGAATTTTGATGGCTATGGCTAACTTGATCAGCCACAAGCTCGGTTTAAATGTTTACTCCACACAATACCATGGTCTTCATTATTTTATTTTATTTGCAGGTGACCTCCTGAGAAAGAAGAGTGGCAGTGGAATGGCAAAGGAAGAAAAGTGGCCACTATTTGAAAAGCTAACTTTCATTGGTGACTATATCGAGCTAAGAGTGAAAGAAGATGAGCGGTTTTCGAATGTAACAGCTAAAAAACATTCTTCCGATGCTGTAGATGGTGAGACAGGCTCACCGCACTCAGTCGAGGTTGAGACACCTGACATTTCAATAGAAATTCTTTCCGAGTCAATGAACTTTCAGGGAGTCGAACCCATACAGGTAGAAAGACAATATGAACAGGCAGATCAGGAGAGCACTGAAGCTAGTATCGATACCAAAATCAGTAGCGATGAAGATGATAAAGTAAACCAAGTGCCTCAGAAAAGGGTTAAGATGGATGCAGGGTCTTCAAAGAAAACCAGGACCGAAGTCCCAGCCAAGACAAAGAAAGTGGACAATGAAACCAGCGCTATTGAGACTGCTATGGTTGAAGCAGCTTTGGCACTTCAGTCCCAACCTTCCAAACAAGAGGATGGATGTGATATATTTGGGAAGCTTGTTGCTGAAAGGATAAGAGAACTGCCAAAGAAAATCCAAAGTTCTGTGCAGATGTCTATCCTTAAAGTTTTTGATGACATTACACAGGACTGATTTCTCTCTTTATCAGTCTCTCTATTTGTGCAACGTCAACGTCAGGATTAATTTTTATGTTCTTACTATTATTAGCTTCATCAGTTTTATAGGTTCAAATACAATCTAGTCGAAATTTTGCATATGCCAGTCTGTTCTAGTAAGTCTAGGATTCAATAATAAACATCAAATGAAACCTGAATGAACTGAACTGCAAGTCACAACACTGAAATACTTTTTTTATGAGTGCCAAGAATGCCTTCCAATTTTAATTGGTCCCCGCAGTCTTTGCTTCTTTGGTTTTAATCAATATACTCAGAAACTTAAATACTCCTTCAGCATATGCTGACTAAAAACTGTTTAAAAAGAAAATCAACATAGAGAAGCCAGCTCAGATTTTCTTCAGCAGTGTTCTATACCTGTTTGCAAGGATCCTTGTCAGGCTGTCCAAGTAGACAAACCAAAAAAACTAAGAAATTTCAAATCTGACAGTGCAAAATGGATATGTCAGCTAAATTTTATTAGAGCTACATTTTGGCCCTGCTTGGCAAGGGTTCTTTTCACGGCAATGGTCCTGTCAAATATTATTTGCAGTCAGCTTCAGCTGAAGGAATATTTTATGTTTTCAACTGACATGTCCATTTTATCAGGTCTTTATCAATGAGAACATGAGTTATAATTTCCAAGACAGAACAAAAAACGGCCAATCTAATTACTTTTACAAAAGATCCAACTCAGAGATAGCTGCGCAAATTCAGAAAGAACCTCGAGTAACCATATCATTTTGCCAGGGCACTGATCCTACCGTTGTTTTGAAATAAGTTTTTAAGAGGTCTCTCAAACGAAAATTCGCCCTCGACGCATTGCTGGAACCAAGTCTTCCTACTGACACTAGGTTGGTGTCTCCAGCTACAACTTGGCGCCAAGCCCCATTGCTGGCATCATCGAAATCAACATAGTCAGGGGGAACATATCTACGGTTGGGTACTATGGCTGAGTCACTATCTCTCAGGAAGTTGTGAAGACAACAGCATGTCTTTATCATTAATTTCACTGTGTTCACTCTTGCATAAATCGGTTTGTGGAAGATTCTCCATTTGGCTGCAAGAATACCAAACGTGTTTTCGATAATCCTTCTTGCCCTGGAAAGTCTATAGTTGAAGACCTTTTCATCATGGTCTGCGCGACTTTTAGAATATGGCTTCATCAGATAGTCAGTAAGAGGGAAGGCATCATCACCAACAATCGTAAACGGGAACTTAACATTGTCACAACCAGGCAACAGACCGGGTTCGGGAACTCCAAATGTTTTATCTTGCAACATCTTGCACATTTCGCTTGAGCTGAAAATGCCGGCATCACTCTCACTACCACCAGGGGCGTCGCGAGGGGGGGGGTGTGGGGGGGGTGCTGCACCCCCCCCAGAAGGCCCGTGGGAAAAAATTCCGGTAAATTTTGACTGGTGCGGCGAAGCCGCGCCAGTTAAAATTTGACAAATTCACCTGAACTTGACGATTTTTAGGGAATCTACCGGATTATTGTTCAGGGAACCTACCGGATTTCGCTCAGGGAATCTACTGAAACCTTTCACAAGGAATCTACCGGAACTTGGCTTAGGGAATCTGTCGGAACGTGTCTCAGGGGATCTACCGGAATTTGCCCCACAGAATCTTCCAGAATTCGGCTGAGGGAATCTAGCCTACCGGAATTTTCGCTCAGGGAATCTAACGAAACCTTTCACAAGGAATCTACCGGAACTTGACTTAGGGAATCTGTTGGAACGTGTTTCAGGGGATCTACCGGAATATGCCGCGCGGAATCTTCCAAAATTCGGCTCAGGGAATCTACCGGAATTTTGCTGCTTACCGCTTACAGGGATGACCGCGAAGCACAACTTATCAGAGTGAATCGTGCAGACGGACAAAACATCGAACCTGGACGTTCACCGGGTGATTCCGGTAATCTCCAAAATTTCTGTAGCTTTCAAAAATTAGGCAACCTACCAAAATTTACACCATTTCCAGCTACAAATATTCTTCCAGGAATAAAATCACAGTACCATCTACTCTAGATTCGACAGCCTTCTCGACTCACAAGTTAGCCTTGTTCCGACATGATCTCGGAAGTCCCCAGGACAGGTTCGGAACAAAAAAAAGTTTGAAGAAATATGGTATTCGAATTCTTTCGTGAATTTTAGTTAAAATTTAACTTTCGTCAACTAGATCGGTTTCACATGCGATTAGTAACAGACTCTCATGAAAGAGTCAGAATATTTCAGTGTTTTCAAATATCAGAAGTAAAAATAAGCTATGCCTTTGCAGTTAAACTTCAACGAGCCTGTCTTTGTTTACCGTTGTTTGTAACACACAATCTAAGTCAGAACACAACAGTATTCTAGAGTTCCTGCAGACAGAGGCGTTACTAGCCAAAATGTTTGGGGGGGACAAGGTATTTACCGACTGGCTGGTCATTTTTACCGACGGTTTTTGCAGATAAAAACGACTATTATTGAGAAAAAAAACGACTGTGTTGACGAAAAATCGGCTGATTTTAAGAAAAAACGACTATTTTTAAGAAAAAACGACTCTATTTCTAAGAGAAAAATTGACTGCGTTTTTACTAAAAATCGCGGCGCTTTGCGCCGACTCAGCTATTTTTTACCGACTGGCCGAAAACATTGGGGGTGTCGACCCCCCCCCCCTAGTAGTGACGCCTGTGCCTGCAGAGATATTCACTATGGAAAATCTCCTTCAAAATCTTGAAAAATTCCGGTAAAATCCCGAAAAATTCCGGTAAAATTCCGAAGCCGCACCCCCCCCATCAGGAAGGTGTCGCGACGCCCCTGACTACCACTACTGCCTATATCAATAAACGTAAACTTGTAGTTGGCATCACAGATAGCAAGCAAAACAATACTGAAATACGTCTTGTAGTTATAGTACTGTGACCCAGATCCACCAGGAGCCACTACACGTACATGTTTTCCGTCAATGGCTCCTATACAGTTAGGGAAGTTCCAGAGTTCCCAGAAATCTTGGGCAATTGCTTTAAATTCACTTGGGGAGGTTGGCGGTTTCAGGTAAAGTTTGCCTAGTTCTTCTGAAATTGCTGAACAGGTTCTGCGGATCACGTTGCACACAGTTGAGTAGCCAATCCTGAAGTTGAATGCTATTTCACGCTGGGAGCACCCTTCTGCTAAGAAGCGAAGAGTCATACTTAGCATTTCTTCTGGGGATATGGATGGCCGCTGAGAATTTTTTTCAAGGTGAGGTCGCACAAGTTCAAGCAAAAATGCAAACTGTTCAGGAGACATTCTCAGGTACTGAATATACATCTGCCTATCATCAGACGCCATCATTTCCCGGATGAGAGCATGGTAGTTACTATGAATTATTCTCACAGTGTGCCTGAAAATTGGTCTCACCCAAAAGCGCCTCTTCTGTCCTTTCTTTTTAACAATACTCCTTCTTTTCAAAAGGAAAGCTCCAGCAATAAGAATAAAACTTGAAAGAACTATGACATCGTCTCTACTAGCTTGGGTCTGCATTCTGCAAGCTTCTCTTTCTTAGTTCAAACATCCACCAGTCCACTTTTGTTGATTATTTATTTCTCACTTTTCTCAGTCATGTAATTTTTTCTATCTGACTTGGGTCGATACTAGCCAATCAGAATACTCTGAATTGTCAGTCAGAACACTCTGATTGGCTAGTACCCGTAAAAGTTGGATTGATTTCAACTTGGGGATTAGACTAGCTAATACCCGAAACTGGCGCTGATATCCATTGCGAACGGCAGAATCTCAGCTAATTCTCGGTCTCAGAGCGATTTCGGGAACTGGCTGGTATCGAGTATTAGCTAAAACCCGTTGTGAATGGGCCTTTAGTTATTCGGTAGCACGAATTCATTATTTGGTTCACCCCAGTTACTGAATTCGGTAACTTGGCATTTATTTAGCTCTTGTTCCTTTCCATTTAACGGTAGCTTGAGCTGGTTGCCATTCATTACTTAAAGTTTAACCGAAAAGGGCTAGGATAGGACAATCTAGTTACCCATCACTTATTCACTTAAATTGGCTTGAAGACCCGCTGAAAATGAGTTACTTCGTTGTTCCGCTATTCACGAATAATTGATTTTCAAATAGTGGAATTTCCGTGTGATCTGTGGTGCCTCTATGCGCTTGTATTTTTGTTGTATGCCTTACCAGAAAGATTGATCTTTTTTTTTTGTTCAGGCACTAAGCAATCTTCACCATTCTCACCACTGCTCACTGAAAAGCCGCATTTGTGTTGAGATTAAAATTTCCCGCGTCATAGTAGAATTTACGCTGTGGGGACGGCTGGAGATATTCCGGGCCTTGTAACTAGAGCAGATCGTGGAAAATAAAAAATCCCTTTGCAGAATCCAAATAATTCAGTGTATCCAGTTAAACGACAAACAATTCAGTCGGCTTTTCAGTTAAACTTTAACGTTTACCTCTAATGATTGCAGCACTTCAGGAATAGCGCACGTCTCTTGACTTGAAAACTAGCTTGAAACTAGCCTACTTTTCTTTGCTGTAAATTCAGAATACATGTACTTTGTATATACTTTACCCTGGATCCTTTTTTCGCTAGACAACTCTGTGGTTTAATAGGTAGTCTTGGGATTGCAAAAAAGCACTTTCGTTACTAATGTAAAAAGGCAGATTAAACAAATTTCGCATGCAGCCGCTTTAATTTCTTCGGGGTAAGCCGTTAGCCCGTTGTAGCTTTGCGGCAACGGCGTTTGTTGTTCAGCACAGCCTCAAGTAATGTTGGCAAAACGGGACATCCCCCAAAGGCAAAAGGCTAGTGACGGCGTATCCCTGAAAAAAAATAAAAAGCAGGTGGAAGAGCGTGAAAACGTGCCAAATTTTCTCTTTATACTTGATTTTGTATATAGCCTACTATGCAACTTTTTACACTGTAGCTTCTTTGCAGCAACTCGCTGTGTTTTAAGAAAAAAATTAATAAATCCGGTAAAAATCTGGTACCGATTCGGTTAATTTTACCGGGATCCCCCCCTCCCCCCACCCAATGAAGAAAGGTTCGGGACGCCCCTGCTTGAAGTACTGATCTTAACCTCACAGTAAAACAAATATTTTTGACCAAACGATGCATGTCATGATCCCCGAGGGCACATGATTTCTGTGTTTTGTTTGAAATAAATTTTAATGTGAGCATAAAAAAAAAATTACTTTATATATATCCGTGATCTCCAAAAGCCAGTGATCATCTTTTTTTCAGCAAATTATACGTTTTAATGATCTGGCGCCCTGAAAGTGCGCACCGTCGCAGCAAAGTTCAAAATAAAATGCTTTTTACCAAACTACATTCTCGTTACGAATACTGAAGTGAATAAGGGTTGAGAATCTCAGCCTTATTCAAATGAACTTAACACAAATTCTTCTTTTTTTTCAGAACAAGGTCGGTATACTAGACGGAAAGCTTTGTGGCAGCGACAACGATGAAAGAGATAAAGCGAGCTTGTACTTCGATGTCACAGTAGATGGGTCTCCCAGCACTAAGTTCAAGATGACTTCACTACCCGGAGAAACTTGTGCACAGGTACAAGTTGTACAGCCCCTCGACTTTGAAGATACAACCTCTTACCTGCTTCAGGTCTATCTTAAGGTTTGTTCGTTTTGAACCTTTTTCTTGCTCACAGGGTAGAATGTAAGGGGGTAGGTAACGAAGGTAAACGTAGGTAACTTCAAGCTACGACTGACGTCGTTTTAGTTTAGCTCTGAATCTCCAATTGGACAATTAAAATGTAGAAGCACTGGAGAGTCGTATTCACTTCGCTATGTACACATAATTAAGGGCAATTCTGGCAATCTCTTGGATTCGCTTTCCGAAAAGCAAACCGAGAATCCGCCTAGTGCAAGAAGAAGCAAAAAGTCGTTGCGCCTTAACAACTTCTCGCTGACTCGCCGAAACCACTTTCCACTAGCGAGGTGGATTTGCTTGCCGAGTACTCGCGGAAACTAGCGGAGCGCCAGAACAGCTCCGGAAAGCGGAGCGGCTTTTAGCCGAAGTGGCAAGAACCTGGTTCCGGGCAGGATCCCGGTTCGTTGACAAATTTAACAAAGTCCAAGGAGGCCTGTGATTGGCTGCTGGAGCCAAGTCTCCGCCTTCAGGGAGGAGTTTCTTTGGCCCCGCTCTGTGGGAGGAGCTACGCAGTCGAATAGGCTCGTGGAGCTTTCCAGACCGCCAGAATCGCCCTTTAGTTCAGTGCTTGACAAGGAAACCGACACAAAACTACTCCAAGTCCAAAGCTTAGTTCTGACAGAAGCTGGATTTCCGGTGCCAGCCGGATTTTACACGATTTCGCCCCGAAAATAGCCCATGACTTTTGACTCTCGGGCGATATCAGCCTATCATGCTGCCCATGGGCCAAATTTTCCGCTATCGCCCGAAGAAAAGCAAGGGCGATAACGATTATAACACCAGGGGCCCTGTTATCACAGGGCGATAACAGTTGTCGCAGGGCCATAACTTTTGTCAGCGGGCGAAAACAGTTGTCATGGGGCGATAACAGTTGTCAGGGGGCGATAACAGTTGTCAGCGGGCAATAACAGTTGTAAGCGGGCGATAACAGTTGTCAGCGGGCGATAACAGTTGTCAGCGGGCGATAACAGTTGTCAGCGGGCGATAACAGTTGTCGCAAGGCGATAATAGTTGTTGTTATCGCCCTCTGGACCTTTTTTCTTTTAATATCAGGGCAATACCAGAAAATTTCGGCACTGGGTAGGATAGGACTGATATCATGGGACTGCACGGTGTACTGGTGTTATAAAAGGGTAATGCCCAGCAGGTCTCAACAGTTATCAACATGATTGGCTGATCAGGACGGCTTCCAAGAGATGATGATTACCAATGGAGAGGATACTATAATCTTAGGCCTCTACATTCTCCTGTGGAGGTGATGAGGCTAAAACGACGAGAAACCCAGAGAATCGTGCTTTCAAGAATTTTCTTTTTTTTTCAGGACGGCCTGTTTAATGCTACACAGTACTTGCCCCTATCTGTCGTCGACCAACCGGACGAGCCTCCGCAATGGTCGAAGTTTTATCCGGTTATACAAATCAGCGAAGATTCTGGGACGGTAGGTTATAGAAGCTTGTTCTATTACTAGCAAATTTGAGAAACATTTAAAGGACACCTTGCACTATGTATTGTTTATCTCTTAATTATCGAGAATAGTCGAGTGTGAAGTCCAATCCTTAAGCACTATTCTCTGCTCTCCTAAAAGTACCCACAGCTTTGGCTGTAAGAAGCTTTTGTCCTGGCTCGTTGACTTCTACAGAAACCGTGAAAATTGGCATACTGGTTAGCTTTTGATCTTGATCATCAGGAGCCGGATAGGCTACGCACCGAAAAAAGGCGAAACACGAAGGGTGTAAATCAGTGTGGCACGGTAAGCGTCTCAGAATGTGAATGAAGGAATGAATTGATTTATTACATGCAGCTAATAATAAGGAATTTGCACAGTATATCCCTAGAAAATAAGTAAATAAACGCTTAACAAGAAATACAGAGCGGCAGTATCACAATATGTACAGTGACAGCAAAAGATAAATAAACACGAACAATAAATATACTACATTTAGCTGGCGCATAGGGCAATAGGCAGGAAGGTAGTTGGATGATAGCAGGAGATGTGCCGTATGAAATTCGCGTCTTCTAGTTTAAGAATGGATGGAGCAGTTAGAGAAATAGGTTGGATTAGCATTATGTTCAGGACAAGTTCTTTAAATACAGGGTCTGCAAGAGTAAATCATCCGACTTAACTCAGACGTGTGGGAAAAAAATTTAAGCCTAAAGTTTAACTGAAAAGCCAACTCATTTGTGTGTCATTTAATTAGATACACTGAATTATTTGGATTCTGCAAAAGGATTTTTTGATTTACCACTATCTGCTCTGGTTATGAGGCTCAGAATATCTCCAGCCGTCCCCACAGCGTGAATTCTACTATGACGCGGGAAAGTTTAATCTCAACACAAATGCGGCTTTTCAGTGGGCAGTGGTGAGATTGGTGAAGATTGCTTAGTGTCTGAACAAAAAAAAGTTGATAAATCTTTCTCGTAAGGCTTAGAGCAACAATACAAGCGCATAGAGGCACCACAAATCACACGGAAATTCCACTATTTGAAAATCGATTATTCGTGAATAGCGGAACAACGAAGTAACTCATTTTCAGTGGTTCTTCAAGCCAATTTAAGTGAATAAGTGATGGGTAACTAGATTGTCCTGTCCAAGCCCTTTTCGGTTAAACTTTAAAGACGACCTCAAAATATGCTGTTTATGTTTACTACTCGATTCTGTGTTCTGTTATTGCCCATCTTTACGCTTTTCCTTCGATCGGAAGAAATGATAACAGATACATCCACATCACACTGTCGACTGTCCACGAAAATTTAATGACTCAGAAAATATCCCTGATAACTTTTGACAGGCTCATTGTGTTAAATGCTGGACCAAGTTTTCATAAGCGAGCTGATCACCTGAATTTTTTTTTCAGGATCTAGAGATTCGAAAATTCTCAGCACGTGATGGAGACCTTGGAGTGAATCGGAGAATTATATACACGCTAGAAAAGGGTAAACAAGACGGCTTACTATATTATTAAAATCGCTAGGAAGACTTACGCTACCTAGGACTGCAGCACACATCAATTCGCGGTAACTGCAGCTCCAGTAGTGCCTGTCAAAGCTGCTACAGTTAAAAAGCTCGTAATTGGAACCCGGCTTGGCCTCGAATACGCCCACGTTAAAGTAGAACTGAAACCTGAAAATTGTTCCATTACATCCCGGCTAAATAACAAGAGACATTACCTATCAGCGTTTTTTCAAGTTTTCTTTCATAGCTGTTTGTTTCTAGTTTTTGTTCCCAAGCCACATTTTTTAGCATTTTTTATTATTTATTGATTAAATCTTTATTCTCCTGAGGCGGCTTTTCGCAACTAAGCCCAGCCTTCCGAGTCGTTTCTGGTTGGTGTAGTCGGGGTACTGACCAAGCTGTTTTCTTAGGAAGTTTTTTTTTCACGAGTTTGGTCAAGATTGTGAGTAATAGGAAAGTCAATGCACTAGGCGCCGATCAGTTTGTTTGTTTTTATTTTGTGGTATGAAATATGTATTTGGAATCCCGAGATTGAATACCTGGGGTCGAAATTTAGAAAGATTTGTATCCTTGGAGGATGTAAAGCGTAACAGGATCCCAATCCACAGGGCCTCAGATGAAGAAGTATGTAATTTGCTCACCCCCTTGGATATGGTACATGTTTCTCAGGCCCCCGATTAGGAATCGGATCCGAATCCCAGTGACCGTTTAAACGATGTTAGGCCCATAGCCTACTTCAGGACTACTGTAGAGAGACGGACGGCCACGGACGCTTCTGCCTACTTCAGGACTACTGTAGAGAGACGGACGCTTCTTCACTCTGCGATGTCGAGGCAAAAACTCTGCCTACTAGTTAACCATTTTCATTAACCAAAGAATCTCTAGATTCATTATCCTCCATGAGATTAAACCTGGTCACTGGCCGACGGACACACATGTTGCGAGAAAATACGGTATTGCAAATCCAAAGCAGCAGATAAAAGACCGGCGTGATCGTTTTGCGGCGGGCTTGGACATCAGCCACAGTTTGTATCCTGTTACGTTATAATTTAGTCTGAGTGTTTTATGTGTTTAGCCGACGAGGATCTGTTGTTGTTGTTTTGTTTTTGTTCTTTCTTACCTTTTTTTTCTTTTCATACTCCATTCAAGAAGAGTTTTCTGTTATACAAATGCGTCCTAAATATATCATCGTCATTTACGAAGGTTGTCCTGCATTCCTTTGAGAACATTGGGGTAAAAAAATGAAAAGTTGGTAATTTTTTAGGAGAGAACGTGAAGGTAGCGATTGACGCAGCAACTGGGTCTCTTCGCCTCTCGGAGAGAGTTGACCGGGACACAGCAGGCTCAGAAGTTTACGCGTGGGAGTTCACCGTTGTCGCAACAGAAGACATAGACGGGCTTTCCATCAAAGATACTGTCATACTGACGATCAGCGACGTCAACGACAACGTCCCTGAATTCACAAACAAAGGCGCGCTTTACAAATCAGCTGTACAAGAAAACTTCGTAGGAGAACTAAGTTTCAACTTCCCAATTATAGTAACGGATAAGGATTTTGTAAGTAACTTTATTTTTTAAATGGATATGGCTGTAATATTTAGGCCAAGTTGACTGCACTGATTTTGCGCTCCGAAATAATAGGCATGGACTCTTATAATGTCGCGAATCTTTAAATTAACATTACCCAAAGATGGAATGTTTGACAAACGACTTTTCCCGTGACAAATAAACCAGAAGACGAAGTTGTCTACAGAGGGATCACTGTTCCTGTAGCCTATTTCTGAAAGGCGATTGTATTGATTGGCTAAAAATGTTTACAATCACCCAGGAAACTCAGTGATGGAGCCCTGGTGATGGAGCCCTCAGTGATGGAGGTATTTGAACATACGAAGGTCGTATGTTCAAATCCCGCCTGAATGACATTTTGTATTTCAGTTTTCCACTATTGTCGCAAGCCTGTCCGTCTTTGTACCCGTCTGCAAACAGGTCCAGGTCGTAGCCCGGCTTTTTAGTCCTCTAATTAAGATAGCTTGCTAAAGTGACTTGTCTGTGTTTGTTTCCATCAAATAGATGGTACGCAGAACGTCATAATTTGTTACCTCTACAAACAGCTACATCGCAGCAGAAACCCTTAGAAGAATACGAACGTGTCCTTTACTGCTGATTGGCTGTCTCGCCATTGTAACATCCTGTCAACTCGCTGCAGACCGGATTCTCCACCGCTGAAGGCATCCTATAGTTTTTTATTTGGTATGCGCACCGGCGAAGAGGGAAGTAGATGGGCATCAGTTCAAACCTAGCAGAAAGTCACCCAGGCTCCGCTCAGTTTGATGGGAAGACCCATAGTTGGTGCGTGGGACCAAAGACGGAGATTCTACTGAATTATCTGTTTTTGACAAAACTAATACGCCAGCTTCGGGTCGTCGATACGTCAGCAAGGGTCGACCTGGGACCCTTGCCTCTTTGCAAGAGTCCTGGTCAGGCTGTCGAAGGTCAGGGACGACCTTGGGGAGGAAACGAACCTGCAAATGGACTTGAAATACTGAAGAAGGATGCAGTTGATGCGTTGATCCATAGATGTGTTCTTTCGTCTTCTTGAGTCTTAACTGTTAATCCGACATTACCCCGTAACAATGATTTATTTCGACCCCATTCCAACGATCCGCCAGACATTAACTTCGAAGTCCACTTCGCATGCCCGTCATCGATCCCCCCGGGAATGGTCGGGTGTCCCGTTTGTCTGGTTTGTTGTCCGTGAGATAATTAATTCTCGTCCGAACAAAGAATATTAATAGGCTCTAAAGATTGGAGTAACTATAATAAAGGTTAACTTCAGACATCGAGGCTGATATCGGAAAATAACAGCGAGATGGACATTGAAAATATCCTGTCCGAGCCGAAGGCGAGGCAGGTTATGGAAAATATCAGCCGAGCCGAAGGCGAGGTTGATATTTTGAAATGGCCGTCGAGCTTGTGATTCCGATATCAGTCGAGATGGAGGTATGTTAACTATTATAACTTTTTCGAACAGAATTTCCGCTTTTCGGGGCTGAAAATAATCCAGCCAATCACGTTTCAGAATTATTCATAACAGCCTCCGGGGAGGTTGATATGACAAATAACACCCTCTCCAGCAGGTTGTTATGACTAATTCTGAAATGTGATTGGCTGGATTTTCCGTGGCGTTTTCATTGTGAAGTTTATCGTAATATAACTGACCGTGGGTCATAGGAAGATATGCATTACACGCCTGTTCGAAAAAAGTTATTACATGATAAATTGTTCTCTGTTATCTCGTTACGTATAACATTCTTCAATAATCACGTCATAGCGAGATGAGAGTGAAACAAGCTAATCTTTGCTTGCCTTTTTCTTGCAATGCACAATATTATGAATCATGTGTCTATATGTTTACCACCTTTCTTTCATTTGGACATCAGTTGCGTTTTTGCAGTCAGTTTTGCGTCACTACTAGAGCATATAGTGGAAATACAAAAGTCTCTTATCCGAACCCAACTAATTTAGTGTATTCGATTAGATGACACACAAATAAGTTGGCTTTTCAAGTAGGCTATCTGAAAGTCGCAAATGCTAGAAAGCTTCCAATCTAATTCCTTTACTGCAGAGTACCAGCGGGAGCTACAGTGCTGCCGTCGTGTTCGATGATCCATCATTGCCTAATGACAAGCTTCAAATACTCAGTACCACAACCGGAACTGCCAGTGGATCTCAAGTAACCGAGTACAGAATACGAAGCCTTGACCCGACCTTCTTTGACTATGAGCTGAATAACAGAAGGAAGATCAATTTCAAGGTATGGCAGCAACAAGATTGCTCGATAGATTTAGTACTATAAGTTTACTCTAACAATTGCGATCGCTCATACGTACTGGAATAACCAGTTTCCCTTAACCTGGAAGGGTACTGGGGGGGGGGGGGAGATCTCGATAGGAGCTAAACGGATGTGTCCACAAGCTACCAAATTTGAACTTTAATCTATAAGGATTTATTAGTTTAACTCGCGGGCAATGTGAACCCAGCTGTCATTCATATGACCAGGGACCCATAAATTTCCTTTACGAGGAGATTTCTGATGCTATCTTGAGCGCACGAAAGATTATTTGAGAAATACCCACGGTCCGATCACGTTCAAGACCAGATAGACAGAATTTGGGATTGGCTGCTTGCGCCTAGAGGGAGGAGTCTCTTTGGTGCGCACATCCAATGAGGCAAACAACAATGCCGATCGACTCAAGCGGGGATTTTTGGAAACTGGATTTGGTTCGGTCATCATAGCAATATAGAAGCATAGGAAATGACAGGCCCCCTGTAAAGGAAATTTATGGGTCCCCGATATGACAGTGGGGGAGGTGCAACTAGTAATAATGAACGTCATCTTCATTTCTGTAGCTGTGGTTAACTGGCCAACATTTGTCACTTGACAATCTGGGCCTAATTGCCCCTAAATCAGGTGGCTACAGGAGGCTAATTCCCAAGAAGCGGTGAAAACCGAGAAAGGAAAACCGTATCCATTGGCTTCAAGATTGTGTTTGTTCATACATTCAGACCCAACTAAGAAATGAAGCTGCACACAGCCGATGATTTTTTTCTTCGTTACAAAGTACACTAAAAATGAAATATAAATAAATCAGGATTTAAGTTTATCTTAAATTAGGATGTCCATTGAATGGACATGTCCAAAATGTGTCCAAGTGAGTTAATATCGATACAAATTATTTTGGCTAGAAGTACTCCTGAAACTGAAAAAGACTTTAAATACCCCATCAAAAAGTGGTTGTTTTTCGGTCCCATTTCGTTACTCTCTATATCTTAATTTTAAAGTCCGATGAAAAATTTGTAGCATCTGTATGGTAGTTGTACGAAAAAGTTGCATGTGTTGATATGCAGTAGTACAGAGTACTATAATTTAATATGCCTCACAAAGGGCTAATTATTATTATTATTATTTAATGAAAAACCTGTCACATGACAAATCATGAAAAGAAGCAGTAGTATTGTGTAGCATCCGCCTTGCTCCAGTAGCATCCAGTCTTGCTGTAGCAGCATAGCAGCATCAGTTGGTACTGCAGGCTACTTTTTCGTACAACTTCATACTACTAGTTTCAGATACTTTTCCATTGGGAGCCCTTCCTCCCGGTTCATCTTTCTCTTTCGAACAGCCTCTCGTTTTCAGCTTTTAGACAATGTCGCCCCTTTCCTTTTCGTAGGGGTAGCAAACCCTCATTCAGAGTGGATCGCACGTCACCGTTCCTTGAGAAACAACCCCCTCGCACCAAGGGTACATTTTCGCGTAGATGGCCCCATTGTTGCCTGAAAAGCTCAACGGGTGAGATCATCAGCCAGGGGTTTTTGTCGCATGAATGGCTATTGATCTCGGTGGAAGATGCCACCAACGCAAACACTGGAAGATGCCATCTTCCTCTGCCCTGCCCGCCCATTCAACTTAGCTCGGGGACGTAGTTGAGGGGTAGATGGCATCGACGCACCTATCAACACCTATCAAGCTGATGGGACGTAACATCCAACGGAGCCATCTACACAAAATGTTCCCCGGCTTTTCCTCTGCAAAGCGTATTCTCGCCGTTCCCCGAGGACTCCTCGGGGAATCGAAGGGAACGACGAGAATAGAGGGAGTCACTCCATGCGGACTCCGCGTACGGAAAAAGCGAGAACACGGGGAATGCTTCTAAAATGGATTTTTTTCAAAAAACAAATATGCAGTTGACGAAACTTATCTGGATCCACTTTATTTTTAGTTTTGTTTATCCTGATTGTTTTTAATTACTTTTACATTGCACCAACACCAGCAAAAACTGATTTTCCTCCAAATGTGAAAGGGAGTCTTTTTTGAGGATGGTGATGATAATCGGAGCATTTCCCGTCCGTGGGGACTCGCGAGAATACGGGGAGTGAGTCCCGGGGACAAACAAAAACGCGGGGACTCCTCAAGTGAAGTCCTCAGGGAACGGCGAGAATACGCCTTTAGTCGATGACTTTCACAAATTCTCGTTGCCAGGTAACAGTAACGGAAGATGCTGACCCGTCGCACAGTAATAGTGAGGACTTCGAGATAACCGTCTCGGATGTAAACGACAATGCACCGAAGTTCCTGAACGAGCCAGAAGATGGATATGTCGTTACCGTATTAGAATCGACTGCTGTCGGCACTCCTCTGGGAATTAATTTTGAAGTGGTTGACGAAGATGTAACTCCCGAGTTTGGACTACCGAGCCTGAGGTAAGTTCACCTTTCTGAAATCTGAAATCGTTTATTGACGAACCAACTTCGTAGTTTTCTTAAGCAGAAAATGCTAAATTATGCTGGACATTTACAGTAATCAAATAAAATATAGTACGCTAACTGTCCACTTTGTTAAATAACTCTCCAATGAACCTCGAGGTTCGTCCTTTGGCAGGCACTAATTTATTTTGCCGTCTTGTCCTGCTGTTTTTCGGGGCATCAGGGGGGAAGAAGAATCGGGATTTTCATTCGCTAACAGCTTTTTGCCGAAGTTTAATATCAGTGCTTAGACCTTAGATCCTTCCGAGCCATTAGTGGCGCGTAAGGCGTCGACAAAGCCTCTTCATTCACCACAGAGCTGTGTTGGCTGTAGTGATGTCTTCCCATTTTGAAGCGAGTGAAATGTTGGCCTCCTTCAGGTCCCGATCATACTGCCTCCGCAGGATGTGCCTTGTACGACCTTGTCTTTGTCTTACCCATCTGATACACTCTTGAGGACATTCTGCCTTGGTATCATCTACTTTTTTCATAACTTCGGTCACAGTGACCTGGTTTAATTTTGCCGAATTTCCTTATTGTTATAACTTTCTGATAATTAAGCAGCTGTTATTAAAGGTTAACTTCAGACATCGAGGTTGATATCGAAAATAACAACGAGACGGCCATTGAAAATAACCTGTCCGAGCCGAAGGCGAGGCAGGTTATGAAAAATATCAGCCGAGCGGAGCGAGGTTGATATTTTTGAATGGCTGTCGAGATTGTTCTTCCGATATCAACCGAGATGGAGGTATGTTAACTATTATAACTTTTTCGAACAGGTATTGACAGTTACAATATGCTTTATAACCTTTTCGAATATGTTTTTCTATTCCTACTGACGCAGTATTCCCCAAGATCATGGTCAAACTACACTAGGCCTTTGTCTGCGCAAAATAGGGCACCGAGAAGTGTCGGTAGACAAGTGGATAAAAAAAAAAGCTTTTCGGGGCTGCAAAAAAAAAAGTAAGAACATTTACCAAATTCTGAATATTGGTGTTTCAAATCCTCACAGGCGTTCCTCAAATCTATGCCGTTTATGAGCCTAGTGCTGGCCTAGTGTGACCAAGGGTCTAAATACATTCCGACTGTGTTCACACGCGTTTAGTATATTTGATACCAGGCAGAAGACTTGATAGCTTCGCGCGAGAAGTTTGAAATCCAGCGATAACGTGCATTACAATAATCACATGGTGTTGGAAATTTTATGATAGATCTTTTCTCACTCAGAGACAGAGTGAAGTGCTCATTAACTACCATTTTGGAAAGTAGGATGTTGTTTCAGTTGACAAGCTGTATTTTCAGTGGAAATCTGAATGTGAAAAGGTATGACATAAGGCATAGTCTGGTTTTCTAAGAGAGTAAAATGTTCTGTCATTTTTTCAGTGCCGAATAACTAGCTTTTGGAAATCAAGGGATATTAGGATGTTTTTTCAGTTGACAAGCTGTATTTTAAGTGGAATCTGATTGTGACAAGGTATGACCTTGGCCATAGGCTGGTTGTCTAAAAGAGTAAGAAGTTCTGTCATTTTTCAAAATTTATTTTAGTTCTTATTTTATTTTTATATATTTTTTAAGTATTTTTTTATCGAAAGTATTGTTTTTAATTTATTTTTTGGAGGTCAGCTTCTACTTTTCCATATTTGAGGTAAAGTGCTCGATGAATTCAGTATTTGAGGAAAAAGTGTTGGATGAACATCTGCGGAGGCTGTTACCGGCTTTGTATCATCCTCTCTGGAGGCTGTTATGGCTTCGTATCATCCTCTCTGGAGGCTGATACGATATCTCATCCAACCTATTGAACCTCCCTGAAATTTATTGTCAAAATATAACAACCTGTGGGGCATAGGTAGATATGCATTGCATACCTGTTCGAGAAAAGTTATAATCATATAATATACACAAAACGGATTCGTCAGCTGTGATCGCTTCATAAGCATCGTTTTGTATATATTATATGAAAATATGAGTCTAAGTCAGCTTGGGCTCAAGGAATATTTATAAGCAGCTGTTTTTAAGGATTCCTACGAAGACCTAAACTTTGAAGTTTTCTCAAAAGACCATGGGAAGAACACAACGAAATAAAACTATAGCTATAATCTTTCGTAACAAAGCTATAATTTATTTTTTTTTTAAATTCCATGACTCATCGTCACCCAAATTTCTTACATCCCTAAAACTTTACGCGAACAAAAGCTTACCATCGGGTTTATTCTGCCTATTATATTTCGCTAGCTCCTTTGCGGAAGTATTACTTTGATGCTTTTTCAGCAAAGCATAGTGCCAGTCACACACCACAAAGTTCACCCAAAGCTTCAAGAACAGTCGAAAACATGGGTCGTTTCAAAGTGTTCTTTTTTTTCAATTTGGAAGACATGGTAGACCATCAGGTTTATCGTCTGCTTTGGGTTCTTTTGTAATGCTTATTTTACCACTTTTACCCACGGCGCTTTCCGTTTCCAATTATTTTGCGTCCAGCCGCCGCGTCGAAGGGCTCTAAGGCTGGACAGAGTCGATAGGCGCTTACAAGGAAATTGCTAATTTCGATTGGAAAGTGTTAATGGCATTTTCGAAAAATGATATTTCTGATCCAATTCATCATGACAATATGCTAGTAAGAGTTGTTGTTAAGGATTGTAGTTTGTGTTATGTACTCAGAGCCTTTCTGACATAATTAATTTGAAGTAGTTCGCAGAATCTTAAAGTTTTTACTGAAAAGCCAACTCATTTGTGTGTCATTTAACTGGAGCCACTGAATTATTTGGATTCTGCAGAGGGATTTTTTGATTTTCCACTATCTGCTCTAGTTATGACGCTCAGAATATCTCCAGCCGTAACAGCGTAAATTCTACTATGACGTGGGAAATTTTAATCTCAACACAAATGCGGCTTTTGAGTGGGCAGTTGTGAGATCGGTGAAGATTGCTTAGTGCCTGAACAAAAAAAAACTGATAAATCTTTCCCGTAAGGCATACAGCAAAAATACAAGCGCATAGAGGCACTACAAATCACACGAAAATTCCACTATCTGAAAATCGATTATTCGTGAATAGCAGAAGAACCAAGTAACGCATTTTCAGCGGGTCTTCAAGCCAGTTTAAGTGAGTAAGTGATGGGTAACTAGATTGTCCTATCCTAGCCCTTTTCGGTTAAACTTTAACAGTTACAATAATTCTTCCTTGCAGATTTCAGCTGAACGCCGGTGTACTTGAAGGAAAGATAAGGATCGACGAGAAAAGGGGAATAATCAACTTAATACAGGCTGCTGATAGAGAACAATTCTTGACTCCAGTCCAGGTCACAGTGACAGTATCAGATATGGAAGGAGCGTCGCCAGATTCAAAGGCGGTAACCAAAGCTGTGAAAGTTACGATAGGGGACGTGAACGATGAGAAACCGCGACTGACCCTGGTAATTATTATATAGATTTGTATGTAGATTTCAGCACTAAAAGCCCAAGATCGACTAAAAGCAGGAAAGGAAGGGCATGGTGAAGAGAATAACAGGCAAGCATAATAAAACCAGGAAATGCTAACTGAAACCAGGAGAGATGCAACAGAAATCGACAGATTGAAAAATGGGCTAGCAGCATATGCCTTTTTTCTGTTTAGTATCATGTAAGGAGTTGGCAACTTACATATTTGAAGTTCACCATTTCTTTCTTCGTGTTGGTATTCTGTCGGTAGGCGACTAAAAAGATCAGAAGCCAGTGAGGGGTCGGCACTGACACATTTAAAGTCCACCATTTCTTTCCTTGTTTAGAATCTTGTCAAGGGTAGTACTTTGAGTACTAAAACCGGAAAACGAATGGTAAAGACTAAATTATTATTCCCTAAAGGAATAATGTTCGACGACTATCAAATATAAAGTTCACTATTTTTTTTGACTCGATAAGTCGACCCAATAGCATACAGCATGCCCTTTCTTTCCGTGCCTGCCTTTCGTCGATCCTTAATAGCCCACGAAACCTCCGATAGTAACGACCCAAACACTGCAATCAAGATGGGTCGAAGGCGCACAGTGGCCACCCCAAGCTTCTGGTTGCATATGGTTTGTGCATGTGACCCTCTTCGGCTTTCCTTTTGACGTTATAATTCATGATAGCCGACACTTTTTGAAGGTAAAATCTTCGTGTTCTGTCCTTTTTACTTGTATCGCACTTCATCAAGTGTTAACTGCTCTCAATTCCACTATCAAATCATTCGCTCCTAAAATAAGAATAGGCTACTAATATAATTGCATCAAAAAGGCTTTCGCCTCTATAAATTTCTCTAGATACTTCATAAGAATTTTTTTTACCTTATGTATAAGAAATTTCGGCCGGTCAACGAAACGCTTAGTATTTTCAGAACGCTTTTCTGTGAGAACTAGGCTAAAATTCACTTATTTTAGCCTTCAACAGTCGCTGAAATACCTGAAGGTGATGGCCTCAATCCACCAGGGGACGGTTCGATTGTCACGAGCGAGATTATTGCTGAAGACTCGGACCTACAGCCGAACCTTACTCTTTCCATTGACTGGGCAAACACAAAGTTTTACAGCAACAGCGCCGAGAAGCCTGAAAATATCAACTTTAAGTACCAAGAGTAAGTGAAATAACCTAGAGAAGGGAAATGAAATACTTTTCAGGCTGCATCTCAGTGAACAGTCTACCCGCAAGCAGAGTTGGGCGAATCCGATCATGAAAGGATCTGAAGCCAAATCCAGAGCTGGATCTGAATCCGAATCCAAGGCTGGATACGATTCCGAATCCACTGTGTCACGCTGGGGATTTTGAATCCGGAATCGACCTTTACAGATTTCAATCCGACCTTAACAGAAATCAAATCATGTGCAGTGGAATTGGACGATGTAAACCATATTTCTAGGTTTTCATGCGTGCTTATATATATATAATATATTATATATGGGTTTCTGGATCTGGGGGGGGAGAGGTCTGTAAAAATTGGAAAAATATTAGGAATTGGAGTGGAATCGTAGGATTCAGGGTTTGGAATCCCGGTCCGGTACCGAATCTAGCCTAACAAGCAGAAGGTTCAAATCCGGATCGGGGTTCGCCCATAAGCAAGAGTTCCATCCAAAACCGTAATAGTGGGGAAGATATGAAACTCCTCTGAAATCACGTGGACTGTATTTGTCTGCTACCTAGCGTTCGGATTTAATCCAACTTTGAACGATGACGGTGAGAGTTAACAAAAAAAAATTAAAACAAACCGAAAGAATTGTAAAAGAACATCACACGAGACGTGAAGTTTGACGATAAGTTTGCAGAAAAAACAAAAATAATTTATTTTTGCCCACTCTAACAAAAAAGAAATGACAATAGAAATTATGACAAAATACCAAGAAACACTAGACAAAATAGCACAACGGAACCCAATAGGTATAAATAATATGTGGTCAGCACTGACTCGTTAGAATAATCGAAAGCTCTGCGATCTGCCCGTTACTCTATCTCAGGAAATTTTTTTCTTGGTTCAGCAACATTGAACCGACAGCTATTTGCCTCTTTGATTCCCATAAAGGGAGGCGCAGTAGGAACTTTGCTAGTTTGTAGTATTGGGTTTAATTTCAAGTTCAAGTTCTTTTTATTAATACATAAGACACACAACTAACGTAATACTAACATAAACAAAAAAACAAATCTATTCATTTAATCAAAATCCCAAGGGCTCTATGGTCCGTTGGTTGGGAAACGGCTATCTTTATAATACAATAAAGAAACTCACCAAGTGTTCTCGCTAGTACAACCGATCTCCACATCGTAAAAAAAAACAAAAAAACTCGTACCTTTTCGTTTCGTTCGTACCTTTCTTTTTCGGTTACACCGAGGCAATCCGATTGGGGGGGAGGGGGGGAAATACACAAGACATGAGGTAAAATGAGAGCATTCAGCAGCCGGCTAAGAATGTGGTGGTTTACACTATTTCTAAGAGAAACAGCTCCTCCGTAACCAGCACACATATTTTTGCACACATTTCGCACAAGGAGTCCGCGACTAGATCTGCAGTCTGTGCCACATTCGATACCTACTGTCAACAGAGAGTTGTTTTAACAAGAACAAATAATCCGACACAACCTCCGGCTCCCTATCTCTGTAATATGTTTATGCGGAGTCGAATATTCCCCCATACCCTGTCCGCCACGAACGAGCAGAGGTTACTAGCTTCGCGGCACATCACGTTTCGTTACCTCTACAAATAGCTAAATCGCTGTTAAGCTGTGCGCTAGGAAATGTAGATAGGTTCTATCCAGAGCGAGTCAGCGCGCGGAGGACGCCTCCTGCCAGCCATCTTCACTATTTCTTGTTCGATAAGCAACGACGAAGACGGAAGAGAAGTGAACGGGTATCAACATCAGCTCAAAGCTAGGGCAAATACCTCTAGGTCCGCTCAGTTTTGTCGGGGGGGGGGGGTTATAGTCGTTGCATGCGACTAAAGACAGAAGTTCCATTTGATTATTTGTTCTTGGTTTTATCCGCAGACCTACCGCTAGGAGGCGCCAATTATCTCGGATCCTGATGCTTATCGAGTTTCCAGTCTTTCCACTGTTACGGTCTTTGAACGTATCGAACAACTATATATTAAAGCTTCCGGCCCTCCTTTCTCGTGATATATCTTTGCTCCAGTAATGCTTCTGCAACTCTTAACCTGTGTCGCTAAAAGAAATAAGAGTAACAGGGTATCAGGTAGAAGCACCCATTCTGTATTTCCGATATACGATTTTTGTTCCTGTTTAGCGATGTTATGTTCATTATTTCTTCCTCCGAGGAAGGAAACGTATGGATTAGCAGCCGGCAGTTTGACAATCCCAATACAAAGTCAAACATCTCCTTGTAACAAAAGACAACAGTTGATTAAGCTCCCGGAGTATCGATTCTTATGACTTGTTCTAACCGTCCCTCAAATCACTTGCAATTCTTCAGTGTTCTTTGCAGACCTCCCTGTCTTCATCTTCTGCGAAGTCTTTTTTCGCAGCACCATGAGAAGACAGTTTAGGAACGTGTTCCACCATTCTAACAATAGTTCAATTCAATCCAAATCACTTTATTCGAAAAACATGCGACGGACAGAGCCGATTATTAGTTTTCGATGTCATAGAGTAAATATTAACGAACCAAATTAAAGGAACAGTAAACTTGGCTACGCAACTTTCGGCCATCGAATCGCCCGGGGGGGGGGGGGGGGGGCTTAGATAAATATACAGGGTCTTATTGTCGACAGGCCCCCCTTCTTTGTTATCTCGGACCGTCTCGAACCCCCTCCTTAGTATTCCCAAAGCTAGCTGGCAGGCCCTTGCCCCTTATGCACTGTAATTATGCACTTATGTACTGTAAAAGTTCGCCTTTTTACGTGTAGACTACAGACAAACGACATCCCCGATCAGACGGCCTGGGTTCGATTCCTAGTCGCGGCACACAAACATTTTGCTTTTGCAAACCTTTTGCTCAAAAGTCGAATTCTTGGAAACTGCCCGGAAACTGCAATGGTCGTGACGAGAATTTTTCTTACTCTCAATATCGACTCAGGGTACATTCTTGATATGTTAGCTAGCTCCCCGAGTCAAGTTTGAATCAAGTTTTCTGTTCCTTTAATATACGCAAAAATACTATATATACAATGTGTAACTATTTTACAGACTAAAATATCGACCCGGCATTAAACAACTCTACAAAAGAGGGCACAAAACTAAGCTCATAACGAGCATGTGAAGCATTCACAGGTTGAAGTTTCGGTACAGGCTCAGCAACGGACCTGCTTGGCCTAACCCGAACCGGATCATGTTTGGGCGGGAGGATATTTTGGTGAGTAGGGCTCGAAAGGATTTTATTTCCAATAAACGACGGAAGTGAAGGGTTTGAAGTTGAAACTGATTAAGGTGGGACATGTATGGTACTTTGGGGGCTTTCCGAAATTATAAGGAGGGCAAGGTATTGCACCTTCTCAACCCGGTCAGACTATTCCTTCGTCATGCCATACAGGGCAGCAGTAGGTGAATAAAAGAGAAATAAATGCGTAGGAGGTGTGGTGCAGGGATTCCATGGCGAGCCAGCACCTTCATCGATTTGATGGCCAAATTGGTTTTCTTTAATATGCTATCGACATGCTTGTGTCGACAACACCAAAAAAAAAATGGGCAGTGGGTCTCAACTTGTATGTGGACTTGTAGTAGGTTGACTTGCATTTTGTAGTAACTGATAGTTACGATTTTCGGCCCTGCCACGTGAGAAGTTACTACGCTGACCGTTCCAGCCCTCTCAAAACAGTAAATAAAGTGTCGAGCTGCTTTACCTCACTCGGGAGCGTCGTTGTCGTGGTAACTACGATATCTGTGACGTGATTGGCTCGATCGTTCCGCGGCATGATATTTAGAAATTGTGTTCCAGCCTTGACGCCATGAAGCAAGGATTTGCGACGTAAAGTGTAGTAATTACGGTAATTAGGGTGGAACATGCTCTAAAATAAGTATGGCATTGGATGGATAAATTGTCTTACATGGTGTTCATGTCCCAAGTTTCAGCTGTTTTATCTTTTTTTGCAGTTACTTCCAGCTTGAAAAAATCCCAGATACAGCCAACAAAATTTTCGGACGGATCAAAATTGGAAAGTACAAGCCCGATCGCGAGCTCTTCGACACAGTTGAGCTTGCCATCACTGCAAACGATGAAAACACAGACGATGCATATACATTCAATAAAGCTACTCTAGGTATGCATTCAAGCTTTGCATTCTAGATTGGAAGTGGGAGTGAAATGGTCGGTGTGGGAGGCTGCATCGGCTTGCATTCAAGATTGGAAGTGGGAGTGAAATGGTCGGTGTGGGAGGCTGCATCTGGAATCTTGAGAGAATCATACACTGTCCGAAGTTTCATGGCGGTCAACACCAATTCCATTTTGCATTTCGTATCCTTTCTACGCAAACAAGACCCAGCTTCCACTCCCTCAAGATTCCAGATTCATCCTCCCGTCAATTCGAATGAATCCTGGAATTACGATATCCCTAAGTGTAGACTGTTCGGGTTCCTGGTAAGCTTTGTCCAGTTGGTCGTGATAGCATATTATGTAAGTACCTTAATTTGAGATCACAGGCGCGACCGGCTGACCGACAAGTAAAAAGCATGTGATACACTGTCAGAAGTTTCATAACAGTCAACACAAGGATGCGCGGTTTCAACAGACAATGCGTAACAGACAACAGTTGGGATGTTATCGGTTGTGTTTGAAAACGTTATGCATGAAATGTTATGCATAATAAGAATTTCCAGGAAGGGCCCAAAAAAAAAAAAGTGTCTGCTGACTTTTTTGTTTGTCGGCATAATGTCGGAAAATTCAGCAGATGCTTTTTTGGCGGTTTTGCGGCTCTTAATTCCTGGCAATGCTTGTCGGTGAGCCGGTGAGGAGCCGGACCAACTGGACAATCTTACTAGAGACTCAAACAGTCTACATTTAGAGATTCGTAATTCCAGGAAGTGGAGGGGGGATATGAATCTGGAATCTTGAGAGCGTGGAAGCTTTTGAGTGACCGTACGAGAATGAACCTTGGCTATTGGAAAGAGTAAATGTCTCAGATTTTCCATTTCAAATCCGGCTCCAGGAGGGGTGGGGGACGGGGTATACTGAAAAGTTTGTGACAGAATAATTCAGCAATGGGGATCTGATTTGGATTGACCCTGAAAGGGGGTAGGAATAAAGATCCTGGATTTTCTCTTAAAATTGCTGGATCAGGTCCAGTCATTGTGGAGAAGGGACTGAAAATCTTGTAGCACATGTTTACTTGCAGATAGGCTAGGACGATGAAATTTGTCGTCATTGCATGATCTGACCACATCAACTTGTAAATTGTCATTTCCTGGATCGGCTACCCAGAGGGGTGGATGGAGGGGGAGAGCTGGATCTTGTTTGCGCAGAACGGATCTAACGGAAAATGGAATTGGACTTTGAGTCGAAAGTTATTCGAAACCACATTTGGCTAAGGAATATTGACTGCACTGTCAGAAGTTTCAGAACAGATAACACAAGGGCGCGCGGTTTCAACAGATGAAGCGCAAAAGATAACACTTCGGATGGTATCTGTTGTGTTTCAAAATGTTATGCACAACAAGCGTTACCATCAGGAGGAGCCGACATCATGACAATATACAATAAATTCAGTAGATTATTTTTCCTAGCAAATCCCAAGCTTGTTGTGGATAACATTTCATCCATAACATTTTCAACACAACAGATAACATCTCAAGTGTTATCTGTTACGCATTACCTACTGAAACCGCGCATCTTTGTGTTATCTGTTTATGAAAATTCTGACATTGTGATACATCCCCTGTTCCCCAAGATTCTATCAAGAATAAATAAAGGGAGAATTGAGAACTCTCATAACCTTGATGTCAGCATCCTAAGCATACTTCTGCCCGATCCTGATTTACCGGGGGTGGAGACTGGGTGAAGCTTCGCGTGTTTTTGGTTGCGACTTGTTGACGTGTATCCGTTTTCACTTATTTTGAATTTGGCGCTCTTTTCTTGAAGCGATGACTGGCGATTAGAAGAACTATCGCCAATAATTATTCTGTGGTCGGAACAAGCTTCGTATAGGCTCCACCCCCGGTAAATGAGACCGGTTGAAAAGAGAGCCAGGATGATTCGAGTCTTCTCAGTTCTTCCCTTATTTATTCTTGATTTTATAACTGTTTTTGCCTCGCAGTGTTTTGCTGACAGAGGAATTCCACGACCTGTATCATCGGGAATGATAACTGACACTTCTCTTTGCTACTTTTCAGGTATATTGTAGGCTAACTGGTCTTGTTTTTTCCTTCGTTCATAACTCTTGCTGCCGTGGTGGTGTTGAGGGGTTGGGGGAAATTGTTGCAAATGGGAACCCGATTTCCACAGATTTCATCTGTTTTTCCAGCTGAAGGCTCTTTCAAAATTTTCCTGTAATTTTATCTTCAAAGCTTATAATTTGTTCAGGTGTTTATCTCGGTTGTAAATCAATCACCCATTATAATTAACCTATGCTGACAAGGCATTAAAGGACTCGTCAGACTATGTTGCTAATCTGTTTAAAATCCGTACTAATAATCATTTTACCAGGCGTTTATCTCGGTTGTAAATTAGTCAACTATGATGTCAAGACATTGAAGGACTCGTCATACCTTATAACTAGTCAACTCTGCATCCCGGATCAGTTCTAATGATTCATTGCCATTACGCTATCAAGGGATTAAAGGAGCAGTCATATCTGTATTGTTAATGACCGACCGAGAGTAAGTGATGATCTAGAAGCAGACTTAACGTTAAAGGAGAGGAACTCGCATTTGTCAACATTCAGTGAAAGTCCAATAGTGGAAAAAGAAGAAGCAACAAAACTTACAGAATCTGAAAGCCCTTTCCGGGTACGACTAATTAATAGAATGTCACGTAATAACATGTCACGTATAACGTTTTCAAACACAACAGATAACATCCTAAGGACCATTGTCTGTTATGAGGCAGCTGACATTGAAGGTGACCGATTTGCCAATAAAGGGAAAACAACTACAATAGTCAGATAGAAGCTCGCCATAGGAACAGTGATTTTGCCAGAAGCCATATTCATCTAATCAGTTCACATCCCATGTCACGGAAGATCATAGCTCGATAGATGGCGCTTTTCAAAAAACTAGTATCAGAAATTCATCTGTGTTTTTATTTGTCACAGTAGAGTAGGAGTCTCTTGTGTAGAGCGCCATCTATCTAATATCAATGTGTTTCGAATTCTGCTGTAATGTTACTTTTCGGCTATCCTTGGGGTAAGAATGAATGTTTTTGTGCAGGGATAATAATAATAATAATAACGTATTGAGGCCCACTACGCAACAAGGGAGAAAGCGGAGTAACATAAAAAAAAAAAATTAACTTAACATAAAGAAAATGATACAATGCGTACATTCTTAGACTTAACGGCGATTCGTATGTGTTTTTAAAAGCCTGAAATCTAAGGACGACACTCTGTGGTTTCGCGCTTGACGAAGGCATCGATGATATGGTACTTTTTCGACAGGGGGGGAGTCCATGAAAGGGAGTCCGAGAAGGTATTTTGCCAGTTTGGAAGATTTTGTCCGAATTTGCCTTTTCTGGGAAGTGTTTAGCAAATCCCAGAAGGAGAAATTTACAGAAAGTGCAGTGTGACCAAAGCATTGAAGAGTCGTCCTGGGATTAGTCTATTTACAGTGTTCTTTAGTGCTACAGCTTTCCAGACCTTACGTGACCTTACATTGCAGGAAAACTATTCCTTCGGATATCAGACATCAACGATAACTCGCCCGAATTTATTAGTCCAGATACTATACTAACCATAACTGAAGAACTACCGGCTTCACAGACCATCGCAAGATTCCGACTGGAAGACAAGGACTTGGGCCAGACTGTGACTCTCAGTATTCAGTAAGTTGTTTTAGTAAGCTACCGAATCCTACTCCTAAAAGCTTCTCCAGATCGATATACCATTGGCTGACTCAGAACAGCTTTTTTCATACTCGCTTCTTCTACGAAAGTAAGAACATCTGCTAGGACCCATGCAGCAACCATAGACACCCAGAAAATACTGAGTGGAGTTAACGTACTTGCTCTAGCTTTGAGTTGATACTTGATACAATTTTTTTTTCAGAACCCACTATTTATATTTATCTCAATTTACCACATGTATGCATTTGTAACGTTACACAATACAATATGTAGCCTATCAAAATTTTGAAGACAACATTCATGTCATGTTACATTTCCCCTTATTTGGCAGTGTCATATAAACGACGTTTCCAATCAAGCTTTGCTAATACACATATTAGTGTGCTAGCATTCAAATTTTGTTTTGTGTTCTAGGCTATTAACAGTTTTTCATGTCTACACAATAGTGGCAGTTTGTTGGCAATCCTCTAAATTTTCCTTTTCACTGCAGACAATGTGATAAAGCAGGTCTACTGAAGATTGACGGGTTTGATCTCCAGACCACCAAGCCGATTGATTACGAGGCAGATCGGATAATCAGATGCACACTCATGGCTTCTGATAGCGCCAATCCAGCAAAAACCACCCCGCTGCAAGTTACAATCAATGTCATCGACATCAACGACAATGACCCTCAATGGGGAGAATTTGAGAACTCAGTGGAAATTGACGAAAACACAAGCACGAGTCAGTTGAGCATTGCTAAAGTCATTGCGACGGACAGAGATTCAGGTAAGTCTACCTCCGTGGGGTAAGTTTTCATACTTTTCAGATTTTAATTTAAAAATGACTTTACAGCAGTGGCTCGTTCTGGCCGAATGGGCAGCCTGCCGAGCGCACAGGCGAAGGGTCGTTGGTTCGATTCTCGGTGGTACCCACCGTTTGGTTTGTAGCAAGGTTTTTATCAGTGTCATTTTCCTGTAAGATACCATCGAAGTCCACCCAATAACTTATGATAAGATGTGCACCAAGAGAAACTTGGGGAAATGCTCGGGAAATTTGGGATGATTTGCCCCGGCAGAGGGAAGAGATTCGGGAGATGCGTTGCGTTGCGCCCTGAGCAACTACGTTGCTTGCTGCGAAAGTTTTGCTTCTACAGCAGTGGTGCTAAATTGACGTTTCTCGTCAACAGAAAGGAATATTGGGAAAAAAGAGGAAAGGTCAGTTTCTTACTTCTGCCCCAAATATGAGGAAATGAATGAGGATATATGCCAGACTTGGTGTGATTGCAGAGAGTAACAGAGGAGCTATGGGGTAGGGCAAATGGACAAGATGGATTATTAAAATGGTGAACAGCAAATATTTTAAAGAAATAAGAAACTTTGGGAGGTTCCCTCTTAAACATCGGATAGACTTCTTTTGATTGAGAAGTTCTGTGGATAGTGTACATAAAGTGATGTTCATGGTCTGTTAGTGTGTTCTTATCGTTTTTGTTGCATGATTGCCTGGTGGCTTTTAATATGTAAATAAATCATTAGTTCAACCATATTGGTAGTCGTATACAATAGCGTCGGTAGTCCAACATTAACTAGCAGACTTACAGACTTGAAATATCTTAAAAAATCAAGGAGTCAAATCAATGTCAAGGAGTTCACTTAGTGCTTACGTTCCCGTATACGAATTTCACTCAAGGCTACATTGCTACCACACCTCCTAAATAATAAGTGAGCTGGTTTCTATTATTTGAGCATACAATTTGCTGTTGTTAGGATTATCTAGAAATAATATGCTCGTTTAAATCCACAGTGATTTCCATCTGCTGACAATGGTTTCTCACTTGGACGTGTCAACGGGTGGTGTTGGGGACCGGGTGCTGACGGGAGAACACCCATATGCATATTTCCATTAGTATGAATGGCATGTAGTGAATCATAAATGTTGTATTTAGTTAAAAAAGTCTTTCCATCCCGTGCAAGGCCGGGCCCTGGACATTTTGTTATTTAATTTATTATTCAAAAGAACCTGAACCTGAACCTGGACGTATTTTCTGCCATCTATGTCAACTCCTTTAAAGTTTAACGAAAAACTAAGACAACCATCAATTATTCAATCAAATAGGCTTGACCTGATGAAAATGCGATATTTCGTTGTTCCGCTTCACGAATTATCGATGTTTATCTTATGCCTTTATCCTTGAACAATTAGTGACTAATACCTATAAACAAGAAGACTAAAGTCCGGTCTTCACCTCCCGGAACTTCCGGAATCTGGGCTTCCAGATTATTCTTTGACGTCTTCTGTAAATTGCATCTTGAATATGAACCGGTCCGAAAGTAAATCAAAATAATCCGGAAAAAATGGGCTTTTGAACTTCTAGATTTCCGGAATTTTTTTAAGTATCGCAGAAGAAATTAAAAAAAAATCCCGGAAAATGTGGGAACCCAGATTCCGGAAGGTGAAGACAGCAGCTTTAATACAAATGGAAGTCAGTTTGATATTTGCAACGTCTATAACTTCTTACGTTTGATTCTTTAGCCATGAAAATCGTAGCACGAGAGGCCTGAAAAATCACGTTTGGTTTATTGTTTAAATTAGCGATTCGGTTGTGGAGCCAGCCTTGTAACAAGGTCATATTCTCAAGGTCCCTATCATATGAGCCTATTGTGGAAAAAATGAAAGTAATCCAAGCGAGTAAAAAAAAATTCAATCAATCAATTAAATTTATTTCCAAATAGCTTAAAGCTAGAAGAGGAATAAAATATTTACGAGATACACAAAAACGACCAGAAATTAAATGATACACTTACAAAATATGACCAGAAATAAATGATGAAATGAAACTGTGTAAAAATTCGGCTGAAGATAAGCAGGATACGGAAAAACTGATTGCCAGTGTTCGTCTTGGACCGGTTCACGGACGATGGGAGGGGCTTTAAATGTTTTAACCTTGCAGGGGACTACGGAAGAATCACATATCTGCTTCCCGAAGCTCCGAACATCGACGGAGGTCTGGATCGCTTCGAAGTTGACGAGACCACTGGTGACGTCAGAGTGAAACTGCAAAACGGAGCAAAACTCGACTTTGAGCTAAGACAGACCTATTCGTTGACGATTGAAGCAAGGGATTATTACAGACCTGGAGTGTCAAGTAAGTTACATTTTCGAGAAAACGTAAAGCCAAAAGTTTCGATGAGTACCCAAACCGATGAGAGATAGAGAGATAATTTTATTGCCAAACATAATGAACACACGTGAACAGGGGCCATCCCATAAAGCTTTCGCCTGTCCTAAGGTCCGGGGCGACCTCAAATTAAACAGTCGTAAACACTCTTCAAACGTGAGAAAATATCACATCATATGTAAGCTTCGATGTCTTGGAGATTCCAGAACTTAGTGACAGGATATTTCGCTAAGTGTATCCACCTAGATCAGTTTTATTTACTTTCTTTCTTTTATTTTACATACTCCGCTTTTGACGATATGGGTCATTAGTAAATTACTTACTTATTTACTTACTTAATAACTCTCGAAGGGCGTTGAGATATTTTGTTCAGACATGATGTGGGATTTTTTGGGCTCAAGTACGGGAATAGGTTGCGGATAAATCCCGAATATCGACCCTACATCCCTAAAGATATAGGGATGGGGGCGGGTTTCAAGTTAAGGGGTGAATAAAAAAAAAACTAAAAAAATACAGATTGTCGATGTGGAGCAAGAAGACATGTTGAATCCATACCTGAAATTGTTTTTGCGCCAGATCAGTAGTTCACCAAGAATCCACACCAAACCAAATCACGTTGTTTAGCCCCCAACGTCTTGTAGTATCCTGTATTATCTGTAATTGGTAAATTTGTCTGTGTTATTTCCCCTTGGTTGATGCTCCAAACTGAATTCGGCGAGAACTGGAAATTCTGTGAGCATCGTTCTGTGTCATTCAGAAGGGTGGTTGACCTTTCAAATCATTGCTTAATCTATACAAAAAATTGATCTTATGCTAGAATTCATATTGATCCAGAGCTAGACCAAAAATTAATGATAGAAAGGAAGAAACTTTACGATGTAGCGAACAGGTTGACTAGGGAGGAATAACAAGCTTACGAGATATAAGTGACTTACACGTTTAACGCCACCTTATAAGATGGATCCTCCTTCTCTCAACGATAAGGGAAATAGAGAACGAGGAGAGGGCAGGAGTTTCATAAACTAGTATGTTAACATGCCGGTAGCAGAAAACTCCCTTATTCGGGCAGAGATCTCCGCTGAGAGAAAGCCGAACGTCGCTCGAGCGCGGCCACCGTATCTGTGGCCTCTGCAGCAAGGTCAAATAAAAAACGCGTTGTGCTTGGCCCGAAATAAGTGGGTTAAAACAGTTGAACGATGGATATTGATAATTTGGTCGGTACATGCAACAACCCCAACTCGTACTCCAACTCCGCTGAATTGAAATCAATTTTCAAAGTCAGGCTTCACCTTCCAGATTTCTTCCGGATTCCAGACAGTCGTTTTCGTCGTCGGATCTTGGTAGGTAAAGCCAGGCCAGAAAGATCTAGAAGGTGCTGGAAAGGTTGGCTTGACTATGCAGAAGGCCGGGACATCTGGGAATCTGGAAGGTGAAGCCTCTTTCTTAAGACACGACTGTTTTTCCTTTATCCGTTCTTGCCTCTGCTAAGTTAGCTAACATTTCGTCACAGGTGGAAGCCGAACAAATACGACGATTCTGACAATCAGTCTTAAAGACAAGAACGACAACCCTCCCGTATTTCAGTCAGTGGAGAACAGCTGCTTTCAGTCACCTCTGGAGTCCACCCTCGCTGTAAGTACCCAAATTCTAGTCCAAACAAGCAAAGAGCTTCAGTTTTGGAGTGAGTGCAACAGGTGGCGAGAAAGTCCCTACGGATTTCGACACTTTCTAGTCCGAAAAATAAGGTGAATACGGTACTGACTTTGTGAACGCCCGGTAGCCTATTACCCTCTAAATTTTTCTTCCGGATTCCAGATATCCGTTGTCCTCGAGATGGGTTCGAAAGACGGAGCCGGACCCAAACGTTTGACACTGCAGATTCATGATTGATAGTTAAAGAGGACACTTTGAAAATGTTCAGTAATAAAGAAATTAGCCGATAATGATCGTGAAAATTCAGAAAGGTCGGCTTGACTGTCCATAGGCCTAGGATGTCTGAGAATCTGGACGTTGAAGCCTGAATTTAAGGGACATTGCTTAATACTTTTCGTCGGGAGCCAGTAGATGCCTTGTTCTGCCCACTGGACGGGTTTAACCGGAAGTTAACCGGAACGATCATATTTAACACTGTCTTGATGATCTTTAACCAGTCCTCTTTCCAATCTGCAAGGTCAACCTGCAAGTCCATGTACAGATTTTAAGTTTTGTTTGCTACAAATTCGTTTCATGTTGGTTTGCCTAAAGTGTTGTTCCATCCTTAAGTGCAATAATGTAACAGTAGATCAAGGCGATAAAATCAAGTAAGAGTCGAGCACGAAGAGAAACCCGGACGGTCATACCAAGGCATAATAAAATTCAATCAGCCCTCTTTCCAAGGTGCAACGTCTTTCTGGAATTCCTTGAAGGCCACTACACTACAACAGGTTTCAGCTAGTACTCGCTCCGAGACGAGGCTTTGGTGGGTTTCTGCCGTTCGCAATTGATATTGGAGCCAGTTTCGTGTACCAGCTAGTCTCGGACCCAAGATGACATCAGTTCAACTTTTGATGGTCCTAGCCAACCAGATTGCTTTAGGGAATGTTGAGGAATATTCTGATCGGCTAGGGCTGAACCACATCCGACGGAACAACTATGACTTAATTCACTTTCAATTTTTGAGACAGCAAGGAGTGGATGTGACTTTATTTACTGAGCTTGGTTCGAAACTCGAACCAAGTGTCGAGGTATCCATAGTCGCTGCATGGGACCGAAGAATGAGGTTCTATTGGATTATTTGTTCTTGGTTAGAACAAGGAGGCGGCCGTTGTAAGATGTTACTTTAGAATCCCAGGCCTAGCTACTCTTAACGTTTGTTATAGGGCACTTCTATTGGACGGATTGAGGCCACTGATGCCGACTTTCTGCCTGAAAATAAACACATTACTTACAACTTAGTCAGTGTGGAGCCCAACAAACCACTCTTCCGTATGGAAAACAACGGCGCACTTTATGCCGATCGGACCTTGACAGGCAACTATGGCGAATACACATTAACAGTTAGGGTAAGTATTCATGTGAATATTTTTTTTTGTCCGCTTGCAGAATGGGAAAGGCGAGTAGGCTACATAGACTGCTTTGGTGTATAAACACTATATTCAGTCGCGTTATGGGCTTAACTTTCATTTTAGTAACTTTTCCGTCGTTTGGTGAAGCGTCGTGAGCATGATATGATGTTTATTGCAAAAAAGCCCGAGGGCCATGGCAAAACAAATACTCAACGAAAAAACAGAACAAAAACAACTGACAAATAAACCAAATGTTAAACCCCATAGCATAATTGTTTTCACTCGACAATCCCTAGATGAAATTCTCACGATGACTCATGAGGAATCTTCTCAAATTCTTGACAACTGCAAAACAGTCACTCATCACTCTCACCATCCACTCCTCATCAATGCCTCAACTCATCCAACTCGCAACACGTGCGCATCAGATGGACTACATATTCATCAAAATCTCCGCACATAGGGCAGAAGTAAGGACCCGTTTTCCCATTAAACCACACTATCAGAAGTTTCATAACAGATAGCGCATGACACTTTCAAGAATAAGACCGTTTCACTTAGAAAAAAAAGTGTTATGACCAATTAAGTTTACACTATTTCGTGCCTAGATCTCCAGCAACACCTTCAGTTGGTAAAAATACTGACGGGAACGAAAGAAACATAACATATAACATCCCAAAGTGTTATCTGTTAAAACCGGGCATCCTTCTGTTGTCGTTATGTAACTCCTGACAGTGTAGTATTTTCACCAATTGAAGGTGTTGCTGGAGATCTAGGCACGAAATAGTGTAAACTTAATTGGTCATAACACTTTATTTCTAAGTGAAAAGGTGTTAGTCTTGAAAGTGTTATGCGTTATAAAAAAAATCATAATAAAAAAAAAAAAAAAAAAAAGCGCGATCTGCTATGAAACTTCTGACAGTGCACCTATATACCTCCTCATGTTCCCCAACGGTAAACTATCGGCCCGTAAACTAAGCAATAATTTCAGTTCTTCCTTACCCATTCCCCGTCTAAAATAAATACTTTGCCTCCATGTCTCTTTCGAGGTCTCGTTAGCCGTTGCTTAAATTCTCAAGGAAACCGAACTACTACATGCTTACAGTCACTTGTTCCGAACAGATGTTGCGCACACAAATAGCTAACAAGTGCGCAAGCGCTCAGACGTGGAGTGTAAAGAATAACTTGATCTGACTTAGATTTCTCCCTTCTCATAACGTTTAACTTTCATATTGCATAGTTGTCCGTGCAACCAACAGTTGAGCTCTCAAAGCATCTCCAAACACGGCTCAGGCCTTCTCTCATACAATCAGTTATGCTCGCTATGAGCACTGCAGATTTGTTCCAATACGCTTCGTTTACTACTTCACTTGAACCCCCTAATGTTAAAGTCATAAATTTCAAAGTGCTTCTCATCTGACACCTTCCACGCAAGAACACATGTTAGTTCAATTAGAAACGCAGCCCCTTCGCGTAAATCGTATTCGTTATCCAGTCACAGTATTGTCCATCTCTGTCTTTCCAGTTTGCTTCGTATAAACCCCGTAGCCTTGTTCCGATACACTACTGGCTTTACTTTCATCAATCTTGAAATGTATTTCGTTTATTATACCCTGCAAACACACTAATGCCAAATTCATAAAGTTTCAGATCCCATTTCATCATCCCCAATTCCGTACGCGGTGACTAATTGACAGCTCAAACCCTTTGCGAAACACGAATCCAAACAAACGCAATGCGAATCTTACGAAAAGTATTGTGTACCAGTCTACGAGATTTTAATTTGATGAGTGTCATCGTTCACGAACTTAACGCATGAGCAATATGGGCCCCGTTGCAAACGAACGGGAAGGGTGGGTGTCAAGTTAAAAACATAAAAAAATGGGAAATCTGGGCCCAATTGCCCCTGAACCAAGTGGGGGTAGGGTTTGGGGCCCGCAAAAAAGCAACAAGAGGCTCCAATCTTCACAAGCCTACCAAGTTTCAACTTGATACCTGTTGATTCCTGTCACGGGCAACGACCTTTACTCCTGGGCAATCCGGGCCCAGTTGCCCTTGAACGGGGTGGGTGGGGGAGGTGCAACTTTGAAAGTAAGTTCCAAGCCCTACGCTCTACAAGTACAAGGAATATCATCGTCCTGTGTTCAGGTCTGGTTTAGTTATGAACATTATTCACTGGGCAGTCTGGGCCCATTTGCTCCTAAACCGGGTGGGTGTGGGGGGGGGGGGGCAAAAGGCATAACTAGACCCCAATACCCACAAGTGTACCAAGTTTGAACTTTGATACCTGTTGTTTCCTGTCACGGGTAACGAACTTTACTCCTGGGCAATCTGGGCCCAGTTGCTCTTGAACGGGGTGGGTGGGGGAGGTGCAACTTTGAAAGTAACTTCTCAGTCCCAGGATCTACAAGTACAAGGAACTTCATAGTCCTGAGTGCAGGTCTGGCCAAGTTATGAACATTATTCACTGGGCAATCTGGGCCCATTTGCCCCTGAACCGGGTGGGTGTGGGGGGTCGGACCCCCAAAAGGCACAACTAGACCCCAATACCCACCAGTGTACCTAGTTTGAACTTGATACTTGCACTGGTTCACGAGTTATGAGCTCCACAAAATATGATGAAAACCGAAAACAGAAAACCGAAAACCGAAAGCTGCTAGAGCGCTCGCAATAGTGGATTGTTCCAAGGAACACTCCACTAAAAAGAAAAGCGACTGCTTTCATTGTAAATGGCTATTTGGTTCCGTGAATCCTTTAATCGCAGCACGTCATCGTAGACATCATAGTCTTCTGCTGTGGCTACATCTTCTGTCGGTAGATAAGCTGTGGTCGGTCCACACTTTCCCCACGAGTTGAACTGTACTTGGGACTGGAACTGTGCTGTTTGCATTGTGTGTTTTGTTTGTTTTTAGTGTTTTTTGTGGTCTTAAGACTGAATTAAAAATATTTATTAATTGGTAAAGAAAATTAATTGTGTTCGCAAGTGGCTTGCCCATATGTTTGACACACCTTTCCGAGCACTTATTTTGGTTTTATGAAATTATTCGCTGGGGTTCGTCATTTTGTATTCAGCTGATAACCTCGATCGTGTTGGAAGTTCGGGAAGGGACAGTGAGCATGGAGGACTTCAGCTTGGAAAGACCTTGGTCTTACTGGTGGTGCGAATATCCTATTCTCTGTATTCAGTTTGCTTCGATCATTCAAGGCCACAGTGAAAAGGTTCTTCCTCGCAAAAGAGTAAGCAAGAATCAGTCGTCTTCTTTTCTTTTTTCTTTTGTTTAGTATTTGTTTTATTAATTAGAAATGTATTGTTAGTAGTAATATTTATTTTTCATTAGTAGTACTATTTATTTTTCATTAGTAAATGGATGTGAATTTTGTTTTTCGCCCGTTATTCAGCAAGTCCCCCGGGACATTTCCCTGCACGTGATGCAGATTATGCTGTGCGTTTCGTTTTATTAAATGTAATCTAATCTAAATTTAATCTAATCTACTTGCAATGGATGTTGGCACAAGCCATCTTCGCGTTGGAAGTTCGGGAAGGGACAATCCTGGTGACAACTCATCTGGATTTCTCTAGTCACTTCCTATGCTTCTGTATTGATATGATGACAGAACCATCAGTTTCCAAAAATCCAAAGACTCCTCCCTCAAAGCGCCAGCACCCAATCCCAGATTTTGTCTATCTGGTCTTGAACGTCATTGGACCGTGGGTATTTCTCGAACTTCATTCCGTGCGCTCAAGATAGCACAGAAATCTCTTATTGACAGGCTGTAAAGGAAATTTATGGTCCCTGCTCATATGAAGCTTGATCGACTTTGGGTGATCCTATCAAGCCACCAACCTCCGCACCAAATCAAAACAGTAGGTACCAAAAAGGCTCGAAGCTCTCTGCCCAAGGGAATCAGGTCAATCTCGAGTTCAGCGCGCCAAACTTTCAGCAATGACAACTTTTCTTTTTAATCAAGTGCATTAGTTCGTTCTGTCTGAGCTAATTTTTTTTCTTTTTTATTTATACAATTGATCGAACTTTCAGGGAGTCGATGCTGGAACGCCATCCTTGAGCGGAACTGGTAGATTTCTGATCTGCGTTACGGACATCAACGATAATCCACCTGTGATAACCTTTCCTAAGAACGGAGAGGTCCTGAATGTGAAAGAGGTAAGAAAAAAAAAATTAAACTCAACAAGTGAAGTTGCTTGAAGGAAACATAACTAGCCTGGCGAGATTTCCATATCCATAAAAAAAAAAAAAACTTTTGCATAGAAACAGGCGAGGAAACAGGTTCGCGTAGCGCAGGTGCCAATCTCCTGATGCTCCGCCCTCGGCCGGAAGTACGATGCGTGGTTGGGGGCAAATCACCCGACGCTTCCTGTGCTTTTCCCTAGATTTCTCTAGGAGCGTGTTCCACCCTACTTACCGTAGTTACTACGCTAGTCGCCGTAGTTACTACGCTAGGCTGGAACGCTTTTTTATTTTTTCGGTCAAACATCGGGCCGCGGGCTGATCCGACCAATCACGTTACAGAAATGCGTAGTTACTACGCTCCCGAGCGTGGTAAGCAAATAGTTACTATTTTGAGAAGGTTGGAACGGTCAGCGTAGTAACTTTTCGTGAGGCTCGAACGGTAATAGTAACTATTAGTTACTATTGGTAGAGGGATGGAACACGCTCTAGATACGCATATGGAGCTGGGTGGACTTTTGACATGTCTTACGGGGAAACGCCACAAACCCTCGCCCTTACCCAAACGGTCGGCACCACTGAGCTAGTACTGAGACTCAAACCAGCGACCCTTCGCTCGGGAGTTCGCAGCGCCAACACATTCAGCCACAGCCGTATCCATCTATCAATCAATCAATCAATTTATTTCTTGCCAATATCATTATAAGATAGTTTGGACGTATCACAAAGAAGACAATGATACAAAACACACAACACGCACAATTGAGATTAAGCTGAAATATTGACAGTTATAAATAAATAAACTAAATCAAAAATATATTTACAATTACTCAAATCTTATATTTACAATTTAATTCAGTCAGCAGTCAATTTCTCTAAGCTTGTCTTCATTAAAATTCCGAACGAAATAAGGCACAAACGACTTCTCATAGCGGCTTGTCCTGCAAGGAGGCGTTTGTAGCTGCTCCACTTCACTCAGCTTTGATTTCAGTCTTGTATTTGGGCGACTTCTTGTCACTACTTTGTCCATGTCTGGCAGAATGCTTCGATGTAACGGGGAAGCAAGACATTTCTTGCCAAAGTCCATCAGTAGGCAGCGCCTGCGGCTGGAAAGCCTTATCAGAGATGGGCGAATCCGAACATGAAATGATTTGAATCCGGATCTAGGGCTAGGTACGAATCCGATTCCCATTTCGTGCTGAGGATTCGAATCTGACTGAAAATCAAATCATGTACATAGGTTATAGTTTAAAAACCAAAGCTGAAAAAAAAGTACTGGTATCTAAGGTAATCAGACAGCGTGATAGATTACTAAGGATGGTTGGTGGTGGAGACCAAAAATTTGGATTGCCTAAGCACATTGTGTTAAAACTGGGAAAACGGAAACTGGAAGGATGTAGACTAGAAATTTGAGCGGATCGTAGGAATGAGGGTTTGGAACCTGAGTCCGAATCCGAATTCAGCCTGAAAGGCAGAATATTCTGTTCCGGATTTGAATCCGGCCAAAAGGACTAATCCTGGATTCAGATCTGAATCCGGATTCGGATTCGCCCATCTCTGTCATCTGTGCTAGTAAATGCCAACGTTTGCTTGCATCGGTTCAGCGCCGATAAAGCTCCGCGGACAGCCTCTCTAAATGTTGGAAGTATATAATGATCTCTAAATGGAAGAGAAAATTCGATGGACTGAGATGGCGATTACAGGAACTATGCGATGCGAAAAATTTGACAAATTGACTGCTATTGGGATCCGATATGGTTGCGCCACAGTTGTGTCAAACCACTCGAGGACCAGACCAGTATTCGGGACAAGTAAATCAAAAGAATTGGATTCTTCTTTGTTAGAAGATGCATTATGTGACACACGGATATACCTGTTGGTAAGAGCAAAATACACCCGGCGGTAGCGGCAATAATGGAAAAATTGACACACATTCGAATAGCAGCGACACTAGCACCATTACACTGTCAAAAGTTTCATAACAGATTGCGCATAACACTTTCAAGAATAACCTTTTCACTTAGAAATAAAGTGTTATGACCAATTTAGTTTACACTATTTTGTGCGTAGATCTCCAACAACACCTTCAATTGGTAAAAATACTACGCTGTCAGAAGTTACATAACGACAACAGAAGGATGCCCGGTTTCAAAAGATAACACTTTATGATGTTATATGTTATGTTTCTTTCGTTCCCGTTAATGTTTTTACCAATTGAAGGTGTTGTTGGAGATGTAGGCACGAAATAGTGTAAACTTAATTGGTCATAACACTTTATTTCTAAGTGAAAAGGGGTTATTCTTGAAAGTGTTATGCGCTATCTGTTATGAAACTTCTGACTGTGTAGCGATGGGAAACGTCCCTACTAAAAACACAATCAGTCGTACACCAGCGCTGGCTCCGGTCACTTCATATTCCGTAACGCAGCAAAAAAAGATGCAACCTCCCCTGTTTTCTTGATGGTGCGCATAGATCTTGTTTATCATAGTTCTAAACCCATAAGTTTATCTTGCTTTAAATGCTGCAAGCATAATGGGCGGCGCTACGAGTAAGACCCCTTTGTGATGCATGGAAAGCATAGGTCTTGGTGCCCTCTAGGGAACTACCCCTTACTTCTACTAAAGTCTGCAGTTAGTCTATCAAGTCTGCCAAAAAGTCGTCGAAGGTTGCTCTGCTTGACTTTCAAACATAGCTCAACCGAAAAAGAGCATAAGATGATAAGATTTTGAATATTATAAAACCGTAGGCTTGCGATAAGGAAAAGGCAAAAGATGAGGGTTCATTAAAAACCTAGCGAGTGTTCATAGCCAAGATTAGAAGAAGTGTTCTAACGCCATTGCTCGACCTCAGTGGGGTTTTAAGAGTGTGAATTATGCTTATTAATAGCTTACATTCCAACAGGATCACACAGTTGCTGTGTTTCAGGCTAAACCCAACAAATCAAGAACGTATCAGTTCCTCAAAAATAAGTCTTGCGATGGGTATTTTCTGTGAGAGCACACTACATATGATTACCCGCAATCTCGACAAACATCATCTATAAACGTTGTCTCTGTATAGTCGATTCACACAGCTCGTGCCTCGGATGAACCAGTCACAAACAACCAGAGGGGCAGGTGGTAATTGTGAATATAAACTCTACGGGTTTCGGTTACACTACGGTAACGATTTCGGGTTTCACTATCGCCACTTCAACTCTTTTAATTGCAGACAAACCCGTTAGGCACCGTTATGTACGAACTTGGAGATGGTACGTCAAAAGCACTGATCGCCACATCGACGGATGCGGATATAGATTTGAACGCCAAAGTTTCCTATGACATTGCTTCGGGCTCAAGTAAGACGTATTTTGTTGTATAATTATAGCTTACTAGCAAAGTAACTACGGGTTTGTCGTGGTTCGAAAAGAACTTAGACCGTATTTAGCGGTACTTTTTAATTCTATTTCGTTTTGCTCCAAAAAACAAAATATTCTACGAACAAAGCCCATTCAAGTATTTTTATTTCATTTACTTTTGCCTGATATCAGTAAATAGAACGTTGAAAACCTAAGTACAAAGAGGCTACAGTAGGCTATATAAGCTACAACTAACGATTGACAATTCAGAATCACTATGCACAGAAATAACAGTAACTACAAATAACAAATATTAATTTAGATCAAAAGTTGTCAGTCAAGCTAATGAATATTGCTTACAAGGGACTTCGCAACATGCATCTGCAGTCTTGTTATTCTTATTGTTATTATTTCTTTGGTGCCTTCAGTACTGACTTCAAACAACAACACTTGTTTATGAGCGAAGGAAAGAAATACTTACGTACCAGGGAATAGATCTTACAGGTGAATGTCAGTAGAAATAGGTTTTTCTTTGTAGCACGTCTTGAAATCCTAGAATTTTTGCTCAGGCCAACCAATGGAGCACGGTGAAGAAACCTTCCGATATTCTCAAAGCAGGTGAAAGATCAGATAAAATTGCAATTGTTTCATTGATACTTTCTCAATGGGATTTTCAGTTTAGGGGCAGCCAGCCAAACTAAACACATTCGTCATTCCAGACGGAGCCGTCTCTACTTTCGCTGTTGACCCAAACAATGGCCGCGTGACCTTACTCAAGCAGCTTGATCCTACGGTCACCAGGAAATATAACGTAAGTTGTTCGATAATTCCCATTCTTTCCAGATTATTATTATATAACACCAGTACACCGTGCAGTCCCATGATATCAGTCCTATCCTACCCAGTGCCAAAATTTTCTGGTGTTGCCCTGATGTTAAAAGAAAAAAGTTCCAACCGGGCGTTATTCGTTATTTATTTTTATAACGCCCGGCCAGCCATGCCATATCAAGTGAAAACGCACGGTTGGAATTTTTTTCTTTTAACATCAGGGGAATACCAGAAAATTAAAACAAATGTACTAGTGTTATAATCATTATCGCCCTTGCTTTTCTTCGGGCGATAGTGGAAAATTTGGCCCTTGGGCAGCATGATAGGCAGATATCACCTTCGCTGCGCTCCGGCGACATCAGTCTATCATGCCACCCGCGGGCCAAATTTTTCCGCTATCACCCTCAGCAAGGGCGATAATATATAATGCCGAGACCCGAATAGTGTATATTACGTTCCAAACCTGCTAACGACACTTCCCTTAGCTTTGCACTTGCCACGAGTCACTAGTTTCCATGCACAATAATAATAATAATAATAATCTGTATTCAAAGCCAGAGGTCATATACATGAACAAGTTATGCACTAATTAAGCAACTAAATTAAACAAAATTTAACTAAAATTCAACTTCTATTCTCACGAAACTTCGCTCCTTCTTCGATAAATCTACACACTTTGTATATTATCTGTGCTGATGTACACTCCAAGATGTCTGGAGGCCGCAAATTCCACCCAAGCAAAGACACCCTTAAATCAGAAAGCTCATGATACTTCAGCATGCTCCCGACGGGTGCTCGAGTATCATGCTGTTGACGCGTAAAACCGTTTTTTCTGATTTTTGTCAAGTCCTTGATAGAAGTTAATAGGTCTGGGAAAAGGCTTAAAAAAGCCAAAGGTGTGCTGAGCCAGGAAGTACAATGGGGGCTTGGGAGACCCCCCCCCTTCCGCACATCCTTCCTGTCACCTTCCCCGGATTTCTCCAGGTACCTATTTGAAGCTGGGTGGACTTTGGCTTGTCTTACAGGGTTACGCCACTAGCCCCCGTCCAAACCAAACTGTAGGCACAACCGAGACTCGAACAATTGACCCTTCACTTGCGAGTCCGGCGCGCTAACCATTCGGCCACGGACGGTTACGAGTTGTGCTTCAACAAATTAGGGTGTCAGCCCAAGTCAGAATGGACAAATTTTGTGACCCTATTATAAATACTAAATATTGAATTATAAATACTAACTATTATAAATACTACTATTATAAATACTAAATATTATATTAAACCTTGTGGATTCCACGTGAGGTTTGGACCTCTGGGCGGATTCACTGATACATTGTTGCAATAATGATTGACAAAGTCAGTGTTAAAACGTTAACGAAGAAACTGAAACTAAAATAAACTGTTCCCAGACACCGTAAAGCAAACTTCATGTTTCCCAGACATTATAAATCCAGTCGGAATCTACTTCATATTTGTTCCGTGCATTTCCTTGTTCTAGGTAACAATCAGAGCACGAGACCAAGGAACACCGTCACTTCCTACAGAAAATATGTTTACCATTGTTGTCGTTGGAGTAGGCGATCATCTACCCGAGTTCCCGACAAAAACTACGTCAGCTAACATTCTAGGTAATCTGTCTAAATTGCATATCTATCAGTCAATCAATCAAGTTTATTAATTAGCCATAATTTTCCGAAAACGAATAGCACTGGCACAAATAGCTTACAAATGAACTTACCGTAGTTACTATACTTTACTTACCGTAGTTACTATGCATGACGCCGAGAAAGTTGACTTTTTGGCGTCGAGGCTGGAACGCATTTTTCTGTTTACGGTAAAAGATCACGCCACTGGGCAATCGGATCACCCACGTTGAAGAGATTCGTAGCTAAAACGCGTAACTAAGCTCCCGAGCATGGTAAGCAAATAGTCCAAAGAAACAACTTGAAAGAGCAGTTAAACTTATTCTTTTGGATTCGTGGTGCCTCTACTTGCTTGTCACTCTATGCTTGAAAGATTTACACAACTAAAAGTGTCCGATTCCTTTCAAGGCATACCTTAACAACATTTTCTGACTTTCTACAGGCTAAACTTTTCCGAGCTTAGTTTCTTCAACCCTGGGGAAGCAGGCCTTTGTTAGATCGGAATCTGCCTTTCAGTTAAACTTTAAGAGAGAGGGAAGGCAGTTTCGGAAGCTTGGTCAGGAAATAATCATTTTGATTTCCTATTTCAGAGAATCAAGTCAGTGTGATGAAACCATTTGCCGAAGCAACTGACATTGACAACAACGGTCTAGATCCGTCCGACGAATTGTTTCAGAAGCTGTGCTACTTCATAGTTGGTATGCACTTAGATTTCAGCGTACAATTAACGAAGCGTACAATTAACGCATCTAGGCTATGTTTTTCCAGGCTACCAGAGTTGCGTTTTATTTGAAGTTCATCGTACAGCGGACTGTCCGTTGCCGTTTTATTCGCCAGCGGGCCGTACGCTGGGAAGGCGCGGGATGCCCGAAGTCGTTTTATTTGTTAGCGGGCCGCCCGCTGAGTGCCAGCGGACCAGTTAGTTTGTACGCTGGGTGAGGCAAGGAGTTGTTCAGCGTACCGTCTGACGTAGTCCACCGGGAATAAAACGGCTACTTACAGTTTTCCGTCCGCTCCCGCTATACTATGAACTTCAAATGAAACGCAACTCAGATATTTGGTCTTCACAATGTAAGGGATTTCAGTAATCATACGAAAAATTACAAAACAGGCCATAATAAAAAGAAAACAAAACAGGAAATCAAAATCGTTTACCACTTGTAGCCGCTTTTTTACAGTTTACGCCAAATATTATAGTATTATAGTACTGATAATATAGTATTATAAACCGCCTATAGGGGGTTTGAAGGGTTTATCTTTTGATAGAAGATGCAGAGTTAGCTCCATTTCTATTAAGTTACACTGATGAATGATATAAGGGCTAACGCCCTTATTAAAACGAGCTTTTATATTTATTTATTTTTTGTAGTCACAATGATATAGTTTTCCTTTTTTTCTTGTTTTTCCCCTTCTATGTCTGGTAATGTCTTTCTCTTTTCTTTTCTCATTAACAGTAGCCTAGTTTGGTTGAGAGTAAATTTTTATGTGCGGCTGTGATGGTCTAAGGTTCCCAGGAGAGAAACAAAAAAAATGAAATTATTCAAAATTAGAATTGTAAAAGAAATAAGTTTAAAACGAGCTAGTCCCGACTTACGACTTCAGCGGGCTACATAGTAGAAGGGGGATGAGCATGTGCTTTTTCAGTTTTAAATTGTGTTCACAGCAAACACTTTTTTCGTTACTAAACAAATGTAGCCTACTCCTACTTCCTTAAAGCACAACTTATTCTAGAAATGATCATTTTGTGATGAAATGGCTCAGGACTAGCCTATTGCTTTTGAAAATACCATTATTTACTAGGCAAATTACAGATTTGCCTGTTAGCATTTTTTTACTCCAAACAGCATTCACGCTTTCTGACGCGGCGGCTGGACGCAAAAAATATTTGAAAATGAAAGCACTTTGGTTGAAAAGTGGGCAAACCAAGCAAACCAAGTCCAAAGTAGAAGAAAGACCTTGGGGTCTACCGTGTCTTTCAAAATTTAAACATTATTTTGAATCTCCTCGTATTCGCGGTAGTAAATTTTGGCAGCAACTCTTGTGCTTCTCAGATTTGAAGTTTTATTCGCGGAAATCAAAACAGTGACATTCTCAACTAGCAAGTTTATTCAGGTCTTTAACAGTTATTTAAAAGGTACATAAATATGAGTTCACTGTGTTCTCCTTTCTGCTTTCTGCTTTAAGTAGACGGGAAATCCATCGAAAGTAAATTATGATTTTCTGTTTTTAAGGTGGTAGTAACAAAACACTCTTCGAAATACCGAACAGAGAACAAGCAGTCTTTCGAAACACTGTTCCTCTCGACCGTGAAGATCCAGCTCAAGAAAACCTATATATACTTGTCATGGTGAAGGCCGACGATTGCACCGTGCAGCCTCCAGATCAAGAGAACACAGATAGGAAGGATATCTTGCGGATAAACATTAAAGTAAGTCTTTTGCAGTAACTGGAACGACGACGAGGCTAGTTACTGGGTACTAGTGTACCTCAGTCTGTGTAGAGTAGGGGGTGGTGTTAGGAACCGGGGACCTGGAGTTCAACGAGGATTCATTGGCAGGGGCGTCGCAAGGGGGGTGAGGGGGCTCAGCACCCCCGCATCATTTTGAGATTCGGTAAAATTACTTTGGGGATTTTTAATTGGCATTTAATTAGCCATTTCCTGTTTTGAATGGTGTTACGGCAACGTGGGGTATTCAGCTAGTTACAGCAGCATTTTGATTGAAGTTTGAAGTTACCTTCAAACTCAAAGCTTACTCTTTAAATATCGTTTTTGGTCGCCGGTCACAGTTTCTTTACCTTTCAAACTCTGACCGTTGAAACTTTGAGGAAAAGGCGACTGGGCAAGGGTCGCCGGAACCGTAAGAACACTTGATTAATAAAACGGTGAACTTCGACGACGTTTGAAAACGAATTAAGCTACCAACGGCAAACAAAACTTCACTAAAAAACGCAACTAAAGCCACTCTTGCCTATCTGTAGGAGCCAGGTCCGGATCAACGAATTTATTTGGGGGGGGGGAACGGATCAGACCAGAAAGCAAAAAAAAAGACGTAGATATGAGGCCAATAGAAACGATTATTTTTGTGTTTCGGGGTGGGGGGGGGTCGAACCCCTATCCCCCTCCTCTGGATAAGGCCCTGGTAGGAACCACAACAGGGCTTCTAATCGACAAGTCTTCTGTGACCGAAGTTTCGTTCAACATAAGCGGTACCGTAAGATGAGATTTAAGGTTTGCAGGCTTACTTAAGAGCTTATCTCATTCTGGTTTTCTACGACTGGCAGCTGCTGCAGTTTAGTTCCGCTTCCACGGAAGTGGAAAACAGATCAGCCCCTGAGTATTGATTCCCGCAAGGTACTTACTTCCTTGTAGGCTACATAAATCAGGACGCCAGTTGCGTTCCTTCCCTGGCATCCAAGAGTTGTTCCTTGGCGGTCTTGGGTACACTCGACTGCGTGAGTTTGAGTCAGTTTTTGTCCCACTTCCTTCCAAAACGGCGGAATCCTTCTATGGAGGAAACGGCGGGCGAGCCAACTGTCTCTGTTTTCGCCGTTCCCCCTGATTCCCCGAGGAGTCCTCGGGAAAAGGCTAGAATACGCCTTAAGAAGGAGAGTGAGAGAGAGGTCGCTGGATAAGAAACAATCATAACATGATATTTCGGTTTTAAATACGACTCACTATAATCGACAGATCAGAGCAAAGCTTTCCAATACGCTGGTGCAGCCAAACGTTATTGGTCATACCCCCTTTTGGGCTCTGATGAAAGATCGGAATAAGCGTTCCATTATCGATGCCAGACCTACCACCCTGGACTGGAAACTCGTTGATTAGTGAAAGATAAGGGATTGATGATTGATATAGGGCCGTCCAGAATTTGCTCTCTCGTTATGCCCGTTCTCGAAGCTAGAACAACTCCCTGGATGGTGGGATGGTGTTATTGTCTTCTTCTTTTTAGCTATATCTGTCTAGTTTAGATATATTCTTCGTACTTATGTTTCTCTTGTTCTTTTTACTCCGTTTTTTTTTTAATATGTTAAGTGTAGTGTGCCAATAAAATATATTGATTCAAATACTAACACTATGACTTCTGAACAAACGTTGAAGTAAAAAATAAGGTACACACGGTTCTCGTGTCGATTTGTTCGTACTTCGGAGGCTGGAGTTCATTTTGTTGACCAGTTCTATTGTCGGTAGGAAGCTATTTTCGGTAGTATAGTAGGTTTGTACTATTTCTGCTGGTTTTTACTGTTTATCAGCTGACCATCTCGTCCTCTGCATAGATCGACGATGTCAACGACGAGCCACCGACCTTTGAATCCTCGATTACCGCAGGACTCACCCCTGACTACAAGAACCAGGATGTCGTCACGACAATTGTTGCAAAGGATCCTGATGAGAACGAGGTCTTGACCTACGAAATAACAAGTCCAATCGCCGCTTCTGACCCAAGCATTCAAGGATATGTTAACCCTTTCGAGCTGGGTACCACCACTGGTGTTCTTAAGGTGCAATTCTCGCCCAATCTGGAGATGAGAGGATATTTTACCTTTGAAGTGACGGCAACGGACAAGAGTAAGTTGTGTTTACAGTTTTATCGAATAGGCCTGATATCCGACAGTCTGGTTACACTTCACTTGTTTACTTAAATAGGCCTGATAACCTCATAAAAATTAGTTACTTCGTGTGTCCGCTTTCTACAGATAATCGAATTCGTAGAATGAACTTATTTTTCGGATCTGTGGCTCCTCTCTGCGCTTGTCCCTCTATACTTTAAACACTAAGCAACTACATAGGTAAGCCATTGCTAAAAAAATAACACAAATAAGACATTTCTTATTACCACTGTCCTAATCCCCCCAGAGGACCTTCCAATTTTCCGAGCTTAGCGTCCGTAACACATGGAAATGCGGGCTTTTATTGAAATTCAAATTCTCCTATTCTGGATGAATTTTCGGATGTCTTTGAAGGAGCGCACATTCTGGCCGTTATTGCTAGAGCCCCGGATGAACATGTTCAAATTTTTCTTAGATGAGTCAAGATAATTCAGTGTACTCAAATGTCAGATGTAAAAGCTTTTTCAGATAAACTTTAACTGAAAGAGTATTTTTCCCGAAAAAACATATATCAACATCAACTATGTGGAAGAAGCACAGACAAATATTTTGTCTTGAAAATTAGTGAGAATGGATCATATGTAGATGGATAGATAGATAGGTATAGATATCGCTTTTATTGTTCTCTTAAGCATTATGGTAAAATGATAGTAAAATCCAAATATGTATACAAGATAATACTAAGAAAGATGTATTACGAATGAAGGTAGAAAGTTTCTTCATGCCGAACATGGTCCCATTTTATCTGTTCAAGTTTGGGGATCGCGACTGAAGTTGCTTTTGAAGGTCGTTTGATAGTGGTCTCAAGGTAAAATTTTCAAATGGTGATGGAGTATATATTTCATAAGCAATTTCTCACCAGATTTCTTTCAGCCTTAGTATATTTTATATTTCTCGATAACCTCATTATAAATAAATTTGGGGGGTTCTTGATATAATTGGAAAATGAATTGAAATTGGAAAATGGAGCTTCAAAAACAGAATGTTTGAATACTGGAATCATATCCCTGAAAGTCTTGTAAACGCTGAAAATATTAATCATTTCAAAGCTGGTGTGGATCGTCACCTGCCGGAAATTCAACTTAAGTGTCTAGAAAAATGTAAAGCCTTTTTGCTGCAACTATATTATTATTTTATTATTATTATAATGAGTGGTGCAAGTTTCTAAACATTCGGTATCTTAGGTCTCCCGGTTTTAAGAATTTGATGGACCAAAAAGCTAATATAATGGCTTCCACTGAATTTGAGCAAGCCTTTTTATTCGGCTATTTTCTACACATTGGACGATAGAAAATATCATCACTTACTCCAACTTCAAACGTTTGTTGCTGGTTATTTGTTGTAGTTGTCACGGTGCATTTACACACTGCATACACCCGCGCGAAAATCAGCTCGTATTCGTTCTCGAACGATTTTCTGCACTTCCACTATGCAGTTATCGAATTGGTCGAATTGAAAGTTCATCGTACAGAAGAATGCAGTATTTTATCATTATTACTCTTATAGTAAGGTAGGTGAGTGGATTAGTCTGATCGTCCCAGCGAGAAGTCGAAATCTCATGCGCTACGATCAAATCGACTTTTTTTTTTTTTTCAGCTGGACAAAAAGATGCAACCAACGTAAAAATTTACATGGTGGGAGCCGAGCATGAATATTTAATTATTTTCAGCAACGATCTGAAAGAGGTCGAACCCAAAACAAATGAGGTAAGCAAAACAAATAAAAAAATATTTTCTGTATCGGCCTTGCGTTCAACCTTGCTATAAAGTCCTTGTTTTCTATGTTAAAGTCATCATGGTCGGTTATTGGTTTTGCTTACCAAGAAACTTCATCAGGTTTCACCGATACTCTTGATGACCAACTCTTCGTGCCACGTGCGAAGAGCCGGAAGCGTCACGACACCTGTCCCCAACGAATGCCGTTGATTGGTTGACATAGGATCCGAGTCTAGTGAGGGCGACGTTTCACGTTCTTCCTGAGGTGTCACTGGCGTGTTTCTTACTTAGTCTAGTCATAGAGAATATTGTGTCAGATGTAACATGTGCGCGCGCGGGTTTGATTTCAATATATTTGGAAAAAATTCGAAAACATGGTTTGCTAAGCATGACGAAGGTCATGCTAGTGGGATTAAGCTTATCTCTACTGGGATGAGATTTATCCGAATTAGAGATAATCTTATCTCAATAGAGACAAGATTAATCCCAGTAGTAAATACTGCAAGATTTTTTTTTTTGCAGTGCAGTTGATTCGAGGCCGCCTTTACAGCACTGTCGTTAGATTGTTCCGAATATTCTCGCTCTGTCTCCATTTTGAGCTCTCTTCACACGTTGAGGGAAAGGAAATCCATAAGAATTGGACGAAAAGGTTTCACTTTTTGGGATCCCAAAACGTTAGTGACGACATCGCAAAAGTTGTCCGTCTGTCTGTCCGTCCGTCCGTCCGTCTGTCCGTCTGTCTGTAAGCACGATAACTCTCGAAGGGAATGAGATATTTTGATGAAACTTGGTGTGAGGATTCTTTGGGTCAAGAGTAAGGTCAAGTTCGTAGATGGGCTCTGTAGCCCTACATTTAGGGGTGGGGGAGGGGGTTGAAATTAAGGGGCAAACAAATATTTTGAAACAGCTAATGTGATAGTCGATTATGGGTTAAGAAGACATGCTGAACACGATGGTGAAAACCATTTTCTTGCCGGACAAGTAGTTAGCCCGGAATCCGGCCGAAACCGCAAAATTTGTTAAAAGTAAAAGTTTTATTTGAAGTTGATTAGATGTTCGATTCAGAGGTAAGAAGACATGCTGAACACGATGGTGAAAACCATTTTCTCGCCGGACAAGTAGGTCGCCCGGAATCCGGCCGAAACCGCAAAATTTGTTAAAAGTAAAATTTATATTTGAAGTTGATTAGATGACTGATTTAAGGGTAAGAAGAGACGCTGAATCTGTATAGGACAATCATTTTTTTACCCGGACATATAGTTCGTCCGGAATCCGGTTGAAACCGAAGTTGATTAAATGTAATTCTTTATAGGGATAAGGAGATACGCTGAATTCGTTTCTGAACTATCTGTTTTTGGCTGGACAAGTAGTTCGCTTGGAATTCGGCCGAAATCGGAAATTTGGCAGAAGTAGAGCAGGAAGTTTCGATCAGTATCGTCAAAATAGATATGGCTTGTACAGGTATATCTGAACTTGATTTTCTCGGATGATTAGCCTGGCGAAGACTGGATCTGGCGAAGACAAGAACTAGTTGTCTGGGTCAAATATTAAATTTTTGGGATCCCATCAAAACCTTTGGTCTTGTTTTTTAAAGATGTTGTTCTTGACCCCCATGGATGTCATAAACACCAGAAGGGAAATGTTTTTCTCTACAGTCGCTAGATTCCCACCACAGCTTGCACTGGGATGAAGGCGCTATTTGCTTTAGTTCTCTATTAGGTTAGTTGTGATGGCCTACTTCATTTCTGAACTAGGCTTTTAGGCCATTTGTTCTAGTTCCTTGTTAGGTTAGTGTGATTCTTCCGATAGCCGTATGGCCGGAACGCACTATAAACACTAATTATGAAAACAGCAAATCCTTCACATATTTATATTCAACTAATTTAACTAATTTACATTCAAACCTAATTTTGCAAACTCATTAGCTAACAGAATTCTATTAGCTATTTTCATCATGTTGATCTTAATTTTTCTCTAATATTTGAAAGCCGAAATTATTCAATACTTCAGTTAAAGCATAACAAGAAGACTATCATCATCTTCCTCAAGCCTAGCTGGATTTTTGTTTTCAGTCTTCTTCTTTAGTTTTCTTTTTAGTAGCTTACAGTTCTGCTTCTCTTGTTATGTTTATCGCACTTGCCTTCCGGCCAAGTGTCGGTCTGTCTGTCTCTCTGTCGGTCGGTCAGTCGGTCGGTCCGGTGATCGCGAGTTAGGGTACTTCCAGATGCGCTAGGATGATGAAGCTTGGCAGGGATATTGGGGACCCGACCAAACTGACTTAGAAATAGTCACCTCCCCGATTTGACCATCGTGGGGGGAGTGGAGGGAGGGGGAATCCGGAATATTGAGGCGTACGTAACTTTCGAACGGATGATCGGATCTAAGTGAAACTTGATATATGATAGAACACATGCCTCACATGTCCCATTTTACGTTCGAACCGGAGTCGACAACTGTGGGGGGAGTTGGAGGGGGGGTACTGAAAATATCGTGACACGCTTAGAGTAGAGGGATCGAGATGAAACTTGGTGGGAAGAACAAGCGTGTATCCTTGATACATCGTTGACATAATCCATAGATGGCACTTTATACAAGGGACTTTTACCGTGACTCAATGAACCAAGAGCAACTTTTTTTGAATTTAGTGTAGAAGTCTACGACTCCAGACTTCTACACTACACTCTAGAGTCCTAGACTTCTATACCAAATTCAAAAAAAGTTGCTCTTGGTTCATTAGTCACGGTAAAAGTCCCTTGTATAAAGTGCCATCTCTGAATTATAATTTCCGTGACTTGGGGATGTGAACTGATTTGATGAATTTGCCTTCGGCCGGGATCACTGTTCCTATGGCCGGCTTGTACCGGACTATTGTAGTGGTTTGCGAACTCTGTTCGCAAGCCCCTTGGTAGCTCAAACGGTTCTGCCTTGTAAGCAGAAGGTCCTGGGTTCAAATCCCGGCTGAGGAGCAATTTTGTCTTTTAGTTCACTACTACTCACTACTAAGTTGACATAATCGGATTGGATCTGGGCACTGTGGGGGAGTGGAGGCTGGATCCCGGATTTCCGGTTATCACGGGTTAACTTCCAGATGTGCTAGGATGATGAAACTTGGCAGGCATATCAGGGACCCGACCAAACTGACTTGGAAATAGTCACGTCCCCGATTCGACCATCGTGGGCGGAGTGGAGCGGGGAATCCGGAATATTGAGGCATGCGTAACTTTCGAACGGGTGATCGGGTCAAAATGAAACTGGATATGTCCAATGAACACATGCCTCACATATCCAATTTTACGTTCGAACCAGATCCGACAACTTTGTGGGGGGGAGTTGGAGGGGGGTACCGGAAATATCGTGGCCCGACGAGGTTGACTTAAGAAAAGTCATTTCCCCGATCCGACCATCGGGGGGGGGGGGGGGAGTTAATCCGGGATCTTGAGTGTCGCGGATGTACCATTTTGTGTCCGGACTGGATCCGATAAATCTGTGAGGGGGATTCTGCAGGTGTATTGAAGACCCGATCAGATTGACTTGGAAGCAGTCATTTCCCCAATCCTGTTATCCTCGCGGGAGTGGAGGGAATTAGAATATGTTTTTGACATGTTTCTGACATCACGAACACTTTCATAATCCCCCAAGGGCCCATGATCATTTGTACCTCAATTATATGGAATTAGTTTTTAGCACTCTTAAAGTGCGTATCGTCACTGCAAAGTGAAAAAATACTTTTGACAAAAACATATATTTTCGTGACTCCAAGGGCCAATGATAATTTTTACCTCAAGTGTTTCGCTTACAAATGACTTTCTAATTAAAGCAACAATGTTACCGCAAAGTAGAAAAAAAACATTTTTTAAGAAACTATGCATTTTAAAGAAACTAAACATTTTAAAGATCCCCAAGGGCCCGTGATCATCTGTGCACCAAGCATTTTGCTTTCAAATTCACTTCGACCCCCCTGAAAGCGCGCATTTTATCCGCAGAATGCCAAAAAGTAATACTTTCGAGTGAATGATGTATTTTCGTGACCCAAGGGCCCACGATCATTTGTGTGCTAGTGAATTTGCTAACAAAATGGATTACTAGCTAGCTCCCTTAAATTGCGCTTTGTAACACCAGTACACCGTACAGTCCCATTATATCAGTCCTATCCTACCCAGTGCCAAAATTTTCTGGTATTGCCCTGATGTTAAAAGAAAAAAAGTTCCAACCGTGCGTTATCAAGTGATAACGCTCGGCCAGCCATGCGATATCAAGTGATAACGCACGGTTGGAATTTTTTTTCTTTTAACATCAGGGGAATACCAGAAAATGAAAACAAGTGTACTAGTGTTATAATCATTATCGCCCTTGCTTTTCTTAGGGCGATAGCGGAAAATATCACCCTCAGCAAGGGCGATAATATATAATAACGGCAAAGTGCATGACACATTTTTACTAAACCATACATTTTCATGAGTCCCGAAGGTCCATAATCGTCTGTGCCTCGACACAACACAAATCTTAGCTGTTAGCCTTACCTACTACGTATGCTTGCAAGTGCCATATGAGCTTACAGCTCTTCTTTTTTTGTTTTTGTGCTCTCTCTTTTCTGTTCCTATACTCCGCTTTTTACTATGTCAAACATAGTTAGTAAATAAGATACATTTATTCGTTACAGATCCAAAAAGTGTTCTCGGATGTACTTGGAAAGCGATGCAACATCCAGAAGGTTTCTCCTACTGACGCAGTAGGGATAGGAAATTCTTCTCAGGTTACGGCACACTTTGTGGACGAATCTAAAGACCTGCCCATCCCATACACGGAAGTAACTCAGTAAGTAAGAAAAGGATAAGTCGCTGTTCACAACCAGTGTTGCCACTGGTCGCAGAATTCTGCGATTTGTCACAGGTTTTCGACTTCTCCCCAGATTCACAACTGTAAAAAATTTGTCACAGGAAATCGAACTAATGGCAAAAATGACATAAAAATGCGATTTCAAAGCATTTTAGCCAATTTCAAGGCAACTCTTTTCCGGAAAAGATGTTTTATGATGTAAATATGTTAGATGTACGAGTTTTCTGAAAACTGGATAAAAGGGCCGAATTTTGTGTCACAGGTTCCGTCAAAGGGCTAACACTGTTCGCAGCATACACAGTTTCTGTCCCGTTCAAGAAAGAAAGCTACTCCCTCTGTCCTAATTGTTGCCAGTATGCAACTGAACTCCCGCCGTTTTATTTTTGATTGTTTAATCTGGTTAGTTTAATCACCGTTGTTCATCCTGAGACCGACGAGAAAAATAAAGCTGAAAATGGTATCAGTAGGCTAAACATATCGAGCCTATATTCAAGCTTTACTTTTACCAGTTTTCCGGTTTGGGTTGGATTCCGAGCAATGGATTTAAATATACATGAGCTACGAAGCTTAAAAATTGTACTGTGTGCTTTGAATGGTCCCCTAACCAAAATTGAAAAAAAATCTCAACTCCCTTCGAGAGTTATTGTTGGCGGATGGACAAACTTTACGAAGTCTTAGATATTTCGTCACTAGCCTTTTGGGATCCTAAAGACAGACACCTGATTTTGCGATTCGAGCTTCTGGACATCATAATTGACGGTGATTTTCCAGAAAATGATAAGCGACACTTTCCAAATTTTACAGGAATAGCTAAAAACTTTCAAAGGACCTTTGAGAAAACGTAACGTTTACTCTGGTTGGGCTGGCAAGTTTTGAACCACCGTTTCTTTTTTTAGCCGCTGTTTTATCCCTCTTGTAGGTTTAAATAAAAAAATACTTTAAGAAAATTGTGACAGCGTCTGGATTTTTAGATGCTCGAATGACAAACAGAATAAACTCCAATTTGAGAGCAAAGTAAAATTCCCTGTAAGAGTACTTTTTCTTTAGCCGCTGTTTTAACTCTTTTAAAGGGTCAAAAAGAATAGTTTAAGAAAAGAGCTGAAAGCCTTTTTGTTTCAGTTCTATTATTATTATTATTATGTTATCAATATATTATAAAATTGCGACGGCTTTCGCATTGTAGCTGCTGGAATGAAAACGAATAAACGCCGTTTCGAGGACAGAGTAAAATTTGCCTCTGTAGGGAGGAAAGCATTAACTTCATGAATCATTTATTCCATATCCACGGTAAAATACTTGTTCTGGTTCTTTATGCAAATGACAGTATGCCGCGGCTCGAACTGGCTCATGCTTGAACAAACAAAATAATAGGTAATATTTGGGTCGTTCAAAGTGAGATTTAAAGCTTAACCGAACGAGGCTGAGATGCGACGTCTGATTACCTATCTTATTTTTATATAAATAGGGTAGAAATTTCTATAGGAAACAAGCTGTGTGAAAAACAAATGTGCATGTTACTTGCATAGCCCTTCGGCTTCATGAATTCTTTCTTACAGGTTGCTATCATCTGGTAACACGAGCCTTGAGATTAAACGTCGTCTCCTTGAACCACCAATTGAGCTTCTGCTAGTTGAACTGCGGCCAAAGACTCCCCCAACGACCAACGAAACTGAGGAGATTTTCATGATTCTGTTTATCGTCATCTCCGTCACACTTGGTCTCCTTGTCATTGTCATAAGTTCAATCCACTTCGTCAGGGTCTCTAGGTATGAATCTGCCCTTTAAGTTCGACCTTCAAATCCATTATTTTTTTCTGTAGCCTATATAGACTTCAGGTACTGCTGAATCTTACGATATTTATAATCAAAACAAAATAAAAATAATAATAGTATACTAAAAGAAAAATAATATGCTCCGCAAGCTGGAATTGAAACTGCAGTTTTGACAACACTTCGACGCTGTAATCAACTGAGCAACTGTTGGGCTTGGGAACATATGATATTTTACTTTTTGTTATTGTGTTATGTTTCCCGCCATGGCCCTTGGGCTTTATTGGGAATAAATTCATTCATTCATTGCACATAAGCCACTGCGATCGATAGTTAGTGACTGGCAGATCAAAATAACAATAGGGAGTAACACCAAGACTCGGAAAAAGCAACACTAGCGTCACTAGCAATAGAGAACGTCCCTACTGAAACTCGATCAATCGTGCACCCCCGCTGGTTCCAATGACTTCATATGTTGACAGACTGAAAAAAAAGAAACCCTTCCCTTTTTCCACCGTGTGTGCAGACCCCATCGTAGCTTTACTAGAATTTCTTGAAACCGCAAGTTTGTATCTCTTTAAATGTCGTAAGCGTAATGGTCGGCAGTACGAGTATGGGACACGTGAATCATGTAAAGTCGTGCAACAGCACTGACTTCATATTTTGAACAGAGCAAAAAAAGATACAACCTCCCCTGAACCTCCCTTTTTTTCCACGATGTGTGCATACTGCCATAGCTTTCTTACAATTTTCTATGCCCGCAAGTTTGTCTCGCTTTAAATGTCGCAAGCGTAATGGGCGGCAGATCGCGATAAAAAAAAAGTAGTTTTTCTAAAAAAAGTAGTTTTTCTAAAAAAAAGAAGTTTTTCTAAAGAAAAGTAGTTTTTCTTAAAATCAATAGATTTTTCGTCGAAATAGTCATTTTTCTTAAGAAAGTCTTTCAAAATGACCAGTCAGTCGGTTCATACCCCCCCCCCCCCCCCCCCAGATATTTTGGCTTAATAACGCCTCTATTTGGACTACCTCTAGACTCGGGCTCATGGACAATCTGTGGCACTGTAAAAGTCCCTTCTATTATTTCATCTTAGACAAAAAATTAAAAAAACCTTCGGCAACGCCGTAACACGTTAAAAACGTTAGTAAAAATGGAAAATCGACCTCTTGCATACTCTGCCTTTTGTATTATCCCTAGCTCCGTCATGGAATCGGAAGCTTCTGAACGGTTCATTGACCCATCAAATTGTTCGTCTTCCGTTGTTTCGTTTCACACTTTTGGCGCTTTTTCGGCCTAGCCGAGGTTTGCACTAGTATTAGTTTTTTCGTTCTTGCTAAAAATTTACATTTTCCATCACTTTTTAGGCTCAAGAGACAATTGAAAGCTCTATCAACGACTCAGTTTGGATCCATTGACTCGGGAATGAATAGAGCTGGGTTGGGGCTGCCAAATACCAACAGATTTGCGGAAGGAGCCAATCCAGTGTGGAACGTTGAAGACGACAAGATCCGGTCAGACAACGCCAGGTTGGTGTCCATTAAAGTTTAATCGAAAAGGGCTGAGATAAGACAATCTAGGTACTCATCACTTTATTCACTTAAAGCTTAACCGAATAGGGATGATATATGACAGTGTGCTTACCCATCATATTTTCATCTAAATAGGCTAGAAAACCCGACAAAAACGCATTACTTCGTTGATTTCATGTTGTTATCCGCGAATATCGAATTTCAACTGACAAGTTTATCCTTCTGCAATTGTCGTACCTCTTTACGGGGTACCTCTATGGTTGAAATGTTTAGCAACTACAGCGGCAAACACTTGTAAATATACCAGCAATGGCGGATTTTCGTTATGCAGGCCAGGAAAATAAAGTGACTCGATTATGGAAAGTGACCATGAAACACTTGGCATTCGCCCATAAATGTTGATTGTGATGTGGTTCTGCAGTCTGGAATAGAACATACTAGAATCTTTACTTTGGTGGCCATTGAGACACACGCTTTTGCAGATATTCAAATTCTCCGCCACTTGACGAATTGTTATTTGTCGGGCAAGCAGCGGACAACCCTATGTCACTACTAGACTACGCGACAAATATAATTCAGCTTTTGTAAGAATAATTCGTAGTAGCTACCGTGGAACACTGCCTTAGCGATCATTTCTGTTCGTCCGTACTAAAATCTAGACATACTAGTCCTAATCTTCAGTTTTCTCCTTGACACAAAATTTGTGTCATCATCAATATTTTTATTCTTTTCAGGCATGAAGGGTTCTTGCCCTGCATGGGAATCATTTAGCAAGAACAGAAATTAAAATCAAAGGAACTATTTAAAATTAGTATAAACATATTGTATGCTAAAATGAAAGATCACCCTTAATTATCCAATGATGATTCTTTATGCAACTGAAAGGAAATGTAGAATCCCGGCTTCGTCGAACTAAACCCAGGTGGTTAGCAAAGGGGTTAGCCACTTGCTAATAGCAACCTGAAGGAATTCCGACTCCTTCAAAAAAAAATGAGAAATGGTACATTTTTCGGTCAGTGGTACATTTTTCTGGCAACTTTTGGTACTTTTCGTTCGAAGCGTTGTCAACACAAAGAGAAATCGGAGTAGACGGCACCGTGGTATTATTTCTGGAACAGTATTTGTAGTTGGAAATGACGTAAAGAAATGTGAGGAGAATACCGAAATCATCCCGTAAGCATTCCGGTACGCTGTGTTGTCTTTTTTCAGTGTCTATGCACTTTCTTACAAGGAAAGGGTTTCTAGCATCAGCATACAGTAATGTTGATTTAACCAATAACATCATATTTCGAAGTATGGTCCAGAAGCATTTAAAACTATAGACTCCATGGAACTTGACGGTGCGAAAGTCTGCGGTAGTTCATCCAAAAACTCAACCAAGCGGCATCAATCAGGGGCGTGAGAAGCATGAATTCCGTAAGTAATCACTGGCAATCATGGTCAATAGCAAGCGAGTATCGGTCTTCCCGCTGTTGTGTTTGTTTTCTCCTCTGTTGTGGTAAACGAGAGGGTTGTCGACTCTTCGCACTTGCTGTACACTCCTCCCGCCTGGCCACGCCGATGGACTCGGTATTCCCCCCATTTTCCCTGCGTCTCAGGAGAGGCGGATTCCGAGCGCATTGAGTGTTCGAAATGGAGGCAGCACTCTTTCAAGATTTTCTGCTTCAGTGCCTTTGGGTACCTCATTCCCCGGCATCACGCTCTCTGCCCCTACCAAAGTGTCCCTTTGTCCTTGTGATCCTAGAAACGTTCAGTGATTAGCCCCTCGGTGGTCGATTGGGACGCAGTCATTTAAAGAATGGTGTGGGCAAGCCCGTATCCAGGAATCTATTTCGGGGGGGGGGGGGGGGGGGGTTGCCTGCGGGTCGGACCAAAAAGTAAACGAAAGACTTACTTTTGGGCATGCACGATATCTTGTAAAGTGCATTACTATTAATCTGTTTTCGTCTTAATGTGTTTCACAAATATTTCGCATGTTGACTTCTTCTGGTTTTACGCTATTTGGAATTAAAGTTGATTGATTGATTGAACATATTTTTTTCCTGTCTCTCGAGTCTTGGTGGCGATAAAACATATGAAAATCTGGATTGGATGTCAGTCATAGTTGCTAGATACTATTTTCCGTCACTTTGCACAATTCTAACGACAATTGGCCTACCCCCCCCCCCCCCCTTGTCAGCTGACTGTTCGCCAATCTGTAATGCTTACCTCCATACCTTTGTTTACTTCCTTATGTTTCAACTTATTAGCTTTACATGTTTTCCGTCACTTCTTGGACAGTTCTTCTGCCCGTCAAGTTTGTCTACCCGTCAGTTCGTGAAATCTGTCATGCTTTCGTCAAGACATTAATTAACTGCCTTGTATTTCAGCATTAGTAGTGGCGACTCTGTCTTGATTGGCGTCGAAGACAACCCCGAGTTCAAGAACTACAAGGGAGGGTCATCGAACCCAGGCTTTATTTCGGACTACGAAATCCCCAGAAATCCTATGTTCGGAGTTGGCCTAGAGGAAAGAAGTGCGAACTCTCAACGCGGATATGAATCGGACGATGATGGAAATTATGGTTACATCGAACTGTGATGTCAAAGCAACGAGGTCGGACATTGTAACAGTTTGAACTAATGGCACGTAAGAGATGCAACTACTGCAATGTAACTTTGTATTTATTAAAAAAATATAGTAAGAGTTTATGAACATCTGTAGATCTTAAGGGACTCGCGTACAAAAATTCTTTCGTCCATTTAACCAAGGACTGTATCCAGGCGGGTTAGGGGGTTCGAGCCCCCTCCGAAATATACATAAATTATCGTTTTTATAGGCTTTAACCTCTGTTCTATACTTTTTGAAATTTCTGGTATGTTCTAGATCCAACCGCGGATAAAACCCCTCTCCGAAATAAATTCCTGGATACGGGCCTGATTTAACCCCATCTTTTCCTAGCCTTGCCTTAAGTTCGTATGGGAATTTCTATACGAAATGGTTTAGAAAGTACCAGGAAAAACGCTAGTGTCGCGAACTGCTATCAGGGGCGTCAAGAATTGGGCGGAGGCGGACGCCCCCCCCCCCCATTTTGTCGGCCAGTCGGTAAAAAAAAAAATTACCGCGGTTTTTCGGAAAAACAGTTAACCTTTTCGTGAAAACGGTCGTTTTTTCTGAAAATCAGTCGATTTGTCATCGAAACGGTAATACTTTTTTCTGCAAAATTAATTGGTAAAAAGGACCAGCCAGTAGGTAAATACCTTGCCCCCCCCCCCCAAAAAAAAAAAAGTTTTGGCTAATAACGCCTCTGACTGCTATAGCGTGATCAAGTCTCATCAGTCTTTGTCGATTTAGGTTCGCCTAAGACGCTGTAAGCAGAACGCTATCGATATCTCAAGATGACAAGTTAAAGACGCATTTCCAGAATCGTCAGAGCATATCGAGTAAACACATTCATTTTCCACTCTGAAACTAAGTCGGCCAAAGAGTGCAAACCTTTGTGGAACTAACAACTTCCTTTCAGATGGCCACTGCCGATTATACTTCAACTGCCCGTCTCATAATATCCTAACAATTAGTGTCACATCCTGTAACTACCACCAGATGCGCCTGGTGAGCACGCGCTTGATTACAAAATTACCCTTAATCACCCTTAATTTTTACCCACGGGGTAGGCGTAAGTGGCTATTGGCACCGGTCTCAGACATCACAAATCTTAGAGGGCTGACATGCAAAACTGGTCAGCTGACCTTATTTCATTTTGACTATTTTGGCGGTGGCGATGGGAGGGGGTCGTGCCCTAGGTTTCGAAGACTGTACAGTGTTCCCGTCTTCGGGTAGTAAATAATAGTTGGGGATACTCATCGCAAATTTGTCCGTCTGTCTGTAAGCAGGATCGTATCGAAAATTGCAACAAGGAGACCAGAACGTGAACAGTTCTCATACCGGGCTGTCAGCAAAACGTTCCCATGACAAAACATCCCCACGGCAAAACGCCTCCGTGACGAAAAGTCCTTGTGGTGAAACATCCCCATGACAAAAGTCCCCCCGTGTCCCCGGTAAAATAGACCAAGAAAAAACTATTATGACGTTTTTGTGGGGGATTTTAAGGTTTACACCAGACCCAGCAAAGCGGACAAATTTAAGACCACAGAATGGGAATAAGAGATGAAAATCGAAAAGGGAATAAGAGATAAAAATAAAAATCTGTATACAGATGATATCTCGAGCAGCTTGTACCACTCAATCATATCAACTTCAGATAAAACTTTTCCTTTTAACAAACTTTCTGGTTTGGGCGGATTCCGGGTGAACCAATCTTCCTGCGAAGAATAAAATTTTATATTTGGATTCCTCACCCCTAAATCGAGTATCAAATCAGCTTTAAAAAAAAAAAATTGCCCCTTATTTTTAAACCCGCTCCACCACCACTACATAGAGATCATCTACGAACTTGACGTGTAATTTGATCCAAAGTTTTCATACGACAGACAGCTGACGTATAAACTTTACAAGGTCATAGCAGAAACTATCCTAGGTCATGAGTTTCTGGTCATAGAAATCCCCTCACTTAGCCTACGTTTTCGGATTCCAAGAATCGGATCAGACAAATGCTTTGTGGTTCTTTGACCGGTTACATCCGTCGGATAAAACCCGGTAAAGAAGGAAATTATTTCTGTTCTCAGCTTTTGTACGATGAAAGTCCGTGTCAAAAACTTTTGCTAATCCAGTCCTTCTGCTTGGCACAAGCCTACCTTCTCTTATGGTTACTGTCTGTCTAAATTACTGTCTTGCCTAACAGTCAGTGTCGAGCAACGACAGTTCGTTAATGTCAACGACAAATTCGCAAGAATTAACATCTTAAAGTTTAACAGAAAAGGTCTGAAACAGGAATTTTTAGGTACCCATCACTTCTTCACTTAAAGAGGCTTGAAGACCCGATGAAAATGCATTACTTCGTTGCTCCGCTATTCACGAATAATCAGTTTTCAGGTCGAATTTCCTATTTCCTATGGTTCACACTGCTGCGATTTCGCGCAAAATTCTGCGTCATCCGACATACGACACAAATCGTACGACAAGTGACGCAGAACTGTGCGTTTTGTCGCAGTGTCGTATGCGTTGAAAAATTTCAACTCATCCGACATAACGCATGCGATTTTTTGAGGGAAAGAAAAGAAAGAACAAAGATTAGTTAATTTTCAAGAACGGGTACGGCACCCAGCATGGGCTGAAGGAATATCTATGTGGAAATTCCTGTCGGATTTGTTGTACCTCTATGCGCTTGTACCTGTCTTGTAGGCTTACGCCTGACGGAAACAATTTACGAAAAATAAGTGTTCACGCAGTGAGCTACCTTCCGCAAGTTGATCAACTATCCACTGAAAAGCCGCTTTTGTACTGATATTACAAATTTTGTGCGTTATAGTAGAATTTTGCATTGTTAGGACGCCGTTTGTATTCTAAACATTATACCAGGGCAAATAGTGAAAAAAGATCCCTTAACACAATCCATATAATGAAGTGGATTTGGATAAATGGATAGGCTACAAAAATAATTTGGCCTTTTGGTTAAACTTTAAAGCTGATATCGTGGACAACTGGGACCTTCCAGCACATGACGTTCTTCATTGTTTTCTGGCCGAACATTGAAAAATTGTATTTTGTATGTGTCTTTGGCGGGTCATAAATGTATGTGTCTTTGGCGGGTCATAAATAAACTACTTGCTTACGTACTTACATTTCAAAATCACAACATTGCTCATTATTCAGTGGTAATTCATCTTGATGATTGGAATAAATAGAATCCCCGCGTCACTAACCTTCGGTGGTGAGCAAATTGGTAAGTATGGTAAGTGATGTAAATATGCGATTTTTTTTTAGTATTTAAGTCACTTTCGTGGAAAGGGAGACAACGTAATCGCTATCATCCTTTGTAAGGGGTCCTCGTGAATGATTAGTTAGGCCCAAACACTGACACACCCCAACCAATAGCATCAATACGACTGTCTTGACCAGAGCAAAACAACACTAGGGAGTAGCGTCAAGACCTATGCTTTCCTTGATTCGCAAACGGGCCATACTCATAGCGCCGCCCACTTCGTTTGAATGACAAAACTGACAAACTTGTGGGTTTAGAAATGTCTAATAAACCTAAGATGCGGTCTGCACACACCGAGGAAACAGGGGAGGTTTTATCTTTTTTTTTGCTTTGTTCAGGACATGGAGTTGACGGAGCCAGCGCTGGTGAATGACTGATTGAATTTCAGTAGGGACATTCTCTATCACTAGTGAAGCTAGTGTCGCTGCTATTTGCTCTGCCTCCAATACGATTGTCTTGAGAACTCCTTCGAGCCATAGCTCTAACAAGTAATCAGGGTTTTGGATACCACTTAACCTTCTTGCCTTGTTAGTCAAGCGAATTTAACCGACAAGGGCCAAGACCTGACAGTCTAGTTACACATCACGTATTCACTTAAATAGGCCTGATAACCCGATAAAATTTATCATGATAATGTAAAAACGAGCTGTGTTTTCAGTTAAACTTTAAGAGGACTCTTAAGATTGCTATTTTGTGAGTTCTCACGGAATTCATCAATTTGATCTCCCTACTTCGTGACTTGTAAAATGTTCACTCCTTCAAAGTGTCGTAGATAATGATCAAACTGGACATGCGTTCACTTCCTTCTGTTTTTCATCAATCGATGTCTCTAGCTCATTGCCTGTCACTCGTTCACAGGGATTCAATAAAATAATTACTTCCACGACCAACCATCCATGTCTCTCATAGATATCAATTTTGTATTCAGGTTTGTGTTTGTGTAACCAGATTGTAAGGGGGCACAGTTTCAGCACTGTTTGGGCGTTATAACCACGCTGCCGACGTGCCCCTCCATTCCTTTACCTAGAGCTGAATTGATGCCCCTGCAATCGTCCATAAGTGGCAGAGAGCGGGGGTCGCCGCCCAAACTAAAACGCAGAGAATAATGGAGGCCCCGCTGTTCTGAGTCGAGTGCTTCCCAAATTGCGCCACTGGTCATCTGTATCATCTATACAACTATATCATCTATGTATCTATATAAAAATAATGTCTCTCTTAAATATCAATTTGTATTCATTTTTGTGTTTGTGTAACCAGATTGTAAGGGGGCACAGTTTCAGCAGCCGACCTGTCCCTCCACTCCTTTACCGAGAGCTGAAGTGATGGTCCTGCAATCGTCCATAAATGGCAGGGAGCGGGGGTCACCGCCCAGAAAACTAAACTCAGAAAATTAGGTCTGCCCACAAGGCCCTATACAGGGGGGTTAGGGGGTTCAACCCCCCCCCCCCCCCCCCGAAATATAAAAAAAAAAATGATTTTTTTTTTATAAGCTGTAACCTCTGATCTATGTATATTTTGTACTTTATGATCCGACCCGCGGGCACCCCCCCCCCCCCAAAAAAAAAAAAATCCTGGATACGGGCCTGGCGGCCCCACTGTTTTGAGTCGAGTGGTTCCAAGTCGCGCCACTGGTCGTCTGTATCATAAATACACCTATATCATCTATACATCTCTACAACACGCTCGTATCGAGTAATGGTTTGAAGTCGCGGCTTCAGTTGTGATGATCCAGACATCACAAGTGCTAGAATACGTCTAATAAAGTCATAGCAAGTCAAGTCCCCCGGCCCCCCACCCTAAATTATGAAGTACCAAGCTTTTCATTAAAATACCCAACATCGTTCGGAATCCTAAGAACTCGGTAGAAATTTGACCTGCCAAAACAAAGGAAGACGAAATCTAATTTATCTTCTATTAATATTTCCTTGACGTGTTGATTTTTCTCCATGTTTGACAGTAAACTGTGTGTGTACTTCGACACCTATCCAGAAGTGCCATGGAAACCGCCATATTACCACATTCCCTCAGAGCCGCGTCATTAATTTTATAGCAGGTTTTTCACAATTAATTGGAGAACTTGGAGAGTGTGTTGACCAATAATATTGATTCCCAAGCTGCGCAGAGGCTAGACTTTTCAGAGGAAGAACAAGAAGCGAAATTAGATGGTGGAAGAAATGTTGGTTCCGTCACGCTATTGGAGCAACAACAGGTGATGTTCGCTAAGGCGAAGTTACTCAAGTATACAAAGGATGTGCCTACCCAAAATTCGGGGTAGTTCAGTGGTAGACGTCTTGGAGAGTGCAAGTCAGGATGTACAAGAAGCCAACACTTGCAGGGATATTCCCGAAACGTGAGTGCGATCTTCCCTTTTAGTTTCACCGTGCAAACCCTAGCCGTTTGAGCCTAACCTTGGTTCGACAGAAAACTTTACTTAGATACAGACTGAGCGTTAATGTCAGACTAGGAAAATTTCGGGTCGTAAAATTTTCGTTACTTTTTAGAGTGGGAATTTTTCAAGGGTGAAGGGCGCTACCATTCTTGGGGGGGGGGGGGGGTACTAAGACTTGCTTCAATATAAAAGAGACATAGCGTACAACAAGTGAAAAATGACATGACAGGTCAACAACCCAAACATGGGTAATTGGTATGATGTCATTTTCCGGAAGTTTAAAGGAAGATTAAATTGTTAACTTCGCCAGGTAGTAGAGGCTACAGCGGAGGTAGTCACTTTCTGCTGAAATCTTGAAGAAGGTAAAGATTTTATCTTTTCAACATCTAGAAAAAAATAAGAAGACAAAATGAAGGATAGCTTTCGTGTAAGAAAATTAGGGGCTGATTGGGTTGGCTGATTTCTCATCCAAGTCCAAAAGGTATTTTCAGTTGAAAACTATCCAACGCCCATGCTTTCTTTCTCGGTAACAGAATATTTTTGAAATACAACCACGAAAACTCTTCTAATCGAACGAAATGCATGTCCAAGAAGGAAATGAAAGGCACGGTGCAATAAGAAAGGCAAATAAAAGAGCAAAGGAGTACCAGGACTGAAGGCCATTAAGGGATGGTTCACTCTTATCCCTCCCCTTATTAGTTTCGTTTTCTGTTTGTCGAGTAACCCAACTTTCCCCTCTCATGTCTGCTACGGAACAAATGCTTTTTACTGAGGCTCGCCCAACCCTTTCCTTTCTGCTTAAAAAGAACACGGGTGTGGAATTCGGCAGGGACCCACTAAACGAAAGCACGCCATGGTACAGGCGAAACGAGCACTAAAAAGAGGCATGGATACTATAAGGCATGGCAATCTATAAAAGGTGTGATGCACCAGAAGGCACGCGCCGTTCCTTGCGTTCTTATAGGCTTAGAAGAGGCGGCACGAGTCTTTTCAGTCCATCCCAGACATAGTGAGATAAGTTTGATTGTATTTATACTAAATATATATATTCTATATAGTTTATAATATTTATATATGAATGAATATGTTTATTACCCATCTTTACATAAAATGTCATTGATGGAGTATAATATACATAATAAAACGACACTCTTTTCAGCTGTCGATGCGAGCTTCAGGGACAAATTCATCAAAGAAAATATCAAAAGAGTTCGACAGCTACAGAATGAGAAGGCTGCAAACAGCCGCCAGAAAACCAGGGAGCCGCTAAAAGCGCTTAATGCCAAGCATTTCAAACACATCCCTTCCGTCGTGGGAAGTTATATCAAGGTAAGGATGAATCTATCTCTACGACCATGGTCGAAGTTTCTCACTGACCGTCCAAATTGACCCTTTTCCAATTCAGAACCCTAGCGGAGTAAAGTACGACTGGAACGCTACTCCAAACTGACACGTAAAACTCATCACGAAAACAAGACGGTTCAGCAAGCAAGCAAGTCAACAGTTATAATCATAGTTGATCGTGACAAACGGAGCTGAACTTTATAAGAGTGATTTTCCCTGAAGAGGAACCTTGCCAAAATATTGCTCTAATAAAGTTTGTACCCGGTAGTCACTATCAACTATGATTCACAGTCAGCTTGGGCTGAAAGAATAGTTAGTAATAACCAATGAGAAAAAAAAGTAATATCAGATTCACAAATCCCTTCGGCGAAGAGTTTCAGCCGTCAATCTAGAGCAGCGTTTCCAATCGGACTGAATCCGCTAGAGGCGCTCTATTTGCCACCAAATTTTCTAATTGGTTCTTCAGCACTGAAACCCGTAGCTTTTAATGACAGATTTCGTGGGGGGAGGGGGGGGGGGTCGGTTGTCGGGACTATCTTTTTCGCTATCGGTCCACAGAGGAATTTTCGCAAATGAAAGAGGGCCGATGAGCCGCCCAAGCCTGTTTAGTATTTCCCATGGAAATGAGGTAACCTAGTCTGCCGAGCAATCTCAAGGGGGCTCTAATGAAAATTTAGGGATGAAGGAATTCGGACTAAACCAGGAATGTCTCCCTGTCGAATCTTATCATGCACCATGAACAGGCAAGATTCTGTATAAAACACTACCTTCTCGGCAAAACCATATGCCTATCGACCAGGCCCGTATCCAAGAATTTATTTCAGGGGGGGGGGGGCCGCGGGTTGGACGAAAAGTACAAAAAATACACAGATCAGATTTAAAGCCTACAAAAACGATTACTTTTGTGGGTATCGGGGGGGGGGGGGGGTCGAACCCCCTACCCCCCACCCCTGGATACGGCCTTCGGATCCTATCCATCCAGGAAAGGTTTTCCGCCGACGCCGTTTGCCTTGTTTGTTCGATCGAAGCTAACCTTGACGAGGCAATGGAACATTCGGCATCTCTGCTGTGCAACTTACGCAATCCAGCCAATGGCCTGCATTGGCCATTGTGCATTATGTTTTTCCATGAATTGTTTGACCCAGTCAGAAATTTTAAATCTATTTCTGAATGTTTTGATTTTTTAGGTTGTTTCTTCTTTTTTCTTATCCGGTATTGTCAATGCATATGACGCTTTTAAAATAAGATTCTTCCCCCCCCCCCCTGCTGTGTGAGATCCACGGATTGAACAGTCAGCAATGGGATGATTGCAAAGAGGCATGGCACGGCGCAGGAGGCACGAGTAATAGAAAGAGATTAGCAAGTAGTAGAAGTAGACACGTAAGGAGGAGTTCGTAGCTCCAGAGCATAAGCGAAGGCACGTTAGAACATTGTTCCTGCTCCTGACTTTGAAGCCTGAAAGGGCCCTTTTAATTTTCGTGCCTCTTTTGGTACTTAGGCCTCCTACACTATGTCATGCCGTACCTTGCCTCTTTTTAGTCGATCCCGTCTCAATTTGTATTTTTCAGAATGGAGATAGTCCTGACGGTTCCGCTCGCAGTTCGACAAAGTGCTCTGTCGCTCGATCAGTATCGACGGATAGAATGAGCATGCAGCTGGAGCGAAACAAGGTCAGACGATCGGAGTCACAAAAGCCAGTTCAAAGAAGGTCACTTGGATCGACAGCGTCACTTGAGGTGACGTCTTTGAAGGTAACAAAGTCCCAACATGAGGTGAACGCAACCGACATGAATGCAAACATTGAAAAAGCTCAGCTTGAGGATTGGAGGGCGGAAAGCGGAATCCATATGTATTCCGATTCGGCCGTTTCTACCGAGGTAATTACACTTTTGTCCGTTGCGTTGTACAAATGTCACTGAAGCATTTTTGCATGCGAGACGACTTCGGCGCAAAGCCTCCAGAGCAGTATCAACGTCACCTGTCTTGTCGATGTTTTGCTTGTCCATGTCGAGCATTCTGATTTCTGATGCTGATCCATTGGGAATCTGTTCGTCCGTCTGTGCCCATCCGATGATCTTTCTTTGACACTGAAAGCTTCCTACCGGGCTGAGATATTTTGAATGAACTATTTTATTTTATTTATTTTTTAACCGCGTAGCATCTTTTCTATTTTATTGTATATGTTACTTTTGGGACCAGGGCCGTACCCAGGGGGGTTAGGGGGTTCGACCCCCCCCGCCCCGAAACCCATAAAATTAATAGTTTTTTGTAGGCTTTCACCACTGATCTATGTCTCTTTTGTACTTTTTGGTCCGACCCGTGTCCAACCCCCCCCCCCCAAATAAATTCCGCGGGCACCCCCCCCCCCCCCCCCCCGAGACAAATTCCAGGATACGGGCCTGTTTGGGACTAAGACTCATTCTCGCTCGGTGTAAAGGTAGATAAATAATTGGGGAGGGGGTGCGTTGCGTCCCCTTCTCCCCCCCCCCATACGTGACACCCCAGGCTACAAAGTCCGAAATGCTACTAGTTCTTGCCTCGTATAATTAGTTCGGCAGGATCCGAAATCTGCGCAGGAATATAACTGCCCCTGAATCTGAGTGAGTCGATATCAGGGTGGAAACTTAGAAATGTGGTTAGAATGAAGGAATTATGTTGGCCTACCGCATTACATGAGAACCTGTTGAGCCAAAACTTTTTGATCAAGTTGATAGGGCTCAATAGTTTCTCTACACCGCGAAAAACGACAAACGGCAAGAGCCCTGTTCTTCTGGTTTTCTTCTTCCTTAAAACAGGAGCCATGTTCCGATTAAAGGCAACAGCCCTGGTTTGATTAACGCAAGAGCCCTGTTTTGGTCGACAATAAGAGGGCAGTAGCCCTGTTTCGGATAGCGGTGAAACTTTCAGCGTTAATACACCTCGTTACAACTTCATTTTAACTTCGGAATAGCTAGATCTGAAAAGTAAAAAAAATACTCCAATTTCGAATACCGCTTAAACATTTCGATCGAGGGCTAATTAAGGTGGGCCATACAGGTGCGTCGCTGCAAGTATACTCGTGTCTAAAAAAAAACTGAGCGGATGTAAGAAATACTGAGATACCGAATTTGGTGAGGTTACATATTATATAGGCTATATGTATATATTATAGAGTATTATCTTTATTTCAGCCTTCTTGCCACGGATCCGCTGAAGGAATAGACAGGGTTACCGAATCGTTCACTCGAAACCTGGCAATTTCTTCATCATATTCATCGACAGACGATGACAAAGATTCGGTTGAACTCAATTCAACGGCAATCGTGCAAGAGCGAGTAAATCTTCCAAAGTAAGTAAACAAAGATAAAGTAAATCTGTAGAATTTCTTAGGGAATCGTACAGCTGATAGCCTGGCACGACTGCCCCTCCAACGGCATTTTGCGTCCAGCACGCCACAATGTCTGTCAGTCCGTCTGCCGCTTCGGTTATCCTTTGCTTAGCTCAGGCACTTCCGCGTAGGACAAGAGGATGAAACTTCGCAGGTTTCTACTGGATCCGGTCCGGTTGTCAGGAAAATTTTCGTATTCCGGGTTCGACCATACATGGGAGTAAAGGGCCCCTTATCGATGAAAAAATTAGTCACATACAATTGTATGTCTTAATAACATACAATAACACCAGTACATTGTGCAGTCCCATGATACCAGTCCTATCCGACCGAGTGCCAAAATTTTCTGGTATGAAAATGTTAAAAGAAAAAAGTTCCAACCGTGCGATAACAATTGTTATCGCACAGCCAGCCATGCGATAACAAGTGATATCGCGCAGCCAGCCATGCGATAACAAGTGATATCGCACGGTTGGAACTTTTTTTTTCAACATCAGGGGAATACCAGATGATGGGGTTTTGAGGGTGGTTGATTAGGCTAGGTCTTGACATGGGTCCTTGGGACCTAGGCGATAATATATAGTAGTAATTGTTGCCACTGCATGTTACTATAGCAAGACTGGAATCTACTGGCGCAAAACGGGATGCTATTGACACTACTACTTACGAGTATAAGGCACACTTAGTGGAAGTATTCTTTAATACTCCACATCAATACTTTTTCGTACAACTACACAGGCTACAAATTTTTCATTGTGTTGTTGTGACACAAAACGGACGAGTCAGCCTGACGAGGACCCTTGTCGCGAAGGGCCGAAATATCGCTGAAGATGATATGTAATTTATTCATACTTTTCTTCAAAATATAATCAGAGTCGCCCTTCTCCTACAAAGTGCTGTTTTAAACTGTCTATATAAAACATGGCTGCGGTCTTACAAAGTGCATTAAGGTCAACTGTATAGAAGTTCAAATCTCAAGATGGACGACGAAAGACCAATGCATAACTCTCTGAGAAATGCACCAAAATCAATCTTTCACCAACACAGGCCGAAAACGATCTCACGCACTAGCCCTACCGAACCAAGTGAAAACAGAGGCCCATCAAAAAAAAAAAAAAAAAGGAAACATGCAATCCAATAGTTGATTGTAAATGTGTGTACGCAGTTAACTAATGGTTATTTTTCAGATACCTCATTGCACGCAAGGCTGAAATCGAAAGAGTGGATGCTGAGAAGAAGGCACTCGCGGCGATTGACAAGGACTGTCCAGCCGGACACAGGATGTTGGACGACAAGGAACGGAAGGAAAGGCTTAAACAGTTTGAAAAGGGTGAGTGACTTGTCAATGTATGAATGAGTGAATGACCTTAATGCAGAAATAACTCTCAACAAGTCTCTCGTAGCAGGATAATTCGAAGAATCATTCAAGACAGAAAATCCAAATGTTAAGATCACAAACCTGATGAAATTTTAGTTATTAAAGTTTAAATGAAAATCTTATTTACGTATCTTGGATTTTAATAAACTGAATTATTTCGATTCTGCTAAGCAGGGCCGTATCCAAAGAGGGTTAGGGGGTTCGAACCCCCTCCGAAACATATAAAAATAATCGTTTTTCATAGGCTTTAACCTCTGATCTATATCTTTCTTGAACTTTTTGGTACGGACCGACCCGCTGGACCCCCCCCCCGAAATAAATTCCTGGATACGGATACGCTCAAACTCGGCTCGACCAAAAAAGTGCTAGAAAGTACGTGGTAACTGCAAAAAGAAACCATGACAAAAGTCGGGAATTTCTGAAGCATATAATTTCATAGGAGATAATATAAAAGGCATGGGGTCTTTAAACACTTGTTGCGAGCTTATTATCGTATTTTACGTCGTCAACGTATAACATGTTAATTCCCAGATAGGGTGTGGCGGTTATGTAGCGTTAAAAATTCTATCAGTATGTTTGCGGTCCTGGGGTTTGGGTTCTATGGTTTTCTCAGAGACTGGAGACGTCCGACCAACCCACGACGTAACGGACTGAGGTCAGCCCTAACCGAGTCACCTTTTTGGTAATTCAACAACAAAAAATTTACATGTATTATTATTTAACGTACTTTACCTCCAGAAACTAGACAAGCAGACTTGGAAATGAAACATAGACCAACTACACTTGTTCGCATTTTAGGCTATTATTAGTTGCGTTTTTGCAGATACCATGGTATCGGATACCACGATCTAAAGTCGTTTTCGCAGTTACCATGGTATCTGACACCACGGCCAAAAAGGTTTTGAGCATTTAATCCTGGTATCTGACATTCAGATACCATGGTCCGACCGCGGTAACTGATCGTAGTAGGCCTATCTGAAAAAGTCATCTGACTTTCATGATCACAAACAATAGAGCCTAGGATTTTGTCAAACTGGTGGGAAAGGAGTTTGGCAATTAATGTTGTGACCAGATATCAGTTTTCTTTTGGAATGACTTCGAAAAGCGCAATTTCGGCAATTGTCGTTTTTGCAGAGCAAGCTCATATACCACGGTAACTGTAAAAAACGACTAATTGCAGATCCAGTTACCATGGTATGTGCATAAACGCAACTATTGTCACATTTACGTATTATTTAATTGCAAGGTCCCGGTTCCTAGGATGACGACAGCCTAGTTCACCGCCGGCCGAGGTAGAGCCATAAAGCCAACAATCCACTGAGTGAGGTTTCGCGAGGACGGATGTACAAATTCAGGTCACAATTTCCAGTCAGACCATCAGAGCGACATTAATGCTTATACTTTCAGGTCGTGACCATGTTTTCAACGAAATCAACAGACTGTCAGTCACTTCCGAAACTTTCCGAGTCCGACACATGCGATCCGAGCTGGAAGCACAACTTGACCAAGTCGAAGCAAAAATTGAGGAATTTTCAAGGGCTAAAGTTTTTGTCCCAATTGATTGACTTTTTTACAGCGTGCATTTATTTATCACTTTATTTATTTTTTCGTCGTCTCAATCGCAGCTGGAAAAGGCTTTAAAGTGTATTTGTCGGATTTATTTGTAGTTATAGCGTGAAAGTTTCTCCTTTCTCTATGCAGAATGACAATCAAACAGTATTTTGACAATCAATAAAGTTGAATATTAGCGACTTTCCGAATCGATTTTTTACGGGACGAATTATCAATGGGTTGTCCACTATCTTAAAAGGTGTACATCACACGCATCACGCTAATCGGATAAGGGAGCTAAGATTTACTTTGTTTTCTATCTAGAGCCTGACGAGGACCCTTGCAGTGCCGAAGTGCAGCAAATCTTAGCTGACTTGTCCATTTAGCCCGTCGCTTATGATTAGTTTTACAGGTTGTACTTGTGCATCACATTGCTGGTTCCAGGCCGGACTGCGAAACCGAGCGACTGTCCCTGTGCGTATTTTGGTGCACCGATTCATGCACACTTCTTTCAGCAGCCCCTCCTTTCCCGGTTTCACGCGGAATGACGTGGAAAATAGGTTTCCTCTTAAACAGGGCAACTTACAGTAATTATATGGAAGGTTTGACAGCAATTTGTCTGACATTTCGCATGCGTCCTTTTGGCGGAAAATTGCATATGCAGACCAACTCTTTGTGCCGGCGAAGAATCGCCGTGGGCCTAGCGAATATCAAGAAATGTCACCGCAACCTGACCACAACAAACATTGTTGATTGGTTCACACAGGATTTGAACAAATTTTGACGATTCGTTTCCGTGACGTTTCTCGTTAATCCCAGGGTTTCACTGGCGTGTTGCAGACATGGTCACATAGAGTATTAAACATCAAATTTTCTTCACCTACAATTAGATGTAGAACAAAATCCAGATTTTACGTATGGAACTGATGACTTTCCTGAAATCCCGGCAAGAATTCTAGTCTGAAACCCCCGGAACTCTGATCTGGTCTGCAGCATCGAAGCCATGTTTCATCTTTCAGGTTTTTCCTGCGGATTCCAGACATTTTTTTGTCGAGGAGTTTCCGGAATGCGAACTAGGCTCAAACGACCGGAATTCGGGGGTGCTGGACACCAGAACTGGAATCTGGAAGGGTGGCATACGCCCTCCATATCAACCAGTGACAAACTGTCGCCAGGCGCGCTAGAGAAACAATCACATGTTAGATCTAGTACAAGTTCTCTGAACGGGGAATCCGCGATTAGCATTTCGGTTCAGACCAAGTCGCAGATTAACACCACGGGGAAGTCATCCGGCAGTCAGCATTGAGGTTGGAAGTCAGAATTGACAAACTTGATGAAGTGTGACAGAATAGAGTTGGGTAGAGCACACATAGAGGCAGAGGCATTAAATCCTATTTCAACCAATCAACAGCGCTAGAGAAACAATCACACGTTAGATCTGGTACACGTCTCTCAAGGGGGAATCCACGATTAGCCTTTCGGTTCAGGACCGAGTCGCAGATTAACAGCACGAGGAAGTCATCCGGCAGTCAGCACTGAGGTGGGAAGTCACAATTGACAAACTTGATGAAGTGTGACAGAATAGAGCACAAATAGAAGCAGGGGCATTTGAAATTCAGAGGTATACTTAGTAGTCGTCCAGGCCTAAGTGGAATTGAAAGTAGCCAAACAAACTTGATTATTCTACACCAAGAAATAACGTGTCACTTTTTATTTTATGCCAGCGCATCTAGCGGCCAACAAAGAGTTAATTTGGAGGAATTTGTGAAGGGTGTTTAGAGCCAAAATATTTTAGTGACACAATAGAGTCTCGCATTCGAGATTTGCAAGACCCCCTTGTATGGCGTGCTATAAGAAACCCTAATTAGTTTCTGGCCAAGGCCGTATCTAGGGGGGTAGGGGGTTCGACCCCCCCCCCTCCGAAACCCACAAAATTAATCGTTTTTAGTAGGCTTTAAAATCTGATCTATGTATTTTTTTTGTACTTCTTGGTCCGACCCGCTGGTAACCACCCCCGAAGGGGACCCCCCCCCCCCCCCGAAATAAATTACTAGATACGGACATGTTTCTGGCGCTCGGGAGACACAAGCAAATACTATCACAAGGACAAAGTAGGTGTACACCGAGAGACCGAGAGTTGACATTGCTTTTCTGGACGAAAGCTATGAATGTTTGCCTCCAGCGATATTTCGTGTGGAAAATTGATTGTACTGACATTTACGATGCGAATAAAAAATGAACTATACTTGACAGAAAAACCGATCATTGACATGAACAATATGAGTTAGCCTACGCACTGTCACTTTAACAAATCGTACGGGCGCAATATGACGATTTTAAAAGTTGTCACTCCGGTTCCCACTTTTGCCCCATGCGGCGAGACGAATGCAGCTTAGAGGCGTTACTAGCCAAAATGTTTGGTGGGCAAGGTATTTATCGACAGGCTGGTCATTTAGCCGAATGTTTTTGCAAATAAAAACAACCACTATTGAGAAAAAACGACTGAGTTGACGAAAAATCGGCTGATTGCAACAAAAATTACTATTTTTAAGAAAAAATCCACTATTTCTAAGAAAAATCGACTGCTTCCAAGAAAAAAATCGACCCGTTCTTACGAAATATCTCGGCCGGCTATTTTTTACCGACTGGCCGACAACATTCGGGAGGGGAGGGCGTCCCCCCTAGTCGTGACGCCCCTGGACGAATGAATGCTGTGTACGCATAATTTCATATGCACTATTTAAAAGTCCGCGACACGCCAGTGAACCTCCGGAAGAAGGAGAAACGTCAACCGGAGCGCGATTCAAATCCTATAACAACGAATCAACAGCGTTTGTTGGTGACAGCTGTGGCGATGGTTCTGCTCTTCGCTAGGCACATGAAGATTCTTCGAGCGTGTTCCACTCCTCTGTCTGTAACTATTTCCGTTCCAGCCTCACGAAAAGTTACTGCGCTGACCGTTCCAACCTTCTCGCAGTCTACAGTCGCACACATCGAGGAAACATGGGAAGTTGTATCTTTTTGGGATCCCAAAACGTAAGTGGAGGGATACCTATGACATCGCAAAAGCTGTCCGTCTGTCCGTCTGTCCGTCCGTCCGTCTGTCCGTCCGTCCGTCTGTAAGCACGATAACTCTCGAAGGGAATGAGATATTTTGATGAAACTTGGTGTGAGCATTCTTTGGGTCAAGAGTAAGGTCGAGTTCGTAGATGGGCCCTGTAGCTCTACATTTAGGGGTGGGGTAGGGGGTTCAAATTAAGGGACAAGTAAAATATTTTTAAACAGCTAATGTGATAGTCGATTATGGGGTAAGAAGACACGCTGAACACGAATATGAAAACCATTTTCTCGCCGAACAAGTAATTCGTCCGGAATCCGGCCAAAACCGGAAAGTTTGTTAAAAGTAAAAGTTTTGTTTGAAGTTGATTAGATGTTTGATTTCGGGGTAAGAAGGCATGCTGAACACGAATATGAAAACCATTTTCTTGCCGGACAAGTAGTTCGCCCAGAATCCGGCCAAAACCGGAAAGTTTGTTAAAAGTGGAAGTCTTATTTGAAGTTGATTAGACGTTCGATACAGGGGTAAGAAGGCATGCTGAACACGAATATGAAAACCATTTTTTTTGCCAGACAAGTAGTTCGTCCGGAATCCGGCCAAAACCGGAAAGTTTGTTAAAAGTAAAAGTTTTATTTAAAGTTGATTAGATGTCCGATTTAGGGGTAAGACGAGATGCTGAATCCGTATATGACAATAATCTTTTTGCCTGACATATAGTTCGTCGGGAATCCGGTCGAAACCGGAAAATTTGTGATAAGTTACATTTTTATTTCAAAGTTGATTAGATGTTGGAAACAGGGGTAACTAGATACGCTGAATTCGTTTTTGAGCTTTTTTCGTCGGACAAGTAGTTCTGGAATTCCGCCAGAACCTGAAAAATTCGCAGAAGTAAGCCAGAATCGTTTCAATCGACTTATAGGGGTAAACACACAAGCTGAATCCATATCAGAACTTGGTTTTCTTAATGATTAGCTGTTTGGCCTTAATCTGTTTTTTAAATTTTAAGAGTATAAATGTTCATGGAGTCTGGCGAAGACCGGATCTGACGAAGACAAAACCTACTTGTCTGGATCAAATATCGAAGTTTTGGGATCCCATCGGAACCTTTGGTCTTGTTTTTTTTTGCTGTGTTAGGAATACGTAGCCATCGGAGCCACCGCTGGTGCACGACTGACTGAGTTTAAATAGGACGTTCTCTATCGCTATCTGTGCTAGTGTCGCTGCTATTGGAATGTGTAGCACCTTTTTCTAGCCTTGGCACCACTCTCTGGTGTTATTTGTGATATTATTTGGGTTCTGCAAAGGGAATTTTTTATTTCCCACTATCTGCTCTAGTTATGAGGCTCAGAATATCCCGGCCGTCCCGAGGGCCGTCCCTACAGCGTAAATTCTACCATGACCCGGGAAATTTTAATGTCAACACAAATGCGGCTTTAGTGGGCAGTGGTGAGATTGGTGACGATTGCTTAGTGCCTGAACAAAAAAAAAAATCATAAATCTTTCTCGTAAGGCACACAACAAAAATACAAGCGCATAGAGGCACCACAAATCACACGGAAATTCCACTATTTTAAAATCGATTATTCGTGAATAGCGGAACAACGAAGTAACTCATTTTCAGCGGGTCTTCAAGCCATTAAGTGAATAAGTGATGAGTAACTAGATTGTCATATCCTAGCCCTTTTCGGTTAAACTTTAAAGAATTGAAATATAAGCATTCGAAGTAATGGAATCACCTTTTGGACGTGGGCTGTTTATATTTAAAAAACGAGGACAGTATACAAAACGTAATTATATCTATCAGATCAAACTACCGTTCTAGTCTGTGAACAAAATTATCATGATCCAGCTTCACTCTGCCTTGTCGAAAAATGTGCTCCTCTTCTTCATACCATTTATTCATGTCAAACTCTTTGAAAAAGAAACCAGCTTCTCGTGTCATGGATTCAAAAGAATCTAAATGAAAAGAAAAATAAATTACAATCTATTCTCCCGCTTGGAAAACCAAAAGTTTCCCATACCGGGAATCGAACCCGAGCCTGCTGGGTGAAAGCCAGCTATCCTAACCACTAGACCATATGGGAAGATGCTTGATGAACTTTGCTTCCGGAAATTAAAGAACAACATACCTGATCCGTGAGTCGCATTTCGTGTATCCGACAATCCGTGTTGACCTCGTATGGAATCTGGTACTTCGTATTGAGTTTTGTACACTTTCGTTGGTCCCATAAGCTCTCTCCATCGAGCAACAGCGTTCTCGTGGGCCAAAATGCAGGTCAACATAGGACCACTGGAAGAAATAATGCTCATAAATTGGGCAAATATACTTTTCGAGTCTGCTGGAGCTGCAGGAGTGCAGGCCCTACCACAGCACGATCATCTGCCGCATGCCTCATCGTTAAAGGAATACATGTCTTTCCCGAATTAGCATATCCCGTACCTGCCGCAGATTATCTCTAAATATATCTGAAAATCGCAAAAAAAATTCCACTTCTAGTAATTTATCTTGCGAGTTACACCGCGGCGCGCTGTCTGATCCTGTATAATGTCCGTTTCCTTGAACTAAATGCCGTAACGCAAATCAATGATAATCATTATTTTTATTCATTTGTTCACAACCCACTTATTTAGTACACCTGTTTTGAACCGACTGGGTTTGACCGTTAGCAAAAGCAGGAGGAGGTTCAGCCACAGGGGCTGGCCGCTGTCGATTTTGGTGTACAACCAGCTGGCACCGATTTCCGCGTATTAGAATATTAAAATCGGCTAATCTACAGGCACTGAAATTTCGGCTGGTGCCGAAGAAGGGTGAACACCAAATGCCGGGGACCAGGTAATCCCTCCGTTGAGAAATGACAAAAATGCAGGCCTTCAGCTTTACTTTGGGATAGGTTTTCAATTAAAATGACGAGAGAAAAATCAATCGGTTGGAATTGGAAATACGCTTATTAACGAATACTCTTTGTAACGAAGAAAATCAAGGAGCTATGACTTATTCAGCCTTCTATTATAAAAAAATAGCAAAACACATAAGCCTACGCCAAAATCGACGAATTCACGGGGTAATTTTTCTTTTTCTTCATTCCAGATGACCAAAATTGGTCAAAAGATGGTCTTGGAGAAAGACTTATTTCTGTTCGCTAGGCCTTTTCTAGACCTCTTCAAAACGGAATTTCTTTCAACTGAACCGGAGTTCCTTTCTGCTGGACCGGAAAATCTTTCCGAGTAATCGCTAAGACACACGGATATTACTCCATAAGAGTAAGTCCAGAACATGGCAGTGAACCCGGGAAGAACTAGAAATGTCGCCTGAAAGATGACTCAAATCGTATGTCAACCAATCAACGGCGTTCGTTCGGAGAAGCTGTGTGACGCTTCCATCTCTTCGCTAGGCACACTTCGATTCTGATTGTCACCAAGAGTTAGTCATCAAGAGCGATAGGAGTATACTGACACCTTACCTAGACATAAAGGTGACGAGTCGATTGTAGAAAAACTTTCCTTTATGTTCCTTGTAAAACTCTTCAGCATCTGTATTGGCCAGCTTCAATTTCTTCGATCGCACAACATAGAAGCCATTAGCTAAGATTTCTGACTTGATTTGCTGAAAAGATGAACACAGTCGAAACTCCAATAATTGCAGTACAGCAGGCTACACTAATGCCATCTAAGTCAAAAGTTCGCTACTCATTATAACCTTTTTAGGAGCAAGAGATGGCGGCAAAGTAACAATTTTAAATGTAATTTTCTGAATCTTCTGCTTTGGGAGGCAATTTCTTACCTCAAGGATTGGTGGAATGGCAAACACGTCAGGCTTAATTATAGCCAACGTCAACTTTAAAGCAGCTTTACTGCTCATTTTTTCCGATCAGCCTTCTTGGTTTAGTTTATTGTTTGGTCTACTTCTAGCAGCGCTTTCATCAACACTCAAATAACAAAAGCACATGGGTTCCAGAGTTTGTGACCTAACTTTTCAGCACTGATGTTATAATTCTCTGCCTACCTCAACCTACCTAGGAGTTGAAGTGTGAGATATGATCTTACAGTAGCGTAGCAATCACCTCTCTAAAACCTTTTTTTTTACTGTTGTTTTTGTCTAACTCTAGCTCTAGGTCTAGTGCTGCAAACCATCTGCTAACTGCCTCAAACAGTCAAAACCGGCCTTAAAAAGAGCAAAAGAAAGTGTCTCAACAGTTCTGACTAGATGCTGTGTCATTAGATTTGCTTCTTCAAAGCTAGGACTGTCCTTCTTTTTTTTGATATTTGTTCATCTGACTTCTTACTTCTTTTTGACAGCATTCCCAGTTCAGGAAAATACAATTACAACCCAAAAGTTTGACCGTTGTGTTCCAGTGACTTAGTGTTTGTTACGATTGTTACTATTCTTGTTATTATTTCTGTTCCAGAGACCGCTGAATTAGGAAGTACAATAAGTTCCTCCGTCTTACTATTTTTGTTCGACAACTGTTATGATCTGTACATTTCACTTATAATGGTTGAGAGCATCAGAGGAGTTACTGGCCAGAATGCTCGGGGGGAGGGGGTTTAAGTTATTTACCGACTGGCTGGTCATTTTTACCAACTGTTTATAAAAGAAAAACACTGTTAATAAAAAAGGTGTTACGACAAAAAATCAGATTATAAAAAAAAGTGTTATAATGGAAAGTCAAACGATTTGATCAAGAAAATACTTTTCATAGAGAAAAAGCCAACTATTTAAAAAAAATGAATAGTTTGAAGAAAAATCGGCTGTTTCCAAAGAAAAAAATTACTGTTTTTACGAAAAATAGTAAAAATAAGGAAAGGTTGTGGTGCAACTAGGTTGTTCTTACAGACTAGCCGACAACATTGCCCCCCCCCCATATTTGATGCCCCTAGAGAGCATTATAAGTGATTATGATGACAGGTTCTGCAGGAACTCCATAAGAGTGATGACATATGCCCACATTGTGATTTTTTTTTGTTCCTGAGAGATTTGATCAAGAAAATACTTTTCATAGAGAAAAAGCCAACTATTTAAAAAAAATGAATATTTTGAAGAAAAATCGGCCGTTTCCAAAGAAAAAAATTACTGTTTTTACGAAAAATAGTTAAAATAAGGAAAGGTTGTGGTGCAACTAGGTTGTTCTTACAGACTAGCCGACAACATTGCCCCCCCCCCCCATATTTGATGCCCCTAGAGAGCATCATAAGTGATTATGATGACTGGTTCTGCAGGAACTTCATAAGAGTGATGACATATGCCCACATTGTGATTTTTTTTTGTTCCTGAGAGTGTTATATTATTGTTGGATGGTGCTGACAAGGTGGAAGCTTAGTGCCAATTATGATAATAATAACTATTACAGTGCAGCACTCACCCCTTCTCTTGTCATCATAACTTGAAATAAGGCAGTGGCCGATGAAAAGCACTTTCTCGAGACCTTTGGGGAGGGGGAATCCCCCCCATAGTGATGCCCCTGGTTACAGTATACCGTATATTCTTACTCTCATTACTGATTTCTTGTCAAGAAAATTCATATCCTGTTGGCAAATCAAAAAGACTTCCTTACAAAATAATTTAATTTTTCTTGACATAGGCTACATTTAAATTTGGCAGTGCAAAAGAGATATGCATATATTTAAACAGTGGCCAAAAAAAGTTAGTCAGCTATGTGCTTTTGCAGCAATATATCAGCTCTTCTTGGCAGAAAGGCTCATTAGTTCCTAGCATTCACCTGACTGACAAAGGACCTGTATCAAGGAAGGCTTAGATATTGCTGCCAAAGCATCATAGCTGACTAACCCTTTTAAGCCTTGTTTGAATATGTGTTTCTCAGTCTGCTTTGGCTCAAGAAGTATTTTAAATTAAGAGATCATTGGTCGTCAGTAGAAAGAAAAATTATTAACATTAGAAAGAAATAAAACAATCGATTTTGAAAATACCTGTTCCTCCTCCAAACAACCAACAGCAGCTAACAAGTAGTCATATAGACTCTATAGAGATCATATAGAGCTTTAATACTGATGTGAATCACAAATGGAAGTGATTTCTTTTGCCATAGGCTAGTTGATATTGATGTTCTATTCTCCTATTCTTTTTTTCATGCCACTCAATCAATGCTGGTTCTTTTTGATGAGTTGTGAGCTATTTCAAATGCTTGTTGGGAAATACCAGACAATAAAGCACCTTAACACAATGAAATCCAGATGATTTTTTTTTAAGTTTACACATTAACCATTCAATATGTTTCTTTACTGTATCAGGGCAGGCTCAGGGCGCCTATAGTGAGGCATACATTGGCCGGCATTTCGCATGTGCTACAGCAAATGCTGAGGATAGCCAGTGTCGGTAGCAGCCTACCTAGCAATCAAGCATTTATAGTTGACTGACCTCTCCGTGAATGGCTGTTGTAGTATATAGTAGACTCATTTTTAACAGCTTGTAAATGATATAAAAACTGATATCCTACTGATATGAAAGCTGGTAGCCTAACAGCCTAAGAGATAAACTAAAGAAGCTCAAGTAGTCCATTAAAATGCCTGTTTTTGGACCAGCTATGTCAAACATTGGGTATGCTCGAGTTTGGGTTAGTCTGTGATGTGCCAAACCCTATGCTATGCCATCGAATACCCTAGGCTATGCCAAATGTTGGGCACTCCAACCCAGCCCTAACCAATAAAATATTCGTATTTGATTGGAAACAACCAATAAGAATTATTTTTTATTCTGGCAGGATTATGTTGTCCAGGGTTGGCCTAGGGTAAGTGGCATGTGACTTAGGCTATTCCAAGCTATGGGTATACCTAGCTTTTTGCATAGCCCCTCGGAAAGTTAGGGATTAGTGATAGAGTGACCTAAATCTAAAAGGAAATTTTGAGGAATTGAAACATGACAAATTAAAGATCGCTCAAATCAATGACAGTAAGTTGCAAATTTCCAAGCAACTGGACGTGAGTTAACATTGTTTTAAGGTAAATTTCTGTTCCCACAACTTTCGTATCTTTGCTAAGATGGAATTTTCTTGCTTCAAACAATCTATATTGACAATTTTTTTTATAGGAAAATGATGAGCCGGATCCTGTCTTCATTCTGTAACAACTGTAGCATAGTAAGATTGTCGACTCGATCACACAGTACCAGTCATTATGGAAGATTACACTTCTCTAAATCAGTGCCAGTGATAAGCCACCACTTTGTATCACCGCAGCGGTTTCTTTTAACTGGGCAGACAAGCAAGAACTCTTTAGTTATTTTGAAACGGCTTGTTCACAGCCAACAAGATACCCGCAAAAGATCCACGGTCTACTATTCTGTTGCATTATTAGTGCTTGTGACTGGGCTCAGTTATGCTGCTGTGCCACTTTATCGAATGTTCTGCCAAGCCACTGCCTATGGCGGCACACTTTCCGTTGGGCATGATGTGTCGAAAATACTTGAAAATCCAACTGAAGCACGACGTGATAGGATGATCAGGGTTAGATTCAACGCAGATACAGCATCAAGCATGACTTGGAATTTTAAACCACAACAGTCGGAACTTACAGTTCCAGTCGGTGAGACTGCCCTGGCATTTTACACAGCCAAGAACCCTACAGACAAGCCTGTAGATGGCATTAGCACCTATAATGTGATACCATTTGAAGCTGGACAGTATTTCAACAAAATTCAGTGTTTCTGCTTTGAAGAGCAGAGACTCAACCCGAATGAACAGGTGGACCTTCCTGTTTTCTTTTACATAGACCCAGAGTTTGTTGAAGACCCCAAGATGGAGGGTATAGACTCGATAGTCCTATCATACACGTTTTTTGAAGCCAAGGATACAGAGAAGTTTGCAAACCTACCAATATTTCAACACAATAGAAAATGAGTGTTCAGGAATGTGGAAAATAAAATGTGTCTATTCTTTTATGTTAAGGGTAAGTTCCGCAAACTAAGCGAAAACATCAAATTTGGCCGAAATTTTTCAGGTGCACTCTCAACCTGATGTTATGGCGAGGGGTGTAGGAGGCCGGTGCACTCTCAACCTGACGCGAAAAAATGGTGTTGTCTAAATTGTTCCGGAATTCCATACACTCGTCACCGACATAGTGACGTTATGTGATTGAGGACCCAACATAGGATTTAATGTAATCGATTATCGGTCGGTTTATAAAATGTAAGCGCGACCGGCGCCTTGCTGACGGTTGGGCTCTGTATATTATATTCACCGATAAGAATAAAATAGAGTTTTCGTTTTCTCAGGTGACGTAGATCAAATGAGTGTGACGTCACGCTTGTATAGAATTCCGGAACAACCGAGATTAGACCGAAAAAATTATCGAAATTTGTTTCTGTTGTACTAAACTTGTTCGAAATTTGTGCTGGCTTTGCGTCAAAATTCCGGACCACGTTCCGGACCAAAGCGGCGAAAATTGGACTGTGTCAATTGTGTGTACACGTGCATAGGCCTACAGGGTCAAAACTAGACGAGGCCGGATGCATGCGCTGAATATGCCTATGTCGTGTGAAACTCACCTTCGATTTGGCATTCGTATTCGGCTGAAGTTTTGAACTGCAGAATCAAGTTGCATAGATTTAAATCATTTGCTTTCACCAAGAACAAATAATCTTATAGAACCTCCGTCTTTGGTCCCATGCAGCGACTATGGATACCCCGAGAAAACTGAGCGGAGCTAGAGGTACATGCTGTGAGGTTTGGGTTGATACCCGTCTACTTCCCTCTATGCCGGTGCTCGTACGAGGTGAACAGTTGTAGGATAGGATGCCTCACAGGCGTGGAGAACCCGCTCTACAGTGCGTCACTCTTGACGTCAGTATGGCAGACAACCAATCAGCTGCAAAGGACGATTCCGACGGCGTTCGGATTCTTATGCGGAGTTGTACCGCGTCTGTTTGTAGACATAACAATTGCGATGTTCTGCGTAGCTCCTCCTCAGCTCGTTTGCATTGGATAGGGTATCAGAATATTATTTGACTCTGCATGGTCGTATCGCATAGATAGGGAGATGGAGGGTTCTATCAGATTTGTTGTTCTTGCTTTCACCTACCTCTCCCCGCAACATAAGCGACGAAAATGAATAGCCTAAATGTGATAGTTTTAAGGTAAAATGACTCAAAGCTAATTAGTCAACGCCAACGGGGATAATCTTCAGCGATACTTCGGCACTTCTTGGCGGGGTACTCTTCAGGCTGTTGCTGAAAAAAGAGGAATGAATAATATTCTAGCTAACATATCGGTTTGAGTAATTTTTTTTAATACGAATCCCAGTCAGCTTGGACCTGAACGATTATTTAAGATGACGCCAGGCTAAAAACGTCCGGAATTCGGAGTAGTGGACCCCAGATTCCAGAATATGGCCACGCCATAAACGCGTATGTCTCTGCATCGAGGGTTGGAATCGAAATGTTCGCGTATACCCGGTCGAGTCCCCGCTACGGCGCTACCCTTCCCGCAAAAAATTGCGAATTACGAAACCAAGTAGTTCTAACGTACACCTAATCCAGAAGAGGGAGCAGTCCCTGAGTCACGATCTGCGTCTTATGAAAATTGATTATTAAAGGAACAGTAAACTTGACTACGCAACTTTCGGCCATCGAATCGCAACGGGGGGCTTGGATAAATATACAGGGTCTTATTGTCGACAGGCCCCCCTTCTTTGTCATCTCGAACTGTCTCGAACGCCCTCCTTAGTGTTCCCAAAGCTAGCTGGCAGGCCCTTGCCCCTTATGCACTGTAATTATGCACTCATGTACTGTAAAAGTTCGCCTTTTTACATGTAGACTACAGAGTAACGACCTCCCGACTAGGCGGCCGGGGTTCGATTCCTAGTCGCGGCACACAAACCTTTTGCTTTTTGCAAACCTTTTGCTCAAAGTCGAATTCTCGGAAAATGCCGGGAAACTGCAATGGTCGTAACGAGATTTTTTCTTACTCTCAATATCGACTCAGGGTACCTTCTTGATATGTTAGCTAGCTTCCCGTGTCAAGTTTGAGTCAAGTTTTCTGTTCCTTTAACGCAAGCACAAGGATTAAAACTTCGCTGAGAATGCCAGTTTGAGAGAGTCGCTTACAAGTAAAACTGTAGAGCTGCCATCTATTGGGTAATTTGTTTTTCCATTTGATGTTGTAGATGGCAACTATGTAACGTATTCGGTCGGGATGCGCTCGAATTAACATCGAACTTCGTCATCTAGCCTTCGCTCATTAATCCAGTTATTTGTTACAGATGGCGCCGGTGGACTGAACAGAAAATTTCCCTCATCAGTGGCCAGCAACCGCTTCTCGGAAAAACGTTACACTTTTACTAGATCATCCTTAAGGTAAGAGGTTTTCATTGATCTAACGGCCATGACAAATAAAGGTATAACAATTTCTACAAAAAATCTATCCTCACATGCAAGGCTACCCCGAGGAACCTCGGTGACTGTTTGAGTTTAACGTAACCTCTCCGCCATTTCGCTATGCATCCATACGGCAGCTTCCATTCCCCCACCGATCTCTAATGCTTTAGGTTCTCTTTCACTACACAAATAATCTCTCTGCTTTTAGATAGCTTAATCTGCAGTATTTTACATTCTAGCTTTTTAAACCTCCATTGGATTTTAACTCTCCGAATTCGGATTTTAATTCTCCGAATTAGGAATAAAAATCTCCGAATTCGGTGATGCACAACCATTGAAGACCGATGTAGGAGATACTTTTTACAGTGTCTATACTAGCATTTAGTTGTGAAGAGGGGATTCAGTTGGATGAATTGGTGTAGGCTACTAATAGAGGCGCGAAAGCCTCGGAAATTGTGTCATAAACCAAGAGGCCGCTATGCTTCTCCTCTGAATTCGTCATAGCAAATCTGGTTTTAACCGAAAAGGCTAGGATAGGACAATCTAGTTACCCATCAGTTATTCACTTAAATTGGCTTGAAGAACCGCTGAAAATGAGTTACTTCGTTATTCCGCTATTCACTAATAATCGATTTTCAAATAGTGGAATTTCCGTGTGATTTGTGGTGCCTCTATGCGCTTGTATTTTTGCTGTAGGCTATGCCTTACGAGAAAGATTTATCAATTTTTTTTTTGTTCAGGCACTAAACAATCTTCACCGATCTCACCACTGCCAACTGAAAAGCCGCATTTGTGTTGAGATTAAAATTTCCCGCGTCATAGTAGAATTTACGCTGTGGGGACGGCTGGAGATATTCTGGGCCTCATAACTAGAGCAGATAGTGGAAAATCAAAGAATCCCTTTGCAGAATCCAAATAATTCAGTGTATCCAATTAAATGACACATAAATGAGTTGGCTTTTCAGTTAAACTTTAAGCAGGCTATGGAGCATCTGGAGGTCTTTTGTTTGTTTTTATTTTTAGGGGGGAGGGGGGGAGAACCGGAAGTACAGTGGGTTGCTTTTGGTGTTTTGATGTGTGTTTTTACTCACCATCGCCCTCGGTCTTTGGGGGCAACAAACAACAAACCCGTTCTGTATGGTATATGCGGAGTGACGGCTCCTAAAGCCAACTAATCTTCCTGTCGCGTCCATAGCAATCATTTTTGTCTAAGAAATTTTCATAAACGCTGAAATATCCGCACATACATTCAATTTCTTTGGTCGTGAGTCGCTAACCCCTTTTCTGCTCACCTGGATGTGGTTCGGTGCCGCCGCGATTCTCAATTTCCTTCCCTGGGCCTAATGAATCATCATTTAACAATTAGTAATTTGCTGCTTTGATATTTAAATATCAGCATGCAAAGCTTATCCTGTGAATATTTTCATTTCTCGGTGCCTCCCTTAATTTTTATTACTGTTCTTGTGCGAATTTGGTTGCTATACCGAACATCTTAGTCTTTTTTATCCATAAGAGAGAGTAGGTTTGTGTCACGGCTTGTTTGTATTTTTATTGTTAAGTATGTTATTACTAACGCAGGATACAAAACTTGAATCTATTTTGTCGAACAAATATCGGCTCTTCATAGGCCAAGTAATAGAAATGTTTTTTCTCAAGAATGCAGTGGATCCTCGTTTTGTCGACTTCATCGTCTCGTAGGCCTAATTAACCGGCAGTGTCTTCTTTCGTGTTTCAAGGAGACTTTTTTTCCTGGTCCCTCTTGATACCTTTCCCGTTGGGCCGTGTTCTAAACTCAATCTTATTGTCAATTTGTCAAATCCCCGCCGTGGGTTCAGATTTAGGAGGAAAATAGGTTACTTTAAAGTTTAACCGAATAGTACTGGGTTCCCAATGAAAGTTTTCCGAGAGTGGAGTTGTACGAAAAAGTAGCATGCAGTAGTACTGTTGCAACTGCATGCGACTACTAGCAAACTGGATGCTACCACAGCAAGATTGGATACTATCGGATACTATTACTTAAGATTAACCCAGTCGGAGGCATGTTAAATCAAAGTATTCCATACTACTACATATCAGTATATGAAACTTTTTCGTACAACTAGCATACAACTACACAGTCAAAGAATTTTTCGTCGGGTTCCGACAGTTCAGTTTCAGTGTCATTGGACTATATTCAAAGACAAAAAATATACATATAACATTCCTGCCAGGAAAGCACAAAATGAGTGCTTGGCTAGGTCAGGGAAATAACCGATGATAATTAAACAACAAACTGAATCAACTAATTGAAGTCTGTATAAAGAAAAAGGGAGGAGAGGAAAAGAATAACCTATGGTTTCAACTTTAGATGAAAAAGAGAGACAAATAAGGGAAACAAAGAACGAGAAAGAAAGAAAACAAAAAGAAAAACGGGGGGGGGGGGGTCTAAAGGAGGATAACACTGAACAATTTTTTCTGTAATGACCTTTCGCTGCTCGCTTGAATTAAATAAGGTTATTCGAATTCCGAATATCTAACGGTATAGTAGATTCCAAATAGTCGGCACAGAAAATCTAATTAAAAAAAGAAGCTCTTTTTGCTGAGGGCGCTTCTTGGACGATGTCACAAGAATTTCGGGTGTCACAAGAATGCAGGTCTTGATTTAGTGTGAACATATTTTGGAATGAAGACGGAAGGAGGTTATTGAAATACTTAAAGCAAAAAGTTGCGATCTGGAAATCTCGAGTTTCCAATACATCAAATATCTAGTGAAACATCATTTATTCACTTAAACAGGCGTGAAAAATGCGTTACTTCGTTTGTCCGGTATCCACAGATAATTGATTTCATTAGATGAACTTGTTCTTTCGGATTTGTGGTACCACTATGTGCTTGTTCCTCCACGCTTGAATTATTTACCAACAAAAAGTGTAAGTCATTGTTGAAAACTAAAACTAAAGTACTGATTCCCTGCAGGATGTCTCTTAAGTCATTTTCCAAATTTGTAGTCGCAACTTTTCAAAGCTTCGCTCACATCAGACCTCGCATCAGACTGGAAATGCAGCCCTTTGTTGAAATTCAAATTCTCCGCGTCTGGACGAATTTCGGGTTGTTGTGCAAGCTGTGCACACTGTGAATGTTACTACCAGAGCCCCGTCTGAAAAAATGCAAAATCCCTTAGGCCTATATGAGTCTAAATATTTCAGTGTATCCAAGGATCATATGTAAAATTAAGCTGTCTTTCCAGTTAGAGTTTAAAGAGGCTTGAACATCCGTTGAAAACACGTTATTTCGTTGCTACGTTATTCGCGAGATTCACGAATAGTGCACTTTCCCTGTCGGATTTGTGGTACCTTTATGCGATTGTACCTGTGTTGTGCGCTTGACGAAACAGATTCACGAAACATTTGTGCTCAGACACAAAGTGGTCACCAAGCTGCCCACTTCGCTCTGAAAATTTTAAATTTAAGTCTTCGTTACTACAAGAGCAGATAGGGGAAAAAAAAATCCCGTAGTGGAAATCAAATAATTCAGTTTAAATATTCCTTCAGCCCAAGCTGACTGCGAATCAGATTTGACAGTGCAAAACGGATACGTCAGCTGAAATTTGTTAAGTTATTTTTCGGCCGTTCTTGGCAAGGGTCCTCTTTTGAGCCTGAAGAGGACCCTTGCCAAGAAGGGCCGAAATACAGCTGTAGTAAATTTCAGCTGACTTTTTGCATTTTGACCTTTTGTGTTTTGCACTGTCAAATATAATTCAGTTTATTCAACTAAGTGATACAAAAATAAGTTGTCTTTTCAATTAAACCTTAAACAAGTGCCAAGTTTGTTGTCTCGAAATTTATTTCGAGCGCGATAAATACGAATAATTGTTTTGCGAAATTACTGTTTTCTCCGAGTGTAAGTGCTCACCTCTCCAAACCGTCCTTCCACTCTTTCAATCCACAAGTGGTAGTTCAGTACTACCCTTTGTTCCTGTCACAAGGATGATGTACTAGGGTCGACAATGCAGCTACCCTTTCTGTCAGGCAACAATGGATACCATTACACTAGCCTTTTCAGATTGGTCTATATAGCCTGTCAAATGCTCAAGTAGCTCTTGAGTCGGGCCTCACGACCCTACCGCCAATGAGGCATTCCACTTCATTCACAACTGTCACGGATGCATAACCACCCCTCTGTGGGAGTTGTACTCTGACTCGGACAGAAATATACACGTACTCACACCTGAGGCATTGTTGCCATCTTGTCCGGAATGGCAGTTTGTGCCCAGAATCGTGGACGAATAGATAGATAGATAGATAGATAGATATTTATTAACACTGAAAGCCCTAAAGGGCCATGGTTAATACAAATGCAAAAAAAAGAAAAAAAGAAAAACTTACTTCAATGAATAAATTCCAAATTAATCCAACAAATAAATTTCAACTAATATAATCCAATATACACCCCTTTCTTCCTAACCAACCTTACAAAAATTTTTCTCTATGTGCCATGCCTAAACTAACCAGCCTACCCAAATTCTTTATCCCCACAAAATTTGTATCCTTCAAAATAATCTCCACCGATTCCTCCCTTTCAAAACACCCCGGATAAATTTCCTGCCTCAACTCTTTTAACTCTTTGCAAAGACACAGAAAATGCAGTAAATCCTCATAACTATCTCCACACATCGGACAAAAGTAAGGACCAACATTCGACCTCACCCTCCCCAAATACCTCCTCCATTCTCCAAGTGGTAAAAAATTTCCCCTTGTCGATATGACACACTTTAACTTGCGCTTTTGAAGATAACACGGTGTAAAGTCATTTTTGCAGTTACCGTGGTATCTGGACAGTTACCGTGGTATCTGGACAGTTACCCTGTTTACTGATCGTGGTATCTGAAAAAGTCATCTCACTTTCATCATCACCAAAAAATAAGCTTAGGATTTTGTCGAATTGGTTGGAAAGAAGTCTGGCACTTATTGACGTGACTGGATATCATTTTTTTGTTTGGGGGGGCGGGGGACTTCGAAAAGGGCAGTTCGACAAATGTCGTTTTTACAGAGCAACCATAGGAACAGATACCACGGTAACTGCAAAAACGACTAATTGCAGATCCAGTCGATCCAGTTTCCGTGGTAACAGCAAAAACGCAACTTTTCAAATACCATTTGCAACAAAAGAGCATTTGTCGGACTAGTTTCAAAACGGCGGAGATTTGAGACATAGTGCTAGTTTCAGCGCGAACTTCTCTGCTGAAAATGATACCATTTTTGGCGCAGATTCGTGAAACGGAGTGCGCCATCCGTGAGGACTCTAGGAATCCTGTGGAACCTTTACCTTGGGTGACTTAGGAAAGACTGAACTTTGAGGTTTTATATTGAAACTCGACCAGTTTTGCAACAATTCAGTTCATTGAATTTTATTAAATATATAATAACTTAACAAAATAAGTGTCGAAACCAACAATGCTCCATGGCCCGTTACATAGGGGTGAGTATCAAAATAATTAACAAATAGGCGTATAGGCCTACGAGTCTCTTCTGTAATTCGGTATATATCATTTCGTGTATACTAAATTCTAATGATTTATTTACAAGGTAGTCCCTAAATTATTCAGAAAAAAGTACAGAACTTTAAATGTCAAAACACCATCAATAGCATAATTTTTTCTTTCTTTTTTCCTCCGGACTGAACTTATTTCTTTTCCGCCTGTCGGAAAATGTAGTTAAGTGGCAACCGTGAGGCATTCACACCACCTGAGTGTCCACCTGAGTGTGTGATCGTCTGTTCTTTCACCAAATTCTCCTCTTCAGCCTTGGAAATTGGCAGAGGCACGTTTCTCCAGTACTGCATCTCTTCCCATAAAAATTATCATCATGCAATATGGAAATACGTACACCCGACCGAAAATATGGCTACATGGCAACCCTACGTGTAGTATTTTTTTTTTCGCCAAATTGTTCCCCTCGATCTTGCAGAGATATGTATCTCCACTGGACCGCCTTTCTTCCCATTAACAAATATCATCATATTATACGAAAATACGTACGCTCGACAGAAAATATGCCAAAGTGGCAACCCTGGATAAGGCCTTCACACACTACCTGAGGATCGTTTGTTCCGTCCTGTTTTTTAACATCTCCCTCAAGCCGTCTCTTTTCGCTGTTGCTTGTGCCTTCTCTCTCATGAGGGAAGATCTTCAGTAGCTCACGAAGCAGCGCTGGGATCAGTGGATGACAGAATGTAGCTTGGTCGAACGAAAGGATAACGGAATGGCGAAAAAGAAGAAAGACGAAGCGGATACGCACAACGATGTGGATTACAGAAACATTGACGAGGAAAGTCATGTTAGTGAACCGATGCAATGGCCGGGTGGTGTTGTTCTTCTGCTTGCATCCATCACACTGATCAGTATAGGGATCAGCTGCTTGGCTCTGTACCGTGACTTGGGTATGGAGAATAGGATAATTGTGTTGGAGTCAAAAGTGTTGTCGTTACAGTTGCAGTCGGCGTTGATTCCCGATGCTCTGGAAGGAGAGGACCTTGTACAGAATCTCACGAGGAGGATTGTAATATTAGAAGAAAAACTAGTCGAAGATAGTGTGAAGTCAAGGACGAAGAGAGACTTGGAAGAACAATGCATATGTCCTCCTGGTGAGTGTTCATTATTTTCAGCTCAGCAGTTTAAACAACGTTTCTTCTTCATATCAAATTTGAAGGTGATAAACCGGCTAGTCAACTGGGCTTTAATCTCCTTTTTGGCAAGGGTCCACTTCAGGCCGCAGCTTAGAAGAACGGAAATGAATTCTTTGCTGGAAGAGGACCATTGCGAAGAAGGGCCGAAGTTTCGCTTGAACAAATCTCGGCTGACCTATTCGTTTAAGGCCACCAGATTTGATTCGTAGTCAGCTTGGGCTGAACAAGAAATTCATTATCACTATTTTCAATCAATCAATTTTATTGAAACCCCAATAGCACTAGGCTAACACGGGTGGAAATTGAAAAAAACAAACACTCACGTACACAAGGCTGTATCCAGGGGGGGTGGGGGTAAGGGGTTCGACCCCCCCCCCCGAAATCCACAAAATTAATCGTTTTTTGTAGGATTTAAAATGTGATCTATGTCTTTTTGTACTTTTTGATTCGACCCGCGGGCAACCCCCCCCCCCGAAATTCCTGGATAGGGGCGCGCACGTACAATACGAATACAACGCACGAACAAACAATAAATACGAAACGAAAATAAAAATCAAGTAGAGTTAAAATGTTTAGCGAAATACGGAACGAATGACTTTAGATATCTCTCTGAAGGTTTTGTTGGCGTGGGAAGAAGCTAAAACTCTCTAGCCTGAGAAAACAATACACCTCTTTTTATGGCACTTGCAGCTTCGCTCAAGTGCCATATACCGATCACTTTTCCGTCGGTCGGTCTGTCCGTCGGTCGGTCGGTCGGTCCGGTGATCGCGAGTTAGGGTACTTGCAGATGTGCTAGGACGATGAAACTTGGCAGGCATATCAGGGACCCGACCAAACTAACTTGCAAATTGTCACTTCCCCGATCCGACCACCGTGGAGGGAGTAGAGGGCGGGGGAATCCTGAGAATTTAGTAGTTTTTGTAAAACCCCTACCCCTTTCTACACACTAGTAGGTCTGCGCGCGGCGTGACGTCACTCTTTGCATCGGATCACTCTGTTAACATTGGAAAGAGCTAGTGCATTCGAGGGTCAAAGGGGTTTGTATATGTGGTGCAGTGCGGGGGAATATGGAAAATTGAGTGTTGTGTAACTTTCGAACGGGTGATCGGATTGGGACGAAACTTAATACCTGAATGAATGACATAATGTTCCATTTGAAGTTCGAACCGGATTCGACAGCTATGGGGGAGTTGGGGTGGGGGAAGACCGGAAATCTCGAGAAACGGTTATAATGGAGGGATCGGAGTAAAACTTGCTGGGAAGAACAAGAATCTGCTCCAGATAAATCGTTTACACGTTTGGACTGGACCCGGACCCTTGGGGGGGGGGAGGTGGAGGGGAGTTTCCCGGAATTCTGGTGATGACGGTTTTTGGGATTTTCACGACGAAACTTGGGAGCGTATCAGGGACCCGATCAAACTGACTTGTAAATAAAAATTCACTCGATCCGATAGTCGTGGGGGGATCGGAGGGAGGGGGAATCCAAAATATTTAGCCATGCGTAACTTTGGAACGGGTGATCGGACTCGAGTGAAATTTAATAACTGAACAGAGGGCGTGCATGTGGTGATCTTTTTCCTGTCCGGACCGGATCCGACAACAATTGGGGGGGGGGGGGATACGTGACCGGATTGGACTGGAGAGATCGGGATGGAACTTTGTGGGAATAACAAACAAGTCCAAAACTGAACCGGATTGGCTCCGGCGACTGTGGGGGGAGTTTGAGGGGCGGGTCCGGAATTCCGGTGATCGCGAGTTAAGGTACTTCCAGATGTGCTAGGACGATGAAATTTGGCTGGAATATTAGAAATTCGACAAGATTGGCTTAGAACTCGCCACTTTTCAAATCCGACCATTCCTTAAAGTACAAATCATGACCGCAAATTAAGAAAAATACTTTTAAGCAAAATATGCATTTCCATCATCCAAATGAGCTCATGATCATTTTTGCCTCAAGGGTTTTGCTTACAAATGAAGTTCTAGCTCCCTTAAAGTGTGCATCTTAACCGCAAGGTCGAAAAGTATTTTTTATCAAACGATACATCTCAACCCATGATCAGTTGTCCCACAAGGGTTTTGCAAAAAATAATTTCTTGCACCCTTAAAGTGCGCATTTTACCCGCATTAGTGGAAAAAAAATACTTTTGATCATACGTATATATCAATGATCCCTAAGAGCCTGCTATCGTTTTTGCCTCAAGGGTCTTCCTTACAGATGAATTTCTAGTGCCTTTAAAGTGCGCATCATTACAGCCAAGTTCAACGATAAAATACTTTTTCTCTAGCTCCCTTAAAGTGTGCATCTGAACCGCACAGTCGAAAATTACTTTTGATGAAATAATACATCTCAACCCTTGCAAGTGCCATATGAGCTTACAGCTCTTGTTAATTTTTGGCGGTTATCTTCTGTTCATCAATAGTGTTGACAATGGACGACCGTTGACCATCAAAACGTCCCTGATGATCAGCAGAGGCGAATCTCCACCAGAACTCTCTCTTTAAAAAATATGGCAGATTACTACACAAGTTGCCAAATAGAGTCGACCAACAACGCTTTCAGTTGTTGGTCTATTTGACCAACAATGTTGGCCACAGAAATTTCTTTCGCTGGAACACACTGTTGATCAACATTCGCTCAATGTTAAACCGCGAAAAAACGCCTCGTGTTTCAACATTTGGATTCTGTTTGCCTCAACGGAGACCGAGATAAACCCATTTTGACACTCTATGGCAGAAGGTACGCGTGCCGTCGTAGTCGGCTTCGACGGCAGTCGGTCTCGACGAGGGTCGACCGTGATACGCGTAGAAATCGGTCAAGTTTCAGGGAGGATACGAAAATATCATACAAAATTCTTAGCTTCTGGGAAAGAATGGATCGAAAAATGAGATAGAAATAGTTAGGCAATATCACAATCAATCATCATTTATTTTTCAGAAGTGACGGTAGGTAAGTTCTTGGTAAGCTCACTGATTATTCATTATACTGATGAAAGGAATTTAAGAATTCTGGTACCGCGGAGCAACAGTATCAAGCGATCGGGGATGGGCAAAGGGGTTAGATACTCAGTCAACCAACAACCTAAAGAAATTGAATGCGGGTGCATTTTTTTGTCGTTTATAATACCTTGGAGGATGGAAAAGCCTGAAATAGTACAAACAAAAATAGTTTTTTGTAAGCAGAAACAGTGTAATAATAACAATAATAACTTAATGCTTTTAAAAGCACAAGGGCCATAGCAAAGAACGACATGGAAAAAAATTGCATAAAACACACAAAACATCACAAAATTACTTAGACAATCTTAAAAAACCTGTTTCTGTGCTCCATTTCTAGCCTGAGAAAATGTCATAACCATGATTATTGAGTCCGTCTTTGGTCGGGTGTACTGGAATGCAACACGAAGCCAATCTTCGGTTGACTAGTGCACTAAATCGTAACCATTCTCTGTTTGAAGTTTGTCTGAATGTCTGTCTGAAAAGCCACCAATTTAAACTGTGTTCAGCCCAAGTAAAATTTGCTGGGCGGATAAACGGTGCCAAACTGGCCGCATTGATTCAAGATTTCTGCGTTGAATGCATTAGTTCCAGTATGGTCAGCCAAAGTGGCATGTTCCCTGCTGACAAGACTGGAACGAGTAGTAATTTATTTATGACCTTAGGACTAAGTATTACTACGATTGAAATTTGACTACGCGGTTCGTTCTGGGGATACTAAAACGATAGTGACGGGCAAGGCCGTATCCAGGGGGGGTTAGGGGGTTCGACCCCCCTCTCCGAAACCCACAAAATTAATCGTTTTTTGTAGGCTTTAACATCTGATCTGTGTATTTTTGGTACTTTTTGGTCCGACCCGCGTGGACCCCCCCCCCCCGAAGCGCACCCCCCCCCCCCCCGAAATAAATTCCTGGATACGGGCCTGGTGACGGGATACCTGAGACTTCCTAAAGTTTTTCCGTCCGTCTGTCTGCTTGCACGCTAACTCTCTACGGGTTTGAGGTATTTTGTTCGAACTTGATGAGGATCAACTGCGATATCACGACGACAAACTAAAGTCAGCAGATGCTTTTTCAGCTGCTTTCGGGTCGTCCTGCAAATGCTTGTTATCCATGACATTTAATGCACAACATTTTCAAGCTCACAACAGATTACATCCCAAGTGTTGTCTGTTGAAACCGCACATCCTTGTGCTATCTATTATAAAACTTGTGAAAGTGTACGTGTGTGCATTTATTTTGTATGCTTGAATTATTTAGCTTTGCTAGTGTGGATATTTTTCAGCCGTAATCCCTAACTAAAACTATAAACTTCACACACCTTTCAAACTTCTATAGCACCGGGATATACGACGTCATCTAGGTAATAACCACGCGAATACCCAGCTGTTGACCGGCAAATGAAAATTATATAGGCTGATCACTATCTACGAGCACGTATTCGTTAATTGATCGCTTCCGCGGCTCCGTCGGAAAACACAACTAATTACCTTTTACCAGGTTCAATGAAACTCAGTCGGCACATAATGCTGAGAAAATCAAGCGGTGGGGACGATTAACTTTGCTTTTATTCTGTCACGGCTTGCCCTGGGCCACTTAGTGGTAAAGTCTATTGGTAACTACTTCAGAGCTTGACATCTGTGGGATCTTAGCAAGACCTTTATTGCTAGGGTAGCACTTTTGTTTTGTAATGGTGCACCTCTCAAACCTGGATTCTGGTATTGTAAATGAGAAGGAATGTGGTTTCTGGGCCGACCATGCCGTTTCGTTCAGTTACTAGGTTTTGGGTAGTTGGGTACTCAGACGGGCATTAGGGGTAGTTGAGGGATACCGGAAGAACCTATATAACGGTTCCTTTATTGGAAGAGATGCCTCCACTCCCTCCGATCTTTCATCATTGGTTCGAAAGTTTCGTCCGTATCCGAACCTGGCATGGTTATTCTTCAAGTGTTCAAATATTTATTTATGTAGGCTACTAGAAATATTACGGCACTGGACAATTTGCTTTCCTGGTCTAGAAGGAGTAGAAATGTGTGTAGGTTCCTGTTAGTTCCTGATAGGATATTAATTTTTTGCCTCATACAAACCCACTGGCTTTTGTGACCCAAGAATAAGACGAGACAACATTTCAGATATCTGTCATTCTTTCGATACATAGCAACACATTTCTAGCAAACAATAAAATAAAAATGGAAGTAGACATCCAAATGTTCGTGAGAATTCATTGTTTTGCAAAGCGAAATATAAAATTCAGTTAAAATTCAGTTCGTATTCTTAATTTTGTTTTAAATAATGTAACAAAGTTAAATTACAAAAAATGGCATGGGAAAAAATCAGTTTGTTAATATGCCGTTGTTATTTATTCACCAATGGTTAGCTCTTGGATTCACTTAGCTCATGGAAGGAATTTGAATTCTGTGTACAGGAGAACGATAAAATTAAAAAATCCCTTCCATGTTTCTGTAACATTTATTAAGATCTATCTAATCTTCTGATTCACTTCCGTTTTGTACTCTGGTAATTGCTCCTCTTAGCGGTTTAAAAAGTAAGTAGTTTTATTCGTATATCTCTAAAAATAAGAACATATGAGTTTATATAACTATAGATTGAGCTAAATGTCTGCAAGGTAGGTTACAACCTTACGTTTTTTCTTTGGTAAAGTATCATTTGTCCTTTCTGCTCGTTTGTTCAGAAGCGTCGAAATAGTATATTTTACCAGTGGTCGTCTATTTTCAAATTACACCACAGCTTATTTGTCTGTGTGTGACATTTTTATTATGATGTACTTTATACCTATAAGATGTGTAGGCTACCCTACAGGGGTATTACTGTCTTTTCATATCTTTCGCTCTATAGCCTACCAGGAAATTAATTCAGAAGCTCAATGGTCTTGACAAACTAATCAAGCTGCTATGGACATGTTTCTTCATTCGGAATAATCGTCAAGGATGCCAAATGCCACATGTTCTTGCATCAACGGTGTCCCATCGGACCGAGCCAAATATACGACCGGCCTTAGCTAATATTGTCGGTTACATGGCGACCCATCGGCACGCGCTCAATAATGAAGACCACACATGAGTCTTAAAGAGGTCCTTTGAAGTTACCTGCAAATGGAATTGTTTTTCGGTCCCCATTTGGAAGTGGGGCTGTCCTAGTTAGTTAGTTACTTGATCGACGTCGGCTTCCCGCTGGCTTTGGCAAGTATTTCTTTCCCAATCGGTCTCATTAAAGAGATTGAATTGAAGCGTCATGGGTAGCCTATGGGTTGGATCTTGGGTCGAAATGAGTGCGCTGGTTAAAGTGCAGCCAAAGGCCTAAATTATTCCATTAGCTGTCTAGCAAGGCCGTTTCCGGGGGGGGGGGGGTCGAATCTCCCCGAAACCCACAAAAGTAATAGTTTTTTGTAGGCTTTAACCTCTGATCTACGTCTTTTTTGTACTTTTTGGTCCGACCCGTGGGCATCCCCCCCCCGAAATAAATTCCAGGGCAACCCCCCCTCCCGAAATAAATTCCTGGATACGGGCCTGCTGTCTAGTCTCGATTTTGCTTATGTAGTCGTTCGCTGTGCAACTCGTCTCTAGTCAAAACACGTAGAATTTTTACACAGTGACGTATTTATTGCGATAATCGAACAATCAATAACAAACAACGGATTAGGTATTTTTAGGTAGGCTGTTTTTCTAGACCGGAGCCAGTCATATTAAAATACTTTTATATAGTGTTGTTTATTTTTGTCTGATCTTTTTATGTCATTTTCTTTCAAAAACTCTATCTGGGCACGCCTTTGTGTTTTTTTAATATGAATTACTAAACTTATTGATTGATTGGATTGAAGCGTTGACACTGCGGTCGGATCTCGTGTCAAAACCGGAGCTCTGTGGTTAAGCTGACTAAAGGCCTAAGCTTTGTTAATTTTCATAGTGTACTTTCATAGCTATTCTCTTGCATTTGTTTTGATCTGTCAGCTGACTTGATGCGTCCACCATGCGTGGCGTCGACCGTGGACCAAACTGATCTGAAACCGATGTCAGTTGTTCCCGCTGGTTAAGGCATTTTCCCGCGACAATCCTGGACTGGATTATAATCCTAGATAACTGATTCATCAGAGAAACAGCGGATCGTCTATCTCCGATTATACAAAACGACAAACCGACGACCTTGCTCCCTTGCAAGAATCCCGGATCGGCGATCCAAGAACGATTCCTGATTGTCAGAGAAAACGATTTTTCATAACCTGTATTTGCAGGAGAATCCGGATTGTGAGTGGTCAATCTGGATTGTCACGGAAAAATGCCTTTTTAATAGTTGGATCGGTCTGTGAAGTTTTAGTCCATTGGGAACAGAGCCTGCGGTAGACTACCGTCAAGGCAGAGTCCCCTATCTTCTCCTCCTAAAAAAAAATAAAATATATTTCCAACTTAACAACGAGCTTAACAAGTGACACGCGGTGACACGTACTACCCTTTGCGTTCGGTTCGGAAACCGAGCGCATTCACAACCTATGTTTCAAAGTGCGTTTCCAGATCGACATATCCCCCCCATCTCCCGTGCCTACCTAGAACAAAATCAGGAAGTCCCAACTCTCATCCTAAACTCGTCAAAATAGATAGGTAGAAATAAGAGCTTTGATGAAACCGTGAACAAACGGTTATTCTACTCTTTCTTTTACTGTGTTTTTGCTTATTTTTTACCTCACAAGACAGACTGTGTTGTTGCCCCAAACAGCCGAACTATTTAAGAGCGTGTCCGAAAGCTTTCAATACTGTAAATGCTGCATTTAATGCTGCATTTTTATTTTCTTTTTCGTCCGAAAGCTCTTACCTTATATGCAGCATTTAATGCAGCATTTACAGCACTAAAAGCTTTCGGATATGTTCTAAAGCACACCTCGCACACTTTTTTATTTATGTTCCAACGTTCAAAACTACTCAAATCCACTGTGAAATTAAGCTCTGCTTTTAACGAAGGATCCACGGCTTTGGCTGTTTTAAGCCTTTTCCCAGGCCCATTTGATTCTAGCAACAACTCGGTAAAATTCAGTAGCATGATACGCGAACAGCCAGTTGGAAGCATAATGCGCATGGAAGATAGTGAATCGTTGCAAGTGCAAAAGTTAGTGGTGTTGTTAGCGGGTTGACATTTGACATAAATATTGCAATTTCTTCTATTTTTTACAATAATCGCAAATTTGGTTTATAACCACGAAAGTAAAGTTTTACAAAAAACTTTATATCAATCTATCTACCTATGAAATTTGGGTCTCGAGATTTAAGAACTTATGAATACAGTTACGGAAATAGGTTGCACTGGTAGAATGTACTTAATTGTTTAAACAAGATTACCAATCAAACAGATTTTGTGACAAGCCCAGTTTTAGTATCTTGTATGCAGGCCCGTATCCAGGAATTTATTTCGGGGGGTTTTTGCCCGCGGGTCGGACCAAGAAGTACAAAAAGACGTAGATCAGATTTTAAAACCTACAAAAAACGATTAATTTTGTGGGTTTCGGGGGGGGGGGGGGTTCGAACCCCCTACCCCCCCGGATACGGCCTTGCTTGTATGTATAGGACAAAAACGTTGTGGTGAGATACAGGCCCATATCCAGGAATTTATTTCGGGGGGGGGGGGGGGTTTGCCCGCGGAATTTATTTCAGGGGGGGGGGTTGCCCACGGTTCGGACCAAAAAGTACAAAAAATACATAGATCAGTGGTTAAAGCCTACAAGAAACTATTACTTTTGTGGGTTTCGGGGGGGGGTCCAACCCCCTACCCCCCCCTGGATACGACCTTGAGTGAGATATGTTCTGACGGCTCGTTTTAAACTGAATTCTCGGAAACTAAACCAATCACAAATAATGCTTTATGTAAATTTTATGAAGTTTGCTATGGTGGCCTTTGCGAGCTGGGAAGCCGAACAAACTTTTCGTTGGTTTTTGCGCTGCCTCGGAAAGTTGCTGAGATTTCCGCGCCAGCTTTATTGCCAGGAAGTCGGTGCAGTTTTCCCGGAAAGTATTTCCCGGGATGGTAGTGGAATCTCCGCGGGAAAGTTTATCATGTGGCAAAAATTTAAAGAATAAATCAAGAAACATGGCAGACTGGAATGATAGAGTTAATTTTACGAAATATATTAAAAGCCAAGCTTTATCTCCCAGATATCTGGGGATTCCGCATAGTCTAGGAAACCTTTCCGTATTTTCATGATCATGATAATAGTTGAATCTGCTGGACTTCAGCATTGTCTAGATGTTCACTTCAAATATATTTTGCCTCCCAATTACAACTGTCAATTACTTTTCCTTTTCTTCTTACCTCAACCATATGTATTATGTGTATGTCTCAGATGTGCTGGATCTGTCTACTTTCGACAAATTTCTCTGAAATGAGCGTTGATATATATATATATATCACGTTTTTTAAGCCTATGTAGTGGATGGGAAAATCATCAAAGGCATGATTGTGATTTATACTGCAGGCCGTCGGGAATGATTTGGACACATTTGAGATGGGAAATATCTGTCGGTTACTATTGTTCTGCAGAATTTCTGATCGTCCCTTTCGGCAAACTTCCCTCACACGATTGTCCCAGTGATATGGCAAGTCAATCTCTTTTACTATCTCACGAACTCGTACATTGGCAGTTGGCTGATAGCATCAGAATCAGATTTAGTCTGAATGCGACCGTGGTCGTCATGGGACATAGGGATCATTTCGATACACTTATCTTGAACATGTCCCAAAAGAAGCCGACGACAGCGCATTCTCACAATACCAAGCTGACATGTTCGTGGTTGCTTATAGAAGTTGATTTTTGGTTTGTTTTGGAGTGTATGATATTTTGTTTTTTGCTATTGTTTTATGTTTCCCGCCATGGCCCTTGGGCTTTTTTGGGATTAAATTCATTCATTCATTCATCTTGAAAGTGGTTGATTTTTTTTTTGTGAATTTCGAGAATTTTTTTTTTTTTGGGGGGGGGGGGTCGAGAAGAAAAATAGTTTAGCTATTTGTTTAATTTGTTTAACATAAAGAGTGGAAAATAGAAATTAAAGTTCAGATAGAAACATAGATAGCCTATCGTAATGCAAATCTAACCTTTAGCTTTAATATACTTCATATAAACCCACCCCATCTCAAATAGCAACACATTTCGAGTTTTAGGATGATCTCTATACAAAAGGATATTAGGCTTATCAAAATACCATTGCTGATTATTCACTGATGATTCATGTTTATAAAAGGAATTTGGAAATCCCGCTGTTACAAAGCAACGAAATCGAGATATGGGGAGCAAAGGGATTCAGAGCCAATTCTTTTTCCTTTTAGCACTTTACTCCTCAACTTAAGGGATGCAAATTAATAAATGCTTTCCCCAAAATAAATTAACGACAATCGTTAAAAGTCACAAAAATTACCGTCAAAATTGATCAAAAATTGAAAGCTGACACCCAGAAAGTCTATTTTTCGTATTCTCGAAGATTCCAAAGTTGCTTTCCTCCTCTGCAAGTAGGCTTTAATTCGTAAAAAAAAACGAAAAAACAGGGGGTTGTTCCAGGGCCTTATTCAGGGAGGAGCTTGGGGGTTCACCGCGCCCCCCTGGAACGTACAATTTTTTTTTTTATGGGCTTTAACCTCTGATCATGTTTTTACTACTTTACCACATTTTTACTTTTTGGTTCGACCCGTTAGCAGTCCCTCCCTGAAATAAAATCCTGGATCCGGACCTCAGCTGTTCGTATGCAAACATCTCATTCGAAACAACAGATCTTAATTTTTTTTTTTCTATGAGAATTCTCTATGGGAATCGACTTGATTCCGTTCGTGTGTGTCCTTATCTGGACAGTGGTTTTCTATCTTTTGATTTAGCTGTGAAACGTCTCTAAAAAAAAAGAATGTCCCCAGCAAAACTTCCCCTTCTCATTTTCGACATGAAATGAAACTTACTTGCTACGGAGGACTTACAAGACGTGGCAGTTATTATAATTATAAGGTAAAAAATATACACCTTAACTGATCAAAATTTGTCCATCAGAAAGTCATTTGGTGACTATCAGCTAGAAAGTCATTTTACGATCACGGTGAAACCGAGTAGCCTAAAGCCTTTAGTTCGCAAACAAACCAAACATCCTAACTTCCTTACGGAGGCACATACTTAAAAAAACATAACTGTTTGCCCCAAGGGCCTCCTCGCATGCAAACATCTAATTCGAAACAGAAGATCTTATTTTTTTTTGTGAGTCATGGTTAATTATCCTATAGGGATAGACTTGTGAGTCACTAATTATCTGTTCGTGTGTTTCCTTAACTGGACGGGAGTTTTCTTTTTTTGCATCTAACTCCCAAGTTTATGTTTCACTGAGCTGCGAAACGCCCCGAAATAAAACTCCCCAGCGAAATGTCCACTATAGTTGTCCCTACGAACAAACTTCCGATGAAAAAAAAGGGCCTCAGGCAAGATTGAGCAGTTTGTCTTGGTTACAGACTACATTTGGATGTCTTCGAACTTTTACATTTGTGATTTAGAAATTTGGGAAGAAAAGACGATGTGTTACAGTGTTTAGGATGTAGACCATACCCCCAAAATTTACAACGTCTTGTCTAGGTGGCATGCTAGAAAAGAAGGTGCAGCAGTATCTGTATGATCCTTTGTAATTCTAGTTCGCCCTTTGAGATATAGTAACAAATGAACCAAATGCAGCAAACAAACATAAATACCAACGAATCTCTGCCCCTTCTTCAGAAAGTCCCGAATGGCAACAAATTTGGGATGAGATAAAGCTTGCAATCAGAAAAAAGGCTATACAAACTTTCTTTTATTAGCTAGTTTAATAGAACCGAAGACAGTTATGAGCGGGGATGTTTTGGTTGGAGATATTTCTGGGCTAGGTAGTTTTTCCGGGAACTTTCTGGGAATGAACGCTCTGCCGACAACGGGATGTTTCTGCTGCTTCGTGAAAGCCCGATTCATGTGAAAGCGGCGTAGGATACTGGAAAGGACTGACTTTGTTAGTTATTTTTACTATTGTTAGTTATTTATAACCGTACAAGGCGGAGTTGCAAAACTCCGCACACACTTAAAATGAACAATGGTTCAATCTAGCCTTTAAATCACTTTATCATTCAACATTAGGGGAGTTAGTAAACAGGCTTAAAGTTTAGCCGGAAAGGGCTGTGGTATGACAATCTAGTTACCCGTCACTTGTCCAATTAAACAGACTTAAAGACCCGATGAAAATGCGTTACTTCGTTGCTCCGCTGTTCACGAATAATCGATTTTCATATATATAGTGGAGTTTCATATATATTTTAGAGTAATGGGGAATTTCCCTGTCGGATTTGTAGTCCCTCTATTCGCTTATCCCTGTGTTTTTTGCTCGACGGAAATGATTTACGAAAAATGCGTGGTCACGCGCTGAGTTATAGGCTACCTGCCGCGAGCTGGTCACTGTCCACTGAATGCCGCGTTTGTATTGAAATTCAAATTTTCTGCGTCATGGAAGAACTTTGCGTCTTGAGGACGGCCGTGGTTATTCTGAACCTCAGATAGTGAAACAGAAATCCATAACACAGTTCAAATGATTCAATGTTTTCAGGTAAATGGTACAGAAATACTTTGGCTTCGCAGTTCAACTTTAAGGGTCTAGGCCGGGGCTTGCTCTTCTGTACAAGAAAGCCAATCGGAAGATTCGCCTTTGGCAATACTTCTTCTATGTTTGCGGACTCCATAATGAAAAGCAATTACTAAAATTGGTGTTGTTAATCACGCCGTCTTTTGATTATACGCTTTGTGAGCGCTAAGCGTGGAAACCGCCTTGATGAAAATCTGTCGTGCTACACCAGTCAGGTTTTGCCGCTTTTAAGACAGCAGCCGCCGGTTCATCTTTCCGCATGACACGAAAACCACATTTACTCTCCCGTTGGTACATTTTATCTCTTCCTCATGCTGTTTAACGGGATGGGGCTCGCACGCGTCATCCTAAGACAAATGGTCGCAATTTCTGCTGCAATTTCCTCGCCTGTCCTAAGAGCCATAAACAATGCTGCCATCGGTTCTTTTGTTGGCTTCTAAACGTTGCTGTTTTTGGAAAGCCGTATAATTGCGTGTCTGCGAGATTTTAAGTTTACCAGTTTTCGTGCTAGAGTTGGATTGATCCGTCACGTGTGGAATGTGTTCGTGATAGTTTCTCGTGCTCATCTCACGCATTGTTTGGGTAAAAAGGTATCTTCTGAGAATCTTGAGAAAAAAAATCCTTGAGAAACACTGTCGGAAGTTTCATAACATGTAAACGCGTAGCTGGATGTTATCTGTTAACACTTGGGATGTTATCTGTTATGATATTGCAGAGATTATGCGTTGAACGCTAGAAATAACACGTATTGCCAGAAAGAGCAGCAAATCCGCAAAAAAAAATTGCTGAATTTTCCGATTCATGATGACAAACAAGCGTGATCAGATTTTTTTTTTTCGGTAACGTTTCGCCTGTTCTTGAATGCATAAAATTTTAATTTGTAACGTTTAATAGAAACAAAATAACAGCTATGAGCTGCCTGTTAAGAAACCGCGCATCCTTGTATTATCTATTATGGAACTTTGGACAGTATGATTTGCTGCTCCCTATTCTTGTACCGTGAAAAGATAAAGATGGTTTAAGGAAACCCATGCAAAATTTGGCCTATGTTAGACTAGTCATTTCTCGCACTGTACCTTCCTATGTCTGAACCTCAACTACAGTAAAGGTATGTTTTTTTGCACATTTCTCCAAATTTTAGACTGTTCTCGTTTTGTTTTTCGCATCTGCTAAGAGCCAAGTGTTTCAACTTATCCGGACATAAGAGTGACATAAGATTTGAGATTGCGATTGAGATTTGAGATTGCTTTATTTGTAAAAAAGAAAAAAATCAACAGATGAATTCCGGAACTGCCAACATGCCGAAGGCTCTAAGCGGCCAGTTCAGGAACTCAAAATAATTAATACCTCTAATTAAGACAAATTTCATCTCTTAACAAAAGTCACTTGTCACAACTTCATCCGCGTCAAACGGATAAAGGAAAATAAGATTCAAGTGCCATAGGTTTTTCCTCCAGCGCGAAAGTGTTATTTTTTATTTTTATTTATTTGTGAATGTGAAAATAAAACTTGAACTTGAAAAAAAACTCTGTATTTTCTTCCCCGTTTATTCTTGAATATTCTTTTTCTTCAGTTTGGGTCTTAAAGACGAAAATGAAACTAATGCAGAGCTTGTAGTACTTCGGACATCGTAATTTTTCTTTTAAGAGGTTGTAGAAGTAACTGTGCCAAAAACAGCGAAAGTTTGAGGAAGACCACAGTGTATGGCTTTAATTTGACTTCTTTTTAATTAAATTGCTCTTTGCGCTCAATACTGTGCATAGATATTTGCAAGGATTGAAATTTATCATATTCTTGGTTTCCGTTATCATTAAGTGATGTCCGAAGTAACGTGCCTTTGCTGTAGGCTACCGTTTCTTCCGTCCGTTTGGGTCGTTTTTGTGAATCTCGATGTCTCAATGGTTCCCATGTCCGGCTCGGATCCAGGAATTTATTTCGGGGGGGGGGGGGGGGGGGTTGCCCGCGGGTCGGACCAAAAAGTACAACAAAAACATGGATAAGATTTTAAAACCTACAAATGACGATTACTTTTGTGAGTTTCCGGGGGTGGGGGTCGAACCCCCTAACCCCCCTGGATAGGCCTTGCCTGTGAACCAGATTCAGTCCGCTGTTTCGCTGCTATTGCCACAGGATATCAAAATAGACAACTGAATCATTTGTAAAAAAAAGGAAACGCTGGGATAAATCTTTTAATTTTTGTGGCTCTGTGAATAGAATGCGGAAAGCTTGACCCTGTTTTCAAACTGGAATTTTTTGGAATGACGTAGTTTGGTTGTCAGAGATGGAAGCCGTTATGATAGTGCCGGCTTCGACAAGACGTGCGTTGCCGCAAGTCATGTCCTACACTTCTGTCACTCCAAAATCGTGCCTTGTTGTTCATATATAAGTTTTCATATATAGTTTCATATATAAGTATCCTCGCCGTTCCCCGAGGACTCCACTTGAGGAGTCCCCGCGTTTTTGTCTGTCCCGGGGACTCACTCCCCGTATTCTCGCGAGTCCCCCGGACGGGGAATGCTTCGATTATCATCACCATCATCAAAAAGGACTCCCTTTCATTTTCGGAGGGGAATCAGTTTTTAGTGGTGTTAGTGCAATTTAAAATTAATTAAAAACAATCAGGGTATGTAAAACCAAAAATAAAGTGGATCCAGATAAATTTAGTCAACTGCATTTATTTTTCTCGAACAAAACCCATTTTAGAAGCATTGCCCGTGTTTTCGCTGTTTTCCGTACGCGGAGTCCGCGTGGATGACTCCCTCTATTCTCGCCGTAGAATAGAGGGGGGCCTAGTGCCGTAGCCATAGGCTTAGCAGTATTCTGCCAAGCTGAGCATTCGTGATAAGAGAAACAAAAACGAGATTATCGGGGGCTTTCTTGATCGTCTTCTGTTTCTTTAAAACGAAGTTTATTTCTTCGCTGAAGTCGTTTCCGCAAGTGCAAGACCCAGTTAGACTCATTCCACACTTAACATCTTAGAGGGATAACCAGTTGAACAAGAACACTCAAGAATATCTCGTTTTGTTTCAGTCTTCTGCATTCTGTTCAGCTTGGTTGATGGACTGTCCTGCCGATTATGGCTTATCTGGTAATCAGAGAAGGACTTCTTGTCTTGACTGGCATTCATCCTTTAGGTCTTATCGTCATATCGATGCACCTTGTTCTGTACTTAGGCTACCATTATTCAGCTTTGACAAAACAGACAGGCTACTTTTTCAAGAAGTTAATATCCTTGTTTGACTGACGAGTGTGGATTATGCTGGATTTGCTATAGGAGCCCTTTAAAATAAAGCAAAAGAGATGTTCAAATTAGACGAAGTAGACGATCCTAGTTGGATATTCGGCTCTTTGTTCCTGCTTGAGTATTATTAGACATGTTTTGTCGGTTTAGAAGACGAGCATTACATTAAACCAATTTCTCCACCCACAGCACAGAGCCGCTGTAGATGGTTTCGTTCCTATTAGCCCCTCGACGACCATCATTCCTCAACGTTTAACTAAACTTTGCTAGGATATATATTATATCTACGGTGTTTTTCGAAAAGGTTAGAAGCCACATTTTTCAGTTTTCACAGGAATAACGAAAAACCTTTCACCTTTAAGCCAAGAAGAACCTAAAAGTCACAGAAAGAAAACTGTGTTTAAATAGCAGCTCTTCCGATCCGTCTGAAATGTCTGCAGACATGCAGGACCAGGGCCGTAACCAGGGGGGTAAGGGGGTTCGACCCCCCCCCCGAAACCCACAAAAGTCATCGTTTTTTGTAGGCTTTAACCTCTGATCTATGCCTTTTTTGTACTTTTTGGCCCGACCCGTGGGCAACCACCCCCCCCCGAAATAAATTCCTGGATACGGGCCTGTGCAGGACACAAACGCAAATGTTGTATGGCTAATAACTCGATTTCCAGAAAATGTCGCTCATCGTCTTTTGGAAAAAAACGTTTATGTGTTCAATTATGTTCCTTTGGTAATCTGGCAAGAGCATTGGAAATACCATGGCAGCGGAGAGTTCATTTGTCCACCTTACTTTCTACTGTGTCTTACAGACACCATCGAAGCGTATGCATAAATAACCACATAATGTCTTCTTTGTTCCTGCTCGAATCTTTTTACGTTCATAAATTGATTTTCTCCGATTCCGTTATATTCGTAGTTAATTTTGTTTGGTTCTGTCTTAAATATTGAGTATATACGAGAAAGTAAACTAGTTTGAACATGGGCCTTGTAGCCTTATATTTGTAAGGTGGGGAGGGCGAAGGGGTTTGGAAGTAGAGGCTATGATTTTTGTTTCTGTTATATACTAGTAAAGCATGCTCCAGGTTTTCATAGTCGCTGCATGCAACTAAAGACATAAGTTCTAGCTGATTATTTACTCCTGACAGTACCCTCATACGAATATGTTACACTGAAAAACCTGAAATGAATAATTGTTATAGTTTATGCCCTAACGTTACGACATTGTTATTTAAAATTGACGATTTGTGAATAATGACTGCTTGAGCCCGAACAGTATAAGTTGAAGCTGGCGCTTCATTGCCGATAGTCGCTGTCAGGGGCGTCACGACTGGGGAGGGGGGACGCCGCCCAATGATGTCGGCCAGTCGGTAAAAAATAACCGAGTCGGCGTGAAGCGCCGCTATTTTTCGTCAAAACAGTTGATTTTTTATTTATGATCACAGTCGTTGGTCTGAAAATCAGTCAAATTTTTTCAAAGCTGTCCCCCCCCCCCAAGACATTTTGGCTAGTAACGCCTCTGGTTGCTGTATGGTACATCATATCTGTCTATAAATGTATGTGCATTGTTAAGCCTGATGCCCTATAGCCAATTTATTCTTATTGATAAAGGATTGTGCTTCTTGGAAGTGGCATCATTCTCGCATCTGAACCGCTCATTCTCTTATGTATTATATGGCTAGTTCAATTGGTATTCCAATCGTGCCTGATGCGACAGCCTCAACATATGGATCGACTTTGTCATGGTAGACCACCTATGCTACTTTTGCCATTCACCCTTGTGCAATCTGTAAAAATCATTTTGTTGATCACGCCTCGGATACAGTCGAAAGAATAATTATTTGAAATGTGTCCCGTTTTGAGGATTGGTCGGTCTCTGTTTAAGGTCGCCAGTTCCGGCAGAGATTAATTGACTTAATTGCCCGTTGATGATTTACAGGATTTACACATATTTGCTGTTACTTCTAAATTAGTTTGATTGAGTGATGCTGTGTGAATCAGTTGATGCTTAAATTCATTTCGTCATTGTATGTTCATTCGTTCAGAAAATAGTGAACACGATTCCCTTTTTTTTGTTTCATTAGTTAAATTTTTTGTTTGGTTCATTTCCTTGATGATTTACACAAACTCGTTGTTACAGCTAAATTGGTTTGATTGAGTGACACTACGTGAATTGCCTAATGCTTATCTTACTTCCGTCATCGTTTCTTCATCCGTCCAAGTGAGATTCTTGGTCAAGTTTTCGTAATTTAATTAATTAAAATGTTTGGTTGGTTATTATCCCCTTTCCGTAAAAAAAAAAATATTAAAAAACGAGGTGGAAACATTTTAATTCGTTTCAGGTTTTGTAGGTCTCATTGTTTTAGCTTTTTATTTAGATGTCATCCAATTTCCTTAGCAGAATGATGAATATGTATCTTCCAAACTCTCGCGTATAATCAAGAATGACATGACGTCTATACAAGATAAAATTATGCAGATCTTATTCTTTTTTTTTATAGAACAAATCCGTTCCATAACTTCATAACTCTGTTTAAGACCAACTACCTATTTTTTTGCATCGTAATATCACTAGGTTAATTACTCTAATTTGCACTTTGGGATGAATAAGATTCGTGATGGATCATTCATGCTCTGGTTTTTGTTGGTTTTCTGAGTGGTCCTCTCTCTCTATCCTCTGAGTCATCTTCTGATATCTGGTTTGCTTTATTTGATAGTAAATTGTTCAAATTTCGTTGCTCTGCTTCGGATTGAGTACTGGTTTAACCTTCTGTTTGTTTATATTTGTCTCCCCATAGCTTCATAACTACGTTTCACCAGGGACCCATAAATTTCCTGTAATGCCTCATTTAAGGGTCCCTGGTTTCACGTTGAAGAAGCCAATCACCTATTTTTTGCTGGTTTGCTGTAATTGTAAGGAAAATGTTACACGTTTCTTAGCTCTGCTTTGAAATGAGTAGCCTACTGTTTTCATCTTCTGTTTGTCTATATTTGTCTCTCCGTAACTTCATAACTCCGTTTCATTTTGCAGAAGTCAGTGACTTATTTTCTGCATTATCTTGACACTACATTAATTACATTAAATTTTTCGGATGTAGTTTCACTTTAGTTTAATGTACTTTTGTTTGAGTTATGAAAGTACAGTATGTGGAATGGACAAATAAAACGGTGCAACATAAAACAGAAATACTTCAAAGTACAGTGAAATTACCTCCGAAAAAACGAAACTTTCGTTGCGATTAAGGTTCATGATGGATCTGTCATTCTTTGTTTTTGTTGGCTTTCTGGTTGGATGGTCTTCTATTGTCTAGTTCACGTTAATTTTGGTTCGCCGTATGTATTAATAGTATTATTCAAATTTGTAGCATGCTTTGAAACGGTTAGCCTACTGCTGTCAACTTCTGTTTTACTGCTTGTCTATGAGATTTGGCAAAGAACCGAAGTCACAAAGATCTGTAATTCTGCTTCACACTTGTCGAGAGTGTCATCACGGAATGTCATGTGGCTTGGAAGGTGTTTACGGGTGAATAATAAAGTTCTGGTGCACACTTTAACGATTACCATCGCTGTCCTTATGATGGATATTTGAGGGAGCGATGACAACGGGGTACCCTTCAGAATGACAACAAGTTCATTTACTTTGTAATTGAGGATTCTGCCCTCAAAAGCGAAATTCCTTCCCGTTTGACAAATGCTATAGTGTCAGGCGACTCATGTCAGAGAAGAAATTAGGTAAAGCGGAGACACATTATTTGAATGGGTCGGTTGCCTATGGGTTCGTTTCGAACTGAGACTACATTCAGCATGTTAAAATCCTCGATGGTTGCCTGTTTCCCCGATGAAAAATTCTTTGACTGTGTAGTAGTATAAGTGGCATGGAATGGTATGTAGTAGTATGTAGTACTTTGATAAACATGCCTCCGACTGGGCTAATCTTATGTAGTAGTATCCGCTAGCATCCAATTTGCTATAGTAGTAGCATGTAGTAGAGTTACTACTGCATGCTACTTTTTCGTACTACTCCATACGCCTCATTATCGGATATTTTTACTCCACAATTGCTCTTGTGGGTACGAAACGATACCCAACGCGACTCACTTAGCTAATTTCAATGCTCGTGGTCTGACAGGCACCAAGTTAACACATAACATTCGTAGAGTAGTCTACTCTCTTCGATTCTTCAAGTGCCTAGGCAGATTTTGGGAATGGTAATTGGGTAAAGTAAGGTAAAATTGGTTAAAAATTAGGTAAGATTGGGAAAAAGCTTCCCCTTGAAATATAGGATAAAATCGATGTTCCAGAGCTACCTTACAAAACTGAGGCAGGTTACAGGAGTTGAATCGTGAGCGTCGCAGCACCATCAATGTCTAGATTGCGAGTTCAAATCAGGACTCGGTAAGACTATGGGACCATCCAGCGGCGGAATTCGGAGACACACTTATGGGCATGCACAAAACAGATCTTAACAAGAAAATTTGACAAAGAGAAAAACATTTAGATAGTATATAAATAAAATGTATAAAAGTACAGTTGAAGATTTGGAAGTATCAGTTTCTTTCAAAATATTTTTTTAGGCTTTTCTGTTATTTCTGACGAACAGTTGGAACACTTTCTGGGAAGAAAACGTTTGTCCAGTAAGTTTAAAGTATTCAGTCTTAGTGTAAGTTATGAGCGGGTGGAAGCGATAGACTCATGGCCAAAAAAGAGTCTGTTCAGTCACTTAATTGGTTGTAACGTTGGCTGATATTACACGACTTTGCAGAGAGAAGAGGTACAACAGTGTTCAGTGTTCACAAGTCGTTACTATCGACTGGTAGGCTATTGATTTCGCTCCATTTTCCGCCATTGCTAAAAAAATATGTACACCTACGCTAGGTGTAAATTGTCTTTTGCCATAACAATCAACTCCTTTTAAATTTCATTGGTGGTAAAATCGTATCAGCGGAACTATTTAGCTCTTATGACTGACGGCAAGTTGCTCTTTTAGCGCTATATACCTTCTTTGAAAGGTGATTTAAATTCTTGACCACACAGACGGTGTGCATACAATCAAACGTGATTCAAAGTATAGCAATCATGAGGTTGCAGTAAGGTTTTATGACCGGATTGACGTTGATGGTCTCAGGACGGCCAGTCCCAGAAACTAACTTAGCCTATAGGAAGGGTCGTAAAAGCTGGGGGTCATGTTACTTGGGTTCTACGTAACTAGCCATTCAGTGCCTTTTTTCCGTGAATGTTTCTAGGTTAGCAATCTTACTAAACATTCTCGTCTCTTGTGTTCTCTTGCAGATTTATTTAAACCTCATATACAGTTATATTTAGCTCTTATGATTTTATTACGCTAGCTATTATTACAATTAGACCAACCAATTGCAGTTTTCACAGTTGGTAGCGACAAGAGATAAGGTAGAACTTTACAGTTGATGGCAAGAACTAGTTTGAAGGACAGATGATACTAGCCAACAGTAAAGTCTTATTTGACTCGACCAAAGCTTTATGATTTAAAATCCTTTCACGAACTCCGGTAAAAATCCCGTTACCGCACGTCTTCAAATCATACGCAGCAAACCTCAGTAAATTTGTCCTGGCTTATTAGCGCTTTTCCGTCCTAGCCTAATGGGATAATGGTTAGCACGCCTAACTCGTATGAGAATGTGGTGCCTACCCCTTGGCTTGGAGCGGGGGGTTTTGCCAAAGTCTATCGAGCTAGCTACAAATGGTTGCCTAGAGAAAATTGGGGAAGGTGACTGGAAGTGTGTGAGAAGCTATTCTTTGCGAGAAGCTTTATTGATATTCTTTCACTTACTCCGCTTGTTAAAATGGCGAGTAACAAATAAAATACTTACTTACTGACTCTCCAGATGTAATTGCCTTTTGATTTTGCAATGCTCTTTTTCGTCTGTTAGAATACTTCAGATAGTCATGAAGTAATGCAAAACTGATGCAATCCCTTGAAAGCTAAATTGTGGCCGCAAAAATGAACCAAAGTAACCGAGGAAAAAAGATGACGAAACTAACAAGTGTGTAGCTTCAACTTTTACTTAACTTATTGTCTGTTTTGGTGCTTTCGATAAAATTTGACGACAAATGAAGCCAGGTAACCGAGGAAACAAAATATGAAAAATAGTAGTGTTTAGCCTCGATTTCGCTTTATTACACTTAAATTATTGTCTGTGTTCGGTGCTGTGGATAAACTCGACGACAAAAAGAAACAAAGTAAAAACGTGAAAAACGTGAAAAAAGCTGGAAAAAATATTAAAATACAATTTCGCTTTATTATAATTAAATTATTGTCTGCGGTCTGAACCGTAGATAAGTATGTCCTTCGTTTAAATTTCGTAAAATTCTTCGACGCCGTCAGGGACATCCGAAGTAACACACCTCTGCTGCATATGGAACTCTCTAAAAGATTTTGTTTCCACTCATCTCGTGTCTGGTACCTTCATAATTCGCCTCTTGTTTTCTTTTTGATTACTCATTTCCAGCTGTCACTTTTAACTGACACCACCGGTTTAGCCTGAGGATGTTTCGATTCTTCACAATCAGCCAAAGAAAGCTGGCATTTCCGTAATGACGATAACAGAGACGTCTCTCTAAGCCTTCTTATTATGGCGACCGTTTAGTATTTTCATCACCTGAAGATTCAGTATTAGTTAGTCAGTAAATAAGACTTGCAAAGCCGTTGTAGTTTACGGTCTTAGTTCCTTTACAATGAATGGTATTTAGAACCGTAAAAACGTATCTCCATCCGTCATAACACCTGCTGAAGAACGGGGTAGGGGCCAAAGATGGAATTCGAATTAAGTTGTCTCGTATGAGGATTCCTGTTGAGATCTTCTGCCGAGAAATTAACGGATGACATTATTATCTTTCAGGCTATCATTAGAAATTTATAGCTTGAATTCAGGCAAATGGAGAGCCTTTGTAGGAACACAGTTGCTTGAATAAGCGTGTAGATCATCCGTATAATATGAAATGATACGGCTTGATGCACTCACATATATCTTCTTCAGTACATATATAGTCGGTCGGAATGAGTGGTGAGGTGAAGCCAAGAATGCTTGTTGTCTCATCAGAGGGAAAAAGTTATTCTCCCTTCGTGAGATAATCATAAATTGGTTTCAAATTTCAATGTTGAGGAGGGCATGAATACACTTCTTCGTACATATGCAAATCTGCTCATCCTCCACCAACATCCTGCCCTGCCAACCCACGGCAATCTATAGCAACTTTTTTTTTTCGGTTTCAGTTTTATTCATCTGTCTTTAAAGAAAAAAAACACAATTAATATATAATTATCCGCCAAGAAAGCACTAGGGTGTGTTCTTGGCTAGGCTAATAACAATTAAATACAGTTTAAATCAACAGCATAAGCGGATTTATCAGGAAAAGAAGAGAAAAGAAAAACCCAAGTCCAGTTTAGTATTGCGCTGTATGTCAAAATAGTTTCACTGTATTTAAGGTATAGGCTATTTGAAACTGTAAACTTAAACATGTTTAATTTTCTTGTTGTGTTTACATTTGTGGATTTTACTTTCTTTCTACTACTCGATTTTACTTACTCTTTCGTACCAAATAAGCGGATCACAGATAAAAGAAAAATACACAGATAGGGAACCAGTTGGGATTGATCATTGAGGATAGACGGGATTTTCGTTTGTCCCGTTGTTTGGTCCAGCACAGGAGAAAGAAATCGGCCAGGTTGCTTCAGACTGGTTAAAAGCGAGCTGCTCATCACCCTCGAAGCCCTCAAAGACGAGGTTGAAGTTCGAGCTGTAAACTTGTCTCCCACAAATGCTACATACTGAAGGAGGTTGTGAGGAGGTGTGAAGCCTCTTCACAGGCTTGAATTTTCGCTCGAGATATTATCGGGAATGCAGCTGACCCCCTCCTCAGCTGCCTTCCTCAGAGAAGTGTGTCATTTGTTTAATTTTGTGTTCGTTTCTGTTGTTTTTGCCGGTGAGTGAAATAAAAGTTCATAAATTCGTGACGGCCGGGCTGACCGGCCGAAATCGATTGGCCCATGACCAAGGCCGTATCCAGAGGGGGGGTTAGAGGGTTCGGACCCCCTCCGAAACATAAAAATAATCGTTTTTTATTGGCTTTAACATATGAAAAAGATATCTTTTTGGGACCTTTTGTGATTGACTGGGTCCCATCCGCGGGTAAAACCCCCTCCGAAATAAATTCCTGGATACGGGCCTGCTGTTACAGAGACATAGTCTGTAACCTGTTTTTCCCCTTTTCTTTAGTTTCCACCTTCATTCTTAAAATACACCTTCAGTATTCATTTATGCATTTATTAATTAATATCATCATCATTTATAATATTTGGAATTATCACCATCCACGGGAGAACTGCATTAATTTTATTCCGCCTCGAGCGCTGTACCGAGGATATAAAAGCTCCGGCTTTTCATTCAGCCGCATGTAGTCGATCAGGAATAGTCGATCAGTTGTTTGGATTACGTGAGCACCGAGTTGTAACTAAGTATCACCACTTTTTATTTACGTTCAGAATGTATAGGCCTAGGGTTTATAATAAAACCCCATGTACCTGCCGAACTATGGGCTAAGGTGTTCTGGTTAGGCTAGTCTTGGGCCTAGCAATGGTCTGGCAACCATCCACCGATATTCGTTAGTTTGTGTGGTTTGGGTCTGAACTCGGATAAGATTGTGGATATGAACTGCGCGCCCGGTGTCTTCGTCGTATTTCGTGTTAGGCCTTAGCCTACTACTCGCCATTCCTGACTGATTCTGCGTGGTGGCTAAAGGCTGAAACGATTTACATCTACAGCTCCATTTTACGATTTACTTGAAGTTACGAACATTTACATTAACATCGTCATTATAACATTGGCCGAACTATGGGCTAAGGTGTTCTGGTTAGGCTAGTCTTGGGCCTAGCAATGGTCTGGCAACCATCCACCGATATTCGTTAGTTTGTGTGGTTTGGGTCTGAACTCGGATAAGATTGTGGATATGAACTGCGCGCCCGGTGTCTTCGTCGTATTTCGTGTTAGGCCTTAGCCTACTACTCGCCATTCCTGACTGATTCTGCGTGGTGGCTAAAGGCTGAAACGATTTACATCTACAGCTCCATTTTACGATTTACTTGAAGTTACGAACATTTACATTAACATCGTCATTATAACACTGCCCATGACGCTTGAGCCGGAGGCTGTATGCACCATGCAAATGCGGATGGGTCGTTTGCGCTAGAGGTCTCTACTACATTTCTAGGCAGATCGTCGAGCTCAATGTTCATCATGTTATTGTTAGATTGTCTTCTCTTACAATTCGGTAACACTTTTTCGTCCGACGTTTCATTTTGGTAACGGTCCGATCTGTCTTTGTCCGACAAGCAGAACATTAAGACGTGTCAATCCATCGATCGCCGACTCGGTCATTGGGTGCTTCCCGTTTGTCAGCCTTAAGTAGATGTATCCGGATTGGTATCACCGAAAAAATTAGCTTTGGTTGCCAGAAATGGATGAGCTTCTTGATTGAAACCGATTCTATTCGGTCATACAATCTCTTCGTAGTTCCGGCTTCACTTCTCTCTATTGTCGATCTGTCACATGAAAAGGTTTGTTTTGTTTTGGTTGTTGACGGATTCAGGACGACTCATACGGCGATCGTAAAGTTGTTCCGTAAACCTGCGTAAGGCCCTTTACGTCCGACACAAGAAATTCAACTTTAGCTAACGTTTTTCTTAAATAGGATCTTAACCCTTTCCGACCCCGCGTTGTCATTTGACACCGCCTAGTTCAAAGTCGCCTAGTTTCGTTCTGCGTGAAGATATTGGGTTGAATCACAGAGCCCGTCATAGCTCTTGACGTAAGCAATCGAACAAGCATAAACACGTTTTGGTTTGTGCTAGAGGAACAGGTCTGGCATGGGTTGGAAGCCAAGCAGGTTCAGACTCTTGAATTTTTTTGAAAAGGAGGTAATTTCTGTTTAGAAAAAAAAATATTCTCTTTTCAGAAAACGAAGTGCAGGTGACGAGAACATGTTTAGACTGAATAGAATTAACTGGGGCTGTTGAAATTATTTGCCTATTCGCGCTGGAGCGCCGTCAGGAATTTTCTAAAGTAGAGTGTTGTCAATTGACAACCTCAGGCAGGAAAGGAGGTAAAATTTCGGATGAATACCGCCAGTAATTTTTTGAAGATCTAAGAAGAACTTTTTCTAGGGCAAAGATAAATTTCTCTGAAAGTTGTTGATAATTTTTTTAACAACTTCTACAGATGTTTGAACTGACAGACCGCCGGCGATCGGTACGTCCACACAGCTCTGGGAGACTTGACTGCAATGCTACTATGTAAGTGGCTGCTGATCCTGGAGTCCCAATAGCAAGAACTCATCACGTTCGCACACTTCTCGGAGACTTGACTACGATGCTGTCATTTATGTTTTCTTCCGACCTGGAGATTACTCGGACCACAGTGACCTAGCTGACGACCCAGACATAGCACCCATGACGATAAGGACATAGCAACCATGAATGAGGGTACTACTCCTGAAGACTCAGAAGTCTTCAACCAATCACGTTCACAGACCGCTGGGAGACTTGATCGCAAAGCTTTGATTGAGCTTTGCGGCGACCTGCCTGACGACTGCGACGGTAAGGACCCAAGTTACACTGTTACAGACCGAGCTGCCATGTAAGCTGCCATGAAGGTGGCTCCTATTCCTGGAGACTAAAGAAGAGGGAAGCTGTTACGTTCACAGACCACTTGGGGACTTGGCTGTAATGATGACATTGATGTCTTCTGCTGCCTTGGACGTAGCCCGACCTCAGCAACCTACTTGAAGACTGTGACGTTAGGACATACGTTACACTGTTACAGACCTAACTACCGTGAAGGTCGCTGCTTTTCCTGGAGACTTGGAAGAGGATCCTTTCACGATCACAAACCGCTCGGGGACTTGATTGCAATGCTAGTATTGATGTCTTCTTGTGCATTGGACATTACTCCAACCTCAGCGACCTACCTGATGACTTCGAAGATAAGGAAACACGTTACACTGTCACAGACCTAGGTACCATGAGGGTGGCTGCCAATCCTGGAGACTAAGAAGAGGGAACCTATCACGTTCAAAGACCACTCGGGGACTTGACTTCAATGCTGTCATTGATGTCTTATTTCGCCTTGAAGATTACTCCGACTTCAGCGACCTTTCCGACGACAAGGACCCAAGCTACACTGCTACAGACCTTCCTATCATGAAGCTGGCTGCGCTCCCGAATGCTCAGAAGACGGAAACCATCGGAACAGTCTAATAGAAGAGATCGTAGTCGAGCTCGACCATGAAGAAACATCAGAAGCTGGTCTCTAGCGGGAACCTGACACTGCATCAGAACCCAAAATAAGGAATGAGTCGGAAAAGGAAAAGAAAAACAGCAGCCTACAGGTGAGCCCATTGTGAAATTGAAGCAAATGAAGGACCATGCGGTAGCGTAAACGAAACACAGCAAGATGGACCGAATCTTCTGGAGTATACTTCGAGAGGTATCTGCCAAAATTTGTTTTTGACCTTGCTGCTGAGAAGACACACTATCACCGCCTGGAAAAAATCTAACCTTAGAAAGAAAGCTCAGATTCAGAACCCTAGGTGCTCAAAGTGGTCGTCCGGATTTTGCAAGAAGGAGGGGGGGGGGCTGCTAACCTTCTTCGGTATTATTTGGCAAGTCGACAAAGTGTTCAGCGACATTGTTTTGTAGATTACTTCTAAAAAAAAAAATATATCGTGTGTACCAAAAAATTGGTACTTTTTACTACCTTGCTGCCGAGCGTTGTCAAATGACAACGCTCCAGATTTCTATGTTCCAGTTGAGGTAAAGCCTTGAAAACAGAAACAGTACATAATGAGGCCATATACGTTCAGGAACGCAAGAAAAAATAATTTTTCGATCACTGGAAAAAAAGTCGGGTCGGAAAGGGTTAAATAGGACCACAAACTTTAGGGTAGGTACTTTGCAAAAAGCTTTACGAACCTTACGAACGACATCTGATTCAAATTTTGCCAGGTTTTGATATTAAAAAGACGCTCGAAACAGTAGAATTAAATGACAATGGAAACTGTCATGGGTGGTCGGCGATTCTTTGTTTCTATGACTCGTAGAATTTGTTCGTCTCTTCTATTTGTCTAGACTTTCTGTGGCTGTGTTTTTAGACATATTGTTACGTGCCTTCCTGATGCCATCACATTTTATCAGAATGAAACCCGTGCTTCCGAATACATCTCTTGCGTACGTCTTTGTCTTTTTTCGTCTGTTTTTTCTGTTTTTTTTTTTCTTCTGCGACCTGTTTTAAAGTCGTGCCGTCAGTCTAAGAAATCGCTCATCTGGTTTGCTTTGTTCATGAAAAAGTTTAACTTGTGAACTGGATCACACCGGCTCAGCCTGGCTGGTGTAGTCTCACACTGTGACTGGCGTGTGCAGACTTTGGTAACATTTTAACACCCTTTATCTATGGCTGGCGATTTTGAGGGATGAGCGGTCTAGCCACAGTAGTGATTTTATTGTGAAGAACTTGGGAGACCAGTGATGGAGCACGGTGTTCTTGAAACTCAGGAATTTACAGCGCAGTAAACCATTTGGTCACCATCTACGCCTTGATTTGGGAGGAACAACATGAATCATAGGGTGCCAATGTTCTAGCCCTGCTAGTGTAAGGAAGGGGGTGAGCCCTGGGATCTAGCCGACAGTCACTAACATAGACTAATTGTCAGTCAGTGAGTTGTTCCTGGATTTGCACCAATAACAAGACGCTCGAAGGAAGGATGTGTTCCACCACTTCCAGCCGTCGATCAACCTGGTTTCGACTGTTCGACAGTGTGAAAGAGACCGCTGGCGTGGCTAGCTTTCTTTATGGAATTGCGCGTAAGCTCATTGAAAAATAACGACGATACTCTTATCGTTGTAATCCGGCAGTCTAGCAAGTAGTTGTTACCCTAGGAGTAAGGTTGTATTCCAGAGTTCAATTACTAATTACAAAAGTAATATGTCGTCGTTCAAATCTGTGACATTTCAGCCTACCCCACGAAACGGAAAAAATGAAATCAAAGAATTTAACATTCAGAGGTATAGAATTTTCGACTTTGAGACCGAATTGTCGGCGCTAGATAACTACTCTGAACACTGCGGTATTCTGGCAATTTTTTAATAATACTCTATATGACTAAGTCCAAAACACGCCAGTGATCCTCAGGAAGAAGGAGTAAGCGTGTCCGTAACGACTCAAACTCAACGACTCACATCCTGTGTCAAGCAATCACGACGATCTTTGGGAGCAGCTGTGACACCACTTCTGCCTTTCTTCCGCTAGATACCCGGAGAGGCCGGAGATTTCGCAGCGGCAAGGAGAGATAGTCGTAAAGTGCATTGACAAATCATACTTTTAGAGTAAAGTTTGATCGCAAAAGATAATCTTTCAAACTTCTGACACAAAAATAAAAATTGCTCCTATTTCTCGGTTTGGGGACCAACCAGTAGGATGCGATACGGCGTTTTTGTGGCAACATTTTGAAATCTTCCTGATCTCATTTCCGATTACATTTTGCTCCAAAACCATTATAAAACAATCAAGAAAGGGTCGGAAAAATATCTCCAAGTACTTAACATCTGATGATTAGCAAACGCCCACAACTAAGTATGAAAGATGCAAATCAAATGCCTCACAGAGTCACAGTGTTCAATTATGCATTCTACCTTTTTCCGATGGGTAGGATCTGATCTCTTTGTAGTTACTATAACTATTTTCCAGTGGTAACTGGGGAGAGTGGTTGCTTCGAAGATCAGAGCAGGTTCGAGTTTCAAAAACAACCAATCAGTTATAATAATCACATAACATTGTATTACTTAACACCAGTTGCTCAGCATGATAGCATTGGCCTGTCAACGTTTTATTTTAAACACAATTAAAAACGTTGTATTGATTTCACCAGACTAGTCAGCATGACATATTTCGTCTTAAATATATTATAATATTATAGTTCATTTTAGACTGTAATATCTCAACTTATAAAATGTGGAAGTCGACGGGCAGAAAAAAGGATTCAATATTTAGTATTTCGTTACGACTGTTGTAGCTCATCGACTTTATAAGAAACCGTCTGGTACTACCCTTGTACTCAGTCCTATTAAGACCCTGACACTGGTTCATCGTTCTGGTCCATCGAGCTTATAAACAAATTATTACTTGCTTGCCCGATGAAATTTTTGTAGCATGTGTAGATGTATGATATTTGTACAAAAAAGTTGCATGTATTGATATTTAATAGTACAGAATACTATCATTTAATGTGCCTCAGACTGGGTCAATCTTATGTAGTAGCATCCAGTAGCATACTGTCTTAGTAGCATGCAGTTGTAACAGTTACTACTGTGTGCTATTAAAACTTACAACTCCATGGTGTTCATCCATGTAACAAATCCTTGAAGAATTTTCATCGGGTGATCAACCCCTTTTGGCAAAGAAATCGCGATCTTCGAATTATCCAAAATATTTCCAAGTTTTTGCCCTAAAATGTACTGTAGTTGTCCCAATCGTGTTCAGGTTTCGTACTGTCCCCCCTGTGGTCAGTGCTAGTAGGACCCTGAAACGCACCAAGTGTCACCGTCTGTGCAAATGAAAATGCGGGCTTCAATCTGCATCACAAATTTATTTATTGCTTCGGTACGGGTGGCAACAAAAGAGTCGCGGTCCATAGGTGTAAGTCGGTGCTTGCGCTTGACACTTCACTGAAATAAATAACTAGACCTCCAACCTTTCACACCAAAAATCTAGCGTTCTATCAATAGTTGTCACAACATGAGCACATACCCCCTTTCAATCCCATGCTGCGTCGTAATGGACTACGGAATGCGATTCATACGCTTGATATGAGAACGGTTTCTTTTCCGAATGACAATTTAATCAGCCATCTGCTTTTGACATGTGTTTACCGGTCAGAGTCTCTGCCTTAACCACGCTTTCAGCTTTCCCAGTGTAGTTTATTCCCCGACAAATTACTCCTGGACGTCCCGGTGGGAGCGAGCAAATTGACCTCTCATAATTTCCAGCTGAAGGTGACAGCTTGACCATAGCTCTTCGTAGAAAAAACGTTGCTCTCCGGGTATGGGACGCCAGCACTGGTTTCATAATAATTATCAATAGCCAATTAATCGAGCTATTACCGGCTGTTTATGGGCTTAAATGGCATTCTTGACACATCCTTTTCTTCACCCTTGCCTGTTGAGATCTTATAGGTCAAGTTGCGTTCATTTGACGAAAATGGTATGCGGTGCGGTTATTGACTATTGTATTTCATCGGTGGCCGATTTGGCTTCTCCAGGCTGGTAGAGTATTGGAGTGCAAGCGGCAATATATCCAATTTCTGTTAAATTCTTGACTTTGAAATCAGATCGCATAACAGGAACCCAGAGCTGGGTGGTCGTACACGATAAAAAGCCTGTAACCGCTATCGACTATGTCACTATGGATCTGTCCAAGACGCTGACGTTTGTGGGTGATGTAGATAGCAAGACCAGTGGCAGAAGTAGTTTGAGGGTTTTCTAGAAAGATGGAAGCTTGTCTTTTGCATTCATATATGGTCATTTCCTATTCGGCAGTGGTAAAACCTGCATAAACTGTATAGCGATATTTCGGCCCTTCTTCGCGTCCTCGTCAGGCTTTGAACTTCAGGGTCAACGATTGCAGGTTCGACATTCTGACGAGGACCCTTGCCAAGAAGGGCCGAACTATCGCTGCCAAAGCGTCGTAACTGACGTATCCGTTTTATGCATTGTTTGAATATATGTTTCCCAGTCAGCTTCGGCTCAAGGAGTAGAAGATTGAAAAGTCTTGTACTGTAAAGTGGTACGGTAAAGTTAATGCATAAGTCGCAGTCGAGGTTATATCCCAATCTACTAACAAATGTGACATCTTTGAAACTCTGCTTGGTTTTATCGCAACTTGTCCTGGCTGTTTTCAGCCTTTTCGTGCAGCCTTGGTTTTGACGAGGAACACGTAGAAATATCCATAACGGGTATTTCTGACCAATCACTCGTCCGATGCAATGGACCGCTTGAAAGATTGAGATTGATAATTATTTAAAGTACGAAATAAGTAATAATTTGATTTTAGTGTGTGAGTAAAGTGTAGGTGACGTATAAAGATAAGAAATTTGAGTTGTAATAATGAAGTAAGTTGCGTCACTGAGAGGAGTGGAGGTGGGATTAAAAAAATAGTAAAGTAATTTGATATAAAAAAAATAAAAATAAAAAAATAAAAAGAGCCTCGGGAAGGCTGGATAGGATGGACAAGCGCTAACAAGAAAATCGCTAATTCCACGCGGACCTAAAACTAAATGGTAACGGTAAAATACGTAATGGTATTTCGAAAACGATGTTCCCGAGCCATTTCATCCTGAAAAGATCATTTCTAGTAAGAGTTGTGCTTGGAGAGCATTCTAACCGACTTTTCTGTTTTGAGTCGTTTCGATGTGTCATTGCATGTGAGTCAGGTTTCTTTCTGATCCACCGTCTCTTAAACATTCATCTCCTTACTTTTTCAAGATGTGTCTGGCCAGAAATTCCTCTTGTACGCTGAAACACAAGTCCACTTTCTTTTATATTTTTCTTTTTGAGGGCTATTAGGATACGCTCCGTCGGGCGACGAAATTCAAAGGCTTCAGATTTTGTTAGAGCTAATGGACAAAATGTTGTTAGGGAAGCACAATCTTTTAGTCAATAGTTTACTTGCAAAGCTTCCGACAAATTGGAATCGGGAACAGAATTTGGGAATATGAGAAAGCTCTTAGAAAAGTAAATAAACGCTTTAGGTTCGATGTTGTCTCATCGCTACATAATCGCACAACTTCTGTTTTAATTTCTTCTTCCTTAGGAGTTGAGAATAGGAGCCCTGTTCTGATGTAACTTTTCTCCTTCATCCTGAGGGGCTACCAACTCCCAGGCAACTGCTGCACACCCTTCCTCGGCACCGACCGAAATCGGCGGCCGGTGCCAGCCATAAATTAGGCCATTTATGTTTCAAACGCTTCTACACATGATTATTTTGATGTATTAACGTGGCAAACGGTGCCTGCACCGGTGGGGCACCGAGCACTTGGTGTACACTAAAATTGAGAGTGGGCAACCCCTCGCTTCTTCCTCGACAAATTTCGAGGTACCTCATCGACGGTTTTACAAGAGTAAAATAACAAGAAACATGCTATGAACGTGCCGAAGTCGTAAGGGGATTCGAGCAGTCGACTCCGCTTGCTGACATATTAACGCCCCCTTTTTTTGAATTACTCACATATCGAGGTGGGTGACTAATCCACTTTTTACCCGACTCTTCCACATGCAAATGAGTGAGTGGATAATTAAGCTGTTCTCAGTAATCCACTTCTACTCGACTCTTCTACATGCAAATGAGTGTCTCGAAAATCCCTCAACTATCCCTTGATCTTCCAACCCTACTCACCTTAGCCCTTCATTAACGTCACTCAGCAATCAATCGAAGCCTTAAATTCCATTTCTTCGAAAGGGGTGAAGACTAAACCGATTGCCTAATTGCTGCAAACTTCAGAGACCCTTCGGATTTAAATGAAGTGTCGACCGTGAGTGATGCAAGAGATATAATGGAGTTCTGGAAATTGAAACTCAGCTTTCAGAGCTTTACTGATTTACAGACCTTTTGCGATTTGTGAGTTCACAAGGGTTGTAACATTCTCTGTCGTACATGTCGAGGCATTTCACTGAGCGACATCAAGTATTTCGTCTGTACTCTCGGCATTTTCGTCTGTCCTTAGAACAAGACCAAAGGTTTGGATGGGATCCCAAAAATGCAATATTTGATCTAGACCATTAGGTTTGGTCTTACCTGACGAAAACGACAAGTTCGGCAATCCAATGCTGTGAAAGTTTCGTTTCACAATAAAGTATCAGTCAGTATCAGTCAGGTTTGTTTTCGCTAGATCCAGTCTCCTTGAACATTTTCACTCTTAAAATTTAGAAACAGATTAAGGCCAAATAGCTAATCATCTGCGAAAAGCAAGTTCAGATATGGATTCAGCATGTGTGTGTTACCGATCGAAACGATCCTGCCTTACTTCTGCCAGTTTTCCGGTTTCGGCGAAATTCAGGGACCATTTGTCCGGTGAAAAAATAAAGCTCAAAAGCGATTTCAGCGTATCTCCTTACCCCTAGATCCAACATATAATCAACTTCAAATACAAATTTAACTTGTAACAAATTTTCCGGTTTCAACCGGATTCCGGACGAACTATGTGTCCGGCTAAAAATGATTGTCATATAGGATTCAGCATCACTTCTTACCTCTTAATCGGACATCTAATCATCTAAAAATACAACTTTTGCTTTTAACAAATTTTCCAGTTTGGGCCGGATTCCGGGCGAACTATTTGTCCGCGTAGAAAATGATTTTCATACATGTGTTCAGCATGCCTTCTTCCCCCTAAATCGAACATCTAATCTACTTCAAATAAAACTTTTACTTTTAACAAACTTTCCGGTTCTGGCCGGGTTCCGGACGAACTACTTGTCCGGCGAGACAAATTCGTGTTCAGAATGTCGTCGTACCCCTCATTAGACTATCTCATTAGCTATATAAATATTTTTGTTTGTCCCTCAATTTAAACCCCCTCCCCCACCCCTAAATATAGGGCTACAGAGCCCATCTACAAACTCGACCTTTCCCTTGACCCAGAGGATCCTCCCACCAAGTTTCATCAAAAAATCTCATTCCCTTCGAGAGTTATCGTGCTCACAGACAGACGGACAACTTTTCCGATGTCATAGGTATCCCCCCACTTACGTTTTGGGATCCCAAAAAGGTAGTCGCTTTCTAGTAGAATGCGAGCTGAGAATCCAGGAGCCCTTTTTAAATGAGTATAATATTAAGGATGTCCTTGACACCAGAAATAAAGCTAAAGTAATTAAGATATGCTTGAAAGAGTACTTTAGCTAAATAAAGTGACGTCTTGAGTGATTTCAAGTATATTGTTTTCTGTATGAAAATGTATTTGTATGGCCAATCGGCTATTAAACTTGTCGTTTATTTTTTCAATAACAAGGCTACAATTTCGGCTTCTAGGATTCTTATCTCTCCTCACCAATAACCAGGATATCAAATGGATTTTGCTCATGCAAAGCTGAACAGGCAATTCGCTCTGCCACTGCTCTCTTGAGCTCCCATGTGCGATTTTTTACCGAACGTTTTAGGTTTTCCAAGACCATTCAGTATAGGAGATGATCAATGGGGGGGAACCATTTTAGCGCTGTTCAGTGAGTTATCAGCAGAGAAACCATTGCGGGGTATAAAGATGGGTATGAGAGACCGAGATGGTTAGTCACCTGGGTAGGTTGGTCTTTAAGGGTTTTTCTCTTCGTCTTGTGCTAGAAAGTTCCATCAGCAGGGAGCTCATCTCCGTCTGTCCATGGCTAGTAATACAATACTGGCAATTATTATGTTGCTGACCTTGGAGCACCTGGTGCTAAAACTGACCTTGCTTAGTTCCAAGAAAACGAAAACAATCTTACCATGTCAGTGTCCAACTTGCATTTCAGTTTCCTTTTTCGGACTGAGCTTGTAGTTTTTCTGTTGCTGAAAGCGAGCAAGAAATCTGCAATTCATCTTAGTTTAAAATGATATGTGCATGTTTTTATATCCACACATCTGGTCGTGTAGTAGCGAATTCCAAGAACCCACTCCATTACTAATTTACACGTTTCTAGTCATATTTTGCATTGAACTTCAGCAATAAGTAATGGTTCGGTACGCGACGGTGATGCAGAGGTATTCAAGTCTGACAGTTGATGTTTTAATCTGGAATCGGAATCTTCACACATCATGCCAGCGGGTTAAAGTATGCCTAATGGCTTCTGAATGTAAATAACTGACCAGTACTTATTTTTCTAGGTCCTATGGGCCCACAAGGAAAGAGAGGAAGAAGAGGTGTAAAAGGAGATACAGGAGACCCAGGACCCGTGGTAAGCTCCATTTTGTTACTTACGTAATACCGTCCGACTAGACCATAAAGGACCCCTCTTGCCTATTCTGCTTTATATTTTATTCCTAGCTCCCTTATGGAATTGAAGGCTTCGGAAATACCCGCCTTTCGCCCTTGTTTCGTTCTGTTCCTACGACTCTTCGCTTTTTCGGCCATATCGAGTTTCGCCAGTCACTCAACGCAAACTTCACCGGAAGCTTTAAGGTTCGCCGACAACTCTTTCACATATAAGGACATAAGAAGCTTTAAAGTGTTTTTTTTTTCGTTCTGGAAGACATGGTAGTCCATCAGTTTTATCTTCTATTTTTGGACTTCTTTTATTTTGCTTTGTTTTAATCCCGGATGGTTTAGTTTTCAAATATTTTGCGTCCAGCCGCCGCGTCGTAGAGCGGGAAGGCTGGACTTAATCGATAAGCGCTAACGAAAAAACGCCCATTTCCATTGGCAAAGAAAACAAGACATTTCTGGACCATTTCACCGTGAAAAGATTAGTTCTAGTAGCTTAAAAGTTATGTTTGAACCTTAGCGCGGTAATATTGATCAAACTTCATTTATAGGCATTAGTTCAGCTTAAGCTTACTGATAATGTGGGTCAACGACGCCAGCCGGATAAGTCTTCTGAGATTTATTTCAGCCCTTCTTGGCAGGGATCCTCTTCAGACTACAGCTAGAAGCCTGCAAATCATACCATCAAACCAAATCGTTCATATCCATCATGGAATCAAACCTGTAAATAATTGTATCAATGATTGATAGTATCCCAGCTACATATGTTTAATTTGTATAGTTTCCTTGTTGATATCAGTTTGAGCTTATCCAGTCGGGAAGCTTCCGAACCCTGCTACAAGGTGATCCCATGGTCGTGAGCCCGGATCTGTACCCCTTCACTACCCAGATTTTTCGCCTGGGTTCCCGTTTTCTTCGAAAATCTACCAGATTCCCGGATTCTGGTTGAAAAGAAGCGGGAATTTGAAAGTAGTTTTCATTTGACTTGGAGAAATTGTGTTGAGGTGGTAAAATCTAAGACAACGACAGAAGTGCTGAAAAATGCCCAAAACTGGACTGTTGAGAAGAGACATTTGATTTGAGTCAGTTTGCTCTGTTTTTCGAGACCGTCTTCAGATAATCCGGACCCTAGATTCTGGGGCGTCTGGGCTGTGAAGCCCGGCCTTAATCTAGAATTTGCAAATACGACAGTGCTTCATAATTAACTCTTTTAGTCTTCGGTTTTTTGCCTAATGCCAACGGAAAGGGACTCCAACTCCGCTTCCAGCTTCCGGAACAGACTTTAGGGTCTCTGTTTCCGGAAGAGGGGATACTGGGGAGGGGCACTTAATTTTGAAATGCATTGCAAGTGCTGACTAAATTATATTTAGGAAATACTAACGATTTTATTTAATTACTTAGAAGAATAAACTCCTTTACCAACCATTTGAGCTATTAAGAATATTTGATTTTTTTTTTAAAGCTTCATGAATTTTGCGTGCAAATCTGTTTCTAGATCTTTTATCAAATTTGACGAAATCTTTTTTTTTTTTTTTTTGGGGGGGGGGGTCTTCAAGACGAAGGCTCAGGAATTGCACCTTGGCTAGTAGATGTACAAGAACTCTTTTCTGTGATTTTCCCGAGATTTTGTGATGACAGTCGATACTGCTCTAAACTATCGGAAAACCTGGAGGTGGTCAGCGAATCCTCACTTTTTGGGGATAGTGCTCCACCTTAGAAGAACCATGCCCAGAAGTAAGGGCACAGTACCCCCATAAAAATGTAATGTATGGCGTCGCTGTATGTACGTTGGGGCATCAACTAACGTTGGAGACTGTGCCCTAAAGTTGAGGATTGGTGTATGACTCGGTGGGATAGGCTTAAAGTTGAACCGACTAGGGTTGAGATCCAACATTCTAGATACTCTTCACTTATTTACTTTAATAGGCCGGAAAATCCGGTAAAAATACCTTCCTTCATTTGTCCGCTATCCGCAGATAATCGATTTCATCGAATTAACTTATACTTTTGGATTTGTGGTACCTTTGTATGTTCTTCTCTCTTGTACCTTTGTATGTCCTCGTGAAAAAAGAAGGAAATTGATGATAAGATATTCCATTTTTTACATGTCATCTTTCGGCAATGGTTGACTCGGTGGGATAGGCTTAAAGTTGAACCGACTAGGGTTGAGATCCAACATTCTAGATACTCTTCACTTATTTACTTTAATAGGCCTGAAAATCCGGTAAAAATACCTTCCTTCATTTGTCCGCTATCCGCAGATAATCGATTTCATCGAATGAACTTATACTTTTGGATTTGTGGTACCTTTGTATGTTCTCCTCTCTTGTACCTTTGTATGTCCTCGTGAAAAAAGAAGGAAATTGATGATAAGATATTCCATTTTTTACATGTCATCTTTCGGCAATGGCTTACCTTTGTGCAACGACAAAGGTAAGCCATTGCCGAAAAATGACATGTAAAAAATGGAATATCTTATCATCAATTTCCTTCTTTTTTCATCCGCGAATTTCCTAGCTTAGCATCCGCAACACATGGAAATGCAGGCTCGAGGGGTCGACGACTGTCATTTTTTATGTACACCATTCCGTAATAAATGAATAATCCTGACCATTCCGGATTATTCCTGGCCATTCCAGATTATTCCTCGGATTGTTCCTAACCATTCCATACCCTCCCATTCTTTATCGAGTTTGTTCATTCACCAACTTTCGTTTAGCCCGCATTTATTTCACACCATTCGGTCTGTCCTGCGGCGAACGAGGGGTCGACGACTCTCGCTTTTTATGTACACCATTCCGGAATAACGGAATACTCCTGACCATTCCGGATTATTCCTGACCATTCCGGATTATTCGGGACGTGTGGGCTACACCATTCCGGGAGAGTCGTCGACCCCTCGTGTAGGCTTTTGTTGAAATTTAGATTATCCGCGTCTGGGTGAATTTTGGGTTGTCGTACTGAACGTTATTAATAAAGCCTCGGATGAAAAAATAGAAAAACTCTTAGACGAGTCAAGATAATTCAATTATTCAAATATCACATCTAAAAATACCTTTTCAGTTAAACTTTAAATACGTTACCCTGATCCTGAATGCGTTTTCAGTTTGGTGCAGATCTTACACGCTGTTTTCCATATTTTTCGGACGTTAGTTGAGACCGCACGCACTATTTCTTGCAGGCGTCTCTCAGGAGATACTCATTTAGGTTTCTCGCTTGATTTATCATCATTTAGCGTATGCAAATATGGGTTTACTTAGAAGTACCGTCATGCACGCACGTCCTCCCAACAACTCAAGCCATCTGACTAGAGAATTCCGTTGATTTTCGTTACGAATATAAAACAAGGAAAACTAACGGAGAACATGGTCTGGACGTAGAAATTTGGTTTCTATTCTAGGGAATATAGAAATTATTTCGGAATCGACTGGTCCGTACCACTGGGATGTGGGTTAACTTGAGTAAGGCATGACCAGCACCAGTATACACAATTTTGGTAACGAAGCAAACCAGGATTTCATTTTGAAACTGAAATTGTTGTATACGGGTACCCTTCTGGGGAATAAGGGGCACATTTATGCATGAGTACCATGCTCAACCCGTCCAGCATGCCCCGGCGTTTGATCATGCGTATAAAAAAGAGCTTAATGTAGGCTTAAGGCTACTAACTGCTAAATACTGGTAGGAGTAAAAACTGGTAGGAGGGCTACCCCTCCCTAAACCTCGGAGGGATAGCCTACAGGTACTTCCATCTTGGCTCGCATCTTGGGACTAGCCCCTAAATAGGATGCTCTATCGTTTGATCATGCGTATCAAATAGGGCATAATATACTAAGTGGTAAGTACTGGTAGGTGTAAAAACTGGTTGGATGGCTACCCCTTTCCCTCCCTAGATTTCAGAGAGGTACAGATCTTCCATCATGGCTCATTTCGATTCTATGTTTCAGCCCCTAAATAGGTTTCAAAGGGTAAAAGACGAACTAATGATGTTAGTATAAGATAAATATAAGAATGAATACATTTTTAGTCTGTGTAACCTAAGATGGGCCCACAGTTTATCTTTGTCCCCCCCCCCTTTACTGAAATGGCGTCTCTGAAGAGTTTTTTTTTTAGCCATTTTGAATGTAACCTGCAAAATCAGCAGGTAAAACTGTTTCTGTGAGCGTTCTAGCTGGATTAAAGGTCATATGAGGGACCCATAAATTTCCTTTGCAGGGGGCCTGTCATTTCCTATGCTTCTATATTGATATGATGACCGAACCGGATCCAGTTTCCAAAAATCTCCGCTTGGTCGATCGGCATTCTTGTTTGCCTCATTGGACTGCGCGCCAAAGAGACTCCTTCCTCAAGCCGCGAGCAGCCAATCCCAAACTTTGTCTGTCTGGATAGTCGCGTATTCTACCACCGTGGGTATTTCTCGAACTACCGGATGGTCGGTCAAGAGCGCATCAGAAATCTCTTATTGACAGGGCCCCTGTAAAGGAAATTATGGGTCCCTGGTCATACCCGATACTCCCTACCCATAGGACTTTCTTGGATTCTGTGTCATTATTTTAACGTGGATCTGCCTGCTTTGGCCTTCAGTTCCCCCGCTGATTCAGCAGATCTCACGGTAATCGACAGACTTGTTAAGTTTCAGCAATAAACGAACTTTATAAGACGAATCGCTTTGCTAAGTGATTGTTTTTCGTTTCCTCCTGTCTATAATATTCCTTCAGCCCAAGCCAATGGTCTCCCCCCCCTCTCCTTACGGGAACTCCGAGGGGAGGGGGTGATTCTTCGTGATTCCCACTGAATATAACCCTGCAAAATCAACGGGTACAAATGTTGTTCGAACTGATTGGAAGTTTGTAACCAGTACGCCCCACCCAAGGCCGTATCCAGGGGGGGTTAGGGGGTTCGACCCCTCCCCCCGAAACCCACAAAAGTAATAGTTTTTTGTAGGTTTTAACCTCTGATCTATGTATTTTACCTCTGATCTACCCCCCCCCCCCCCCCCGAAATAAATTCCTGCCCATATGTCTTTCTTCGACTCTGTGTCGTTAGGTTTATCTGAATCTGCCTGCTTTGGCTTTGAGTTCACCGCGGATTCAACAGATCTCAAAGTAAACGACAGATCCCGCTCTTGTTAGTTTCAGCAATAAACGAACTTTACAAGACGAATCGCTTTGCTAAGTGATCGTGTTCCGTTTCCTGCTGTGTTTGCGTCTGGGATGCCGCAAGGTCGAACAAAGAGAAAGAAAAGATTATGTTTACTCAAGCGTTATAAAATGAAGCGAGCAAGCTGTTGGATCCGATTCCAGGCAATTACACAACTTGTTTCTTTACAGACGTTTCTCTTTCCGTAGATTAACGGTTTCCTTTTATCTCCACAGGGGCCTGCAGGTCCACCGGGACGAGCCGGATTTCCAGTAAGTTTACATTATTTTTATCTTATTCCTTTTCCTGGATACAATAGGCATAAAAAGATCAGTAATTGGTTACAGAGAAAAAGCCATGGGCCTTCAATCCGTGGGCTACAAATAGCATAAAGATAATCATTTAAAACATCAAGAAAACTACAAAGGAGTCATATGCTGAATATTTTCTCCGTAGATACCATAGGCATAGGTAGATATATAGTTTGGCCTACTACAACAAAAAATGGGGTGGCCCGTGTGACAGTAAACTAGATGCTATAAAACATCTAGTCATCCAGCTCATCATCTACATGGTTTTTCCATTAGTTCTTTAGGCCTAATTAGAAACTATGTCCTAAATGTTGATTTTTGGTTGTGTTATTTTTTTATTTTTACTCCGCTGTTGTTTGGTGGGTCATAAATAATATATATATATATATATGTAAAAGCAACAGCAGAAAAAATGTCAAGAAGATCCTAAGAATTCATTCCCTGCATATTATTCCCTACATACTATAGGCATAAGCAGATAGATAGTTAATTACAACCAGGCTCACTGTCACCAGCCAGATTTCCAGTAGCATTAAGTTTCCATACTTTTGTACAGTTTGTACTACCCTTTTTTCCTTTTCCCGAAATATTTCCAGAAATTTTCCCTGGATACAATAGGCATAAATAGATCGATAATTTGTTACATAGAAAAAGCCGTGGGCCATAAGCAGATAACATAAAAGCAACCATTATATATATAAAAAAAATACAAATAATTCATTTGCTGAATCTCTTTTCACTGGGTGCCATAGGCATCTGTAGATTAGATAGTTTACCACAGCAAAAAAAACGTGATAAGTGCTGTGCAAATAACATAAAAACAATCAAGAAAAGACAAAGGTTCACACTCTGATTATTTTCTCCCTGGATACTATAGGCATAAACCGATAGATAATTTAGTTTTTAAAAAATAGCAGTAAGGCATGGGCAAATTAAAAATATCAAGGAAAATACAAACATTGCATGTGCGGAATCCCTTTTCCCTGGTCATTATTTTTATCTTTTTTCATTTACGAGATTTTCGAGAAATTTCCTTGGATAGCATAGGCATAAATCGATAGATAATGTATTACAATATATTAAATACATTATATAATAAAAAGAATTCACATCTTTTCTCCCTGGTTACCATACACATCAGTAGATAGACAGTTTGCTACAACAACAAAAAATAACAAGAAAATCCGAAGAATTCATATGGTATGAGATCGTACGGTAAATATGTATAAGCCGATAAATATTTTATTACAACCACGTGCACCGTGACGAGCCAAATTTCAAGTCGGCTATGTTTCGATTATTTTTGTATTTTTCCTTTACGAGATTCTCCCCAGAATATTCTCTGGATACCATTGGTGTAAATTGATAGATAATTTATTGCAAAAAAAATTACTTCCGATTTATCTCTTTTTCAATTTCATTGTTCCAATCTTGTCAGCGTCACCGTCGTAATTAATGTTCTCCATGTCTTCCAGTTTGAGGCAGAATTGTTTAGGATATTTACACAAGAGTCTGTTCCGTGGAGTGCAGGATATTACTAGCTCCAGCAGAGAGTTGATGCTTTTAAACTTAATTGAGAGACGGAAACTCTTTGACGGATAGACACGAGGGAGGATGCTGATTTTTAACTGTTGAAATGTTAATGGAAAGCACTCAGGTTGACTCGCTTCTGGTGTGAACGTGGAATCAGACGTTACATGAAATGTATTTGAATTTGCGATGACGCGGAAGCAAGATTGAGTAGTGGATTTTTGAATGAATGCCGCTTCAGGGGGGAGGGAACCGCGCAAAAAGAGTACAAAAATAATTATTTTTTATAGGTTATAACCTCTGGGGTATGTTGTTGCTTTACTGTTATGTATGGATTGATCCACGGGGACCCCCCCCCCCAGAAGTAAATTCCTGGATACGGAACCAGTGTGAGTTGCCGTGTCTCCTTTTCCACAATTTCCTTAAAGCACAAGCCAGAGTAGATATAGATTTCATATTTGAACACGCCTGAATCGTTGTACCAGGGTTTTTTTTATTTAAAAAATACAATCATCTCGAGGCTGCTTCAAGCGTCCTCATCCCCCTTGAATGTTATGTGATACACGGGAATCCTTCCATGATGGCTATTTCTGACCAATTTGCTCCTCGTATTTTTTCATAAAGTCGGTATTTATACTATTTTTGCCATGCAAAGAAATCTAAAAGGCTTGGTTCAGAATGTTTTAAATATTGTCGTTACTGCATACTAGTTCACCAGATTACTAGATTTTGGTGTTTTTCTTATCAGAAATCGCGTAAAATAACATACTAAAATATAATTACCAAATAAATAAAAATCCGGCCTATGACCAAATTACTCAGCTTCGCTGATGTTTCTTTTGTTTGTGATTCATTTTTAAGAAATGGTGACTTGACTTTTCTGGCGCAGTAATCTTGACCGGCGAATCATATTTGACAGTGCAAAACCGATACGTCAGCTGAATCTTTTAGAGCAACTTTTCAGCCATAATTGGCAAGGGTCCTCTTTCAGCTGACGTATCCGTTTGCACTGTCAACTAGTGAAGACTTATTTTGTGCCACTAAAAAAGGCGACAATCAGCGCCATATCAGGCATTCGGCACATTAACTCTAAACAAAGTATAAAAGGATATGGCGCTTTGACACAACTACAAAGTTGAATTTTCCCTTTTATGTCCGTGCTAATAGAGAGAGGCGTTTCGCCGAGAGACTCGAGCTCTAACCCTTTTTTGCAACATGAAACATTATCCCTTGTGTAATCCTATCCCAAGTTTTTTGCATGACCATTTTCCTGTCGCCCGACCTTTTTCTCATGAGAGAAAACAGGAATTCGCCATGTAACAAAGAATCAGACAGATATAAACTGAGAGTGAAGTCCCTGATCATTTTTAGCCACCACAAGCTATGTAATGTGATATCGCACTGATAACCAAGAAGATATTGCCGAGTCTGTGTTGGCTGTCAGCTAAAGATGCTTTTGAAATATATCGTCAGACCATGCTCGGATGTCTTATTGTAAGTTGTTGGGTCCCGGGTAGTCAATTGGCAGATCAATAATTTTACGATGCGTTTCTGGCGTGGTCCGTTCGGAGTGTCGTTCCTTTTATGTCCGATTAATGATTCCGTTACCTCTAGTTAATTCTTCTGTTGGTTTGATTGTGTCTAGATACGGCGTATTATTTGTTAGCTATGATCTGAAATATTATGAGGATCATGTATGGTAGACAGTTCTTTCCCCTAAAGAAACTGGACAAAAAAAACAGTTTTATTCAGCAAAAAAAGGTTGTGCTGTAACGAAATTCATGCTTAAAATCAGTTTGTCTTTATATTTGACGCTTTGAAGTCTAAGTTGGAAGTTTTATATTAAGCAATGGTTAAAAATAGAAAGTCAGCTATGCTCTTCGAAAGTGATATTTCAGCGCTTCTTGGCAAGGCTCCTCGTAAGACTATTTTTAGTCAATGTTTAGTATGTTTTTTTCCGAGTTACTTTCGGCTCAAGGAGCACTTAGTTCTAACTGTACACTCATTACGTTATTAAAAAATGAAACGGTGACACACACAATTTTATATGGTAAAATAAATGACAAATAAAATATTTGAGTAAAGGACTACCAAATAGTTATGCACAATATTTTAAGTAAAATAAAGTCAAAGCAGAGCCACACGTCGAAACTTTTTGAAGTTTTTGTTTTTGTTTTTCTCAGCTGTCTTTCCACCCTTTATTGGCGATGTCACGGCGTCCAATCTATTAACCGTCAACAGTTTTGTGTTACTTCCATGACCGTCTGAAGTATCCAAACGAAAAAAAAAACATTAAAAATAAATAAGAATTCAAATGGAAGTTTCATAATTCCCGTTGTCGAAAGAAAGCTGCAACACATGGCTCTCAACAGGGCCGTGTCCAAGGGAGGGGGGGTAGGGGGTTCGCCCATCCTGTGAAGTATCCCAAAATAATCGTTTTTTTTTATAGGCTTTAACCTCCGATCTATATCTTTTTATACTGCAGTTTGGTCCCACCAGTGGACCCCCCCCCCCCAACAAATTCCTGGATACTGACCTGGCTATCAGCTTATATTAAGTTCGTAATTTACACTTATAAGGCTAGTATCTTTAGTTCGTTTTCCCTCAAGTTCGTTTTCAAACTCGAGCGGCTTTGAGCCTGAAGAAGACCCTTGGCAAGATGGGCCGAAATATACTCTAATAAAATTCAGCTGACGTATCCGTTTTGCACTGTCAAATTTTTGAGGCGAAAAAAAAAATAGGCCTTCTGAATTTTTTAACCGGTTACATTATTGAATTGGATGGACCTCCCTGCTGCCCACAGTAGCTTACAGAGTTATTGGCATGCCTTGTTAATTTCAGCTGGTTGTGGAAGTAACCTAGACAAGTCCTTTTTTGAATCCAGATACTTCTTAAGACTGGTGCGCGGTGTAAAAAAAAAAAAAAAAATAACGATTCGTAATCTGCTGGATTTTGCCAACGCCAAAAATCTGAGAGAGAAAATTGACAATGTGATTTCCCTTGTTATGTCTCTCCATGTTCTGTGGAAAATACGGTTTTCCTAGCGAGAAAATTCCAGACCCGCTTGTCCCTGACAGACAATTAGGTTTTCCCAGCCAAATTGTCGGTAATTTCATGACCGGGTAGAGTGAACTAGCTTTACCGTTGATGATAGTATCCCTTCCGCCGAAGTTAACCGTGAGTCTTGGCGAGGGTGCACTTGACGGTAGTTGATTATCCGTCAGATGTGGGGCTGATGATGGTGACGAAGGAGTTCAATTCCACCATCACTCGACCTTGATCGCCTGTCCGAACCGTTACATCCGAAGTCCGTCTATAATTTGGCAGGCCTTTCGGCCGGACAAGGTATCCGGCGAGGTCTAAAAAAATCCAGGTCTAATCTAGTTTAAAACAGTCTAACCAGTGAGAAGGTGCTGTAAAGCTTATTAATCACATTTCAAATTCGTTCGTTAATCATTACTAAGTTAATCATTTGTTGCAGGGATTACATGGCGCAAGAGGCTACCCCGGCTTTCCGGTAAAGGGTTATTTTATAATACGTAACGCTAGAACGTTATTCTTAGCCTCACTAACTACTAACAAACCCTAATGCGCTCGGCTGACATTTTAAAAATTCCTTGAATATAGTGCTGACAGATACGCGGCCTGGTTCTCGTCTCAGACTTTGTCACTTATCAATTAGCGTTATCTAAGTCAATGTCCAAAAAATGTTCTTTCCAGTAAATCAAATAATTTTTCCCCTGCTTCGTTTGTATGTTAGCACTTTTCGTAATTAGCATTTTCTTTTCCTTTAATTGCAGCTTATGGGAATTGGCGATGGCACGTTACTGTTCTTTTGGTTAACATATTAATTTATTGAATTACTTTTACTTTTGGTGGGTTTTTACTGTGTACTAACCTTCAGTAAAGCCTGGTGGTGGCAGTCTGCCATAAATTCATGATTTTGGGATAGCCTATGCCTAACGCTGGTTACCCTATGCCAAATCCTGGTTACACCGAACTCAACGATTTGAGTGAAGTTCAGCAATCAACTAATCAGAATTTTTCCAGGTCAGGGTTACCACGGGTATCCAGCATTTCTCACAGGGTAGCCATTGCTAGGCCTAGGCTATCCCAACATCAAGGATTTGTGGGAGACTGGATGGTGGTGCTTCATCTGTGTTTTGTTCTTTGTCAAACTAACTGTTCTTGTATGTTTCCATAGGATGAAAATAACTCAGCTTTGACTTGTTGTTTTGTGTTTTCAGGGTCCTATAGGCTTGGACGGGCCGAAAGGGGATCCGGTAAGTTTGTGTTTCGTCACTAACTGAACTCGCTTCCCTTCTGATTTCCTTCTCACTTTAGTCCTGTCTGCTTTCCTTGTTTCGCTTAACACATTGCTACCTAGTTATAATCGTTTGCTAATGCCCCACACAGGTTATTATTAGTAATTGTTCTTGGTGATTCTAAGCAGGCTATGGTAAATTCTGGCTAGGTGCCAGTGTTGGGCTGAGGAACAATATGCAAACATGAAAAATAGGATACACTTTAGGTTTAGGTGATATCTGTATTTGAGTCCGTCCTTCCAGTCTTTGTTAAGCTATATACAGAACATCCTAAATTCTAAAAAATACCAAAACATCCTCGCTTTTCCTCACATTCATAGCTTAGTAACACATGTACAAATTCTCTGCTAAACTAATCACGTCTTCAAACCTATTTCCAGAACCAACTATAGACCTAGGTGACTCAACAGACATTAGGCTACCTAGAAATAGCTCACCCCCCCCCCCATTTTTAAAAAGAGTAGTCTGTCCCTTGTCTTATGAAGCTCAGGCGAACATGGCAAAACGAAATAAAAATAAGTGAATAAACTTTTAAACTATTAAATTTCTCTACTCCCTCGTAGCTATATCTTTACTTCTTTTTCCTTACTTTGGATTGAAACCGTTTAAGGAACAACTGCAGTTAGAACCTAATAGACCCAATTTAAGAGCGCCAGCAGCGAGCTCAGTCTGTTCAAACATAAAGGATAATGAATTCAGATGAAAACTAACAGCTTCGAATCCGGCCATTTCGCTTTGCTTTGATCTGTAAATTCCTACAGAACAACACACTCGCCCAGAGTCAGCCTCTTTTAATTTTTTATCACCAGTCAAAATTTCAACCCTTAAAACGTCTGGTTTTCGCCGACGCCTTTTAGATGAAACCCTGAATTACAGGACTTGCCCCTCCCACAAACAACACGGAACGTCTGCCATCCCACCTTTGATTTACAAATAGGGATTTGAAACCCACAAATTTTCTCAGGCTCTGGAGACACGAGAGCTGGCAGTCGGAATGATTATGAATATGTCACCTGTCATAAGACTCCATGCCTCATTTCATCAGTAGAAATGGTTAATTGGGGCAGGCGCCGGTGGCAAATTGTAGGAATGCTCTTGGCACCTCTTGTTAGTTTTGAAGCTGCTTTTTGCGTATCAATCTTCCGCTGCAGCCGCGGTGTCATCAGAAACGGAAAAGTGATGTCAGATCAATTAAAGGTCAATCCATCTGTCCGTTCTTTTGGAGATTAGCTTTTTCTCTGATTGTTGTTTTTTTTTTGCAGGGAAGACCTGGTGAGAAGGGAATGAAAGGCGAACCCGCCGCGGCTGGATATGACTTCTTCCATAGTGCATCCAAGGTCAGTTGCGTAAAGATAGATAGTTTATTAGGGAACCCGTCAGATCGTCCACCTGCCAGTTTGCGTACCAAATCTGTCACTATAGCTGACACTGTTAGAAGTTTCGTAACGAATAACACAAGGATCCGAAATTACAACAGACAACACCTGGGGTGTGATCTGATGTGCTTTCGAAAATGTTATGCATTAAATTTTATGCATAACAATCATAGCCAGGAAAAGCCGAAAAGCCGCCGAAAAAATATCTGCTGACTTCCGATATCATGACGACAGACCAAAAAGTCAGCAGATGCTTTTTTTCGGCTCTTCCTGGCAATGCTTGTTATGCATAACATTTAATGCATAAGCGTTTTCAAAATCACATCAGATTATACCCCAGGTGTTGTCTGTTGAAACTGCGCATCCTTGTGTTATCCGTGATGAAACTTCTGGCAATGTATAGACCCATTTTTTTCCGCCAAGTTACCGTGTTCTTTAGTGCTTCCAGGGTCAGTTTTCATATAGATAGATAGTAGCCTATATTATAGAACTCGTCAGTTCATCCATTGGTCAGTTCGTGTACCAGATCCATCACTACAACATTTTTTCTAACAGTTACTGGTCGCCGGTTATGATCGAGTTTGTTCATAGTGGATAGATAGCTTATTAGGGAACCCGTCAGTTCTTCAGTCCGTCAGTTTGCCACGAAATCCGTCACTTCATCCCATTTTCCATCATTGTTCGCTGGTTGTGACTTCTTTCCCAGTAGCCTACTTCCTAGGTCAGTCTTCGCATAGATAGATAGTCGACCGGAGCAACGTCGATTTGCCAACCCGTCAGTTCCAGTAGCTTCACACGCTTTTCCCGGTTATTTTCTTCAGTTATATTTTGCCCGTCTTGGCAAGGGTCATTTTTATTTGTAGCCTGGCAAGGACCCTTTACAACAAGCGCCGAGTGTCTTTCTCCTTTTTACCGATGTTTTACTGATTGAATGAATGAATGAATTTTATTACCCGTGAAGTGTAAGACACAAAATACGGAGTATTTTAGAAAAACAAAACGACCAAACAACGAAAAATAACAAAACAAACAAACTAACACACCAACAAGAACAGAGTAGCCAGCATTATTAAGAAAAAAGGGCCGCAGAGGGTCGTAAACGTGAATCAAGTTGATCTGATACGAGTTATTTACACAATTTGGAATTGCAATATTTCGATTGCTTTACGGTATATACCGCTTTTTATTTGCTTTTTCATGGTGAGGAGGAAGGGAAAGCGAAGGGTAGCCTAAGAAGCCTAACATAGGCATGAATGAATGAATTTCAGATTAAGGCATGAAGAAGATATATTAAGCGGAATTCACACAGAGGGCGTCAAATTATTTGCCTGGCGTTGCGAATTTTTTCGGCTGGGAGCCGAAGCCTGACGAAGCCTTTTTTTTCACTTGGCGTTCCGTTTTTCAACGCCTGGCGTGACGAATATCGTCAGGCCTGGCGAAATTCGCTCTCTGTGTGAATTGAGCTTTAGACAAGTTAACCTCGAGTGTCGATTAGGGGGCGAAATGTGCTCGAGCGACATACGTTAATTTTTCCTTTAAGTCTGGTAGTTCGGTCGAATCCGGCGGAGACAGGAAATACTGGAGTTCGCTTCTTTTTTTTTGAGAAATCTAGCTTGAACTGAATCGAATTAAAGTCTGGAGAAGTGCAGATTAATTAGCGAAATGCGGTGGAAACTTTCAAGGTATAATATTGTATATGATGCATCACTGTTGAAAACGTATACCTAATTGGGATCCAACCAGAACCTTTGGCCTTGTCCAAGTAGCTAAAATCCAGAGATTTAGTCTTGAATCTTGGTCTTGGTCTTAAGACCAGTCGCAAGACATATGTCGACAATCTTGGTCTTAATACCAGCGTCAAATTCTTGGTCTTGTTCTTGAGCTTTCGGTGCTCAAGACCTAGCCCGGTCTTGAGACCACAATTGCACCCTAATTTCGCCTCTGGACAGCCAAAAGGTCGTATCTGACATATTTTCGGAAATACGTTTTATTGCATTTATATACGAAGGAAATACGCATCTTTTGGTCTAATTGTCGTATCTGTACGACACATAGAAGCTGAGATATGAGCGTGGCCCTGTCGTCGTGTCTGCAGTTGCAAATACAAACTAAAAGACGTTTTTTCGCTCTCCTGAACAAATTTGAAAACTGCAGATACGACCTTTTGGCTGTCCAGAGGCGATTTATTCTGGTGCAGTTTAAACTGTCCCAAAAGCATGAAATGGGCTAATTATGGATTGTATCATCTATGATGCAACATAAATGTTTGCTATGAATTTTACTTTGTATTTATATTGACAGAAATATAATAGCTTAGTTTGCATTAACATCCCATAGGCAGGCTAGTCACGCAACTAGTCTAGTCGAGTAAAAGAGACTTTCTTGGTCTTGGTCTCAATACCAGGGCTAAGCTCTTGGTCTTGGTCTCAATACCAGGACTAAAATCTTGGTATTGGTCTTGGCCATTGCCAAAAAACTTGGTCTTTACATTTTGGTCTTGTCGACATCACTGCTAAAATTTCGAGCAGAAACTGCCACCTTATTACATGTATCGTAGGCGTAGTGTATAAATGGCATCATGTTTGTGAGCCTCAACTACTTAGGCCTGTTGTTCTATTAGTGTTATGCCGCCAAAGTAAACCAAACATTAACTTTTATTTGCACGCTGCCTAGGGAGTTAAGAGGTCTGTTGACTCAAATGACATACTTGCACGGTTCGATGTAATTTCACTAAAAGTAAGTAAAGTCTCTAATCTACACCTGGCACTTTGATTTGTAGTTGCAGTGTAAACTTATCACCTTAAATTCGTGGACTGATTCCTTATAGGGATTGATGAATTTGTTTATTATTATACTTTAATATTCCAGTTAAACCTTCATGAAAAAAAACTATTCCTCCCTGAAGGAGGAAACTACTACTTGAACTGGGAGAATTAAAAAAAAAAATCAAACGAGCAAATGTTCTGTTAGCCTGCGAAATCCAAAACGCCCAGCACAAACGACAGCGGAGAAAAATAATGAAAAACAAATCAGGATTGGATACTGCTTATATTCCAACAAAGTCATAAGCTTTTGGCATGAAGATTAAAATGATGACCAATAAAATCAGCTGACGTATTCGTTTGACGCGTTTATCTTTTAGTCCGGTTCTCCTTCAGTTTTGTTTTCATTTTCTTTTCCTTCTCGTTCTTTCCTTTTTCTTCTTTATTAAAAACTCCTTGAGCCCAAGCTGACGGGGAAACATATATTCAAACAATACATACAACGGATACGTCAGCTATTGTGCTTTGTAAGCATCTTTTAAAAGCATCGTAGCTGACGTATCCGTTTTATCCATTGTTTGAATATAATATACTTCATTATTTCGTACGTTATAAGCCATATATAATTACTATCAAAGTTCAATGGGTGGATCAAACAATCATGATGTCACCTTATAACCATCTAGAATACAACGTTACATCAGAAATCAACAGATACCTAGACAACTTATTTTCGCTAATATATCGTTACGGAGTTTTTTGCTAACTACCATACTCCAATTTACTAGCTTTAACAAATATAAGCGCAGTTTCTTTTTTCTTATCAATTCGTTATTATTAGGTACTGTGAATTATTTGTATTACTGGTAGATACTCATATTAACGTGTTAACTGAGAATTCCTTGTAAGCTCTGACATCAGCTGCAAGTAAGTCTGTTATATTTGTACAGCTTTGGCAGTTTCGCAACTTTATATCTAGATAATTAAACTTTTCTTCGGTACTACAAACAACAGAAGTTTCATTAGATATCTGTCAGCGACAGAGACGATGTGTTTAAGCAGCCATGGCACTCTCGGCTTTACAAAATGATTGATTTTCGTACGTGGACGAGAGTTTTCGAATTTCCGCGCCTTGTAGTACCATGCTCTGTAATCGTCTCCACCGAGATGCCGAGGAGGTATTGACAAGCGAAAACAAGAGAACGACTTATTTTTGAAGCGCTCTCTAGTGGAAGTCAGAAATTTGTATGTATGAAGCATTATATAAAAATTAATCCATAATTAGTGCCCACTGTGCTTTAAATATTCCTTCATCCCAAGCTGGCTACGGATCATGTTCGACAGTGCAAAACGGATGCGTCAGCTACATTTCTATTAGAGCTATAAATACAGTATAGTCCATTTTCCAGCTGGAACGGCGGGAGCCTGAAGATACCTTTGCGAAAAATGCCGAAATATAGCTCTAATAAAATGCAGCTGACGTATCCTTATTACACTATCAAATGTAATTATTACATATTTAGTTGATCTGTTTTGTTCTTTATAAAACTGATTGTAGCCTGCCTGAACCAAACACCCTTTTCTGCACTTTCTTGATAGGTATGATTTGAATTCTTGTGGTTCTTGTTTAAATACAGACAAATGAAACGTAAACTATTTTTTTTGCAGGGCTTGAAGAGCATGGGCTTTAACCTCGACCCTGAATCGATCATCATGCTCAAGGTATACCCTTATTTCCTCTAAACAATACGGGAAGTCTTTCTCGTTTGAAAGAAACTAGCCCCTAGAAAAGCTTTCCCTAGATTTTCTCAAGTTTTTTCGTCAAGGAAAAAGCTCTTGAGAAATTCCGTCGGGAAATCAGATTGATTTACAGTTTCTTGAACTGAAGTGAGAGTAATCACGGACGCATTCAAGGACGTTTATTGAATTTTTCTGTCGTCAGAGACAATCAAATCCGGGATTTCAAATAATAGACCCTGTTTTCGGGACCGTGGGACGTTGTCACACCGGATAAACTTTTCCGAGGATCTGGAGAAACAAGTTGTAATGCGGATGTCTGAAGTTGGATCAAGTTGTTTTCCTTCCTTGGTAAAGTCAACAGTTGAATGCCGAAGTTCTGTTGAATAATTGCGGAGTTCCAGACAGGACTCTGAAAGAACTTGAGGGGTATTAGCATATCACAAAGGAAGTTTGAGACATAGTGGTAATTCAAGCATATCTTTTCAGGGGGAGAAGGGGGACGCAGGGCCACCTGGACCCGTCGGACCCGTTGGATCGAGTGGTCTTCCTGGATTTGATGGACGAGCTGGATCTCCTGGAGAGGTAATCATAATATCAAAACCTAGACATACTAGCCCCACTCCTTCTTTTTTACACAAACCTTCTCTTGTCTGGGTCACTCTCAATACCAGCCAAGATTTCACGCATGAAGGCACCTTGTCTTACATAGCAACCAATTTTGAGCAAGAACAGAGATACGAATTAAAGGAGACATTGAAAATATTTGCAAGGATGAACTTATCACATGCTGACGACTCGAAACTCACAGATTACATTGCTCATTAATTCATTATAATTATAAAAGGAAATTAAGAACCCCGTTTTTGCGGAACCGTGTCCAGGTGGCGAGCAAAAGAGTTAGCCACTCGCCGGTAGCAAGCTGACGTAAGTGAATGTGTGCAGTTTCCAGTGTTTATCTAATGCTTTCATGAATGGTTTTCTGGTATCACGGTAGCCTATATTGAGAGTTGTTTTAAAGCACCCCTCCTATTGTTACCGATTATGTTCCAGTATTTTAAATAGTTGAATACCTTAAAAGTGGTTGATGTTGACGTTTAGGAGTAATAGGGTAAAAATATACATAACCGTTTAGTCTTACGACGGAGCTTATCGCAAACAAGCGTCGGGAGGTGGTAAGCATCGAGAATAGTGAAGCAATTCAAGTCTGCAAATCAGCGAGCTCTCTTTAGGGGGGGGGGGGGTAGAATGGACTGATTGAAATCCACATCTTTTGGTTTAAGAATTGGTGGAGCGGTCACGATACTAGGTTGCACTGGCATAAGATGAACATCACCTGGTATCTTGTAGCTTATTTCGGCTGCAACACAAATCTGTGTGGTCGACTGATTTTCTCATGTCGTTTGTAGTTTCTTCGTCTAAAATTCCCTATGTCTGTTTTCTAGCCTGGTTTGAAGGGTGAGTCTGGAACGCCAGGAACGCCGGGATCGAAGGTGAGCATTTTGTTTCTGTCGGTTCTTGTAGCAAAGGTCTTAAATCTGGACCTGTTATTAGGCAATTACTGACAGGTTCTATTTTAATGATGACAGTGCTTTGAGATATCTCCGGCCGTCCACGTTGAAATTATTTTGAGCTTTAAAAATAACCAGACTGATTGGCCGCGGAGAGGATCGTGATTGACTACCATTTGGCTTGTCCTGACAGTTTTTTGCGAATTTTAATTTAGTTGTTGGATATTAATAGCAGAACCATTCTACTTTCGGCAATTAGTTTTGAAAGAAAATAAACGTTAGAGATAACGAGGGTTTATATTTAGGTTTGTAATATTGGTCCTGCCAAGAATAAGGTGTGAATAATGCAGTGTTATAGGATGCGCAAAAGATTTTACTTCGGAACAGGTTAAGTTGGGGTCCGGAAAACTTATCGTTGACTCTTCGATTGGATAATTAGTTTGTGGAAATATTGTCTGCCTGAAATCAGGAAATGAGATCTTGAAGCTTGAGCTGCAAACTAGATTAATGTTGCCTGGGCAACCTGAAGTGTCGCAGCAACCTTTGGTCGGCCTATTTTTTTCGCCACCGTGTTGACAGTGAAGTAGTCAGTCCCTTGAAATGTTTGAAATGGTATATCTGAAGAGGGAATTTTTTCTTCGAGAAACTGATGACACTTTTCTGGGTTACCTGATCCTCAGTGTTGAACAAAAGTATAGAATACCGAAAGAGGGTATTTGTTCAAATACCACAGAAAACAACGAATACCACACGAAACCAAATACCAGAGACTGTTTCCGAAGAGGATTCAAGTTTTAAATAAAAATCAGCTTCTTAACCTTGTTGAAATTCTGTAAATCTCTGAGACTTGGTGGTGCCGTCAAAAATTGAAAATAAGACAAGAAAACAATCCCGGAAGCTCCGATACCAAGCCCCAAGTATTGTTTACGAGGTTCTGGGAGTCCCAGAGATCTAAATTTTTCTCTCAGACTTCTAAAATATCATCTTTTCTAGGTTTACGGTTGACAAGTGTTGCAAAAAAGCTGTATGATCTATAACAAGTAGGCTTTCGGGGAAACCCGTTATAGATCTTATTATGACAATGTGTTATTTGATCGTATTATCTTTGGCATTAAAATTGACTGTCGGACGATTCTCGCCGTTTTGCAGCTTGAAAGAAAGGACTTTAAAGTTTAACCGAAAAGGGCTAGGATAATTGAATAATTGGTTTTCAAATATTGGAATTTCCGTGTGATTTGTGGTGCCTCTATGCGCTTGTATTTTTGCTGTATGCCTCACGAGAAAGATGTATCAGTTTTTTTTTTGTTCAGGCACTAAGCAATCTTCATCAATCTGACACTGCCCACTGAAAAGCCGCATTTGTGTTGAGATTAAAACTTCCCGCGTTATAGTAGAATTTACGCTGTGGGGACGGCTGGAGAGATTCTGAGCCTCATAATTAGAGCAGATAGTGGAAAATAAAAAAAATCCCTTTGCAGAATCCAAATAATTCAGTGTGTCCAATTAAATGACACACAAATGAGTTGCCTTTTCAGTTAAACCAGTCTAGTACACTAGCCCCTTTTCAGGCACGGTGCTTAAACGTCTAGCACCATGCCTGGGTGCTGGACGTTCAAGCACTGTACCTTGGATTTCATGTATGGTGCATGGATTCCAGTATACAGTGCATGCATGAAAAACACAGTTTCTGTCACCACAACTTATCAACGGCTCGGATAGGGCTGAAATTACTACCAAGAATTAGAGAAATCAAAGACAATCCTTATCATATTTTTCCTAACAAAAACAAAAGGACGCGACTGATGATGGAGATGAAAAATCTGACAGCAGCCTATCTATTTTCCATGTAGAGTGCCCTAGGAGCCAATATTCTGGTTGACTGTTAGGTAGAAAAAGCTGAGGCACAGGACACTTTGCATGCAAAACCCTTGACTATGTAGAAAAGGAAATGAGGTTTTTCATCTCCCTCATCAGTCGCGTCCTTTTGTTTTTGTTATGAAAAATATGATAAGGATTGTCTTTGATTTCTCTAATTCATGATAGTAATTTCAGCCCTATCCGAGCTGGTGCTCAGTTGTGATGACAGAAACTGTGTTTTTCATGCATGCACTGTATACTGAAATCCATGCACTATACATGAAATCCAAGGTACAGTGCTTGAACGTCTAGCACCCAGGCATGGTGCTAGACGTTAGAGCACCATGCCTGAAAAGGGGCTAGTGTACTAGACTGAGTTAAACTTTAAATAGTCGAACAAGTAAGCTTATGCTGTCACCCAACAACGATGGCGTTTCCTGATAAAGCCTTTAGTGTTCAGTTGTAAAACAGACAAGGGTCAGTAAAGTATACTAAAGCTTTTTGTATTATTGTCGTCGTTTGATTTACTTGAATACAAAGTATGTCCCTCTCACACTTTGATTCATCCTTAGATGGCACTTTGAGAGTAAGAAGTCTTGAAACTAGTTTGGAAATTATCTTCCCATAAATCATCCAAGCTTGGGCAGGTACTAGTTGTAATTTACTGAGCAAGCAAGGACCTGTCGTGAAGAAGGGCAAAATCTCTTAAGTAATAATGCAAATAAGGCAATCTTTCAGAGGAGTTCAGTGGAGTTAATTGAAAATGTCTGTAGGTCTTGTTATAGCTTCATTTATTTTCTGTTTTCAGGGGGAGAAAGGTGAGCGGGGTGTTGCGACGACGATCGACGGCAAGCAGATACCTACTGGATTCCTTGAAGGACCGCCCGGACCTCCAGGACCTCCGGGTAAGTTTGTAGCGATGTTGCAAATACTTTGGAACTTATAAAGTAGCCTAAACCTCATCTGAACCGCTCATCATCAAAACATCGATTTATATTCTCCTGCTTAACATACCTTATACTAGGCTACATCTTAATTTGAATTTTTAATGTTTTTTTTTGTTTCTCTGCTATTTAACTGGTCATACTCAACACTTATTTCAGTTCAGTTCACTCCCTTTAGCTTAATAGTCAAAAATTAGAGATCACTATCCTTTTAAGCTCTAGCTGATTATAACTGAAATTTGCTTGACGGTGTTCGGCCCTTTAAAATCCACACTTGTGATAACTGTTTTTCTAGTTGACTATTAATCTACAAGAAAACTGCGGGGCAGTTTGTTTGTTGTTTGTGTTGTTTAATGGAGCTTCCAGAATTTCTTCTCTATGCTCCAGGATTCTTCTTCTTTATTTGTCTCCAACCTGGAAATGACTAATTTCTGATTAACATTACCTTGGCCCCCCACCATCACACATGCATGCTTCGTCATAACAACTAATCTACCACACTTAGACTGACAAAAAATATTCTAATATCCCTGTCAAACTTAAAAATGTTTTACTACTAAATAAAACCAATTATAATAGTCAAAAAAATTTCAAAAAGTGTATAAAACAAAAACAACAAAACCAACGAAAACAAAAAAATCAATGCTCTTCCTGCATCAGGATGCGGGGCAGTTCTCACGCACCATACAGGACCGCTTATGGTGTTTAAAACTTCCGCGTTGTCTGTGTCGGCTGTAAGTAAATGAAGTCGAGGTATTATTAATCGTTCATGGCCACTAGACTTTCTACCAGTAAAAAAGGTCAACATCTACTTATCTACCAGACGCAGAGCAAAATAAAACTAGGGAATAGCGTCAAGACTTTTTTTTTCATGCTTCACAATCGGGCCGCACTTACAGCGCCGCCCACTACAATTGCGGCATTTAAATCGAGACAAACTTGCGACTTTAGAAATTTCTAGTAAAGCTAAGATACGGTCTTCACACATCGAAGAAACGGGAGTTTGTATATTTTTTTGCTGTGTTCAGAATTTTAAGTTATTTGAAACATGCAAATTTATATTTTCAACTCTATTTTTATTTAATTATTCAAACTTATTTTTCGAAACAACAAAATTTCTGTTAACTATTTCTCGCTATTTCATCTTCATTTATCCCTTATACTGCAAAACCCGTACCCATATTATATATTGTAATCATAGTAGCAAAAAATCATTCTTGTCAATTGGGTGTCTTACACATTTAAAAATATATTTGTCCTAACTAGACCTTGTTTTGCAGGTCCTCCCGGGGCGAAAGGTGACATTGGCGAACCCGGTCCCGAAGGAGAGAAAGGCGAACGAGGAATCAGGGGAAAACGAGGGAAAAGGGTAAGTGGTTTGTCAGTCCTTCGTTTCTTAGCTAGTTAAGGATTTAACAGATTCCTACCTGAACGACTTGCTAAAGCTTTTAACATTCCCAACGGAGATATTTTCGGAAGTATCTATTGGAGTTTCTTTCCCGAATTGGCTTAGTTGCGGCAGAGTCCATGAGTATGAAAAGTATAGACAAGAACAAATAATCTGATAGAACCCCCGTCTCCCTGTCTCTGTAATACGACCATGTGCAGTCGAATGCTTTCCCATACCCTGCCTGATGCAAACGGGCTGGGGTTAGGAGCTGCGCGGCACACCATGTTTCGTTACCTCTACAAATAGCTATATATATCGCTGTGAAGCCGCGTAGAAGAAAATTTAAAAGTAAAAGCCGATTGGTTTTCTGGACGCGCTCCAGAGCGAGTCAGCGTGCCTCTTGCATTTATTCCTCTGCTATGAGCAATGGCGAAGACGGAAGTAGACGGTTATCAACTCAAAGCTAGAGCAAGTATCTCTAGTTGAGCTCAGTTTTGTCGGAGTATCCATAGTCGCTGCATGGGACCAACGACGGAGGTTCTATTAGATTATTTGTTCTTGGTATAGAGGTCACCCTGCACGCACTTGTAGCAAAGGTCTTAAGCAAAAGGTCTTGAACCGGGTATCCTGTCTGTACTCTTTTTTAAGGCACTTGCAGCCTCTGGCTCAAGTGCCATATACCGATCGCAATTCCGTCCGTCGGTCGGTCTGTCGGTCGGTCGGTCTGTCCGAATTTTTTTGTCCCACATGTTCGAGTTAGGGTACTTCCAGATGTGCTAGGACGATGAAACTTGGCAGGAAAATCAGGGACCCGACCAAACTAACCTAGAAGTAATCAGTTTCCCGATCCGACCATCTGGGGGGGAGTGGTGGGCCGGGGAAATTCTGAAAATTAAGGAGTTTTGTCACTCTTTTTCGAATTGGAGTACTTCCAGATGTGCTAGGACGATGAAACTTGGCAGGAGCATCAGGGACCCGATCGGACTAACTTGGAAACATTCAGTTTCCCAATCCGACCACCCGGGGGGGAGTGGAGGGCTGGGGAATCCGGAAAATTGGAGTAGTGTGTAACTTTAGAACGGGTGATCGGATTGGAATGAAACTTAATAACTGAATAGATGGCATACTTCTAATGTCCCGTTTGAATTCCGGACCGGATTCGACAGCTATGGGGGAGTTTGGGGGGGGAGACCGGAAATTTCGAGAAACGGTTTGAATAGAGGGATCGGAGTGAAACTTGCTGGGAAGAACAAGCATCTGCTCCAGATAAATTGTTTATACATTTGGACTGGATCCGACCACCCGGGGGGGGGAGGGCTGGGGAATCCGGAAAATTGGAGTAGTGTGTAACTTCCGAACGGGTGATCGGATTGGAATGAAACTTAATAACTGAATAAATGGCACACTACTGATGTCCCGTCTGAAGTCCTGACCGGATTCGACAGCTATGGGGGAGTTGGGGGGGGGAGACCGGAAATTTCGAGAAACGGTTAGAATAGAGGGATCGGAGTGAAACTTGCTGGGAGGAACTAGAATTTGCTCCAGATAAATCGTTTATACATTTGGACTGGATCCGACCACCCGGGGGGGGGGGGAGTGGAGGGCTGGGGAATCCGGAAAATTGGAGTAGTGTGTAACTTCCGAACGGGTGATCGGATTGGAATGAAACTTAATAACTGAATAAATGAAATACCTCTGATGTCCCATTTGAAGTCCGGACCGGATTTAACAGCTATGGGGGAGTTGGGGGGGAGACCGGAAATATCGGGAAACGGTTAGAATGGAGGGATTGGATTAAAACTTGCTGGGAAGAACAAGCATCTGCTCCAGATAAATCGTTTATACATTTCGGATGGATCATGACATTAGGGGGGGGGTTGGAGGGGAGTTTCCCGAAATTCCGGTTATGGCGGTTTTGGGGATTTGCACGACGAATCTTGGGAGGCGAATCAGGGACCCGATCAAAGTGACTTAAAAAGAAAAATTGACATGATCTGATAGCCGTGGGGGGAGTAACGGGAGGGGGAATCCGGAATATTGAGTCATGCGTAACTTTGAAACGGCTGATCGGATTTGAGTGAAATTTGGTAATTGAAGAGAGGACATGTTTCTGTTGATCTTTTTCATGTCCGGACAGATCCGACAGCAATTGGGGGGGGGGGGGGGCGAAAATACGTGACCGACTTAGACTGGTGAGATCGGGATGGAACTTTGTGGGAATAACAAACAGATGCTCTGGATAAACACTTACGGAACCGGATTGGCTCCGGCGACTGTGGGGAAGTTTGAGGGGGGGGAGGTCCGGGATTCCGGTGATCACGATTTAAGGTACTTCCAGATAATCTAGGACGATGGAACTTGGCTGTAATATTAGAGATTTGACAAGATTGACTCAAAAATGGCCACTTTCCAAACCCGACCATTCGTTAAAGTACTAATCTTGACTGCAAATTTCAAAAAATACTTTTAAACCAAATTCATATTTTCATGATCCCCATGAGCCCATTATCATTTTTGCCTCAAGGGTTTTGTTTACAAATGACGTTCTAGCTCCCTTAAAGTGTGAATCTGAACGGCCAGGTCGAAAAGTACTTTATTTGAAACAATACATCTCAACCCATGATCATTTGTGCCACAAGGGTTTTGCTTAAACATTTATTTCTGTTACCCTTAAAGTGCGCATAAATGAAAAGCGAAAAAAAACTTTTGACGAAACGGTATACATCAAGGATCCCTAAGGGCCTGTGATCGTTTTTGCCTCAAGGGTTTTGCATACAGATGCATTTCTAGCGCCTTTAAAGTGCGCATCATTACACCCAAGTTCAAAAATAAAATACTTTTTATCTAGCTCCCTTAAAGTGCGCATTTTAACCACAAGTCGAAAAATACTATTGATCAAACAAAACATCTCAACACATGCAAGTGCCATATGAGCTTACAGCTCTTGTTTTTTTCAGTACCAGTTCTTAAAATAACGTGATTCAAAAATGTCACGTTGAAATTGTTATCTTTGTTATTAAATAGTTTGACGTTGTACAAATTCAGTCGTATAGTTTGACGATGTACAAATCCGATTGTACATAGTTGACAGATGTTCGGTAATTCTTACTGCCGTAATGAATGTTCTTTGAAGAATAAACTGATTAATTGAAAGTTATGGAGCTAAGACATCAACGCATGAAAGAACGTCATTGAAACACGATGGTCTTGCGAACTTATCTCCTGCAGGGTATTTAAAGCCGACATTGACAAAGAAAGAGGTGTAGTCGGTCTGGTGGTTAAGTGTGGTTAGAGGATATGGTAGCAGCAAAGCAGGGTGTTTTAAGTTACCTATTATTAGAGAGAGTCGAAAAGTTAAGTCGAAGGTCCAGTGAAAGGACTGTGGATGGGTAACTCTTCTCTGTGCGGCGAGTTACGTGATAGTCTACTGACGTTGTTGAGGTAACAGCATCAACCTAAACATATCCTAAATCTCTCAGCTTACTCACCTCTACCCACCAAGGATGCCCCAGAAGATTGTTTGCGAGAATCTTACTGGTAACAAACAACTATTATCTGAATTTGTCCGTGTCGTTGCCAGTCAACTCGCTTCTGGAAAGGCTTAGTAAACAAAAGACGTGGGTAATCTTTAAAAAACGGAGCCTGGTTTTTATGTATTCAACTTTGAGAATGTTGGAGCTTAAACAGTAAATAGTGCGAGGTACCAGTGAGATGAGTTAGTATTGTAGGTGTTTAAGGAGTTTAGTGTAATTTTGTTTTAATCAGTCGTCTGAAAAGCTTAACATTTTGGCGTCCGGACCAGCCACTCCTCTTGTGGCTTTTAGAGCCCGATTATCTGACCTAGCCCAAATCCCCTTAGTTGGAATAGCGTACCAAAACATAAGCTAGTTTCTATGCCCGTATAAGTCGAGCACTTAGTCCGAGTCAACTAAACGAAATGGGCCTTTGCTGGAAATAACATGACGAATATCCATTTGATTGAGGCCATACCTTCATTTTAAATTGCAAAATCGGCACTTGATTGGACATAAACGTAGCGCTTACGAAATTGCATTGGGAAATAAATGTTAAATCTGCGCGCGTGTGGAACTTTATTTGCCGTCTGACATGATGTGCAACAGCTCCACTCAGTTTTTGTCGAATCGCAGTGCCTTTAATTCATTTTTTATTCCTTTCTCACATGTTACCTGCCGGTGGTCATGGTTTTAGCCAGTGGGTGGACTCGCCTCTGTCGCCCGGAATGAGTTATCTGTCATGGTTTCTCTATTTTACGATACGATCGTTTGTCGTATGGCTTGGTCCGAGTGGAGTCGGAGAATTTATGAGTAGTAAATTCGGCTTCCACTGTTTTGACAGTATAGTTAGTGTGTGGTTTCAACCGTGTCACTTCCCGGACACGCCTGGTGTCAGGATACCTTTGAAAAGTGTATGAATTATCCTGTTTAAAACCAGTTATTGCGCGCCGTAATTTGATTTAATTTTCAGTTTGCTTTGTTAAACCCTTTAGCTTTTCGCTTTTGTGGAGCAATTAACGTCGTTTGTTAAGTTGTGTAGCTCCAATTAACAGATGTAAGTAGTGTTTACTTTTGGTTTGTTTGGATTTAACGCATGGTATTTATGCGTGGCTTCTCTTACGCATGTTGGAACCTCTGAGACGCTGTTGAGACCGTGAGAGATCCGTTGGCAAAATTTTCCTACGCTACATAAATTGCGAATGAAAACTGCGATTTCGGATTAACATATCATCGCACGTCGTAGCCTATCTTTCACAAAAAAAAACTCCCGATAAGCCCCACCTCAGAGAGTGATCAGCGGCACCATTTCGGTAAATCTTAGGGGGGCAAAGGTAAAACCCCGGGCCACTTATTACACACACTTCAAACTGAATTACTCTTTTTGGGGCATATTTGAAGTACCTTTTGGATAAACCTTAAAGCGAAGTCATGCATTCCGTTTTAACAATGCATCCCGTCGTTGAACTTTCATACGATCGATGTTACTCTGCTAGTCAGATATTTTTAGAAAATGATCTTTTGATGTGATGAGACGGAAAGCGATAGTTAGTCTCATGGCCGTATCCAGGGGGGGGTTAGGGGGTTCGACCCCCCCCCCCCGAAACCCACAAAAGTGATAGTTTGTTGTGGGATTTAACCTCTGATCCATGTCTTTTTTGTACTTTTTGTGGGCAAAACCCCCCCGAAATAAATTCCGCGGGCAAACCCACCCCCCGAAATAAATTCCTGGATACGGGCCTGGTTAGTCTTGTTGCAAGGATAGAAGTCTCCGAAAATCCGCTCTTCAAAGCCATTCACGAGAATGCAAAATAGCGTTCCTGCCATTTCTACCGACTTTTCCGTCGACTATGCTATTGCCCTGAGCCACCAAATAGATGAAATAATTGTATTTTTATTTTATTAAAGAATATATATTTATTAAAGAATAGCCTTGTTTTACTGTATCTTTAAGATGGGATGTGTAATATCACGAAGTAAGCAAATTGATTGATTCCTTTGTACTTTGCCTTTTGGAACGTATATAGCGGCCAAACAATAGCTCCAAGAAGGAACATTTTTAGGTCAAGGGGGTCCTGGCCCCCCTCCTTCTTCCAAGTGGCGAAGCAAACCCGCATCGCAAATCTGTACGATTTTTTTGCAAAGCGTATGGCGCCAGAGGCGTGTTTAGTCATGACGTCATCCTTGATTTGCCAGGATATACCGTGCTTATGCATGAATGAATGAATTTGTTTCCAATAAAGCCCATAGTCCATGATGGGAAAAAACGTAAAGTACTAAAACAAAGGAAAGGCAAAAAGTAACCGTAAAGATACCAAGCTAATAATCCACGGTGGGCCATAGCGGGTTTCAGGAATCTACCCAATTTTCGAAAGTCACCGGAAGGTGTACTTCTCATAAAGTGAAACCAAGTCCTTCTCCTACAAAACCTTCCGACCCGACCAAATACCTCCTTTCTCAAAATCTATCAGCTCCGAACAGGAATAAATGAAATGTACCGCCTCTTCCCCTTCAGTATCACACATTGGGCAACAGGAAGGACCAGCACCTTGCCTATATTTACCGATAGACAAGACAACCTTCGCTGATATTCCTTCCAACCCCCTCCAAGTCGAGCAGTAGGCTAGGCCTATAGAGTCCTTTCACCTTCTGTGTCTTTTAAACGGCAGTCCTGGGCTCCGGGATCCAACACGAAAGGGTAATTTGCAAATTTGTCAGTCCGTCCGTCTGTTTCAGTTCTCGAACAAGTTAGAATCGTTTCATGAAACGTGGCATGGAGATTGGTCAGATCACAAAGGGACATCAAGTTCTTAACCTTTCCAATATGAACATTTAAAGTTACGGGTATAGTATGGGATAGGGGATTGAAGGGTCAAATGGAAACGTTGAAACAGGAAAACATCGATTGTTCCGTTCCACCTGCCAAAAAAGGTAACGGACATTTATTTCTGTCCAAGCAGTAGCTTTCCTGCGATACCAATTGTTTTTAGTATCTTCTCGAACGATGTTTCGGCGTGAATTCAGGCCACGACTTTGAGTCACAACATAAAGTAAACCGTCCCGTTTGGTACCCCACCACGTCCTTGTTACTCTCGTCTGTCTATGTTTGCTGACGGGTCTAACCTCAAATTTGCAAAATCAGGGATTTCGCTTTTTTCCTCTTGTTTGCTTTAAATGATACACCATAGCTGTGGTACTTTTTTGCGCTGCCAAATGGTCATTATACCTGTCTATTCATGTTTGCTTAGTTAACATGACTTAATACGGAAAAAAAGACTAAAACGCAAGCTTTTAGATTCCCATTAAGAATGCTCCTCTCGTAACATGATATGCACAATTGCGTTTTAGTCACTCTTATCAGACATTTGTCAACATTTAATTTGCCATGTGTGGTTACTCTTTTAGTTAAGTGCTGTATCTCAAGGGGATCTGGACATGGCCACTTACTGATTTAGGACCGTGCTTCTTGTTACAGTAGCTCTAAAGGTCGTGCCAATCACTGTGGTTTTAATTCCTGTAATTTTGAACTAGGCGGATCCCTGTTCTCGTCTCGCTAAAAAGGGGCTTCTGAAAATGTTAAGAGGACCTATGCTTTCGTTTTTTTATGCATAGGCAATAGGTGTGGCTAGTTGTCTTCGTCATTTTCTATCTCCAGTGATGATATGCTGAAAATAGTCGTTATTATCGTAGAGACATATGTTTGAACTATAAGAGCCCTTTGAAATTTTAATTCACTAAAACACAGTTAGAAAGTGAAGAGCTAAAAGTGAGAAAGCTGAAAAGTGTTGTAGCAAATACATGGGATTTGTGGTGCATCTAGATATGTCGAGTGTCTTCATTGCTTCCTGTCTTTAGTGCTAGAAGGTGATATGAGAGGTGATATGCTAGAAAAAAAAAACTGATTAACCATAAGAGCACCTTGAAATTATGGTTGACTCAAACTAAAGTGGGAGGAAGTTCACCGAACAGAAAGCTAGAGTAATGCAGCAATTATATGGAATTCTGACACATCTAGGTTTTGCGAATAGTCTACATAGATAGAAGTCTAACTTTATTGATGATATACTGAAAGCAGGCCCGTATCCAGGAATTTATTTCGGGGGGGGGGGGGGGGGGTTGCCCGTGGAATTTATTTGGGGGGGGGGGGGGTGCCCACGGGTCGGACCAAAAAGTACAAAAAAGCCATAGATCAGAGGTTAAAGCCTACAATAAACTATTACTTTTGTGGGTTTTTTTTGGGGGGGAGGGTTCGAACCCCTAACCCCCCTGGATACGGCCCTGGCTGAAAGTGTCATGGTTTTCAGAAATCCATCTTTATAAACCGAAATATTTTTGTTTGATTTTTTGCCAAAGTGTACTCTGTAATCTGTATGACTAAGTGTGTATGACTAAGTCCAAAACACGCCAATGAACCTCGGGAAGAACGAGAAACGTCGGCAGAACGATGACTTGAATTTGTGTCCGCGTTCGTTAGGGACAGCCAAGGTGACACTTCCGGCTCTTCCGCTAGGTACACGGCGATTTTTCGTCAGAACGTAGAGTTAGTCTTCGAGAGTATTCCAAAACACTCCTAGTCAGAAAATTCGGACTTTTTCATGCTGAAAGAAGGAAACGTTGGTAACGGTGATGATCATTGGGGACTGGATCTAAACCGCATTGTGAATGAATGCTAGCTGTAGGCTGCGTTACCTCTGCCGAGAAAAATTTGAAGCTCTTGGACTAAATATGATCGGGTCACGGTCGTAGTATGATTAGTGCCGATTTGGGACAATAATTTTAATGAACTAAATGGACTTAATTGGCCACTTCGATTTGTTGACAGTGGTCTACAGCCATTAAGTTTTGATCAAAGCTGAAGTCTCATTATATTGATGGATCGATTTGACAGAGCCATCATAGCTTTCAGTAGCGAGGGCAATAGCTCCGAGCGGCATCAGTGATCGAGCATTAGATGAACAGTAGACTTAATTGGGAACTGAAAGAGCAGGGGAGATCATGCATTATTCGTCGGGTAGCAAGTTCAGAGAGCGCATCCGACAATCGCTCATCAGAGCTGGCCTTTTCGAACTCTTTATGTTCAGTTTACTGTGGTACAGTAGAGGTTTGTTTTCACACAGATCGAAAATCTTCTTCATCAGATCTTCTTAGGAGGTCTAAAGAAACTACGCTGACTCACCAGTACTTGAGTTGGTTCTAGGCGACAAAAAACAGTCCCCCCACCCCCTGGCAAAAACCCCGAATGCAAATACATAGGAAATAAGAAAAATCTTTTTAAAAACTGCAGTTTGGACCGCAAGCACTAACGGATGCATGCAAGCTAAATGAAAACACGTGACGGCGGCTCGCTGGCCGATGGCCTTTGTATATACCTTTCATAAAAGTATGGTTTTATTTTATTAACACTCTGTGGGGGGCGTCGTTTTTTTCGCGCGGGGGGGACTGGGGCGGATATGGTACGAGGGGAGGTTTCGCCGGTTTTTGTTGGCGGGTGGTTAAGTCCGGGTGGGTAGCCAGAACCAGGTCCGTTGAATTTATTTCTTGTCGCCACGGGTCGGACCTACTCGGAACTAATCAGTAGCAAAAAGTTCTAAAAAGATCTAGATCAGAGGTTCAAGTCTATAAAAAATTATTATTTTGGCATGTTTCGGAGGGGGTTTGAACCCCCTAACCCCCCCCCCCCTCTGGATACGGCCCTGGCCGGAACCCACTTGAGTTGTGTTACAGTAACTGGATCAATATAGCACTGATTAAAGTTAAAGAATGCCTCAAATTATGTTTTTCCTACTCAAAATCAACCGCTTTCGGTCAACAAGAACTTTCCTTCCACACAAGTGGCTAATCCCTTTGCTCATCATCTGTGTATGGTTCGGCGACGCCAGGACTCTCAATTTCCCTGCATGAGAATAATAAATCATCATTGAATAAATGACCATGCATCATCTATGATTATAAACATCAGTGTGTAATAGCCTACCTTCATCCTTGCTAATATTTTTTCTTTTTTTCATTTTTATTTCTCTTCTTGTCCGAAAAAATCTTTGCTGGTGTCGATGTTGATCCAGAAGAGAGGAGAGGTTTGTTTCAAGCGGAAGCTTCGGAATGGATTAGGACTAATACATCCGTGTTTTGATTAAGACTGAATGTGCAACTCAGAAATAAACTAATAGTCGCGATTTGCAGTATTTTTAATTTGGCGTGGAAAACAAAAATGTCTGCTCATGAGACGAGAACGGGGGGGTCACGGCTGGGTAATCCTGGAAGTCCGGTCTGCTGTCTCCACGCTTTTGTTGTCAGATAGCGAATCTGATAGAGGTTATCAGGGATTATGATTGATTGGGTAGAGAAAAACAGATCTGGCTGACGGGGCGAGGGGTGGGGCATAAGGGGAGTGCTCCGTTAGCAGCAGTTTCGAACGGCCTTAAACCATGGGAAGTGACCCCTGCTTGAAGAATGACATGATTCTTTTTTTATTTCGTCTAAGCTTTCAAACTGCCGAAGCCCATTCACGAACTCCAACATCATTATGCATCAAGTTTTCTTGGTGTATCTTACACTTCAACCCAAAGCAGTTAAAGCACAACAGTGAAAACAGCTATTTTCTAATACTATCTGGCTCCTTTAAAATTTTAAGGATTCTTATTGCTCTCGCTAATGCCCAGGGGTAGGGAGTAGCCAAAGGGATTACGGCGTTGTAGGTTTCTGAGTTGTAAGATACAGTGCTCCGCCACTGACGTCGGGAGTCCTCAAGCAGTGTCCTTGACAGTCAAATAATCCGGGTGGCTCCACCGCTCGCTCATTCCTCCAAAGAGCCAGCGACAGACAAAATGTTACCAAAATCGGCAATGCCATAAAATGATTTTGAAGATCGGGGGGGGGGGGCTTTTTTGTCAATTACCTACTAATTACTTGTGTACTTCTGCTCCATAGAAAAGGGAAAAAAAAACATTTAAGTCTTTCTTCAGTCCAGTTTCCTTGACAGCGCTAGCATGCTTTCTTTTCTTCTTGTGTCTGATTGATGATATTTTTAATTGGTGTATGAATACATTAGTCTGATTGTGGGAGAATGTCGAGTGCATGAGCTTTGCCTGTTGCCAATGAGTCGTGTTCATTTGCAGCCTCCCGAGCTTGCAACAAAAAAAAAGCGACGTCTCTACTATCCGAATGAAGTCTTATCTGTGTTTATTTGATGGCAGGGATTCTTTCGCGGTACCGTAATAGGGAGGTTTGTTTTTTATAATTATCACAGGGACAATTTCGGTCCAGTAACCTACTATTTTTTGTTAAATTCTTTAAGTCTGTTTTGGGAAGAGCCCATGGAAACATTTAAAAGTAGTGAACTGAAATACGAAAATTCTCCTCAGCCGGGATTTGAACCCAGGACGATCTGCTTACAAGGCAGCCACTCTACTTGTTGAGCTACCGAAGGGCTTGTGAACATAGTTCGGAAACCACTATGCGCAACGGCGAAGAGGGAAGTAGACTGGCATCAACTCAAAGCTCAGCAATTAATTCAAGCTCGGCTCAGTTTTGTCGGGGTAGCAAAATAACACTAGGGAGTATAGTGCCAAGACGTATATGCTTTCCATGCTTTGCAAACAGGCCATATTCCTAGCGCCGCCCACTACGCTTGCGACATTTAAAGCGAGACAAACTTGCAGGTTTAGAACTGGTAGAGCAAAGGTGCGGTCTGCACACACCAATGAAACAATGGAAGGTTTTATTTTTGGCTATGTTCTGTCAGAATATGACATTATCGGAGCCATCGCTGATGAAGCCATCCTCGATGTGTGCAGACCGCGTCTTAGCTTTACTAGAAATTTCTGGGCCCGCAAGTTTGTCTTGCTTTAAATGCCGCAAGCGTAGTGGGCGGCGCTATGACAGTACTGCCCGTTGCGAAACTAGGCATAGGTCTTGACGCTACTCTCTAGTGTTCTTTTGCTCTGACCCTAGTGTTATTTTGTTCTGGTCGGGGTATCCCTACTCCCTAGTCGCTGCACGACTGATGGTATGCAAAGACGGAGGTTCTGTTGGCTTATTTGTTCCAATCCGGTAGCACCAGACGGACATCATGAGAATGCTCAAATAAATATTTTTCTGCAGTAGTTGTCGGAACGGTTCTGAACATCAGTAAAGTAGTGCTGGGGGAATCCTATGTAAGAGCTGAGCTAATAATGTCGTCAAGGAAATGCAGTTGTGGTTGAGGAAGTTTTAAGACCATTAACTTTCTGACAGCGTCCCATCTTTTCTAGGGGCTTAGTGGAGAGGTTGCAGAGCGAGGGCTTCCTGGAGCGGCAGGGCCTAAGGGCGAGCCGGGGGATCGAGGCTATAGAGGAGAAAAGGGAGAGAAAGGAGACATGGGATTACCAGGTTTGTCTTATTTTGTTCCATAAAATGCCAGGCGCTTGTTTTCTCCCGACTCTATGAAAATGTTGGGTCGAATACCCTATGAGCATGTTCCACCCAAGGCCGTATCCCCAGGGGGGGGATTAGGGGGTTCGAACCCCCCGAAACCCACAAAAGTAATAGTTTTTGTAGGCTTTAACCTCTGATCCACGTCTTTTTTGTACTTTTTGGTCCGACCCGTGGACAAAAAACCCCCGAAATTAATTTCACGGGCAACCCCCCCCCCCCGAAATAAATTCCTGGATACGGGCCTGGTTCCACCCTTCTAACAATAGCTGTTAGTTACTATTTTTGTCCCAGCCTCGTGAAAAGTTACTACGCTGAGCGTTCCAGCCTTCTCGAAACAGTAACTAATTGCTTACCACGCTCGGGAGCATGGTAAGCTTGGTAACTACGAATATCTGTGACCTGATTGGTCTGGTTTTAGCCTCTGGTATGATATTTTGCTGAAAATAGAAAAATGTGTTCCAGCCTTGACACCAAATTCCTGACGTCATGCGTAGTAACTATGGTGAGTAGGGTGGAATACGCAGAACACGCTTTATATGACTAAATCTAAAAACCTCGGGAAGAACGAGAAACGTTGCCCGAACAATGACTCGAATCAAGAATGCCAACATGTGCCAACCAATCAACAACGTTCGTTGGGGTCAGCTGTGGTGATTCCTCCGGCCTTTTTCGCTAGGCACACGGCGATTTTTTTTATTGATTTTTTTTATTGGCACGAAGAGTTAAGGCTTTAAGAGTATTCACGGGTCAAGGCTTAAGACCGAAAAAGAGGTTGTGATTGACCAAGTTCGTTTATTTGTGGACATAAAAAAAAAAAAAAAAATCGTCAGCGAACTCAGTAAATGGTGCTTAACTTTAAACATGTTCTGCGTGATTCTCGCCAGACCACGTGAGCCAAAGTGGAAGAGGAACACGAAAAAGCGGCCCTGAGAGCACTCTGCGGCAGATTGCCAGAAACAAGTTCGGTCTTTTTCTGGATTTCTACGCAGTTTTGGAAAAAATTGTAGGCCACCACCAACGAACATCCCGGAAGCACTCCAATTAAAGACTTGACCTCGATTACGCTTAGTCCGTCATATACCGTATTGAGAAATGAGAACAAAACTAAATCCTCCAGGCCCTTTTTTGGCAAAGATTATTTACTGTAAGGCTGCTGCACAGGCCCGTATCCAGGAATTAATTTAGGGGGGGGGGGTCCCGTGGAATTTATTTCGGGGGGGGGGTTTGCCCACGGTTCGGAACAAAAAGTACAAAAAAGACATAGATCAGAGGTTAAAGCCTAAAAAAAACTATTACTCTTGTCGGTTTCGGGGGGGGGGGGGGGGGGGTCGAACCCCCTAACCCCCCCCCCCCCCTGGATACGGCCTTGCTGCTGCAGTTGCTGTGCAGCGCTTGGACACGGACCCGCGATTGTCATCACCAGACGTGTAAAGGGGAAGACCCTTTCTATGTTGTGACTGCAGGCAAAGAGAGCACGACCCTGCGTAGGGTCTATCCAGCATAACCATTTCAGCGCATTGTTCGAATTAGCGGCTATCTCTTTGTCGCTTCTGTTCCGCCAGACCTTCGGTCCCTAAGGTCAGTTCAGATGAGGCAAGACAGGTCATTAATCTTCATCTAACTTATGAATGTTTATTTCTCACGGTGGCTCGAGTCTCATAATGTGTGAAATTTTAGGGATACAAGGTGATTTCGGCCCCCGAGGACCCCCGGGCGGAGATGGCAAAAACGGCGAAACCGGACCGCAAGGACCCCCTGGATTACCGGTAGGTAACTTAAGTCTTGTACACACGGACTGGAAACGAGGAGTCCTTTAGTAAAATTGACTGCGAATAATGTTTGGTGTTGCGTATTTTTTGGTGATTCGGCGATTTTTAAAGTAAAACTGAAACATTATTCAGTTCCAATGTTTTCTTCTTAAACGACACGTCGTACATCCATTCTCGTTCCCCAGATTTTACAGTTTGTAAGAATATCCTCTCTCTTCTATTGGCAAAAGCAAAAAAAAAGCAAATTTTCGCATGCAAACCGGTTAAGGTTCGCGTAGTGCAGGTGCCGATCTCCTGGTGCTCCGCCCTCGGCCGGGAGTGCAATGCATGGTTGTGGGCAAATCATCCGACGTTTCCCGTGCTTTTCCCTAGATTTGAAGCTGGTGGACTTATGGCTTGTCTTACGGGGAAACGCAACTAACCCTCGCCCTGAACGAAACGGTCGGCACCACCGAGACTCGAACCAGCGACCCTTCGCTCGTGAGTTCGGCCCGTTAACCTATTCGGCCACGGACGTACAATCTTCTATTGGCAGTTCACCGATTATCACATTTTATGGTGCTGGCCACGTTTGTTCGCTCTATGAGACGCACCAGGCTCCCTGTCATGGTTTCCGAGAAGCCTATTGCTCAGCAGGCCGATCATACAAGCTTTGCCGCGTGTTTCGTCCAAAGCAAGGGACGTGGAAAGAGGCTTCAAACAGCCGAAGCGCTGTGTAATTTGCTGTAAGCCTAGCCAAGTTTTAAAGTATAACTGAAACGACAGCTTATTTTTACATGTGATATTTAATACACTGACAGATTTTGACCCATCTGAGTGATTTTTTTTTTCACCCAGGGCTCTAGTACTGACGTTCAGAATGTGCACTGCTTGCACGACAACCCAAAATTCATCCAGACGCGAAGATTTTGAATTTTAAAACAAACCTGCATTTGAAGGATTAAAAACGCTAAGGGAGGAAAGGTCACGGCGGAAGAATGTAAGAGAATGATGTTAAGATATGTCTGGCAAGGAATCTGCCATTTTATTATATTATTTTTCGGCCATGGCTTACCTTTGTAGCTGGTAAATATTTCAAGTATATAGGGACATACGCATAGAGGTACCACAAATCTGAAAGAATAAGTTAATTCGATGTAATCCACATTATCTGCGGATCGCGGGCAAACGGAGTAACGCATTTTATCGGGTTTTCGGGTCTTTTGAAGTGAATACGTGATGTTTAAATTAACGGTTAAACTCTAAAGTAGTCACCTATGTCAGAACATCGGCCACAATCAAGATTCTTTTGTCTTAAAAGTGGCCGTTAATGGTAAATTGTTTGTTTTACTTATATGTTTTTGATGAAATTAAAAAAATGCCTATGTGTATCGTAGCAGAAACATCATGTAGTGCGAGGGCCCCTTAAAACCAACACCGTCTACTGGAATTTGAGCAGGATCAGTACGTCCAGGTTTACATATGGACTTTCAAACGTCAGTTTTGGCATGAGGAAGGACTAAAAATCTAAAATCCTAAAATACTAAAATCTTCCGTCGAGAATGGACGGGCATCCATCGAAACATAAAGTTTCGATGTAAAGCCTGTAAAGTCCCTTTGTAAAGCCAAAAAGTCAGTCGGCAAGCGTTCTTTGTCGGACCAATTTAAACGTGCATGTTAAGGGCTGCGGTTGTGGTAAACTCGCTAATAGCTCGGCCAAAGTTGAATCATAATAAAAGCTCATCAGTCATCTCACTCTTGCCGATCTAGTCGGTCATCAATTTACTTACTTTCAAGGTGTGAAGTTATCAAGTTCGCTCGGAGACTTGGTGGAGCTCCCGCCAATTTTTTTCCTAAATCAAAGAACTGATAGATCCGATTCACGTCGGAATAATTATCTGTTGAAGTGTGTCTGTAGGTATCTGATGAGTTGGGATCGTTACGACTGCCGAATATGGAGTTCATGATCCTCTTGCACACACGCAAACCTCCAATCTGTCAGTCGACTCTGCCTAATCGAGAATCAGAATTGCAGCTACACAATTAGCCTTTCTTGAGTGTCAATTTGCATTTGAAGTATGAGTCAGATGCTCGTTCTCATCCTTTCTTAATCGGCGACTGGCTAGTAATAAATAAGTAAGTGAGTACGCAGGTAATGTATTTATGACCCGTCATTTTCAAAAGCGGAGCATATAAAAGAGAAGACAGTAAAATAAATAAAACAAAATAAAAACACATACAAGATACGATTTGTCATTCTTCAGCCAGACTTGACTTGACTTGACTTGCTTTATTTGCTACTAATTATAAAATAAACTATATAAGTACACAACCGCCCGGGGAAGGCTCAAACAGCCTGATGATGGACGGCTGCAATCCTCTGACAAGAAAGGACAAAAACACTCTCACTGAATTAACCTTTAATACCAAAATCTAAAAAATAAAAAAAGGAAAATTAAACTGCAGGACATACATCATTCCAACATCGATACGCAAAAACAGCAGCTTGATAATCGCGAATCTGACTAATGTTAAGCACTCGTAATTTCTTAAAGCATGACGCGGTATCATTCAACAGTGAAGAACGTTTTGCAGGCCCGTATCCAGGAATTTACTGGGGGGGGGGGGGGGGTGCCAGCGGAATTTATTTCGGGCGGGGTGTTGTGCCCACGGGTCGGACCAACAAGTACAAACAAGACATAGATCAGAGATTAAAGCCTACAAACAACTATTACTTTTGTGGGTTTCGGGGGGGGGGTCGAACCCCCTCCCCCCCCCCCCCCTGGATACGGCACTGAGGTCTTGTGCTGGCTGGGCCCAGTTGTCCATAATTCCTGGCAGAGACGACGAAACTCCTAAAAGTGTAACGCTAGCATCTTTAACTTGGAATCTGTTAGCATGTGCCTATGGCATAACTTTGACAAATAAAACAGGTGCCTCGCATACTTCAAATAGCACCTGCTTCATCATCTTTTGCAACTCCTTGTTTCGCAGAACATGCGTGACGCCAATGATGATAATAATTTTTATCACGTACAAGATGATTTAAAACAAAAATAGTGGAGTGGGAAAATATGAAATAAGAAGAGAAAAGACGAGAAGGTTAGCGTATCGTCCAACTTTCTGTTGCAGCGTAATCTTGAATAGCTTATGCCGCGCATGATTGGTTTGCTCCTATAGAGTTTTGTTTTCAAACACTATTTTTTTTATTATTTCTTGTCTATGGACAATGACTCCTCTCGGTGATTTTAAGATTTTTCTCATTTAACGTCACCTATTCTTCTGTCAAGACTGAAATTTTCCCTCCGAAACCATTACGTCAAACCTGTTAAAAATCAAAACCGTTTTATGCTCGTTTTTTTAAAATAAATCCGTAGGCTCTCTTCTTTCAACAACTATAACCTAAACTCCCATAGGAGTGTGCTGATATCTAGATTGGATCTCTCCCACGACCGTCTCCGTTGCAACGACGGCTAACTTACAAGCTCGCAAAGCTCATTGGAAAAAGGACCATATTAAATTTCTTCCCTTCTAGCCTTCATTCGTTTTCTTTTTCAGGGACAACCCGGTGGTAAAGGAGAGAAGGGCGAATATGGAGATATCGGACCCCCTGGACTAATGGGTCCACCCGGACTGCCCGGACCACCGGTAAGTAGACGACCCCCAATCTTGTTAGCTCGGTTATTTATAGCTTAATCATGAATTTGGTTGATGTTAAACAACGTCGATAATGGCCTTTGAAAAGATTATTATTTTTATAGGTATAGGTAAATTAAAGGGTTTTTTTCGTGAAGTACCGGAACTGCTTTTTGGAAAGCGAAGCACGTCACAAAAATCGCAGGAAATCTTTTACGGTAATCGCTTTGCTCTTTGCGTCTTCGTCTACCGCAAAACCCCCGAAAGTTGAAGATTCGTAGTTTAATAGCATTCTTCAAGTACAACTCTTACCAGAAATGATGTTCTGACGATAATATGGTTCAGAAGTACTATTCCGAAAATACAAAAAAAATTCCCTGTGAAATTAGCGATTTTCTTGTTGGCGCTTGTCGAATCTACGCCCTGCAAAGCGGAGATTCGACGCAAAATATTTGAGAAATTTGAATGCCGTGGTTAAAAAGTGTGAAAACCAAACAAATGGAAAGGAGTCCAAAAAAAAGATAGACCTGTCGACCTAAACTAAATTCTAAAAATTACAAACAAATTTTGAAGCTTCTCACCAGGCCCGTATCCAGGAATTATTTCGGAGGGGGGTTGCCAGCGGGCCGGACTAAAAAGTAAATAGTTCAGATTTTAAAGCCTACAAAAAACGTTTAATTTTTGGGGTATTAGCGGGGGGGGGAGATGTCGAACCCCCTAACCCCCCCCCCCCTGGATACGGCCTTGCTTCTCACGCACATATTTTTGAAAGAGTTGTCGGCGTACTATGAGCCTCGTTAGGTTCTACCAGGCTGAATTTTCTAACTAGGCACTTCTAGCTAACCCAAGGTGGTATGTTAAGCAAGTATTTCATGTACCGAAAATGGGACGACCTCGGGAGCGACCAGACTCAAGCCCGCTCGGTAGTCGGGACCAGACAAAAGCTAAGGCGTTTTCCGCGGTCCATCTGTGTGCCACACATTTCTGCTTGTTTATCACGGAATCACGATTGTGTGTCCCACGGATGAGTCACGAGTTCAAACTCGCGGTTTTGCCTGTTTCTGGGCGTCATTTTTAATACCTTAAAGGACACCTGAATGAAGAGTACCAAGTATCTATCTGTATGACTTCCGTTAACATTGCCTGCAGAAAACCCAATCCAAATACGAAATAGTGTTTCCGAGCTATGATTTTTGCTCCATTTTGCATCTGTCCTTATTTCAGTACCGAACAATTTTAGAAATGAACAAATGTCTCCAATCTACCCTTCTTCTGGAATATTTTTAAACCAGTTAAGCCCAAACGTATATCTAGAAGAAATTCCAATACGATCCGGCCAGCGCTGTACAAAACTTGAATGAATTGCGCTTTTTGTCTTGGAGACTGAATGTGCAAACCTCCAGAAACGAACATCCCTATTTTGAAAACGTCACGCTCAAGAGAAGAATGCTCTCCGTGGCCATGTCTGTAAATGCATTCTCCATGGTGTGTTCAAGTATGGTTTCATTGTTCAGGTGTCCTTTAAGAACAGAAAGAATCGAATCTGGGGTATCGTCACAGCGTTTAAAAGTTTTGCTGATAAGCCACATGAAAAGAAAAGAAAAATCGTGCGAAAATCCATGGCCGTGGCGTCCACTGCTTTAGTCCACGAAAGCGAGTAATAAACTCAGAAATTAAGAAAAACTGAAGGGGAATGGAACAACAAACCATTCATTCCATAAAGACTAAGGGTTGATGTACACTAATCTTGAGAGAGGGAAGTCTGGGCAATTTATTCATGACCCTTTTTTGTACCCGTTTCTCAGTCAGAAAGCAATTTTCATTAGGGTTGATCATTATGTAGTGGTTCACGAGAAACATGTAAAAGAGAACAATTTTTGAGAACTTGAAGTACCCAGGTCAAGTTTTTCATCCTATGTTTGTATGCGTGATTGTTGTATAAGATTGCTTTCAAAAATGATCCAGTTATCTTATGGAAATTTATCTTCTGAGCGCCGTGCGAGAATAGTCATAAGGAGGGTTTTTGCGATCCAGGATCCAGCGATCGAAGCACATTGCGAAAACCGTGAGGATCCAGTTCCTGGAATTGCTTTCCGCTTTCCCGCTCGATTCGTCGTGAAGACAAATGGAAAGCTGAAACCACCGATATTTAAAAAGTCTTTTTTTAGAAAAATTAAGATATGTTAATTTCGAATAGCCTACAATAAATCCAGAGGTTTTTTTCACTTTCGTGGTAGGACAAAGTTGCTTGTATGATTCAAAGAGGGGGTTCACAGAAACAGCGTATTTTGATGAATTCTGTCCGTACATTTGTGGTGGGCTTCTGCCAAGGTTCACAGAAGAACAAGAAAATTCTCGCACCGCACTTCGATTTCACTTTCGGTCCTTTAAAGTTTAACCGAAAAGGACTGGGATAGGACAATCTAGTTACCCATCACTTATTTACTTAAATTGGCTTGAAGACCCGCTGAAAATGCGTTACTTGGTTGTTCCGCTATTCAGGAATAATCGATTTTCAAATAGTGGAATTTCCGTGGATTTGTGGAACCTCTAATTTGTTGTATGCCTTACAAGAAAGATTTATGACTTTTTTTTTGTTCAGGCACTAAGCAACCTTCACCAATATCGCCACTGCCCACTGAAAAGCCTAGTTTGTGTTTAGATAAAAAATTCCCTCGTCATAGTAGAATTTTCGCTGTGGGGACGGCCGGAGATATTCTGAACGTCATAACTACAGCAGATAGTGGAAAAAAAAAATCCCTTTGCAGAATCCAAATAATTCAGTGATTCAACTTAATGACACAAAAATAAGTTGGCTTTTCAGTTAAACTTTAAATATCTCTGTAAAAAAAGAAGGGCACAAACGTGTGCAGGACTAAGAGATTGTTATTGTATATATTGTGCCAATGCCGATCTGTATTTCTTGTGAAGCATTTTTTTATATATATATAAATATACCGTACTGTACAAATGCCTAACCAATAGGCTGCGCGTAATAAATTCATTCATTCAAACGAGTTCATGAGCTTCGTTCTTCGAGTTCTGAGGTTCGTTCTCTGGTTTCGCCGTCTTGTCCTGCTATTTTTTCGGGGCATCAGGGGGAACAAGGATCGGTATTTCACAATTGCTAACACCATTTTGCCGAAGTTTATTATAAGTTCTTCTCTTAGGTTGTAGGCTCGGGGTTCTTAACACCGACAGTGCCTGATTGTATGACTGGTAGCCAGGTCCCATTATAATTTTCGATGCGCTTTTTTGTACGGCTTGTAGCTCTTCCGTTAGATACATCGTGTTCTGTACTTCGAACTGTGTTTTGAATGTTCCAACGAAGTCCTCTTTAATGACGCGAGCCTTGCTTTTGTCCAGACTTTCAAAATTTCAGCCGAAATATTCATCTTTCTGCAGAGCTTGCTAGTAATTTTCCGGAAATGCTTTCCGCGGGAGAGCTGTCCTGGTTTTCAAAGCGCAAAAACCGGTGCGCAAAGTTCGGCAACTTGCCGAAAGAGAGCGAAAACCACTGGGAAGTTATTCTGACTTTGCTTTCCAGCTCCCGAAAAACCTAAAAAAATTATAATCCGTTTTCCGTTACTTAATCTGCAGTATTTTGCATGCTAGTCTTTTAACCCTCCGTCAGATTTAAAATCTCGAATTCGGTTATTCGCAGTTATTAAAGCCCGATGTAGGGGGAATTCTTACAGTGTAGGGCTAGTCGGAGAAGACCTATATGAGGGGACCTAGAAAAAACAAAGGAAAAGCAAGGGAAGATGTTAAATATTTTGCGACTGATGTTACCCTAAGCCTCAGTTCGTCTTTTCAGGAATGACGAATGAAACGGCAGTTCAACCGAACAAAGAAACCGTCTTATTCTCGGTAGTTCAACTCCTCACGTGAAACGAACGAACTACAAAAACTAACGCGGCTATCGTTTAGTTGCGAAGATTCGATATCCAACTGTAAAAGGAAATCGATTCTTGGCTTGGAATCAGTCCCAAGCTCAAAATAACCCGGTGTGCGATAAAGCCCTTTATCCCTTACTGCGGCTTCGTTTTTGCCAACCTCCATACCGCAGAGACACGTCCCAGTCCTGTCTTCTCCCTTGCGATTGTTGACAGGTCCCAGGAATTTTTTGCCCTAGCTATCCTTTCGAGGGCGACATCCCTGGAATCCCAAGTGGGACGTCGAGCTGAGGATTCTTCTCGAGCATGTTGTTTCCTGATAGCAGATTCTTTCCTACTTTTTTGGTTGTAATTGCATTTTTCTAAGGTTGAATGATTCCTTATTTTCTAGGGCTATCCGGGGATAAAAGGAGACAAGGGCGATAAAGGAGAATCGGTAAGGACATTTTCAGGATTTTCAGCCCAGGGCAAGTGCGTTCTTCCCCATGTCATGTGGGGGGGAGGGTTCCCATCATTTTGGATTTCCTGGAGAGTGAATGGCCGACGGCAGATTCATGTGTACGGGACCAAATATTCCTGATATGGGGTACCGTCAGGTTCGTATCCAGGAATTTATTTCGGAGGGGGTTATCCTCGCTGGCGGACCGAGTCCACACAAAAAAGTACCTAAAATATATAGATCAGAGGTTAAAGTCTTGTTTTGTATATTTCGGAGGGGGTTTGAACCCCCTAGCCCCCCCCTCTGGATACGGGCCTGGGTACCGTTGTCACTCTTTTTGCGTTGGGGCAGGGGCCCGTCAATTATAAATTTCATTTACAGGGGGCTTGTCATTTCCTATGCTTCTATGTTGCTATGTTGTCTGATCCTTGCCTACTTTCCAAAAATCCCACTTGGGTCGAATTGGCATTCTTGTTTGCCTCATTGGACGTACGCGCCAAAGAGACTCCTCCCTCAAGGCGCCAGCAGCCAATCCCAAATTTTGTCTCTCTGGCCTTGGACGTGATTGGACAGTGGGTATTTCTCGAACTATCTTCCGTTCGGTCAACATAGCATCAGAAATCTCTAGTTGACAAGCCCCTGAATGGCGAGGCATTACAGGAAATTTATGGGTCCCTGGTTGGGGGAAGAGAGCGTTTTGGTTGGTGTGAAGAGATTCCAACTTTAAAGAATAGTTGAAACTGTTGAAATGGAGATTGAATTTTTGAAGTAAGGTTTGCATGACTACATTGTTTTGGAATAACTTATGCGATGTTAAAGAGTTTAAGGAAAGAGTAACCCCACCGAGTGGAGAAGGAGGTATAGACCAGAGTGTAAAATATCTAAAAAATAAAAATTATAAAAGGCGGAGGAAACATGAGGTGTAAAAATTTCTTAGCATGATTGAAAGTGGGGAAAGGCATATAGGCGGATATAGTCGAGGCGAACCTTTGGGGTCATCCTAATGCCAGCCAGGTCTAGTACTTGTGGTAGATACGAACTCTCCTTCCTTGTCGTAAAACATCCCTTAAGAACGTGAGGGGTGGGACAGAAATAATGAGCCATTTAGGTATTGCGGCAACGTTGCCGACAAAGGGTCAAGTTGATCGAAACGTGTAGCTATAGATTGTTAATCTGAATGTCAGATTTCTTGTTGGCTATACCACGCTGTAACATCATACAATTTGCGTCAAATTCGCAAACTAGGATCGTTAGTGAAAATGCGAAAAGGAGTTTTCGTCGCAAACACTTGTACGTTACGTTTTCGGCGGTATTTTTTTCTGGCGGTGTTCACTAGTAAAATTGCGGTTAATAGTCTTCACAGTGCGTGTTCAATCTTTCCCCTGTCCGTGATTACGGGAGGTCAATGTTTTTGCTCCGAGTTTTGATAACTTACGTGAAAGGACCGAGGGGCTTTTTACTCCTATGCGCTGGGTGCAAGTTCGGTCGATAGTTCACAGTTATGCTGTGAATTTCCAAAGTATTCGCTGGCGCTAAACGGTAAAGTCAGCTGAGGTTTGTTCCATTGATGTTTCGGCTCTTTGGCAAGTGTGCTATAGCAAACAGACCTGCAATCGCCGCAAAAATCATTTTTGGCCCTAAGACAATTTAACTCTCAAAGGCTTTTTATCTACGTACTAGACTATTTGCTCGTGCTCGAGGCGAAAATGTCAGTCCCTTTCGCCGCTAAACATTCACCGAAGGAAAGATTACCATCCACGTGACCACGTGTTTTATCGGGGAGCACGTTCAACCACGTTCAATAAAATTCGAAAGAAGCCCAGTGATTCCGCGAAGTTATTCTTTTCGTCAAAATTGACTGAAAGTGTTAATTTCTAAGTAGGCTAGAATAGTTTTCCTCGTGAAGCTCATCCCCCCCTAAAAAAAAAAAAATATGTTTTTTTTCTGTGATTGTTTGACGGTGCTAGGAATAATCAAGCAAAGGGAAAACTTATAGTGCAACCAGTCATTTTTCGGTGAATCGGCGGCATGAGGTGTAGGCTACACAAAACAAAAAGTGAGAAACCCCTTGAAAGAAAATGACGTGGCCGGGAGAAGTTTCCATTTTTGTTGAGGATTAAGATCCCCATTATATTTTTTGTGGAACTTGCGGATATGGAAAGAGGGTGTAATTGGGTAGAAGTGGCGACTCTCGTTGCACGCAATCAGCCCGAAGATCATTGTTTGTGAACTAATGAACCGTGGTCTTTGAATAAGAATAGCAGTTTTTAATTTCGAAAGGAAGAATCCTGCTTAAAGGTTTACTGAAGCTCTTAACGGCCTAATTTTCCAACATTGGCAGACAGTTGCTTCATTTTTGTTCAAATCTCCCGGAAGAAAACAGACAGTTCTTATATGCTCAAGTCTGGTAATTTTTCTCCTCTGCAAAAGTTAACTAAATATTACCAGCAATTTCCACTAATATCATCAAGAAATATCTTCTGATTGGTTTTTACGGGTTCGCACCTACGATTGAACTAATCACAAGCAACCGAAAGGGTAGGGCTTAACTATGATTTTTTTTTCTTGTTGGCTTTACCACATCATACAATTTGCGTTAAATTCGCAAACTAGGATCGTTAGCGAAAATGCGAAAAGGAGTTTTCGTCGCAAACACTTGTACGACAAAAGCAAACGCTATCCAGGTTCTGGATGGTCGCGTATTCTATCCCCGTGGGTATTTGCCCCCTGAATGGCGAGGCATTACAGGAAAACTGTGGGTCCCTGCTAATAGTAATAACTATTTGCTTACCATGCTCGGGAGTGTAGTAAGCGTGGTAACTACGGATCTCTGAAACGTGATTGGCTGGATTACCCCGCGGATTGATATTTTACCGAAAATTTAAAAATAAGTTCCAGTCGTGACGCAAGAAGCCAAAATTCGTGACGTCATGCGTAGTCGGCATAGAAAAAAAATGCTCATTCATGAGCTCATCCAAAATTCTATATCGGGCGAGATATCGGGGCCCCGGCTGTTTTATCAAAGAAATGCATAATAATGATGATGAGTTATTCTAATGACGAAATTTCACAGTAGTATTACCGAACCTAACTTCTGTAGTCTGGTTACAGCACAAAACTACATGGATACAATTTTTCATCAAAACTTGAGGTAAAAATTAAATACAAACACCACCGAAAAACTGCATATATACAGTTTGAAAAAAAAATATAAAGAAAAACACTGCCTTCTAGTTACACACAATTTGAAAAACAAAGATTACATCCAGTTTAACAGAAAAATTACATGACTTGGCTTGTCATAAAAATTCGAAGTAAAATAAAATAAATCAAATTACTACCAAAACTGACGAAGGCTACAATTTTAAAATAATGATACTCAACTGGACTTATCATCAAAAATAAAGTATAATTTGTTCAGCAAGTCATTTGCGAACTTGCGTTGCTAATGCTACAAATAAAGCCTGGTTAGCGACTTGATGTTATCCGAGCTCCTGTATTTATTGATGCTTTTAGTTGAAAATGCGGTTAATCACCATAACCTGTTCAACATAGTCTATGTCCGCCCATCCTTAGAATAGAACTATTCTCGCAAATGTCACTCATTTATCCACCAGACTGTAAATACCGATAAAAAAGCGTGAGTTTTCAAATCCATAGAACAATGTAGCTAGGTTCCATATTAAGCTTAATCTGATGCGTTATTTTACACGATAATGGAAAGTTGGGAATTCAGGGACTTGTGACTCTTGAAACCATCGAAGATATATATTTCGAAGTACGCGTTCTTAGTTTATGCAGGGACCCATAAATTTCCTTACAGGGGGCCTATCATTTCCTATGCTTCTACGTCGATATGATGACCGAACCAAATCTAGTTTCCAAAAATCCCCGCTTGAGTCGATCGGCATTCTTGTTTGCCTCATTGGACGTGCGCACCAAACAGACTCCTCCTCAAGGCGCCAGCAGCCAATCCCAAATTTCGTCTATCTGCGTCTTGAACGTTATTGGACCGTCGGTATTTCTCGAACTATATTCCGTGCGCTCAAGATAGCATCAGAAATCTCTTATTGACAGGGCCCCTGTAAAGGAAATTTATGGGTCCCTGGTTTATGGTAGGCCTAAATGCGCCGGAAGAAAAGATAAAACCGTGACAGTTTACAGAGTGACCCGCGAGAAAAAGCGAAGATTCGGATGTCTTTCAATTATGCCCTTTAGTTGACCTTTAAGAAACCTCCGCTGGTACACGCCCCTCGATCTAGCTGAGGTCTCGCGTTTAGGGAAGTTATCACTTGCCAGCTCTGTGTATATAACATCACCAGGGATTTTAACACCGCGAAAATTTCCGCAATATTAAAGATCGGAAAAGTGTACTTTTCTTGAAAAAGTGCTATGCTACTTACAAAAAAAATATTCCCTTGCAAACAACTTCTATTTGTATATATATATATATTTATATATTTGGAAAGGAAAATAGAACGAGGGTCTAGACTAAGTCGTAACAGAATTTCATACAAGCGTGGCGTCACACCCATTTTATATATCTTACCTCAGAAAACGAAAAATTGTAGTTTCTTCCTGTCGGTGAATATATATTTTAATGTATATATGTAGAGCCGAGCGCGTTTACATTTATGAAACGGCCTAGGGACAATCAAATGCTAATTTGGGGCCAGAATCACGTGACGTCACTAAATACGTCGCGGCTGTATGGAAATCCGTTACGATTTAGTCGACACCGGAAAGAGCATTGCGAATGAGAAAACCTCGTGGATCGGAATAAGGAGATGAATCGTTATGATAATCACTCTTTGTGACGTGGTTCGTAGAATACCAAGACGCTGACCACCATCCCCACAAAATATTGAACCCCTTAAATGCGGCATCTAGAGAAGATGGCCCAGACCATCAACATGGCAAAGAGGACACGTACACGTGCAAGACTCTTTAAATTAGAGTCTGGGGGGAACTGCACTGCAGTAGTTTCATAACAGACAACAGAATGATGCGCGATTTCAATAGACAATGCGTAACAGACAATTGTCTGTTACGCAGGGAAAAAAGGTACCCGGATTCCCGTAAAGGTGTCCGGAATTTTGGAACAACATTCCGGGCACGGAAAACGTAACGGAAATCCCGCCTGGGGAGTCTTGTTTCCTGGAATTCCGCAGTTTAACGCGGAATTCCGGGAAATAAACCCCCCAGCCGGGATTTCCGTTACGTTTTCCGTGCCCGGAATGTTGTTCCAAAATTCCGGACACCTTTACGGGAATCCGGGTACCTTTTTTCCCTACGGGAACACTTCAGATGTTGTCTGTTGTATTGGAAAATGTTATGGAGAACGAGCGTTCCCATCGGGAAGAGCCGAAAATTCACCAAAACGCATCTTTTGAATTTTCCTACATCATGACGACAAACAAAAAAGTCGGTAGATGCTTTTTTGGCTACTTTTGGTTCTTCCTGGCAATGCTAGTTCTGCATAACATTTCATGTATAACGTTTTCCAAAACAACAGATATCGTCCCAAGTGTTATCTTTTACGCACTGTCTGTTGAAACCGCGCATCCTTCTGTTATCTGTTATGAAACTTCTGACAAGTGTGTTTCTCGAATTAAATTTGTGCCTTTAAACTGAAAAGAATCGAAACAGACAAAAAAACGGTCTTTTTGAACAAAAAGTGTTACTTTTACTGGAAGGTGCCCTAGGCTACGTTTACTCGAAAGTGCTGCTCTTAGAAAAAAGTGTCAAAAGTATCACTTTACTTGTGGCAACCCTGAACGTGACTATATTTCTAGATCGGGAACGGCCTTCGCTCAGTAGTAATCAAACGAGTAAGTGTCTATTAAAAAGCTAGAGTACTACGCGTGTTACAAAAGAGGAGACTCCCGACGTCTGTCGGAATAAAAAGCGAATGGATCTTGGCAGACGCTCCGCAAAAACGCTATTATTTAAGTGAGTAAACTCATCAGGGGTCTCGGTAATAGCATTCGCCAAGCGAATCGTCGCAAATTTTATTTATTACCTTTGCGTGAAAAAGTAGCACAAAGCCGATGCGTGAGATTCATGCGGCGAGCTACTGGGTATTTAGCTTTTTGTTCCAACAGTATCTGCCAAGTGACATACTGCTTATCTTTGTAAATAGCCTCTCCCCATTTGCATGATTTAGCTGCGACGTGTCATGGTTAATTGCGCTAAACCGGGACGTCAGCTGGGATTTATTCCAGCGATATTGAGGCCCCTCAGGGCCAGGGTCCTCTTCAGGCTAAGACGAATTAATGCAGGTTGAATTACAGCTAATTTGCGTATAGAAGATGACTAAAAACGGTTAAGCCAGCTAGGATATTCGTCAGCAATATCTCGGCCCTTCTTCGAGAGGGTTCTCTTCAGTCGAAGAAACGAGCCTGCAATCCATTTTGATTCTTGTCTAGTAGACAGTCGAGGGGCAACTCTGCTGCAGTCAGTCCCGATGAAAAATTTCCGAGAATTAGCCGTATGGAGTAGTACGAAAAAGTAGCATGCAGTAGTAACTGTTTCTACTATATGATACTACTAGCAAACTGGATGCTATCGGATACTACTACATACAATGTCAGAAGTTTCATAACAGATAGCGCATAACACTTTCAAGTATAACACCTTTTCACTTAGAAATAAAGTGTTATGACCAATTAAGTTTACACTATTTCGTGCCTAGATCTCCAACAACACCTTCAATTGGTAAAATACTAACGGGGACGAAAGAAACATAACAGATAACATCCCAAAGTGTTATCTGTTGAAACCGGGCATCCTTCTGTTGTCGTTATGCAACTTTTGACAGTGTAGTATTTTTACCAATTGAAGGTGTTGTTGGAGATCTAGGCACGAAATAGTGTAAACTTAATTGGTCATAACACTTTATTTCTAAGTGAAAAAGTGTTATTCTTGAAAGTGCATGGTTATGCGCGATCTGTTATGAAACTGCTGACAGTGTAAGATTAGCCCAGTCGGAGGCATGTTTATCAAAGTATTCCATACTACTACATATCACTAATCAAACTATTCCATACTACTACATATCATTCCATGCAGCTGTTTCGTACAACTACCATACTACTACACAGTCAAAGAATTTTTCATCGGGGTAGAATTTGAACACTCGCTCCTGTTAGCTTCAGAAAGCTTTGCAGGTTCTTTTCTTCTGTAGCTACAGCTCGAAGAGGACCCTTGCCAAGAAGGGCCAAAACATTGCAGAAGAAATAAAGCGGATTTACTCGTTTTGAGAATATAGCGAAATGCGAAAAAATAGCTGACTTACCCTGGATTTACCCGTTTTCTGACTTTTTTGGTACATGATTGCCAGTCAGCTTGGGGGGGGGGAGTGTTAAGCCGACTTACCCGTTTAGCTCCATCAACCATGACTCGCAGACTGCTAGGGTTGTAGAAATAATTACGCAGTGACGTCATGGAGCCTCCTGTTCGTAAAACTCGTCGTCAAATATTTTGCATGCTTAAAAATTTATCTTTTTTTCTCTCTTTTCCGGCATTCGCTTCGGGCCATGCGCAGAAATACAAAAAGCTTCGAAGAAGACAGGTAATATTCAGATTTCGACGTTTGGCTAATTTAACGGCTTTTTGTTTCCCGTCGCTTGTAAACTGCTATCCTTCTGCTTGAACAGCTTGAATCTTGCTGCTTTAATAGTTTTTTAGCAAAATGTGTGACGTCAGAATTAAATGGAATGCCTAACTTAAGCCTTGGAGAGATAGACCGGAAAGTTGTTCCGGAATAATAATTGTCTTGACCTTAAAGCACGTATTGGCACGTATGGACCCTGATAAAGTTGTATATGTAAACACTTGGATCTAGAAACTGAAGTAATAGAACGAAAAGAAACTTTGAAAAAGATTGCTTCGGTGTAAAGATATTATATTTCACGGCGTAGAATCGAGCGTGATATATTGGCCCACAAGGAGCGCGGCCGAGCTTCATTTAATAGAAATGACGCCACGAATTCAAAACAGCGTCTTATAGCGTGGTCAATCGAAGCGTCACTTATGTCAAATAAGCGAGGTCACACTCTTTCGGTCTAATATGCAACGCTCAATTCTACGGAAACATCTCGTCGTTGTATTGTTTTTACGTATACAGCCTTTTAGGTGCCGATACGTACTTTGAGCTGACGCCGACAAGAAAGTGCAGAAATTTCAAGAATATTATGTTATGACCCTTTTAATGTTATTTTTTTCACGAACATAACATTTGAAGGGGTCGTAATAGAAATTTCGTCTCGAAAGATAAATATTTAAAAGGGTTTCTCGTCTTGTATTGTTTTTACGTCTAGGCCTACAGCCTGTTAGGTGCCGATACGTACTTTGAGCTGACGCCGACAAGAAAGTGAAGAAATCTCAAGAATATTATGTTATGACCCTTTTAGTGTTATTTTTTTTCACGAACATAACATTTGAAGGGGTCGTAATAGAAATTTCGTTTCGAAAGATAAATATTTAAAAGGGTCATATTCTTGTAACGTTTAACGTAGGGAAGCGGAAACGTGTGTTATCGAGCCTCTGAGAGTGTACTAATATATGTATTGCTCGCGACGTTCTCGGATTCCTTTATAGCTCTTTTGATCTCCCTCGCGCTATTCTCCCTTCACAGAGCATTCGTAATTTTCAGCAGTGAGAGCTCTACTTTAAATTCCTCCTTAGTTTCCTTGTCTGTGTTAGTAATAGTAACTGAATTTAAAGTCTAAGATCCGAAAGGATGCTTTGGAGGAAACTCAGTTCATTAAAAAGAACCCCGCAGTCATCTTCCCATGCAACAAGTTTACCCCTTCTTTAAAGAATAAGGATTTTTGTCCTAGTGTATATTTTGTTAATTGCCCGTCTGTATTTTCCAATTGTTACGCTGCCATGTAAACCGACTGTGGTGCAGTTTTTTATCATCAGTTTTTTTTTCACAATCCTAGTATATTTTGAAGGAAAATAAATTATAATAATAAAAGTAAAAAGAAATCCCAATCTCGGTGACGACGCAACCAACAAACCGGCCGTCGTTTCCGCGTTCGGGAAATAAGCATGACAAATCCTCCTTTAACCCAAACTGACTGGGAAAATGACCTGGAACTGATGTCAGGGTATTACGAATCCTGGAACCCGGAACTCTCAGCGATATTTCTGCCCTCTTAGCAGGAGTCCTCTTCAGGCTATAGCTGCAAGAAGCGAACCTTCATTAAATAAATGAAGCCGTCGTTTCTGCGGTCGGGAATTAAGCATGACAAATACTCTTTTAACCCAAACTGACTGGGAAAATGACACAGAACGAATGTCAGGGGTATTACGAATCCTGGAACCCCGGAACTCCGGACTATCCGCCACTGGACCGAGTGGCTAAACCAAAACTGGACCCTAACACACGAAAACTGGAACGAGCGGCTGGGGGACAAAATAATAGCTAGGTTATTCTTCAGCAATATTTCGGCCCTTCTTGGCAAGAGTTCACTTCAGTCTATAGCTGTAGGAAGTGAACCTGCAATAAACAAATGAAGCTTCTTGCAACAATAAATGCCCTATTTTGGGTAATTACTTCTTCGAAATTGCTTAATGGGAAAACAAATGCTCAGATTTCATTTTCGACACGGTTGATGTTTTTACCGCTCAATTGAGTCATTATCGTTGACATGTCCGTTCTTAGTCATTTTTTTTAGTATACACAGCATGACTTTTTTTCAGCTGTGATTGACTGTTGCTGAATGAATTGTGTTCGTTGGAAAAGTTTCTAGACGTTCAGGGATATTAGGGTCTCTTTATTTCGTAATAGTGAATGAAGTAATGATTTATTGCAAACTGACGTAAAAAAGAAACACTCAGATAACTTAGGTAGATTGATTACAAATGAGAACTGAGATAGAAAACTAATGAGAACAAATGAAAACTTTTATTGTGAATGACCCTAGTCGGCAGGTATTTGGGTCAAATGAATAAGTAAGGTAGTGTGGTGGTGAACGGATAAACTTACCACCGGAGAAGACACATTTGAAGGGCAGTGTTGCATTCTAAAAGGCGGGAGTAGAAAGGAAGAAATTAAGGATGTGCTTAAATGAGCGGTACTTTGCCGCTGGGGGCGAGGAGAAAATATATCGGTAAGGCAAAATATTAAAATATTGAAGAGTAAAACATTTTGCGATATAAGGTTGTTGGGAAAATACCTCGGGATTGGTTTGTGCCACCGCGATTTATTTATTTATTAGTTATTATTTTTTATGCATGTCTTTAGTATGTTATGTGTATTTGAGCAATGTCAACATTATGTTTTTGCCATGGCCTTCGGGCTTTCGTGTAAATATATTCATTAATTCATTCAAAAGAGATCATCGGTCATTACTTTAGTCCTTTTTGTGTCTTTCTTACGATATTTTATTTTACCGAAGCATTATTTTTCCAGATTTGATCTTTGCAGCAGCTTAGGGAATGCTTTGTTAGCGTACTTTGCTTCCTTATTCTTCACGCTGGCTTGCGCTGTTTTGTCTGCACTTGTGATGTTTCTCACTTCATTAGGACTCGACTCCTTTGAGCTTTCTAAATAAGCCTTGTGACTAGTGATTTTCTCTGTTAATTAGGGTTTGTCTCTCCTGTACGTTTGTAATCCCTCTATATTCCAGTTTAAAGCCATCTTGCAGTTTAGTTCCTTTTAGCCCGGCCCCAATGATCGTCAGCGTTAACTCTTTTAATTCTTTTTAATTTATAAAGTTCAGTTTAAAAAAAAAATGCGCACCTCTCTGATGATGAGATTCTTACACATTTTTAAACTACACTTCAGTTTAAAATGTTGTAAAGTGATCGAATCGTTCGAGTTCAAGTTACAAAAAAATAGTCTTGAAAAAGTGGTAGCCTGGTAGCCGACCGACAAAACCTATAATAAATTAATTTGTTTTCCCAAAAAGCCCGAGGGACCATGGCGGAAAAAAGGCGGAAAAAATAATAATATTCACAAATTATAACCATAATATTAGAAACAACCAAAGTTGAACCATAAAATCTACGCTCCTTGCCCCGAAAAACGCTCTATAGCCTGCTTGAGGGACCCTTAGTAAAAGTAACAATAATATTACCCTTAATCAGGCTCGTATCCAGAAATTTATTTTGGAGGGGGTTTTACCCACGGGTCGAACCTAGTCCATACAAAAAAGTTAAAAAAATAAATAGATCATAGGTAAAAGCCTATAGAAACGACATATTTATCTGTTTCGGAGGGGGTTCGAACCCCCTAACCCCTCCTCTGGATACGGCCCTGCCCTTAATACTCTTAGGAAAATAAGGTTACCGTACGTTCGGCTAAAACGATTGTGAAGGCGTGGTTATGGTTCAGGTGTCGCCTGCCTTGAACCGGTAAACCGATTTGGCAGATTTTGGAATTTCCTCCCTGGTTCCCTAGTTCTTTCAGTAATTCCGTACTAATTTCTCAATTCACACTGTATTTAAACAAACAAATTACTAGTAATTACTAAGCAGCTTCTGAAGGCCACCCAATCTTTGTCCTTTCTTTCAAAGGCGATTTATTTTTGGACGTCAGTAACTTTGAGCCAATTGCCACTTTTATTTCTTTTCAATCACGGTGTATTTGCAGTGATTTTAAGTGCATGAAGTGATTGCAGTATCATAATATATACTTAGCATGTCTAATTATATATATATATAAAATATATAATTGCCAAGTTTTAAGATATACAATCAAGTAAATAAACTGCGCCGTGAGTGTTTGTCCTCCAGTCGGTGGATCGACTCAGTGCCAAGTCGGGTTGCGTGTTTTCTGCCCAAACGACGACCGGAGACGAAGTTGTTCAGGATATCAGTTGTTCTGGGGATCAGTTGTTCATAGATGTTCACGGGCATTCCCAGTTCTGTTTTCTCTGTAAATGCTTTGATAGATATGAAGTAGGAAACGACTGCAAATGGCCAGTTCAAAAGTAACAAAGAAGAGGCTCTTTGGATTGTTCGAAAAGCTATTCCGGGAGTTTTGTCAATAATATTTTTTGTCAATGAAATAAATAATATTTGAAAATAAATCAACCTCAAAACGAAAATTGGGATCTCAACACGAGATCTCAAGTGCAGTTTTTGATTTTTCTAAGCCGATTTTTTATTTTGTTTTGTGCCCGAACAAGATGTGATTCCTTCATCTATCCCAGTAAAAATAAATTGAAAGAAGAAATTCTGCAAACAAAAAATTATTCGTGTACAATTCATGTCTGGCAGAGTATCTTCTTTAGGGTTTACTGGTTATTTTGGCGAGAGAGAGCAAAATATAGTTCTGTCAACAGGTGCTGTTGGCCACTTGAGCTTTTTTGAGACACTCGTTCCTTCTAAAGTCTTGTTCCTTTCTTCGACTGTTATGCTTTCTTGCTTATTTCTTTAACAATTGAACATTCGACAGAGCCTTTTCGTATTTTTTTTTAGGGTTGATCTGTTGTTTTGGTGAGAGAGCAAGTTGGTGAAAGAGAGTATTCATAGTTTGTTGAGTGCCAATGACTGTTTCGACTTTATTATAGTGCCCTAGATTTACTTCAAGCCTTTTTGAGCAATTCAATCCTTTTCGAACTTTCGTTTTCTTTCGACTGACCTTTTCGTTTTTATTTGTGTAACAAATTGAGCATTTTTGTTTGCAGTTTTTTTTCTTTTCTTCTTGGGGGTGGTCTGCTGTCCAGTCTAGTCCAGTACACCTTTGGGGGTGATCTGTGTTCAGATAGCAATTTAGCGAAAATAGAATATGCGTAGTATGATTGAAGTTTCTTGTATGAAGTTTGAAGTTCTTTACGAAGTTCCAGTGACTATGCCCTATATTTAAGCGTTTTTTAGAGACTCAGTCATTTTCCGACTTTCAATCATAACCCTTTCTTGTTTATTTGTTCAACAAAAGTACACGGAGACAGTTTCAACTGTGTCAAACTTCCTAATTTATTTCCGAAAAAAAACACATGGCGTAGTTATTCCTTTCCTTCTTAGGTTGTTGGTATGTCACTTTTCGCAATGTCAGCTTAGTAAAAGAGAGTTATACTAGTTTTAGTCAAGTTGTACTGTCTATTTCTGAAATTTATCGCAAATCTACCCCTTTCCTACTTGAAGGGTCGTCTTTCATTTGCCCTGGATCAGCTAAGTAAAAAAGGGTTGCACTAGTTTTATTAAAGCTCCAGTTAACAGTGCGCGAAGTTCCAATGATAGTTTAATGCTTCCAAAATAGACTAACAGGCCATAGCGGAACAAAAATGTCGCAACTAGTACCCATAACTGATAGATTTAAAACCAACCAAATTATATAAAAAAAATCTCCTTTTTCCATATCTACCGTCAGAAACCTCCCTAATCCCCTTATTTCCTCCAAAAACTTTTCCCCATTATTTGAACCACCCAATCCTCCATATTATACTCTCTTTTCAAGATGTCCCTCCTTAAATCCTACAACTTTCACACAAGTGGAAAGGGCTTTCTTCTCCCACACCGGACAATAGTAAGAACCATCTCGCTTTCTAAATTTCCCCAAATACCCAATGGCATGCTATCCGCCACCATAGAAACCACCCAGTGACGTCCTCCCTACCCAATCTGCTTTAGATAAATATTGTTTTTCAGGGAGAAACAATATTTAACCTGAAATAATAATGTTAATGTTTTTTTCGGTCGGAAGGCCATTGGAATTAAAAAAGAAACGTTATACCTTACAGAAACTAAACAAAATTTTCTGTTTGAAGTTAACGCTTTTAAGTAAAGACGCCTACGGTGAGGTCCGAGCTCGGAGACAATCCCCCCCCCTGACGTGGAAGATGATGAGGTGTCATTCTCAGAGTCTTCCATTCCCCCTTTGCGTATGATAAAGTGCAAATTTGTCAGCGTAAGTGCTCCCGTAACCTTGGAGAATCCTACTTTGTAGTGATTGGACCCCTAATGAAAACCTATCCAAGGAGAAAATTAATCACTTCATTTTCTAGGGAGATGGAGTAGGAGCTGGTGATACAAGCTTTGGCACCGTGGTAAGTTTTGCTGACTGTGACTTTTTTTAAATTAATGAAATGAAAGTATAGGTATGTTTAGAACGGTAAATTTTCAGTTGGTGAAATTAGAATATATGCAAATTAAAAATAGAAATTTTAAAAAGAATGCTTAGAAAGGTAAAGTCGTTTCATTTTCGGTCTATTAATTATCTTCTATCCCCCCTCGAGAATAAAGACCTCGTTTAAAAGTTCGGTATAGCTGATTCCTCTGGGGCTGTAACAAATCCACGAAGAGTATTCCCCCATTGAGGTCCCTGATCTTGCGATTTAGCGATTTTTCCTATAGTCTGTTTGTCCTTTCTTTACCATATCCCGTATTTCCTTAAACGAATGAAAAGTAAAACAAAGATTTGTGTAGGGAAGTCATAAAAAATGGTTGTCTGTTTGCTCCGTGAAGTTGTAGTACAAATGCAAGACGTGGCAATGAACTGAGCTGAACTAGTAGAGGTCAAGGGTAGGCTATTTTCGAGTAGTTACCGGTTCGTGACTAGAATAGGTATTGGTACTTTATTTGTCGTGAAGATGAAGTAAAAAGACTATTTTCAAGACTATATTCAAACCTTGCAATTACTGGGAAGCTAAACAAATCGTTCACTAGTTGCGCTTTTGTAGATACCATGGTATCTGATACCACGGTCGAAAGGCGTTTTTGGAGTTATCGTGGTATCCGGTCAGTTACGGTGGTATCACAGATACAGATAACACGGTCCCGACCGTGGTAACTGATCGTGGTATCTGAAAAAAGTCATCTCACTTTCATCATCAGCAACACAAGAGCCTAGGATTTTTGTCAAATTGGTAGGAAGTTTGGCACTTGTGATGTGAGTTTTATTTTGGGAGGACTTCTAAGGCGCAAATTCGGCAGTTGTCGTTTGCGAAGCAACCGTAGTATCAGATACCATGGTAACTGCAAAAACGACAATATGCAGACCAAGTTACCGTGGTATCAGATACTATGGTATCTGCATAAACGCAACAGTTGAGACTTCAAACTCATCTAGTCTCACGTGATCCTTTTAATCTAGGTAGTGGGTCCGCCGGGTCCCCCAGGTCCACCTGGACTGACTGGTCCTCAAGGACCTCCAGGTATCAAAGGAGATCGAGGCTCGGATGGAGCGAAGGGAGAGCCTGTAAGTTGCCTCTTGATAACTTTCCAAGTGCCCACTTCGTAGAACTTTTCCTGGGCGACCGATTATTGGTTTAGCCGAAGTGGTTTCAGTTTTCCATGGAATTGCCAAGACAGCAAATAGGAAGTTTAAGAAGTGTTTGACATTAGGTCCTTTGTTAGAGCTCGCGTTGGAAGCTTAATCGCGAATTAAGTTTCATTGTGCGGTAGTGGAATTAGAGATTCATGAAACGGGTGGATTGAATTCCCGGTGAATTTTCCTGTCTTGTCCGTTAGTTTCCCCTCAGGATTTTTTTATTTGACTCCTTTTTTATGACTAATGTTGACTGTCTGGGAGTTGATACGAACCGTACGTCCAAATCGGGTAACCAAGCTAGAATCTTATTCAGTCTTACTGTTTAAAAGACATTTGTTTAAATTTGTAAAATATACATAAAAGTCTTGCGTCTTTGGTCACATGAACACGGATAGTATAAAAAGAATGATGCAGTAATTTATTTGAATCTGGTTAGTTTACTTCTTTCTCTCTTTATTGATTCGGTGGTTTGTGGGGTAGCTTTGTCGGGTCAATTGACTAAAGTCTTTGTCAGCTCACATTCCCCTCCCCCCCAATCTTTCACACTTCAGGGGATATCTCCTTGCAAAGTTGGGTAAGGAATGGGAAAGACCTTTTGTTCGCTCTGGGATTTATTTCGGAAATCTTTTGTCTGATTTTTTTTTTTTTCTTTTTTTCCAGGGTTTGAAAGCTGACAAAGGAGAGCCAGGTCCGATAGGTTTGCCGGTGAGTTGAACTTTCCCCACCTTCGGAAATTATCGAAAATTGCCTTGTTTCCTAGAAAGCAGTGTTGCCAAATTGGCGTATTCTAAAGAAAACTGGTTTATTTTTGGGCTGGTACAAAGAGTTTTACACTGGCTTACTGCTTAAAACTTGGGAAATAAAAATTATTAAGAATATTAATAACATGATTAATGAAATTTTTCGATTGGTTGCCGGAAGGCCGAAATGAACTTTAAGAAGTTCGTTTTCGAGCTTGAGCAGCATGAGCCTGAAGAGGACGCTTGTCCAAAAAGGCCGAAATCTAGCTTTAATATAAAATTCAGTTGACGTAGGCTATTCCTTTGGCACTGTCATTTATGAATCAGATAGGATTGTTAGTATAAGTCAATAAGATAAAAGAAACAATAATACAAATAAATTTCGCCTATTAGATGTGGAAAACGCATAAAAACAAAACCAGCTCATATTCTGTAAAAATAAATTTCCAAGAGAGTTTTAGAACTTGAGAGAAGATTTTGTACGATTCTCTTTCAACCCGAGCAGACTTGGAAACATGTCTTAAACAGTGTCTCGGAACCGAAAAGGGTCATCATCAGACTGTTGCTGAAGAAATCGAAGAAAATACTGGTTCCTTTCTTCTAGCAACAGCTTGAAAAGGGCCCTTGCCAAGAAGGGCCAACATATTGTTTACGTACACCGTAACTGACTTTTCCATTGTGAGCCATTGTTTAACACAGTGGTTCCCAACTATTTCCGTACCACGTAGGCGTACTCCTAATCAAGGTTAAAATAGGTTGCGTACCCCTTTTTTGACGAATCGTTGTTTTACTATTTTGTACCACGATCAGAACGTCAGAAAGGCGATATTTATTGTCACCAGTGATAAGGCATGTAAATATGACATTGCGTACGATGGGGTATCTAATCTTGAGGACAATACTAGAGCTGGTGGACTTGGACTCGTCTTTCACGGAGCTGTCCGTCCGCCAGAGCTGTGGACTCGGACCCCTGGACTCAAGGACTCGGGCTTGTCTCGGACTCGGATTTGCTGGACTCGCAGCAGCTTTGGACAATACTGAGATTGAGTTAGGATACTAAAAAACGATTGAAGCGAGATAGTAAAGCCATAGATTAACTTGAGTTTGGGACCTCCGCTTACCCCTTGCGAGGGTCTTTCGTACCACTTTCAGTACGCGTACCACCGGTTGCGAACCACTGGTTTATATATATATATTTCTAGGACTGTTCTGCAAAAAAAGCTATGAGGGCTATTTTCAAAGGCTGTGGCTTATTTCGAAGCAAGATCCGGCAACATTGTCTGGGAAAACTTCGTCTTGGAAGATCTCCGAGAAAGATGAGAAATGACAACAATAAATCCCAGCGAAGAGAAAAATTCCCCTATCGCCCCTGGCGCGAACGGGAGATTATCTTCTTCTCGACGGGGACCATGGTTTAATGATGTGGCTTATCTTAACGACGTTTTTCCCTTATAGGGTCCAATGGGACTTCGTGGCGAGCCGGGAAGACCTGGAGAGACGGGGCGGCCTGGCCCGTTGGTAAGATGTTAAGGTGATAGGTTTAGCTAACACCCTGCTTTGCTGCTCACCCTCACTAAGTTATGCTTACTAAATTGGTGTTATTGGCTAATTTTAGTTTCGTTTTGCTTTCAGGGTCAAGTGGGCAACGACGGCACGAAGGTAGACATTTTTGTTTAGTTTTGGGGGCCAAAAGCCTTACCCTTTTTGGTGAATGTTGGGTGTGTTGTGTTCCCAAAATACCCTTGCCCCCCCCCCCCCCCGTCATCGCCATCCCTGTTCATGGAATTTAACAATAATATATAGTTGTCAAATCAGCTCAGCTGTTTATTCTTAAAAATTCGAATTTCCTGCTCAGATTTTCGTAACTACCATTGTAGAGTAGAATTGAATTTTTAAATGACTTTCACGGCAAGATGTCGAATATGATTTTCGCGCCAGCATATAGATAATCTTAAATAAAGAAATCGTCAGTTCAACATTAGATTTATGGATTATTAGATTTATTTAGATAGATTAGATTTATTTAGATATATTTAGATAGATACAAACATTAGATTTATGGATTCAAATATATATTCAGTTTAGACACAACCAAAATATATAAATTCTTCGATTGAGAGAATATAAACTCTTGACATTAAAAACTATCACGGAAGATGGAACGAACGCTTCCATCTTTAGTGGTTGTAAATGACTGGGTAACTTATTAATTTGGGTACCTTCTGGGATTACCATTTGGTAGTAAATGTTCTATGGTGCACAGTCAGAAGTTTTATATCAGATAACACAAGGATGCGCAGTTTCAACAGAGAACACTCGGAATGTAATCTGTTGTAATTTTGAAAACGTTATGGGTTAAATGGTAATGTATAACAAGCATTGCTAGGAAAAGCCTAAAACGCCGAAAAAGCTGAATTTTTCGATATCATGACGACAAACAAAAAAGTCAGCAGATGCGTTTTCGGTGTTTTTCGGCTCTTCCTGACAATGCTTGTTATGCATTACATTTAATGCAAAATTTTTCCACAATCACAACAGATTACATCCAAATTATTGTCTGTTGAAACTGCTCATCCTTGTGTTATCAGTTATGGAACTTCTGACAGTGTAGTAAATAGTAAGTTCGAAATTCAAGTAAATCTGACAATGAGCGTGTTCCACCCCTCTACCAATAGTAACTATTAGTTACTATTTCCGTTCCAGCCTCACGAAAAGTTACTACGCTGACCGTTCCAACCTTCTCAAAATAGTAACTAATAGTAACTATTTGCTTACCACGCTCGGGAGCGTAGTTAGCGTAGTAACTACGCATCTCTCTAACGGGATTGGTCGGATCACCCCGCGGCCTGATATTGACCGAAAAAATTCAAAAAGCGTTCCAGCCTAGCGTAGTAACCACGGCGACTAGCGTAGTAACTACGGTAAGTAGGGTGGAACACGCTCAATATCTCCAGCGAAGGGCTTGCTTAGCTCAAGTTTGAAATCGACTCAGTTTGAAGTCGAAATTATTCAATCTTGCTCGAAAGTTCCCCATGACGGACTGTTAATAAATAATAATAATAACATATTTAAATTTATATGAATAATACTAAACGGCAGAATATTATACTGACAAATGGTTCCAAGTTCTCACCCCTCGATTCTGGTATTTTGTCCTCGGCTGTAAATTGCAGTCAAAGAACCCCATTTTGGAAACTGTAGAGATCCCCTTCAGAAGTGGTAATAATCGAGATTGTCAACATCAAATTCACAGCGTATATCACATCCTAAAAGGAGCTTTAGGTAATTCTCCAGAAAGCCAAGTTGCGACTTGGGAAAACGGGGGGATTTTCCCCAGGGGAAATCGTGATGACTGGACTTGTTAGGCGATGGAATAAGCTGAGATTTCTGGAAGCTGTGCCTCGGGGAACTTTTTAAAACCACTGGAGTGTGTCTTCTTGGCAGTGTTAGCGCTTCATTAGCTTGACCAGCTTAATGCAGTGTTTCGTGGTGTAGTTTATTTATTTTTCGTAACCTTGTTGTTTTGGAACTCAAAATGCTTAGGCGACTCCCCTGGGGGGGGGGTCAGGAGGGGCTGGGAGGGATAAATCCTGTTAGATAACATGTCATATTAATAGGCTAACATTTACTAACATGTACTGTTGTTATTATAGTATAAAGCTATTCCGAAGAAGCCTAAGCTGACAAATCGGATACGTTTTGATTCGGGACATACTACTTTAGGGATACAGGGACATACTAGCTCCTTGGGGTCTTCTCTTACCTTGAAGGTTGGCGGTTTTATGCTAAGCGAAAGTGTTTGAATACTTGTGCCATCACGGATATGTCCATCCGACTAACTACCGAACGGACTAGGATAGTTCGATGAAATTTGTCTTGTTGTTTCTTACGTAAGGTGCAAGATGAAGTTTGTAAATGGTGACTATAGCTTAATATGACAGGGAGGGATGGGGCTTACAAAAATTTAACAGAAAATTATCGGATCAAATGGGTTTGACTTTCTTCTCGCGTTTTGGTTGCATTTAAAGGTGGGATGGGGCTTAAAAAGGAACGGAAAGTTATCTGGTCAGAATGATAGGCTGTGCTGTGGGATGATTTGCAAAATTTTCCCTTCAGTCGAGCTTTAAGGTTTGACGACCTTTTCCGGTTTTCGCGATCAGTATGCTGATGAGTGCTTTTGTTTTTTAGGGCGCACGCGGGGATCCAGGCAGGAAGGGGGAACGAGGGGAACCAGGACCAGTGGTAAGTTCCTATCGAACCTGTATGTTAGTGAAGCCAAATGACAGACAAGAACATTGTTACCACCAAGAAAAAAATTCTTTTTTTTTAAGTCTGGATAGACACCAACATGTGGTCAATTGACCGAAGAAATACGATAGGCTACTTCTAACACACCCTGCAACCCGCTACAGTCATTACGCTTTATTCGTTCGCTTGACGCTAGTCACTCACTGTGTAGAGCCATGTTCAATCCAGGATGTTGTACAAAATTGCCCCAGCACAGAAAGCGAAACTAGGCGATCCTCCGGTAAAAATTGTTCCTGGATTATAAGTAATAGCTTTAAGATTGCTGTTTGGGTTTCAGTTTTTTTTTTCAGAATTCGGCAGAGTATTCTAGTATTATACTCTGGGGAAGTTTTCGCGTGGATGGCTGTAGAGCTGAACGGGTGATCGCGTCCCCGTCCACGCGAAAATGAGCAAATCGATCGGGCGTTGAACGGCTGGGGAAGATGGGTTTCGTCCACGCGAAAATGCCCATCCAGCTGGATGGGAGCATGAGTGGGAAGGTCTACACAATATCCCCGTTCAGCTCAACGCTGCCCTTGGAGTGGTGTTGAACGGGAGACGCCCGTCGAGCTGGATGGCCCGTTCACCTGTTCATCCGTACACGCGAAAATGACAAACAGATCGACGGCATCCACGCGAAAATGTCAGTCGAGCTCATCGGGAGGTCGACAGGACCAGAGCCATACACGCGAAAACGTCCCCTATAATTGAGATCATACCAGTTCTGCATACGATTATCGCCATTCTGATGTTTGTCTAAACTTTCCTGTGGTCAATCAACCCTAATTCTAGTTTCCAAAAATTCAATCGTAGGCATTTTAGCCATGGGCATTTTGAGTCACGGGCATTGTGATCTTGGGCATTATGACTGTTAGCCAAATATAATTAAATCCGGGGGTGAGAATTGGTTGACTTTGGGGGTATTCAAAATCACTTGTGGGCGATTTGACTCGTGGGCATTTTTGAGCCGTGGGCATTTTAGCAGAGGGCATTCTCAACCGTGGGCAGTTTTAGATGTCGGCACTTTGAGCCGTAGGCATTTTGATAGAGGGCTTTCTGAATCTTGGGCATTTTGAGCTGTCGGCATTTTGAGCCGTAGGCATTTTGTACGAGTTTGACTTCGGGGTATTCAACTGTAGGCCTACTTGTGGGCATTTTGAGTCGTGGGCATTTTGATCAGGGTATTCTGAATCATGGGCATTTTGAACCGTAGGCATTTCGATCGTGGGTATCCTGAGCGTGGGCATTGTGCGAGTGGCCAAAAAGATTGTGGTGATTTTTGTACCACAAGTTTTTCCCCAAAAGTTTTCGATAATCGATTTTATTTTTCACTTAGACTAAATTCGCGATCTTTGCTGGTTTCCGGGCGAGTTGCTTGTCCAATGAGGAAAAAGGATTCTGAAAATCCTTTGGGGATGTGACGTGTGATGGCTTGGGGCAGCTTCGGGGATAATGAGCATGCTCATAATTGCAGTCTGCAGACTGCAATTAGGGGTATTAAGTCAAAACTTGATCAGTTTTCTACAGTTCGGTTTCAAATATGTTGACTGGTATGGATCATCATTACTTTGCTTGCAGAATTCCAGGATTACCCTAGTTATACGGGGAAAAGCTAATGAGTTTCTAGAGGTCAAAATGCTATCAGTCAAATCTATTTCATGACTGTTTTTTGTTTTCTACTCAAAAATGATAAATAAGCTTCTATTGGATGTCATAGCTTCGCTTTTTTTCGAATAAATATTACATTATTTTTCTATACAACTTTACTGAAAATACTAGTTCGTTTTTCCATAACATAATTCGAAAATACATTTCGTTAATCAGATCTCCTGAATTTAAAAAGTGATAGGCTACTCAGAATTGGCTGTATCTTCAAATTTTCTTTTTTTTAGTTTAGCAACCCCAAAAAGCTGCCTTTTCTAAAATAGAGGGACCACTTCGGTGCCTAATTCTTCGCAGAAAAAAAAATAGTATGACCAAGCTCTTAGTGTCACTACGAGAAGCTGATTCAAACAAACAAAAAATTCCTCAACTGAGTAAAAATACTTAAGTAAATTCCAATAAAAACTAATCTTGCTTTTCAATTAAACTTCCATGATGTCTCTCTAACCAGTCAGCTACGGCGACCCGCCACGTTGCCTCTTAAAAAAACATAAGACTGTCTCACTTTTCTAGAGTCAATAGAATCTCTTGCTGTTTGACTGCATCTTCGAACAGCTGCCGATAGTCGTAACAATGAAATGCGTCTTTTTGGGATCCCAAAACGTAAGTGGAGGGATACCTATGACATCGCAAAAGTTGTCCGTCCGTCTGTCCGTCTGTCCGTCTGTCCGTCCGTCCGTCCGTCCGTCTGTCCGTCCGTCTGTGAGCACGATAACTCTCGAAGGGAATGAGATATTTTGATGAAACTTGGTGTGAGCATTCTTTGGATCAAGAGTAAGGTCGAGTTCGTAGATGGGCCCTGTACCCCTACATTTAGGGGTGGGGGAGGGGGCCCAAATTAAGGGACAAGCAAAATATTTTTAAACAGCTAATGTGATAGTCGATTATGGGGTAAGAAGGCATGCTGAACACGAATATGAAAACCATTTTCTCGCCGGACAGGTAGTTCACCCGGAATCCGGGCAAAACCGGAAAGTTTGTTAAAAGTAAAAGTTTTATTTGAAGTCGACTAGATGTTGGATCTAGGGGTAAGAAGGCATGCTGAACACGAATATGAAAACCATTTTCTTGCCGGACAAGTAGTTCGCCCGGAATCCGGCCAAAACCGGAAAGTTTGTTAAAAGTAAAATTTGTGTCTGAAGTTGATTAGATGTTCGATGTAGGGGTAAGCAGGTATGCTGAACAATAATACGAAAACTGTTTTCTCGCCAGACAATTAGTTAGCCCGGAATCCGGCCAAAACCGGAAAATTTGCTAAGAGTAAAAGTTTTATTTGAAGTTGATTAGATGATAGATCTAGGGGTGAGAAAAAATGCTGGATCCGTATGACAATCATTTTTTAGCAGGACACGTAGTTCTTCAGGAATCCGGTTGAAACCGGAAAATTTGTTAGAAGTTAAATTTTTCTTTGAAGTTGGGATGTTGGATGTAAGGGTGAGGAGATACGCTGAATTCGTTTTTGAGCTTTAGTTTTTCGCCGGACAAGTAGTTCTTTAATTTCGCCAAAACCGCAAAGTTCACAGAAGTAGGGTAGGATCGTTTCGATCGGCTTATAGGGGTAAACATACATGCTGAATCCATATCTGAACTTGGTTTTCTCAATGATTAGCTGTTTGGCCTGGCGAAGAAAAAACCTTATACCGGTACTGTCTGGATCAGATATTGAATTTTTGGGATCCCATCGGAACCTTTGGTCTTGTTCTCTGCGACAAGACGCTGCGGTATAGAATAACGGCGGTAAATGTTTCGTAGCGACTTTTTGGCAGCAAGTGCAATAAAATGCCGCAAATTGGGTCGTTCAGTATGCGGCGAGGTAATCTGCGATTCTTGTCACTTACCCTGCGAGCCGCTTGGTCATAGTAATTTCCAGTGCCGTCGTCAGTGAAGTTGATTAAAAGCAAGATAGGCGCGGTATGTAAAATACCACTTAAGGCGTTTTTCCGCGGGTTTCTTATCTGTGCGAAAGACACAATCAAGCGATAACTGCAGTGCACAAGGGACCGTGTTGGTTAAAATTGCCATCTTAATTTGATCGGAATAGAAATGTTTATGACAGAATGCCCCGACGTTTAATGGACAGACCGAGGGACAGACAGTCAGGTTTGTCCGATTGGATTGTCTGTACTTTGGTTGTAATGAAAAAATATCAAGTTTTCCATACGATATTGATATGGTGGTGATAATCCCGATGACGAATTATCGATAATTAATTGTATGGACATTAGTAAGCTCAGCAGTAATAAAATTGATGACACTACATGATACTTACCATGTCAAGACTGGATTCGGAAAGGGGATACTGGCATAAATTTCATGATGCGAAGGCTTGGCCTTGGCCCTCGCCAATCCAAACGGTATACTTGGGTACATACTTAGCTCACCTAGTGGCAATGAGTTATAGCCGATGTCTGTCGGCTCTACCTCAGACTTCAAAAGGCTTTCCCCTTTACCAGATTCGAGGTGCCTTGAGAGTTTTGTTTTTATTTTCTGCTTCTGATAATATAAGGATAGCCCAAAGAGTTGGTGTGCGCTTTACTGGTTTGAGGTAGCAAATAAGAAATACTACAAATTTTCATGACATCTCTGTGTGTGTCTGACTGTCTGTTAAATGACTAAAGCCAGTGATCTCTGTGGGGGTTGTTTTTCCAAATTTCCAAAGCTCTGATAGGTAACAGAGGGTGCGAAAGTGTTTTTTCTTAGAATTAACTTTCCTCAAAATCATCTCTACTCTGTCTTTTGTTGTTTCCTTGAACTTCTCATTTCATCGAATATTCAACAAGCAGCGACTTTATATTTAAATATCAAAGAAAATGCATTGCTGGTTATTTAGTGATGATTCGTTATGCCCAGTACCCATCCAGGTGGGGAGCAAAAGGGGTAGTCGGTTGTGGGTAGTAATCTGAAGGACGTGAATATAAGCGGGGTTTTTAGTGTGAATGTCAGCAGAATCGTACAAGGAAAAAGGTTGCAGACATCACGTTAGTTTTAAGCAGAAAGAGCATGTTGTTAGCCCTCCTTGAAGCAACTACTTTAGCTCACCAATTCTGACTTTTTTCACAATGAGCGGGTGAAAATGGCATCGTCCCAACTTCAGTATTCTCCAAACAAGCACACCGATGCTGTTTCCTCCTCTCTACTCGTGGCAAAAACACCTTATTTGGGATATTTTTTTGCCAACAGCTTCCTTTAATCTGTTCTCCAGAAACTTTATCACAAAGAAGTGTTACTTGTTTTTCCCCCAAGGGAAGATTGCTTTGTCAACATTCTTTCTTTTCTAGAGCGAGAAAGGAGAAAAAGGAATTAAAGGAGATGTGGTAAGTGGAGAAAATTTTTAAGAAATTTGCTGAAAAGTAATGCTATTTTGCCTACTTTCTTTAACAAACAATAAATCGGATTTGTAGCTGCGCATGGAAATTTTCGGCCTGGCGGCACCCCATTCACCCGCATAGTATACGGCTCTGCCCGTAGAACCCCTTCTCGTTGTGGGTTGGTTGGTTGATTACTTGGCGCTTTCGGTCAACACGGCTTATCATATGCGCCCGCGCCAGTATAAAAGGAAGAGACTACGCTCACTGTCTGGTCAAGAAGATACAATAAGCCCCCGTCTCAACCACAGTTGCCTACCCCCTGCAATTTGAGGGCGACCGGTTGAAATCTTGGCTCCACAGGCACATCCTGACTAATAAGAAAAAATAAACCTAAAAAACACATCTTAATATTCAACAAATAAGGTGCAGGTCAGTATCTCGAGTGAAAGCTCCGAGAAGTTTCGTCTATGAATGAATGAATTTATTACATGGAGCCTATTTAAGGCATTTGCACAGTACATTCGTAAAAAAAGGAAATGAACGCTTAACAATAAATACAGAGGGTACAACAGAATCAACAACAACAACAAAATTATTAACGAAATTATGTCATTATTAGCAGTAACATACTTCAGCTTCCTCTGCAGGGACCTAACAGAGCTTCCACAAAAAGCTGGAGAATCTTCAGCCCATTGTTTTTTTCTGGGAAACTGCCCGGCGCTACCATTTTAGGTACGCGACAGCTCTCCCTAGTGGGCTTGAATAAAGCTCTTCGTCGTCATGACGTGGATGAACGTGCCAGGTCGGTAGCAAAGGTTCTCTTCAGACTGTGCGATCGCAGTTTCATCTTTCTATCTTGAGCCTGAAGAGGACCCTTTGCCAAGAATGGCTGAAATATCCCTGGTCTTAGCAGACTTTTCCGACCAGTGTCATCGAAAATGCTGCGAGTTGACGACTGAAATGCAGTGAAAGATAAAGTTTGTGTCATTTGTTCTTTAATCTTCCCCTGGTTTTACGAGACACCGCTGATCTCCCGGTACCAACTAGAAAAGAATGAACCGTCGTCCTTATTAAAATTGTCCTATTTCGGAGACTTCTGGAACGTTTTCTTCAAATCATACTGCCAAGTGTCGAGCACTGGAGCGTGACTCCCCTTTCCTTGAGTTCTTTATTAGAAATTTTCAAAATGGTGCCTCATCCATGACAACGCAATTGCAGCAGCTTGCAGTTACGAATTTCACTGCTTTCCTGTTCGTACCATAGGAATAAAGGAATTAGTTATCTGCATATTTAAACGATAAGTCCGCCATGCAACAAAAACGATAGCGCCATACTAGCCTACATGCTAATAGATCATTTCAATCATTTTGTTTCGAGAACAGACGGCTTAGCTCACTAGAACTTATCTGAACCCGCGTAGATGGCAAGAGGATACAAGGGACTACGCCTGTACCGAGGGGTTGCCCACTCTCGATTTTAGTGTAGGCCACAGAAAGTGCCCGGTGCCGTGATGCCCGGTCGGTGCCGGCACCGGCTGAAACCTTTCGGCAAAACATCAAAATAAGCATTTTCAGAAGCGTTTGTAAGACGAATCGCCCAAATTATTGTCGGCACCGGTGCCGGCACCGCCTATTTCGGTTGGTGCCGGCCGGTGACGGGAAAGGGTGTACAGCAGGTGCTGGGGAGTGGGTAACCCCTCGGCCTGTACCGTGACCAATAAATCAGAAAAAATTAACCTGCGGCCTTCAGCTTTAGAGCGTGGGCCCTCGACTGTCTACGAGGCTCTGACGCTGCAATCCTAGAACTGATTTTGTCACGGTAAATCCCAATTATGATGATGGTGATGATAAGGAAATTTTATTTACGCAATTAAAACTAGGAAAATAGCGCAGTACAGACAAAGAAAAGTAAAAAATATATTGAGCTTTCAGTAATTTAGTAAATGCACAAGAAAAAAAAAACATTAAAAAAAAGAAAAGGGGCAAATCTTGTCTAAAAAATGTTCTTCCTAGATTGAATGCGGAGAAATGGCCAAGGGCAGAAACGAAATGAGAAAAGAAGACGAAAGAAATTACTGTTTGTCTGTTTGCAAAACTCAGGCTAGTTCTGACCGTGAAATATTTCAGGGTCCTCAAGGAAGACGAGGAAGAAAAGGAGACCGAGGCCCACGGGGTGACAATGGCCCCCCAGGTCTTGACGCCCCCTGTCCAATTGGACCGGATGGGCTACCCGTACCCGGTTGTGGATGGAGACCGCAGCAAACGCAGCCGTTCTCAGCGCCATCTCAAGCTAAGGCATCAGTGCCATCTCCCGATGCTGACGACGATGACGATGATTATGACTACTAGGTGCTGTTAGAACCTCATGTCTGTAAATAGTGTACAGGAAGGAACGAACGTTAATCGTGCCAAAGAACAAAAATATGAATGTGCTCTAGATATCTTGCCGAATGTGAATCGAGTTCAAAGTGACATAGTGATTTCGCCGTGCCGAAAGCCCTTGACTAATGCTTTAACTCTTTCCTGACTGGAATCCGGTTTCAGACCGGAAACGAAAATTCGAATCGCTTCAGGATGGTGTGAGCACATGATCCCTGAGCACATGTAATGTAAAGGAAGTTTTGGTTGCCACTAAGACTGAAAGGGGTCAGTTTTCAACTACTTAGTGGAAAGTGGCGAATCTCGAGAGCAGAAGCAAGTGGAATGACCCTTTCTGAACTATATGGTGATAAGGCTGGTTCAGGACAGGATACGAGTATTACCCATTGGATGTACAGAAGAGGTACCCAACATCCAATTCCTTACAGTCCTAACTAGTTCCTACAGTAGACTTCTCTTCTTGACAGTTAGGACGGCAGAGAAATATCCTTTAAGGACAATTTTGAGGTTATGTGACTCGAGGATGGGTACCTTTCATGTAGTAACGTCGTGTATTTTGGTCCAGATGCGTTCGCACTGAGCGTTTAATATCTGCTGGTTAAGGATATGCCATTAATCAGGGCAAAATAACACTAGAGAGTAGCGTCAAGATCTATGCTTTTCTTGCTTCGCAAACGGGCCTTACTCATAGCGCCGCCCACTACGCTTGCGGGACTTAAAGCGAGACAAACTTGCGGGCTTAGAAATTTCTAGCACAGCTAAGATGCGGTCTGCACACATCGAGGAAACAGGGGAGGTTGTATCTTTATCTTTGCTGTGTGCAGAATACGAAGTTATTGGAGCTAGCCCTGGTGCACGGCCGATTGAGTGTCTGTAGGGACGTTGACTAACGCTAGTTGTGCTAGTGTCGCGGTGTCAGTGTTCGGGTGACGTTTCTCGTTCTTCCTGAGGTTCATTGGCGTGTTTTAGACTTAGTCGTTTTACTCTTGATGACTAACTTCTCCGGCCGACGAAGAATCGTGGTGCGCCCAGCGAAGAGAGAGAAACGTCACGACAACAAACGTTGTTGATTGGTATAGAAATGATTATTGTCAGTTTTACAGGGTTCGTTTGGTTTTTCGAGTCTTGGCGCTACTCCCTAGTGTTATTTTGCTCTGCCAAGAACTATTACCTGCATAAAACACCATTTGACACACCTCTGTCAGTGCTCTTAGCGCTCGCTACCGAGAATCGAATTAGAGTGCGCTGTGACGAGATCGCTTATATTGTGGTTTTGCTATACTCCGATCCTAATACTGTTGATGACAACTCTTTGTGCCGATGAATAATCGCCGTGCGGTTAGCAAAGAGCAGGAAACGTTACCTCAGCTGTACCCGAAAACGATATTGATTGGTTGACATACAGTTCATCGTTCGGGTGACGTTTCTCGTTCTTCCTGAGGTTCATCGGCGTGTTTTGGGCTTAGTCATTATACTCTTGATGACTAACTTCTCCGGCCGACCAGGGACCCATAAATTTCCTGTAATGACTCGCGATTCAGGGGGCTTGTCAATAAGAGATTTCTGATGCGCTCTTGACCGGACGTAAGATAGTACGAGAAATACCCACGGGGATAGAACACCCGACTATCCAGATAGACAAAATTTGGGATTGGGTGCTGGAGAAGAGCTTCCGCGTTGAGGGAGGAGTCTCTGTGGCCTCACGTCCAATGAGGCAAGCAAGAACGCCGATTCGACCCAAGCAGAATTTTTGGAAACTAGGAGAGGTTCGGGCAACATAGCAACATAGAAGCATAGGAATTTACAAGCCCCCTGAATTACAGGAAATTAATGGGTCCCTGGGCCGACGAAGAATCGTGGTGCGCCCAGCGAAGAGACAGAAACGTCACGACAACAAACGTTGTTGATTGGTTTGTACAGGATTATAATCAGTTTAGAGGGTTCGTCTGGGTGACATTTCTTGTTCTTCCCTTGGTTCACTGTCGTGTTTCGGATTAGGTCAAATAGAGCTATTCGTCATAATGTAGTGCGTCACACTGTCAGAAGTTTCATAACAGATAGCGCATAACACTTTCAAGAATAACACCTTTTCACTTAGTAATAAAGTGTTATGACCAATTAAGTTTACACTATTTCGTGCCTGGATCAACAAAACCTTCAATTGGTAAAAATACTAATGGGAACGAAAGAAACATAACAGATAACATTCCAAAGTGTTATCTGTTGAAACCGGGCATCCTTCTGTTGTCATTATGTAACTTCTGACAGTGTAGTATTTTTACCACTTGAAGGTGTTGTTGGAGATCTAGGCACGAAATAGTGTAACCTTAATTGGTCGCACTGTCTGCGCATCTTTGTGTCTAAACCTTCTGTTGGACGACGAGGATATTTCTGTTATGACCCTTTTAACTGTTACGTTTCGAGACAGAGTTTCATTTATGACCTTTTAAGTGTTTTTTCCGAGAAAAAAATTTGTTTAACAAAGGTATACGCAAATATGTGTTACCTGCTATCAGTGCAGCCATCTGACGGAATTTATTTCGCTGATTTTAGGATAGGAATATGGACTCCAAAACAGCCCACAGATGGTTCTTATTGAGAAGTAAATGAACGGCGCCGAGTTGTCAGCTCAGTTATTCTCCTTGCTTCATTAAAGGAAATGTGCTACCGGATATTTGTCCGTCTGTTCAGGATTCGGACATTTTGTCTTGAGTTTCAAAGCGAAGCAGGAAGCTTTTTAGGTCAAGTTGCTATGAGACACGCTTGCCATGAGAAGCCAAAGGGTCTCGAAAATCGATTCTCATAGCTTTATTGTAATGAATAACTTTCTAGGGATATTTCCTTACATTTTCGCTGCCACAGTTCACACTGTCAGAAGTTTCATAACATATAACGGATGAGCGATGTCAAAAGGTAACACTTGGATGTAATCTGTTTATGATTTTGTAAACGTTATGCATTGAAGGTTGTGCATAACAAGTATAGCCAGGAAGAGTTCAATGCTTAACGTTCGCACGATAATAACAGGTGACAGCCCAAGTGTTATCGTTAAAAACTGCGCATCCTTGTGTTAACTGTTATGAAACTTCTGACATTGTACCAGTAACACTAGCGATAGCTTTATCGTTATGACTTTATTCTGCTCATTTAAAAGTATAAATAAAAACGATCACTTTCGTTAGCTTGGATAGACAGCTAGGGTTCAGGAATAACAAGACCAAAGGTTCCGATGGGATCCCAAAAATTGAATATTTGATCCGGACAAATAGGTTTTGTTTTCGAGAGATTGAGCGTTCGCTAGACTTTTTGAAGATTTTTACTGTATTTTGTTTTACAGATTGGTATGCTTATCAGATGGGAAGTGTGAAACTTTTGCTTTTATAACAAATTTTCCGGTTTCGGCCGGATTCCGGGCAAACTACCTGTACGGCGAGAAAATGGTTTTCACCATCGTGTTCAGCATGCCTTCTTACCCCTAGATGGAACATCTAATCAACTTCAAATAAAACTTTTACTTGCAACAAATTTTCCGGTTTCGGCCGGATTCCGGGCTAACTACTTGTTCGGCGAGAAAATGGTTTTCACCATCGTGTTACAAGAAAACAAACAAAAAACCAACGAAAATGGGGTTTATAAAGGCCAACGAATGTACTGCAATAACCAGCGAATATTTCGGGAGGACAACCGCCTCCCTTCTTCAGCGCAGACAGAAAATTTTGAAGAAAAATGCCAAAACGAGGACATCGATAAAAAAACCAATGAAACCAAAACGACGCAGAAAACCAATAAAAACCAAAAGTTAAAACCAAAATTGGAAGAGTTCAAAACCAAATTCAAAAGCAGCGAGCCACTCACCAATACCTGCGAATAACAATCAAGACTGTTCTCGCTCGGTACTAGCGAGTGACTGCTGAAAGAAATTTCATATCACAAGCAAGCGACCTTGTTGAACACCTCGGGGCGCTACATCATATTCCGTCTAATTTTAATGACTGCTTCTCGTGCGCACGCTCTTTTTGATCTAAGGGGGTAAGGACTTGAATCCATATTTTGAGATTGCGTAGATGATTCAAGGTTAATCTCAGGGACGATTAAGCCTTCAGCTTCTCGTTTGAGAAAACCAAAATATGAATCACTAACTCGTATATCACCTGTGTCTCTGTTCAGAGCTATACCTTTATTTTGGTATTTGTATATCTCAAGAGCCTCTCTGTAATGCTGAACAACACCTTTGTCATGAGAAATAAAATCAGCCTGGTCAAATAAAATAATGTGATGTGGGTGGTCATAAATGTGTTCAGCGAGGGCCGAGTCAAAAACCTCTGGTCTTGTTCTCTTTTTAAGGGAATGGTCTATTGATGTGCGGTGCTGAGCTATTCTGTCTTTTAATCTTTGTTCTGTTCTACCGATGTACCATAAACCACAGGAACAAGGAATCCTGTACACACCAGATGCTTGAGTTTTAGGAACAGGAGCATGCTCATTATCCCCGAAGCTGCCCCAAGCCATCAAACGTCACATCCCCAAAGGATTTTCAGAATCCTTTTTCCTCATTGGACAAGTAACTCGCCCGGAAACCAGCAAAGATCGCGATTTTAGTCTAAATGAAAAATAATTCTGAAATCGCATCTAATCAACTTCAAATAAAACTTTTGCTTGCAAAAAATTTTCCGGTTTCGGCCGGATTCCGGGCTAACTACTTGTCCGGCAAGAAAATGGTTTTCACGTGTTCAGCATGTCTTCTTAACCCTAAATCGAACATCTAATCAGCTTCAAATAAAACTTTTACTTTTAACGAACTTTCCGGTTTCCGGGCGAACTACTTGTCCGGCGACAAAATGGTTTTCATATTCGTGATCACCATGTCTTCTTACCCCATAATCGATTATCACTTTGGCTGTTTAAAAATATTTTGCTCCTCCCTTAATTTGACCCCCCTCCCCCACCCCTAGATGTAGGGCTACGGAGCCCATCTACGATCTCGACCTTACTCTTGACCCAAAGAATGCTCACCAAGTTTCATCAAAATATCTCATTCCCTTCGAGAGTTATCGTGCTCACAGACAGACAGACGGACGGACGGACAGACGGACAACTTTTGCGATGTCATAGGTATCCCTCCACTTACGTTTTGGGATCCCAAAAATGGGTTGAACTATAAGAGATACAGTGCATCAATGCTATTTGCATTGCTTTTCCTTTGAATGGTTCCAGTTTCTAATTTTACGCAAGATTAAAGAGCGTGAAATTCTACGTATTCCAGTTCGGAACTACCATGCGGTTTAGTTTGTAAGTCCTTAATTGGTCATCAGAATCTTTACTTTGATAGTTTAAGGAATATACCCTCAGCCCAAGGTGATCATATCTGATGACATCAAAAATCAGCTACAGGCTCAGGATAGTTATAAAACATGGATATGTCAGTCCTCCATGTCTGAAAGTCCAGGGCGTTGTAACTTCCAGATTCCGGAAGGGTTTCATAGAGCGTGTTCCGACCAACTCACCGTGGTTACTACGCGTGAAGGATTCTGTTTTTTTTTGGCGTCAAGGCTTGGTCGCATTTTTCTATTTTCAATAAAATATCGTGCCACGGGCGGATCTAGGGGGATGATTTAGGAGTAAGAAGACATGCTGGATTTGTATATGACAATAGTTTTCTACCCAGACAAGTAGTTCGCCCGGAATCCGGCCAAAACCGGAATTGTTTAAAGTTTTATCTCAAGTTGGTAAGAGGTTCGACGTAAGAGGGCTGATCGGGCCAGTTATATGTCACAGAGATTCGAGGTTACCACGCTTACTACGCTTCTGGGCGTGAACGGTCGGGCTAATAAATTTTGACAGGGTTGAAAAAAGTAACTAATAGCTAGTAGCTACGATTGTTAGACGGGTGAAACACGCTCATAGATGGAATACGTTTGAATGAAAAAACGAATATCCGAACGGATGGGGCCGAGAGAAGTTTGGTAAACTGGAAGAAGTCTGGCCTTTTTAAGTTTGTATGAAAAGGCAGCTTATTTTTTACTCATCCAAGGGATTTAGCATTTCTTCACCCGGGGCTCTATTAATTACATTCAGTGTTTTAATTACATTCAGTGTTAATTAATTACAACAACCCAAAATTCATCTAGACGCGGAGTACCGTATCTGAATATCAACAACGTGCTTTGTGAAATGTGCGAAGCTCGGAAAATTTACGACTGTACAAAGTAGATAAATGTGAGAGATGTCTTGCAAGGAATCGGTATTTTAGTTTTCGGCAATGGCTTACATTCATATAGTCGGTAAATATTTCAAGCGCCGAGGGACAAGCACACAGAGCTACCACAAATCCGAAAGAATAATTTCATTTGAAATCGCTTATCTGTGGATAACAGACAAACGAGATGACGCATTTTTATTGGTTGCGCTTTTGCAGATACCATGGTATCTGATATACGGTCATCGTTTTTGCAGTTATCGTGGTATCTGTTCCACGGTCAAAAGGCGTTCTTGTAGCTGTCGTGGTATCTGGCCAGTTACCGTGGAGACTGATATTCAGATATCACGGTCCGACCGTGGTATCTGGTCGTGGTATCTGAAAAGTCATCTCACTTTCATCAAATTTTGTCAAATTGGTGAGAAAGAAGTTTAGCACTTAGTGATGTAACTGGATATCAGTTTTTTTTTTGGGATGCCTTCGGAAAGCACAATTTCGGCAATAGACGTTTTTGCAGAGCAACCGTGTATCAAATACCACGGTAACTTCAAAAACGACTAATTGCAGATCCAGTTACTACTATTGGGTTTTGAGGCCTATATAAGTGATGTGTAACTAGGCTGTCGGATCTCAGTCCTATTCGGTTGAACTTTAAGAGCGTAAATTATGGTTCTGGTTTTTAGCCTCCTAATGAAGTACAATTACGCACTGCATACCGTAGCCAAATACATTCGTCTAATATTTATTGCATCAGTTAAATAACAATCAAACATTTCTTTGGTAACGCAACATCGTCAATTACATGTTTTGTACAATTTAGCAGTGAAATATACAGATTAGCACTCAGCCAAATGCATCAGCTTAATAATTTATGACAATCAGAGCTGTGACAATTACATACACTTATAACTATTCCGAAGTACAGAGTGCCGCCCCACTGAAGGGGAAAAAAGATAGCTTTATTTTAGTTTTATTTAGTTTTTTAGCCTTGAGCGGATGTTTCTTTTTTATTATTTAAAGTTCGACATAGAAAATGATCGACAGATTCCGTATTCCAAATTCTCAACCACAGATTTGGTAACTTTTTTTGCTATAGCTTACAAAGGATCAGCCAGTCAGATCAGAACGCACCATAACTCACAGAACAGGTAAAGGTGCGTGCACACACAGTGCAATAAGTATTCGCATGCGAAGTTCGCCTCAGTATGATAGAAATTCGAATTTCGCGTCCGATAGACAAACTTGCATGCGATAAGTCAAAATTTCGGAGCGAAGTCGCAGATTCGCATCCGACTGCGAAAATAAGACTATGCACGTTACGTAGCGTGATTGTGCCTCGAAAGTACAAAGAAAGACTGGGAAGGAACGAAAAAAACAATACAAACAAGAAACTTCAAATATAACAAAGCACTGTCAACTTCTATGAGGAACTATGAACATAACAATGAAGATAAGTGCCTGCTCGTAAGTACACACCAGTGACATAATCGCTTATACTTTATAGTGTACCAAGTCCCTGAGGCGTATTCTCGCCGTTCCCCGAGGACCTCCTAGGGGAAACGAAGGGAACGGCGAGAATGGAGGAGTCAATCCACGCGGAAAACAACGAGAACACGGGGAATGCTTTCAAAATGGATTTTGTTCGACAAAAATAGGTCAGTTGACGAAATTAGTCTGGATCCACTTTAGTTTTGGTTTTTGTTTATTCTGATTGTTTTTAATTAATTCTACATTGCACGAAAACCAGCAAAAACTGATTCCTCCCCCGAATCTGAAAGGGAGTCCTTTTTGATGATGGTGATAATAATCGGAGCATTCCCCGTTCGTGGGGACTCGCGAGAATACGGGGAGTGAGTCCCCAGGACAAACAAAAATGCGGGGACTCCTCAAGTGGAGTCCTCGAAGAACGACGAGAATACGCCTCTGAAGACAAACCGGGAGACCTCACCCAAACCAGCAACTCTTTCCGGATCTCGAGGCACTTCACAAGGCAGACCGAACTGACAGAGACCCGCTTTTTGTATATCAAAGTATCTGGTTACCCTAGGTTCACACAGAGCAAATCGCGGCGATGAACGAGATTTTTCAATCGCAGCGATAGAAGATTTTTATCGCCTGGATGTTCAAACTGAATTTTCGTCGGCAATAGAATTTAACGCAAAAAAATTGAAAAAGAAACTTTGTTTCTCGCTTTTCATACAAAATGGGGTAGGACTGAACAGCAATAATTAATTTTTCTAAAAGTGAATCATCAAAAGGGTGGTCCAAGTTGCTGTTGCGTGCATAAAATCGTACTGTCGCCCGATTAAAGTTGAATTTTCCCAACATTGAAAATCGCCTGACGAAGCAACAGAAATCGCCGATTTTGGCGACGAAAATCTCGGCGATGGCCGATATCGCCTCAGTGTGAACGTCTGTGTGAACCTGGGGTTACACTAACAGCGAGGTCACTTATTTACCAAAGGTAGACAGCCGAAGGCGAGGCTCTTCTCGAAGAGTGTGAGCTGGACGGTTTGGGACAGGAGGCGGAGGGGTGGAGACTGATTTGACAGATCTATAGCTATTTCTGGGGGTTGTGTAGTACTTGACTTCTCTCGATGCGATCTGAGTTTCGGACATCCCACTATCAGGAGTGACACTTGGTGACGGCGAACAGCTGCCGGAACCTGAGAAGAAAAGATGACTTGTATTAAAGGCAGAGCTGCTGCGAGTCCGAGTCCTTAAAACTGGCGTCTCGAGACGAGTCCGGAGTTCTGAACTCGTTACAGCTCTCGTCACTGGACTTCCACAGTTCTGGTGGACGGACAGCTCCGTGAAAGACGAGTCCGAGGCCTTGAAAAAGGCGTCTCGGGATGAATCCACGTCTACCAGCTCTGGTTAAAGGACAATGAACAGCAGTTTTCTGCAGCATGATTATAGTAATTCAAAATCATGCCCGAAGCCCAGAAATTCAAACAATACGTTGCATCACCTTCTGACTCCACACAAGCAAACTGTGGCTCGTTAAAAGACCCGTCGCACCTATAATGCCAATGCAACATACTTCCGTAATTGCTCCACCAATACTCAAACCCGGAGACCCTAATTTCACATGTTACATTCTGATTTGATTTGATTTATTGTATAATTCAGGTACAAAATTTCGTGGTTATCCAACCAAATTGTTTGACCTTTGTCAGGTAATATATACAACAATTGTTAAAATCGAATTCGTGTTCAAAATAAAAACAAACCATTGAAGTCAACACCCAAAAAAAAAAAAAAAAAATCTAACAAAATAACTAAAAAAAAACATTATTGTAAAAATCCACAAATTTCGGAATGAAGCTATTACAATATCTTTCCCGGTTACATGCGATCGGCATGAGCTTCGGGACTTTGGCGGAAACTTGCCTTGGTGGCCTTGGGCGTTCAACCTCAAAATCAGGGGGTAAAAGGGATCGGAGAGTTGAATGTTCAAGGAGTTTTAGTCCAAAATTTTGACACAACTTCTGCCTCCTATTAGACAACGCATCCAGTCCAAATAAAGAAAGGAGGCCAGAGTACGGGATTTTAGGGCCCCTGTGCACAATTCTTAGGGCACGTTTCTGAATATTCTCTATACGATCAGATTCATCCTTCGTAATACCATAATGCCAAACTGGACAAGCATACTCCACCAGAGGACGAACAAACGTACAATACAGACGCAACATCTTTTTTTCAGGGACCTTAAATTTAGTGAGTGTTTTTAACATAACAATAGACGCATTAGCTTTTCTAATCATGCTATCAGTGTTTTTCTTCCACGACAGATCAGAAGAAACAACCACTCCAAGGAGATTAATTTCCTCCGAGAGGAGGCCATCATCCAACTCAGGGTGAAAACTTGGCTCATCCGATAAAAAAGAAAAAGTCAAAACCGTTGTTTTATCCGCATTTACAACCATATTTGAATTTTTTGCTTCCGTTGCTACATCCTGGACTATTGTCATTGCTTGGCTTTTAAAAGATCGATGCAGTACTTCCACAAGCGACAAGTCGTCCACGTACTTCCATCTGTCATCAGCATCAATAGCAACATCATTTATCATAACCAAAAAACAAAGAGGTCCCAACACGGTTCCTTGTGGGACACCACAGTATATAGCACTAGTAGATGAATAAAGACCTTTATATTTTACAACTTGCTGCCTTTCCGTTAGAAAACCGCGCACAATTTTTATAATAAAATCCGGAATATTTTTCTGTCTCAGTTTTTCCAATAAAATATTATGATCAACTAAATCAAAAGCTTTTTTAAAATCTATTGCAATCAAATTTAACCACTTCCCAGGAGAATCCAAATTTTTCAAAATAAAATCAATCAAGCTAACTAGGTAATGCGTTGTGGAAGTTTTTGGTAAATTCCCAAATTGTTTTTTATCAATCATTGAAAGGAGGTGTTTTTTCAGCCATGTTGCAACAAATGATTCATAAATCTTGCTGAAAACTGAAGTCATAGTAATTGGCCTCACTCCCGTAAAATCATTTTGACATCCTTTTTTTGGGATTGGGGTGACAAAACCAAGCTTCCATTTCTTTGGATACTGGCCAGTTTTGGAAATCATATTATAAATGCTCTGAAGAGGTACAGCTAACTCCTCTGGGAAAGCTTTTATGAGTTGAACTGGGATGTCAAAAGGTGTAATTGATGTTTTTTTCATTTTTTTTAATTTTGAAGCAATCTCAGCCTTTGTTAGCTCTGGAACTGACATACCAGAACCTTCACTTTCATCTTCTGGAGTACTTGCAGGTGTCGGTCTTAAAGGTGGGTAAGTTTGTACTATTGCTATCAGATGAGCATTAAGGGCATTTGCCGTTTGTTCTGGGGGCTCATTAACATTAAAATCAATATTTTTATGTGATTTTCCAGTCATGCTTTTTATTTTCTGGTAATATTTTTGAGGTTTTAATTCACATAGATCATCAACTTCACGACCATACTGTTCCTCCGCTCTCTTCAATTTATTTTTGATTTTATTCCGCAGTTTATTAGCTTGTTGTCGGTCACCCGCTCGAAACAAAAATAATTTCTTTTTAATCAAATTTTTAATCTCTTTTGTTACATAAGGCTTATCTGAAGAACAAAATTTCACCTTTTTTTCTGGGAAACATTCATCAAAACATGTTTTTATTTTTTCGTGAAAAATCTCTGCTTTTTCATCAGAAGTTGGGGACTCCAAAACTTCAGTCCAAGTCTCACGCGTAATCCAATCACCAAACGCAAGCAAACCACTATCGGTAATTGGACGAGTAACCACTTCTGTCATCGAGTACGACACTTTTATTTTATCAAGAGGCTTCCATTGCATCATAAAATGATAGCTTCCACCCAGTGCTGGTAGAGCTTCAGGCGCTTGGTAATAATCTTTTAAATCAGATAAAATCACATCGAGACACGTATCACCCTTCGTAGTAAAGAAATTTACAAGGCTTTTTAGGTTTAATGACGATGCAAGGGAACGTGTATTTAAATCATTTCCATCACCAAAAATACTTAGCGCTAAAAGTGGATATTTTTTATGAATAAAATCCGCAGATGCTTGAATCTTTTCCCAAAACTCTTGTTTTGCAACAGCACGTTGTCCGGGTGAAAAATAAAAAGTGCAAATCGCTACCCCCGAATACGGTCGAGGGAGTCGTTTAGGCCGAATTATAATCCAAAGAATTTCATCATTTTGGTCTAAAAAAGGAATATCCATCTGCTTCGGGTTTAAACTTTCATGAGCCAGCATCATAACACCTCCACCTTTTTTTCCAAGAGGATGATCATCGGGACGTAGTTTTATAAATTGCTGGAATCCATTTATATTCAAAAGGTTTTTATCCTGTCGATGCACCTCAGACACACAAATAACATTTGAATCAAGAATTTTTGCAGTCGTCTCCAACTCTGCCATTTTTTCCAAATTTAGACTCTCTGCATTACAATAAAGAAAACAGGGGAAAATGTAACGCTTATCCGAAAACTCTTTACTTACAATTTTTACTTTCACAGGATTTTTTCGCGGTAAGGGGTTGGGAGAGGAGGGAATTGGGACTGATCCGACAGGAGGTAGAAGTTGTGTGATGGGGCCCTGAAACTCAGGGGGGCATGTGGTGGGGGGTAAGGAATTATTGGAGGGGGAAGTGAATACGGTTGGGGTCCCAGTAACCTCTGCGACGTCGGAGTCGAGTAATGGCCGTACCACTGTCGGTCCCGAAACTCGTTTCGCACGTAACTTTTCGTGATTACCGGGTTTTTCACGTTTTTTGGGACTTCAGGTGTTGACTTCGGTGGGTGCGCGTATTCGCATCTTTTGTCAGTACAGTTTAATCTACTACACAACTTAACGTGGTCAGTGCTACAGCTACTAGTCGTACATTTACCAGATTTATACAATACACAAATATGCAGGAATCGACAGTTCTTTCCAAATCTGCAATAACCTGTTTCGTAAAACTTGCAACAAATATTGCTTTTCTGCAAAACACTGTCAGTAGTTTTAGTTGAAGCTGCGGCAGAAACAGCCGGAGTAATGGTGTTCCCGGCACAATTTGCAGGATCGATTCGCGCACGTTGGGCTTGTGCGTTAGCAGTCGAAACGTGATTAAAATTGCACTTCAGACCCTTCTTACAGGAACCGGTACGGTTATAGTATCGACACATTTTCTTCGTTTTACTGCTTACTTTCGTATTATCAGGTTTGTTTTTCGCTTGTTGCGAAGGAGTGACGTGGGAAAATTTGCACTGGTCACCTTTCCTGCATTTACCCATAGCGCTGAATGTAAAACAAGTTTTGAATAAGGTCACTGACTTCGAAGGGGACTGCATTGAAATCGTGTCTCTCTGCTGTGCTTGCTTGGCTGCTACGTCATCATCACACGTTACAGCATTCGTGTCCCTCTGCTGTGCTTGCTTGGTTGCTAAGGAAACAGCAGGTATTTGCAGATCGTTAGACGTCACACTAACATTTGATTCATTTCGTTCCGTGAGAACTTTTGGCGCGGCTTCAGAAATATCCGCAGGGTGCGGGTTTAGCACAGAATTAGCACTTGGCATTACATTTGCGGATTTAGTACATTCATTTTCATTGTCGGAGCTACTGAAAACTAGCAATTGTTCGTTCAGTGCGGATGTGACTGCTTCGCTGATTTTTGCCTCATCTTCTAATTGGAGAATCTTCGCAGAAAGGGTCAACTGGTTACTTCTTAGGGCTGAGAGCTCATCTTGCATGTCAAGAAGACGGGAATTACGCGAGCTAATTTCCACACTCAGCCTTTTTAATTCTGAGTCTCGTTCACACAGTTCGCCGTTTCCCTTCCTCAGTTCATTTGCGAAAATATCAACTTGTTTTTGCAAATCGACGATCGCTGTTTCACGACTTGAGTGATTTTGCAGGAGTATACCGTATTTTTCTTGGAGGGAAGCTAGTTGTTTGGTATACTTTTCACAATCAACACAGGGGAGGGCTTGGGAAGCTTGATTCTTTGAAACTGTCTTCGGCGTAGCTGGCTTTACCGAAGATTTGGGAGTGCAACGTGGAACCTTAGCAGGAGGAAGAGAGCGTGGCGTTATTGGTAGTTCAGAAACATCGTTCAGCGGAACGGCAGACTGACAGTTCAAACAGTACCACTCACCGCGTTGTTTTCTCTCCTCAATTGTTATTCCTGCACACTTTGGATGTAGCCACTGTTCGCACCGACTGCACTGAACCGTGCCACTAGCGGCGCGTAGTCTACACTCCGGGCATGTGTGTCTTGTAGGTTTCGACATAGTGTCTTACAAGAGCCGTTGAAATAAAAGCACTCTGCTTTTAAAACTGCATAGTCCAAACAAGGTTATAGAGCTAAGGCGCCGCGCGCGGTACCTCCACCTAGTACGGACGCTCGATGAGAACTGAAGTACGGACGCTCGATGAGAACTGAAAACCGCTACGACATCTCAATGACTTCCCAGTTGCCAGGTTGCACTATTGTCCATGCAAATAATGCTCCAGACGAGTGTTTGCATATCATGCTACTGACGTGTAAAACCCGTTATCTGATTTTTTTTTTTTCGTGTCGTTGTTAGAAGTCAATAGGCCTCGAAAAATGCCTAAAATAGCCAAAGCCGTGGATAATTTGCTAAAAGCAGAGACTGGTTTTACAGTATTCAACTACTTTCATACTGGTACATACAAAGTAAATAGTGCGAAGTGTGCTTTAAAGCGCGAATCCCCAGTAGAAGCAGGAGTGTTTACTCTAACGGGTTGTGTTCGGCACATGCAGGAATAAGTCGCAAGGCTGCATGGTAAGTTAGCTGAGAGTGGGCTGAGCTGTGACATCAATGGCCTATAAAACCAGTAGAACGACACCATTGGTCGCTGAAGCTATTGTGACAGTACTGACAGTGCCCACTTCCACATCATGCCAGCAGATGACCCCACACGGTGAAACCTAGCCAGTCTCGTACACAGCCAGCACTTTTTTGAAAAACATGTTCAAACGCTGGGGCATGCTGGCAGGGTTTTTGCATCGTGCCCATACGTGGGTGCGCCCCATATTCCTCACTATCCTCAGAGGGATGCCAGTGTACAACACTTTTAAAGTCAAAATATAGTACTTTTCTATCTTATTGAAGAGCCGTATACTGGTACCCCTCTGGGAAACAAGGGTTACCCTCAGCGTTTGAGCATGATTATAATTCAAAGGGCTTTGTGTACTAGACTGAATTCGGCGTTGAATATGAGTGAATGAGACGTTACAAAAGCGAGGATACAGGATTCAGGATTCAAAAACTTAACTAAAAAAATTCATGCCGGCTTGAGGACCGGTTACAACATATACGTGCTTGAAAAACGCAACCAGTAAACATTTACTACCATATTATGTAACTAATCAAACCTTCACTAAAATAAACGAAAAATTAATTAATTTGTCCTCTGTAGTCTTCGAAACCCTCCACTCACCAACTACCCTCAAGGAGATGTTTCTTTAACCGATTTTTAAATTGCGGTACGCTTTCCGCTACCTTTAAATCAACTCGTTCAAAACTTTTTCTCTACAATATTCGAGATAAGCTGGTGCAAAAACTCCAGATGGCACTGTTTCCGACGCTATGATTGGCTGTTATTTACGCTTCCGACTGTGTTTTCAGTTTCAATGGGTTAGAGGGGTCAATGGAGGGAAGGAGGAGTGTTACTTACTCGTTGCATGCTGATCCTGATCTGAGAGTGCCAAACTCGCACTAAGAGTCGTCGAAGTACTGCAATGACTAGAGGGGAGACTTAAAACTCGAGCAGTGCGGGTCTGGTGTTTCCGAACAAGTGCCATCAAATCCTCCACGGCGATAATCCCATCAGAGGACACGGACGACTGAAAAAAAAAGTTTAAGGTCCACAGCTAAACCTGCGGAGCGGTAGCCTGCTCCGCCTCGAAAAGCTCCAAATGCGAGACAAACATGGATAAACGATTACACAGGAAGCCAACTGTGTCAAAGCAGGCTATGTACGAGCAGGGACCCATAAACTTCTTTACAGGGGGCTTGTCAATAAGAGATTTCTGATGCACTCTTGGCCGGTCGGAAGATAGTTCGAGAAATACCCACGGTCCAATCACGTGAAAGGCCAGATAGACAAAATTTGGGATTGGCTGCTGGCGCCTTGAGGGAGGAGTCTCTTTGGCGCGCAAGTCCAGTGCGGCAAAAAAGAATGCCGATTCGACTCAAGTGGGGATTTTGGAAACTAGATTTGGATCGGTCAACATAGCAGAATAGAAGCATAGGAAATGACAAGCCCCCTGTAAAGGAAATTTATGGGTCCCTGGTACGAGGCAATCCATATTCAGATGGTGTATATTATTTAGGTGACTCAAGTTCAGAAGCATTATCAGCCGATTTTCTAATATAGCAAAGATTCTACGAGTCTACGAAGTACTGCAGAATATGGCATTTTTATGCACATCATCTTTCATTTCTGCACATACGTTGGCTGAGATTTATTCTAGCTGTGAAATAAAACTGAGCTGACCTATCCGTTTAAGCCGCGGGCTAACGCACTATTATTTTACTTACTGAGAAGTTTTATCAAAGAAATTTGAGTAGAACAGAGGAAATAGGGGGTAGGTAGAGACTGTGGCCGAACTACGGGGCAATGAAAAATAATCACCTTTTCGTTGTCCGAGTCGTAACTGTAGCAATCCACACCCGTCGACCCTCTTGACGTGTCCGAGCTTCGACTCACTCGCACGTTTTCATAGGGAACACTCTTATCCACAAAACGCTCGGGCAGATTCACATAGTTGGGCATCATGGGGACCTTCTTGGGGGGTGGGGGAGGGGGCCCATCCTCGAAAACTGTCGACAATGACCGCAGAGATTTGTTTTCAGGGGCGACAAAACTTTCGTCAGCTGTGTCCATGGCAAGGGGTCCACAGATCTCCAGCGCTTCCTTTTGTCGGATCTGGATCATCTCGTAAAAGTTGGGAGGGAGGTTGAGGTAGCTAGCCTCCAAGCGAGGTTGAGGCATGTAGATTGTGGTGATGCAAGAAGATGTGGCACTAACCTGGAAGAACGCAAGGTAAAAAACGTGATGTCGACAAAGATTTAACTGAAGGGGCATATCAAGAATACTCCTGATGACTTTCTCTCCTTGCCGATCGCAAGATCGCCGTGATTGTCACAAGATTTGAGTCGTTGAGTTTGAGTCGTTAAGGAGACGTTTGCTCCTTCTTCCTGAGGATCACTGACGTGTTTTGGACTTAAACATATAGAGTACTGTGGATCAACTTTAAGCCATAAGGATGCCAAGCTCGTACCAAGTCCCAGTTTCAAGACTTCAAGTCGGGACTTGGATGCGGGCGATCCAAGTAGCGCAAATGTTGGAATAGTTGCGTCTTTGCAGATACCGTGGTATCAGATACCACGGTCCAAAGACGTGTTTGCGGTTACTGAGATTATGGCCTGTTATTCGCGACCGTATTTAATTGACCGTGGTATATGAAAAAGTCATCTTACTTTCATCATCACGAACAGCTAAAGATTTGTTCAAATTGGTGGGAAAGAAGGTTGGAACTTGTGGTGTGAGTGACTTTAAGTATATCTTTTCGGGTGACTTCTAAAAACACAAAAGTCGGCCATTCTCGTTTTTTCCAAAGAGACCGTAGTATCAGATAACTACAAAACCGACAAAATGCAGATCCACTTACCGCGGTATAAGATACCATGGTACCTGCCAAAACGAAAGTAATGTTTCCAGTGCATCTCCGTCAAAAGCATGAGCATGAACAAGAAATAGCCAGGACTTCATAGGCACCGGAAATCATTGACCTAAAAGCGACGGGGACGAAATCTAATGAAACACTCCTGACAGCACCGCAGCATTTAGGGCAGATGGCGTTGGCGTCCTCGTATTTGATCTCGCAAACACTTACGGGAAGAGGAACATCTCAAGTTTAAACAAGAATGGGGGGGGGGAGGCTCTTACCTCAGTGAGGGAATCGTCAGGCGACTGGAGATTGAAGTACGCGGAGTCGAAACTTTCGTTGTGATTAACCAAAGCCACTTTCTCCTAAAACAATGGAAATACGTCAGTTTTTGGATCCGGTTCCGTTTTTGCAGATGACTTTTTCGGAAAAGATAAGAACTGGTACAGCAGCGATATCTTACTCTGAACATCACTTAGCTCTGGACAATGTATTTTTAGACTGCTGCTGCTGCAAAAAAAGCATCCACTTGAATGTTCTTAATCAGCACAGCGTAGCAAATTTTTACCAAGGCAAAAAGGTACCATCCAAATTTAAATAACGTCGAAAGATCCACTAATAGTTTAATTTATTTTAAAAAGGAAGGAGAAAATTTGAAAGAAAAAGTTTAATTAAGACAAGAAGTAAAAAAAATGGAAAGAATAGGTGCCACATTTGAGTCCCTGAGAGGAGGACCCAAGGAAAAAAGATAAAAACACCTCCGCTCAACGGAATAGACCCCTACTCTACGTAGCAATCATCAACAAAAGCAATCATCTCTATATGATGTGCACCTAAAAGCCTATTCTCCACCTGTGAATAATTCATGCCCATTTTGTGGGCATGTTGGCCTACTCCCTGTAGATCTTTTTAACACCAGTGTGTTCTCATCTCTAAAGCCCCGTCCACAAGACACAAAACTTGCACAAAAAGGCTGATTTGTGTATTATTTGCTCTTCAGTTTTAAAGAATAACAAATCATTATAATAATAATAATAAGTTTTGCAAGAATGCATCGTCGCGGGGCCCTTAAGAGGAGTGGGGCCCATAAGCAGTTGCCCATTTGGTTCCCAGCAACGCCTCTAACACGTTTCCTCCGACCTAGGACAAGATTGCCGACCATTCTGGATTTCTGACACAAGTGAGATCGCTTATACTTACAGATCTGACATTTGTCTTGGGTAAAGTGAGAGGTTTGGGGGGTGGAGGTACGAGGTATGTCATGTCGATGGGTCGAGGAATCTGGTAGCCAATCCGTTCGCTGTCATCTTCCTCGATCGGTGAGATCAAACCGGTCGTATCTGAAAGACACACCGTCAGCAGAGCAAATAAGGAAACATTGTCTAGCTTTAAAGCATCAATATCATTTCCCTCCTTGTTTTGTAGTCCATGAAACAATACCGAAATCTTATTAGAAATGATCTTTTCACGACGCAATTGCTCACAGATATCGTTTCTCGTAATACTAATCCCGCGTGAAATTAGCGATTGTCCACTCTTAATCAATCAATCAATCAATAATTTTATTAACCCATATGGAAATAGCACAAAACGTGCCCATACGGAGTACAGGAAAAACAATAAAGGAAAGAAAAAGAAAAGAAAAAGATCACACTAAACTAAATGACTATACAAAAGCACTATAATACCGACGGCTCCGTCTAGAGAAGAGTCAAACTCGGCACGGCGTTGGACCACAGCCACAAAGGGATCGGTAACGCCGTACAGTCGCGTAACTTTGTGGTTACGATCCCATGGGGGAAGGACGAGTAGATATTTAGCATACTTAAAGAATTCTATCCAGCCTTCCCGATTTCCAACGAGGCGGCACGACGCAAGATATTAATAAGATAGACTTGAAGCCTTGAAGGCCTACCATTTCTTCAAAAAGGATAAACAACCTTTGAAGCTTCTCATGTCCTTATGTGTGAAAGAGTTGCTGGTGGAACTTGAATCTTTCGGCGATTAACTTTACGTTGCGTAACGGGCTAAAACTCGCGGCTGTGCCGAAAAAGCGCTTAAAAGTCGTAGGCGCAAAACGAAACAATATGGCGAAAGGTGGGAAGCTTATAACTCTATAAGGGAGCTAGGGATAATCTTCTATGAACGAATGATGAATTTACTGACCCACTGCACTACAATGAGGACTAGTGGAGTATAATAAAAGAAACTGAAAAAGGGAAAACCAAAACGTACATGAACATTAAACAATAACACTTAAAGGACGGTAACTAATCATACTCGATCATTCCTGGCCACAAAGACGGATGATCAAAGGGTGGTTGCAAGAAGGAATGATTCGAGCTTGGAGATCTTCCACCGCGGTAACAGGTTCATTGACTTTAAATCTGTATACCTTACAGATCCTATACTTTTCCAATTACCGCAGTCACATATGTTTTAAGAAGACCTACTACTAACCGCAAATAACGGAGCGGACAGAGAATTAGGTTATCTCGACCGGATTTTCGACCGGATTATGAAGTTGAAAATACGAACTTTTTCCGTATGGAACTGATGGTGGTGCCAAAAGTAGGCTACTGGCAGGAATTTCAGCAAGGAAGAAAGAGGGGGCAGAAGACTAGATACTTACTACTGACTGCAAATACGCCATTGGGATGAGGTAGAAGGTGCAGGCCGTCACCAGAGTCGGCCAACCTGGTTACAATCTGGACGAGATCATCGCGACTAGAGAATTCGGACTGGATCAGCTAGAACAGAAGCTAGTTAATCAGAATCTATCCCAACGCACACGCCACTCCAACTACCCAACTTCATCCCGTGGATATGTTATACGCCGTCAACATTTCACGATCTGGGTGATCTAAGAATCGTCGCGGCATTCCTAATAAATACTGAAGAAATCCCCAAGGTTGTACAGTCCTAACTTCAACGACCCTATTTACACAACTAATATACGTGACACCAGGGACCCACAAATTTCCTGTAATGCCTCGCCATTCAGGGGGCTTGTCATTTCATAAGCTTCTATGTTGCCGACCAACTCCTACTTTCCAAAAATTCCGCTTGGATTGAATCAGCGTTCTTGTTTGCCTCATTCGACGTGAGCGCCAAAGAGACTCCTCCCTCAAGGGGCCGGCAGCCAATCCCAAATTTTGTCTATCTGGATAGTCGCGTATTCTATCCCCGTAGGTATTTCTCGAACTACCGGACGGTCGGTCAAGAGCGCATCAGAAATCTCTATTTGACAAGACCCCTGAATGGCGAGGCATTACAGAAAATTTATGGGTCCCTGGTGACACCTTTGTAACTGAGTGTCTCCGAGACCACAAACCCGTCTCGGCTGTTTTCAGCCTAGCACCGCTCCCTTGGTTTTGATGAAAAACGGAGAAACTTATCTAGTTACAATCACAAAACATTTGAAGTTTAACTGAAAAGGCAGCTTATTTTTGCACCGATTTTTGAATACACTGAAAGATTTTGACTCATCTAAGGGATTTTAAATTTTTCAACCGGGGCTCTAGTAATACTATTCAAAGTGTTTGCTGCTTGCACGACAACACAAAGTCATAGAGACGCGGAGAACTTGGGTTTCAACAAAGGCCTGCATTTCCAGCGCTAAAGATACGGACATCGCAAAAGTTACGCCTATAGAAAGTGGGAAAACTCCTTATTTTATCCGTGTTCTATGTTTCGGCAATGGCTTACACTGTAAGGTGGTAAGTATTTTAAGCGTAGAGCGACAAGCTCTAACGATACAACAAATCCGAAAAAAATAAGTTCATTCGATGGAATCCGAAATTTTTCTTCAGAAAGCCGGCTTAGTTTTAAAGAAGTCACGTGGCGTATGTTAGAATACTGGAACTGAAATCGTAGGTATTGCGACTCGTGCCTTAAACGGTTAAACAAATTGTGTTTATTTGTTTATTCTTATCCTCCGAAAAGGGGGGGGTTAATAAAAAAGAGAAAAGCACGACAAAATGCACATATTTACAACCCTTTTTTTTGTTACATGTGCGAGTGCGAAAAAGTACAAAAAAGACGTAGATCAGAGGTTAAAGCCTATAATTTTTTTTATTATTTTCGTATGTTTCGGGGGGGGGGGGGTGAACCCCCTAACCACCACCCCCCCCCCCCCCAGATACGGCCCTGCTATACGGGTTTAAAAAATATTAGTTGCGTTTTTGGCCTTTCCCGATCTCAGTTCTTCTAATTTCTTGTTTCTGATCACCTACCGAGTTCGCAGTTTGCTTAATGGTCGTTTTTGCTGAAACGGAGACCGTGTAAGGTCTCGGTTCTATAGCACCAGACAGTAAAACGGCAAACTATGTCGCAGACGCAGTTCCCGGTCCGATTTCGCCTGTCCTGACTAACTTAACCCACAAATTTGAAAGTCCTGAAAACTGTGTTTGGAAATCGATGATTACAACATGTATGTCCTTGACTACAAGCATGGCCTTTTCACTGTCTTAACTACACTTTACTGACTTATTTAGGGGTTTTATGAACAATTTGCCGGAATGCTTATTTTCCGTTTTTATTCACCTGCGTCTTGAAACGGCGAAGGCGTCAGGCGAACTGAGTGTAATAACGGAAATTAAGCTGCAATGGCGAACTCAAAGGGGAACTTACACAGGCGATCAAAAATGAAACTATGGTTGAAAGATTGATTTTCTTCCGCTGCAGAGCGATCGAGGGACTATCTACTCCCCAGTACCAGCTGTACCCCCCCCCCCCCCAATCGGACGAAAGCGGTGCCGGCCATAAATTAGTCGATTCCCGCTTGTAAACTGCTGATTTTAACGGTCTAATACATGTCCATGGCAACCGGTGCCGGCACCAGGCACTGGCTTTACACCAATATCGAGTGTGAACCCTCCATAGCGATGTGTTGCCTAGTTCTATATGGTCGGAAAATTGCGCACACGCGGAAGAACCACGACGGAAAAAACCCAGACTGTAATGATTCACAAAAAGGTGTTCTTACCGTTGAGATAAGCTCGAGAGGTTCTGGAGTATTCCGTAGAATGTTCTTGAGATCTGTCAGGGGGCAAATATACTTGAGCTTCCGGGCGCCGACGCTGACTTCATTAACACTAACGGAAACTTCAACAGTCAAGTCAATGGCTGAGTAAACACCTAAAAGAATGTCTTATGACGCATCCAGAAAATCCATCCAAGCCCAGACAATGTCACTAAAACAATTTGTCTGCCAAAAGCACGCACTCGATAGGAGTCTGGACGCTACTGTGCCGTGTCGAATCCATATGAGGAATCGGGGTGGGGGGGGGGGGCACTTTCGTAAAAATAAAAGATAGTTCTATTCAGATTTTGTGAGAGGAAGAACAGGATCCGTGAAATGGCGTGTTTTTATTGGACTTGAGAGAGTTATTACAGTGTACAGTGTCATAACATTCAAAATAGGATGCAAGGTTTCAACATAAATGAGGTAGCACACGATCTGAATTCAGATTATTTCTGTTGTGACATTTAAGTGCTATCTTTTGATAAAAGTAAACTGTCTATCTAAAGTAACTGAAACGATTTGTATACACCAGAGCGTCCACCATTATGGAACTAAAGCACAGAATGCATCTAGAATTTAAAACACCATTGCACAAACAACATACTGAACAGTACTTTCATGAATAGGTTGCTGGCTGGCGGGACTGTATCCAGGGAGTAGGGGGTTCACCCCCCCCCCCTTGAACATACATAAAATAGTCGTGTTTATAGGCTTTGAACTCTGATATCTTTTTTGTATTTTTTGGTCCAGCCCGCGAGCATCCAGAAACAGACAGACATTGAGAGAGGAGTTAATTTTAAGCCGAAAAAGCGTATTTTAGGCACTCTTCATAGCGCACCCTTTTCTAGAAAAGAAAAGATTATTTCACGGTAAAAATAATTCCGAAATATCGTTTTTTGAAAATAACAATACCTCGAACAATACTTGACCGTTGAAATCATCCATTTTCTTGTTGGCGCTTGTCGCACAATATCTGAAAACTATGCTCACGGTGAGAAATAATAAAGATAAAACTAGAAACTTCAATGCTCTGAAGCTAGCCTGTAAGGGACTAATTATCCACAAAACATCAACCACAAAAAAGACTTGGACAAAAATAAAGAAAAAAAAAAGAAAGAAAGGAGCTTTACTCGTGGTGCTTGATCCTTTTGGTGGAGCTTGTGCTTGTGTCTGGAGCCTGACGATGGTTAACAACTGGGAAAAGCCAGGCAAAAGAGGAGTCCGAAACACGAAGTTGGCCTACCAAGTCTTCGAAAATGAAAACAAAATCTTGAAACTTCTCATGCCCTTACAGCGGAACCGAGAGCCAAACTTGAAGCTTTCGGCGAAGTCTTCACTGCTTGCCTGGCAAACTCGGCTCAGCCGAAAAAGCGCTCAAAAAGTCGTAGTGGTTTCAAACGACGCAAGCACGTTCGAACTGTTGGAAGAGATTCTGCTATACGAAAGGAAAGTGATTCCAAAAAATATCCTCGAAACAAACATTTTAACACCATGTGAACAGACAGCGCTGAACGAACACATTTAACACTCTAATTATGTCATATCCAGTTATTGTTAAGACAACGAATGTAGACACCTGTCCGTTCCTTATTTTCTCGCGTTTCCAAAATAACATACCTTCCCCAGACAAAAAAAGTATCAACTTGGAAAAGCTGACCTCTACGAAACCTCACTCCAGGTCAAAAAATTATAATGAGGGAGAACATTTTCGCAAGCTCGAGCGAAATTCAAGGAAAGAGACATTAAACCTAGCGTATCGCAAACAAGCGCTTGACATATTTGCAAAAACCTCACGTTCTCTACTGGTGCCAACAGCAGTTAGGAAGGTGGGGGAACACTCCCGGGATCCGTCCTCTCGTCTCCGGTCACATGTCCGATGTGTGGTAGTATGTAAAAGAACTTGAACCGCGTGTTGCGTGAATGTGGAAATTTGAGTGAAATTGGTTGGAAATTTGTTGATGATGATGGGGAATGGATGTCTAGGGTCTTGGGGAACAGTTGTTTCAGAAATATTAAACAGTTGGAGAGGTTCCCCAGCAGACCCGTATCCAGGAATTTATTTCGGGGGGTTTTGCCCGCAGAATTTATTTCGGGGGGGGGGGTGCCCACGGGACGGACCAAGAAGTACAAAAAAGACATAGATCAGAGGTTGAAACCTACAAAAAACTTTTACTTTTGTGGGTTTCGGGGGGGGGGGGGTCGAACCCCCTAACCCCCCCCCCCCCCTGGATACGGCCTTGTTCCCCAGTGTAGCCCTAGCCCATAGGGAAAAGTGCTTATAGGTGAAATGCACAATGTGGAAATTTGAATGAACTTCAGTCAGATATTTTTGGACTAAATGAAAAACGTGTGGATGTGTAGGGTCAAGGGGAGCAGTTATTTCAGAAATATTAAGCAATTGGCGAGGTTCCTCAGTATAGCCCAAGCGAATAGGGATAGGTGCTTATAGGGGGTATATTATTTGTTTGTTTGTGTTTATTTTCATGTATTTGCCATGGCCGCTGGCTCTTAGCGGAAATAAATTATATCATTAGCTCTGAACGCAAAGCCTTACTAGGAAAAAGTCGGCAGATATTAATTTTAGCGATATTGCGACCCTTCAGGCTCAGGTCATAAAAAAGCATTTGGAGGGAGAAAAAAGATTTTCTAGCTTAAGCCTGAACAGGATCCTTGCCAAGAAGGGCGGAATATTATAGCTAAATATCACTAGAGCCGTTTTGCGTGATCCCACAAAGAGGCTGAGGCTCGGTTGTAGCTGAAACAGAGTTTTTTCGCGATCGTTTGTGAGGCCCACACACACTTTTTCTAAGCCCTTAGAAATTTACCAAGTCCAAAGTCGGGGTCGAAGCGAGGTTCGTTGGTGAAAATTTGACTAAATCCAGAGTAGGAGCCGGGTACTGAAATCGCGCCCACAATCTTTTCCACGACCAACTAGATTTTTTATCTCGCAATGTGGCTAAACTTTGATTACCAACTATCGAGGTGATATCAATTTAGTGGCTTGAATTTGGCGGGAAATTCAAATTTCGCGGCAAACCGAAGCCCAAATAATAAAAATGAGCTAAGCAAATAAACACAAAACTGAGGATCATATCTATTAAAAAATAATGGTAATGTAAGCCTGATAATTATATTTATATCTGTATTTCGTTGTTGTTTTCAAGCATTTGGAATTACCGCAAAAAAAGGGAAAACTTACGGGTCCAGTGTGGCTCACATTAGCACAACTGTGTTTCCTCGAGAAACATTCAGAAAAATGTGGGCTGGAATAAATGTCAGTTTTCCTTTTCCGTTTATCCCCATCAACTATGATTCGCAGTAAGCTTGGACAGACGAAATACTTATAATTTTATATATCAATAAAACCAGCTTTAAAGCCTGCTGTTTTATCTTATCACAGAATGCGAAAAACACCTTAAAGAATAAAACGAGATGGCCATGTTCATCATTTCGATGCTTGTCAAACACAGTGCGTCTTGTACACACAAGTTTCGTGAGTTCTTGCTCAGATGTTTACCGTTTCGGACATTTTACAAATGAGCGGAAAAATGCAGTAAGATTTTCGCGAACATGGACAGAGCGAATGTAGTTTTAATACCTCCATGAGTCACCAGAGCCAATGGGTTAAACTGTTTGATTGACAACCGATTGTTAAGGCCCTTCGAGTAATTTTCTGCTCTAGGGTTATTTGGTATTATTTGTCACTGATGATTTTCTGTATTCCATTATGTCGAAATTTGTAGGTCGACTTACGTTTGCTAGCTATACCCGCGCTTTTGGTCAACAAAAGGTATATTTAAATGTGTACCCTGTCTTCTGTCATGTGATATGTCATTCACATTACATGCCATGCATAAATAATATAATCTCGGAAAGACTTAAAGGACTATCTTGCCTATACTTACAAGGCCAAAGTTCGAACGTTTATTTGTTTTGGTGAGGTAAAAGATGTAACGAAAATTAACGTTATCAACTGGGAGAGGAGCCATAGCCAAAAAAAGTAAATACCAAATGAAATTAGAAAATATGCTACGCGGATTTAATAATAAAAAAAAAAAAAGTCCATGCACCCTACTTCCGCATTAATTGTTAAACCCGGAAACCCGAGTTTCGTACGATATATACTACTTCCCCTTACGACACCTCACTGGTCTCCCGACTCACACGTTTTGTTATTTTCTTTGCGTATCATGCTCCCGATTAGTTTGCGAAAAGCTCACTCATCAGAAACAGCCAGTTTTTTAAACGTTTCCATGATTTGCTAAAGTCAACGGGCCTGAGAAAGGCTTAAAACAGCCAAAGCCGTGGGTGAAACAGAGCCTAGTTCTAAACATTTAACTATTTCAAAATACTGGAACATGATCGGATAAATAGTCAGAGGTTTCAGTTAAACAACAACAGCATCATCCTGTAAATCTCCTTACCAGGCAGCTTTATTCTCAATGTCGTGGCATTCAGCCTCTTCACTTCACTCGACCCAACTTTGTGCGTCGAATCGGACCAAGAAATGCCAACGGAACATTCGTCATTTATCTCCAGCGGTTTTTCCAGGAAGATCAAAGCATCACGCGCCACCTATAAATATAAAATTTTTAAACACCAATCAAATAAATTAAACTGTTTGAATCGGTCAGGCAAGTTGAATTGCCAACAGTTCAGCGTAAACTCGTCATTGGCACCTCGTTGGACCTGGCAACGCTGGACAAAAAATGACGGATGTAGACAGAAAAAAAAGAGTCATTTGCTGTCTTCTAATGTTTCCGGAAAAAAGTCATCGCAGTATGGTCGACTTGCGTCCTTTCCGCTTTGCCAAGATGGTATTTGAAAAAAATTCCAGCTCATGATTGACACGTCCGGCGCTCCTTGACGTACCATTATTTTTGTTTTTATTATTTTGTTTCGTTGTTCTATGTATCCTTCCGACGTATGTTTCTGCATAAATGTACTTGTTTCTATAATTTCTACATAGAAGTTAAACCATAGTTGACTGCGTTAAACGGATACGTCAGCCAGGTCCATATCCAGGAATTTATTTCGAGGGGGGGTGCCCACGGGTCGGACCACTAGTGATTTCGAACCCGATCAAGGGTTCGTGGAGTGGAGTGTTCATTTATGATCAATCCTGGATCAATCCACTCTTGCGGCCGCGGTAGCCGGTTTTCTGTTTTCACCGTTGTTTGTGCCATTAATAACCCGTGAACTATGACAGATATTAAGGACCTTGGGTTCTAGTTGTGCCTTTCAGGGGGAGGGGCCCCCACACTCACTCAGTTCAGGGGCAGCTGGGCCAAACCAGACTAATGTCTCCAACTTGACTACATATGGAGATAGGACGATGAAATTCCTTGTTCCTTCAGATCCCAGGGTTGGGTAGAAAATTGTGGATTTTCACCACCCTCTCCGTTCCGTCCGTGGGCAACTGGGCCCAGATTGCCCAAGAGTTAAGTTCCTGACCCGTGACAGGTATCAAGTTGAAACTTGACAGACTCGTTGGTACTGGGGCCTCTATGCCTTTTGGGCGTCACAACCCCACAACCATAAATCCCCTTCCAGTTCAGGGGCAACTGGGATGGGCCTACTCGCGACCTTGCGAACCATGACTGGTATTACGGTACAATTTTTAATCCGCTGTATCACATGGGTCTAGATATGTCTTTGAAGCCCCCCTCCCCCACCATTCCGGTTGGAAGGGTGGGGGTTGAAACCATGACTGGTATCAAGGTGAAATTTGGAATACGTGTTATCATTGGGGTCTAGATGCGTCTTGGGAGTGTTCACACTCGAACGCTGGCAACTGGGTCCAGACTGCAAAGTGAGTTAAAAGTCAAGGGTACTGGTTATTAGGCCTAGGCTGTCTCTACACAAGGTATGACAAACGTCTTTTAAACTCCACGTTTGAGCGCTTGCGCACTTGCTCTAGCTTGAGATTGAGGAGGACCCTTGCTAAGAAGGGGCGAAATTGGGAACAGAAGCCCATTCTCAGTTAAGGCTCTAAGTTATGGCGCATGCTTTAGGTTTAAAGAATCAGCGCGTGTGCTAAAGAAGGAAAAAGGTTCATGCTGATCTGTGGACGGCTTAAATCAACCCGTAAAACCATCCGAATTCCGTTCCGAGGCGAGGTTTCAGACAGCAAATAAACAATCGCGATCACATGTCAAACAAACCCGGCAAGAAAATCCGCGCTCGGTTCCGGTATTCCGTAAATAATCGGGAAATGCAGTATTGGCCGTGGACCAAGAGACTGAGTTAATTACAGCGCAGATTCGAAAAATGCGCACGGTTTGCGCCATATGGAATTTTATCTGTTACAGAATTCGTTACATACGATTCATTACCTGATGAGTATTTAATCTTAATTAAATCGTGTGAGGAGTCGAGAAGCTTTACACCGACTCTGAAAGTATGTTGAAGAAAGAAATTTCCCAGTTATTTCCAAAATAAAGCACATCCAGATGAGAAGATTATGTGTGGCGTCAAATACGTATATATACAGAACCAGAAAATGCTCTAGAAGCTTATTTCGAGGCTTATTTTGCAAGGTTGGGGAGGAAAATTTATCAAGTGTCTGGCGCTTTGGCATTTTTGGGATAAATTTGTTGGGGGGGGGGGTACTTCCCGGTATATCCGTCCCCGAGTTGAGGACGGGAGAACCGTTTAAGTCCAAAGTAAGAATAGCACGTATTATAAATGTTATATGTACTTTTATATGTTTATCATATATATATATATCCTTCATTCATTCTCTGCATTACGAATATGTCTTCGGGCCCTGGACTTTTTTGTTACACTATCTGTTATTAAAGTACATGAAACTCAACATCCACAAGCCTAATCGTGGAAGTTTCGAAATATAAAAAACAAGAAAAAAAGCAAAGCAGTTCAATTTGGTGAAGGTGTAACCCTCTATTTTGTTTTGTTTACAACTTGTCTCTGATATTTAGCCTTTAAGCTATATAACTAAACGAGCATTCTATATCAATACAATGAAATACCTTAAACTTGTACAGCAGGTCATAAATAAAGTAAATACTATATTTATATTAAATAAAAACCAATCCTGCAAAACTCGTCAATAGAGGAGTTTTCAAAACGAGAAAACAGACATCCACGAACACTTCCAACGGAATGCACAACTGGGGGTAGGAATGAATAACCTGACGCCGAATCAGCTAGCGAAACGAAGGGATAAGGTCAAGGGGTCACAAGGTCACATTTCACGAAAGGCGACACCCAGTGGCATGACTTCTTCTGAAGTCACACCTTCAGCACTAAAGAATAACAGAGCGTCCTGTTTCCAGCACGAATCTGTTCAACACGTGTGTGTCGCAGGCCTGGAATTCTGGGGCAGCGCGGAATGCATACACGTCAATGAGATCCACATGCATCATACCCCGGATCCTCGGGATTCGGTTGATAGATGGATTATGAGGAAACTGAAAACGTGGAGGGATTGCTCGCTTTAGTTCCAGCGATGTCCGAAAACTGCTAGATTCTCGGAAAACTGTTAGTTAAAGGCCGGATCAAAACATGGAAGCATTAATCCTACTCAAATCAAATGTTCGAACCTCCGATTGATAAACCTGCCCTCTCTTTTGGTTAACCATCACAACGAGCCATCAGGCACGAAACATTCTTCTCCAACATAGCAACACGTTTTGGGCAAGAACATAAATAAAATGTAAGGAGACATTCCAAACCGCGATGTGTAAAACCAGGGCCGTATCGGGGGGGGAGGGGTTTCACCCCCCCCCCCCCCAAAGAAATATAAAAAAATTACTGTTTTTAATGGCTTCAACTTCTGATCTATGTTTTTGTCCTACTGTTTGGTATTGATTAGGCCCAACCCGCGGGTAACCCCACGCCCGAAATAAATTCCTGGATGATTATCATGAAATACAGAGATGGGTTGGTTGTACGCAGAAACAGGATATTTTAAGGCCCACTTTAAACGACTACGGCAATATACTCCTCAAAAGCGTCAGCGGTTGTAAGAGGTTGCCAAAAGGTGATTTTAGCGACTCAGAGAGTGTAGCGCCCCTAGACCCCCGTTTTGAGCTCATGGACAGATTATCGTTATAAGCCCCAGATGGATGATTCATGCTGGCTTTAGAAGAATCGTGTTCTAAGATTTGAAAGGAATGGTCGCCGGAAGCATGGAAGTGATTTGCCGGCTTCAGAGAAGCCAGGTGTTCGTTTTTTTCTGGCAAATCAGTTCTGCTTCCACTTGTCACGGGTAGAGAAACACTTCCAAGGGGAGTAAGAGGTTGTAATTACAAACAGCTGGAAATTCTAATTAGAAAAAGAGAACTAGAGAGCGTAATTTATTTTTGGGACTTTATGAAGGTGTCATACTACCAATGTTTCAAACAGTACACATTCAAATCAGTTGATTCGACTAATGAAAATGAAAAAATCAGTGTTAAAGTTAAGCGGTTGTTGTTTTGTTGAGATAGATGATTAAAAAACATATTATATGTGATAATTAATTTCCAAATATTAAGGGGGAAGAGTAGTAAATAAAAAACAGGATAATTTTCAAAAGTTAGATGACGTGAATAGTAAAAGCGAGTAAAAATAGATGAAAACTGACGTCACTGAGGGATGGAGAAGTAGCCACAAAAAGTACGGAATGTGATTTCTTAGTTGTTTTTTTTAATAATACAAAAATAAGTTAAATTACAAAAGATGCCAAGGGAAAAAAAGTTAGGCGGTGTGGTAGGTTTGTTTTTCTTGTAAAGAAAGTGGTGTCCTGTTTTTCAGTGTAGTTTTTCTTTTCACCATCCCAGTACAGGTACCCTATACTCCCCCCCCCACCTTATGGCGGAAGGGTGCCCTTGGCGTGGGCGCCTTTTTATGGTTTATGTTGTTTAATTTCTTGTTATGACTTCGTTTTACACGTTACAATAATGTTCGAATTTTTTTCATTGATTTTGAATTTAACAGTCTTAATCATTTTACAAAGTTAAAGTGAGAGGAAAAGTTAAATTAAGATTGCCTAGTAAAGAGATCAAGGCTCGTTGACAGTAGAAATTTATAGTGTAGGTGTAACACTAGTGTAACCAAGAGGAGGAGGGAACAAAAAAGAGAGCGTGTGTAAATCAAAAGTCTGTAGGCTGATTTCTAAGTTTAAAGCTGGAGTCTTAGCCGACATCAAAATAATTATTTAAAATAGCAGAAATAAAAAAAACTGGCAATATTTTGACCCTCTCTCCACGGGCCCACTCGAAACTCTTCACTATGAAGCTGACGAAAAAAGCGAACTATGAGTTGACGTCTTTTCGACGGTGGCTCCTACAAAACAACGAAAAGGTAGGCCTATAGGTCAATCCCAGCTTCCGACGCGAATGGCCAAATAACAGCTACACGATATGCCATAAGAAAACCCTGCCAGAGTGTGAAGTGACTCGTTTGCAAATCCGCGGTTTTACTATCTGTTGAAAGGAATGCCTTCTAGTTTGCTTAAAAGTTAACCGAGCGTTTGTCAAGTGAGAAAACGACCATAACAAAATACAAACAGGATATCCGGAAACCGGAAACAATTAACAAACAGGCATTTTAGCATGAGCAAACAACACGTTTAAGGAAAACAGATGATTTAAAGTTGATCTGAAGTGAAGACCTGCCGTTTGTATACTCCTTTTAATATATGCAAAGTGCAAAGCTTAAGCGAAGTTTCTTCGGTTCTTAGCAAAGGTTAAGCATGATATTCTCGGTATCCAGCAAACTACGTCATGAGTGATTGTTTTCTTCTATGCATAAAGCACTTAAACCGAGAAGTAGGTTTTCTTAGTTGTTAGTTTTCCGTGTTAGTTGTTATTTATACTCTATATGGCCTTCGGGTACTTCAGTACAGGAACTACATATTATACTAATAAAGGAAATTTCTTTCATTTTTTTTCTTGTTATGTAGGTTAATTTATCTTAAGGGGGGTTTGTTGATTAAACCTCTTAAAGTTTAACCGAAAAGGGCTGGGATAGGACAATCTAGTTATCTATCACTTATTCACTTAAATTGGCTTGAAGACCCGCTGAAAATGCGTTACTTCGTTGTTCCGCTGTTCATGAATAATGGATTTTAAAATAGTGGAATTTCCTTGTGATTTATGGTACTGAATTTTTGTTGTATGCTTTACAAGAAAGATTTATGACTTTTTTGGGATCCCAAAACGTAAGTGGAGGGATACCTATGACATCGCAAAAGTTGTCCGTCTGTCCGTCCGTCCGTCTGTCCGTCTGTCTGTAAGCACGATAACTCTCGAAGGCAGTGAGATATTTTGATGAAACTTGGTGTGGGGATTCTTTGGGTCAAGAGTAAGGTCGAGTTCGGAGATGGGCCCTGTAGCTTTACATTTAGGGGTGGGGGAGGGGGTTTAAATTAAGGGGCAAGCAAAATTGTTTTAAACAGCTAATGTGATAGTCGATTATGGGGTAAGAAGACACGTTGAACACGAATATGAAAATCATTTTCTCGCCGGACAAGTAGTTCGTCCGAAATCCGGTCAAAACCGGAAAGTTTGTTAAAAGTAGAAGTCTTATTTGAAGTTGATTAGATGTTCGATATAGGGGTAAGAAGACATGCTGAACAAGAATATGAAAACCATTTTCTCGCCGGACAAGTAGTTCGTCCGGAATCCGGCCAAAACCGGAAAGTTTGTTAGAAGTTAGATTTTTATCTGAAGTTGATTAGATGTTTGATGTAGGGGTAAGAAGGCATGCTGAACAAGAATACGAAAACCGTTTTATCGCCGGACAAGTAGTTCGCCCGGAATCCGGCCAAAACCGGAAAATTTGTTAAAAGTTAAATTTTTATTTCAAGTTGATTAGATGTTGGATATAGGGGTTAGGAGATACGGTGAATCCGTTTTTGAGCTTTAGTTTTTCGCCGGACAAGTAGTTCTTGAATTTCGCCAAAACCGCAAAATTCAAAAAAATAAGCTAGGATCGTTTCGATCGGCTTATAGAGGTGAACGCACATGCTGAATCCATATCTGAGCTTTGATTTCTTATTCACAGAAGTAAGCTAGGATCGTTTCGATCGGCTTATAGAGGTAAACGCACATGCTGAATCCATATCTGAGCTTGGATTTCTTAATGATTAGCTGTTTGGCCTGGCGAAGACTGGATCTGGCGAAGACAAAACCCTTCTGTCTGGATCAAATATTGAATTTTTGGGATCCCATCGGAACCTTTGGTCTTGTTTCTTCAGGCACTAAGCAATCTTCACCAGTCTCACCACTGCCCACTGAAAAGTTGCGTTTGGGTTGAGATGAAAATTTCCCGCGTCATAGTAGAATTTTCATTGTGGGGACGGCCGCAGATATTCTGAACGTCTGCTTATATATATAGAGCACTGTCTGCTCTATAGAGCAGACAGTGGAAAATAAAAAAAATCACTTTGCAGAATCCAAATAATTCAGTGTATTCAATTGGATGACACAAAATTAAATCTGCTTTTCAGTTAAACTTTAACAATTGCGAATTTATACAGTTTCTAGTTTCTAACATCGTCGGAATTTCAAGATTAAAGTGTTCCCACGTCCCACTAAGCCAAGTCCGTGAATACACCTAGCCTCTGGTCAGTTTACATACTGATTCCATTGTATACACAAACATGCGATTCGAAATTGGATCAGACTTTATCGATTTGCAAACAATGCACCAACAAATCATGGGAGGCAGGTACATGGGGCTAGAACTGTAACTAGATATCTGCAATATTAATCCTACTTTCCTGATTAAGAAGCGATAAACGCGCAATTGTACTAAGAAGCAAAAAAAAGTCTAAGTAAAAGCGAAGGATTTTCTAGAAGATTTACTTGAATAGCCCACCCTATCAGAGTGGGGTTACTAATTAAGTAAATTAACTTTGGTTGCAAAGGAGAGTAGCCATTAATTAGCCGAACAATTATATACCTAATTACTCAGAGACGAGGGATAGTGGAAAGAACACAAAATAAAACCTTAGCTCATTCGAGAGATGGAAAACTTTAAAAAACTTCGCAAGAAAAGGATATCTGAAATCTCAATTTTCTCGGACAATCTTAAAAAAAGGACCGAAAGTAAAATCGACGTGCTCTGCGAGATATTCTTGTTCTTCTGTGAACCTTGGCAGAAGCCCACTACGAAAGTAAAGACACGTCAGAACGCACATAAATTCACTTCCTTTTGGTTGCTACTCGCAAATGGCTAACCTCTTTTCTCACCACCGGATGCGAATCGGCGACACCGGGGTTCTCATTTTCCTTATTTAGCACGTAGTATTTGCGATTTTCATGACCAAGAAGAGAGGGTCTGTCAGGTCGGCTAATATCCCAAATACGCCTAAGACTGGAACCAACGGATCCTTAAGTCCAGGTTTTGACACTAACAGTCCGTCCAATCATCCGTAAGGGTGGTCCAGTCATCAAACGCACCACAACTTTCCCAGCTCTGATTTGTGCCATCAACAGTCGGTTGTTGTTGTTTTTTCCTTTTTCCCCGTAGAATCTTTTGTAATTCAACTTATTTTTCGTACTTTTCACATACTTTCACGTACTTTTCACACAAAATCACATTTCGTACTTTGTGTGGCTATTCTTCGATCCCTCAGAAAGCAATCATAGCGTTATTTTTAGTCTCCCTTTGAACCCACGTTCCGTTCCCTATTTGGCTTCAATTAGATTATCCGTATTTTATTCCAGACTTCCACTTTCTTCCAACAAGATGTGACCAAATGAAGACGCAATACAATTATTCTCTAGATTTCATTGAGAGCGACCTTGCGGTTTAGTTCCAATTAGTACCCACTGATCATCAACAGGTAACTAAAACTCTGCTAGGACCTGGCTAGGACATATGTTTAATATATATCAGATTATTTTTTTCCATCAGCAGAAAAAAGGTGCAAATTTCACTGGCGACGAATTTCTTAGCTTATTGATCTATTATAATATCTCTGTGTGATGGATGCTGATAATGAGGCTAGGTGGAACAAGCAGAGACTAATCCGCTTGAAGCGAGCTCATTTAAAGTTTAACCGAAAAGGCCTGAAATAGGACAAACTAGTTACCCATCACTTATTCACTTAAACAGGCTTGTAGACCCGATGGAAATACGTTATGTCGTTGCTCCGCTATTCACGAATAATCGATTTTCGGATAGTGGAATATCTTTATCGGATTTTTACTACCTCTATGCGCAAAATCCCTTCGCTGCATGCTTGACGAAAACGACCCCAAATAAAAGGGTTCACGCTGGTTCACGCAGTGAGCCCCCTGCCGCGAGCTGATCACTGGCCACTGAAAAACCGCGTTTGTACTGAGATGAAAATTTTGCGATTCATAGTGGAATTTGCGTTGGAATAAACATCACTACTGAGCAGATAGTGGAAAAAAACTTATCAGAATCCAAATACTTCAGTATATTCAATTAAATGATACAAAGATAAGTTGGCTTTTCAGTTGAAGTTTAAGGGTGTTTAAAGAACGTAAACACGTTAAATTATTTTGTTCTTCTTAAAGTTTCATTAGTGTCTTTTAGGTTTTTTTTTTTAATTACTCCGCTGCAACTAAAAAACGGGTCATAAATATATCAATGTGAAACCTGCGAAACCCAAGAGCAGGAACACCTAAGCAGCCTGTTAAGCTAGCAACAATTAAACAACTGAAACAGACCGGCCCCCCAATTCGATCCTTTCGACTTACCTAGGCCTATCGCACTTTATTACACAAGCTGGGGCATAAAGTTCCATTTCTTCCCACGATATGATAAAAATCGCCGCAAATTGTCCCACTGGAACCCATCCCATTACTTTACAGCTCTTTATCGCCAGCCCCCCTTCGGCAGAGAGATTGTTACAGTTTCGTTCCCACCGTGTTTCTATGCTAATCCTACCGCTCCAGCCTTCTTCCGAAGCTGAGCGGTACTTCGGAAGGAACGTATCGGGTTACACCAGGGATGCACTTCCCAGACTGTCGGGAGGGGAAGCGGCTTAGAATTTACAGAAGAAAACGCTACAGAGGCGACCGCACAGACATATTTGCTAGTCGGCCTTCAACTAAATCATACTTCATGCCCAATTTAGCCAGGATCAAATGCTCGAGAGCAGACGAAACTAATTTCAGAGTCATAAGCGAAGCGATGAGATTATTAATCTGCAAGTCGCAAAAAAAATAAGTCTCAACGGTTGACTCTGTCAACATTACAGGGTCTCAAAGGGCCAATAAAGGCAATATACGTTTCATCGGACTGATTAATTTAAAACTATAAGCGTGCCATGTTCCAACAATAATTTCTCTCTAGTCAGTTTGGCTTACGCCCGGCCCGAGGCGAGATAAGAAACACATGGCAAAGAACACATCCAGAACTCTTTCTTAACATAGAAAACGTGTAGTTTTGGAATCTCGACGACGAATCTGTCAATTGAAAAAGAAACATCTGCGCACGACATTTAAAGAGGGTCTTAATACTATGTTTCTGCTTGAATTCAACTCATCTCTGTGGGATATTCCACGAAAAATCACAAGTGGCTAAACCGTTTGCCCAACACCTGGATACATTTCGGCGACTCAGGGATTCTTAATTTCCTTAAAGAGTCAACACTGAATACTTGATATGCAGATGTCAGTGTATTTCGGAACCTGCAACCTTCAGCAAAACATAATCATCGAAAAAACTGCAACCGTTCATTCAACATTCAACTCCATTCTTCCAACTCACATTCAATTACATCAGGTTGCTATTCGCACGTGGCAAACCCGCGTAGCCTACTCACTACCTGGATGCGATTCGGTAAAGTCCGTATTCTTCATTTCTTTGCATTATTAGCAATCAATGACTAATTAGAAATGTATGATGTAAACGAACTGCGCGAAATTTGCTCACCCATTTCGAACATTTGTATTTATATTTTTGTTCTTCCTCGAGCTTGGCTTCTATGTATGACAACGATTTTCACGACTAAAATCTTGGCTGGTACTGACAATGATATACAAGAAAGGGTCGGTGTTTAAGGGAATGCGGGAAACACAAGCAGGATTACATCAACTAGTCCATAGTGAACCAGCCTTTTCTTGTGTTGACGTTGGAATCAGTTAGTCGGCACACGCCGTGAGTAAGATTCTTATGAATAAAGGATATGAATCAGTTAGTCGGCACACGCCGTGAGTAAGATTCTTAATGAATAAACGATTTGAATTTGAATTCTAAGAGGAAAGCCCAATACTAACTCTGTCACCCATTTTGAATCTCAATAGAATTTGTGCAGACTCTTTAAAGTTTAACCGAAAAGGGCTAGGATATGGCAATCTAGTTACCCATCACTTATTCACTTAAATTGGCTTGAAGACCCGCTGAAAACAAGTTACTTTGTTGTTCCGCTATTCACGAATAATCGATTTTCAAATAGTGGAATTTTCGTGTGATTTTTGGTGCTTCTATGCGCTTGTATTTTTGTTGTAAGCCTTACGAGAAAGATTTATCATTTTTTTTTTTCAGCCACTAAGCAATCTTCACCAATCTCACCACTGCCCACTGAAAAGCCGCATTTGTTTTGAGATTAGAATTTCCCGCGTCATAGTAGAATTTACGCTGTGAGGACGGCCGGAGATCTTTTGAGCCTCATAACTAGAGCAGATGGTGGAAAATCAAAAAATCCCTTTGCAGAATCCAAATAATTCAGTGTATCCAATTAAATGACACACAAATACGATGGCTTTTCAGTTAAACTTTAAAGGATATGCATCACCTGTAATGCTTAAAGCACACCTCGCACTATTTACTGCTTATGTTCCAATATTCGCAACCATTTTGAACACTGTAAACTAGGCTTTTCTTTTAACAAATTATCCCTGGCTATGGGTGCTTTAACCCTTTTCCCAAGCCCATTGACTTCTAGCAAAAACTCGGCAAAATTCAGATAACCGATTTGACGCATCAATAGCGTGGTACGCGAACAGTCGTCGGGAGTATAATGAGCATGGAAAATAGTGAATCGTGGCAAGAGCAAAGATAATCGTTAGAGGGCTTAGAACGTAACATATGAAATCTGGGTCTCCGGGTTTAAGAATTAATGAATGTAATTATAGAAGTAGGTTGCATTGGCATAATAGGCACGAATGTTTATTGGTGAAGGCTTGGTCAATCTTTTGATGAAGTGAGATGAACATCAGCCCTATCACTGCAGACACAAATTCTGCGTCCTGAGACCCCCTCCCCCCTTGTGGTGACGGCGAGTTCCCACACGCGGCTCAGTTTTCCGATTTATCTATCGTGGGTTATCCTACTGTACTGTGGGTTCTCACCAGGTTGATGTACCTGTTTTTGTTTTGTCATGTTGATGTTTTCGTTATCGTTTATTATTCTGACGTTCGACCCTATTTGGTCACAATCTGGTTTAGATAAATAAACTAATCGATCCGAAGTGCAAAATAGAGTAATTAAGATAAGGAAAGCATTTGAAGAGAACTGTAGTAGTGAGTATTAATAATTTTATTCCTGTTTTGCGCGGTTATTTCTTGTCACGTTTTAAAGCGGAATCTTTAGATATATGTATTACTGATTTTGTTTTGCTTGGATACGGTTAAAGCAAATAAATATTCGTTAGATAAGGAAACAATTTAAAGAGAGCTGTAGTAGTGAGTAGTGGATATTTGCAATGTATTAATAGTTTTAATTCTGTCTTGCGCAGGTTACTTCTTATCACGTTTTAAAGCGGATTATTCATTATTGAATTTGTTTTTGTTTGGATACCGGTAAAGCAAATAAATATTCGTAAATTTGTAAAAAAAACAAACAAAAAAAAACAATAACTATGCTAATAACAACTTCCTTGAAAGATTCCGACGGTTCTGATACATTTATTAATTAGCAATACTTAATGGCCGATAGTATGAAGAATTTAAGAATAAACTTAGTTCTTGGTCAATTGTTTTTTTTTATATTCTAGAGAAGATTTATTAGCTGTTTCCAAAGTTCAGCCCTCTTACAATTTAACGTAGATTATTACTGGTCATTGTAGGCTAAATTTGTTTCTTCGTTGAATAAACAAAACTGATACGGAGTTGTGCCTCTGCGAAGAAAATGAAACATGCTCCCATTTTCTTTTTGAGTGCCCTATGTTTGTTCGTGAACATTTAGATTTAATATCTCACCTTAACAGGAGCAATGTTTGTTTTCCGTTTCATCTTGGTTTGATTTTTAAATTTAGGAACGTCGGAAATGTTGTTTTGGAATCCATAAGAAAACTAAACGTTTGGACTTGGAGTTATAATCTTATAAAAATATGTGGCTTTTTTATGTCTGAATTCAGTGTGTATCATGTATTTTTTTCTTTTTTTTTTCGTTTGATTAGACTGTATGTACAAAATTATGTGATTTGTAGTTTATTTCAGATGGTTAGTTTTGTTTCTTTGTTAGTTGTGAAATGCCGTAAGGCTAAATCACGTAATCAATTCATCACCCTACTCGTCTCCCGCATATCCTCACCGAATAAAGGTGACCCACTAGACGTTCTGTGCCGCCACCTGAGCTTATTGAGAGTTGAATAGACGATTGAATTTCTTCTACTGTCATAACAAATCACATTATGAAAGACCTTATGTAAACTGAATTTACCACATGAGTATTCTATTCACACGCCGTTCAACTGAAACCCTATTCTACGGGTAGGAAATTAGCAACTGTGGCGACTATTTAATCACATAGGTCTAATCTACAGAATGGGTATTTGACTTGAACCCATGTAGAAACCACTTCACTTGAAGATTTCTCTTTTTCTAAGGGTAGGGAAATTAGCAACCGTGGCGATTATATGATGACCTAGGTCCAAGCTACAGAATGGGTATGAATGAATTTGTTACGTGATTTTAACTTACGACATTTCACGTTTCACAACTATAAAAGGAAGGTTTCGATGGGATCCCAAAAATATAACATTTGATCCAAACAATTGGATCTGACTGAATTGTCTTCGCCATTCAGTCTTCGTCAGATTCCTCGAAAATTTTACTGTTAAAATGTAGTTCAAAAATGTATTAGCATGTCTCCTTGCCCCGATACCGAATCTCTAATTGACTTCAGAAACAACCTTGAGCTTCAATAGGCCGAATTCGTGATGAATCATTTGTCAAGCAAGAAAACTAAGTTCAGATATGGATTCAGCTGACCTCCTCACCACTTCAATGAACATCAACATATATGTTTTTGCCGTAGATTCGAAACCCTCCTCTGCCTTTAAATATAGGACTTAAAGGACCCCTCTTGCTTATTCTGCCTTTTATAATATACCTAGCTCCCATACAGAATAATAAGCTTCTAAAATCCCCACCTTTCTCCATTGTTTCGTTTTGTGCCTACACAGTTTTAGCGCTTTTTTGGCCTTGCCGACTTTAGCTCGTCACACAACGAAATGTTTGCCGGGATCCTCAACGTCTGCTGACACATCTTTCACACATAAGGATCTGAGAAGCTTTTGTTTATTACTTCTTTTATTTACTTAGTTTTCACACTTTTTAACCACGGCACGATCAGTTTTCAAATGTTTTGCGCCCAGCCGCCGCGTCGGACAGCAGGAAGGCTGGACATAGTCGACAAGCGCTAACAAGAAAATCGCTAAATTCAGGCGGAAAGTAATGTTATTTTCGAATATCTTTTTTTCTGATCCATTTCATAGGGAAAGATCATTTCTAGTAAGAGTTGTGCTTTAAGGGCCCATCTCCGAACTTGACCTGTACTTTGCCAATGAATCATCATACTAAGCCTGAACAACATATATCAACCCCTACTATGCTCGAACAACATATACCAACCCCTTCGACATTCGATTACACTAGCTCTCTCCGACGTTCATATATTTAGAATGTAGTCATCCAAGCGCAGAGCCATACTATAGTGTGAAGAAAGGGGTAGAGACTGCAATAGCCGAAAATTGGTCGACAAATTTCGTGTCGGTTTTTGTCGGATTCCGGGTGAAATACTTGTCCGGCGAGAAAATAACTTTAGTACTCGGATTCAGCATGTCTCGCTACCCCTAAATCAACTATCTCAATAGCTTTTTATAAAATATTTTGTTTTGCCCCTTAATTTGAAACCCTCCCACACCCTTAAATATAGGGCTACAGAGCCCAACTACGAACTCGACCTTTCCCTTGACCCAGAGGATCCTCCCACCAAGTTTCATCGAAATATCTCATTCCCTTCGAGAGTTATCGTGCTCACAGACGGACAATTCTTGCGATGTCATAGGTATCCCTCCACTTACATTGTGGGATCCCAGCAATACAGTCACATAGAAATGCACTGTATTGCTGGGTTCGTAATTTAAGATAGTCTTAATTTTTCGTGCGCACGCTGAGGTCTCATGTTGTGAGTAGGCTATCATTTCGACTGCTGCAGCATAGTAATTCTTCACCATTTTTGTATTCGGTCTAAATTAATAAAAGTATATCAAGTTGCCGAATTAAAATTAAAATATCGTCGATAATGGTAAAAAAGCTGATTATTCTCGTTTATCGGTAGATTATCATGAGATCGTGAGATTTTACTACCGATCGTGAGAATTGAAGATAAATCGTGAGATCTCAAGATAAATCGGTAGGAGCTAAAGCACGGATCGCACGTTTCCATCTCGGACCAATTAACAGACGATGGGAAGGGCATGACTTACCACTCCAATTCCATCCGGAAAAACTTCAAATCCGGGCGATTCGGCGGTGGTCATCCGCTGATCGGTGCAGCCCGTGAGTCGGATTCGCTGATTGTCGCTCTGCTTGTAGATCTTCTGGGCTGTCCCGATGAACTTTTTGAAGCTGGTCGAGTCCTCGTGTCCAACGGCTATTCGGTACCAGGACTCGTAGGAGATTAGCGCTTAAAAGAAGGAAGATATTACCCAGTGGCAACGAGCTATTGCCGGGGTACGTTGGCTCTACCTCAGCCTTCAAGGGGATCTCCCCTTTGTCATATTAGAGGTGTTATATCGTTTGGGCTCGACGTGTTTTTATCTCGATGATCACTGAAGAGGTATAGAGGGTAGCAAGAGGGTTGGGATGGGCTTTGCTGGTTGAATGTTTTGGAAAAAAAAGACATTCATAAAGGTTCAGTTTGGAACTTTTGACTGGGGTTGCCGGGTTGTAGTAGCAAATGTCTCGTTTTATCATTTAGACTAATGTTCAAACAACTCACCAAATATCGAATCAAAGTTTCATATCCAATAAACGACCCCCGATTTCCTCTTCAATCCGATTTCCTCTTCAATTGGATTCCTTGTACCTTTGGGTCTAAGCAGCTTAAAAACAAATAAGGGCCCATCACAGCCTATCAACAAGAACAAATCTATCAAGGAGGGGCTTTAGCCTTACTGAGAGGTTGGGATCAGGTCCAATCTATGGGAAGACTCGCTCTAACAATTCCTGCATACGCCCCTGCAGCCTATACCAAGATCCAGTTTTTTTTTGTAGACTCATCACCCAATCCCCGGCCACAAAAAGTCAGCAAAGTTTACAGAAAACAGCATCAGTGACAGTAATGTAGATCATAACCTACTTATGTCTGAAACCAGGTGACTTCATTAGAGTGAAATGCAATCTCGTAAATAAGCTTGACGGGAAATGCGAACCAAAAAAATGCACCACCTTTCTTAGGACCACTAAACCAAACTATTTGCGCCTAAAAACTTGGGCTCTCCGCCTCGAAGTTATTTACACCTGCATTATTTCGACGGAATGCGCGTCATTCCAGCGCATTAGCGGAAAGCTACAAACTCGTACATCACAGCCCCTGACGGATATAGCAACACTGACACCTCCTATTTATACTTCGCAACCCTCTCTCACCTCCTCCACGCGTCTGGCGCGAGGAGTCTCTCACTTCATATGCTCCAACTTGGTCAGCAAATCTACTGTTGTATTTTAATTTTCTTTTTGGGATCCCAAAACGTTAGTGACGGATACCTATGACATCGCAAAAAGTTGTCCGTCTGTCCGTCTGTCCGTCTGTCCGTCTGTACGGTCTGTAACTTTCGAAGGGAATGAGATATTTTGATGAAACTTGGTGTGAGGATTCTTTGGGTCAAGAGTAAGGTCAAGTTCGTAGATGGGCTCTGTAGCCCTATGTTTAGGGGTGGGGGAGGGGGTTTAAATTAAGGGGCAAACAAAATATTTTTAAACAGCTAATGTGATAGTCGATTATGGGGTAAGAAGACATGCTGAACACGATGGTGAAAACCATTTTCTCACCGGACGATTAGTTCGCCCGGAATCCGGCCAAAACCGGAAAGTTTGTTAAAAGTAAAAGTTTTATTTGAAGTTGATTAGATGTTCGATTTAGGGGTAAGATGACATGCTGAACACGATGGTGAAAACCATTTTCTTGCCAGACAAGTAGTTCGCCCGGAATCCGGCCAAAACCGGAAAGTTTGTTAAAAATAAAAGTTTTATTTGAAGTTGATTAGAGGTTTGATTTAGGGGTAAGAAGACATGCTGAACACGATGGTGAAAACCATTTTCTTGCCGGGCAAGTAGTTAGCCCGGAATCCGGCCGAAACCGGAAAATTCGTTAAAAGCAAAAGTTTTATTTTAATTTGATTAGATGTTCGATTTAGGGGTAAGAAGACATGCTGAACACGATGGTGAAAACCATTTTCTCGCCGGAAAAGTAGTTCGCCCGGAATCCGTCCGAAACCGGAAAATTTGTTAAAAGTAAAATTTGTATTTGAAGTTGATCAGATGATAGATTTAAGGGTAAGAAGATACGCTGAATCTGTATATGACAATCATTTTTTACCCGGACATATAGTTCGTCCGGAATCCGGTTGAAACCGGATTTTTTTTATAAGTTAAAGTTTTATTTGAAGTTGATTAGACGTTTTTTATAGGGATAAGGAGATGCGCTGAATTCGTTTCTGAACTATCTTTTTTTGACTGGACAAGTAGGTCGCTTGGAATTCGGCCGAAAACGGAAATTCGGCAGAAGTAAAGCAGGAAGTTTCGATCAGCATCGTCAAAATAAATATGGCTTATACAGGTATATCTGAACTTAATTTTCTCAGATGATTAGCCTGGCGAAGACTGGATCTGGCGTAGAGAAGACGTAGTTGTCTGGTCAAATATTAAATTTTTGGGATCCCATCGAAACCTTTGGTCTTGTTTCTCTAGTATCAACTTTCGAGGACACAGAGCAAATCGCGGCGATGAACGAGATTTTTCAATCGCAGCGACAGAACATTTTTATCGCCTGGATGTTCACACTGAATTTTCGTCGGCAACAGAATTCAACGCGAAAAATTTGAAATTACAGCCACTTTTCTCGATTTTCATACATAATGGTGTAGAACTGAACAGCAATAATTAATTTGTCTAAAAGTGAATCATCAAAGGGTCGTCCATGTTTCTGTTGCGAGCATAAAATCGTACTGTCGCCCGATTAAAGTTGAATTTTTCCAACATTGAAAATCGCCTGACGAAGAAACAGAAATCGCCGATTTTGGCGAAGAAAATCCCGGCGATGGCCAATATCGCTTCGGTGTGAACGTCTGTGTGAACCTAGGGTTTAGTGTACAAAAAGTGCTGGCACCGGTTGCCACGTGTTAGAACAGTAGCCTAACATAAGCATGTTCAGAGGCGTTTGAAAGACGAATCGCCTAGTTTGTTACCGGCATCGGTGCCGGCACCATTAATTTCGGTTGCTGCCGGCCGGTGCTGGGAAAGGCTGTACGGCAGGTGCCGGGAAGTTGGTTACCTTTCGTCAATTTCTTTTACCCATGTTAACGTACAAGTACCTACAACGAAAGATTTTAAATTATTTGAGTAACCTACAGTTAACAGATAGCGTTCACCATGCCGAGGGAGTGGTTAGCCCCTCCACCGCGCTTGAAGGCAGGACTGCCTGTGTTTGTTTTCAATTTGAAAAGAAACCGTTTGACATTTCGATCTTTCACCTGCCCGTGTGTCAGTTTTTCCTGGAAGTTGGTACGTAAGAAAACATACACGTAACACAAAACATAACACCCTGTCCTGGACTGCTGAAAGAAACGCCAGACCTCAGCTCGAAATAACATCCCAGCTTCAGAGTGGACGCTTAAGTTCCGTGAGCAGGGTGTGTGAGTTCGGTGGAATGAAGGATGTGGAAAAAATGCATATTTGAAATAATAAACTAAACATATCAGTAAAAATAGCTCGTGATCGTGATTCGTTCAAATTAAACTGTTTAATTTAATGTTTAATTCAGAAAGAAATACACGGTCCTGAAATTTTAAGGGTTTAGATAGTTAAGCCTACTGAAAGACAACTTCGTTTATTTTGAACAAGAATGAGTTTTGTTTAGAAAGAGTAGGTAATGTTGAGTAGTTAGAGCAATAACGTCACCCGACAGGAAGACGTGTGCTTATGAATGAATGATGATTTAATCCGTAATATCTTTAAATGTATAAAAATAGCTTCGGATATGTCAATTCAAATAAATTATACCAGCGGCGTCACGTACGGTGGGGGTCCCCCCCCCCCAATGCTGTCGGACAGTCGGTAAAAATAGCCGAGTCGGCGCGAAGCGCGGGAATTTTTCGTAAAAACTGTCGATTTTTGTCTTTAGAATAGTCGATTTTTATTAAAATCAGTCTTTTTCCTAAAAACAGTAGTTTGTTTCTGCAAAACAGTCGGTAAATACCTTGCCCCCCCCCCCAAAAAAAAAACATTTTGGCTAGTAATGCCTCTGGCTCTACCTATACCATAGTATAGCGCCATTTTCTGTCGGACGGGAATTCGGGTCGCAGCAAGGATGTATATTACGAGAGGGAGGGAAGGATGTTTTGCTACGCACTACTATAATAAGTCCTCGATTTCACACGGCCATGCACGGCCGTCGCGTTTTCATCCAGGTGGAACTCGGACACAGGTCCCTTTTTCTTCAAGGTGAAATGATAATTTTTTATTTATACCAGTGTTGATTTATGGGATTTATGCCCTTTGGTCTTTCAACGTACAAACACTACTTACTCAGGTACGGTTTTTCGCAGTTTAATCTACGGCTAGCTTAATTTTCCGAGATAGCGGCGCCCCAGACAGTTCATATCGCCCCCGTCCAATGTTTGCAAACTGGGCATAAATCTGTCATCAGTCGGCGTCCAGCTTACCTGCCCTGTGAAGACTTGATATGTCCCTCGCCTCGTTGACGCCCAAAAGCAAACAAGCGATTCTTTTCGGTGACAATAGACGGGCCCACTCGTCGTTGGCATGACCATAGGTGATGTCAAGAAACGCCGCTGACAAAATGACGATCTAGAGGAAAAGAAGAAAGTCACTACCGTGCGAATACACTTCTGGAGTGCGGAGTGGCTCTACCGAACGGTCACAGATTAGATAGACAGATAGACGGATTGTAATGCACATACATCTACAGACTTTAAGTACGCTCGATTCCCGGACTTCCCCGATAAACTTTTTTTCTAATGTATATGATGTAACTTTAATTGTACGTATTGATGTAGTAGAGCGAAATTCATTCTTTAACTTGCTTCAGACTGGGATAATCTTAAGCAGTAGTATCCAGAAGCATCCAGTCTTGCTATGGTAGCATGTAGTGGTATCACTTACTACTTACAACTTCATATGCAAAATTTTGAACAAATTTTTCATCGCGAAAGGTCCGTTCAGACTGACAAAAGCTCTGATGTACCCCTTCAAACCGAGCCCCTTACGGTCGTTCCTTTGACGTTAACAGCCTTCTAGTTCTTCGTATCTAACATTTCTTCAACTTACGGCACGCAACGTAAGGCAACAAACATATAACAAGGGAAGTGCAAGTAAATAAAATGGATTTTGTTTGAATAAAAGATCTGCAAATTAGTCGAAGAGAGTTTTTTCCATGCTTTTTCAAGTTTGAGCAAGTTGTTTTAGATAAAAAGCAAAAAAAAAATGAAAGAAAAAGGGATTGTACAACCGGAGACAGCATCCCGCAGCCCCTCGACAGAATGACTGGGCAGCAGAAAGTAAATTAAACACAAAAAAAGAAACTTGATGAACCCAGAGGCCACAGGTAGATACACCTTAATGTAGCGACGAAGTGTAAAAATCTCAATTAGCAACTCTATGTTGTTAGCACAAGAAGCCACCCGAAACTCGGTAGGAGGTGGAAGCCAAAAATCACAAATTTAGTCGTGGACAACTGTTCTCGACAACATTGGCTTTATTTTGACGCAAGCAAAATTATTTATTTATCTACAACGCGATCAAATATGGTAAGATGATTAGTACTAAAACCACCAAGTGCTTAATGGGAGTAGAAGCCAAACATGAGAAATGCAATCATGAGTCCAATTCTGAACCACTGGCTACCTCAGGTTTCTTTTAGGTCAGATCTCGGTTAGATAAATTATTTATTTACATATTTTATATCATCGTATGGCAAGATGATTAATATCAAAGCCACAAAGACGTGGGAGCCAAACACAATTCAATCATGGATGCGAATCTGGACCACTGGCCACGTCAGGTTTATTTTTAAGTAAGCAAAATTACGATGATTAGTGTTACCCTTCCTGATAAGCAGTCCGAGACCATTAGCTTGTACGACCAGCAGGTGATCCACATAAATCAGCACCCACGTTGTCTCTTGTAATAAGAGGTTTCAGAAGCCGAAACAAGTTTGAACCCGAAATGAAATTAGAGCGTTCTACTGTTTCTAACATAATCAAATTATCCAATGTCTGCTAGATTAAATTAAGATATGATATCCAACTGACTGTGGGTTCGCACAGAGAAACGGGCGCGAAACTTCATTTTCGTTGTAGTTCTGCAGCAGCTTATAAAATCAATCTTCATTCACTCAACTGGGCGCACGAGTCTCTCGTCGACATATCCACACTTATGTTATGAACAAGAACCGGCCTTGAAACAAATTTTGTTCCTATTAATATTGCTCCCGTGCTAGGCAGCATACTCTATAACCTTGATTTTCTCCGATCACTTTTGTGAATAATTTTTAAATCTTCTGCTAAACGGATTTACAAAGTTTCACAAGCTTCGTTTTTTCAATCTTTTAGCGGCATTGAGCCTGAAGAGGACCCCTGTACTTCATCGTTCACAACTTTCCACCTCCAACTCTCACATCAAAAAGAAAACACAAAAAAAGCCAAAGCTGGAAGATAATAACTATGGTAATATGAAATCTTAACTCAATTCCTAGTTCCAGGAAATGAGTTGGGTTTAAGAGACAGAAAAAAGTTGGAAGCAAAGGGGGGGAGGGGTAAAAATAATGCTATTAGTTTAGGGTAAAAGATAAAAAAAACTGGAATTTTTTGACAGGATTTATAGTTTTAAAGCAAAAAGGATTGATATTTCTAGTGTAGGTGACTTTAAGTCTTTAATAGTGATGTTAGGGTTTCTTTTTTAGATTTTTAACGTCACTGATTGGAGGAGTTGTAGCTTTCTTCTTAAACGTTCAGTAATAAAAAGAGGAAAATAATAAAAAATGAATAAAAAGAAGGAAACGCTCAAATCACGATAAAGCTTCTAAGCAATCCGTTTCCTCGATCACGCTGAATTCTTATCTCTCCCGCTATCGCAAACACGTACACGCATAAGTAAGTAAACATCTAAAAATCCACTAAGACAAAAACATGTCACATTTTAGCCGTCAGATTCGGCCATGCGAGGTGACACCTCCGGTAAAACGTGACATGTAATTTTTTCGCGGGAAGGTAGCCTTGAGTTTTGTCCAGTTTTTACGAAAGTTCGCAGAAGACGGATCACAAGAAACGACAGAACTGTCGCAAACGTGGCCAAGCGTAAACTACAGACGAAATGAAATGTGCTAAACAAGCCTTGGCCGAGGGCTGGATAAGTTCGGGCGTTACTCACTAGGTGGACACCGCCGTACAGCACCCCGAGGGAACCGGCTGCGCACTTACTGTACAGCCATTTTGGGAGCGAGTAGCCCTCGGTAAGTTTTATGAGACAAGGTACTATAAAGAATGCTGTAGTACAGCTATGCTTATTTGAACACTTCTTTTGGTTTTGTCCACCTTGGTTTTGTTTCACGCTTAGCCTATATAACAGTCAAATGAAAACGAAAAGCAACAAACCTGATATTGATTAACTGTTTCGGCTCCAACTACTTTCAGTTTGTGTGTTAATTTTTTTCTTACTTTTGAATATGCTTCTTCTTCCATTGGGTTATGGTATTCAGTTCGAACGCCATCTTCTTGGTGAAATTGCGAACCGCTTAAAAATCAGCAAAATTCTAAAGAACAAACAGAGGGAAATTAAGAGGAAATATTTCAAAATCCAGCTGACATATGATAAACTGGACATGAAATAAACATTTTTTGCAAAGTATTTTGCAGTAAAAGTTGACTGGTATCGTCGTCAAGACGAGTTAGTCATCAAGAGTATTTCGCAAAAGGAAGGAAAACCAAAGGAAGCGGAAGTACTATTTCTTGTCGAACTCATTTAAGCGCGTGACGCTACTTGGAACACAAACTGAGGACTTGAATCCCCAATCCTTTTGAAACGAGTAACCCTACCTGGAGCCGAGCCGACCGGACTGAATTCCGCCTCTGTGTTCTGACGTCAGAAAGGTCCTGGCTCACCGACGAATCCTGAATGATTTCCTCGAGCTGTCGAAAATGGATCCTGGAATCATGAGGAACGATTATGAGAGCTTGTTTATTTGGGATTATTTACATATCCTTTCAGCAGAAGCTGAATACGAATCACGTGTGGTATTTAAAGCACAACCCTTACTAGACTTAATTATTTCACGATAAAACAGTCTAGAGGTCAAGCAATATATCGTTTTAAGAAATATTAATATTCGCCACATGAAATTACAGATTTTTTTTTGTCGCTCGTCGACTTCCCGTTTTCCGAGGGAAGGTTCGACGCTAAATATCTGAAAAATATGCGCACCGTGCTTGCCGGAGGTCAAGTAGGTAGCTTCTTTCTATTTCTTGGACCTTGTGGACTGTCAGACGCCCAGATGACAAAAAAAACGAGGCCAATACTACTGAAACCCCCCTAATATCGTAATATCCCCCCCCCCCCCCCTAGCTGCGCATCCCATTAAGAACGGCAAATTTAGGATTGCGTCTTCTGCCACGAAAAACTGCAACCACAGCGATATTTTTGTTTCGATTATATCAGATTGTTCCGAGAAATAGCTTCGTCCTCCTATTCGTGGGACACTACAATAGGCAATCTCTCTATTCGTAGGCCATGTTTTGGTGCCACCAAAAAATTATCTCTGACGCCGGAGAACCTAAGGAGTAATTCAGTTATATTTTTCAGTTCAGTTCAATTTTATTCATAAAATAATAAGCACAATTAACCCTTAATGGCCACACCATAGGCCTAACATAAGGTCTGGCAATGGGCGGGGCTTATTCTTAAGACTACGCGACTCAGTTTCAGCATTAAAGACATTGCGAACCGTCCACTCCAAGGTTCTAAATTTGCGACAGGAGACGCCCCACAGTCATCCTCCAAGAATGACATTCATTCTTAAGAATTTCGGCCCGGAATTCTGGAATTTGAAGATTTCTTGGAAAAACGCGTCGGCAGGGTCAGGTCAGATGGAAGCTGAGAGGATGTTAAAAGGTGACGACACTTATGAATGCAAGTGCCTGAATAAGATAACTCGGATTTTTTTTTTTTTGCCGTTTACTAGATAGGCTATTGCACTTCCAGGGAATGTCCGGTAACCGCCTGACCTAGTTTTCAACTGCCATAACGAGACCGAACAAACAAATTTTAGAGCACCGAGTCTGTTTCTTTATAGGCGCGCCATGTTTCATCGTCCTATCTTGGAAGCTTAATGACCTGATGAAGCCGATTCTCCAAGAAACAAGATTATCCGTAATTCAACGTAAATGAAATCCCATAAGGACTTGCAATACAGCGCCTTCGGCATCAAATAACCCCCTCTAAACTTCCAAACTGAGTGGAACTCTTGTACTCTTGCGGCGTGCCAAACTGAAAGTCCTTCAAAGGTCCTCTCATCAAACTTGGCAATGTGAGTCACTAGCACACAGTAGCTCATTTGAGATTATCACTTCTTCATTGTCTGATACTTGGGAAGACACCAAAAAATCCAATTACTCACTTGAATACTGAATCGACCGACATCTCCTTAATCAACTCCTTGTGGATGTACCTTGCCCACGCAGGCGAGTATGGACACCGACCAGCGTAGATGATCACCACATCGTCCAAAACTTTGTTTTGAGCTGCAAAAAAGTACAAATGCAACCTTTGTCTGTAACCTCTTTCTATAGAAAAAACAAGAGTTGCCCCAAGTGCGAACAGCCCATCCTTTGTGGGGAAGGTGTTGATGACCTAGTCCATTTGGGCGCACGGTGTCGCAAAGGGAATCTTGCTGGGGGAAAGGGAGATACTGTTTCCTGATATCCTGAAGAGCCTGTTGTCTTTGTTCTTTTCTTTCTTTTTTCTACTATCTTTACTCCACTTTCTTTTGTTGTAAAACATTTTGTGGGTTATAAATAAACTAACTAACTATATCCTGAAGAGCACATCTCCAGGAGCAATTAGTGCATTATGTAGACTTGTACTGAATAGTATTGAAGTATGAGATGATCAGGCGAGTGCTGTTTAGTTTTAATCATGTAGTGTGATGTTATAAGTTATTATGAGGATTCATAATTTTTCTGTATGAATAGAATAGAATAGAATAAAATATATTTACACAAAAGCCCGAAGGCCATGGCAAAACATTGGGAAAGTCCTTAGTCTAATGCTTTAGATACATTATTATTATTATTGTAATATTTTGGGAGTGTCACTTCTCTAAGTACGGACAAGTGCTGCATAGCCTTCTGGCGAGAAAGTAGCCTACTTCACAATTTTCAATTTTCCAGGTTTGGGGCACAGCTGTAGGGAAAAAGTATTGCAAAGAGTTAAACAGGATGAGAATCGGAGGGGTGTGACCAGAGCCGTCTCCAGGGGGATTTAGGGCCCCCCCCCCGAAACATGCAAAAATAATCGTTTTTTGTAGGCTTTAACCTCTGATCCACGTCTTTTTGTAATTTCTGGCCCGACTCGGGGGTACCCCCCCCCCCGAAATAAATTCCTGGATACGGACCTGGGTGTGACCAGCTTGACAGGGTCTGAGTTACAGTGGCGAAGAGCTGCCTACATTGTAAAAAGTCCCTCCTACATCGGGCTTTAGTAATTGTGAATCACCGAATTCGGATATTTTTTATTCCGGGTTCGGACAGCTAAAAATGGAGAACTAAAACGCTAGAACGCAAAATACTGCAGATTAAGTTATCTGAAAGCGTTTTTTTTTCAGTGTAGGTCTTCAACCTCGAAAGGCCGTAATGTGGACCGTAAAAACTTTCTAAGATATCCTTTGAACTTTAAGTACCTATCGATTCCCCCACACACAATGTCCGACTTAGTCCCAACATATGCTTTCCCATAAAACTTGAGAGGACTACGAACGGAGAATACGATTATTGCAACATTTGTATTATCAATAAGTAGCGTTAACTATTTAATTAGTATTAGATAGTAGGAATATGATATGTTTCTTTTCTGTTCCATATGGTACCCCTGCATCGCGTGCCATCGCAACCAGCAAACAAAGGACCGTGAAAATTCGCAAACACTTGAAGCTGTCTTTTGTACTTTAATGATAGATTGCCCCACTCAATTTCCCACTTTGTCCCATCCTGAAGAGCACTCCAATAAAACCTGAGAGCCCTAGAAACCCCCCACGGAGAATGCGATTATTGCAACATTTTAACACCCCCGCCCGGGTTTTACGGGACAACTGACCGCTGGAAACGAGTTTGGCAGAAGATTCTGGAGAAGGACGAGTAGCGCGAATACGAAGGCGACTAAAGAATAATAAATTCCCCATGGGAAAATAAACAGAGAGGATTTAACAACCACTATTCCCTATCCGCCTGATGTGCTGACAGCCTGGCAAGATACTGTCACTGTACGTCAAGATGAAACGCGACAGGAAATCCGGGGAGAATTCCGGAACCTAAAATCGGCTCCCCTGGAAATTGAGACTTGTGGGCCAAGCATTCACGACGCAAGTAGTGTTCAACTCAGTTCAATTTATTTTCAAGACCAATACAACCGTCAAAGCCGATTGTGTGTTGATCGTCCATTCACAACCATATTCAAACTAATTTAAAACATCAAGTCTAACAAAATAAATCAATTGATCTACCACACCAGTGTAGTTTTAGATCCATCACTGTCAGATATGGCAAAATAGTACCCCCCCCCCCGTCAGACCCTGCTAGCACATGACGTCCTGAAACAGTTTTTCATTTTGTTACAATTTGTGTTAAACTCTCAGTAGTTTTCTGAAACAACTATCCAATTTTGTGTTATTGCTTTAAACAGTGTTCCGAAAACGTAAAATCATAACAAACAAGGGGAAAACAGTAGCCTAAACGTACTTCCCATTTCATTCAAAAAAGCCGCCAAGGAACACAAACAGACGTTTTTCATTCAAACTCTTCACAACATTCAATCTAGGCAAAGAAGACCCCCCCCCCCCGGCGAAAACGAAAGTATTAGATTTGCATTTGAGATATTAACAAGTTTGTTAAGAAATAGGTTAAAATATTGCGTCATTGCTTTAAACCGTGTGTTACAAACAGTGAAATGCTCTGTTATTTTGTTCGGTTCAATGTTTAGTTTGTGTGATTCTCAGTATGTTACATACTCCACTGTATTTCGTAAGCCGGTTAAAATAAATTTTTATTAATAAGTATTATGACTGGGATGATGATGTTAGTAAATAATAGTAGCAGGCTTTCCTCCAGTAATTCACATCAAGAAATTCCTCCTACTCATCACTGCGAAATCCATCTACGCCTCCCCCAGATAGTTGACCTAGACCCGGATTTCCCCACAGTGCCTCCAGGTCACGAACCAAAGACATGACAAGATACCTCTATTTAGAACGATGCTCCGAGCATCCGGTTTTCAAGGGCCCCCTAGAATGTCAACTTTGTAATTACAAGCAATACTCGTGCCCGTTGAAGGGAACAAGTGGTCAGGAGGTCTCCATATTTCCGTTGAGGGACCGGTGACATCCGGACGGAAACAGGGATCGGATTTCGGCAATCGACTGCAGATAATTTAAAAGTCAGTCCCCATCTGGGTCATGCAAGAGCTGAGGACTAAATTGCCTAAGACAATAGGGAATATACGCGGGAAATGTGCTCTGGAATACAAAAGCCTATGACATGGTTCTGGGAAACACAATCGGGGTCTGCTAATCGTCAAATCGACGGCGTCAATTCTAACTGGACATCACTTTACAGAATCTGGCCAGACCATCTGCTTCAATGTATTACAACCCATAAGAAGAAGCAACATATAAACAGTAAACTAAACGAACTTCTCTTATCTTTCTATCAAAACTAAACATTATCAGTAGGCTATCCTTTACATTTTTCATTCAGACATGATACTTCTTTACTTTTTCGGTTTTTATAGACCCGACCCAGGAGCAGGGCCGTATCCAGGGGGGTCAGAGGGTTCACCCCCCCAGAAACAAACACAAATAATCTTTTTTTTTAAGCTTTAGCCTCTCATCCGTTTATTTTTTGTACTTTTGGTCCGGCCCGAGGGCACCCCCCCCCGAAATAAATTCTTGAATACGGACCTGCTCTGGAGAGCCGGGAAAAAAGGACAAATAAATGCCCTGTACAAATTATCTTGTTTGACTCAGGTTTCAGCTCTTTCACTAATTTTATTTTGATGTAGCCTATAATTACCACTGCTTGTTTTTTCTTCATATAGGCCTACTGTATCTCTGTTGGTTTGATAATTTCCAGATTCTGAAGCCGCGCGGGAAACTTGACTTGATCTGAATTATAAAATCAACTGGACACAGGTTGGACGTTATCCTACCTTATCTCTAAATTTTTTTTCTTATCTGCTTCATAATTTTGGTAGAATAAAACTTTTTGTTTATCATTTGAATGATGGGAACAAAACATTTCTGAAGAATCTAAGACCGCTGAAGAAACGGAGAGGATGTGAAGATGAGGTCAATCTGAAGACCGATGCTATCGCCCGTAGAACAGCAAGGGCGATAATCGTTATAACACTAGTACACTTGTTTTAATTTTCTGGTATTCCCCTGATGTTAAAAGAAAAAAGTTCCAACGGTGCGATATCACTTGCTATCGCATGGCTGGCTGTGCGATATCCCTTGTTATCGCATGGCTAGCTGTGCGATAACAATTACTTTTTTCTTTTAACATCAGGGGAATACCAGAAAATTTTGGCACTGGGTAGGATAGGACTGGTATCATGGGACTGCACGGTGTACTGGTGTTATATAGTGGTCTTGCACGACAAAATAAAGCTAAAATAAAGAACAATGGAAGTTGCACTTCCACATGTAACGGGCCGTGGAGCTTTGTAGGGGTTGAAACTTATTTTGTTCATATACTTTTGCCTTTAATAAAGCTGAACTGAATTGAATTTCCATAGCCCCAAACAGGCTGGGCCAGTTGAATGAGTGCACAGATGATAAAACAAAAATATAAAAATGCGCTTTGCAAAGAGTAACAAAAACAACAGTCCTTCAATTAAACCTGTCATATGAACAAGAAATTCGAATGACAGGCCTAGAATGACTGGCTTACTTTTGGGCAAAGCAAACTGTAATTAGGCGTTTCTTACTGCTACGACTGGCCCACTTTGCTGGGGCTGAAGTGCATGGGTTTTCGCGTAACTCATGGCTCCTACCACACCGAAAGTATTTAGCGCTAATACTATTTTATGAGTATGAACAAGACAGCCAATTATTGTAATTAGCGACCAGATTGGCGTGACTCGCATGACCACCAACGTATAAGAAACTCCACTTATAAAAAGTGAGTTCTTATAACTGGGCTACGTTAGCTTGGGTTTGCCGACTAGTCTTGATGAATCCACAACTCAGCCTACTGTATGTCGAACTAGGGTTTGCTTTTAAAGTGTTCGCTTCATTCTGTAAAGCGGGTAGGCTTTTAATGATCGACCGCCGAGTGCTTGATTTACTCACATTTGTGTTTTTTCTGTATCTATTTTCCGCCGATCTCTTTTAATATTCAATCCTTATGTGCGGTTTAATAACCAATGAAAACAATAATGCTAATAATAGGCTATCTCAGAGAGCTATCTGTCTAATTTTTAGTAGTTTACCCAAATTTTCCTAATTGCCAAAGGTTAGCGATTTGTTTGAAATAGGCTAAAAATAGAAAACCAAATAAACAACTGTGGGCAAGGCCGTATCCAGGGGGGGTGTTAGGGGGTTCGACCCCCCCCCCCGAAACCCACAAAAGTAATAGTTTTTTTGTAGGCTTTAACCTCTGATCTATGTATTTTTTGCACTTTTTGGTCCGACCCGTGGGCAAAACCCCCCCGAAATAAATTCCGCGGGCAAAATCCTCCCCGAAATAAATTCCTGGATACGGGATGTCTGTGGGCTTCGGTTTATGCTATTGTAAAATCAGCCATACAGCAGATAAGGTCCTACACAAACTCTAAAACGAAACTTAAAACTACACATCAACAAAATATGACATTACATGTCATCAAGAACAAATAAACTGATAGAACTTCTGTCTTTAGTCCCATTATACTCCGACAAATCTGAGCTGACCTAGAGGTATTTACTCCAGCTTTGAGCTAATGTTGATACCCGTTTATTCATCTTCGCGTCTTCCGTCTCCGTCGTTGCTCATTGCAGAAAAAAATAGGGACGGATGCCGGCAGCAGGCGTACTCCGTGTGCTGACCCGCTCTGGAGCGCGTCCACAGAACCAATCAGCTTTGACTCCTACTTTTCCTCACGGCAGGTTCACAGGGACTTAGCTGTTTGTAGAGGTGGCGCAAAGCTACTAACCTCCGCTCGTTCATAGCGGACAGAGGATGGGGAAATATTCGACTCCGCACAGTTATATAACAGAGATAAGGAAACGGAGGTTCTGTCAGATTATTTGTTCTTGATGTCATGGATCGTTTGTTCTTTTTGGCATTCTTTGACATCAATCATGAACAACCAAAACGATAAAAGAACTCAAAACTAATATCCACTCGGACTGGATCGGCTTCCGCTTCTCTACAGACCAGGCTGTTCTAATCAAACCCTGCCGACACCGACACGCTAATTTTACAAGAAAAATGTAGCCCATCAAAAAATCATCAATTCCATCCCTGGAGACCTGAGGTTTTCCAGTTGACCAAACTTGCAAGTGACCCGCTCTTCCGAGATACCCTTTGAATGTAATTGCCGACAGATGTGGGAATCACAGACAGATTTATCAGAAAAAGGAACCCATTTCCATGAGAGTACAACTCATTAGGACAATGTGGTCAGATGGGGCACACAAAAGGGGTCCAGTTGCTCCCATGGCGCCTTTGAGGCGCTGAACGAGCGTCAAAGGGGCCGTTGAGCCGTCAGCTCTGTTTGCCTCAGGATTAGACCTTAGACCTTAGAGTCAAATAGACATATCTGACAAAGCAAAACGGATAAAAAAAAAAGGTAAAGCAAAAAAACGGATAAGTCAGCTACATTTTATTGGAGCTATATTTCGGCCCTTCTAGGCAAAGGTCCTCTTCAGGCTCAAGCTGGAAAATGATCTTGTAGAAAAACACTTAAAGATTCTTCTGCTTGGAGTTAAAGCTGGTGAAATCATTCTGGACACGTCCGCTGTTTTCGCTGTTCGATTGGGTCTTTGAAAGGGTAGAGATTCTTCTGCATTTTGGTTCTGGAGTCACCTGTTTCTTCTTCTTCTTTCCATATAGTATTTCCATAGCTCCAATAAAATGTAGCTGACTTATTATCCGTTTTGCAATATGATTCTCAGTCAGCTTGACCTGAAGGAATACCTATCAAACAGACATGCTAACTTCAGAATTCAAGTCGAGAAAATAAGGGGGCTGGATACTCAGACGGACGGAAGAAGCTGACCGAAAAGACAAATTGCCTATATCCTCGGGGTGACTACCGTAAGATTCATGGGTCAGCTACATGATTTTACCAAATGCTTTACCCGAGGGGTTACTCCCTGGCACCTTCTGTACACCCTATCTCGGCACCGGCCGGCACCGACCGAAATTAGCGGTGTCGGCACCGGTGCCGACCATAAGTTGAGTTATTTCGCTTCTAAATGCTTATTTTAACGTTTTAACAAGTGGAAACCGGTGCCGGCTGATGTCAGTCGGTGCCGGCACCGGCTGGGCACTGCGGCACCGGGCATTTGCTGTACGCTAAAATCGAGAGTGGGCAGCCCCTCGGCTTTACCTGCACCCTTTTGTTGTAGCTCTGTTCGGTTGACCCGGCGGCAAGTGCATTGTAAGATTCTCTGCAAGGGTGGGCCGGACTCGTATTATTTTTTTATTACTTAGAATAAGCCCGAAATAAAATAAACAAAAAATCCTATCTGTAACCAAGACAAACTTAAACGTCCCAAAACTATTCATTCCCTTCGGCACCACTGTACAGCCTCCATGGGCACCAGATCGACATTGGGCACTTACTGTACAGCTATTTTGGGATTGGGCATCCCGTTTGTCATCCTCCACGAGAAAACAAATCGCTGCACTTGCCCCCTCCTTTATTATTTCCGATTCGGAAGGCAGAAGGGAGACCGGTAAACTCGCAAAAAAACTTGTGGAAGTAAGAACTCACTTCCACAAAGGGGATACAAAAAACAGTCAAAAGGACAATAGGGGGGTCAATTTACCACCTAACGCTTTTCTCTGCTTGTGATATTATTCCACCTGAGCGACGTGGTTTGCTTAGGGTATAGTAGTCCCATTGTTAGTCAAGACAAAGGAAGAAGAGAAAAGTAAATAAAAGGTGCACCAACGGTAAGGAGACTGACAGACGAAAGAACGACAGGTTCTACCTCGTAATTGGACTGACATAGGAGTCTGATCCAATGCACCATGTTAATGGTGACTTGCCCATTCCCCCTCCCACGCCCATTTTATACTCCACCGAAAAAAAGACTTAGTTCAGTAGGTGAATCCCCGACTCTCTTCATTGCCTAGGGCCTACGGGCTCTGGATCTCTGATGGTGATGACGGTTTTATTTTTTTTATTTATTTTAACCGTAAAAATAAGCATAAAGCTCGAAGGAGTAAATAATAAGGAAAAAAGAAGAACAAGAAAGAACAACGCGAAAGAGAAATAACTTGCAAAACACACAAAAGAAGCTTCTACCCTAAAACTTAGGACTTAACTAAATCAGTAGGATAGTCGTGACCAATATTTTGGCTATTTGTTTTCATTTGTTTTTTCACTAGTGCTGATTTTTTCATTCATCTGATCACGACAGGAATTTTTCCTAGTTTCTCTTCCAGGGGGGGACGTATATGTATAAAGCACAACGGTAAAACACTGATCGGATATTGATTATGCCCTTCGGATCTCTAACGCAAAGGATGTTAGGCGTCGATTAGTGACTAAAATGACTAACACTATTGTCGATGATAAAAGAATAACAACATATTTACCTTTGGTAGTGCATCTAAGGCAGCAGCAATCATAACTGTGATTCCTTGGTCTCGTTCGTGACCTCGAACTCGTCAACGTGTCCGAGGACCGAGTCAGTTCACTTCCACAAATGGTCGAGCTTGTGTTCGTCGAGTTCGAGGTTTCCTCTTCTAAGTAACGAGGAGCTTCCCTCACATTTGTCAAGGTCGTAGTCGACCTCAGTCTTCCTCCTGGATCAGACATCTGCTGTCTCAGCGGAGGTACAGTGCGAGGTATACTTGTGATGCTATTAGACCTTCTCGCCTCATTTCCCCGTCTTCGGGGTAGAGTGCGATTTTCACCGGGTAATTCATCCGTCATTCGGCTAATGACGGAGTTCGACCTTACAGTCGACACAGACAGGGCATCATCTTGATCGCCCTGGACCCTTCGGTAAGTCATAAAGTTCTGACTCTGGACAACAGGGGGGCTGTCAACCCCCGAGTCTTTAGAAACTGCGCGGGGTCTAAACCAATTCTTCAATTTTCTTCGTTTCATTTGGTTTAAGTCACTCGGGGTAGCAGCCCGGCTGCTCTCACTCGCTAGCTCGGGTCTAGAAACAGACCTGGACCTGAACTCCGTGACAGAGGGCATTTCCGAAGGATGGGTCTGATCCGGCTTTTCAAGCTTCAGCCAACGACGAAGCCGAGCCGTCTTGCCGTCCCCTGGCGATTTGGTAGGGGTAACGTTGATAGCAAAGTAGGAAAGGTTGTCCACTAGAAGAAAAATATTTATTTAAAGTCCGTATCAAAACTTGGATGTCTAATCCAGTCGATGGGTTAACCAAGAACCTGAGTGGACGAGCTACATTTATGACAAAGATAGTCAGAGCTACTTTGGGATACGAAGAGATACTTAGGGATAGATTCGGTGACTTAAAGGTAGGCTACTTCTCGGATACTTCCCGAGGAAAAGTTCTTTGACTGTGCGAGGGGTTGCCCACTCTTGATTTTAGTGTACAGCAAGTTCCCGGTGCCGCGATGCCCGGTCGGTGCCGGTACCGGCTGAAACCTGTCGGCACCGGTTGTCACGTGTTAAAACATCAAAATAAGCATTTTTAGAAGCATTTGAAAGGTGAATCGCCCAATTTACTGTCGGCACCGGGCCGGCACCGCCTATTTCGGTTGGTGCCGGGAAAGGGTGTGCAGCAGGTGCTGGGGAGTGGTAAACCCTCGTGACTGTGTAGATGTACGAAAAAGTTGCATGTATTGATATGTAGTAGTATGGAATAATTTGATTTAACATGCCTCCGACTGGGTTAATCCTAAAGTTTAACCGAAAAGGGCTAGGATAGGACAATCTAGCTACCCATCACTTATTCACTTAAATTGGCTTGAAGACCCGCTGAAAATGAGTTACTTCGTTGTTCCGCTATTCACGAATGATCTACTTTCAAATAGTGGAATTTCCGTGTGATTTGTGGTGCCTCTATGCGCTTGTGTTTTTCTGTATGCTTTACGAGAAAGATTTATCAATTTTTTTTTGTTCAGGCACTAAGCAATCTTCACCGATCTCACCACCGCCCACTGAAAAGCCGCATTTGTGCTGAGATTAAAATTTCCCGCGTCATAGTAGAATTTACGCTGTGGGGACGGCTGGAGATATTCTGAGCCTCATAACTAGAGCAGATAGTGGAAAATCAAAAAATCCCTTTGCAGAATCCAAATAATTCAGTGTATCCAATTAAGTGACACACAAATGAGCTGGCTTTTCAGTTAAGCTTTAAGTATAGTAGTATCCGATAGCCTCCAATCTTGCTGTAGTAGCATCCAGTTTGCTAGCAGTAGCATGCAGTGGCAACAGCTACTACTGCATGCTACTTTTTCGTACAACTCCATATGACTAGCTCTCGAGAATTTCTCACCGAATTTCCAGAGTGTACGAAGATACTTTAGTTAGTGGTTCCCAACCTGTGTTACGCGTACCCAAAGGGGTACGAGAGACCCTCGCAAGGGTTACGCGAGGTTCTAGAATCAGATTAGTCTATATCTTTGATTTCTTGCTTCAATCGTTTTGAGTCTCCTAACTACAGTGTCAGATCGCCATCAAAATCAAGCACTCACTCGTACGCAATGTCAGATTTACATGCCTGATCACTAATGACAATAAATATCGCCTTTTAACGTTCTGATCGCGGTAAAAAAAAAACAGTAAAACAACTATTCGTCAAAGAAGTGAGTACACAACCTTTTTCAACCTTGTTTAGGTGACCTACCCTGGTTCAGGATTATCCCAAGGTTAAGTTCTGAATTATAATAAAATTACGCAAAGGCGTATAGAGGCAACCATTATCAACGGTTTTTAGAACTATCATTCATTGACATTGGGACACCTCCCTCCCCAAAGGGCTAATCATAACTAAAATTAGTCTTTCTAACCTCGTCTCACGAACATTCTGCAAAAACCCGAGAAAAAAATATAGTAATAAAGAAAAATATAATAGCATTAATTAACGTAAGATAATTACCGAAATTACTTGAAACTGTCTGGTTTGACATTCCAAGGAGACCAGACGCCGACAAAGCGACGAAAAGTGAAAAAAAACATAAATGGTTCATTAACGTAAGTTACTTAACAAAACTTACCCTGAAACTGATTAATTTGACTGTCGACCGTCATTGTGACCTATTAATGTGATTCACAAGCATAGTCCTAAAGAATAAACACGTAGTAAGCACATAAGCAAAGTTCACACTCGGGGAACGTGCACACTCCACCACTCTTGCCGAACTCGCTCGAGCGAATGAGCCATCTTTATCGTTATCTGCCGACTCCCGAGTCTCCACTCTCCACTCAACTCCGGTCAGGCACTGTGCGTTCGACTAATTATTGTTCCGAGGAGAGCGTAGGGAAATCCGTTTTGAGCAAGGTGCAAGGATTGCGGATATGAAAAGGAAGTAAAGAAAAGACGGCTCAGATCGACGTTTTCAAAGTTATTCCCGTAAACTTGCGTAAAGCGTTTTTCTTCAAGAACTTCAACTTCGGGTTATTAACTTATTTCGTAAATAGTTTGTCAAATTTTCGCTGACCAATAGAAGATGGAATCCAAAGATACTGTTAAACCCAGGTAGCGTTCCAGTGAAGTTATTACAAGTTACGATGATAAGAGGAGGGGCGAGCGCCGTATTATCGTAGTTATCACGCTCTCTGGAACGAAAATAATAACAACGCGAACATACGTCATCGCTCTTACGGGAGTTCCTGCAGAACCGATAGTTATTGTCACTTATGATGCTCGCAACCATCATAAGTAAATTGTAAGGATCGTAACAGTCGTGGAACGAAAATAATAAGTGGGAGGAGCCAATTTACTTATTGCGGCGGGCTCTGGAACGGCAATACTAACAAGAATAGTAACCATCGTAACTGATATTACGTCGCTGGAACGCTAACCTAAATTCGAAAATGTGGAATCAGGAAATAAGGTGATATGGCAAGCATATGATGGTAAGGTCAAATTATTATATTTTTTCTGTTTTAGGAATAATTGACTACACAAAATTTTGGAAAAAGAAATAGGTCAAATCTCGTTCAAGCGACAACAAACATTAGGGAACATACCTTGCGAAAAACCCATGAACCTCACGAGCGCCAAATGAGCCGTCCTTTCAAGGGACACCTCGCACTGCCTAAGGTGTATTCTCGCCGTTCTCCGAGGACCCCACTTGAGGAGTCCCCGCGTTTTCCCCGCATCTTCACCAATCTCACCACTGCCCACAGAAAAGCCGCGTTTGTGTTGAAATTAAAATTTCCCGCGTCATAGTAGAATTTCGGTTGTGGGGACGGCCGTAGAAATCCTGAAAGTCATAACTGGAGCAGATAGTGGAAAATAGAAAAATCCCTTTGAAGAATCCAAGTAAGTCAGTGTATTCAGTTAAATGACACAAAAATAAGTTGGCTTTTCAGTTAAATTGTAACAATATAGTAGAGAGATGTAAAGCGAACTAAAGCAATGCAGTTAAGTCATCATTAGAAGCCGCTACTTGATTTTTTTTTTAAATAAGAAAACTCATTTCTTCGTGTTATCTTTGTTCCCGGAAAAAAATCCGCAATTTTGTGTCATCAAATAAAGAAATCGTAGAAAAAACACGTCAGAAACGGTGTCCCAACGCTGCAATTACTGTTACGGTACCAACTAAATTATTCGTTCTCATTAATAATCTCACATCTAACCAGTTATAGTCACTTATGTCATAGTTTTAAAGTTCTTGTGCCTTTTTTTACTAGAACCAACACTATCAGGTTATATTTTTTATTTTTATTTTACGGCCGATTAATCAGTTATGCCCCTACGTGTTGAACATCACTAAAAAGCTATCGACAGACCAATTTTCCAAAAAAGGACGTTTATGATTTATGCGTTGAGGGAACGTGTTAAAAGCCAGAACACACTGGGTGCCGAAAATCCAAAATGATTCTTGGGTGCTATGGTATGCATTGATACCCTTACCGGGTAGGCTACCCTTGAGCGCCGGTAGGTAATTATCTGACAGTATAGAAATGGTAAAAAACAATTTGTGTGCAAACGATGCTGGCGAGCTAGCCAAGTGGTTACTTACGGGAGGTTTTTTATCAAAGCAGTTGAAGCTGCCCGTGCATTTATTATTACATATTGATGACCACAAAAACATCTTGGAGTACGCAAACTTAGTAAGTAAAAAATACAGTTCGTGTGCTACTATTTAATACGTATCATTACATATTCACGCACGTCCATAATAATTTTGAAGTATGCAAACAATGTCAATGAAAAGATATGTTGTACGTGCTATTATTTAAGATGTATCAGTTTTTCAGTCAATAAAAACTGTGGAGTACGCAAGCAATGTAATTGGAGAGATAAACCATTAAATGTATTTTACACACAACTGAACAATCAGGCTCCGTCGTCCGGATTATTTGTTGTGACAAAACCGGTATAAAAAGAAAATCCGTATCAGCGAAAACATTTCCATAGGCCTATAAGATAAATTCCTTCTTGGCTTTCCACTGAGGACTTACGACATTTATTTTTTAAGATTTATTAGAGAAATCACTGGCCGAAGCCAAAAAACGACTAAGAGACAGAAGGAAACGAAAAAGTAAACTAAGCTCAGTTAGAATACAAAATATTGACAAAAAAAATCAAGTCCAAAAATATTTCATTGCACATTTGAAAGTGTACACTATTGTTTTTATTTGTGTCATTTGAACGGACCAGACTCATTCGAAGGTTGAACAATACTAATACATAGAACTAATACATGTAATACATGTGAACTGATTAGATGAATTTGCCTTCGGCCGAGATCACTGTTCCTATGGCCGGCTACTACCGGCCTATTGTAGTGGTTTGCGAACTCTGTTAACAAGCCCCTCGGTAGCTCAAAACGGTTAGACCTCCTGCCTTGTAAGCAGAGGGTCCTGGGTTCAAATCCCGGCTGAGGAGCATTTTTGTCTTTCAGTTCACTACTTCTAAAATATTTAAGAATACTGTCACGAACTTCCCGAGAAACGAAACTGTACGCAGGATGTGTCGTTTTGCAGCAGTTAGTACACTTGTTGCTTAAAGTTTAACTTAAATACAGCTTATTTTTGCGTCTGATATTCGAATACTTTTACCGAATTTTTTTTCGATTTTTTTTTACCAGGGGCTCTAATAATAACGTTTAGAGTGAGAGCTGCTTGCGGAACAACCCAAAATTCACACAGATGCGGAGAATTTGAATCTCAGCAAATGCATTTTCAGGGTTAAAGATGCTAAATTCGGAAAACTTGCGCCTGTAGAAAGTAGGAAACGTAGAAGTCAGCTTTGTGCCAGCGAGTTATGATATGTCTTACAAAGAACCAGACATTTTTATTTTATTTTTCGATAATAGGTTACTTTTGTAGTTGGTAAATATCCCAAGCGAAAAACATATAGAGATACCACAAATCCGAAAGAATAAGTTCATTGGATGAAACTAAATGTCCGTGGATAACTACCAATTATTCGCATTTTGGGCACTGTGCAGCGGAATACGCAAAAAAATTGAGGTGTCAAAAGCACCTTTTTTCAGGAATTTTGACACCTTTAGGACTCTTGGCGACTCTTTACGACTCTTCAACTAACCTACGGCAAAAGAATTCGCTTCCATTCAAGATTAAAATTATCAAGGTATGGTGTAGCTTTGTATTTGCAGAGACTTTAAGAGACATTTTGCCAAGAAAAACCTGACTTACAAAGAAACTGGAGTGCATCCACTAAAACTGTCCCTTGATCGATTTTTGCTTCACTTTTCAATGGATGTTCAGACCTTATAAGTTTATACTCAGACAGCAATGCATGCCCAATTTTGGATCTCCAACATGGCGTGGGAGAGTGATGGTTCGTCTTGGAGCCGTACTTGGTTTCGAAGAACTGGCCTTATACCAGTTCAGCGCCTCCAATTCAATTCAAATCAATTTATTCTCAAAACCGATACAACGGTCAAGCCAATTTGTTGATTCTCGTCCACATTAACACTAATTATATCAAAAAAGAGATAATTCTACACTATATATCATATATCAAAGACCGACAAAGACTTGTCAAACATAACACAAAATATTCAAATCTGTTTGACGAAGGTGGGAACAAAACCTCTTAAAAATTAACCGAAAAGGAATGTAGAAGCACAATCTAGGTACCCATGACCTATTCACTTAAAGAGGCTTGAAGACCCGATGAAAATGCGTTACTTCGTTCTTTAGCTATTCACGAATAATCGATTTTCAAATAGTGGAATTTCCTTGTGATTTGAAGTACCTCTGTCTGCTTGACTTAAAGAGGCTTGAAGACCCGATGAAAATGCGTTACTTCGTTCTTTAGCTATTCACGAATAATCGATTTTCAAATAGTGGAATTTCATTGTGATTTGAAGTACTTCTGTCTGCTTGTATCTGTGTTGTATGCTTGACGAAAACGATTTACGAAAAATAAGTGTTCACGCAGTGAGGCCCCTTCCTCGAGCTGATCACTGACCAATGAAAAGCCGCGTTTGTATTGAGATTCAGTTTTTCTGCGTCATAGTAGAATTTTGCGTTGTGAGGACGGCCGTAGATGTTCTGAACATCATACTAGAGCAAATAGTGGAAATAAAAAAAATCCCTTAACACAATGAAAATAATGCAGTGTATTCAGTTAAATGATACAAAAATAAATTGGCTTTTCAGTTAAACTTTAACATTTTACGCGATGTCGTCCTGGTGTGACCAGGCTGTCAGCATTTCGATTGCTGCATATGAATTATTTCTAAGAAAAACTCAGAAAACCCCTAAAACTTGGGTAACACCAGGGACCAATAAATTTCCTGTTATGCCTCGCCATTCAGGGGGCTTGTCAATAAGAGATTTCTGATGCTATGTTAACCGAACGGAAGATAGTCCAAGAAATACCCACGGTCCAATCACGCCCAAGGCCAGATAGACAAAATTTGGGATTGGCTGCTGGCGCCTTGAGGGAGGAGTCTCTTTGGCGCTCACGTCCAATGAGGCAAACAAGAATGCCGATTCAACCCAAGTCGGATTTTTGGAAAGTAGGCAAGGATCGGACAACATAGAAGCATAGGAAACGATAAGCCCCCTGTAAAGGAAATTTATGGGTCCTTGGTAACACGTATCAATGATAAGAAAAAGTTTAGTAGTCTACAGCAAGAGTTGGTGGCGTTAAAATTTGAGACGAGAAGTGTGATAATTTTTTTTGAATATGATTGGGTGGTCACCGGTGACGATCACCTTGGAACAAATGGTACAATATTGGATTCTTACTTCTGTCACGAGGCTACTTGAAAATGTGGGTCTAGCATTCCTAATCACGGGTTTACCTTTGCTGTTTTTACCTGTTCAAGTTCTTTTTTTGTTTGATGATACATTTTTAACGGACCCCTCTTGCTTATTCTGCCTTTTATAATATACCTAGCTCCCATACATAATTATAAGCTTCTAAATTCCCCACCCTTCTCATTCTTTCGTTTTGTGTCTACGAAATTTTAGCGCTTTTTTGGCCTCGCCGAGTTTTGCCTGTCACACAACGAAACATTTGCCAGGATCTTCAACGTCCTCTGACAACTCTTCCACACATAAGGATCTCAGATGCTTCTGTTTATTACCTCTTTTATTCTCTTAGTTTTCCCACTTTTTAACCACGGCGCGTTCAGTTTTCAAACGTTTTGCGCCCAGCCGCCACGTCGGAGAGCAGGAAGGCTGGACATTAGTCGACAAGCGCTAACAAGAAAATCTCTAATTTCAGGTAGAAGTAATGGTATTTTCGAAAATGCTTTTTTTTCTGATCCATTTCAGAAGGAAAGGATCATTTCTAGTAAGAGTTGTGCTTTAACACTACTTACATAACGTCCCCAGCAGGGAGACTGGCTCGAAAGCCGGGCGAAAAACAGGATAAACGAACAAACCCAAAAGAAACAGACGCCATCACACTTCTCACTCTATCTCATACCCCCCCCCCCCCAAAAAAAAAAAAAAAAAAAAAAATAACAAAATTTTGTATTTTATTCAACTTGAACCTAAACCTGAATCTTTATGGCTATGCGCTGCTGGCGACCACAAGATATATCGTTGTTTTTTCACCAATAAACACTGAAAAACACATACCTACATTCACACTGGTCGCGAGTGGACAACCCCTTTGGTCACCCCCTGGACGCGGTGCTCAGGCAAAATAAATTACCACGGACTAATTAACAACGCAGTATTTTTTTGCGATTTTTAAAATATCAGCATGTAATAGTTTTCATTACTGATGTATTTCCCGCCTAATAGGCAGAACTGTAACGGTAAAATTGTAGGCTAACTGTTCCGGTAGGAGGAAGTTTTCTTTTCTGAAGAAATAGGAATATGAATGAATGAATGAATATTTTTATTTACCCACTTCTACAGAAATAGAAATAGTGGAGTACATATAAAAAAGAAAGAACACAAGTTAAATTACAACACAGTTTTACACTTCAACAAATTATTACACTTCAAACAAACGGACAAGACCATGATGCGGAGAAAACGCGGCGACCGACAGATTCCTATGCAGCTCGTCAACTTTAAAGGAACAGTAAACTTGACTAGGCAACTTTCGGCCATCAAACCGGCCTGGGGGGCTTAGATAAATGTACAGGGACTTATTGTCGACAGGACCCCCCATCTTTGTTATCTCGAAACCCCTCCTTATTGATCCCAGAGCTAGCTGGCAGGGCCTTGCCCCTTATGCACTGTAGTTACGCACTCATGCACTGTAAAAGTTCGCGATTGTCTGTGTTATCAACATACAGGGTTGCCACTTTACTAAAATAAATTCACTATGCAAAAGGAAAAAAGTAACATCAAACAAGAAAAGTACTCAGAACGTGTTGCTGGGTCATAGTCACCTTGGAAATAAAACCTGACAACTACTTTTTTCTTAAAATCTGCTGCCAAAGTAAAAAGAAAGTTCTATAATTAGCACAACTGTACTACCGGTGGCAACCCTGCTGAAATACATTGTATTACTTTGTTTCATAATTGAGGCAAAGATCGTGGGTTCGAGTCCTACTCCCGGCACACAAACCTTTGCTTTTTTTTTTTTTTTTTTACTAACTCAAAAGTCGAACTCTCGGAAACTGCCCGGAAACTGCAATGGTCGTGAAAAGAATTTTTCTAACTCTCAATATCGACACAGGGTACATTCTTGATATGTCAGCTAGCTCCCTGAGCCAAGTTTGAGTCAAGTTTACTGTTCCTTTAACCCTTCTGAGGTCTCTGTCCTCCTACGAAGACAAATTAATAATGACCTGGCATCTAGCGTGTTTATCATGAACTCTCACGGGGACCCGGACCTCCTAGGACGATGAAACTTGGCAGGCAGATTAGGGACCCGGTCAAAATAGTCACTTCCCCAATCCGACCATCGTGGGGGGAGTTGAGGGAGGGGGAATCCGGAATATTGGCGTATACATAGCTTTTGAACGGGGGATCGGATCTTAATGAAACTTGATATTTAGTGGGAAGTTCTCGTGTCCCAGATGTCCCATTTCAAGTCCGAACCGGATCCGGTCAGTTTGGGGGAGTTGGAGGCGGGAATCGGAAATCGTGCGACACACCCAGGGCGGAGGGATCGGGATGAACCTTGTTGGGAAGAACGAGCACAAGCCCTAGATCCATAATCAACAGGATCAGACAGGATCCGTGTACTGTGGGGTGAGCTGAAGGGGGGGGGGGGTCCGGAATTCCGGTGATCCCGAGATAAACTATACAGTATTGGATATAGGAGTATGAAACATGGCAGGCGTAACAGGGACTCGACCAGATTGACTTAGAATAGTCGTTTCTCCGATCCGACCATCTTGGGGGGAGTGGAGGGAGGGGGAATCCGGAATATTGATATCTGGAAAGACCTCGTGTCTCAGAAGTCTCATTTTACACGTCCGGACCTGGTAAGGTGACGTTGGGGGAGTTGGAGGGGGGAACCGGAAATCTTGTGACACGCTCAGAATGGAGGGATCGGGGTGGAACTTGGTGGGGAGAACAAACACCAGCCCTAGATACATCGTTTACAGAACCGGACCGGATCCTGGCACTGTGGTAGGAGTTCGGGAGGGGGGTCCGGAATTCCGGTGATCGCGGGTTAATATACTTGCAGATGTGCTTGAACGATGAAACTTGGCTGGCGCACTAGAGACCCGACAAGGTTGACTTAACTCTACTCTCCGCCCCCCCCCCCCAAGTTTGGGAGGAATGACAGGCCTAAAGTAAACAATTGAGCTGTAAGCTCATATAAAGTCGCTTTGTGCGATCCGACAGCAGCTAAAAACTGCTTTTTGTAGTTTCATGAGAAGTAGCTTTAGTGTATTAGAAGTATAACTGTTGTTTTTGCGTCTTATTTTTATATCTGATTTTCAAATATGCTGTCTCCTGTATAAATATGTACGACCATCTAGGGTCCGTGTCCACACACGGGGACATATTCCTAAGTCATCCTAGGTCACGAGAAAAATTGCGAAAAAAATTGAGAAGCATGGAAGAATCATAAACGTCACGATTTACCATCGCAAGATTTTTTATCTTGATGGGAAATAAATCGACCTCGAAAGGGTTAACAGTTATGTCTGTCACTGAAAATTTATTTATCATTTTTCGGTTTTTATACCAAATTGGCAAGTAAAGGAGAAATTTACAGTAACGGAAGTATGCGATTCGAATTGCAGCTACATCCTTTTTCTTAAGCAGGGGGTAAAGTCCAGAAAGGTAAAGGACCGAGTGATCGCAGTAAGTTGCGTAGAGCTTGGCAAGGGCTCTGCGGTTATATTTTCCGCGGTTGGCAACAATTTTTGCATATCCAGATTGAATTTTGTTTTTAGTATCAAGAACTGCTTGCTGTCGAAAATTTGACATTTTTTCTGTAATAGAAATTCCGAATAATTATGAAATATATTCCTATATATATAATATGAAATATTCAAAATAGGAGTATGGTAAGGAGACACATGCTGAATCATTTTGTGAGCCTCACTTCCGGCAGACCGGAAATTTGGCAGTAGTAAATGCTTTTTGTTCAAGTCAAATATCGATTCGAAATAGGGGTTGGTAGACATGTTGAATCTATGTTTAAACTTTTAATTTCTTGCCGTAGTTCGCCCGGACTACGGTACGCCAACACCGGAAATTGAATTCGACTAGATATTCTATATGGGTGGGGGGGGGGAGGATATCTGCTGAAATCAGGTCTGAATTTTTTTTTTTCACGGGCATGTAATTTGTTAGGACTGCGGCAGACCCGGTCAAACTGCACAGTTGATTACCTTTCCTTTTCCCCTTGTAACATCCTTGAGCTGAGCTCCCATTCCTAGAACGCTAGCGCACATTTGAAGAGCCATCTAGGTAAAAGTTTTCGCTGATTGCTCTTTACCAAATTTACTGAATTCCGAAAAGACCAGATGGCAATAGCGATCCTTAATCCTGCTTAGTCCGCGTTGATCGAGGATGTTCGGGAGCCTTTTGATTTTACTCAATTCAGAGACAAAATTCGAAGACCTAAGCATACATTTACTTTTGCTCGTTGTGTTTTACTTTTCTTAGGATGTTTTCTATTTTAGCAGCTTCAACGTATCCTGTTTTTTTTTCTGTTGAGAATTGCAGTTTTTGTACTGCATATTAGCAGAGACCCATGAATTTCCTTACAGGGGGCCTGTCATTTCCTATGCTTCTACATTGATATGATTACCGAACCAAATCCTGTTTCCAAAAATCCCCGCTTAAGTCGATCGGCATTCTTGTTTGCACTTGGGTCACTTGGGTCGAATGGCCTAGGGACAATCAAATCCTATTTTAAATCCTCAATTACCTGACGTTACTATATACGTCACGACTTTACCTAATTCCGATACAATTAATCGACACCCTGTTAGCCAACTTAAACTTACCGCGAAAAGAAGTGTTGTTTATGGGGACTTTGTTATTTCCCGAATCTTGTACTAGAATTCCTACTGAGACTGTCTGAGACATGCCTTCAAAAGATCGAGAGTCTAGACACATCGGCCTGAACAAGAAGCTCTTAGTGCCTCTCTCAGAGCTGCTAAATATTTAGACAGAAATATTTAAATTCACATGCCGTAACTTCTTTTTAGAAAACACATCTACATAGCTTAAAGTTTAACCGAAAAGGACTGGGATAGGACAATCTAGTTACCCATCACTTATTTACTTAAATTGGCTTGAAGACCCGCTGAAAACGCGTTACTTGGTTGTTCCGCTATTCAGGAATAAACGATTTTCAAATAGTGGAATTTCCGTGTGATTTGTGGTAGCTCTAATTTGTTGTATGCCTTACAAGACAGATTTATGACTTTTTTTTTGTTCAGGCGCTAAGTAATCTTCAGCAATATCGCCACTGCCCACTGAAAACCCTTGTTTGTGTTTAGATAAAAATTTCCCGCGTCATAGTAGAATTTTCGCTGTGGGGACGGCCGCAGATATTCTGAACGCCATAACTAGAGCAGATAGTGGAAAACAAAAAAATCCCTTTGCAGAATCCAAATAATTCAGTGCATTCAACTAAATGACACAAAAATAAGTTGGCTTTTCAGTTAAACTTTAACAGTTATCAAGAAGCTAGCAGGGAAGGGAAATATGCCTCATATTTTTTTGCACAAAAAAATTCAGCTGCAAGGATAACAGTCAGAACCTCCTCAAAGAACTTGCACAGGGTCAGCAAGTGTTTCGAATCTGCAAAAAAAGCCAATTCTTCATTTAAAAGCACAAAAATCAGAATTTCAAGAGAAAATTGGATAGTGCTTCAAAATATGTTGTTTCTGCTTGAAATGTGTATGGCGATACCAGCAATCCGTCCTTTCCACGAAACTACAAAAAAACTGCAAAACCCGAATATACATTAAATTCCCTAAAGGCGTATTCTCGCCGTGGACTCTTCGGGGAATCAAGGTGAACGGCGAGAGTGGAGACCCACTCCAAGGGGCTCCGCCAAAATATGCAGTTTACGTAATTTTTCTGGATCCATTTTTTATTTTTAATGTTTTTGATTAATTTTACATTGCACCAACACCAGCAAAAATTAGTTCCCCTCCGAATTCGAAAGGGAGTCCTTCTTGATGGTGGCAGGGACCCATACATTTCCTTTACAGGGGGCTTGTCATTTCCTGTGCTTCTATGTTGCTATGTTGACCGACCCAAATCTAGTTTCCAAAAATTCCCACTTGGGTCGAATCGGCATTCTTGTTTGCCTCATTGGACGTGTGCGCCAAAGTGACTACTCCCTCAAGGCGCCGGCAGCCAATCCCAAATTTTGTCTATCTGTCCTTGGACCGTGGGTATTTCTCGAACTATCTTCCGATCGGTCAACATAGCATCAGAAATCTCTTATTGACAAGCCCCCTGAATGGCGAGGCATTACAGGAAATTTATGGGTCCCTGATGATGGTGATGATAATATGAGCATTCCCGTTCGTGGGGACTCGCGAGAAAACGTGGAGTGAGTCCCCGGGACAAACAAAAACGCGGGGACTCCTGAAAACGAGTCCTCGGGGAACGGCAAGAATACGCCTTAAGTTAGCTATTCACAAGTGGGTAAACCCCTTTGCTTTGCTCAACACCTGAATGCGAAATTGAAAAGAACAGAGTTAGTTTTAAGCAAAAACAGGCTCGTCTACCTACTTCTAAACACCTTTCCTATACATTCTTCAGATGTTGGCATACCTCTCACTAAAGGCGTTTTTCCGTGACACAATTGTGGGGCCACACACTTCTGAGTGTTTTTCGCGGAAACACGATTCTGTGCCACACAGTCGAGCCAAAAGCTGAAACTCGCGGAAACGCCGTTTGTCTATTTTTTGGGTGGTAAAATCATGTAAAAATCTCAATAAATAGAACTCTAGGCTTTCGTCCTTACCATTCAGTGCAAAAAGGATCTTTAGTTTTATTTCAACATACTTGAAAAAGTTTTTAATTTTATTGTTTTGACGTTATTTTGCTGCCAAATTTGAATTTCCCACCAAAATCGAGCCGCAAAATCGACTATCACATGCCGATGTGATAGTTTTCGTTTTAGAGCCACAAAGCGAGCCACGAAAATCTTGTTGGTCACGGAAACACACTTGTGGGCCGCACAAAAGGCCGCGAAAACACTCTATTCGAGCCACAATCGACCCACAAACTGTTTGTGGGAGCACGCAAAAACGCCCTAAACACATTAAAAATATGCCTGTTTCTATTTGCTTCGAGACAAATAATTAATTGTTGTTGGCTGCCAGGGAAGTTGTCTAGGAATCGGCGTTATCATTCAGGATGTTTCCTTGGTGTTGAGTTTTCGAAGTCACGAACGGCGCCTAGCGTCAAAGAAATCTAACAAGCATAGATGAAGGCTAGCACTGGAGGTTCCAATATTACTCGGCAGATGGCCTAGGCGACGCTATTGTATTGTTCACCGCTCGTCCAAGCAAAATGATCCTCAACCAACGATAAATTTGGTGAGTTTTACCGAAGTAGTTCAAGAAAGCTTGCTAATGCTAGGAATAGAGACGAATCAACCTCCTCAGTTGTTGCAAACTCTGGCCAGCCTGAATTCGACCTTGAACCCTTATGAGTACACAGTCGGTGACTGGCACGACCTTGAAATTAAAAGAACAGGACCATCGGATTGCAAAAAATCCTTAAATTTTGTTGAAACGCATAGAAGTTTTTAAAAAGCCCCAATAATGAGGGAGCTTCTGACAAACTGATTAACTTACTCTTTTCGATAAATAGTGAACTGAAAGATAAAATGCTCCAGTGCCGGGATTTGAACCAGGTACCTTTAGCTTTCTTGGCAAGTGCTCTGTCACTGTGCTACGAAGGGGCTTGTGATCATAGTTCGCAAACTACTACAATAGTCAAATAATCCCGGGCCACAGGTACAGTGATCCCACCAAAACAAATTCATCTAAGAAGTTCACATCCCCACCCCATGTCACGGGATTACGTAGAAATTACGGGGATGGAAGTTTATGGATTTATTTTATACAGTACTATACACTTATAGATTCATTCATAACAGATTTATTAAAAAAAAAATCGGGTTCATTTGTAGTCCAGAACATTCCATCCCCGTTATTTCTATGACTTTCACCCATCCATACATAAATTCTCAATTTTTTGGCATTGTGCCACAACGGCTGGGCATGCGCCAATGTGTGGGCATGGTGGTCATACGCTGGGGCACCATACCTTGCAGAAAGGGCATGGTACCCCCATATAAATCTGTCTGAAAAGCAAATTTCAATTTCAGCTTCTCAATTCAATAGACTTATGGGGGGTTCCACGCCGTTGCTGCAGGGCATGGTACGCCAACGTATGAGTACCTTGCCCCAAATATGAGGATTTGTGTATTACTGTTTTCACCGGCCAAGGTTCCAAATTTTGGATTTGTGTGGCCAAATTTCGACGCTTTTGTTATTGGTAATAACAAAGGATTTTTTCCGTGGATGAAACCCATACCCCCGAAGGCGGCAGAGGGCATATTATCTATCCCGATCGTCGCTATCTTCGTGTACCAACCGTCCCGCCTTCTAGTAACACTGAACTCCAATCTGGTGACCAATCACGTTCTCCGTTCCTTTTGCGTTTCTCACAAGTGTAGCCGTTTCTCTCTCATTTTTGACGAGAGAACTGGATTGCCATTTGTATGTGGTTGACCTTCCCAGGCAGAGCTTGAATTTGACTTGCGACGGAAAGTGGATTTTCTAGGCTGGCGGTAAGTTCATTGGAGGTGCCAGAACTATTCGTTAAGAGTTGTCTTGTATTGCTGAAAAACTTGTTTGTGATTGTTGCCCGACTCCGAGTCGTCTTTTTGGAGAGATGTTTAAAGTTTAACTGAAACGGCAGCTTATTTTTACATCTGATACGTACACTGAAATATTTTGACCCATTTAAGGGATTTTATGTTTTTTCACCCGCGGCTAATAACGTTCAGAATGTGCGCTGCTACCACGATAGCTCAAAATCCGTCAAGACATGAAGAATTTGAGTTAAAAAAAAAAAAAAATGCATTTACTAAGCTTGGAAAAGTGACCACTGAAGAAAGTAGGAAAATGATGTTAATTCAAAATTCAAGAGTTTTATTCCGGCCAGAAGCCATAAACAAACGCTACAAAAAACAAACAAACAAAAATAAATACAGTGGTACAAGATCACAAATTAGCCGCAGCATTCTTTCTCGTACATTTTAACCCAAACGGGCAAAGACAGGCGAAGCCACGTGTTACATGATGCCACGATTATGCAGCTTTGCGATAATAGCAACCGATCTCTCAGAGATGTACGATGCGCGTATGCCAACTGAGAAAAGTTCATAACGCGGTAAAAGATATGTCTTGCAAGGAATCTGCCATTTTTATTTAAATTTTCGGCCACGGCTTACTTCTGTAGTCGGTAAATATTTCAGGCATAGAGGGGAAGGTGCACAGAAGTACTACAAACCCGAAAGAATAAGTTCAATCGACGAAATCGATTATCTGTGGATAATGGACAAACGGAGTAGCGCACTTTTATCGGGTTTCCAACTGGTTTCCAACCCTATTTAAGTGAATAATTTGATGTGTTATAGACGGCCGGTTCTCGGCTCTATTCGTTTATATTTCGAAGAGACAATCGAAATGCACTGTCTCTGCTCTTTCCATCTTTACTATAAACCATCTCTACTCTCTATTTCCTGACATCTTCTTAACTGTCCCTCTTACCGGCGTGTCAAAATAGTATGACAAAACTGAACTTCCTTCAGTGGTTCTTTGCAGTCTTTAACCCTCTTGCCCGTCGCCTGCCCTCTTTCCCGCCCAATATCGGCAACGCCGGGATTCTGAGATTCCTCCGGTGAGCGAATGAATCCCCCGTGAGTAAAACATATACACCATGAAAATATTGTCTCACAAAGGGTCTGAGACATTTATGACTGAAATATTCTTCCTTTAGGTTCGTGACAGTAGCCTATTCATCTTAAAACTAGGGATCATGTAAGATGTTTTTGTGATTCACGGAATCTTCGCAGAAACTCCAAAAAATTAAAATTTGTCTGTCTTAGGCTTGCTAGATTACCCATGAGTAAACGCACAAGCCACCAGACTTCAATAGAATAAATGTAGCCTATCAAACGCTTTTAAAATTCAAATTTTGCATTGCGACAACACGCCGAAACTTTGTTTTCTTGCTAGGGAAATACTACGATCAAAAAGTTCACTGATACCCGTGTCACCAATTTGTTTTCTTGTCAAACGATAAACATTCAACAAACAACAATAAGCATTTGTTTAAATGTTATGTCTCCACGAACAAAGACTAAACCTTGGAATTCCAGCATTGCACTCAACTTTGATCCTTTACAATGAGACTAGGCGATTCAGATTCTACTCCAAAGCGGAGCGCCCTAGCTCCGCTTTCGAGTTAAACTGGGACAGACGTCTCGCAAACGCCTGGGTTGACCGACAATAACACCAGTTGATGTTTTGCTTTCGCCGGGTTTTGACCGAACAAATTTTGAGTGATAAAGAAGAGTTAGTGGTTGGGGTCTTGGATAGTCTATGGATTGTAGATAAGAGAGATTTTCTGTAGAGATGATTGTAGAGTAATTCTACATAGATATAATGTGGAGATCTTTCTGAAAACAGTCTATGGATTATCCAAGACCCCAATGACTACAATTTGTGAAGAAGGTGCGAAACAGTATCGCACGTTGTAGGAAATTCTACAGTGATTGTGATACAGATCGATCCACGGAGCATGGCTCTCCGAGTCCCTACGATTTTCGTCTTCGACATAGCTCTCGGAGCCCGGATGAGTCTCGGACTCGACATTGACCGCTCTCGGAGCCTTAGAAGTCGTTCTAGGAACGTTGGATTTTGCCCACGGAGCCCAAGAAAATGCTCTCGGAGCCTTAGAAGTCGTTCTAGGAACGTTGGATCTTGCCCTCGGAGCCCAAGAAAATGCTCTCGGAGCCTTATAAGTCGTTCTAGGAACGTTGGATTTTGCCCACGGAGCCCGAGAAATTTTTTAAAATGGTTAACAAAGCCTTCTCTGAACCCCTGGGAATTGGAAATAGCTACTGGAATGGCATCTCAGCAAAGGCTGATAAAATGTGTGCCCCCAAGTCCCAAAATTTGGGCTTCTGTCTTAACGAGTTAAACAGAGAGACGTTTAGACGCTTTTAGCACAGCGGACAATATTGTCCACACAGCTTTCGCTGTATTCTGGAGGCAGCACAGAAGGTTGTTGAGCTTCAAGATGAAAAAGTAAAGGAAAAGGTTATTAAAAAACCTAACTGGCGCAGTTCATACTGTGTCAGGGTTTGGAGTTATTGATTATGATCTTAGTCTAAAGTGACGGTACGTCATCAAATTGTAAGTGAGCTCGGACTCTACTGTAGCATCAGCCCTTTGCGCTGCTCAACTTAATGTCACAGACTGCCTGTTTGGTAATAATGTTGGATATCGTCAATTTCGCTGGCAGTACGAGACCCCCTCCCTCCCCACAACTACCGGAAGAGGCAAGGCCAGGGCCGCCAAGACAGGTTCAGATTCCAAAACGCATAAAAACGGGACTGCGAGTAACCGTTATGTACCCTATAGAACATACCCTGAACTTGTTTTCCATGATTTTCTCGTATTTTACTCGGCAGTCACAACTTTTGGTTGATAGCTTTAAAGCTGGGAGAATCAGTGGGTTTATCATCAGTGGGTTCATTGGAAGCCAGTAAACTGTACTGATGCGAATTTTGAGTATAGTATCTTTAGGATACAAGATACAACTTGAGACAGAAGTTTCAGTTTGCCTGAAATGTAAGCGAAAAAGAACGAAGTTGATCTATTGTTGCCCAAACAGGTTAATGTCCGAGTGTCTGATTAAACGACGAAGGAAGTGCTAATGTACTTCTCTAGTACCTATACACGGTCAAGGTAATGGTTCTTCCAGGTTCAGTGAATCTCGAAGAATTGAACAAAAGCGTCAGGTTTTACCATTTTTAAATGGAAAGCTTTCAGATTGCTGTTCTGCTAATGAGAAAGTTCGGTTTCACGTCCTCTGTGGACCTGGTTGATTTGTATTACTTATGCCCGATGAAAAATATCTGAGAATTAGTCGCATGAAGTAGTACGAAAAAGTAGCATGTAGTAGTAGCTCTTGCTACTACACGCTACTACTAGCAAACTGGATGCTATCGGATACTACTACGTAAGATTAACCCAGTCGGAGGCATGTTTGTCAAAGTATTCCATACTACTACATAACACTAATCAAACTACTCCATACTACTACATACCATTCCATGCAACTTTTTCGTACAACTACCATACTACTACACAGTCAAAGAATTTTTCATCGGGTGCCCTGTTTCTTTAAGACCAGATGTGGCTTTGTTTTGAACTAGAATGCTCTTATGTGTACACCTGCATTCCAAATGCGAGGCCAAACTTGGCCAACCAGCGGCTCCAAGGTTGTTGACAAAGCTATAGAAACCTGTGTCTTCGACTTGGATGACTCACTACTTCTTTGGAAAGTTATTTCACGATTGTTAAAACAGCGTTTGGGTTGCAGTTAAATTGTTTTCAAGTTGGTTTGTGATTCACCCCGAGTTTAGTCAGTTTTGTTACCAATGCAGAGGATATTATTTTTGAAATTCGTATTGGGTTCAAGATCCATGCTCATTTCTCTGCCGGAACGGAACAGTTGAAAAGTTCGAGAATCGGTTTCGAACCTGCTCAATCAGGCATCCACAGCGATTCAACAACCGGCTGAAATGCTATGAGTTTTTGTTTCAACCTTCCCAGCAGTTACAATAGGCCCATTATTCGACCGGAAAACTTAGTTTTTTAAGGTATAGCTCTGAAAAACGCGCGAGGCGATATCAGAGCAAACATTATCCTGACAGCTGTCGTGTGTTTCGAGCTTCAATGGTGGCCAGGCATTCCTGATCATTCCGCTAAGTCGATCAGATTTAGGCTTGTGGATAAATATTTGTGTACATAAGCATCAAAATACGATGGGAACTTTGAGTATTCCATGAAAACAGCTGCAGACGAATGTTCAGTCGAATAAAAGCAGTCTATCGAGACTGAAAAATTGTGCGTACCATGTAAAAGGCAAACATTTCAGGCTGCGGTCGGACAATACCATTACACATGTATAATTAAAATGGGAGGTTCCTAACCTTAATTATGTGATGATTTCGCAAACAAAATCTGGCAACTAGTGTTCCTTGAATGTGAGGGATATCGCAAGAACATATCCTTGGGATTATTAATCTCGCTGATAAAGCATCAAGAAAATTTGACGCGGGAAGAGAATGCAAATTGGATTCAGGAATATTTGAGATTTTGAATTTTTGTTGCCTCAATCCTTGGAGATTTTTGTTTGCACAAGATTGAACTTTCCAGTCAACCCATTTCTTTTTTGGAAGCCAGATCCGGAATGCGTTTTAGTAGTTGGCTTTTCAATGTCTTTGAGCTCTCGTTTTTCTATGCGTGTCAACACCTTGCTTTTGGACACCCTTCAGAAGATCGATGCAGATCAGGCAACTAGCATATTGATTTTCAAATTGGACCACTCAAGTCTGGGGCCCCCCGTTACTCAAGATTATAGTAGGTCGCCTTATTCTGTTACCACATGGTACTTCAACTGTTTCTTTGCCGCCCGTTTTAAGATATGCGGTTGGTGCCGTCTCCGCCAAGGCCTTGACCCCCAATGATAGTCCTCTCAAACGATCGCTGTCATCATGGATGCTGGCGGCTATCAACGAAACTCCAGTTCATAGTTTATATTGGAAAAATTGGTAAATTATTGTGAGAAGAACAGAATCAACTTCTTGGAGTCAGCTCTCTCGGAGCTCCTTTGGGAGACGCTAATTTTCCTGGCAGAGCTATATAAAGCTCAATACGGTGAGAAGTGCTTTATCGGCATTTTGAACACGCCTAGACCTATTTGTTTAATGCTATAACGTAATCACCAGAAAATGCTCTCGGAGCTAGGGCGCTCCGCTTTGGAGTAGAATTTGTAAATTAAACGAGAACTTACCAAGTTTGAAGTTTGATTGTAATTCTACTCCAAAGATGGAGCGCCAGCGTAGCTGAGAGTTTAACTGCCCACCCGTTCCCCTCCCTTGAACTCTCAGTTTTTTCATCATGGGCTCAAACAATGCACATCTTTTATGAACTTTAAATACTGGTGTTATTGTCGGTCAACCCAGGCGTTTGCGAGACGTCTGTCCCAGTTAAACTCTCAGCTACGCTGGCGCTCCATCTTTGGAGTAGAATTACAATCAAACTTCAAACTTGGTAAGTTCTCGTTTAATTTACAAATTAAATTCGCAAAGAGCGAGAAAATCTGATTTCTGATTTAGTCTCGTTTTAAAAACAACAGGTATTCGGATCGACTCGAGTATGGTGAAGATTATTGTTTCACAATTGTCGCCTGATCGCTTTTTCGAGATTCTAGGAAAAGGGGGTTTCAAATTGATGGTGGAAATTCAGAGAGACTGAGCCAACCCCTTTACCGTGGTCGTCGTGTTACGTGGTCGATGCCAGGGTATAGGTCCCTTCAGACTGAAAAAGCTCTTACGTACTCCCTTCACACTGAGACACTTACGGACTTTACGTCGACGTAAGAAGCCTACGCAGTTCTCCGTAACGTAAAATTGTTCCTCCGTAACGTAAAAATCAAGAGTTGAAATTTGTTCAACTTAAGAAACGTAACGTAAGGCAACGTAAGAAGATAAAAGAGAAATTGAAACATAAAGGATTTACCCGATATGGATGCCAATTTTTCCAAGAGAGACATTGGATTTATGATGGAAAAAGTAGTATACTTGTCGCATTAGCTCAAAACAGCACAAATTGGACAAACATTTTAAAACTTGTCTACTATACTCTGCGCATAATTTTGGAATGGAGCCATATGTGTCATGGTAGCGCTTCAAACTACATCCTAATGACTCTGGGGCAAAGACTCTGGGGACAGTCAGCAGACTGAAGTTAGGGTGTCAAATCAAACCAGTTTGTGTGACAGTTTAGTTTCAAATTCCGTTGGACCAATGTAGACTCCTATGATTATTTTCCCAAGTTCCCAAGGATTAATCTTAATTACTTCCAACAAGAGCTGTAAGCTCATATGGCACTTGCAAGGGTTGAGACGTAGGCTATTATTTGATCAAAAGTAATTTTCGACTGTGCGGCTCAGATGCGCACTTTAAGGGAGCTAGAGAAAAAGTATTTTATCGTTGAACTTAGCTGTAATGATGCGCACTTTAAAGGGCACTAGAAATTCATCTGTAAGGAAGACCCTTGAGGCAAAAACGATAGCAGGCTCTTAGGGATCATTGATATATACGTATGATCAAAAGTATTTTTTTTTTTCACTAATGCGGGTAAAATGCGCACTTTAAGGGTGCAAGATTTTTTTTTTTTTTGCATAACCCTTGTGGGACAACTGATCATGGGTTGAGATGTATCGTTTGATAAAAAATACTTTTCGACCTTGCGGTTAAGATGCACATTGTAAGCAAAACCCTTGAGGCAAAAATGATCATGAGCTCATGGGGATGATGGAAATGCATATTTTGCTTAAAAGTATTTTTCTTAATTTGTGGTCACGATTGGTACTTTAAGGAATGGTCGGATTGGAAAAGTGGCGATTTCTAAGCCAATCTTGTCGAATTTCTAATATTCCAGCCAAATTTCATCGTCCTAGCGCATCTGGAAGTACCTTAACTCGCGATCACCGGAATTCCGGACCCGCCCCTCAAACTCCCCCCACAGTCGCCGGAGCCAATCCGGTTCAGTTTTGGACTTGTTTGTTATTCCCACAAAGTTCCATCCTGATCTCTTCAGTCCAATCCGGTCACGTATTCCCCCCCCCCCCAATTGTTGTCGGATCCGGTCCGGACATGAAAAAGATCCCCACATGCACGCCCTCTGTTCAGTTATTAAATTTCACTCGAATCCGATCACCCGTTCCAAAGTTACGCATGGCTAATATTCCGGATTCCCCCTCCCTCCGATCCCCCCACGACTATCGGATCGAGTGAATTTTTATTTACAAGTCAGTTTGATCGGGTCCCTGATACGCCTCCCAAGTTTCGTCGTGAAAATCCCAAAAACTGTCATCACCAGAATTCCGGGAAACTCCCCTCCACCTCCCCCCCCCAAGTGTCCGGGTCCAGTCCAAACGTGTAAACGATTTATCTGGAGCAGATTCTTGTTCTTCCCAGCAAGTTTTACTCCGATCCCTCCATTATAACCGTTTCTCGAGATTTCCGGTCTTCCCCCACCCCAACTCCCCCATAGCTGTCGAATCCGGTTCGGACTTCAAATGGAACATCAGAGATATGTCATTCATTCAGGTATTAAGTTTCGTCCCAATCCGATCACCCGTTCGAAAGTTACACAACACTCAATTTTCCATATTCCCCCGCATTGCACCACATATACAAACCCCTTTGACCGTCGAATGCACTAGCTCTTTCCAATGTTAACAGAGTGATCCGATGCAAAGAGTGACGTCACGCCGCGCGCAGACCTACTAGTGTGTAGAAAGGGGTAGGGGTTATACGAAAACTACTAAATTCTCAGGATTCCCCCGCCCTCTACTCCCTCCACGGTGGTCGGATCGGGGAATTGACTATTTGCAAGTTAGTTTGGTCGGGTCCCTGATATGCCTGCCAAGTTTCATCGTCCTAGCACATCTGGAAGTACCCTAACTCGCGATCACCGGACTGACCGACCGACCGACCGACAGACCGACCGACCGACAGACCGACAGACCGACCGACGGAAAAGTGATCGGTATATGGCACTTGAGCGAAGCTGCAAGTGCCATAAAAAAGGTAGATAGCATTTAGTTGTTGAAATACGTCATTGGCATCTTTTCCTTGTCTTTTTCTTCGTCAAAACTGATGAAAAGCTGATAAAATAAAATAAATTCTCTAATTTTATTCTTACGTCAGTCTGAAGGGGGCCACCTGGAGTGTGAAAGAGTCGACGTAACGTAAGATTTTACGTTTCAGTCTGAAGGCACCTTATAAGCTAAAGCACAAGTAATAGCAAAAGCAGTTGATTGCCAATATTCAAATGAAACTCTTTTGAAACTGTGCTGTGTTTAAAAAAAATACAGTCCAACCCCGACTGTTTTACCCCCTTATAGCTTCGATGAGAAACATGGAGAAACTAGACCTACGTTGCCTGGGCAACGTTAAGTGTTGCGGCAACCTTTGTCCGATGAACTTCTCGGAAACAAAAAACCGTAGACTTATCTGAAAAGAGACTCATACAAAAATCGGTGTAGTGTCGTTGGAAACGAAATCCCAGAAGTGATCTCATTGAATGTAATAGCGTGACACATTGAATTGAATGGAACGACTAGGGCTCATGTTCTTAGCGGAAGGAACCAGCTCTAGAAAGGGTACATCGGATTCGCAGGGCTTGGGTAATAGACCCCTAGGTCAGCTCTTCTTTAATTGACGTTCGTCTGGGAATCTCCAAGCGGTTGCCCACTCTCGATTTTAGTGTACAGCAAGTGCTCGGTGCCGCGGTGCCCGGCCGTTGCCGTCACCGGTTTCCGCGTGTTAGAAAATCAAAATCAGCATGTTGAGAAACGAAATCGCTTAATTTATGGCGGCACTGCTGGTTTCGGCAGGTGACTGTCGGTGCCGGGAAAGGCAAATATTCCTTGAGCCCAAGCTGACTTGGACACATATATTATATTTCGGCCCTTCTTGGCAAGGGTTCTCTTCAGGCTGTCAGTCTTCTTGGCAGTCTTCTGTGCCAACGCTAATTGGCATATTTCGGCCCTTCTTGGCAAGGGTTCTCTTCAGGCTGTCAGTCTTCTTGGCAGTCTTCTGTGCCAATGCTTGGGAAGGAACAAACCTGCAAACCTGCCGGGAAGGGGTGTACAGAAGGTGCCGGGGAGCGTGTAACCCCTCCAGAAGTGCACTTAATTGTTTTCTGGGTGCTATTTTTCGAAGCGTTGCAACAAAATAATAAAAGTGTCAGTCCACCTGCTAGGGATGTTTCTCAGCACGCTACAGAAATGCTTGGCTTTGACCGACTAACGCAAGGAACGAAGAAGAATGTTGTTTGTGGAGCTCGGAATGCCATTGTACTCTAGACAGAGTTGCCACAGGTTTTGGCTTATCAACAATCTTTGTGTTTTATTATTTTCGTTTCACCAAATTACCCAGTTTTGGCCATGTTCACGTGAAAAATGCCACGCAAATTTCCCACAAATAACTTCTCGCCATTTCGTCTTTTGGTGATTTTTGGTCGTATCTTTGAAGAACGGATGATTTGTTTTTTCTGTCGTGGAAACCTTTACTGTAGGTTACAGGTTGACAAAACAGGAGGAAAGACGAACTTATTTGGAACTAGACATTCTTTTTTTTTTTATCCCAAACGAAAGTGAGCCGATAATTGTGAAATGGTAAATCTGTCCACCCGTGTGTCTATGATCATGAAAATCGTCGAACGGATAGACATTTTGATAAAAATAAAGACTGTCAGTATCAAAACATGGACTTGGCTTCATCCAAACCCACTGTATGTCGTGGCATACTGCTAAGAGAAGACAGGATTTCAGGAACCAGACATTCTTGAGAAAAATAGCAACACATTTCAGACAAGAAAGGAAACAAAAATGAAAGAAGACATTCGAAATGTTCGTCAGGATTAACGGTTTGGAAGTTGGCATCCAAAACTCTTGAAAATACAGTTTTGATTGTTCACAATTGATCCTACAACATCTTGGAAGGAATACAAGAATTCTGTTGTCGCGGAAAAAACTAGAAAAGTTATTATTTAAAAATAGTAGACCTTTAAAGTTTAACTGAAAAGGCAGCTAATTTTTACATCTGATACTGAAATGCACTGAAACAATTTTGACGCGTCTAAGGAATTTAGTATTTTTTTTCACCCGAGGCTCTAGTAACAACGTTCAGAATTTGCACTGCTTGCACCACAACCCAAAATTTATCCATACACGGAGAATTTGAATTAAAAAAAAAGCCTGCATTTCAAGGACTAAAGACGCTAAGCCTAGGAAAATGATGTTCAGACATGTATTTATATACAAAGACTTGCAAGGAATCTGCCATTTTTAGTTTATTTTTCCACTACGGCTTAACCACTGAAATTCGTAAGATTTCAAGCATAGTTTTACTCAAACCTGGGCAGTTCCGAGAAATTTGATTACCCCCCTCCAAATCCCCTAAACCGAGGTCAACTCCGACCAGGACCCAAGATAGATCGTCTAGGGCATATGAGCTCTATACCCTCTAAACTTCACCAAAATTCCTCCATTCGTCTGATCCCGAGAAGGTGAAACACATTTCCAGTTTGGACTTATCTGATCATTTCCGGGAAACATCCGATACCCTCTTCCAATTTCTGCCTTCGTTGTCGTATCCTTCAATGAATCTTCTAGGGTATATGAATTTTATACCTTCCGAGTCTCATCCAAATCCCTCCTCTCGCTCGATCCCTGAGCGTGTCACGACATATCCGAGACCCCCCCTCGTCCAACTCCCTCTATCGTGGCCGACTCGGACACTTAAACAGATGATCTAGGGCCACCTGCCTCCTCATTCGCAACTTACGCGTTTCACAAGAGTCGAGTTCCCACTCCTTCAACCCCCCTGAACGGTGATTGGATCCGGCGAGACAGTAGTGTATCGGGTCCTTTACACTCGTGCCCTGCTCGTGCCCATTTTCATCGTCCTAACTTGCGTGGAAGTTCCCGCACAAAAGTTGGACAGATTGGACAAACATTACGATCGCTTATTTATGCGGCGCTTCATTATTTGCCGTGCCATTCTATTTCAGACGATTACATGTGACTTACAATACCTTAAAGCACATCTCGCATTATTTACTCTTTTCGTTCCGCTATGCTGAAATTGTTCAATGTTTTTTAAACCAAACTCTGTTTTCAACAAATCATCCCCACATATTTGCTGTTTTAAGCCTTTCTCCTGGCTCATTGGCTTAAAGCAGAAACAGAAAATTCACATAACCGGATTTTCTCACGAACAAATTTCTCCTACCCTGCCCCAACGCTACGCCTTTGGCCAAAACTCTGCCTATGTCGAAAATATTGCCGTCAGCCCGTTACATTTACGGTCCTTTCCGGGATCGGAAAGCAGAAGGCTTGCCAAAAGCCGGAGACTTACCAAACCTGGCTTACCACATGACTCCCAAACTGCCGTTCCTCTTTTTCACCGAAGAGTTTGTAAGATACTGAGAATTAAAACACAATTTAGACTAAAAACTAATATTGATTTAGTTGTTTAATTCTTGTATATTTTTTCCACAGTATTTATAGTGTTTTCAATGGACCAGTTGATTAGGGAATAGTTTTATTTATATATATTATATTCTGCTACTCCTCATTTCTTAGCGAAATAAATAAGGTAAGGTAAGGTACAATTTTATTGACAACTTTTTGAAACAGAAATAGCATACAAGCGGAAGACATGCAGTGGCATAAGAAAATGACGCTTCGTTAATTCTGTCTGATTTAAAAAAAAAGGAAAATTCATTAACTAAACCCTAGCCTAAGGTGTTACAAATAAAAAACAAACTAACAACTTCTGCACGAAAATTTTAGACAAGATAATGAACAACTAAACAAACACGTATACAAATAACAACCCGATAATTTTAGGAGAACAAACATACAACGAAAGAAAAAGGAAAAAAAGCTTGAGGCAGTAGTCTATCTTCTCCCAAGAACGAACAAAATTGAATCAGAAAAATCAAACAGAAGAAATATAGTTGCTAACTATCATTTACTTTTTAACTTTCCTGTCTCCAGACACTCTAATAGCATCGGGCAATGAGTTCCACATTTTTATAACCCCATATTCTTATACCTCAAATAATAAATAAGTCAATGGCCTTTCCCGAGTGGTTACAAAATGAGGCAACGACGTGCTCTGACATGTGAGAAAGCGCTGGTTAAGCTTTCAGTTGACCTTTAATGTTCGATTGTCCAAGTTACCGTTCGGATCAAGACCCTTACTTGAGTTATGATGGTAAAAAAGAAATGGTCTTGCGCTATGTGTGATGAGACATTTATCATCAGGTCCATGCCAAGTCTTTTATTTACTTCATATTTATGTCAGCTCTGGAAGTAAGCCACAGAAATGATATCCTGAGCCCTGGCTACAGGCCAGGTATCCATCCTATGACTATTATTCGAAAACAAGAACGTTCCGACGCTTTTTTCATTCTCCATTGTTTATCGTCCTGAGTTGGCTAATTACCTAATTATCGCTGGGCCGAAAGCCAAAATACCCATTATACTCCTGCCAGTTCGTTATTGTTTTGGGTATTTTTGTGAAGCTTCCAGAGTTTCTTTGCCCCTGTTCTTGTTAGTAGTTAAGACACTCTTCTTCTTCTTCGATTTATCATCCACAGTTGGCTAATTATCGAATTATCCCCTGGCCGAAAGCCAAAGTACTAGTCATAATATGGATAGCCTTGTTGAAGGAAAAAGTATTTTTGTGGTAGTGACTGTGTCTTCTTTCTAATTAACTGAGCCTTATTTTCCCAGAAGATTTCCCTTCCTACGATGTATCGGATCAGCACTAACGACATTTGTCCATTCTTAAAGGACCTCTCTTACTTATTCTGCCTTTTATAATATATCTAGTTCCCTTGTGGAATTAAAAGCTTCTAAAATCCCCACCTTTCTCCATTGTTTCGTTTTGTGCTCAGGAACTTTTAGCACTTTTTCTGCCGTGCCGAGTTTTGCCCGTCACACAACGCAAAGTTTGACGGAATCTTAATGTCCGCTGACAACTCTTTCATATATAAGGATATGAGAGTCTTCTGTTTTGACTTCTTTTATTTGCTTAGTTTTTCCAACTTTTTAACCACAGCGCGTTCAGTTTTCAAACGTTTTGCGCCCAGCCGCCGCGTCGGAGAGCAAGAGTGCTGGATAGAATCGACAAGCGCTAACAAGAAAATGGCTTATCTGAGGTGGAAAGTTATGATATTTTCGAAAAGCGTTTCTTCGGGACGGTTTCATAAGGAAAAGATCATTTCTAGTAAGAGTTGTCCTTTAAAGGAACAGTAAACTTGACTACGCAACTTTCGGCCATCGAATCGCCCGTGGGGCTTGGATATACAGGGTCTTATTGTCGACAGGTCCCCCCCTTCTTTGTCATCTCGAGCTAGTGTTCCCAAAGCTAGCTGGCAGGCCCTTGCCCCTTATGCACTGTAATTATGCACTCATGTACTGTAAAAGCTCGCCTTTTTACATGTAGACTACAGAGTAACGACCTCCCCGACTAGACGGCCGGGGTTCGATTCCTAGTCGCGGCACACAAACCTTTTGCTTTTGCAAACCTTTTGCTCAAAAGTCGAATTCTCGGAAACTGCCCGGAAACTGCAATGGTCGTAACGAGAATTTTTCTTACTCTCAATATCGACTCAGGGTACATTCTTGATATGTTAGCTAGCTCCCCGAGTCAAGTATGAGTCAAGTTTTCTGTTCCTTTAACTTAAATCACAAACGACGCCCTTAGAGACCTGATGTCTCCTGCGACACATTGCACCATCGAAGTGTGCGCTAGGAAGCCGAATTCATTCGTTCGCACACACGCGAGCGAAATTTAAATGTTGAAATACTATGGAAGAATAGTTTTATAAAGATTTTGACTGTCTCAAAATTCGACGTTACTCTGACGTTACTACTTAAATCCAACTCGACTCTTCATTTACTTTTACCGACATCTGTAACTTTTCCTACATGTTCCTTTTGCATCCGTGTATATCTTTTTCTCAACTGCGTATTCATTCGGTTCCTTCAGTTGTTAATTGCAGAGTATCTAAACCCCTTGACAATCGCTCGGATCTCTCCCAGCCCAAGTCGCCGATGCCAGGTTCCCTAAATTTCGGCAGGGACCATCCGTGAATAATTAGCAATGGCATATATTTTGAAAGCCTATTTTGGATGTCTTCTTTCAGTATTGGTTTCTGTCTTTACGGGCAGGAATGTTTGATGGCTGAAATCTTGTTTGGTCTTGACGTTGACCCACAACAGATAGTAGATTTTTACGGAAAGATTCGATAAGAATTAAGAAGTCCATGTTTAGATACGGGCGAATAATAATGAAACATTGGGGGAATGAAAAATTCTAGCCGACAGCGTTGCATTTCTTCGACGAAAAGGCTTAGAGTCGTTCTTTCATTTTCCTGCTTCTTTTCCAATGCATCTAGCTAGTTGTCTAAGAAATTGTTTCTTTCAGGCCGGCAAGATACTAGATGGCGTCCAGCGAGGGTGACGTAATAGCGGTGTCGAATGATTGGAATGAATCTGGGTCGTTTGTGAATGGGACTTGCTCTGGTGAATGGAATGACACAGATTGCTACGACAGCAGTTTCTGGCGTCACTCAGACGTGGTGACAGCTGTGTATTGTGTCGCCTATAGTATTGTCTTTGTCGTCGGACTAGTCGGCAATTTCTTCGTGATCTCTGTGGTATGCCGCGCCCCACGAATGAAGACGGTGACCAACTTGTTCATCGCTAATCTGGCAGTTGCAGATATTTTGGTCATCCTGCTTGTCCTTCCCGGGACGCTCCTTTCGGCCATTTTTGTTCGTAAGTATAAGTTGTTTTTGTCAGCGCCAGGGCTGCCAAGTGTCCACCCATGAAAGTGTCAAAATTCCTAGCAAAAAAGGTGCTTTTTGGCACCTCAAGAAAAAGGGCGAAAAAAGAACATTCCGAGGTATGCTATCCTCTACTTCGAAGCTGAACTGGGGGCGCAAGAGCATTCGTTAATTATTAAATCCCAGTTTTGTAACAAACTTTAACCGGACACGACCTTTGTAAGGCTGTCAAGCTCTTTTTTTGTACCAAATCAAAGAAAAGTACATATTGTTGGAGGGCGTAATCCGTAGCCTTTTCTGACCTAGAAAGTGTCTTTTACATGACAGGTGTCATCTTCAGAGAAAAAGTGTCATGGTGTCATCCGAAGGCAAAAAGTCTGAAAAAGCAGCAAAAGCGTCACACTTGGTAACCCTTGTCAGCGCCTATGTAGAGAAAGTGAAGGTCACAAAGGGTGACTCAAGTTGACTAGCCTTGATAGGTCAAACTGGAGGTGCTGATCATTCTCTGCCTCATGCAGGAAGTGCAATAGGCTGTCTTCAAAACCACAGTAGGCGCAGGGCGTCACGTATGGGGGGGGGGGACGCCCCCTCCCCGAATGTTGTCGGCCAGTCGGGAAAAGCTTAAGTGACGGCGTGAAGCGCCGCGATTTTTCGTCAAAACTGTCTTTTTTTTCTTGAAAACAGTCGTTCTTTCTGCAAAAACAGTCGGTAAAAATTACTAGCCAGTTGGTACCTTGCCCCCTCCCCCCAAACATTTTGGCTAGTAACGCCTCTGAGTAGGCTTAAATGACTACGACTCCTCCTCCACTCAGTGAAGTTAAAAATTAAAATAAGAAACGGAAAGAAAACAGTTTTTCAGCCCAAGCTGACTGCAAATCATATTTGGGAGTGCAAAATGGATACGTCATCTACATTTTTCTTAGAGCTATACTTCGGTCCTTCTCGGCAAGGGTCTTCTTCAGGCTCAAGCTCGAAAATGCAATTTTTTGTGTACCGAAGAAACTCGTTTATTTTGTTAATTATTTGGGGATTCACCCCTATGTAACATGGATCTTTTTAGGGCCACACCACGTATACCTATTGTTCATTTATTTTTGTATTTAATATACGTTAACTGAACTGAAAGAAAAGAAACAATTGACATCGTCCTCCCAAATATACTGTGCTATCTATTTAAAATTTTGAATCCCTCGCAACTTTCTACCCCTGATCCTGGGAGGATGTCAACCTTTTATCTCATTTCTTTCCGAATATCACGATAAACTACATAACAAAAGGTGAAATCACGTTTCTGGTAAACGCAGATTTTGTTTTTCACGGGACTGAACTAGCACCTGTCCAAATAACTCTCTTTCCCTCGCGAAACTCGGAAGGATACTCAATCTAGGATCTTGTTTGTAGTATGCTGAAAAACGATGAAGTATATTCTTCCGGCAAAAACAGCTTCTATTTCTATTGAAGACAGACTGACGGTTGTGTGGAATTAAAGAAGTTGATTGATACGGATCGGAAAATGGGGTGAAACCATGACCAATCGTTAGGATGTCGCGTTTCTGGTAGTCGCAGATTTGGTTTTTCACGGTACTGAACTGGTACCCGTCCAAATAACTCTGTTTCCGTTGCGAAACTCAGGAAGATACTCAATCTAGGATCTTGTCTGTCGTATGCTGAAAAACGATGAACATATTCTTTCGGCAAACAGTTAGCTTCTATTCTTTTGGCAAACAGTTAGCTTCTATTTCTAGTGAACACAGACTGACGATTGTCTGGAATTAGAGAAGTAGATTGGTATGGATCCGAAAATGGGGTTCAACCATGACTAATCGGTAGGAATGGTTCTGATGAATGCAGCGGTACCTTTCCTCTTTACAAAATTTTGAAACCAGGAAACTCTGTTCACAAAAAAACGCCTTTTACAGCAACTAGTCAGTCAATCTCGCCCTCTCATTTATAATTTAATAAGCCTAGAACCTAAAGAAACACGTGAAGAAATAGGTAGTCTACTGTCAAATATTTAGGTAGCCATATTTTTTGTTACAAATTCTTTCATACCAGCGAAATGTTTTTGTGGAAAAACCGCAAGTTCGCTTTGCACTGTCAAAGAAGAGCAATTAAATTTTGCGTTTGAGTAAAAAAAACAAAAAAAATCCAAAATGGATGTTTGCTCCCCCCCCCCCCCTGAGGTTTACTGAAATGGTGCCACTGCCCATCACAGGATACTAAAAGGAGGAAAGGAGCGGTGCAGCTTTCCCTTTTTAGTATCCTTGCCTCCTGTTGCAACGTTCACGTTTTAGTAGCCCATGCCTTTTCTCTTCACCTTGCATGGGAAAATTTCGAAAACTGGTTTTATGATATTGTATGCTTTATTGCATAGGCTACAGTAGTAACTGTTGCCGCTGCATGCTACTGCAGCAAGTCTGGATGCTACTGGATACTAATGCTTAAGATTATCCCAGTCTGAAGCATTGTTAAATGAAAGCATTTCCCATTTGTACGCATCAGTACATATTACACGAGGCTACAGATTTTTACCCAGGATTTGTTTCCATTATTGTGTTTAGTCGATCACACGTAATTCAGCTGAAAATAGCTGGCTTCGATTTCCAAGCAATCCAGGTCGAGATTATGTGGAATTAACGTCCACCCGTCACTTCTCCTCGGTGTTAATTATTTCCTTGGAGGCAGAATGACGTGCGTAGCTTTTCCCCCAAATTCTGGTTTACCAGATTTACCATAATTCGTCCTTTGGTTTCGGACAGCTTGCCTGATTCATAGATACTTTTAAAGACTATAAGCTAAGAAAAATGGGAGGCTTGCGATGGCTTTGTAAATCCCAGGAATGGTTTCCGTTCCTCAAATTAGGAAACATTATTAAATTAGGGCAACGGCTAGGCATTGAAGGGCTAAGAAAATTTGGAGGCCATTTCCTCCAAACTTCGAGCTCTAACGACATGAACCAGCCTAGTTCCTATTGGTACTCAAAACACTTTACATGTTTTTCCGAAATATGGTGTATGAAGTTAAATACCACACCTTCGGCAGTATCTGTTGCTTTCAACAATTTGTTTTGAGGATTTTCTCTCATTTCGACCAGTTTTTCAAAGTAATCTCTCAGGTTTTCAAGAACAAAGGTGAGGCACGCGGGGTCAAGGCCGTATCCAGGGGGGGGGGCGAGGTTAGAGGGTTTGACCCCCCCCCCAGAACCCACAAAAAGTAATAGTTTTTTGTAGGCTTTAACCTCTGATATATGTCTTTGTTGTACTTTTTGGTCCAACCCGTGGGCACCCCCCCGGAATAAATTCCGGGGGCAACCCCCCGAAATAAATTCCTGGATACGGGCCTGCGCGGGGTACTTCATGACGGGGTACTCCATATGTTAGGTCCTGGCCAGATGGTGGAGCACAACCCATAAGATTTGATAGACTAGTACACCTCCCCCTTTTCCGTCACATCAATAAGTCCTTAAAGCTTTCCTCGTTCGTCGTGGGAAAATCGAGATTTGACAGGGCCGGCGCCAAATCTATTTCAAGCTTTCGATCCTTGACTGAACTCGTTACTTTTCCCTCTCATTAATTTGAACGGTGAACTGTCAGTTCCTGGTCGGTTTGAAGTCAGGCTTTTTACTTTCGAATTTCAGTCCGAGTCGACCGACACCGTTAACGACATGTATCCAATTATGCTCTGTCGCACTTGAGGAAAATGTCGAGGCAATTGAATATCTCGAAAATTGTCAGCCAACTTTCAGCTGGTTTTGACAGATTGTCTAGAGCAGAGCCTTTCGATTGCCTTGGTAGGCTGAATTAATTCCATTCGAGAATGCTGAAAGCAAACACTCACAAACAACAAATTTAGTCCTTGCGGGAATATCTTGAGAGCGGATGTTTTTTAGAGACCCAGTCAAAGGCAATTGCCATGACAAATTTACAAGCCCTACTCGTATTTGGCGCTCAAGTGACTGGCGTGCAGTGTTGACACTTTTCTCTATAAGGACCTGTGACATTAGGACGCAAAATCTTTGACATTCTGGCGCCTACGGAATTTGGTCTTTTTTTCCAGGTGCAACGAAAAACTTGTAGATTTAGGTGGTTGCCGAAAAGTGCGTTTTTAAATGACCCTTTACAGTGTCATAAGTAACCTACGATTTCCTGTGACACATTTTCCTGTCGCATTTCCTGTAACAGCCGCTTTGAACATGAGGAGAAATCGCAAATCGCAGTATTCTGCGACCAGTGGCAACACTGCTGTTGTGCACTTAAAAGAAGGACATTGTGGATGGCGCTTGAGTGCAAGAGCAACCAGATGGGGCTCCAACAGTCGGATTGCAAAAGAAAAAAAGAAAAAAACAGGGGTCCGCTCATTTTGGGCCCAATTAGAAATTCAGTCTAAATTGCCTGTCATGTTGATTTTTCTTTGTGCCGTTTTTTTTTACTTCGCTGTCTCTATGTGCATTTGACGGGTTATAAATAAAAAATATATACTGATTTGATTTTGAAAGAAAATTGCCACCAAGCTTCCTTCAACTTTTGCTGCACAACTTCCGTATAGTCAATGGACAGTAGTGGTATTCATCACTATCTAGCGGTCGACGAGCACACTACTATTGGTCAATGGACAGTAGTGGTAATCATCACTATCTAGCGGTCGACGCGCACACTACTAGTAGATAATTTGACTTACCGACGAAACGTCCCCATGACAAAACGTCCCCTGTCGAAACGTCCCCGTGTCAAAACGTCCCCGTGACAAAACGTTCCCATGACAAAACGTCCCCATGGCAAAACGTACCCAGCATAGATTTTTAAGTTCGCCTCGATCTTCAGGTGCATTATCGACGTAAAACAACTTCAGAGTGTACATTAAAAATGTGGCAACATTCCTTATAAGCAGGAATGATCGGACATCGGACTGGTTGCTTCATAAATGCATTGTTTGCAGTTAAAATTTGTAGGTAATATACCTTGCAATTGGCTCGTAACTGATCAGTTCTAGGTCGTCTGAAGCAACATGCACAATCTGAGGAGCACCAATATGCTCCTCAGAGAAAGGGGAAGCCCGCTGTGGCTCAAAGAGAGTCAAACAAGGAAAATGCAAAAATAAGCGCAGTGCCGTTATGCTGGATAAAAATGACATGGGAAGCGAGGAAACGAAAGCGGGTCATGGGGACGTTTTGTCACGGGAACGTTTCTCCAGGGGACGTTTCGAGTGGGGACGTTATGTCGACAACCCGATAGTTTGCAAGGGTTTGGGCCCCGAAAATTCGACTACCTTATTGACATCAGCTTGTCTTCCAGTTAGTTAAAAGGAAAACGTGTGTTTGTGGTATTATAGGTTCTTGAGAATACTCATAAATAAGTCCAGCCGCAAGCGAATTTTGAATATTTGTCAGTCTTCAGTTACCCATGAGGAGACACACAAAGTAATGCTAGAAGAAAACCCCGATTTAAAGCATTTCCGTCAGATTTTTTACGCTCGCTCCCTATAAACAAATGAGCATGACATGTGGAGAAACTGGTTATTCTGTGTTGAACTGTGTTTTTCCTAGATATCGAATGCATTACAACAAAATATACTGTGGTCCATTTTAAATCAGCCCTGAAAAAAAAAATCACTGTTCCCTGGCTGAAGCTCACTTATTCCGCTTTCAAAAATGGCGGGTTGTTAATAAATTACTTACTGACTTACTTATACTTTACCGCCAGAAGATACAGACATCTTTTCACATTATGGTAAATGACATTACAAAGAGCTTTGTCTATGCTCTTGAAGGGCTGTCATTCAGAAGCGGATGAAAGTGTTCCCAATGCAACATACTTCTGTGACTGCATTCATTTATTCTTAAATCTGGACACCCAAATTTCATGTTCTGAGCCGACGAACGACACCTCACTAATCTTTGCACTTGCCACGATTCACTATTTTCCATTTGCTCCCGACGAGTCTTAGCTATTAATGCGTAAAACCGTTTATCTGAATTTTGCCAAGTTTTTACTAGAAGTCAGTGGGTCTGGGAAAAGGCTTGAAACAGCCAAATCTTTAGATAATTTGAAGCAGAGCCTAGTTTTACAGTAGGCTATTCAGATAGTTCTGAATATTGGAACATAAACAGTAAATAGTGCGAGGTGTGCTTTAACTAGACTTCATTGTTCTAGTTTACTTTCTGACTTTTCTTTATTCTATTCTTACTTTTCTTTATTTTATTGCTTGGGTGATTATGAAATGGCAGCATGGTTTCTCATGTTTTTCTTTTTGTTCCTTTTCTTTTTTGTTCTTCCTTTTTCTTGTTTTTCAGTGTTCTTTTCTTTTTTTTTGCAAAAGTTCACAGATTATGGATTATTTGAAGATTTATTATTGACTGCCCCCACAGGCCCCTTCGGGCTTTCGTGCAGTCAAGGTAACGACTACATGTCTGTAGAATAACGTTTATGTATGACATATACATACGTTATAAACAGTTCGTTCATATAATAAAAAATATTAAACTTTAAAAAATTGAACATCGTTTCTTGGTTCTACAAGAAGTGTTCAGTTCAGGTTTCAAAATTCGTGTGTACGGTAGGAGAATAGTCGGAAAATATTACAAAAATACTAAAGTATGATGAATTATCGCAAAAATGGTTGTGAAAATCGTAGTATTAAAATTTTGGGAAAAAATATTTTGTACATGGCCTTGATGGCTCGGTCGATCAGTCTAACTAAGAAAGTCGGACTCTTGGGGGATTTTCGGAAATCTTCAAAGAAACCCTCACTTCTCTGGCACATTGAAATTCATAGCTTGTAGCAAATAATTTTCGGGATTCCCCCCCCTCAAGTCCTTTTTCCTTCTCTGAAATTGATTGATCATCGCACGCCTTTAGGGAGTGGAACGACACTGGCAAACTTGAAACTAGATTTCAAGAAAAGGAAAGTGGACCCAAGGGCGCTTGATTTTTATTATTGGTCCTTTTTCAGTTTCCTCTGCCACGACTCTCTTCCAATAGGACAGAAATCAACTTTCTTCCTGGCCAATTCTGTCATCATCAGTCATGGTTTGTTTCTTTAGGTTCCATAAGAAATCGTGTGATCTTAGCCTCTAATCAACTTTCCAGTAGGCTAGCTTGAATCGTTTCGCAATCAGACGGTAGCGGCGTGTTATAAAAAAAAAAATAGCACCTGACTCACTGTGAAATTCTGCCAAGCATGCCTTTCTTAAAGACGAACTCAAAATACTATGTTTCTGCTGTAGCTGTAGCAGATTATATTATATCTAGTATATCTCAGAGCAAAATAACACTAAGGAATAGCGCCAAGACTTGAAAGAAGTGACACACACTCGTATAGCAGCGACACTAGCACCACTAGCGATAGTGAACGTCCTTATTGAAACTCATTCAGTCGGTCACTAGCGCTGCCCCGATAACTTCATATTCTGAACATAGCAAAAAAATGATGCAGCTTCAGTTGTTTCCTTTGTGTGTGCAGACCGCACCTTTGGTTTCCTAGAAATTTCTAAACCCGTAAGTTTGTCTTGATTTAAATGCCGCAAGCGTAGTGGGCGGCGCTACGAGTGTGACCCGTTTGTACAGCACGGAAAGCATAGGTAATGGCGCTACTCCCTAGGGTTCTTTTGCTCTGGTATATCAGATCAAAGACATTCAGATATCTAGTATCAAAAGCGGTGCTTTGGTTTATTAATTGCCGAGTCTCTAACTCCGTATGTTGGCATCGCATGTAATTATTTTTTCCCGATTCTGCGACTCTTTCCGAATTCAAAAATTCCTTCCATGAACTTGGTGAATCATCTGTGAATAACTAACAAATGCTTTCATCAAACAAACCTTTTCATTCAAAATTCATAAAGGAGCGCACGCACTTCAGCCCCGTTTTCCAGTTCCCAGGTCTCCTCTGGGTCTCCTACCTTTCAGTAGGAGAAACTGAGACAAACCGGTTTTCTTCCACGATACGTAGTCAAGAAGCCAAGGGGATTCGAAAATAGAAGACCCTTCGAATACCGAGAAATATATTGTTCTAATTTGAAATACAGATACTTTTTTTTAAATTGTGAAAAATACAATATAATTACAAAAGCCGCGTTCGATTTACCAGCGATTATCTCTTTCTTCAACTACGGCGTAGCGCTGTTGCAGTTTTAATTTAAACTGTAGTCGTAGTCGTAGATTAGCCTATCCGACGAAACCTTCTGATAACATCCCAAATCCTGATGGATGTTTTTTTGTGTGTGGGATTTCTGTCTAAATATAGCAAACGGAATGAAAACCGTTCGTTCGGAATGAGAAACGGAATGAAATGGAATGAAAAACGATTCGCTCCTCGAAAAGGAAAGGTTCGTCTACATGCATGTCGTCAAGATGTCGTGAAAAAAGCGACTATAGGCTAGAGAAAGGAAAAAAAAAACATATTGTAATTTCAAACGAAAAGGAAAAAGGTTTATTTAGAAAGTCTACAGTTAACAACTTGCAGAGGAGGTGAATACAATTTATAGGCTTATTCTCGCCGTTCTCCGAGGACTCCTCGGGGAATCGAAGGGAACGGCGAGAATAGAGGGAGTCACTCCACGCGGACTCCGCGTACGGAATACAGCGAGAACACGGGGAATGCTTCTAAAATGGATTTTGTTCGAAAAACAAAGTACGCAGTTGACGAAATTAGTCTGGATCGACTTTATTTTTGGTTTGTTCATTCTGATTATTTTAAATTAATTATACCAGTTTATAATTTGTAATTGTCTAATTATACCATTAAATTAATTATACCACCAACACCAGCAAAAATTGATTCCCTCTGAATCTGAAAGGGAGTCCTTTGAGTCCCCGGGACAAACAAAAACGCGGGCACTTCTCATGTGGAGTCCTCGGGGAACGGCGAGAATACGCCTTATGTAATGACATTGGTTGAATAATTGTATAAGGGTGTAATAAAAAAGAGACCTTAGTTTTTTTTTATGAATGCTTTGGCTTGTTTTTCAGGCAGTTCTAAAATTTGACGTTTAGCACGGTCGTCGAACTCCTAGCGGTATCCAGCATAATTGCGTTTGAGCAGAAACAGTGTATTTCAAGGCCTCCTTTAATACTCTATATGACTAAGTCCAAAACACGCCAGTGATCCTCAGGAAGAAGGAGTAGGCGCGTCCGTAACGACTCAAACTCAACGACTCACATCCTGTCTCAAGCAATCACGACGATCTTTGGGAGTAGCTGTGACACCACTTCTGCCTTTCATCCGCTAGATACCCGGAGAGGCCGGAGATTTCGCAGCGGCAAGGAGAGATAGTCATATAGTGTATCGAGATGTCTTTTCGTGACTTCACTTTTTTCCACTACCTGTTATGGTCGCCTTACGTTTCACAAATATAATTAAACAGTTGCGAACTTGTACTGGTCAAAGATGCATACAAATATTAAGAATGAGAAAGAGTAACGTAGTTAATTTATCACAAAAGCCAGAATAAATCGCTCGATTTACCTCCTAACTTGTTCAGTTTATAGCTGGGATTCGCCTAATGAGAACTGAGGAAACCTACTACTGGAGGTAGATTGCCGCAATAACATTTTCTTTCACGCGAACTTTTGGCCATCCTTTTATTTAATTCACGATTTTCCACTTAAGCGATCAATTAAATCTTATCATAGTGGATAAATGCCATTGGAAATATTAATCCGAAATGACGCCCGATACTCTTCGCCAAAGATAGGGCTTCTTATTCTGACGTGACGAATTGTTATATAACACCAGTACACCGTGCAGTCCCATGATATCAGTCCTATCCTACCCAGTGCCAAAATTTTCTGGTATTGCCCTGATGTTAAAAGAAAAAAGTTCCAACCAGGCGTTATTTATTTTGATAACGCCCCGGGCGTTATCAAAATAAATAACGCCCGGCCAGCCATGCGATATCAAGTGATAATGCACGGTTGGAATTTTTTCTTTTAACATCAGGGGAATACCAGAAAATTAAAACAAGTGTACTAGTGTTATAATCATTATCGCCCTTGCTTATCTTTGGGTGATAGCGGAAAATTTGGCCCTTGGGTAGTATGATAGGCAGATATTACCCTCCCTGCGCTCGGGCGATATCAGCCTATCATGCCACCCACGGGCCAAATTTTTCCGCTATCACCCTCAGCAAGGGCGATAATATATATTACTATTGATTATCTATCAGCTTAGTTTGCTTTTATTGCTCTTTGTTTTTTCATCTATGCTCACTTTGCATTCTTGAGTTTTCAATCTTGTTTTGATGATGAGTTTCAGGTATGGACACGGAGTATGTATAATATAATATCTACGATTTATTCACAAAATTAACCAAAGAAACACTCACTCTTGGTGACCTAGTTGTGGGATACCAAGAAGCTACCCCCCATTCACAAAAAAATACACCATCAACCAGGGCCGTATCCAGGAATTTATTTCGGGGGGGGGGGGTTTGCTCGCGGAATTTATTTCGGGGGGGGGTTTGTCCACGGGTCGGACCAAAAAGTACAAAAAATACATAGATCAGAGGTTAAAATCTGCAAAAAACTATTACTTTTGTGGGTTTCGGGGGGGGGGGTGAACCCCCTAACCCCCCCCCCTGGATACGGCCTTGCCATCAACATGGCAAAATGGACAACTACTCCATTTGGTCAAATCCTAGTTTCCTCGTGTTTCAGTTGTGCTTTAATCCACCATGAGAGCTGAGTTAGAGAAGGACGAATTCTCCAGAAGCCATTCTGTCGAGCGATCAGACAAAAAATCTGTCAATTAAAATTAGACGGTGCGGATCCCGTGAGTTCGTTCAGAAATCCATTTGTCAAGATAAAATTAGGGTCCAATTTTTCGGTAGCCAAGACCGTAACTATTAATTATCGTCGTGATTAATCGTAGATTGACATTACCTTTCGGAATTCGATATGAAACGGAGGGATACCAATGCCACAAGTCATTCTGTTCGTCTGTCTGTGTGTATGTCTTTGCGACCTCTGTAACTCCCGGGATCTGCCCGAGGATCTGCCCGTCCGTCTGCCTATATGTGACCTTAGTATGTGACCTTAGTAAATCCCGGACGGATTAAAATATCGTGATTGAAGTGGTGGTATATAGACTCATCACGTCAAGACTTTGGGGAAGGTATAGGGGTTTAGAAATCTAAGGACGCTCAGACTTTTCTGATCGAATTGATTGGAATATTGATTGACATTAGGGTACAAAGGAATGTTAAATTCAGTTCAATTTACTTATTTTTCCAAAAATTCTTCGTTACAAAAGTAGCGTAGGAAATGTTAATTAGGACATTGCAGATTATAAACAAATGACATTCCTTTCGCAGTAACTTTTTTGGATTTTTTGTATTTTAACCACTGTAGCGTCAGCTGTTCGTATATTGTAACCGGATTGTGAAGTAATTTTGCTGAACAAGAAAATGAAAAAAAACCTTATTATTCCTTTTTCTACCTACCCATTCATCACCGGATTCATAGTTCAAACTTTCCTTTCCGAAAAAAAGGAAAAACAAGTCCAGATCGCATTCTCAGCAAAGTCAGAGAAAGTAAAAAACGGATGAGGGGAATTAAGGGTTAACTAGGAGAGTGGCCGCCCATCGGGGATAAAATGAGATATGTGGGAAAATGAAGATTGAATACGGGTCCTTACTCGTGTCCTATATATGGATGCTTAGACGGGAGTGAGAGTCATTTTATGTGTGAACGGAAAATGGAAGCATCTGTAGTAATGAGTTTGGAATAGGGGGATTAATGGGGATTAATGAAAACGAAAAAAATTGGCAGGATCACAAGTTTAGGGAGACTCCACCAAGAGGCATGTCTCACAGTTTAATGTGATTTGAGTATTTTTATCTATAAGTTTCGGATTATGGCCAGTTAGCTTTAGTTATATCCGTAGTGCATACATAACTGAGTTCTCGGTCCCACCAAAACCTTTAGCCTCGTTTTCTTTATAGCCTGGATTCTTGGTGACCTAATGTGCAAGCTTGTGGCCTACATCTCCGGTGTTTCGGTAGTAGCTTCGGTTTACAGCCTGCTAGCTGTCACTGCTGACCGGTAAGATTTTTTTTCTTTTTCTCAAAGTACCGTTTTCTCTCTTCTTTCGTCAAAACTCTTTATCGGATTAGAAACGACTGATGACGCTAAACGGGTGAGGCGGCTGCGATTTCTTTCAGCGATAAGTCGTCCCTTCTTGACTTGCAGATTTATTCTTCTGGCTACAGGGTGAAGAGGTCCCTTGCAAAAAGTGCCGAAGTATTGTTTAAGCATTGTTCAAACAGATGTAATAAGCTGAATAGCGGTATACGCCATATTTACGTCTTAATACACACGCCCGTTCAAATAGGCAACCCGAGAGGTTCTCATTAATGAGACGTTCGGTGTTGCAACATTGATACAATTTTTCGAGCTCTAAAAAGATCAGAAAAAGTTCTTAGTACTACTTGAAGTAAAGGAGTCCGATTTGACGCCCATTATATTGTAAAAAAGCTATTATATTAACGGATGGACAGCATTGGACCTCGAACTAGCAATAAGCAGTCGTAACAGAACAAAAACGTGTTCTTTCGAAGAAAAGTTGTTTCTTTAGCTTCACCCAAAGTAGAACTTTCGTGCTTCCTCTGGCAACCCTGACGACGCTGCTCCTCTCCTCGGCCCGCTGGCGGAACCAACCAAGCGATCTGATTGGCCCTGCACAAGGGAGAATAGGACGGAGCTCTATTTTCCTTATTCGCCTTATTACAGCGCGCCCCGAAGAAAAGAGGAATCTGTAATAAGCCTTATACGCCGTAATACACCTTATTACATCTATTTGAACAATGCTTTAGCACCGTCAACCACAATAGTCTGTATGAATACTCTATATGAATAAGTCTGAAATACACCTATGAACCTCGAGAAAGGACGAGAAACGTCACCCAACGAATCCTCAAACTTAATTTGTATCCTATGTCAGCCAATCAACAACGTTTTTGCGTGTCCCGCCAGTGACGTTTCTGGCTCTTCGCTAGGCACATGGCGATTCGTCATCGACACAAAGAGTTAGTCATCAAGAGTATCTGCACTCAGCTATGGCTGAAGGAATACTGAGGCAATTGGAAAGCTTTCAAAATAATACATCATCCAATGGACGACCCCAGTAATAAAGCACAATATCTTCAAATTCAGGAAAAGATATTTTTTAATTCCACTCTCCCCTCTGAGCCACGTTGACAGAATGCTCTAATGCTGTCTACTTTCTTATCGCGAGATTTCTCAGAGTTTCAGAAGTTAGTTAAACTTTAAACAGAACTTTAGTTAACACCCATATCTCTTGCAAAAATTTTCAAAGTGCTTGAAGTTAGAGACAGTGTCGCATTAAAAATGTTTGCTTTTTTCACAAGACAGATAGGCTGTCAGGATGGGCCATGTTCCGTTTATTTATCAGGACTCAGAATGTTTATTAACAATTCATAAGCTCGTGCGGAATTTCTGGCACCAGCCAGTCTTCATGTTCATTAGACAAGACACTCGCTGGCTTTTCCCTTCAACACCAACATCAAAACTCATCGTTATTCGTTCTAACATACATGGAACAAATCCCAGATCCCCATAATGGTCAGCATCATCATAATGGTCCGAACCTTTGACCTATATTGACTTCAAAGACACCGAGCCTGTAGAAGCAAGAACTTGTCGTGTCAACAGGCACTCTTTTCTTCGCAATTGACTTGATGTGTAACTGTGGAGAACAACGAGTATCTTTCCGTCCAACAAGACTCTATATATTGACTCCCCCTCTTCTCATTTTTTTTCCTGCACATTCATTGTCAGTGAATGGAAGAAAGATGCAGGTTCTCCTACAGCCTTATAAGTTCTTGGTGAAACATCTTGAGTGAGATTCGCTCTGAATGCTAACTATGGCAGGAGAGCGACACATGAATTTGAACAAAGAAACCCAACCATTCTTTAGGTCCCCCCTTTTCTTCAAGACCAAGCAAAATTGACAATCCGAAAATGATTTATTTATCACGTCAGGTTCTTTACCTTTGCCCTATCTGCATGCCAAATACGAGGTGTGTTCGGATTCTTCAAGCGTCAAACCGACAATAAATATGCTGAAAACGTCAATCCTATCCTCCTCAATTGCTTAGCGTTGGCATTTATGTAAAGAATTCACAAAGGGAAATAGAGCCACTCCTGTTATCCACCAGGAATCCTGGCTAGAGGGATGTCATGTGACATGTCGGTTGATATTGCCAGGACGAATTCCATCTTATGAAAAAGAAAAAATGTTATTAGGATCTACCGCTTTCTTTGTCGCATTGAGCGAGTAAATGAACAGCTGTCCCTGAGTGCTTGGAGATGATTGTGACACTGGAAAAGGTTCAGATATTAAACGCGAGGCTCCGTCGAAGTGTTAGATAATATGCTACGCATGTTGCCCTTCCCAGCCCTATCTCGCAAAAGCATGTTGTTTCACATTTTAGTTATAGCAGCAAAAATGTAGACTTTCCGATCAATCAGTGAATTTTATTTAGAACCTAATAGCTCTAAGCTAAGATGGATAGATATTGGAAAAATCCACTTACGATGAATAAAACACAAAATAATGCACAAAGAATATGAAACAAAATAAAAATTGATGAAATATGGGAAGAATGACTTTAGGTATCTTACTGAAGATTAGGTTCGCCAGGTTTAAAGCCAAATTGGCGAATGTCTAGAGAGTCTTCAATGTCACTGCACAGCCAGCGAGATAGGAAATATTAAAGGCATTTGCTAAAATCGTTGTTTTCAAAGTTGGTCTCAGATCGGTAAGGCCAGTAGGGTTTGACATTTTTGGAATGATGTTGATGAGGGCTCGCTTAGAAGCTGAAGGGTAAATACCTTCTACTAAAGACTGGTCAAATCTAGCAGCAAGTGGAGCAGCCAAGGCTTTTGCACAGGCAATGATAATCTTGGCTGGAATTTAATCATAAAATTAAGTTCAATCAGGTACCCTAGATTCTAGGGCCACATTATTTGTTTTTACGTGCGTGTTTTCTTTCTTCATTTGATTTGAGTATTTAATAAATTAAATCAAGTTATTCCTTCGCAAACACCCATGTAAAAGACATGTATAATTCCTTTCTAATTATTCCCTATTTTGAGACAGATTTAAATTTGGATTCTGTAAAGTACAGTACAACACTGTGACACTTTTTGAACAAGACCAAAGGTTTCGATGGGATCAAATAATGTAATATTTGATCCAGACAGTTGCGTCTTATAGACCCGATGACAAATTTCTAGCCTATGTAGTTGTATGTTAGTGGTACGAAAACGTTGCATGTATTGATATGCAGTAGTACAGAATACTTTAATTTAAGGTGTCTCACACTCGGCTAATCTTAAGCAGTACTAGTAGTATTCAGTAGCATCCGTTGTATGTTAGTGGTACGAAAACGTTGCATGTATTGACAGAATACTTTAATTTAATGTGTCTCACACTGGGCTAATCTTAAGCAGTACTAGTAGTATTCAGTGGCATCCGGCCTTGCTCCAGTAGCATCCAGTTTTTCTATAGTAGCATGTAGTAGCATCCGTTGGTACTGCATATTACTTTTTCGTACAACTTCATACTACTAGTTTGAGATATCTTTTCATCGGGGACATTCGGTCTTTGCTAGACTCCTTGAAGATTTTTACTATTAGAATTTAGAAATACATTAAGGCCAATGACCAAGTTGTTGTTCAGGTGACTACTTGTCCGGCAAAAACTGAAGATCAAAATGAACCAAGCATATCCCCTTACCCCTATCAAACCTCTAATCAACTTCAGATAGACTTTAACTTTAAAAAAAAATCTGATTTTGGCCGGATTCCGGGCGAACTATTTGCCTAACGAGAAAACAATTTTCATATACGTATTCAGCATGTCTCCTTACCACTACATCGAACCTTTATTGACTTCAGATAAAACTTAAAATTTTCCGGTTTCGGCTGGATTCCGGTTGAACTATATGTCCGGGTAGAAAATATTTATCATATATGGATTCAGCATATTTTCTCACCCGTAAATCGATCATCTAATCAACTTCAAATAAAACTTTTACTTTTAACAAATTTTCCGGTTTTGGCCGGATTCCGGCCGAACTACTTGTCCGGGTAGAAAAAAAAATGTCATATACGGATTCAACATGTCTCCTTGCCCCTAAATTCAACATTTAATCAACTTCAAATAAAACCTTTATCGACTTCAGATAAAACTTAAAATTTTCCGGTTTCGGCTGGATTCCGGTTGAACTATATGTCCGGGTAGAAAATATTTATCATATATGGATTCAGCATATTTTCTCACCCGTAAATCGATCATCTAATCAACTTCAAATAAAACTTTTACTTTTAACAAATTTTCCGGTTTTGGCCGGATTCCGGACGAACTAATTGTTCGGCGAGAAAATAAATTTCAGATATGGATCCAGCATGTCTCCTTACCCATCGACTATCTCATTGGCTTAAAAAAAAAATCGTTCCTTAATTTGAAACCCCTCCCTAACCCCTAAATACGGGGCTACAGGGCTCATCTACAAACTTGACCTGTAATTTGACCCAGTGGATCCTCATACCAAGTTTGAAGAAAATATCTCTACCTGTTCAATAGTTATCGTGCTGACAGACGGACAGACAGACGGAAAACTTTTGTGATGTCATAGGTATCCCTCCACTTACGTTTTGGATCCCAAAAACTGGATTTTCCAGCGTACGGTTATAAAGTAAAGAATTGTGAACGCTATTATCTAGGGGTGGGAATCCTTTGATTGATCATTTATCCTTATTCCCAAACTGTGGACGATTTATCAAACCGTCCTGACTTCATTTGACCGATTTGTTCTTGCATCACGTTGGCACTTTTTCAGACCAGACCAATGGAATGCCAAACTCTTTGCAAAAAGCAAAATCAAGTTAATTTCTTAGAGTGTTTGGCCAAGATTTCCTTTCGCTTGATAACTCTGTGAAACTGCTTCTCTCCCCATCAGTTGTACTATGTTGACAGATACGAGATGCAAAATCTGTCTGCTCTTTATGGTGGGGATAAAGGGCATAATCCATAAACAAAATGTCTGAAGATGAAAGTCTTACAAAATCTTGGAACTAGAAACGGACCGGACAAACAAAGCAAACTGCCAAGGGGAAGGGCGCTGCCGTTGAGAGAGAGAGAGAGGGAGACGGGTTTAATAAAAAAAAAATGGCAGTTGCACACTGAAAGGCTTGCATAAAAACGAAAATAAATAAGCACTAAATGGTTCTAGCTATAAACGGCAGTGCCGAGTAGCGGTAACGCTCTGTGTTACATGTCTCCACTTCGAAGCCTGCCCGCTGGCGAGTTTCGTATCGCCGGATTTCTTCGGAGCGTGGTGAGAGAAACCCGATGAAAAATTATTGACTGTTTAGTTGTATGGTATGTATGGACTACTTTGATTTAACATGCCTCCTCCGACTGGGTTAATCTTAAGTAGTAGTATCCGATAGCATCCAATCTTGCTCTGTAGTAGCATCCAGTTTTCTAGTAGTAGCATGCAGTGGCAACAGTTACTACTGCATGCGACTTTTTTCGTACAATTCCATGCGACTAATTCTCGAAAATTTTTCATCGGGAAGGCGCAGACAGCGTTGCCAGATCGTTGTAAAAAAAAATAAGCTGCGGCCTTTGAAAAATACGCCAAAAATACGCCAGCAAAATTTTCACCTCCCAAAAACTCAATGACAGAATTTTTGGGAAAACAAAGAACCCCCCAAAAAATTCGGCGTTAGGTAGCGACGATTGAAATGACGTAAAAACAGTCCATTTTTGTTTTACAAAAACAGTCGGTTTTTGGTAAAGATAGTCAATTATTTACTCCACGCCAAAAAATAAGCCAGTTAAAAAGAAAAACAGCCACGTTTTACGCCCCACGCCAGTTGCCAAAATATTTACGCCAGTCTTCGACAAAATCCGCCAGCATGGCGTAAAATCCGCCAATCTGGCAACACTGGGCGCAGAACTGGGTTGAACCTGCCCAGTTCAAGAACTAGCTTCGCTTTAGAGCCTGCTAGCTGTTATAGCTGGGACGGTGGTGGGAGAAGGGCGCAGGTTGACAGCCCGGAAGTGGGTAGATCCGGTAGATAATATGTCTAAACTAAATGATCATTCCGGTCGGAATTCTTGTTGTGCATACATTAGCACACTTCGACCTGCTTATCGCAAGATTAAACACACCTTAGGCAGTTATCGTGATCACCAAATAAAAATTTTACGTGTTAATAATAATAGCATAGCATATGGATAACGTGTTTCTTGGCGAACGAGCACAAGATTGCCTAGAGCAGAACAAGAAATAAATATAGTTGCAAGCTTGAGTTATTAACTTTGGGGAAATGCGAAAATATTTGGAGTATATTAAAAAAGTAGGAAAACAGTCAAAACTGGACGAAATTTTTTACCAGTTTTCGGTCAAGTCGTTTACTTTATTAATTGATGAAATATATAATCCCTCGCACACTAATAAGCTAAACAGGACATCAGTGGTAGTAGCTACTGAGGATATTTCTGATGATATCCAGTTTGATAGGGGTGTAATGGGTGCTTTAAAGTATAGTTTTCTTCTTGTTCATGAATTTTGTACAGCCAATTGGTTATTAAACTATTCATTCATAACGAGCATATTTGCTAAAAATGCTATTCGCCCATCAGTTTTCCGTTCAACATCATCCACTGTAGAACGTTAGTCCATTTCAGAGGATTCATTAATTGGATACGCTCTTCGTGATTTCCGAACCGCTTGAGTTCATTATATGTCGTTGTATCCTTATCCCGGTTGCTCATGAACGTATTTCCGTCGGTGAACTCATTAAGGTCAATATAGTTCAAGAGATTTTTTTGTTTCACATTTTTTTTCTTTAAAGGACACCTGAACAATGAAACCATACTTGAACGCACCATGGAGAATGCATTTACAGACATGGCCACGGAGAGCATTCTTCTCCTGAACGTTTTCAAAATAGGGATGTTCATTTCTGGAGATTTGCACATGCAGACTCCAAGACAAAAAGCGCAATTCATTCAAATCTTGTACAGCGCTGGCCGGATCGTATTGGAATTTCTTCTAGATATACGTTGGGCTTAACTGGTAAAAAAATATTCCAGAAGAAGGGTTGATTGGAGACATTTGTTCATTTCTAAAATTGTTCGGTACTGAAATAAGGACAGATGCAAATTGGAGCAAAAATCATAGCTTGCAAATACTATTTCGTATCTGGATTGGGTTTTCTGCAGGCTATGTTAACGGAAGTCATACAGATAGGGATGATACTTGGTACTCTTCATTCAGGTGTCCTTTAAAGTAGAACTGTTGCCTGATGCTGTTTCATTATTTTCCTTCTTGATGACAAAAATCATCACCAGTCGACTTCTTTTCAGTTTTTTTCACAGTTGTTTTCGCGCTTTTGCTCCCTAGCAAAACCTAGTATTTCCCACGGAGAACCGTTTGCACAGTTAAGCCCTGCCCCTCGCTTCGTTCGTGATTGGTTCAGTAAGAGGTGGGACTGGACAAACCAATCCGAGACAAATTGAAACAGGTAGTTTGCTTTTACAATGGAGAGACAATGCGGGAGCTGATCTTTTTTTCTTCTGGTGAATTCGAAATTGAATGCAGCAAGTGCATGCCCGCGGTGTTCTGGTGGGAAACTGGAACGATAAGCCATCTTTCGGTGAATCTGCAAGCTCATATCACACTTTTCTTTCATTAGGTCGTTCTTGCCCTACCATTTACACCTGTGCAATAAATCCGTCGCGAAATTCGTTAAGGTCATTGTCGTTCAAGACATTTATTTGTTTCAGATTTTTTGCCATTTGCTATCCGATGAAGTTCCAGGTCACTAAACGTCGTGCTCGCGTGATACTTGTTTTCACCTGGATTCTGGCTCTAACAGTCACTTCACCCTGGCTGATATATTTTCAACAGGTGCCAGCATATTCAGATAGGTAAGTAACGTCTCATGCCAATTCAATTTGCGTTGTACTAGGCAATTTGTGATAGGTGTCTAGATTCTACTAGTAACAAAGGATTTAAAGAAAATACGGATGAGAAGGAAATTTAAAAAATCGTTTCAGTTTGCGTTGTACTAGGCAATTTGTTATAGGTGTCTGGATTCTACTAGTAACAAAGGATTTAAAGAAAATACGGACGAGAAGGAATTTTAAAAAATCGTTTCAATTTGCGTTGTACTAGGCAATTTGTGATAGGTGTCTAGATTCTACTAGCCACAAAGAATTTAAAGAAAATACGGACGAGAAGGAATTTTTAAAAATTGTTTCAATTTGCGTTGTACTAGGCAATTTGTGATAGGTGTCTAGATTCTACTAGTAACAAAGAATTTAAAGAAAATACGGACTAGATTAGATTAGATTGGATTATTTTATTGAAAAACTACACAATAACCCATCATTATAGGTAACCGCCCACGAGAAGACATAAATGCACTGGCACTGGGCGAGAAGGAAATTTAAAAAATCGTGCCGCAATATCTGATAGTACTTCAAGTACTTGTGCTTCGAGTACTTCGCAAGCGCAAAATCGAAGTACTTGTGGTATACTTAAGTAGACTCCCAGCTTCTTCCTTCCTAGAGCTCATTTGTCAGAAATAGCGGTTCTGCAAGTTCTTCTGTGTTTCCCACCAGAGCCAAGGGGGCCGAGTGAGCTAGAAGAAAAAACGGCCAGAGGAGGTGTTAAAGGAACAGAAAACTTGACTCAAACGACTCGGAGAGCTAGCTAACATATCAAGAATGTACCCTGAGTTGATATTGAGAGTAAGAAAAATTCTCGTTACGACCATTGCAGTTTCCGGGCAGTTTCCGAGAATTCGACTTTTGAGCAAAAGGTTTGCAAAAGCAAAAGGTTTGTGTGCCGCGACTAGGAATCAAACCCCGGCCGTCTTGTCGGGGAGGTCGTTTCTCTGTGGTCTACATGTAAAAAGGCGAACTTTTACAGTACATAAGTGCATAATTACAGTGCATAAGGGGCAAGGGCCTGTCAGCTAGCTTTGGGAACACTAAATAGGGGGTTCGAGACGGTTCGAGATAACAAAGAAGGGGGAGCCTGTCGACAATAAGACCCTGTATATTTATCTAAGCCCCCCGGGTGATTCGATGGCCGAAAGTTGCGTAGTCAAGTTTACTGTTCCCTTAAGGTCGGGCTTCACTACCCAGATTTTTCGCCCGGATTCTGGGTTCCTGTTTTCTTTGATATCGGTATGGTAGTGAAGACAGGTTTGAAACGGTCTGAAAGCACCCCGGACGCGTCCAGGAATCTGGTAGAAAAATCTACCAGATTCCCGGATTCTGGGTGAAAAGAAGCAGGAATTTGAAAGTAGTTTTCATTTGACTTGGAGAAATTATTGTGCTGAGGTTGTAAAATCTAGGAAAATGACAGTAGTGCTGAAAAATGCCCAAAAGTGGACATTTGATTTGATTTCTGTTTGGGACCGTCTACACATAATCCGGACCCCAGATTCTGGGGCGTCTGGGTAGTGAAGCTCGACCTTCAGAAACTGGGATTTTCTGTTTCTACTGCTGCATATACTGCGATCTCCTCGGGCTTGAAGGACTTGAAGAACATTTGGGGCAAAAGAAAAATGCCTCTCGAAGCTCTTCTCCTAAAACTAATCTCTAAGCCTTAGGCGAAATTGGTTTCCAGCCTTAGGATCGATTCCCATTTTCAGCTTTCGTCGCTTCCAAACTCGATTTTCGGTTACATTCGCTAAGACTTCGATTTTCTTCCAGAAACGACACTCTTCTCTGCGTCGAGCAGTGGCCCCATCCCGACGATGGAAACGCATATTTTCTGGTTGCAAATTTATTTTTCTGTTACATTTTCCCAATCACGGTCATATTGTTCTGCTATATAACAATATTTCTTCGAGTCTTCAATCGAGCCATCCCTAGCGACACGAAAGACAATCACATGGAGAGGATCCAGCAGAGATCAAAGGTAATTTTTAATTAGATGAAAGTTTTAGAAGGATTAATGAAAATGTTTCCAGTGTAAGCCAGTCTTTTCTGCTCACATTTCACTTCCGGATCTTGGAAATGTGTTTTCGTCGGCATGGATAATAATCATATTTATTTAAAATTATACACAACCTCCTGTATCAGAACTATGTAAATCCTCCAGTTCGTTATTAAAACCTGGACCCCGATGACGAATTTTCTCAGAACAGTAGTATGAAGTAGTACGAAAAAGTAGCATGCAGTACCAACTGATGCTACTATAGCAAGACTGGATGGTACATGAGCAAGGCGGGATGCTACTGAATACTACTGCTTGAGATTAGCCCAGTGTCAGGCACATTAAATTAAAGTATTGTGTACTACTGCATATCAATACATGCAACTTATTCGTACAACTACACAGGCTACACATTTTTCATCGGGAATCTTGATCCTGATCCCCTCTTCACCTTCTACTGTATACAAACCCGCCTTCTATTAATGTCCATGATCACGACCAGACATTTTGAGCAACCAAGACAAGAAAATGAAAGAGGATATTTAAAGTAATTTTGCTTACAAGATTATATCGGAAACTCTTTAATATAGGTAATAGTAAGTAAGTAATTTATTTTTCACCCGCCATTTTGGAAATCGGAGTATAGAAAATAAAAGACAGAAATAAAATAAATACATAACACATTCATTTTAATCTTCGGCCGGCCAGGAGACATGATGAAAGGTCATGCGCTGGATGGCCTTACTATTTATTCACTGATAACCAGAACGGTAATAACCATAACCAAAACGGAAGCCTCGGAAGGAGCTTGAGAATCCCGGCCTCGCGTAGCTACGGAGTAGAGTGATGAGCGGTGAGCAAAAGGGATGAACAAAAGCTAGATGAACAGAATGAACGACCTGAAGTATGTGAATTTTGTGCAATGTGGCATTGCTTATGATGCTTTTTCGTAAAGTTTTTCCGTCCGTCTGTTAGCACGATAACACTTGAAGGGGTTGAGATATTTTCTTCATACTTGGAGTGGGGCTCCACTGCCACAAACGGCAATTTGACAGGATTTTTGTTTTTTTATCAGGTCTATAAATTCGGTTGGAAAAGGTCTTTGTAGTCGGAAAAGATAAGGTGAATCGAGAATACTATCTCGGTTAGATAGTCCGGTTGGAATCTGGTCAAAACGGATGCTTAGGAATGGACCTTATTGTCTGATATGTTTTTGGCTAGGAAGTATAACCTAATGATCCATTTAAGTGGTCTATACACAAAGACCGAACATCTGAAAGACCCGATTGTCTGTACCAACAAATATCCCCCTTTGGGATCCCATCGAAACCTTTGGTCTTTTTTTAAGAAGAAACTTGCACATAAGTCAAAACACGGATCAGATTTGGTTTCGAGTAGAGACAGCGTATTGTGAGGTCATCTGCAACAGTAGCGCCATTCCAGAAAACCAAAGAATAGTTCTGGGCCCCGATCATTTTTCCTGCAAAATTCTGAAAAACAGCCAACAATACTCACAAATAACTGAAACCAGTTACACACCAGCAATTTGTCTATCCTTTTCCCCGGATCATAAATTATTCACGATGTCTAATTGGATTATCTCACCCAACAGAAATGTCTTTTCTTCTGGAAAATGTGGCGGATTCGTAAGCAGAAATGTTGAAACAAACTCAAAGCAGTTAGGCTACTTGAAAGAAACAAATGTTTATCTGTTTTTTTTAACTTTCTGTTTGCATTCCAGCAACATTTCTTTCTTTTTCTTTGATTGTAGCGCTGAGAGCTACTTTGACAAAGTCCCAAGTGATCCTCAGGAAGAAAGATTAAACGTCTCCGTAACGACTCAAACTCAACAACTGAGCTGTGATACCCGAGGCGATACCGCGTCTGGTTCTTCGCTAGGTACATGGCCATTTCGCATCGACAAGAAGAGATAGTCATCAAGAGTATGGTGCCACTAGATGATGTCATGGTCAGAACGAGTCCTGGACTCCCGGTTTGAATAGCGTCATGAAAGTGGGTGATCTACACGTTGCAAATGCGAATGTATTTCCGAATCAACGCCATTAACTAGATTCAAGCTTTAAGGGATTAGTGCAAACGAAGGGAAAACGTGAATCTGTTTCCAGTATAAGCCATAGTCTTGCTACTCGCATTTCATTTCCGGATTCTGAAAATACGGTTTCGTCACCATGGATCATCAGCATAAGCAGAAGGTGTCTGGACAGTAAGTCCAGACACAAGTTCAAGACAGTGGCGCATGAATTTCTAGTTAAAGCGGCAAGGACAAATTGAAGTAATTAATTGAATTAATCTTAAAAATTTTCCACCTGTTCAAGCTCATCCTCCAATTTTCTATTCAATACAAGACATACCCTACTAACCATACACTAATAACTCAGATCATTTTACCATGATCTGTGAAACTGTGTTCAACACCCATAAACTCCAATAATTTGCCTCCGCAAACCTCATAGGCAGCCAATGAAGATGTATCACCTGACGTAGGCTATCGCTCCAGAGTAACCATAGTCCAGACAGGCCATCTCTCCAGGTCTGTTTTGATTAGGAGCTTCGCGCTTATTCGGCTAAAGCAAAATTTTTGGGATACTGACGTTTGGGATACTTTTCCGACGTAGACATGGGGGGGGGGGGTAACGGTCAGGGGAATAATGGTACATTCGGGGAGGATTTAAAGAGCTGCTTTCTGCTTAGCGATGGAGCTACAATGAAGCGTTGCAACAAACCTAATATTAGCTTGTAATTAGCACTATAATTCTGAATTCATTGGTAATGAATTCATATTCTGATTTCATTATTTCGTACAAAGTAAATGGTGGGTTACCGCTTGCTTGTAAAGCCTAAATTTGGTTAATGGAAATTAGCTTGTTGAGCTTGAGCTTTTCCGGTTCCCGACTTGGAGAAATTCCCCTGCAGCCTTGATCACTGGAAAGCCAGTAGCCAAGGCCATATCCAGGGGGGGGGGGTAGGGGGTTCGACCCTCCCCCCCAAAACCGACAAAAGGAATAGTTTTTTGGAGGCTTTAACCTCTGATCTATGTCTTTTTTGTACTTTTTGTTCCGAACCGTGGGCACCCCCCCCCCGAAATAAACTCCGCGGGCAATCCCCCCCCCCCCCCGAAATAAATTCCTGGATACGGGCCTGCCAGTAGCCTACCTTGAAGTTTAGCAGAATAGGGCTGACATACGACAACTAAGTTACCCATCACTTATTCACTTTAATGGGCTTGAAAACCCAATGAAAATACGTGACTTCGTTGCTGCGCTGTTTAAAGTTTAACTGAAAAGCCAACTTATTTTTGTATCATTTAATCGAACACATTGAAATATTTAGACTCTGCTAAGGGATTTTTTTATTTTCCACTATCTGCTCTAGTAGTGACGTTTAGAATGTCTACAGCCGTCACCACAACGCAAATTCTACTATGACGCGGAAAATTTGAATCTCAACACAAACATGGCTTTTCAGTGGCCAGTGGTGATCTTTGTGAAGACTGCTTAGTGCCTGGACACAAATTTTTCGTCAAGCATACAACACAGACACGAGCGCATAGAAATACCACAAATCCGACGGGGAAATTCCACTATTTGGAAGTCGATTATTCGTGAATAGCAGAGTAACGAAGTAGCGCATTTTTGTCGGGTCTTCAAGCCTATTTAAGTGAATGATGGGTAACTAGATTGTCCTATCTCAGCCCTTTTCAGTTAAACTTTAACATAATGCATTATCATCGAATGAACTTTTTCTTTCCGCTTTGTGATACGACTTAAAATATTTAGCAGCTACAACGGTAAACGAATGCCGTAAAATAAATCTTTTTGGGGTCACATACAGTGCTGGGCTTTCTTCAGAACTAACCTTCAGAATACCTGAGCTTCGGTTCGTTAGCCGTTGAAATGCACGTTTTTGCTGAAATTCAAATTCTCCACGTCTGGATGAACTTTATCTTTGTCTCACTACTGGAGCTCAAGATCAATAAATCTAAAATCCCTTAGCGGAGTCAAAATAATTCGTGTCTTCAAATCCAAGATATAAAAATAAGCTGGCTATGCGTCTTGAAAGAAGGACATCTCCATCATTCGATCTTAGACGTGTAGGCGGAGTGTATACTTTGCAAGCTTAGCGTAATACAGTCAGTAAATATTCCTCCTTTTGAAGAGCTCTTACTCTTTGTTGAGAACAGGTCCGACGATCCGTTATTCGTTCTCGTATTTCGTATCTCAGCCCCTAAAACCTGGTGATAATTGGAACCTCTTGGGAAAAAAAAATGATTCGATAGCTAATGGTCACTCGGCGCTCTGTCCGTCTTAATGAACTTCTTAACGTCAGCGTTGACGTCTGGACGTCATTAAGTTGTTTAAAGTCCGTATACAAATACGGGCTTCTTGATACCAATCTACGTAAAGATTTTGCTTCACCATCAGGACGAGACGAGATTCATGTATCAGACATTCCTGTTCTCAACAGCAACACATTCCGATGATGACTGAAAACCAAAATAAAAGAAGACATCCAAAATTTTGCAAGTATTAACTGTTGATAAGTTCATGTCCGAAAATCCCAAATATGGCCTACCAATTTATTCACAGATGACTTTTGCAGCTCATTAATCAATCACCCTTCGAAATGAGTGAAAAGCGCTGAGCGGGGGGGGGGGGGGGGTTGAGACTCTGCAATTAGCAACCGAAAGTAACTGACTGTGCTCTCAGTTTTGTCATTATATTGTGTTACTTAGGTGGAAGGAAGAGTCACAGGTGTCAGGGAACAGAATGTTAAGGTTGATTTTAAGCAGAAACGGCGTGTTTTGAGACCGTCTTTAAGCGAATTTCACACACAGTCCAATAAGATTTCGCAGGCGAAATTCAAGTTACTGTGAGGCATGTGATGCGTCAAAGTTTCGAAGCGAAGAAGGACATTTTTCGTTCAACTGCGAAAATCGGATAGTACCTGCGCGTAAAATCAAGCGTGGTTTTAATCATGAGGCGAATTTCGCTTCGCCAGCCGAATTTTACGTCGGATGACGACGAAACACATTCAGACACCGAAAATTCGCATTGATACGAAGAATTCGCTACGGCAGAACAGGCTTCCTCGAGCATGACCTTCTGCGACAAAGCCAAGTTATTGTTGAGAGTAATTTACCGCAGCCTGCGGAAAACCGAACTTGTGTTTGCTGCCGAGAATTTGAGTTATGGGTTGGGTTCTACTCTTCTGGGAATTACTCTTAAACAAGGTAGCTAATATAAAATGTATTTACAAGCTAACCTAACACGACAAGAACACTCTCCACTCCTGGCTAACACTTTAGATACCTACTGACTTTCTCTCCATCCTTATCCGACTATCGTATCGAATGCTCAGTCCGAATCCCCCAGTAAATAATTTACTAGATTCTCTATTGCTAGAACTAGTAAATATTTTATTACAAATTTAGTACCGGTGGCAACGCTGCTATCGAATGCTCACTCCGTCCATCGAATCCCCTATCAAAGACCTCTCTAAAGTAGTAAAAGTAACTTTTACCCTGCCATGAATTTCAAATGAACGGTGTTCTAATACACTGCGGAAAATACCCTATTAATGAGTTCGCAGCATTTGAAGGAATTCGCTGATGGGATTTCTCCAATCCAGAGGAAAGGGGAGATCCAAAGGTTTAGGGCCTTGATTAATTAAAAGAAGAATAATTTATTTTGCCCTTGAGATTTATGGAACCTCATTTAAGTGGAGAATCCAGCTTAAATTGCCCTCAAGGATCACGACATATGACGAATTTGGAGTAGCCAGTAGGACGGTAGCTCGAAACTAGCTGCCTCCATATTTCATGATTTCGCTGATTCTTTTCATTTCATGTTATTTGCATTTGGTGATGTTCTTTTCAAAAAAATTTCTTGACAGTTTTTTTCTTTGTTCCCCTTCTTTCTTGTTTCATTTGTTTTTTCTCTCCTTTCCTTTGTTAATTTGTAAAGCCCAGGTTAATTTGTTGTTTGCTTTTTATTCTCGCCCTTTTTCCTTTTTTCGTCTTGATAAATCTAGCTAATCTGTTGATTCTACTTGTTTTTTTTTTATTATAGTTAGTTGATGTCCTGCCTTACTCAAGCAAACATTCTTATTCTCTGTTGGCAGATTTATTATATTATTTCTGTGTTTTAATCTAAATATAGATAAACGAAACTGAAACCATGCTAAAAAGAATAATTCCACTGCAGTCGAAAGAATCGGCAATGTTTTTGGAATTGTGCTGTTGTTGTGCCGTTTTAGACGTAAACTGTTCAGTTCTCTCTGGCCACGACAGTGGTCTTTGAGCCATGAATACCAGGAATGCCGTAGCCAGCTATTCGCCTGAATTGATAGTCATTTCCATTGATTAAATTCCATTTGAACGTAGGTCCCCAGTCATCCTTCAGTGTTTTTGGCAGTCGAACGACTAACGTTAGGGATATGCACACATCACATAGGGCTTTGCTCTGCAACTGTCCTCCCAGTTTAGTTCCTCCCCATATCACGTATTTTTCAATATATCTCTTCGCTTTTCATCACAACCATTAATTTCCCGGCGTCATTCGTCTTTGTCCTCAAGCTCCAGTTAGCTGATGTGCTAATTCAAGGTCAGCTAGGCTGCGATGTATTTCATTCAAAGCGTTCGGCTACAGAATTACTCCGTGGCCTGACATATTTCTGTTTTGCCTTCGGTCCGAGTCAGAGCAAAATAAGTAGCGCCAGGACTCGAAAGAAATGACACATACTCGAGTGGCAGTAGCACTCAGAGGCGTCACTACTGGGGGGGGGGAGGGGGACGCCCCCTCCCGAATGTTGTCGGCCAGTCGGTAAAAAATAGCCGAAATATTAATTTCTTCTTAAAAACCACCAAAAACAGTCGGTTTATCGTAAAAATAGTCTTTTTTTCATAAAATCAGCCGATTTTTCGTCAACACAGTCGTTTTTTTTTCAATAATAGTCACTTTTATCCGCAAAAATAGTCGGTAAAAATGACCAGCCAGTCGGTAAATACCTTGTCCCCGCCCCCAAACATTTTGGCTAGTAACGCCTCTGGAGCACTAACACCACTAGCGTTAGGTAACATCCCTATTGAAACCCAATTCGCAGTGCGCCAGCGCTAGCTCCCGAGTCACAACATCCCTTGTTTCTTCGATGTGTGCAAACCTCATCTAAGCTGGACTAGAACTTTTCGAATCCAGCAAGTTTGTCTCGCTTTGAATGTCCCGAGTGCAGTGGGCGGCGCTACGAGTAAGGCACGCTTCCGATGCATGGAAAGCATAGGCCTTGGCGCTACTCCCAAGTGTTATTTTGCTTTGCTCCGAGCAGGGTGTTCCAACTGGAATAACCTTTCGCCGCGGTGAAGCCGCGAATGTTTTCTAATCCAACCAGTGAAACATCGCTTTCATTTTCAGGTCAGAGTCATCAAGATGCTTGTCGTCATCATCGTTATATTCGCACTGTCATGGTTGCCACTATACATCATTTTCTGTCGAGTCAAACTTTTTCCTGTCAGTGACAATGAACAAGAAATTTTGGCAATCGCTGCACCGATCTCCCAGTGGCTTGGTTTGAGTAATTCGTGCATTAATCCAATTGTTTATGCTTTCTTTAATGACAAGTTCAGAAAAGGATTCATTGCTATTATAAAAAGTCGGTCCTGTTGGTCAAGACTTCGACTGGAACAGTCGATCAGAACCAATACAATGGCGATTGAGACGACGACAGTTCGGTATACGGCGTCAAGAGCGTCAAGAAAGGTGAGCTTCGCTGGGGAGTCGGCGCAAATGCTGTGAAAACTTTTACTAAATTGTGTCTAGTTGTACAAAGTGTAGATATCTCTCTGTGTGTATTTCACGACTCTGTGTTGATTTTTATAATTCCAAGTACGATTAAAATTTAAGTGAAATCCAATCTTTGCTTTTTTGCCACCATTTTTCAAACTTTAACCAGTATTGTTCAAGTTCTTTTTAATGTGTATCTAAACAATTAGATAGGGAGTAATTATGGCAGGGCAGGGCAAGAACTACCTCAACGATCTTACTGAAAGAGTGACGGATGTTCTTAATAATTCACCGAATAGGGCTGACATCCAAAAATCTAGTAACACTTCACTTATTTACCTGAAATACCTGAAAACCCGATAAAAATGCGTTACTTCGTTTTCCGCCATTCACAGATAATCGATTTCATCGAATGAACTTATTCTTTCGGATTTGTGGTACCTCTATGTGCTTGTCCCTCTATGCTTCAAATATTCAGTAGCTACAAAGCTAAGTAACACTCCTATAACAAAAGACATATCTTACCATCACTTGCTACTTTTTTCATCCCGTGATTTCCTCGCTTTGCGTTCCTAAAACATGGAAATGCACACTTTTGTTGAGATCAAATTCTCCGCGTCTGGGTGAATAGTGGGTAGTGGTGCAAGCAACGCACATTCTGCACGTTAAAGTTTAACCGAAAAGGGCTAGGATAGGACAATCTAGTTACCCATCACTTATTCACTTAAATTGGCTTGAAGACCCGCTGAAAATGAGTGACTTCGTTGTTCCACTCTATGCGCTTGTATTTTTGCTGTGTGCCTTACGAGAAAAGTTTATCATTTTTTAATTTTTTTAGGCACTAAGCAATCTTCACCAACCTCACCACTGCCCACTGAAAAGCCGCGTTTGTGATGAGATTAAAAATTTCCCTCGTCATAGTAGAATTTTCGCTGTGGGGACGGCTGGAGATATTCTGAGCCTCATAACTAGAGCGGATAGTGGAAAATAAAAAAATCCCTTTGCAGAATCAAATAATTCAGTGTATCCAATTAAATGACACACAAATGAGCTGGCTTTTCAGTTAAACTTTAATACTAGAGCCTCGCGCGAAAAAACAGAAAATCCCTTAGATGAGTCAAATAATTCAGTTTCTTCAAATATCAGATGTAAAAATAAGCTGCCTTTTCAGTTAAACTTTAAGGAAAAACATAAAGCGCGTGAAGGGATGTACGTTTTATATACTCGCCATGTACGTTTTGGACATGGCAACGAACAACATTAAACAGGTGGGCTCCATCACTCTGGAAAAAAATGGAAAGCGACAGCGTAAATGGATCTATACTGTAAAAGTTTCTCCGAGTAAGGGTTAAAGTTAACTGCAGTATTTGCTACTGGGATTAATCTTATCTCTACTGAAATTCCAAATCAGGAGTTTTCTGGCTACTGGGAAGCACCCGCAGCAGAGGAAAACCAAACAATACGCACTGCCAGCTACGACAATGACCTGAGGCACCTGCACACCTTATTACAAACAAGGCTTCAACAAAAACCTGCATTTCCTTTTGTTACGACAGCTATGTTCCGAAAAGTCACGGCTCAAGAAAGTATGAAAGTTACGTGTTTTTTTGTTATATGTGTTGTTTTTCGGAAATGGCTCACCTTAGCAGCTGCTATATAATCCAAGCATAGAGGGACACGCACATAGATGTACCACAAATCCGAAAGATAAAGTTCATTCGATGCAATATGTGGCTTATAATTAGATTGTTATTAAAAAGAACTTGAACGACTAGAGACTGTTCTTGGAAGCCCTGGCGACTCTGCAGGCAGGCCCAGGAGCGTGACGAGCGGACTAGAAAACTGGAACTCCATTAGGTATAATTTCATCCAGTCTTTCAACAAGTTAGGCCGCTAGCTAGATCGTCAGTTGTGATCCGGATTGCTTGCTACTTTGACGGTGACGATTTAAGCGTTGGGTCTTGTTTTGGTTTTCCAGTCAAGGTTACATGAGCAATCGAAGCATTTTACGCTTATTGCAATGTTGTTAGTTTTGCAATCATTTTGCAAGGGGGTGATAAACCTTGCAAGGGTCTGATGAAATAATAGTTTCTCTTAAAGTTTTAAAGAAATCTAGTGTCTTAGAACACGAAACTTTTCGTAAAGCGAATAAAAAAAGATTGAAAATTGAAAAAAGAATTAAAATAGGGTTAAAACGGTTATATTCCTTTCCTGATTCAGATTCAGGTATTTTTTACTTCACAAAAAAAACACAACTACATCATAGAAAAAACTCAACATCCACATAAAAGACAAAAATCCTGTCGGTGGCTGTATCTCTAACCACCTTTTAACTTACAATTATTCAGTAAATAATAACAGAAAAATTAATCTAATATATTTAAAAAAGAAAGAAAAAAGAGGTAAGAAAAAAAACAAGAAACAAACGAAAAAAAAACAGGAAAGACAAATGTTTTCCTCGTCACAACCTACCCACCACCCCCCATCCACAGCTTACGTATCTAGGCAGTTAAGCAAGCTCCTATCTTCCCCATGAGAAGCTTTTGGTACACAGCTCTGAACTTGGCGCCTCCGTAGATCGTACCCGAACACCATAGGCGGGAGCGCAATTTTGTTTGGTTTCTTCAACTTACCTATCTATTCACGACGTCACTGCACTTCGCACGGTCGTTGCTCCCGCGCCACTGTGTCCCAAAAAGAAATCGAGCTTGCCGAACTGCCTAGATACGTAAGCTGTGCCCCCATCTCAGCTCCCCGACTTACCTTGATAGTTCTACGGTATCTAGTAACTAATATTTTTTTTTTGATTGTACGCTCTACACACCTTACCTTCGACCTCCTTACCTCCTGTGCCACCAGAGGCACCACGGGCATCCACGAATACGCGCCAGCATGGAGAGCTACTGCCGGTCATACTCGACAACTCAGGTTGCATACTTGCGTGTCTGTTTGCAAGCTCATTTGGTAAGTGCTACGGATCTTGTTTCCAGCCTTTTTGTGATCTGCTCTCTTCCGGATTTGTGCAAATATTTATTTTGTAAAATATGCGCTGTAATAAATGAACCTGAACCTGGTCTTTTCGTCGACATCTTCCCCGTGGCTGCAAATTTAAGATGGTGTTCGCTGTATCTTTTGTAAATGTTTGTCATCTCGAATTCCGACATTTCATATTAAATGCTCCAATGAATCACGGCTGTTTCCGGACAACTAATTAGCTCCCTAACGAAGGCAACTAAGTCGAGCAGTGCGTGGAATGACTCCCCAATAAAAAAAATGAGGAACGCTTCAGTCAACAAAAGAATGATGGCGTGACCATGGTAAAGTAAGTCCACTCCGGACAACAAAAGGGGATAATGTTTCAGAAAAAGAATCGGGAAATGAAATTCTATCCTCAACCGGAAAATGACTTTCCCGATTGAGTGCTTTTCTGATTTCGAGGATCCATGGAAATGGAACGTTGCCTATGGCAGGCAGCTGTCTTACATCTTTACTTCTGTTTTATAAAATAACATTTTATAAAGTAATATATAAACAAATATTGTTTTTTGAAAATACCATTAGCCTACTTTACGATTTTCTTGTTAGCTCTTGGCAACTCTATCCAGCCTCCACGCTCGGGATCGACTAAAAGCAGGAAAGGAAAGGAAAGGCATGGTGCAAGAGAAAAGCAGGCAAGTATACTAGAACCAGGAAAGGCAAAGTAAAACGAGGAAAGATGCACCAGAATTCGAGGATTCGAAAAACTGGCAAAGCTGCACCGTGCCTTTCCTCTGTTTAGTATTTAGTAGAAACTTTTAAATATGTAAGTTGCCGTCCCCTCACATAATACTAAACAGAGGAAAGGCACGGTGCAGCTTGCCAGTTTTTCGATTCCTCGATTTCTGGTTCATCTTTCCTCGTTTTAGTTTGCCATTCCTGGTTTTATGTCTTCAGAAACAAGACCAAAGGTTTCGATGGGATCCCAAAAATTTAATATTTGATCGAGCCAACTAGGTGTCTTCGCCAGGCTAGTTATCTGAGAAAACCAAGTTCAAATATACCTGTATAAGCCATATCTATTTTGACGATACTGATCGAAACTTCCTGCTTTACTTCTGCCAAATTTCTGGTTTCGGCCGAATTCCGAGTGAACTAATTGTCCAGCAAAAAAAAGGAAGGTCAGAACGGGTCAGAAACGATTGCGACGATGGCTAATTTTACAATTCAAGTGTTAATGCTATCTTTTGCCTCCCAGTCAAAACTATGGCTCACACTTCTTTTCTGTCTACCCCAACAATTTGCATACCTATCGTGTCTCTGAAATGTGTTGCCACTATACTCCGGAATCAGCGGGGGCCAGACAACCCCGGAAATCCAGACGTTTCGAGCTTGGTTTACCTTCCAGGTCCTCCTCGATGAAAACGGATATCTTGAATCCGGAATCACATTATAGAGGAAGGAACTAATCTAAAGCAAATGTGATAAAGAAAAATATAAAGATTTTAAAGGTTAGATTCCGACGTCGAGGATGATATCGGAAAACAGTGTCACAAAGCGTACATGACAACAAGAATCTTAGGATGAGGAGTTTATCTGTAAGTTTGATTGGAAATACTGAACCGCGAACCTATAATAAAAGTACCACATCATCGGTAGAAAAGCCATTACTTGGTTCCAAAACCGAGTTAAGAAAGCCTTAATCTGGTTCCACATCCTAGGTGTTCTCACCTCTAATGGGCTTGTTGTGGGCTAATAAAAGAATGCGGTTTACCCTGAGACGATTATGAACAAGGATCGCGGTAAGACTTTTGTGGCAAGTTTTGTGGCCAAGACAAGATATAAAAAGACCTGCTGCCCCTGGACCAAACAAAGTCCGAAAAGAAGTCCGAAAGGAAGTCCTGAAGGAAGTCCGAAAAGAAGTCCTGAAAGAAGTTCTAAGTTTATAGTTGTGCTGAAAGTTACTATAGAAGAAGTCTTGTACCTATCCTGAATATACGTAAGTGTTAAACGGTATCCAAACGGAAAGACTACGAACCCCACACGTCTCCGAGGAGAGTTGCGCATTCCCCACCGCTCGACGCTACCAAGATTAACACAGCCTAAGGGCTAGGTGTGAAAACATACCATTTGTTTTAACAGCACTGAGACGGCCATTGAAAATAACCTACCCGAGCCGAAGGAGATTGTTATTCCGATTCCGATTATTCCGTCGAGGTTGTTTTTCCGACATGAACTGAGATGGAGGTATGTTGACTTCTTCGAACAAAATATTTTTTATAGGTAGGACTTAGTCTTCTTTTGTTGTACTACTTTGCTACTGGGTTAGAAATTGTACTTAGTGAGTAGCAACCCAAGCCTGCCATAGACCTACTAAAATTACCGTACTACTATTGGGACCCGGGCACTTCTGTTTCTATCAATACAGTTTTGTTTGCGATGCATTTGCCATCTAGTGGTCGTAGAATTAAAATCAGTCAAAAACAATTTCCATCTAGCGGTCGTGGAGCTAATACTAGTCGAAACAAGTATTGCCACTGATAGCAAAATTCTGCGATTTGTCGTCGATGTTCGCTTCTTCCACAAAGCGAGCCAGGATTCTGAGACAGGTTCCTTACCAGTAAATACAAAAATTAGCAAAAAAGTTGAGGCATACATTTTTGCTGCCATAAGTCACAGGTTCCGTCAGAGAGAAGTGGCAACCTTAAGAAAAGCACGTGTTGGCTGTTGCGAAAATCGAGAAAAAAGACAAGTGATCCATGGTGAATGACTAGTTTATGGAAAGCAAGGGATAGTAAGACATTGTTTCAGTTGACAAGTTGTATTTTCAGTGGAAATCTGATCGTGACAAGGTATGACCGAGGGCCTAGACTGGTTGGCCAAGAAAGTAAGGTGTTCTTTCATTCTTTAAACATTTTTTTTTTTTTTTTCTTCTATAATGTTTTTATGTGTTTTTTTTTACTGAAAGCCAGCTTCTACCTTTCAGTACTTGAGGAAAAGTGCTCGATGAACATCTGCGGTGGTTGATACGGCTACGAATCAGCTTCTCTCGAGGATGATATGATATCGTATCAACCTCTACAAAAGTAATTGTCACAATATAACCTCAAGTGGGACATAGGAAGATATGCGTTGTATGCCTGTTCGAGAAAAGTTATAATAAATATGTTTAGTCATTTAGTCAATATAATACATATAACTTATCCCAGTATGTAGTTTTTCAATAGGTGTTCCACTTTTAACCATCTTTGCGAAGAACCAACAAGGTAAACACTTACTTTTGAAACCGTTGATCGATGCGAACATTTTGCATTTCAATCTTATTTTCTGCCTTGCTCGAAATCCATTAAAATAATGTTTTATGCCTGCAATCTTGTCTCCAAGCTTGGATATGGCTTTTCACATAAGTCAAAACGACAGCTCCCTCAGTCGTCAGACAAAGTTATTCTTTTAATCAACTTCGTTCTCAGGGACCTTTTCACAAGCATTGACTCGAAATATGGTATATAAACTGGTTTGTCCTCGCAAAACTGTTCTAAAGCACAGCTCATCCCCCCTGAAGCCGTCGCTTGCAGAATATTAGCAAGAGCTGGGAGCCATTCAGTAGCTATTTATTTGTTTAATTTTATTGTAAAGATAGCTGTTTCCCAACCAACGGGGCCCTTGGGATTTTTTTTAATGAATATATTCGATACAGCGTCGATAAGCACACCAAGGTCCCTTTCACAGTTGCTACTTTCTATGACTTGGTTTTCCTGTGGGGTGTCCGTGGATGTCAATATGAATTACTTTGGTCTTCTTTGCACTGAAATAGGTTAACCAAGTGGCTGACCAAGCTGTTAGTAGGTTTAGGTCGGCTTGGATATTCGTATGGTCTGAAGAGCTTAGTGTCGTCCGTATACAGAGTGTTTTTGTTTTTCAGGGACTTCAGCCGGTTTCACACTGACGCATTGAGCCTTTCACACTGAGCTACGCAACCTCTGCGCTGCGACTGCGGCGACGCAAAGCACAGCTTACGCAGACAAATAAAACGCAACGCAAGAATACAACCAAGTTTTAATATTCTGTTGCGTCGACGAGTACGCATCAGATTTTCAGTGACAAATTTTTGAAGAAAAACTGGAGAAAAACCTACTGATGATCAAGGAAAACTTAAAGGACACCTCAATGAAGATTACCAAGTATCATCCCTATCTGTATGACTTCCGTGAACATTGCCTGCAGAAAACCGAATCGAAATACGAAATAGTGTTTCCAAGCTATGGTTTTTGCTCTATTTTGCATATGTCCTTATTTCAATACCGAACAATTTTAGAAATGAACAAATGTCTCCAATCAACCCTTCTTCTGGAATATTTTTTAACCAGTTAAGCCCAAACGTGTATTTAGAAGAAATTCCAATACGATCCGGCCAGCGCTGTACAAGATTTGAATGAATTGCGCTTTTTGTCTTGGAGTCTCCATGTGCAAACCTCCAGAAACGAACATCCCTATTTTGAAAATGTCACGCTCAGGAGAAGAATGCTCTCCGTGGCCATGTCTGTAAATGCATTCTCCATGGTGTGTTCAAGTATGGTTTCATTGTTCAGATGTCCTTTAAAACTTTGATAGAAACGAAAATTCAGCAGAAGAAACCGAGAAAGGAAAATGTTAATACGCATCCAGCGTGAAAGCCTCTCGCGTAGGTGTGCACAGCAACGACGTGTCAATGTGAAAACGGCTTTATACATGTCATTAACATATATTCTGTAGAGGGAAGGCCTCGACATCCAGTATTACACCAAATGCAGGCTCGCTGAGTTCGTGGGACAACAAAACAAATACTGACAATAAATCAAACACTTTAAAGGAGGAGGGAACACCGGTTACGTCAACAGGTTATCGCTGGAAAGTTTGGTTTAAGAGCATTTGCGGTCATCAGTGATTTCTTAATTTTTATTCTGTTCTGTCGAGTGTTCTAATTAACTTAACTGGCGACAAAGCCAGGTGCCAGGTGCGACTAGGCCAGGCGCCCTATGCTTGTGAAACATTTCATCCTCCTAACTTGACTGGAAGCACCCGACCTTACCAATCCCACACAGACCGACTGACAAAATTGCACTTTCATTCACTTCCGTCGGTTCGTTTATTTCAGAGTCTCTAACCCCTTAACTCACCTCCTGTAACTCTTTTTTTCCAGTTCTGCGACAGCATAATCTCTAGGTTCCTTCAGTGAGCCTAATGAATAATCTATGAATAATTACGACTTTAGCGAGTTAATTAATAAATCAATTAGGCCAATCATCTATGAATTACTAACAACTTAATTTACTTCAGCCAAGCAAATTAAGTAGAAAAGAAATACGACAAAGCCGGAAACCTTCCTTCAGGAAATCGGCTTCCTTTTGTACTCCCGAGGGGCTACCCACTCCCCAGCACTTGCTGTACACCCTTTCCCGGCACCGGCCGAACCCAGCGGCGCAGGCCCTTCATGCGGCGATTAATCTTTCAAACGCTTCTAAACATGCTGAAATGTTCCAACACGTGCCATCGGCCGGGGACCGGGTACTTGCTGTACACGAGGGGTTGCCCACTCTCCGTCACCAGCTGCGCACTCTCTCACTGCACCGACCGAGACCAGCGGTACCTGCACCGGTGCCGGCCACAAGTTAGGTGATTCCCACTTCTAAAAATGGGGATAATGTTCTAACACGTGACAACCGTTGCCGACTACTAGTGTCAGCCGGTGCCGGCACCGACAGGGCACCTCGCCATCCGGCACTTGGTGTACACCAAAATCGAGAGTGGGCAACGTTTTGGAAGCGCTGCTAGCCTTCTATTTACGGAGGTGGAAATGGGTTAGAATCATGAAGCCCATTTTAGCTTCCCTTAGGCGTAATTATGGCAAATTCGATTCCGATAACTCCTGCCAAACTTCTTTCCTTCACTCGATAGGCGTCATTTGCCAATCGCAATTTCCTCCCGTTGCTGACGTCGTCACGCCTCAACAGATGGAATGACCTTTCACGCCTTACGACACGGGACCATTAGAGGGAAAAGGTAAGAGCGGATACGGCACTTATCACGGAAACAGAACGAAGATATATCGTGGTTCGGGCAAATATAGCAAGGCCAAAGGTTTCGGTAGGATCCCACAAGGGGACACGTTACGCTGGACAGTGCAATACGGATACGTCAGCTGAATTTTATTTGAGCTATATTTCGGCCCTTCTTGGCAAGGGGACTCTTCAGGCTCAAGTCACTCAGGCTGGAAAATGAACTTCATTTTCCAGCTTGAGCCTGATAAAATGTAGCTGACCTATAAAGTGTAGCTCTAATAGAATGTAGCTGACGGATCTCTTTTGCAGTCAAATATGATACGCAATCAGCTTGGGCTGAAGGAATATTTTCTTCCAGTCAAGAAGAACTTTCCATTTATTTCAATATGTAGGTTTTCTATAGATTTTCAGCGTTTACCACTCTTAGTAAAGAACCGACAAGGGATACTTTTGAAACCGTTGATCCATGCGAACATTTTGCATTTCAATCTTATTTTCTACCTTGCTCGAAATACGTAGCTATCCATTAAAAGAACGTTTTATGCCTGCAACCACGTCAAAACGACAGCCCCTTCAGTCGTCAGACAAAGTTATTGTTTTAATCAACTGTGCAACAGTGCAAAACGGATACGTCAGCTGAATTTTATTTGAGCTATATTTCGGCCCTTCACTGTCAGAAGTTTCATCACAGATAGCGCATAACACTTTCAAGAATAACACCTTTTCACTTAGAAATAAAGTGTTATGACCAATTAGATTTAGATTGGATTAGATTTAGATTTAGATTTAGATTTATTGTATAATTCAGGTACAAAATTTCGTGGTTATCCAACCAAATTGTTTGACCTTTGTCAGGTAATATATACAACAATTGTTAAAATCGAATTCGTGTTCAAAATAAAAACAAACCATTGAAGTCAACACCCAAAAAAAAAAAAAAAAAATCTAACAAAATAACTAAAAAAAAACATTATTGTAAAAATCCACAAATTTCGGAATGAAGCTATTACAATATCTTTCCCGGTTACATGCGATCGGCATGAGCTTCGGGACTTTGGTGGAAACTTGCCTAGGAGGCCTTGGGCGTTCAACCTCAAAATCAGGGGGTAAAAGGGATCGGAGAGTTGGGTGTTCAAGGAGTTTTAGTCCAAAATTTTGACACAACTTCTGCCTCCTATTAGACAACGCATCCAGTCCAAATAAAGAAAGGAGGCCAGAGTACGGGATTTTGGGACCCCTGTGCACAATTCTTAGGGCACGTTTCTGAATATTCTCTATACGATCAGATTCATCCTTCGTAATACCATAGTGCCAAACTGGACAAGCATACTCCACCAGAGGACGAACAAACGTACAATACAGACGCAACATCTTTTTTTCAGGGACCTTAAATTTAGTGAGTGTTTTTAACATAACAATAGACGCATTAGCTTTTCTAATCATGCTATCAGTGTTTTTCTTCCACGACAGATCAGAAGAAACAACCACTCCAAGGAGATTAATTTCCTCCGAGAGGAGGCCATCATCCAACTCAGGGTGAAAACTTGGCTCATCCGATAAAAAAGAAAAAGTCAAAACCGTTGTTTTATCCGCATTTACAACCATATTTGAATTTTTTGCTTCCGTTGCTACATCCTGGACTATTGTCATTGCTTGGCTTTTAAAAGATCGATGCAGTACTTCCACAAGCGACAAGTCGTCCACGTACTTCCATCTGTCATCAGCATCAATAGCAACATCATTTATCATAACCAAAAAACAAAGAGGTCCCAACACGGTTCCTTGTGGGACACCACAGTATATAGCACTAGTAGATGAATAAAGACCTTTATATTTTACAACTTGCTGCCTTTCCGTTAGAAAACCGCGCACAATTTTTATAATAAAATCCGGAATATTTTTCTGTCTCAGTTTTTCCAATAAAATATTATGATCAACTAAATCAAAAGCTTTTTTAAAATCTATTGCAATCAAATTTAACCACTTCCCAGGAGAATCCAAATTTTTCAAAATAAAATCAATCAAGCTAACTAGGTAATGCGTTGTGGAAGTTTTTGGTAAATTCCCAAATTGTTTTTTATCAATCATTGAAAGGAGGTGTTTTTTCAGCCATGTTGCAACAAATGATTCATAAATCTTGCTGAAAACTGAAGTCATAGTAATTGGCCTCACTCCCGTAAAATCATTTTGACATCCTTTTTTTGGGATTGGGGTGACAAAACCAAGCTTCCATTTCTTTGGATACTGTCCAGTTTTGGAAATCATATTATAAATGCTCTGAAGAGGTACAGCTAACTCCTCTGGGAAAGCTTTTATGAGTTGAACTGGGATGTCAAAAGGTGTAATTGATGTTTTTTTCATTTTTTTTAATTTTGAAGCAATCTCAGCCTTTGTTAGCTCTGGAACTGACATACCAGAAGCTTCACTTTCATCTTCTGGAGTACTTGCAGGTGTCGGTCTTAAAGGTGGGTAAGTTTGTACTATAGCTATCAGATGAGCATTAAGGGCATTTGCCGTTTGTTCTGGGGGCTCATTAACATTAAAATCAATATTTTTATGTGATTTTCCAGTCATGCTTTTTATTTTCTGGTAATATTTTTGAGGTTTTAATTCACATAGATCATCAACTTCACGACCATACTGTTCCTCCGCTCTCTTCAATTTATTTTTTATTTTATTCCGCAGTTTATTAGCTTGTTGTCGGTCACCCGCTCGAAACAAAAATAATTTCTTTTTAATCAAATTTTTGATCTCTTTTGTTACATAAGGCTTATCTGAAGAACAGAATTTCACCTTTTTTTCTGGGAAACATTCATCAAAACATGTTTTTATTTTTTCGTGAAAAATCTCTGCTTTTTCATCAGAAGTTGGGGACTCCAAAACTTCAGTCCAAGTCTCACGCGTAATCCAATCACCAAACGCAAGCAAACCACTATCGGTAATTGGACGAGTAACCACTTCTGTCATCGAGTACGACACTTTTATTTTATCAAGAGGCTTCCATTGCATCATAAAATGATAGCTTCCACCCAGTGCTGGTAGAGCTTCAGGCGCTTGGTAATAATCTTTTAAATCAGATAAAATCACATCGAGACACGTATCACCCTTCGTAGTAAAGAAATTTACAAGGCTTTTTAGGTTTAATGACGATGCAAGGGAACGTGTATTTAAATCGTTTCCATCACCAAAAATACTTAGCGCTAAAAGTGGGTATTTTTTATGAATAAAATCCGCAGATGCTTGAATCTTTTCCCAAAACTCTTGTTTTGCAACAGCACGTTGTCCGGGTGAAAAATAAAAAGTGCAAATCGCTACCCCCGAATACGGTCGAGGGAGTCGTTTAGGCCGAATTATTATCCAAAGAATTTCATCATTTTGATCTAAAAAAGGAATATCCATCTGCTTCGGGTTTAAACTTTCATGAGCCAGCATCATAACACCTCCACCTTTTTTTCCAAGAGGATGATCATCGGGACGTAGTTTTATAAATTGCTGGAATCCATTTATATTCAAAAGGTTTTTATCCTGTCGATGCACCTCAGACACACAAATAACATTTGAATCAAGAATTTTTGCAGTCGTCTCCAACTCTGCCATTTTTTCCAAATTTAGACTCTCTGCATTACAATAAAGAAAACAGGGGAAAATGTAACGCTTATCCGAAAACTCTTTACTTACAATTTTTACTTTCACAGGATTTTTTCGCGGTAAGGGGTTGGGAGAGGAGGGAATTGGGACTGATCCGACAGGAGGTAGAAGTTGTGTGATGGGGCCCTGAAACTCAGGGGGGCATGTGGTGGGGGGTAAGGAATTACTGGAGGGGGAAGTGAATACGGTTGGGGTCCCAGTAACCTCTGCGACGTCGGAGTCAAGTAATGGCCGTACCACTGTCGGTCCCGAAACTCGTTTCGCACGTAACTTTCCGTGATTACCGGGTTTTTCACGTTTTTTGGGACTTCAGGTGTTGACTTCGGTGGGTGCGCGTATTCGCATCTTTTGTCAGTACAGTTTAATCTACTACACAACTTAACGTGGTCAGTGCTACAGCTACTAGTCGTACATTTACCAGATTTAAACAATACACAAATATGCAGGAATCGACAGTTCTTTCCAAATCTGCAATAACCTGTTTCGTAGAACTTGCAACAAATATTGCTTTTCTGCAAAACACTGTCAGTAGTTTTAGTTGAAGCTGCGGCAGAAACAGCCGGAGTAATGGTGTTCCCGGCACAATTTGCAAGATCGATTCGCGCACGTTGGGCTTGTGCGTTAGCAGTCGAAACGTGATTAAAATTGCACTTCAGACCCTTCTTACAGGAACCGGTACGGTTATAGTATCGACACATTTTCTTCGTTTTACTGCTTACTTTCGTATTATCAGGTTTGTTTTTCGCTTGTTGCGAAGGAGTGACGTGGGAAAATTTGCACTGGTCACCTTTCCTGCATTTACCCATAGCGCTGAATGTAAAACAAGTTTTGAATAAGGTCACTGACTTCGAAGGGGACTGCATTGAAATCGTGTCTCTCTGCTGTGCTTGCTTGGCTGCTACGTCATCATCACACGTTACAGCATTCGTGTCCCTCTGCTGTGCTTGCTTGGTTGCTAAGGAAACAGCAGGTATTTGCAGATCGTTAGACGTCACACTAACATTTGATTCATTTCGTTCCGTGAGAACTTTTGGCGCGGCTTCAGAAATATCCACAGGGTGCGGGTTTAGCACAGAATTAGCACTTGGCATTACATTTGCGGATTTAGTACATTCATTTTCATTGTCGGAGCTACTGAAAACTAGCAATTGTTCGTTCAGTGCGGATGTGACTGCTTCGCTGATTTTTGCCTCATCTTCTAATTGGAGAATCTTCGCAGAAAGGGTCAACTGGTTACTCCTTAGGGCTGAGAGCTCATCTTGCATGTCAAGAAGACGGGAATTACGCGAGCTAATTTCCACACTCAGCCTTTTTAATTCTGAGTCTCGTTCACACAGTTCGCCGTTTCCCTTCCTCAGTTCATTTGCAAAAATATCAACTTGTTTTTGCAAATCGACGATCGCTGTTTCACGACTTGAGTGATTATGCAGGAGTATACCGTATTTTTCTTGGAGGGAAGCTAGTTGTTTGGTATACTTTTCGCAATCAACACAGGGGAGGGCTTGGGAAGCTTGATTCTTTGAAACTGTCTTCGGCGTAGCTGGCTTTACCGAAGATTTGGGAGTGCAACGTGGAACCTTAGCAGGAGGAAGAGAGCGTGGCGTTATTGGTAGTTCAGAAACATCGTTCAGCGGAACGGCAGACTGACAGTTCAAACAGTACCACTCACCACGTTGTTTTCTCTCCTCAATTGTTATTCCTGCACACTTTGGATGTAGCCACTGTTCGCACCGACTGCACTGAACCGTGCCACTAGCGGCGCGTAGTCTACACTCCGGGCATGTGTGTCTTGTAGGTTTCGACATAATGTCTTACAGAGCCGTTGAAATAAAAGCACTCTGCTTTTAAAACTGCATAGTCCAAACAAGGTTATAGAGCTAAGGCGCCGCGCGCGGTACCTCCACCTAGTACGGACGCTCGATGAGAACTGAAAAGTTTACACTATTTTTTACACTATAGTGTAAGTTTACACTATTTCGTGCCTAGATCTCCAACAACACCTTTAATTGGTAAAAATACTAACGGTAACGAATTAAACATAACAGATAACATCCCAAAGTTTTATCTGTTGAAACCGGGCTGTTATGTAACTTCTGACAGTGTTCTTGGCAAGGGTCCTCTTCAGGCTCAAGTTGGCAAAACTTGTGGTTTTCCACAAGTTCGTTTTTTCTTCAGCGAATCAGCAGGTTTAGAATGATGGATTGGCCGATGTCGGGAAAGAGTCAGATAACATAGAATTAAACGAATTATTTCATTAAAAAACAAAGAGTGTACAGCAGGTGCCGGGGAGTGCCGAATGGGTGACCCATTGACACGGTCCTAATAATGAAATAAATTTCCCCGAATAGGATATTTATAGTTGGTAGAATTTTCAATTGTTTATTGCAGGTATGTTCCTTCCCCAGCGTTGGCACAGAAGACTGCCAGGAAGACTGACAGCTTGAAGAGGACCCTTGCCAAGAAGGGCCGAAATATCTCTTCATAAGCATCACAGCTGACTAATCCGTTTTTGTATATTATATGAATATATCATAATACCATTGACTGGCAACGAGCCCATGCTAGGGACCGTCGGCCCCAGCTATCAAAGGGCTCGTCTCTCCTTCGCCGCATAGCAGGGTTCCGAAGCTGACAGCCGGGATCTTATCGCTCGAGCCAATGACCAGAGGTAGAGCACTGTCAGAAGTCTGATAACGGAACAGACGTTTTCGCACATTTGTGTTAAATGTTGTGAGAATATACCTTTTTATACCCTTTTTTGAGACAAAACTTCTGTTTTGGCCCTTTTAAGTGTTATGATTCGCGAAAAGATAACATTTCATGTGTTACCTGTTAGCAAACTTCTGACAGTGAGGGTAGCCAAAGCGGTTGCGAGTTGTCAGGTTTCAAGACATTGTGCTCCGCCACTGCTCTTACCTCAGGGTTGGTAGGCTACGACTGCGTACACTGTAAAAAAAATCTTGCACTATTTGTTACTGGGATTAATAATTGTCTCTACTGAGATAAGATTATCTCTAATTCGGATTAATCTTATCCCAGTAGAGATAAGATTAATCCCAGTAGCAAATACTGCAGTTAACTTTAATCCTAACTCAGAGAAACTTTTTACAGTGTAGCCGCTGAGGATGTGAGGTTGAAAATAAAGCCCTCTAATGGTTCTTGTTCCTCTTCTCTGTATGCCTTCCAACAGATCAATTGTTGGAAGGCAGCGAATGAGTTGCCGGTTTCAAGCTTAGGTCTCACAAAGACTTAGTGTAACTTGAGCAAGACTGTCGGCTTAGCCTTCAACAGACTAAAATGACACCAGGGAGTAGCGCCAAGACCTATGCTTTCCATGCATCGGAAACGAACTTTACTCGTCGCGCTGTCCACTACGCAAACAGCGAAGAGGCAATCGATGAAACAGGGGAGACTCTATCATTTTTTTTTTGTGTCAGGCATATGGAGTTATCACTTATCGGAGCCAGCGCTGGTGCACGACTGACTGCTATGAGCTTCAGCAGGGACGTTACATATCGCTAGAGGTGCTAGTGTCGCTGCTATTAGAGTTTTTGTCACTTTATTCAAGTCTTTTCCGCTACTCTCTAGTGTTATTTTGCTCTGCTACAACTAGCTAAGAACATGATGGTACCAATATTTATAGAGGACAAGATGCTGTATTTCATAGGTAAAAATTAACAACCAAACAAGAATTGTGACGCTTTGCTCAATAGCTCCCAAAAAAAGAAAAAACAAAGAGATGCATTATTAGACACACATTTATAGCTATACGGTTTTAATTTTTGGCTTACTAAGGAATGGACGTCACAAAACAGAGCAGGGAAGCTCATGGCAGTTAACCACAAACTCTTGATTTTTGGATACCCTATGCCAAACACTGGATACCTGTAGGTACCCTATCCGTGACCTACTCCATTATGAAGGAACTCTGATTGGTTCATTTCTGAGCTTCACTCAAACCATCCATAGTTTATTAGGTTAGGGTACCCAGCATTTGGCATAGGTTATCCACAAATTAGGAATTTGTGGTACACTAGTTCATGGAAAACGTTTACGAGATACAGTTGAGATTATGCGGTTTGACTACACTTCCATATTCACCCACTTGTTCCAGCTGAGTATTGAAGAAACTGGAAAGCCTATCACTTAACTAAAAAAGGAAGAACACAGAATATATATTGCCTTAACTAATATTTTATTTGTGACTAGATGCCATTATTTTATCTAGAACCTATGACGACTAGAACTAGGACTATCACCTAAGCAGACTCACTGAGAGTGAAAAAAGGAGAACGAAAGAACTGAATAATTTACGTTATATTTGGGTGACCACCTTTTTTCACGTGTCGAGATTCTTCCATTGCCATTTCTTCAGCGAACTGAAGTTTCCGCTTACGGAACTACTGTTTTCCAAGGAGTGTCCCACCCCTTATGTGAGGAGCAAAAAGGGGCGTTATCTTTAAGATACTTCGCAATCGCAAACCTTCCGCAAGGATATCTAGAAATCCTCGTTTTTTTTTCTGACCATTTCCGACCAAGGGCTTGTTTAGGACATCACTGATGTTTCAGGTTTAAAAGGTTCAGGTGGTGTACTTTCTACATTTCATATACTCATTTAACTCGTAGGTTTTAAATTCCCTTCATAAATCTCATAGCTAGCTCTCACTAAACTGGACGTTCCTAAATTAACTGATCGCAGAAATACTCTTTCAAAAAAATTTAGGAGCAAAGATAGTGTGTTGTCCCCAGATGAGCCGTCTATTCCCTCCTCCCATCCCGTCGTCCGTGCGTCGGTCAGAGAGGAACGCTGGCAATCAGTTTTCTCCGTATCCTGCTAATCTTTCAGCTCAATTTTTACACTGTTTCATTCCATCATTTATTTCTGGTCATATCTTGTAAGTGAATTAGTTAAATTGTTGTCGTTTTTGTGTATTTAGTAAATATTTTAATCCTCTTCTAGCTTTAAGATATTTGGAAATAAATTTGATTGATTGACTGAAAATATACTTTGCTTTTCAAAATGGCAGGTCACAAATAAATTACATGCTTCCGTATTTTTTCGTTTCACTTCGCAGAAAAAACGGCAGCGCACAATCGACAAAAGCTCAGTTTCTGTCGCGTGGGACCGATATAGTTTCCCTGTGGACCTAGATCTATATAGGCTCCACCTCAGAACTTCAAACAATTTCACACTCCCATCTACTAGCTTTTTTACGAACGCTTCGGTCTATCAATAACTGCTAAATGGATGCTGGGCCACTTCAGGGAAGTGCGTGGGGGGGGGGGGCAAACTAGGAATTACGTCCAAAAGGAACTATAAAGCTGAGAGCAGATGACTAAGGTGGATATCACCTCGAGGGCCTCCCTTTTCAAGTTCCCCAGCTCAGAAGTTCAAACAGGAAGGAAAAATGTGACATTTCTTATTTCTATTACACTCCTTTTTTTCCGGCTATCAGTTCCATTACATCGATATTCGGCAAAATGGATGCTCAGCCACTTCAGGAAAGTGCGGGGGGGACTAGGAATTTCTTCCCAACGAAACCTCCACGATTGCGAAAACCAGATCAAGCACCCGTTTTAGCAACGAAAAAAGCTTTCGAAGCAAATTCCGAACTCGTTAGCCTACACAAGTTCGTAAGACACTAACGCTAACCGTATTTTTCGTCTGTCAACCGGACCTGCAAAACATGGAAACTTCGCTGTCCGTTTCTAACTAGAAATCTAGCTGTGGGGGATTAAGAAAAGACAGGACTTGTTATCTCGAACATTAAAAAGAAGCTTCCAAGAAACTATCCCCAGAGAATGGATATGAAACAATAATGGGTTATTTAGCTTAGAGATAGCATCCTGTGCAATCTAGTTCGTTGTAGTTTATAACTACCATGACGCTCTGCATGTCCAGTCGTAAACGGCAAGGGTGGTATCCCGGTCCGTATCCAGGAATTAATTTCGGGGGGAGGAGGTTGCCCACGGTGCCAAGAAAAAATAAACAGATTAGAAGTTAAAGCCTATAAAAACAGTATTTTTACACGTTTCGGGGGGGGGGTGAACTGCCATATGGATTTTTAAAACAATTGCATGTTTAGTTCCTTAGGTGCGCAAGGTTTGTGCTACAACCAGTGCTACTACCCCGACAAGTGGTAAGTGGAAGGGTGGCCAGAGTGTGATACATTTTTGAGGTACGCGAAAAACGAATTTTTCGGAAGAACATGGAAGCTCATACTTTCATGCTCTATTCCCAGCGAGGGATCTCTAAAGTGGTTTTGCTGGTGAACACACGATGCTCGGTCGAAACCCGGTTTCACTGAACGGACAATTCCTTCTGAAATCCACTTTTTCAAAAGTTGTACGCAGCCTAGTTATTTTGCAATTATTCCCCTTAAAGAGAACTGAAACCCGAAATTGTCCAGTTTTCTTTTAAAAAAATATTTAATAATTTTAATAGCGGTAAAGACCGCTATTTTCAGTTTTCATTTAACTGGTGTTTTCGTGCTTTTGTCCTCAAGCGACCTCCCATCGTTTTTTGTTAAGCCCTGCCATTCCGATGTTCGTGATGGGTTCAATTCCGAGCCGTGCATACCAGTCAGAGACAATGCCTGATGATTTTAGTCAAGACGAGTCGAGACCCTGACGAATATTTCAATTAACCTGTTACGGGACCTTGTATACGTATGGATTAGTAGCGCCTGATGAACACCGTTAACACAGAGTAAACAATCCCTTGATCCCAAGTGGGAAAGAAATCGCGACAACGGAATATTAACAGCGGATACAGCGTCCTAGATATGGGAAAACGCTACCGACCTAAGTCTCTACTTCAATAGTCCCTACGACCACAGGCTAGTCTCTATCTCAAGTGGAAAGGATGAGGGGGGGGGGGCAAATTAAAAATACCTATGCTATGGGTGCTTCAAAGATGCTCTAATGCAATCGGGCTTAATAGATAACCAGCTACAATAAATTAATAATCCTTTTCATCTTGCCAACTCAATTTCACCGACCACTTTCAAATGGAATGAATTTCCTAAGCCTCATTCACCGGAACAAACACTGTGTCTTGCATTACGAGACTCATTTCCGGTAGAGTACTTCCGTGTCCTACGTCCTCTTCTGATCACAATTTTAGCCGAAACTGCAATTAATCAACGAAGAGTACACTTTAGTCCAGATTCCTAGACATATCCTCCAACTGGGGTTTAAAGTACTGCTTTAGCTGCGGTCGCTTTGACTTGAGGGTGGGGGTGAGGAGACCATTCTGAACGGAGAAGAGGTCGGGATGCAGGTGAATATCCTTCACCTAGAAATAAAAAATAGATTAAAGCAAAAATGACAGGGTTTTAAAGGTTTTGGTAGGTGGGTGCTCAAAAAATCCTCCTTCTTGTTGTAAAAGTAGGATCTTTTGAGCGTAAATCCTATTTTTTTTTTCTAGTGGTTTTGTTTTTTTAAGTGGACTTGAAAATTAGGTTAAAAGGTTGTTTAATTAAAGTGTTAAATAAGGGCCACCGTAAAGAGGGGTTCCCTAGGACGGAAGGGCCCTTCCTGCGGAAGTTGCATTGTTTTATATTTTTGATGGTTTGGTATTGCAGTCTACCTGATTAGAGAGTCTGCTTTGTTCGCTGCTATAATTAAAATTCAAACAATATTAGTGTTCAAGTAGAAGGAATAATAAAGACATTCCTTCAGCCGAAGCTGACTGCGAATCATATTTGACAAAGCAAAACGGATAAGTCAGCTACATTTTATTGGAGCTCCAATAAAATGTAGCTGACTTATCCGTTTTGCTTTGTCGAATAGGAAAAATAAAGAAGAATTAGAGAATAATTTTATTATTAAGTGAAAAAGAAATGACCCATGAAACTGAAAGTTAATTGTTTAGAAAATGTAGAAAATAAAATAAATATGGTTTAGAGGCGGATTGGAAGTTTTTATGTTTATATTGAATTTTTCGGTGTAGATCGAAGTAAATACTGTAGTTTGTGATTATGGATTTGGAGTGTATCAGTAGTTCTTAGGGGACTCGGTTTGGTGGTGTTTGTTTGTTTGTTGTTGTGGTTGTTTTGGTTGGAGTTAGAGTCTTCATGTGTTGAGGTGAGGATTCGTAGATACATTTTTTTTTATATTTGTATTGAAATAAGAGTAAATAAGTATTAAGAATGGTAAATTTAAATTTAAAAATAAACTGAATAGTTGAAATAGAAAATTTAGTCGAATTTTTAAAGTTTAAAGTTTTGTATGATTGTTTAGAAAGAGTAGGTGACCTTAAAGAGTTTAAGGAAATGTTAACGTCACCGAGTGGAGGAGGAGTGGTAGCCCAAAAAGTAAGATAAAAAAAATGTTTGGAAAGATGCTACGCGGGTTAAAAAAAAATAAAAAAATGACAGATCGAGTAACGATTCCGACTGAGTAACGCCTCCTCGGCATCTGGTTCGCACGCTTTCTGAGGGTCGACCCTCCTCGAGCAAATCTTTGAGAATTTGCCGGTCCCTTCTGAAGCTAAACGAAACCAAATCACATGTATACTACTGAAATCATTTGTATACCGTCTCGTAGTGACCAGCCGTCTCCGGTAAAACTGGTCGTGCCTTCGACCTCACATTCGCATCAATACGTCACACATGTGCTCAAGAAAGCCGGATCTGGGGTCTCGTACATTCAATGTGAATGTGCGATTATTCTCGGAATTTTTTTTTTTCTGTGTCACACAAGCTTTAAGGAAAGCGAGAGTCAAAATTCTTGGCTATACTCTTACAGTTGAACTATACGAAAGGCCACACAGCACAGACACGTCCAGTGGACTACCTTCTGCCATTTTTTTTAACGGACTGTATAATCATTTGACGGTTGAACTGGATATTCTGAAAACCTTTTGCTCGGCAGAATGAAGGTTAGACAAACATGCAGACAAAGATTCAACTAGTTTAGCCTAAGGCTTCGTGGCTCACACCACAGAAAAGATGTGTCCTCAAGCTAGTCAATAGTCGCAAGCCACCGCGAAAGCCGTACTGAGTTTCTTCCTCTTCTTTAAGACAGAAGCCCTGTTCTGATCAATGGGCCTTGTTATAGCAAGAGGCAAATTCACGGGCTCGTATGGATGTCCGGTTTGGCATTTCGGTCTGACCCAGGAACAGTCGGATTTGCTTGAGAGGATACAGTATCGAGCGTTGCTTGAAACAACTAAAGCTCCGAATTCTCTTCCTCGTCAAGCTGCCGAGCCTGAGCTTTGTTTAGGCTAGAGCCGGTGGTAGCTTTGCGAACAAGGTATACTCAGAGTTTTGTCCCCTCATTTGTTCGTTTATACAACTCGGAGCTCACTTGAAAGTTTTTATAGCATATTTTATTAGTTCTATTAATGTTATTGACCATATTTGTGATAAGACGTCGGTATAAATGCCGCAAAGTTGCATATACATGTAGATATTTGTTATGACACAAAAAAACCATCGGCTTGTCCGTTATTTGTGTTTTAAATTAAACTGAACTGAAGCTCGAGGGGTGAATTAAATTTTCTGTAATTCGTGAATAACGTTGATTGATGTTAGGATTTTGCAACAACAAAATAATCGTTTTTTATAGGCTCTGACTTTTGATTTATTTTCTCGTTTTACTGTTAGGTATGGACTGGGGTCGACCCGCGGGGAGCACCCCATCCCGAAATAAAGTCCCAGATAAGGACCTGTTGCTGTTTAATTTGCATTTGCATAGCGAAACAATAGCTGCGTGGCGCGAAATACAGAAAGAAAGAACACTGGGATCTAGTTTGCATCTGAAATATTTGTCTTGATATTAAGAGACACGGTTCAGGACCCGCTCCAAGAATACCCATTAAGCTGGAAAGTCCTATTGAGTTGGCTTTTGCGAACGGGAAAGCACGAGAAGTCGTTTAATTCCCACTTGGCGTTTGAATTAAAAGGAAACATTTCCGACGAACGCAGCAAGATTAGGGCCGCAACGATGCCACTGCGGTGCAAAACACAGACTGCATTATCCCGACAACAGTAGCCTGGAAGCAAAGATAGAAGAGGGCTTTCTGGAACTCAGCAAAAACGAAGTCCGAGAAGCTTTGGTAATCCCCGTGTAAGCGTAGCTCAGAGGAACATGAGAGGTTTGTCTGCTAACTAGCTGAACGCCGACCTGAGCTTTAAAGTATTTGCGACAGTTCGTTCTTCGAAACTACTACGCCTCAAAGGACACCTGAACAATGAAACCGTACTTGAATTTGAACACACCATGGAGAATGCATTTACAGACATGGCCACGGAGAGCATTCTTCTCCTGAGCGTGACGTTTTCAAAATAGGGATGTTCGTTTCTGGAGGTTTGCACATGCAGACTCCAAGACAAAAAGCGCAATTCATTCAAATCTTGTACAGCGCTGGCCGGATCGTATTGGAATTTCTTCTAGATATACGTTTGGGCTTAACTGGTTAAAAAATATTCCAGAAGAAGGGTTGATTGGAGACATTTGTTCATTTCTAAAATTGTTCGGTACTGAAATAAAGACAGATGCAAAATGGAGAAAAAATCATAGCTTGGGAACACTATTTCGTATTTGGATTAGGTTTTCTGTTGGCAATGTTAACGGAAGTCATACAGATAGGGATGATACTTGGTACTCTTCATTCAGGTGTCCTTTAAAGAACTCATCCTAACTACAAATATTTCCTGCTTTCCTTTTTTTTCCTGCGGGAGCTGCAATTATTTACGTATTGATATTTTTTGGTGCTTGTAGGATACCTGATTGGAAAGTCTTTGCCAATAGTTAAAAGATAAAGCAATATGTTTTTTTAAGTATAAAGGTATGTCATAGGGCAAATTATGTCGGTGCTTTCCTTTAATCTGGGGGATAAAACAAGAAAATTGGCTTACGAGACTTCCCAATCCCCAATCTCTATCAGGACTACAACATACACCCATTTCACCTTGTGCGCTCTCGGGGAGAGTCGTTCGAATTGTCTGTCTAATAATATGACTGTGATTGTGATTTTCTGAAAAAAAGTTGACCTCTTTTCTGTGAGAGAAGGGGAATTTATTAACAGAACAGAATAAACACATCTTAACAAGGGTCGCCTCAGAAAGCTTTCACCTGTCATGAGGGAGCGATCCCACAGTAAAGAGTCGTAATCTATTGAATTACTTTACCAACACATCACAAAAGAAAAAGAAGAAACAAAAAAACGGCACAGAGAACCTAACACCACAGCAAATCATCCGGGTCCATCCATAACACAAAACCTAAAAAAAAAGTGTAGAGTTTTGGTTTTAACACAAGGACCCAACTCCTTCTCACCCTGGAGCAACCCCCCAAACTATTCCAACCCCGAATACCGCGCTGCAGGACCTAGACCCCAAAACGTGTAGAACTCAACCGAGGTACGACAAGATTAATTATTTTTAATATAATTAGTTTCTCTCTTCGGGGAATGTCCTGACAGCAGCTCACCAGAGAGAAGACTGGCACCTTTTCGTGGATACCCTAGGCCCTAGGCGCCTCTGCTGGCACAGGGGGGCCTAAGGTAAAGGTATTCTGTCACGAGGAAATTAGTCATGGTAAAACATCCAACCAAGTCAGCGAATTTCCCTTCGAATGACCTGTCAAACCCACAGCTGAAGAATTCCAGTACAGAGCCGAAAGGTACTTTCAAATGCATTCAATCCCGTCTCAACGCCCAACATTGCTCATTAGGGACCAGGGCATCTCCTTTGAAGGGGCCTTACTGGAAATCACCAATAAAGGGAGTTCCGCTAGAAAACGAACCAACTTTCAATAGCCGCTAGGAAACTTTCGGGAAAGCGACGAGCAACAAAAACTGAAAGCAGACTCTGATAAAAAAAAATTATCTCCCCAAATTACCGGAGAAGAGGCTGGCCTAATTAAGGCCCACTCATATTGAAATTCGCTGAAGAGGAACATAACTTCTTTACACAAATTTGGATAGTGGTATTACTGGAAGTAAATAACCTTTGGCTTGTCTCGATATTGCTCTTGAATGAGGCCTTCGGGAAAATAGAGAGATGAGACTCGATTAAAAGACAAGATTAATGAAGTCTGTCAATCGCTAGAAGATTATGCCAGTCTGGTCCCATCACAGAGTTTTTTTTTTTTTTTTTTTTTTAATTTCACTTCTACCTTTCGGTTTTGCCTTATTCTGGGCAAGCTACTTGTACAGCTAGAAAGTAAAGTCGAGATATGAATTTGGCTCTAATCGCTTCAACTGTAATCGATTTCAAAAGAAGCTTTTACTTCTACCAATGTATCTAATTTGCCAGATTCCGGGCATACGATGTTTTATTTTCGCTATAGGCTATCGTTACCTTTTAAAACAGCGCCGATGACACACTGCAAATACGACGTGGCTTATTAATAAGATCAGGTGAATTAAAATAAGTGGGACGGAATGCTGAATCAGGAAAAAGTATGCTGAACCAAAGCGTCGTTCCAGGACATTGATTCCTTTCGTGGAGTTCCTATTAACACGTCATTAGACAATTCCGGAACTATTCAGGAAAGAATCCAAGACGAGAAAAGCAGTGCGACTTTGCTATGGCGAGTGATAGTGAAACACGCCCATCTTCCGACAGGACTCATTCTGATGAGTGAGACACTTTGCTCGATTGACCGCACGCATCCCCACTGATATACGCCACCTATCTTGAGATTCATTTGGTAGCCTACTCTCTAAGTCAAAAGCGTCATGGAGAGACGTGCTAATAAGTGAAGATATAGGGAGCCTAAAAAGCTCCCCCTCGACAGATAACGAAGAGGGATTGCCGGTGACGGCACCCAATTTTCGTTATTAACTTTTTATGGGTGGCAAGACATCTTTTTTTGCTCTATTTTTGTCTTCTTCGGATTATTTGTTGGATGCCTGAACATCAGTTTGGCTTCACCAAGGGCCTTGGTTGCGCTCACGCCCTGTTTGTCCTGGCTGCCATATTGTTTGATTCGCATGAATCCGGCGAGGGACTCGTGATAGGTGCACTCGATGTTAGCCGTGCATTTGATTCGTCTATCCATGAGCAAACATTGTTGGAGGCATATAAGAGAGGGGTACCGGTAGAAATTATAAAAGTGCTATATTACATGTACAAAAATTTAAAGGGTAATGTAAAGGTACCAGACAATCCAAGTGCTACTGTTGTGGTGCCTATTGAAAAAGGGGTGAGGCAAGGGTCTCTGACCTCCCCCGATCTCTTCAACAATAGCGTCCTTGATGCGCAATCAAAAGTTCCCTCTTCCTGTGTGTTAAAAAGAATTGATGTTTCTCTGTTAACATATGCAGACGACGTACTTAACTTAAGTAGATCAACCGTAAGCATTGAAAGAAATTTCAGTATTCTTGAGACAGAGTACAGCTTGATCGGACTTAATTTTAATGCTTCAAAGTCGGAGGTACTATTCTTCAATGATCGAGAAAAAATGAGCAGACCAGTCAAGCTTGGTAGTTCTATGCTTAGTCCGACTGAGTCGATTACGTACCTCGGTGTCCCCATAGGAAGGACCCTAAAAGAGACTCGGTCTCTCCTTTTACAAAACGCAGAAAAGAAGCTTCGAATCGCTTACGCGTCTATCGTGACAAACAAGGTCCACTTCGCACGCAGTCTTTTGGCTAAACTATACAACGCGGTGGCGTTACCCCACGTTTTGTATCTAGCTCCATTCTGGAAATTATTTACAACTACCGAGCAGTCTCGTGTCCGTTCGCTTTATTTTCGATATTTAAAATACTTGCTAAAAATGCCACCCTGGACACGCAACAGGTACCTGGTAAGAAAATTCAACCTGGTAGATCCCATCGAGGCTGTAGATAAGCTAGTTGACAAAGTCCTCCGTACGGCCGCACACCCTTGGCTACCAATACTCTGTGCCCAATGGATGAGTACTAATTAACTCGCCTTTTGTGTTTTTCGTCATTTGTAGTGCTGTACATATTTGTAATTGGTTAACAGTGTTTTCTCTTTTGTTTTTCTTTTTCTTCCATTTACTCCGTTCTTGTTCATTTGAATGTAACGGGTTACAAAGAATATACATACATACATACATATTAAAGAGAGACGAATCCTTCCAAATACTTCAGGCTTCCTCTTGCTTAACCTTGCGACATACCCAAATCTAATGAAATGAGTCCCGTAATTGAAGAAGCCGGAAAAATAGATGTGATTATCTCCGATGGACATCAGGTTACCCAGCGACCAAATTATGGCTTGGAAGCCATCAACCAGGAAAAGGGACGGCATCCGACAAGGATGCTAGTGACATAATTCTGCGAGCAGACGATCAGGTTTTCCGGCCAGATGTTTTGCACTTTCATCATCAGATTGTATTTCAACCTTTCCACTTGGACTGACGATGGTTCTGAACAACCGCGAACGAAATCCAGTTCGCAAGTACCCGACCCTGGTCGTCTGTTCAAGGCATAAGCTAGCCAGAGTTCCTATTAACCAAGGGCGCATGATGTCTGTTCCTAGTTAATCACAAAGATCACCGCACAAGATTTATTGGTGACCTTTTGCCTAGATGATGGGGAGCTTCCAGAAAAAGTATGGTGCTCTGTAAGCACTACTCAGGACTGACAGAAAACTTGTTGGACCTTGTTCAAACCAAGCCTAAGCCTGCATTAGCAGCTATGTAGTGGCATGTTCAGCTAGGGAGGGTGCCCCATTTTTACCTACATCTGAATGATCGAAAGTCTTTCTAAGCGGAAGTTTTTTGGTTAGCCTTTTCATGATGATTATATTTTTTGTAGTAGTAACTCAATGATGGCGAACTAATTTATTGCAAACCCTCTCCTCCTCAATCTTCTGACTAGATGACGGGGAGCCTCGATAAAATTGTGTATGATAGGCTACTATGTACGCACTCCTCAAGACTGAGAGAAAACTTGTATGACCTTACTCAAATGCGATGGCGATGGAAGAACGTTGTGAAGTGTTCAGTAAGAGAAATCCATTTTTATGGATATGTAGATGATCGAAAGTCGCACTCAGCCAAGTTTATTTGTATTATCTAGGGTGACTTTAATGTGTTCTTTAAAAGCAGTCATAAGTATTGGATCCAATGATTAATTACTATTGTAACACAAAAAAAAGTATAAAATATTTATGTATTAGTAATATTTTATTATTGACCAAATTAAGAAACAAAAATTGTATATTGCATGAAGGGTAGTATAATATGTACTTGCATGTCACTGAATTTTTATTGACATTTTCCTATGCTATTTTTCGCAACGAAGAATTTTTTTAAAAATAAAGTGAACTGAAGTTTTTAGTTAGCCTTTCCTTGATGATTACGTTTTCTTTCATTACCAGTACATCAATCATGACGAAGTAATTAATTACCAACTTACATAAACATGAATCAAAACGGATAAGTTAGCTAGGATATTCCTCGGCAGTATCTCGGCCATTCTTGGCAAGGGTCCTCTCCAGACCGTAGATGGAAGAAACGAGCCTGCAATCCTAGCTCACCGTTTTGAGTATTTTTTTTGTATATGATTTCCAGTCAGCTTGAACTGAAGGACTACTTAATTACCAACCCTCTCTTCCTCGATCTGCCAGCGATAGTCTTATCTTGATATTTCTTGAAAGTACACAGATTAACGTGAGAATTATGAGACCGGAACAAAAATACATAGAACATGTCGAAAAAACACCAGATCTCGCGATAAATAATGAGAATGACGACAATATTCCCTTCGTTGCTCTATAAAAGCAAGGCTTAACATTCGAGACTTCTAGGTGTCTGGGGCTTTCGCGCAGCCAAGTCTACCATTACAGATTTTCACGATAATGATGCACATTGAAGCTATGGCTAAATCGAAAAGTCAGCTACGATGTTTGACAGCGACGAATAGCAGGTTCGTCTCGAAGCAGAGAGTCAGCCGAGCAACAACCAGCCTGACGAGGACCCTTTCCACGAAGGGCCGAAATATCGCTGTCAAACATGGTACCTGACTTTCTGTTTTTAAGCCATTGTTTTGATATATGTTTCACCGTCAGCTTGGGCCCAAGAAGTATTTATTGATAATGATGATAGCTGATTTGACATTCTTTAATGTTTCCCAAATGTCCTTTTCAAAATTCAAATATCTTCTGCTTCTCAGTCACAACTGTCAATCACACTCCATTTCCTACATTTGCATATTTACTATGAGCGTGTTCCACCCTACTTACCGTAGTTACTACGCTAGTTACCGTAGTTACTACGCTAGGCTGGAACGCTTTTTGAATTTTTCGGTCACATATCAGGCCGTGGGGTGATCCGACCAATCACGTTACAGAGATGCGTAGTTACTACACTAACTACGCTCCCGAGCGTGGTAAGCAAATAGTTATTATTAGTTACTATTTCGAGAAGGCTGGAACGGTCAGCGTAGTAACTTTTCGTGAGGCTGGGACGGAAATAGTAGCTAATAGTTACTATTGGTAGAGGGGTGGAACACGCTCTATGCCTCTTGCCCCTATGGCACCTTTCGGACATCCGGAATCTAGGGTGCCAAACACCTGAAACTTCCAGCCTGGCTTCACCTTCCTGATCCGCCTCGACGAAAACGGATGTCTGGAATTAAAAATCTGGAAGGTGAAGCCTGGCTTTAATAGTTCCATAGTTCCCGGAACTGCGATAAGGAGAAGACTCAACAAGATATTTCCACAAAAGGCCAATCGCTACCTCCCTGCGAAACGGCTTAAGTCACAATTGGCTAAGTCCCGATTCCGATAACTCCTTGGTTGCCGGGGGATCACGTTTCACAAAAAGAAAATAATATCGTTCTGTCTCCAGTGTATTCGGGCGTCACGTATCCTAGTGACCCATCAGACGTCAAAGAAAACGTGGATAAAATCGGCAAGCACAGGCGATAACAGTGGTGTTTTTTCCTGGAGGTTCTATAGGCCCTTCGTATCCCAAACGTGTCCACTCATACAAAGACAGCACTCTCCGAGCACCGGATCCGGAAAAATAGAACTATTGTTCGGAAATTCAACGTTCAAGATATTTCACATTTTTTTGAAGGACAACTCTTACAAGAAATAATCTTCTCCCTATGAAATGGATCAGAAAATACGTTTTCCGAAAATACCATTACTTTCCACCTGAAATTAGCGATTTTCTTGTTAGCGCTTGTCGACTCTATCCAGCCCTCCTGCTCTCCAACGCGGCGGCTGGGCGCAAAACATATGAAAACTGAAGGCGCCGTGGTTAAAAAGTTGGGAAACTAAGCAATTAACAGAAGGCAAAAACAGAAGATTCTCATATCCTTATGTGTGAATGAGTTGTAAGCGGATACTGAAGATTCCGGCAAACTTCGGGTTGTGTGGCGGGCAAAACTCGGCACGGCCGTAAAATTGCTAAAAATCCGTAGGCACGAAACGAAACAAGGGAGAAAGGTGGGGATTTTAGAAGCTTATAATTCCATAAGGGAGCTAGGTATATTATTAAAGGCAGGATAAGCAAGAGGGGGCCTTTAAACTAAAACTACACAAGAAGGACGAAACTATTTCCGTTTTGCGCCACACCACCCCCTACCCCATGTTCGTATGTTTGTGTTTTTCTCCACTTGCCTTCCTTTGTGGAAGTGTGGGTAATAAATAAATTACTATTAGAAACTATAACTTAACGATGGTACAATATAAAATCCAATAAATACTGTAAAGTTAAGCTCAATTTCCAAATGTTGATAACAGTGGCGAAAATATCCCATTTTCGTGTTGGGTAAGCCCAGGCTTTTCCCGACAAGACTTAATAATGTACGGTACGGCGTTTTGTTCCGTCTTTTTTCCTAGTCCACCGATTTCTGACCAATGCTAGAAGATGGCAAGGGTCTAACCTCTGTCGTCTGCAATTGGAAAGCTTCTTAGAGCTCTTGTCCGGTGCCAAAAAGGATGGTTTCATAAGAAGAAATGTTTACAGAAAATGATGGGGTGCATCCGAATATTAAAGGATTGCATTTGATATGGCAACAAAAGAGGGGGGCATAACCTTGAGCTGAAAGATTAGTACAAATACAACTGTGCAATTTCTCTGTAAAATCATAACACCGGCTGGTTTTGCTCACAAATTACAGGAACCAATTTGAACCCTGTAGGGTAATTCTCTTCTCTTTCTCGCCGGCTCAATACTTACTCATTAGGTCTGCTTGTATTCACTGATCCTATAGCTGACACACCTTTTCTTTTTGAAAATGTTGCGGATTTTAAGCAGAAATGTTGAAACAACTTCAAAACAGTTTTTCGTAAAAACAGACAGTGCTAAACGCTTTTTTGTACGTTTTCTTCATAAAACACCTTCATGTTTCACTTTCTCTTTAACTGCTGTGTTAAGAAATACTTTGACAGTCCGAGGCGCCCCTAGATGTCACCACGGTCGTATCGAGTCCTGGTCTGAAGTAGCATGCTGAACTCAGGGTACTAATGAAAAAAATTACCGGCTCTAAGCGTAAAGCTTACGATTCGGATATTATATCCGTACGATTTTAGGTCTGACTCTATACTTTCTGGGAAATTATACAGACCGGAGAGACCATGACTACATATCCGAAACATCAGGAACATAGCCAGGAAGCGTCTGACTATGGAATCCGGTCAAAAACAATGTAAAACCAAACAAAGAAATACTGAGCGCACTATTCTGTCTCTTAATACGCCCTTTGACCAAGATATTTTTCTTTTTCTTGTCACACAACTGAAAGGTAGCAAATAAAACAGACACTGGACTGAAAAATAAATATTTCCGAGCGATGCCCGGCTTTCAGGGAAATAGAGGGGGAATCTGTAAGCACAGCCTCCGCTGCTTAGCATAATGCTGATTGTCTGGGGAAATATGAGTGCATACGAAAAGAGGATATGAAAAGGGACAAAAAGTGACGGACGAAGAAAGGAAATTTCACTCTTCCATGTTGACCACAAAAACAAGAGCGATGACAGGAAAAACACGTACAGAACAGAGCCACTCGAGGCTTATCGAGCCATTTTCCAGGGCATGCTCACAGTAAGAGCTAGCTGGCATAGGTCAATCTGGTCGGGTCCATAATATGCCTGCCAAATTTCCTCCTCCTAGGTTATCTGGAAGTACCTTACTTGAGATCACCGGACTGACCGACCGACAGAAAAGTGATCGATATATGGCGCTTGAACCGAAGGTTGTTAAGTTCCATAGATAAGATATAATTGGACAATAAAGCAAAGATGCTATGGCAACAAAATAAACAAAAACAAATAACAAACTGGAATAAGTCATACGTCATTAGTAACCTAATATAGGCATAATTTTACGTGTTGCAAAGCGACCCCAAGGAATCTGAGGGGGATCTAAAACACAGCTGTTGTGGCCCCAAGCCCACATAGTAGTTCTGTTATTTCCAAGCTATATGAAAACACATACGCCACCTAGGTAGTGATATTTTATATTGCCGGTAGATGGTGTGATCGCTCAAGTTTGTGGCGGTTCCTGATTGGATGGTTCTGACCTGTTCTCAGAATCATCGACTCGTTTACGGAATCCGCCATCTTGATTCTTGAAGATACCTGATTTTGCTAACAACTTAGAGAAGTACAAACTTTTGGTTATTTTGAGAGAGAAGAGCACGGTGCGTTTGAACCATAGGCTACCTAGGACATCCGTCCCCACCCCCTCGTTTGCTGATTGGTTTTGAAGGTGGAAACTAAGGCCGGGCTCCGCCGGTCTGCAGAAGAGTTTCTCCACGTTACTCACAGGGTCCCAGTGACCCTATTTAAGACCTTGCCTTAACCACCACCCTCGAAACGACATCAACAGCTTATTTGGATAGAATTGTTCGTCCTTGGTGCAGGTAAGAAATGACTGGTGAATTTCTTTCAAAACTAACCAAAAACTAAGTATTCAGGACGAGATAATTCCATGAAAAGGTTTTATCCATGAGCTGGATCAAATACAATATGAAACTAAGAACAAATTGGTGATTGATCGCCAGGTTTGGGGAAAATAACTTAACTTAAAATTTTGCGAAAAACAAGCTAAAGCTGAAATGTATGACAAAAACCTGTATTGTCATTGACAATACAGGTTTTTTGGTTCAATATTGATTAGTACAGGACATAATATCAAATACGTGATATATATGATATACAGGACTCATTCCCAGACCTGCTTGGGACCTCCATTAGCCTTCGAATCCTATCGCTATTCAAACCTATAGCCACAGAACTGGCGGACAAAGATTGGGTCCCTTCCCCAATGTTTGTCTTTCGCAAGAGAAACTTTTCTCAAAGGTGATCACGACCTTCCGTATCATTACAACCAACAAGTCCTTTCCGATTGTTGGCATCCTAGTTCATTGGAGAACGGCAAATAGAAAGCCAAACTCATATCGCAATCTTTATGAAAGGAGGTTAAACACATAAACTGAATCGTTATGGACCCGAGGACGATTATGCACTTAGTTGGAACTACACGAGTTCAATCAAATCGGGTTAAACAGATATTTTCTGGGTTAGTAACGGAAGCAAGAGCATGGACAATGGAACAGAACAGCTTGTTTAAATATATTAATTTCAAGGCCGCATTTAATATTAAAGATTTGGTTTTATCCATGAGGAACCGCTATGTGGGCCCTGGTTTGTATACAAGGCTCTTGACACCTAGACTTCCAAATTCAATTAGAACTTTACCTATGGTTTGTTTATCATGGTAAAAGTCCCTTGTATAACATTCCATCTTTAGATGATAACTTTTCTCGAACAAGTATGTAATGAATAACATCCTATAACACCAGTACACTGTGCAGTCCCATGATAACAGTCCTATCCTACCCAGTGCAAAATATCTGGTATTACCCTGATGTTAAAGAAAAAACTTCCAACCGTGCGATATCATTTGATATCGCACAGCCAGTCGTGGCCATTTTTCTGACGGAACCTGTGACTTTTGGCCAGAAAAAACAATGATATTTTGGCACCTATGAAAGTACGTCTTTTTCACACATTATTAACAAGAAATCTCGCTATATCATCTTCACAATAACGCGCCTCAACTACGCCTCAACTTTTATACTTCATTTTTGCATTTACTGCTAAGGAACCAGTCGCAGAGTTCTTGCTCACTCTGTCGAAGAAACGAAAATGTATGACACATTGCAGATCTCTGCAATCAGCGGCAACACCGGTTTGAGCTTTATCAATTCTATCTACCTTAAGAATTCCGCCGCTAGATGGCATCTACTTCGCCACAAATGAAAAGGATGTCGTAAAATAAGGACTGTTATATGGCCTGCGTCACAACAGTAGTCGTTTTTACATTTCAACAGTAAGCTAGGGTTGCCATTTCACTAATCAGAAATACAGAAAAAGACGCTGCTCAGCCAACCCTTCAGCGACAACCTTGCGAAGGTAAAATATAGTTGATAATGATAAACGGATATATATTTCCTTAAACAGCATCCTACTATCCCTTACTATTTTGCGTTACTAGCTAGTATAGCAACGTTAGCATTAATTAAAAAAAAAATTGAAATAAAACAGTTGCTTTTTTACCGAATTTCCGCCAGGAGGTATCATGGGGATGCACAGTGTACTAGTGTTATAATCATTATCGCCCTTGCTTTTCTTCGGGCGTTAGCGGATTTTTCCGCTATTACCCTCAGGAAGGGCGATAATATATAATGACCCACGGTCAGTTATATTACGATATCTTCACACAGAAAGTTATCGGTGGACATGACCTCCAGAGAGGTTGATACGATTTCATATCCACCTCTAAATTTCTGTGGGACGACATCATAATAGTAGCCTTCAACCTGTGGGGACTTCAGATCATATGCATGGTAAATGGTCAATTGCTAATGGTTCTGTTCGAAGAAGTTATAACAGTTAGGCTAATATACCTCCATCTCGGTTGTTATCGAAAAAAAAAGTTCGACGGCCATTCAAAAAAAAAAAACTCGCTGCGCTCGGTAGATATTTTTCATAACCTACACAGCTTACTTTGGCTTGGATAGGTTATTTTAAACGGCCGTGACGATGCTATTTTCCAATATCAACCTCGATGTAAAACAGCTGAGCCGTTGCGACTTTAAGATGAACGAGCAATTTTTATGTTGCTATAAGGGATTTTTGGACCAAGACGAAAAAACTGACCTGAACAGGGCATATTTTATCTCTTTCCTCTTTAAAACCTAATCTGTAGTCGAATAATCGGATTAGCACATTCTTACAGATTTTCAAAAGATCTGCTGAGCACTAACTTTTCAGAAACGAATAAAAAGTCTTCGGTTCCGGACAGGTCGTTTCCGCGGGAGCTTTTATACCTTTTCACAACAGACTACTTCTTCCAAAGGCGGTTAAAAGGTGATTTACGCAGGCAAATCTAGATTCGAATCCTTGAAAACATCCATTTGTGGTCTGCGAGGGGCACCTGAAACGCCCGGGGGCATGGCACATAAATCAATGACAAAAAAGAAAACAAAAATATGAGAGAAGATCTATGGGTCTACTATGTTGCCCAGAAGATCCCAGGTCTATGCCTCTCATTCTGTCTGGACGAAAATACTCCCGAGTGCCCTCCATCCGTATATTACTGATTAACTCTATGTTCCAAATTGTTTCTGGACCTGCACTTACAGTATAAAATAAACAAATCTTTAAGTCAAAAGAATTGTTGCCCGGTCGGGCCCCGGAAAAGAAGTCTCATTCTACAGGTGACTCATGATGATCAGATGAGTCATGATCATGAGTTAATAAATAATCAAAGAATACGGACCGTATAAAAGACTAAACATAGTCAAAGGAAAGGGAGTAACGCTGCCTAGCGGCGGCAGAAGTAAACAGTGCGGGGTGCAGATGGCACCACCGTAACACATTCATTTTCATTTCCGGGATTTCTAACTTTCTATCCCCTCTAACGAAACTTCCATGATTCTTGCATTTTCCGTGTTTATCTTTTTTTGAGGCGTATCAGGCTTCCGCCTATCGCTTTCGAGGGGCCATTGGTCAGAAATACCGGTTATGCAAGTTTCAAAGTGTCAGCGACATCAAAACCAAGGGGGCCTTTGAGGCTAGAAATAGCCTGGACGAGCTTGTAGCCTTTTTACAGAAGGTTAATTGTATGTAGCCTTTTTGGAAAAGGTTACAAGAAAAAAAGGAAAGAGTTTTAAAGCGAATGGGCCTGGTGAGAGGCTAAAAACCGCTAAAGTGGTGCCTTATTTTTTCAAAGCGGAGCATAGTGGAAAACTTGTACACGGTTTTAAAACACGGAACATAAACAAGAAACAGTGCAAGGTATATATCCCTGAAGCTTGTAAACGTAACACATTTCGTAAGACTAACAAGGAGATGAAGTAGGGGGTTCGTAGGAGCATACTGAACATACCTGTTCAAAGGTTTTCAGTCCCGATTTCTTCCCTAGGTAGACGATATCGTCCATTATCATCTTTTTGACCTGGGGGTCTGCGCAGAGATCAGACAGTGTTCCGTTAAGTCCCCGCTGCTGGGCCCAGTTCTTGATAGCTGCCACATCTGGCACGATGACTGCCACAACGCAGGACTGAAAAGGACAAATACTTACATTAAATACAAATTTTATTTTATATTTATTTATTGTAAATATCTTTCGATCATAGAAATTCCCGAGTCAAGCGGAATTCTAATAAAAACTTGCAGGCAAAAATACGCTTTGCGGCATCTATCCCTTCTGTTTATTTATTTATATTCTATTTTTTTTTTACCAGGAACCGAGTTAAGTGCATATTCTTTCTTCCTATTTTCATTCTTTTAGTTATGTGGATTAATTGTTCAACCTCATAACAAGTGTAAATTAAGGGTGTTGCAGTTTCTAGTATTTTTTTTTCTAACTACACATATGTGTCACATATCTAATCTAGGCGAAATCGCAGGGCATGACAGACGGAGAGCGAATTCGCCAGAATTTTACTTCCTTTCATGAATTTTCTCTTAATCCATTGTCCTTCATACCAATATCGTAAATGACTGCGTAACGCTGAACTAAACTGATTAGAATGAATGAATGAATGAAATCGTTTCTGTGTTCAAATTAATTCTGCTCGGAGCCGAAGCCTGACGAAGCGTTTTTTCGACCGGACGATTCGGTTGCGTGACAATATCCCCAGGCGGAGCGAAATTCGCCTTCTTTGTGAACTGGGCTTCACTGCAACCTGTCTGCCCCGCTGACCTTTCGGCGAAGTTATCGTCCAATCCCCAGGACCTTCAACGTCCGTGGCAATGTTAACACTCGACTGGAGGGGATGAAGCAAGAAAACTGGAAACGAGTTGTCTCACTTCTGGTATTAAAAGCTAGAAATGACGGAGATCAGAAATACTCTACTCTGAAGAAATTTGTTGGTACGTTTGACTCCTCAGATCTTTTCCATCCCTTGAATATTAAATTCCACGCTCAAGTTTAATCGACAATGCCGCTTTGCCGGTCCAGGAGCCACACAGTAAAAAAAAATCTTGCAGTATTTGCTCCTGGGATTAACCTTGTCTCTACTGAGGTAATCTTATCTCTAATTCGGATTAATCTTATCTCGGTAGAGATAAGATTAATCCTAGTAGCAAATACTGCAGTTAACTTTAATCCTTACTCGGAGAAACTTTTTACAGTGCACTCCTGATACAAAATCCATAGTCGAAAAATATAGCAGAGGTCTCTGAAACTCAGACGGCACTCCACCTCCACCCCAGTGACGTTAAAAACTTTTCTCTGTTTCATCTTCATTTTTTCTATACACCTTAAAACCCGTATTATTTGTACGTAAAGGTAGAATTTCCCATCAGGTAGTTTTAATTTTTGTTTCTTTCTTCTCCGTTTTTGTTACCATACGCATTTCGTCTCGTTATCTTTCTTCATCTTCGTTTTCGTCTCGTATATCTTTATTTATACTGCCCTATTTTCGTTTTCTTGTCCAATAAATAACAGAATTTGAAAATCATCATCATCTTGTATCCAAAACAACATAACTCAAATAACCTGAGAACGGGTCCCCTTTCCATCCCAAGACATGATCAGACTGACGCAAATCCACCAAGACATAAAAGCGTAAGAGGCCTCAGAATGAAAAGATAAAGCGAAAGCGAGCGGCCGTCAGATTCCTCGGAGGCGAGAGGAAATCTCTGATTTCTTGTTCCCCAGGAAAGCAAACGACCGGAACCAATTGTAGATGGAACTACTTTTTCCCGCCCTCACTCTTGCTTGTCTAGGCTTTAGTTGCAAGTCTTTCCTCCCCTGATTCGAAGAAAAAACTAAAAAGAAAGGTCAGGAGGAGGGATGATCAAGTAAGCTAAAGAATTGTTTTCGGTAAAAGATCCATGAGGGGCGGGGCCACACTGAATAGATCCAGCTTGATCGGGCCACTGATGGGTCTTTTCAAGCAAGTAGGCTAAACAAATCGTTTCGCTAAGAGCGTTCTGGCATTACGATATCTATTGGTAACGAAAGAAACCTCCATTAGCAGGGAGTCGAATAATTTTTAGGATCCTATTCATCAGAGACCTACTTATTTAAACTGTCAATAAAAGAACTGTTAAGAAGCTCGAATCCGAGAACTATTTGTGGGGTTGGGTGGATTCTAGAAAATACAAATGAGAAAAGTTCGCCCATATGTCTGTGATTAGTAAGTATGGCGTTTGTCTTTAACAAACATCTATCCATATGACTGGTGGAGATGATACATCACATGAATTAACTACGGCGGAAAATGAGAGAGAAAATCTTACGAGTCGACAGGAATATTTTTTGTGGACACAACTGTAGGCCTACCCTTTTTTCTGCTATGTCCTAATCAAAATCCCCTTCGTACTTTGTCCAAAGGTCCCTTACTACTCAAGTGTACGACCCCACATGTTTTGAAAGAGTTTTGTAGAGGTACCTTACCTTATTGTTTACCTTTACCTTTTGTACCTTATTGTTTTTGCAACACTTTATAGCTTAATTATTATTACTGAAAATATTGCGGATTTTAAGCAGAAATATTACACCAACCTCAAAACAACTTACCGAAAGAAATAAACACTTCCAAATATTTAGCTTTATTTTTTATTCACATGTCAATTAAATATTTGTCTTCTTGGGTAGTTGTGCTGAAATCTAACTTGTCAGTTTCCGGTAGTTTATTTCTGAATAGAGCCACTTGATGATCCCACGGTCGTGTCGAACCCTGGTCCGAGCTGGCATCTTAAAAGTGGTTTACAGACCAGATCCGTATCAAGGAATTTATCTGGGGGGGGGGGGGGGTCTACCCACGGGTCGGACCTGACCCATTCCAAACAGTAAAACAAGAACATAGATCTGAGGTTACAGCAAAATATTTTTGTTTTGTTTGGGGGGGGGGTCTATCCTCGTCCCTGATCTAGACATTACAAACAAGAGAATGCTTCCAAATCTAAACTAGGCTACTACAAACCATTTATATTTTGCTATGACCAAACAAAGTTATGGCAAACGAGAGATGTATTAGCAGTGGCGAACTTCCGCCTGGGCAAACTGGGCAACCGCCTTAGGTTCCCAACCTCGGAAGGGGCCAAGTGGTAAATGTAAAACAAAAACAAAAAATATTCATGTCTACTTCTGCTTATCTATTTTGAAAAGTCAAAGTATGTAAAGCAAACAAACAAAAATAAAAGTAAAGTTTGTTTTTTACTTAATTACCGAAAATGGGAGCTGGATGTATGCCCGAAATTTCCCGTATTATCACAAAATATTTCAACTGTACTTGATTTTAATTTTCGGTTCATTTTCTTTGTTGTTTGTGTATTCGTATTGTTCGTAAGTGTTTCCCCAATTTCCGTCCGTGTTAGCAAAGTGCTACTGGGCTAAATACAAAAATGTTTGACTGATTGCTTGATGTCTATGACCGGGCCTACGCATTAGCGGTCTTCCAGCCTTCGTTTCTAGACAATTAAAAGGATCTACCCCCTCTAGAACTGACTGACTGAATCCACGATTAGAAGACAGGAACTGACGGAACTACCATTCACCATTAACCCATCATGAAGCTTGATCAGTAGCATTCTTATTTTCCCATAATAGTCACTGGAGCATCCATTGTGCTTTATGGATTTTTACCCTTTATTCTAACTGAAACCAAAGAGCTTTTTTCGTATTGCGAGAATAGTAAAGGGCAATAAACCGAAAGAGAAATCAAGGTCACTGGAAAGCTCAGTCGATGTAATGTAACTGATTGTGTGGTGGCCGGTACGAAATTCGCATAGTGCAAAATTTGGACGTCTGCCGAAATTTAAAAAAAAATGTACTTTTTCCATGATTTGGGATCATAAATAGTAGGACACTGCCGAAAGTACACCTTCAAATCTACACTCGCAGAACATCTTTTTGAAAACCCTTCTCGGTCAGTATACACAAAAAAAGGCCCATTTTCTTGCAACATGCACCAGACTCCATCAAACTATTCGAGAGGCCGTTGAGATAAAGAAACATAAACCCAGACACAGGCGAATACTCCCTACTGGAAACTTAGAATGGTATTATTAATGAAAAGAAATTCAAACCCCGGGCCCTTACGCAAAACAAAACCAAATTTAATCAAAACATAATAATTAATCAAGACCTAATAGAACAGCAAAAACGTGCCCCGTGCCAGAAAATGAAACCTCAGAACTAGTTTACCCCTATAGCAATTTCCAAGAAGTAATTCCTCAAATAGGAGTTTGCAGGTACATTTTTTCCAGCTATAGCCTGAAGTGAACCTTTGCCAAGAAGGGCCGAAATTTTTTCACATAAATAGTAGTTCTAATTTTTTTTTAGAAACTGTCCCTTTCAAACCTTAAATGCTTGGTACTACCAGCTTTGATCTTTACCACGGACACACCCGTTCTCTCGTTACAGACAAGCACTCGTCAACAGGACATAATATTTGTCTGGACATAATATTTGCTTTGTATTATTTTTTAACTAAAAATAACTTTGCAAACCATTTTGTGTGGTTTTACAGAAACACAACAATTAAAGGCCTGTGATCTGTTCCCCTCAAATTTGTCGGAATTGCTCATTTTTCTTTTTTTTTACTCTGCTTAGCGTAGTAGAAACTTGACAGACCTTTACGCACCATTACTGAGTACTTCCTTTCAAGTGTTATTTTTGGGATCCCAAAACGTAAGTGGATGGATAATGACATCGCAAAAGTTGTCCGTCCGTCCGTCCGTCTGTGAGCACGATAACTCTCGAAGGGAATGAGATATTTTGATGAAACTTGGTGTGAGCATTGTTTGGTTCAAGAGTAAGGTCGAGTTCGTAGATGGGCTTTGTAGCCCTACATTTGAGGGGTGGGGGAGGGGGTTAGATTAAGGGGCAAGCAAAATATTTTTAAACAGCTGATTTGATAGTCGATTATGGGGTAAGAAGACACGCTGAACATGTATATGAAAACCATGTTCTCGCCGGGCAAGTAGTTCGCCCGGAATCCGGCTAAAACCAGAAAGTTTGTTAAAAGTGAATGTTTTATTTGAAGTTGATTAGATGTTCGATTTAGGGGTAAGAAGGCATGCTGAACACGAATATGATAATCATTTTCTCTCCGGACAAGTAGTTCGCCCGGAATCCAGCCGAAACCGGAAAGTTTGTTAAAAGTTAAAGTTTCATTTGAAGTTGATTAGATGTTCGATTTAGGGGTAAGAAGGCATGCTGAATACGAATATGAAAATTATTTTCTCGCCGGACAAGTAGTTCGACCGGAATCTGGCCAAAACCGGAAAGTTTGTTAAAGTAGTAGTCTTTGTTAAAATTTGTTTAATAACCAAACAAATATAATCGAACTCCAGCGCTGATTAGCCGTTTCACCTTAATCCTTATGGACACAGGGTCTGACGAAAACAAAACCTATTCGTCTGAATCAATTTAAATATTCAATTTTTGGGATCCCATCGGAACCTTTGGTCTTGTTTCGCGAGCATTCACGTTTCAACCTATGTTTGGTTTTGTTTTAAAGAAATATTATAATTCAAGGCGCATAAAATTTGTTATGTAACGTTAACAGAGAGTATGTTATCTCATATCTCAGTGGCTGGCCTGTGCAAATTTATGAATTTCCGGGAGTTTCGGGAACACCCGTGCTCCCAAAGGCCAGGTCAAATTAGTAGAACATCGAAGGTTTCTGACTTGCGAGGGGTCATAGGCCACCACTGCTTTCCGTGTAGGCCTACCCATGTTGAGTTTGACCCTATTGAGGGTCAAATCCTCAGACTGACTTTGACTGCTGATGCCTCAAAAAGCTGCTGATAGATAAGGGGGGCAAAAACGTGCCCGCATGTTACACAGGACTGCCACTGGGCGATCCGAAGAAACTGCGCATCCTTATGTAAATGAAACTTTCTTACAACACATTTTTTTTTACTCTGACAAGTTTAGTGGGGATGTAAAGTACATTGACTAATTCAAGACAAGGTCATTATCCCCCCTTCCATCTCAGAGAGTAAGGGTCAAAACACAACGATCATCAGACCCACTTATCCTTAATCCAGGTGTAACCTACTTCCCGAACTGAGCTGGAAAGAAAACGAAAACGTCAAGACCTGACAACGGATTTTTCCGGAATGAAGATGGATTCGACTCGTTTCTAGAGAAAAAAGGACAAGGGAACTTTTTACGTCATGTTTTCGTCGACACTGTGAATTTTGTACGACAGAGAATGTAGAAGAAGGGTTTCGCGAGCTGCAAAGCTAAGTCAGAATCACTTTCCTATGGTTTTCGTGCTGCTTCGGAAAATATTTTACTAAGTTTTATAACAAGCCCCTATAATATTTTCTCCTTCGTTTCCCGATGAAAAATTATCTCCAAATTAGTAGTATGAAGTTGTAAGAAAAAGTAGCATACAGTACGAACTGATGCTACCACATGCTTCTATGTCAAGGCTACCGTGTTACTGCATTCTACTGCATGCTGCTATAAGTGAGACTGGATGCTACTTTAGCTAGACAGGATGCTACTTGATGCTACTGGATACTATTGCTTAAGATTAGCCCAGTCTGAGGCACTTTAAATGATGGTATTCTTTACCATTACATATCAATACATGCAACTTTTTCGTACAACTATCATACAACAATGCAGGCTACACATTTTTCATCGGGTTTATATCGTGGGTTTATGTATGATGAACGTACCAACTTCATCATTGCTATGTATTTATATTATAGCGAATAAATCTGAACTGAAATTCGACGGGAATTTTGATAGTGTGGAAAAAAACAAGGAAAGCGTATTTAAAGGAACAGAAAACTTGACTCGGGGAGCTAGCTAACATATCAAGAATGTACCCTGAGTCGATATTGAGAGTAAGAAAAATTCTCGTTACGACCATTGCAGTTTCCGGGCAGTTTCCGAGAATTCGACTTTTGAGCAAAAGGTTTGCAAAAGCAAAAGGTTTGTGTGCCGCGACTAGGAATCGAACCCCGGCCGTCTTGTCGGGGAGGTCGTTACTCTGTAGTCTACATGTAAAAAGGCGAACTTTTACAGTACATGAGTGCATAATTACAGTGCATAAGGGGCAAGGGCCTGCCAGCTAGCTTTGGGAACACTAAGGAGGGGGTTTGAGACGGTTCGAGACTGTCGACAATAAGACCCTGTATATTTATGCAAGCCCCCGGGCGATTCGATGGCCGAAAGTTTGCGTAGTCAAGTTTACTGTTCCTTTAATGAATTAAAAAAACGGCAAGCATCATCAAGAATGAATTCTTTTGAACAAATAAGAATGGAAGGAATGTCCAGTGAAACGCATTTTTCTGAAAAGTTTCAAGCAGTGCCGTCTTTTACTTTTTGTGGATCTAGCCGTCCATGGGTTTGTGGCACCTTTCAAAAACGTGAAAACGCCAGCACATTACCACACACGATTCTTGGTCGAGTCGAGCCAGACTATGGTCACATCTGAGCATAATTTCGGTAATATAAATAATAACGGTGCGACGTAGCTGGGCGAACCTGGATTGTAACAAACAAGGCAATACGGCTAGCAACCCCAGCCTAAATTCTCAACAATTTACACCAGCCGCTTGGCCTCTCGTTTCCCCTGGCCCCCAGCACCTGCCTAAGGGTAAAGACGGCACTGGTTTCAAGTTCAAGATTTTCCCGGAGAGTTCAGCTTTCTCGCCCTTAACTTTCCCCCCCATTCAGCTTGTACTTAGCTAAATATTAATTTTGGCTCCACACCAACTTTTTCTTATCAATCTGGCAATCAGTTTTTCTGTCTTATGGGTGGAGTTCCCTCATGGAAGGAATTATGGACTTATAAACCTAAACAAGGTACGAAATTGTTTATCGGACAAGTCTTTAAAGTTTGATTACTGAATAATAGTTGGTTTAGGGCAGGAGACTCGAGAAAAATGGTAGGGAAGAATGTTGTTATGTGTCAAAGACACTGACGACGGCCAATATGTAAGGAAAAGACAAACACTTTACTTATTTTGAAAGATAGATTTTTCTACTGATCAAAGTTTTGTTTTATTTTCTAATATATTTCGATAAGCCCATAAATATATCGATAAACGCATCAGTAATAACAGTCAGCTTAGCCTAAAATTTTATTTAATTTTGAAACTATACTATTTATTCACGGTTTCTGGAACTGGGCATCGACGCTGTTTCTGTTTTTCTGCTCACATTAGCGAACTATTGATTGCTTTCAACAGCTCCTGAGATTGCGAGCGTCATCAGCTTCGTTAAGACCCAAGCAGTTTCTGCAATTTGATTCCCGGCCAACCAAGTTCCATAATGAAGTTAGGGTTCCCAAGAAACCATGTGCGAACTTCAGAGGACACTTTCAAAGCTTGCCAGATTAGATTAGTTTCTTCCCAGAATAACAAAGGAACAATTCTAACTTATGAAGGATCCACGTCCAGCAAACCATAAAATCTATTTTTTTTTTGTTATTAAAGGACACCTGAATGAAGAGTACTAATTATCATCCCTATCTGTATGACTTCCGACGTTCCGTTAACATTGCCTGCAGAAAACCCAATCCAAATACGAAATAGTGTTTCCAAGCTATGATTTTTGCTCAATTTTGCATCTGTCCTTATTTCAGTACCGAACAATTTTAGAAATGAACAAATATCTCCAATCAACCCTTCTTCTTGAATATATTTTAACCAGGTAAGCCCAAACGTATATCTAGAAGAAATTCCAATACGATCCGGCCAGCGCTGTACAAGATTTAAATGAATAGCGCTTTTTGTCTTGGAGTCTGCATGTGCAAACCTAAAGAAAGGAACATCCCTATTTTGAAAACGTAACGCTCAGGAGAAGAATGCTCTCCCTGGCCATGTAATATGTAAATGCATTCTCCATGGTGTGTTCAAGTATGGTTCCATTGTTCGGGTGTCCTCTAAAGTTTAACTGAAAAGCTAGCTTATTTTTATCTCTTGGATCTTGACACACTGAATTAGCTTATTTTGACTATACTAAGGGATTTATATTTTTTTCTTCGTCTATTCTAGTAATAACGTCCAGAATATGCACTTCTGGCTCGACAAGACAAAGCTTATCCCAACGCGGAGAATCCGAATCTCAACAAAAACGTGCATTTCAAAGGCTAATGAGGCGAAGCTCAGGAAATGTTCAATTCTAGATTGTAAGGTCACTTCTGAAGAACGCCTGCTATTGCGTGTGACCTGCGTGTGAACGAAAAAAATATTTATTTATTTACTGTAGGTGCTAAATATTTCAAGCATAGAGATACTACAAATCCAAAAGAAAAAGTTCATCAGATGAAAACCGAGTATATGAACAGCGGAGCAACGAAGTCACGCATTTTCATCGGGTCTTCAAACGTAATTAAATGAGTAAGTGATCGGTAACTAGGCTGTCGTATCTCAGCCTCATCTGTTTAAAATTTTCGCAAAAAAAAATCCTATTTGGGGGGGTCTATAATTCACCGTCTCATTCGAGTGGCAACGTTATAATAAATTTGGGGATCATGGTGGTCTGAACATAGCCTATTTCGGCTTCCCAAAAATAACATTTTTTTTTTGTTGGGGGGGGGGGGGGTGTACATTTTAACAGATCTGAGGATCGTAGTGGTTTGACTATCTTTTTGCTTCCCAAAAATAAAGTTTTTTCTTGGTTGGAGGGGGAGGGGGTCTATCCTTTGCTGCAAAAGCAACACTATGATAAATTTGGTGATCACAGTGGTTTGAATTTATTTCTGCTTCCACAAAATATTCTTGTTTCGGGGGGGGGCTATACTTTGCCGTCTAATTCCAGTAGCAATATTTAATAAATTTGATTTCTTATGGGGGGGGGGGGGGGTTCTATACTTCGCCGTCTAATTCCAGTAGCAATATTTAATAAATTTGATTTCTTATGGGGGGGGGGGTCTATCCTTCGCCGTCTAATTCCAGTAGCAACATTTAATTTTTACGATGACTGAACTATGGAATGCTGCCCAAGATAGAGTCACGTGGAGGTTAGAAGTTGTCACCTAATGCGCCACCAGGCGCGGGAAGACCCAAGTCCAATTAAGCCTAGAGGAACAAAATGGGATATCAAAGCCGTCTCATTTCCCAAGCACAGCGACGCACGAGCAAGCTCTGAAATGATAATAACTTGTACACCATGCTGACTACAAACAACGGGCCATGCAACGAAATTCGAGAAAGGAAATCCTGTTCGCTCCGATGGAAACAATAGCCTTTTGTAAGCATTCTGCTCCAGAGAGGCCATTTCCAAGCGAAGACTTTCGTCATGACCGAGAAACAGTTTCAGCTCATGCCTGAGACAAACAGGGAAGTTGTCCTGAAACCCGTGATGATCCCATTTTCATATATTTGGAAACGATAATGGTTGAAAAGGGCTGGGAGCGAGTCATATACATATTATACATTGTCCGGGTGGTCAACTCCAGAATTGGTGGACGACCGTCAAAAAGGACCTTTAGCCTGTAGGTGGTTTTCGCCGCTTCGGCAGAAGATGGGATAGCTGCTGGCTGAATTTCGCCCAGGAGCTGGCGCAAGATAGAGACAACTGGGACACCACCGTTCGGCAGCTCGTGGACGCCGGGTGAGGCGGCAATCGTCTGGTCCCGTTATTAGTACAAGTAAGTAAGTCGGTTCCAAGTTTAGGATGCAAGTATCACCCTTTTCAAAGTTTCCTCGTCGCTACCGAAAATCCCTGCAACTGGACCCAACCAGCACGTGACCTTTTATCTTGTCTCCAGGCAGAGGATTAAAACTCTGTTTTCTTCTGTCCTTTGAATTTGTTTTATTTATTTCTTTTATTTTCTATACTCCGCTTTCCAAAATGGCGGGTGAAATATAAATTAGTTACTTACTTTCTTACAAGTTACTTATTAATTTAAAGTATATGGATACTCTTGTATTAAAATAATTAGTGATAAATATTCAGTTTGTAAATAGGGTTCAAGTTTAATAAGGGTTGTAAGTTCAAGTTCAGGTCAGTGTAAATATTAAGTAGTTTCGGGAATTTGATAAATATGTAAAAATGTAAATAAGTGTCCGTGCTTTAGTGTAACATGTGATTTTGAATTCAGTTAGTATCCAGATGATGTAGCGAGTAGTGAAAATAAAATAGTGTTAGTCTGTCCATCTTTATATGACATAGACAAATAAACAAATGCTAAGCAAACTGTCCGATATTTCAACTTTTACTTGGTTGCTGCCCAAAACCTGGTCAAAATCCATCGTGATTACCAAATCCTCTTTGGGGAGCTCTCATTGCATGGCCCGTTGTTTGTGGTCCGAATGGTGTACAAATTATCATCATTTCACAGCTTGCTCGTGCGTCCCGATGCTTGGGAAATGCGACGGCTCTGATCTCCCATTTCTTCATGTAGGGACATATGACAAACAGACCCTCCTCCCCCCCAGAAAAGAAATGTTATCTATGTTGCAATTACTTAGTTTCTTGAATATTTTTGATTGGCTTCCGTATTAGAATTTCTCGTCTATAATTTTTTTTTCTGCCTGGTTTTTGATGGCTTCGGTGTTAAAATTTCTCGTCTATAATTTTCTTTTCTGCCTGCGGGTCGGACCAGAAAGTACATAAAATGCATGGATCAGATTTTAAAGCTTACAAAAAACGATTACTTTTGTGGGTTTGGGGGGGGGGGTCGAACCCACTACCCCCCCTGGATACGGCCTTGGATCAGAGTCTGGAATTCGTTTCAGTATTGTCTCTGTTTTTGCGTTTTGGTTCTTCTGTTATTTTCACCATTACCAATTTTACTTTTTCTTTCACAGTTGTTTTCACGATCTTCCCCTCTAGCCAAATCTCATTCATAGAGCCTTTTCACAATTAAGCCCCGCCTCCCGCGTCATTTGTGATTGGTTCAGTCGGAGGTGCGGGCTCTGCAAACCAATCAGCGACAGCATTCGTTAGCGATGACACTGCGCGTAATAGTGCTTTCAAAACGGAGAGACACTGCGACAGTTGATGAACGGAGCTGGTCTGTTTTTTACTTTCTGGGAATCCAACCGGGAAGGCAGCAGCCGGTGGTGGGAAACTGGAAAGATAAGCTCTTCAGTGCGACTTTAATTAAATACCGTTTATTGTATTGAGTTCTATACTCCGACGACACTTTAACACCAGGTCAAGTAGAACATATTCCACCCTGAAAATAACCATGATTTCGGAAAACTCCCTAATAAGAAAGTTCAAAACAATTACCTTTAAACTTTCGCCATGAACGAAGACCTGTGCGACGAATTCGCTACTTTGATAAATGTTCTCGATCTTCTCAGGGGCTATGTACTCGCCTTGGGAGAGCTTGAAGATGTGCTTCTTCCGGTCGATAATTTTCAGGGTGCCGTTCTAAAAATGAAAATAGCTTTGAATGAATGAATAAATTTATTCCCCAGAAGGCCGTGGGGCGATGGAGGGAAAACAAAATAAATACAAAAAATAACACTCAAAATCTCCTAAAAACTAAAAGGAAACTCCAAAATCGCTTCCGATGCTCCATAGCCTGCCTGAGGAACGTCCCAAGCCGACGAAGGCCAGCAAAATTTTTCTTCTCCTTAACCAAATCTTCCTCTTCCATCGTTTCTCGCCCATAGTCTATTTTCTCAAATTTTTTAGCTGAACGCATCGACCCACTACATGAAACATATTCTTTTGAACCGCACATACGGCAAGATTCGGGACCAGGACTAAATTTAACCTTCCCTCTAAACTTTCTTCTCCCCCCCAAAGGGAGAGAATACGCCCGCAAGCTTACCTCTGGTTTAGCCTTTTTAAAACATTTTTCTAGCCGCCAATCAAAAGGTTGATTTAGGCCTGTGCCTTGAACTGTGTCTATTTTATACAGCGCATCTCTTTTCAATAATGACACAGAGGCCGAAGGCAGCCTTCTAGGACGTGCTTCCAAACCTTCATATTTTGATTCACGTTTATAAAAAAAAAATGACTAGGAAATACAATGAAAAAAGGGAATTTGCTTTAGATCTATTATTTGGATTTCATTTTTTGGCTTGGGTTGTAAAGGGTGCAGATACAGGAGATAAGGGTACAAGACTAAAACAACTACATTATATAACACTCGTTTCTTTTGTGTTTATGCGTACTTTGGGTGTTGATAAGCTACTACTTTAGCCTATTACGGGCTTAAACGCTGAGGTACCACTGTTATCGATTTTGCTTCTTCTTTTTTCTCAAGGTCCTTTGTTCATTGTCGGCATTTAAACTCTCATTTCAGTACCTAATCCCCAGTTTCCACTGAATTTTGACTCGAGCAGAATAGATCAAATCAAAAAGACAACTGGGATCGAACAGGTGACAGCCTAAGGATTTCCGCCAAAAGTCACGGGTATTTGAGGCTGAGAAAAGCCGATTTACCTGCATTCATTTGGAGGTTTAAATTGTTTTCGGCGCATAAACAAATTTGAAAACAAGGGCAAAGTAATTCAGTTGGTACCAGTGAGTAAAATTTGGGATTTCCTTTCATATCGTCGAATACTAAATTTCAGGTGAGAAATGGTTGTGTCACTGATTTAGTTTCGTCCGTCTTAAAAAAAAAAGATTCTAAAAACTTTGAAGTCATGGCAAAGTGAGCAACATTTGAGCACCGGTTCCACCATCCGTCTAAGTTACTAGTGGAGGGTTCGTCTATGAACGATCGACTCTTGCGGCAGCTCTAGCCGGTTTTCGGTTTTCAACATTTTTGTTGAGGTCATAGGGTGAGCCACGACAGGTATAAAGTTGAAGATTGGTATATTTGTTGGAATTGAGATAGTTGTGAATTGTCTTCCCCCCCCGCATCCACCCGGTTCAGAGGCAATAGGGCCGATTGCCCAGCGAATCAAGATTGTAACTGGTCTACGGCCGAAGCTAGGACGATGAATCGCCAGTTGCATCGCCACACCCACCCCGTTCATTGGCAACAGGACCCACAATGCTTTTTTCAATCCGAATTCGGTATGCTTAAAGATATTGAGGTCTACATTGGCGTTTCCGGGTCTTATCTCATTGTGTTAGGGTTTACTGTTATAGGTTTCTGCCTAAACCGTAGCCGCTCAACCGAGTGGCCTGAAATGAAGGGCTCTTCCTTTAGGCTCACTTAGTTCTTCACGTACTCTTCCGACACGGTAGCGTCTAGCACAGGTTTTCGAATGGTTTTCGTTATGTTCAGGTTCAGGACACGTTTATTGTACTCTACTCACGGTTGTGTTGTCTCTTCGAAGCTTCGCTACAATCTAAACTAAAAGTGACTAAACTCTCGTCAAAGACTTCTTCTGACGTCACTCACGCCTTGCTCTTCTTTCACTGATGGAGAAAAAGATCCATTCAAGCTTCCAAGGCATTTCAAATAACCAGGAAACGCCGCACCTGTTACAGTAATTCCTTCTACTTCACTAGTTTGCCCATCCTTTCTCGTTCCCCAGATTCTACACTTTAAAAGTGTATCCTGTCTCCTCTATTACCATTACGTACTTTAAAGGCGGAACTTAGACACAAGCTTTTTCGACCTAGAATATTGCACTTCAGTTTACTACTTAACCAGCTATTTCCCGCAAAAGTTTGCTGCCTATCCTTTCATCAGTTTCTAGGCTTTCCTTTTTACTTGGTTCTCTTTGAAGCAGGTTTGATTTTACGACTTCCCCTCTGCTCTCGAAGACAAACAAACGACGAGATCCTGCCATTTAAAACTGCGACTTGAAAACTTATTCGATGAAAAACAAATTGAAAGTCTACGCCTTTCAAAATCGCTAAGAAGAACAAAACAGAGGAAGACAAAAACGGATCAAACACAAGAATGATGAAAAATTAGAAAGTTCGTGAAGTGCGGTGAAGCTGAGATGGGATGTTGAGAACATTTATTTACCTGGGGCCGAAAGATTTAAAGATATGTCCGGTGAAATCAGGGTTCTGTTTTTGTTCCCGGGGAGAGCGGGGTGGGGGTAGAGGGCGAATCCTGCATATCGATTATAAAAAGAAGGCGGGATTGGAGATTTTTTTTTTCTCCTAAGTAGGGGGGTGAGCTCACCCGATTTCAAAGCTGAAGCTCCAACAGCCCTCCCATGTCCGCTATCAGGATAGTTTCATCCTATCATTTGCACATTTACTAATAACCTAGGCCGTCTGAGGTTCTTTGTTTAATAACTTCATCAATAAACCTATCGTGGAGTTTACTAAGATATTTTTGTTATTGTGTTTCGTGCGGTCACCGACACTAAAACGGAATTTTTCTTTTCTCTTCAATTTGCCACAATTTCACCTCACAATTTGTTTGCCCCCCAAAACTTACCGGTAGCCACGTTCCAATATCTCCTGTGTGAAGCCATCCATCTTCATCAAGGACCTCCCGGGTCCTTTCAGGGTCCTTAAAGTAACCAAGGAACACATTGGCTCCCTTCACGCAAATTTCCCCTTGCCCGGCTACCGCGAAATATTCCATCTCAGGCACACCCAGAAGCTTAATAGCGCAACAGGGGATAGGGGGGCCGATATGTTCCGGGGTGCAGTCACCTTGGATGGTTAGCGTGGCGGGGGCAACACACTCCGTCTGACCGTAGCCTTCGACGACCTGGAAGTAGGAAGTGATTAGACACCTTCATTATCTATTGTCAGACTGCGTATCTAGCTTCATAATCTGTTTGGATAAGTTAAGCGAGTTGGATGGTAGCAGTGTTTTAACGCCACCGTGGTTTTCCGCCACCGTATGTTTTTCGCCAACTTCTAATTCAGGTAGCGCAGGTAGCCTGTGCAGGTAGTTTCAGATTAAAATCTTTAAATGTGAGAAGGCTGTTTACCGCAACCCAGGAAACCCAGACCCAGAGGGTAGGGTCAAATCTTGTCAGACCTAATATTCTGATGGGGTGTCGAGCGCCAACCGGATTAAGTATCACAGCGACTAAGGGACTATCAGTTAGTAACTGGTCTAAAAGTATTTATAAGAGCAACTGTAACTGCAGAACCCGAACTAAGCGAGAAGAGAAATAATCATGAAAATAGTTAAAACAAATAGTGTGACAGAAAATGACATTTACATTGTTGACGGTCTTCAAGAGACGTATTTCTGCGGGCGATTGCTCACCTTTTGAAATTTGAATAGTTTGGGGGCCTTGAATTGTTGAAGTTGTACAGTTTCTTTAGTTGGATTTAAAATAAATAATTATGTGAAACATTAAGCTCAGTCTTCGTCTTAGCTAGGATTAACGTAGAGTTAGCGTTGGTGGCGGTAAACACACTCTTCGCATTTAAGGATTAGGATCTGGAATTACATGAACCAGCTACCTGCACTAATGAGTTGGCGGAAAACATACGGTGGCGAAGAACCTACCAAAATATTTGACCCTTTCATCTGACCCAACTAATCCTCTTGACGATGCAAGATTTCCTGGGTGGCGGAAAACATACGGTGGCGCTAAACCGCGGTGGCGCTAAGACACCCATTTCAGTTGGATGAGTACAAATTTCAACATTAATGATCCCATAATTTGAAATATAAAGAGTCGTTAGATCCTTCTCATAATTTACACTAACTATTCCTAGTAGGCTATTCCTACAACCCGAAAAGTAGTCTCTGTGTGAGTTCAATTGTTTTCTAGGACCATTTTTTAAATCATAATTGATTAACTGATAATTGATAAGTGTTTTTTCTCTCTTTTTTAAGTCCCTTTTTTGTACTCCATCTTTACCATTTTGGTAACAGGATAGGTAAATAAACACACACACGCACATAAATATGAATATATTAGAATCAGAAGTCTCTTGAAACTAAGGTTCAAGGTTCCTCTGTTCAAAATGAATATAAGTGTCGAGTCAACGCCGGAGACACAAGGTCGAATGACAAAACGAAATCTCTCGCACTATCGAATTGTCTATTTACAGACTGCACAAAAACTACCTGACTGAAAAGTTTACTTTTTTGCTCTACTTAAACTGTGAAGTATTTTTACTATGCGACAATTCAGCTCTGGCTTAGCTTCAATACGAGCGATCTGCAAACAGTGCAACTTCGGGCTGCGTTTAGTGTTGTTACACTGTCAGAAGTTTCGTGACGTTACACAAAGGTGCGCAATTTCCACATACTTAACACACTATAGGGTATGCTGATTTTCAAGATAAATTCTGCTCTGAGCCTAAACATAACAACAAAATTGGTTTGCAACGTTACTTCGCCCGAAAAAAAAAACCACTCAAAGTTTAACTGAAAAGGCCGCTTATTTTTACACCTGATAATTGAATACACTGAAATATTCTGACCCATCTACGGGATTTTGTATGTTTTCACCCGAGGTTCTACTAATAACGTTCACAATTTGCACTGGTTGCACGCCAACCCAAAAAATCATATAGACGCGGAGAATTTGAATTTGCTTTGGTATTCGATGATTAAGGATGCGGTAGTTCCATGTTCTCAGATATAGAAGAAGCGGTATTGTTTTGATTCACCGAAGAAGCCTTTGGTTACGAAGAGTATTCTAGTTTCTTTAGCCAGGCGAGAGTAGTTGTATAAAAAGTCAGTCTTAAGTAATGATAATAGTGACGTAGGCATCTACAAAACTTACAATAATAAGGTGAATGGTATACTCCGTAAAGCGAAGTTTGATTATTTGAGTGATCCGAATAAGCCTAAGTCCTTTGTAGTATTGTTGATGGTGAAAATATTTTGCAAACTACTGAGCGTATGTGTGGGCATTTTTCGAGTGTGGGGGGCAGATTAGCGTCATCGGTTGAACAACATCCAGGTGATGGTGATTTTACTCAGTTTTTGCCTGATAATAGTGAAAAGTATGCGAAATAGTGCTTCGGGGTCAGATTTATTTTCAACTAAAGTATTTAAGTCAATTTCCCCTGTAATTGCGCACCAACTTTTGAATTTAATTAATCTTTGTTTTAAAAGTGGTATATATCCGGAATGCCTTAAAAGTGCTAGAGTAGTACCGTTATTTAAGGGGGGAGATAGGAAAAAGTGAATGATTATAGACCGATATCCCTTATTTCTGTTATATATATTTTGCAAACTACTCAGCGCATGTGTGGGCATTTTTCGAGTGTGGGGGTGAGAATGAGAAAGTTAAAAATATGTTTCCTAATTCAGTGATGAGATCAATTTATTTATCTTTAGTTCACCCCTATTTGGTGTATTGTGCGAGTGTTTAGTCCAGTACTTTCTCTGTCCATTTGCAACAGCTACGTGTAGTGCAAAATATGGAACTGCGCGGGTTGTCTGGAGATAGCAATAGAACGTCGGTAAGATCACGATATGTGCAGTTAAATATTATTCCTTTGTCAGGGCTTGGATAACTTTACCGCGCATTATTTATGTTTAAGTATTTTTTGAACCTGGTTCCCAATTGTTTTTTTAATATGTTTATTTTTGGAGGTGCGGTACATAATTATCCAACACGTAACGCTAGTGACATAAGATTGCCACAGGTCGTCAGCACAAGGTCACTATTTTCATTACGTCATTCTGGACCGATTGTGTGGAATAAATTGCCAGTCACCAAAAAGGTCACAGAATCTGTGTGAGTTCCGTCGAGATCTTAAAACCCTTTGTCTCCACCAATATGAGTTTTAAAGTGTAGTTGAGTCGTTCTCAGGTTGGCCCAGATTCCGTTGTGTTTACTAGAAAGAACTCTTACTAGAAATGATTTTCCGAAAAACGTTCGAAAAACGTTATGGGGGAAAATCATTTCTAGTAAGAGTTGTGCTTTAAGATATGTCTTGCGAGTAATCTTCCAATTTTAGTTTATTTTTCGGCTATGGCTTACCTTTGCAGTTAGTAAATATTTCAGCATAGAGTGACAGGCGCAAAGAGGTACCACAAATACGACAGAGTAAGTTCATTCAATGAAATCGACTGTCTGTTGATAAGGGACAACAGAGTATCGCATTTTTATAGGGTTTTCATGCCTCTTTAAAGTTTAACTGAAAACCCAACTCATTTGTGTGTCATTTAATTGGATACACTGAATTATTTGGATTCTGCAAAGGTATTTTTTTATTTTCCACTATCTGCTCTTTTTATAACGCTCAGAATATCTCCAGCCGTCCCCACAGCGTAAATTCTACTATGACGCGGGAAATTTTAATCTCAACACAAATGCGGCTTTTCAGTGGGCAGTGGTGAGATTGGTGGAGACTGCTTAGTGCCTGAACAAAAAAAAATTGATAAATCTTTCTTGTAAGGCATACATAAAAAATACAAGCGCATGGAGGCACCACAAATCACACGGAAGTTTCACTATTCGGAAATCGATTATTCGTGAATAGCGGAACAACGAAGTAACTCATTTTCAGCGGGTCTTCTAGCCAATTTAAGTGAATACGTGATGGGTAACTGGATTGTCCTATCCTAGCCCTTTTCGGTTAAACTTAAAGTGGGAAAGTGATGTGATGTGTACCTAGACTGTCGGCTGTCAGCCCTATTCGGTTAAACTTTAAAGATACGTCCACACTTAAGTCCAATTTTCGCAATTAGATGTGAAGTTCCTCCTTCGCTACTAAATTGTGATGTATCGCACGCATTTTTTCCCATAGTAGCGCATAGTTCCCATGCGAAATCTTATTATTGTTGTCATAGCGGGCAAGTTCTGCTACTTCAACGGATAGTGTCTTTTCTCATTTCTTTTACATCCCTGTAGATTTTACGTGACCAGTTACGTAACACAGTGTAGCGGCTGTTACCGTGCTTCATAAATTATCTCTTCTTATGAACTTGTTTCGCATAGAATCTTGGCAGCAAAACAAGAGGAAAACAATAGACTAACAGAATAAAGGTTCGTTAGAAGCCCAAAGGGAAAACATGTTTCTTTTAGCCGAGTTCAATAGCCAGTTTTAAACCAATCTCCACCCTGATGCTAAACGGGCAACTAAACGAACCAAGACCCTGAGGGTGGGCATTTCAAACTCTATTTACCAGACCAACTTGCAAGCTCGTCTGACCTAGGCAACAGAAAGTGATGGCTATTTTTATTTTGAATGCATGGACTTGAATAGATCTGAAAGAACTGAAAATCAACCTCGCATTTGCACGAACGTTAAAGCAGAAGTCGCAGTCGTCGCAGTCGTTAAAGCAGAAGTCGCATTGGATTCGGATTCAAATATCGGTACTACTCTTTCAGAAGTTTCATAACAGATAACACAAGGAAGCGTAGTTTCAACAGAAAACACTTAGGATATTAGCTGTTACGTTTTTCAAACGTTACGCATTACAACATTTTGCATTACAAGCATTGCCAGAAAGGGATAAGAAAACACCGAAAAAGCATCTGTTGACTTCCGATACCATGACGACAAACAAAAAAGTCAGCATGTGTTTTTTCAGCGACGTTTTGGCTCTTTTTGTATGCATAACGTTTTAATGCGTAACGTTTGGAAAATATAGCCACAAGGTTATGATAACATGCGCATTCATATGTTTATTGCAGTAAAACTTCGAACATAGCGTTTAGTTTCCAAAAACGCAACGCAAAGTCATCTCAAGTAACCATGCAACAGGAAACTGAATCAATTTCCCTTTCTGGCAGCTCCTATTATTACAGAATTTAATCACGATGAAGTGGAAGCTTGTTTACAACAAACCACTCAAAGTGCCTTTTGAGCAAATGGAAATCCAAGGTGCCGACAAAAAGAAGTAAGCCAGAATTGCTCAACTCCAGATTCCCCATGTCCAACAGGGGATTTTCTTGCCTCTTTCCAATGAGAAGTGAAAATAATTTCTCCCTCCTCGATCTCAGAGATGGGGAGGAGATTGCACGCAATGAGTCCGGTAATGGTAACAAGCGTAGGCTACTCTGAATTTCAGCAAGAACAAATAATCAGATAGAACTTCTGTCTTTAGTCGCATGCAGCGACTATGAGAACCCCGACAAACCGAGCAGACCTAGAGGTATTAACTCCAGCTTTGAACTGATGCTGATACCCGTTTACTCATCTTCCGTCTTCGCCGTTGCTTATCGCACAATAAATAGTGAAGGAGGCTGACAGGAGGCGTACTTCGCGCGCTGACCCGCTCTGGAGCGCGTCCATAGAACCAATCAGCCTTGACTCCTACTTTTCCTCACCAGCGACTTAACAGCGATTTGTAGAGGTAACGAAACGTGATGCGGCGCGAAGCTAGTAACCTCCGCTCGTTCGTAGCGGACAGGATATGGAGAAATATTCGACTCCGCATAAGGCGTATTCGCGCCGTTCAACGAGGACTCCTCGGGGAATCGAAGGGAACGGCGAGAATAGAGGGACTCGCTCCACGCGGACTCCACGTACGGGAAACAGCGAGAACACGGGGACTGATTTCAGAACGGATTTTGTTCTTAAAAAAAAATATGCAGTTGAAAAAAATAGTCTGGATCCACTTTATTTTTAGTTTTGTTCATTCTGATTATTTTTAATTAATTTTACATTGCACCAACACCAGCAAAAATTGATTCCCCTCCGAATCTGAAAGGGAGTCCTTTTTGATGATGGTGATGATAATCGGAGCATTCCCCGTCCGTGGGAACTCGCGAGAATACGGGGAGTGAGTCCCCGGGACAAACGTTATTTGTCCCGGGCCCAACCAGCGCACGACGTTATCCACTCCTTCCTAACCGAAGATTGAAGATTTTTGGGGTTTTATTTTCTTTCAATCTACTCGACTTTTTCAAAATGGCGGGTTGTAAATAAAGTACTTACTCAATTTTCTTTTTTTTTTTAGCAAAACGTAAAACATGTGAGCGGACATTCTTGTCATACTTCACTAAGTTTTATAACGACTAACTCTGTTTTTTTATTTATTTTTCCCCAGTTTTGACGATTTCTGAATGCTCTGTATGTTTATCCTGGTGATGTGATCAGTATCTGGCATTCACCACAGCCTGGTAAGTATTTTTGGTTTTCATCCCTGTTACCCTCGTCTGGGTAACAGACGAGGGTAAAAGGTAAACAGACCCCTCTTCAATAAATCAATGAACGAATGGATAAATCTGATGCACAAAAGCCCGAGAGCCATGGCAACACAAAATATTAAATAAACACGAAAAATCGATTTTAATCCCCATCAGACTAAGAAACTTGAACGGCTATCAAACCCACAAAGGTTTTGCCACTGGTTTTGGCCGGTGCCGGGAAAGGGTGTACAACAGGTTTCGAGGAGTGGGTAACCCCTCGTTTGCCAGACGGTCGGGGATGCAAGATCTGGATCACTCCCTTGTAATCCAGTTCAGTCAAGATTTTTTCACCAAAATATAAATGGTGGTATGTCCATCTTTACTGACACACGCTCCGTCGACAGACTTGAACAATGCCGGTGACCATTAAAGAGCACACACGAGATGGCACTTTGTCAAAGTCGGAAACGACTTTCTCTGTGGTTTATGCCTTCACGAATCCTTCACCGAAAGAGGGACGAGTCGGGCGTGACTAGAAAAAGCATCACATGGAAGGAACGGAATTAGAAGTTACGAAAAACATCACATGGAACGGAATTAGAAATAGTACACTGTCAGAAGTTTCATGACAGATAACACAAGGATGCGCGATTTCAATAGACAACACACAACAGCCAACACTTGGGAGGTAATCTGTTGTCGCTACAAACGTTATGCATGAAATGTTATGCATAACAGGCATTGCCAGGAAGAACCGAAAAACCGCCAAAAAAGCATCTGCTGAATTTTCCGATAGCCTATCATGACGACAAACAAAAAAGTCAGCATGTTTTTTTGCCGTTTTTCGGATACGCATGTAATAAATTCTCCTTTAAGAATATTTCAAGTGTCTCCTTCCATCTCTAAGGTACCTTAGAGTGGGCAGTGGCTTCGTTACCTTGTCTTCCAGGTCAGCTAGTAACCCAAGCCCGCAAGTTGCCATATAGTTTGCCCTTGCTGTAATAGAATGGAAGCGCCTCGCCAAAGCCTGGCGGGCTTCCTAGCGTTAAAGTGCCAATAGGATAGAGGACTATAGATCCACCAGTGGTGGGGTCCTTTAAAGACAGAGTCCGAATTTTGAAACTGAATCCCTCAATTTGCGGCCGCATCCGGAAGTTCCGTCACGATCTTGAGAATTGAATCTTTCACCGAACACCCAGCCTTAGAGTGCTCAGAGTCGTTTGTTGCTATTTTAGGAATCACGTCCTAATCACGGTCATGGTGACGGCTGTAGCCGGTTCTTGTGACTTGCCAGGTTCGGAGTTGCACATTTTTTGGCTTCCATCACATTTTTTCGACATTATTATCATTAAATACTCCTTCAGCCTGAGCTGACTGAAAATCATATATTAAAAAAAATGACCCCAAACGGAAATCCCAGCTACGATGTCCGTCAGCGATATTTCGGCCCTTCTTGGCAAGGGTCCTCGTCTGGCTGTTACTGGAAGAACGAATCTGCAATCTAACAGAAGACCAATCTGATATCATTAGGGGAGAGGGGGGCAGGTTCGTTATGTTTTTGCATTTTTGCATACCAAGATTTCGTTTTAGGTTCTATTGCTTCAATTGTTTTTCCGACTGATAGAACCATCTTTTAGCTATTATTGTTACTTTGTAGAATCGTGTTACGTATTACAGTTTCTTTGCAAATTCCATTTTTCTGTTAGCCACTTTCGTCCGGACCTGCCCCGGGACTAGGGGCAGGTTCGGACATGGCTGGGGCACCTCCGGACAGAAATTCTTTTCAACCCAGGAAGGAGCTGTAGACACGTTTTTGTATTTGCTTTCGTTGCCTCAGTTCATTTCAGTTTGTTTGCTTCCGTTTGGAAAACCTTTAACCTGTATACCCTCACTTGATCAACATTTGTTACTACATCTGGATATACTGTTACCGCTAGATCTGAATATGACTTATTTTCTTCCGGAATGGGTCGCAAATACTTTCTGAGCCTTTCTGGTGACTTTTTTCCGTCCCTGGTACGATTTCCTCTTCTTTCATTATTTTTCTTTTTTTCCCCTTCAACTTCCCGTTCTTTCTAGTCCGAACCTGCCCCAAGTGTTTTTGTCCGGACCTGCCCCTGGTGCTGTTTTCAGAGATATAAATTAGTAACTCTCAACCTTTTGTAGAAATTACGGATTTTCATTTTTCATATGGTAGAGCCGGTCTTGAACTACCTAAATAAAAATCACCAACGATGTAAGTGGCTTTGAAACTACCAAAAGGAGGTCTCAACCCCATGGCATAGAACTTCATTTCGTACCAAAAAAGTGACACTAACATCGGTTTGCTATGATTGCATCAGTGCAACTGCGGGAATTTTTGACAGTAGAAGCGTCTATGTGTAACAGCTCTGAAAAACAATTTTGCGTAATTTAAATTTCAATAGTGAGGTTTGTAGAGCTGATGTCCGGACCTGCCCCTATGACGGACCTGCCCCCCTCTCCCCTACTTATGTCAAAAGAGAGCTGAAACACTTGCTTCTAGGCAGATATTAAACTAGATTTAATTTGCCAAGTGTTGCAGGTCCGTCATCTTCCAGTAACAGCCTGACGAGGAGCCTAGTTTCCTAAGTACAGCCAACGTTGACTCAGATTCGTTTTCGTTGGGTAGAAACCAATGCCTTTATACGAGCTGCGTTCTCTGTCACCGGCGTAATCCCAATCCCTGGTCGTATTTGTGTTTTTTTTCTTCCAAAAGGCGTTTTAAATTCACTGGAGACCACCCTCCGTTTTCTGACTCATCGGTCTGTTTTGTCTTCACCGGTGCAGATTAGCCAGGACCTGGTCGGGAGACAGGGTAAGAAGTCACCAGGAAATGGTGACTCGAAATGATTTTCCCTCTCCTTTCAGGGTGGGGGGGGGGCTAAGAGAGGTCACTTACCACACAACCCAGGGCGCAGCGCATGAACGTGAGGACATTTCCGGCGAGGGGGGCGGAGCCCACGACGAGGAGACGGATACGGCCTCCCATCGATTCCTGAACTTTTTTGAAAATAATCTTGTCCCACAATGTGTTGTTCGCTATGATACCCCTAAAAAGAAACAAGAAAGTAAACCAATGCGCTAGATTTAGGGCGTGTTTATCGGAACGGTTACCGAGAAATTCCAGTAACAGGAAGACGAACGATTAGATTCGCAAAATATGTTTACAGAGGACGATCGGCATGTAGACAGATCGCTTCCCGGATTCCGCAAGTGACCATCATCACCTCCGCAAGCTGTACTTAAACCTAGACCAGTTACTTGCTTTTCAACGCGCGGGGTTGGTTAAGTTGGCATTAAGGCGTTTTTCCGCGACACAACTGTGGGCCACACACTTCTGAGTGTTTGTCGCGGAAACACGATCGTGTGCCACACAGTCGAGCCACAAGTTGAAACTTGCCGAAACGCACGTTGTTTATTTTTGGGTGGTAATTTCAAAAGTCTGAATATAAAAATAAAATCTTAATAAATTGAAGCTTTCGTCCTTACCATTCTGTGCAAAAAGGACCCTCAGTTTTATGTCTAAGCGCTTGAGTGGTAGTTAATTTTATGGTTTTGACATTATTTTGATGTTAAATTCTAATTTCCCGACAGAATCGAGCCACAAAATCAGCAATCACGTCGGTAGCGGTTTGTCGAATTCGAGCCATAAAAACCTTGTTGGTCGTCGAAACACACTTGTGGGCCGCGCTAACGACCGCGGAAACACTCTCTTCGAGCCACAACAACACCAACCCACACAAACTTTGTGGGGTCACAAAAAAGCGTCTTTAGAATTCTACCCACCACGCTGTTATCTTTCCGGTAGATATGGCAACAGTTTTAGTTGGAATGACCGCAACAAGGAAAAGAACTTGGAAAGTCAGATCTCGTTTCCTACTTCATTATATCATGTCCCAGGAGAACATTGCGGAAATATTTACCAACGCATTCTGGATTGTGCATTCAGAAACTGAGCGGCACGTTACAGATTAAGTAGGAGATGAAGCACGTACGAGGGAACTAGTTCTAGGTCATCAAGTCGTCTCCCACCAAGAACTTGCCCCCCCCACACGTCTACCGGCTATTTGGAAAAGAAGGTGCTTTACTTGTGTCAGGAGGCAAGCTACTCAGCTTTACCTTTCCGATATCAGCTAGCTATCCATCTGTGAGCAGACGGCTAACGTGTTCAGTATACTGTTTCTTGTACTAACTGTACCAGTACCCTAAATTTAAAGTACACTAAACTACTTTGTTTCTTTGAATACTTCTCTCAACGGAATTATAAACGCATTAGCTACACGCAAAGCGTTTCAGCTTTCTTTTGCCAGAATTAACGAATCTTCAAATCTCTTGCTGCGATTTTTTGTTTATTTTTGAACCGTCTTGTTCTGATATACCCCTGCGACGGTCACGAAGGTAATGCATACCTGTTGCAACCCAAAGGAGCCCGAAATCAGGACGTAAAAGGGTACAGAACAAACAGAGCAGCAAGGAGGATAGGACAACATATGTTGCTTCATTTTACTTGATTCGGTATTTCCTCGCAGTGCATCAATACTTGCTAGGTTTAATTGACCATATTTTAGGTACCGATCAAGGCAAGACGACGACTAAAGTACTATCAAGAACAAATAATCGGAAGAACTACTGTGTTCAGTCAGATGCAGCGACTATGAATACCCCGACAAAAATGAGCGGAGATCGTATATACTCTAGCTGTGAGTTGATGCTGATACCCGTTTACTCCTCTTCGTCTTCGCTGTTGAATCTTGCAGAAAAAGTAGTGCAAAGACTGCTTGCAGGAGGCGTACTCCTCGCGCAGACCTACTCCGGAGCACTCCTTAGAGCCAATCAGGTTTGAATGCTACTTTTCCTCATCGGGCGGTTCAAAGCGATTTGGCTATTTGTAGACGTAACGAAACGTGATGTGGCGCGAAGCTAGTCAACTCCGCTCATCTGCGTCGGGAGTCGGCCGTATTTTACTCGACTCAGCATGTTTGTATGACCGATATAGGGAGACAGCAGTTCTGACTCGTTTTTTGTTATTGGTACCATGCAGGGGCATGCAGGGCGCATGTTACTTTAGTCTACATTCAACTTATCTTTCGGAGGCATCCTCCGGAGCGTACGGGGAGGGGGCTGAGGGCTTACTCAAGCGTAAGACAAAAGTATTCCTTCAGGCAAAGCTGACTGCGAATCATGTTTAATGGCGCTTAATAGCTGAGATTTTTTCCACCGATATGCGTCTTTTCCTGGCAAGGACCACTGGAATAAATCTCATCCGGTTGAGAATGCAAGAGTCCCCACCAGCCACAAATACGGCCGTCGTAACAATCCCTATTCATTCAAGGTCAAGCTTAGCCAGGGATCCCAGAGAGAAATGAAACCGGTAACCCCAGGGACTTCCTATATTCAACTTGGTAGGCACTTTCCGGGGCGTCTGAGGAAGGGGGGGGGTGCTGAGGACTTACTCAAGCGTAAGATGAAAGTATTCCATCAGGCAAAGTTGACCGCGAATCATGTTTGATGACGCTTAACAGACAAGTTAGCTGAGACACGTCGTATTTTCCTGACAAGGATCTCTGTAATAAACCCATCCTTTCGTAAAGGGATAAGTCTCCACCAGCCACAAATAGGTCGTCGTAACAATTCCTCTTCATTCAAGATCGAGCTTAGCCAGAGATCCGAGAGAGAAATGAAACCGGAAAACCCCTGGGACATTGTTCCCAAAAGGAACGATTTCCTGAGAAGCCGCAACGCTATTACCATCATTTCCTTCGATCCCGGATATTTCGGATGCGGCTCATAGACACATCCCTTCTCAACACGTTATCCGGATGATTAAGGATTAAAAGGTCTAGCGTCAGATCAACGTGCAGAAAGAACACGTGATTACAATGGCCGTTGTCTCGTAGAAAAATCATTATATCGGTGCGGAAGCAACCCGAATACAAATGCCTCTCCAATATGCCCCCCCCCCCTAGATAGGCCTATGCATTATATTGTATTCTTCTGTGTAACTCTTTACTGAAATCTTTACCATTTCAAGGGAAAAGCTGGAAATGCACAAACTGGAGTAAAATGTGTTGAAACCTTGTGACGGTTTCTGTACATTTCGGATAACTAAACATAACTAAACGGTTTATTGTAATTATCCTGAAAGGACCCGTCGTGTCTATAATGCCAACGCAACCTACTTCCGTAACTGTATTAATTAATTCGATTATTAAATAATTCCCGGAGACCCCAATTTAATAAGTTACATTCTAAGCCCACTAAAGATACTTCTCTAATCTTTGCACTTGCCAAGATTCACTATTTTCCATGCGCATAATGCTCCTAATGAGTGTTCACGTATCATGCTACTGATGCGTAAAACCGGTTATCTGAATTCCACCGAGTTTTTGCTAGAAATCAATGCACCTGGGAAAAGGCTTAACAAAGCCGTGGATAATTTGTTAGAAACACAGCCTAGTTTTACAGTATTCAAATAGTTTTGAATATTGGTGCGAGGTGTGCTTTCAATTCGTGGCATCGACATTTGATTGCGTAGCGCCTCCCACAGGGCGGGGCCAAAGTAACTCCTCCCTTAAGGCGGAGACTTGGCTCCAGCACCAGTTGATCTGTTTTTGGACGTGAAAAAAGTGAGATGTATTGTCTCTTTTTCGGCACTCTGAGCCAGATTAGGGTCCCGCGTATCGCTTCGGAGGAGCTGATTGGTCAGCAATACCGGTTATACAAGTTTCTCCGTGTTCCACATCAAAACCAAGGCGGCTGCGTGAGGGTGAGAAACAGTTGAGACGGGTTTGTAATCTTTGGGAAGCCCAGCAAAGAGTCTAGTATGCTCAACTATCGGAATAGAAAATGTGTACCTACTGGGACTTGTGCTTTAACTCGGTTCAGGCAAGGCTAAATAAACCATTCATTCCATCAAGGGTGTGTGCAAGTGGAGTTTTGCAGACAGAATTGTTGATGCTTGGAACAGCTTTACCGAAGACGCGGACAATACCGACTCGCTCAATAGTTTCAAATGTAGGCTATTAAGGTAAGGTACAATTTACTAAAACCGGCAATCACTCCAGTTGCATACAAGCGCCAGACATGGCATAGAAAAAAAACGACATTTTTCTAATGAGCTAATTGATCATAATTCACAAAACGCTAGCCTAAGGCTAATTTTATGGAAATGATTTCTAATTCTGCTTAGTATGACCTCTTATTTCATTCAGAGGCTCTCAAAGGCACTTTTTAAGACACGGTATATCGAGGGTCTTCCACTGAGCCTTTTTTGTTTAGACTCGGCAGTTTGAAGATAAAAACAGCCCCAGAAACAGTTTCAGTTGACACTAGAAACATACCTAATTTGCTTTTTCGCAAAACTTTTTTTTTTTATATGAATTAACCGAAAAAAAAATAAAACGTTTCTGAAAACGAAAACAAGTAGGCCTGTTGGAAACGGTTTCTATGGTCCAAAGTAACCCAAAAACTTATTTCGCAAGCCACAGTTCGTCCGATTTTTTTTTCCAAAAAATATCTATAAACAAGTGCGCAAGCGCTCAGACGTGGAGTGTGTAATATCTTTATCACATCTTCTAAACAAACAGCGTTAGAACCAAGACATCTCACATCCCCAATAACCATTAAAAACATATTGAAATAACATATTTTGAAATCATCCCCGCTTAAGAGCTTTTAATGTAAACAAACCGCATTTAGAAACCCAAAGAAGATAATCAAGATCTTGCAAGAACGGTTTCAGCCTCCGACCATCGAGGTGGGGGGTGAGAAGCAGGGGAACTCCGGGATCTTGAGGCAAGCATAACTTCCTTAACCGGGCATCGGACACAAACGAATTCGTTTGTGTCCGATGACTATAGTATGATGAACCTAATTATCTAATATTCTTTTCGATGAAAATTATTACCTAATGGATTATAAAAACTATGTCAGGCACATTTCAGAGTACGGCTCCCAAATTTGGCATCCTGGGTTTAAGTAAAAGCTCAGGATGCCGAAATCGAACGACTGCAGAAGGGAGCCTGCAGAATAATACTTGGCCACAATTACACTTCCTACGACGAAAGCATTCAAATCCTCGGCATCGAAAAGCTGTCTGAAAATAACATAACCTTCTCATGCGTTTTGGGTACCAAATTTTGAATTCTCTACACCACAGGACCATCCTTCCGGACTTCCTTACACCCTCTCATGGACCCAACACACGAAGCAAGCAGAAAGATACCTAAATTCATTCGTTCCATATTTTACTAAACATTTTAACTGTACATGATTTATGTTCGTATCTAATTTATTGTTTGTTCGTTTGTGTTTTGTTTGTATTGTTGTTAGTGAGTATTTGTTTCTTCCAATTTTTGCCCGTGTTAGCCTAGTGCTATTAGGTTAAAATAAAATTGATTGATTGATTGATTTCGGTAAGTATGTTGCAAGGTTACGGGTTCTGCAAATTAGACCCCATTGCCCATACCCGGAAAATATTCTCCTCTGCGATCCCATCGAGACGTTTGGTCTTGTTTCTTCATGATGTTGGATAATGATTTTGACACGTCACGATGATGACAATATTTCATCAATAAATCATCCACTAATGATTTAGTATATACGGGAATCCGACGTATACATTAATTTTTCGTTTTCCTCAAGCCGGACTGAAGGGACTCTAGTTGGAACTCGAATCTAGAGTTTCTGTAAATGCTCACTTTTTATCAGAAGACACCGGAACTGCATTTGCCCGGAACAAATCAGCTTTCATTCTCCACAAGTAGCTCTTAAACCGTGAGAAAAGAGTGGTCGCTCGGAAATTGTTTTCGAACAAAGACCATCAAACGGATAGCGACTATAGCGGATTAGCCTTGCTAAAAACGAGGAAATCGGTTTTGCCATCACGTGCGTCTCTCACGGAGAAAGACATATTTTTATAGTAAAATCGTTAAACGTATGTTTTTTCTTTAAAATACCTTTGAAACTCCAACTTCGCAATTTGGCCCAGATTGCCTTAGAGTCCGCGACCCGAGACAGATATCGAGGGCTTATGGGCATTTGGGGTCTCCCTCACGTCCATTGGCAACTGGGGCCAGACCAGGTCTCAAAATCAAATCTTGTATGGGCTTGTACTTTAGCATATATTTCTGTAGATGTGCTTTTCGAGGGACAAGAGCAACAAATGAGACCAAGCGACGTACTTTACTCATTAATTAAAGTGGAAACCCGACAGTTTAGTCACATGCTGACCGATGATATGCAGTTCTCAATGAAATTGTGACGAAGGGGTTTTTAGGCTGCTAAGATTGGTTTTACAGCACATGGTGTTACCTTGCTAATTGAAAAGAGGCTTAAAGGGTTGGACTGACTGACAAGAGGCAGTATTGAAACCGTGCTTGTAAGTTTCACAATTTCGTTTGCATTCAAGGCTTTCCTGAAAAACTTACATCACACATGCTGTTTTTCGCAACGAAGAACTTTTGGAAAAATAAAGTGAATTAATCCAGTAATAAAAGTTTGGTCGATCCCTGTCTTCTTTGATTCAGATCTACCGTCAAAACTGAGGGAGACAAATAAATATACTCCTCCGTTTATTTGAATGTCTTCTCCCACCCGAAATGTTTTTGTTACACCTCAGCTCGAGTTTTCTAACAGACCAGATCAAAATAACACTAGGGAGTAGCGCCAAGACCTATGCTTCCTATGCTTCGCAAACGGGCCATAGTCGTAGCGCCGCCCATTACTCGTGTTACACCTGATGCGAGACAAACTTGCGGGTTTATAAATTTCTGATAAAGTTAAGATGCGGTCTGAACACATCGTTAGCAGGGTCGGTCGTATCTTTTTTTCTTGCTGTCTTCAGAATCTGAAGCTATTGGAGCCAGCCCTGGTGCACGACTGATTAAGTTTCAGTAGGGACGTTCAATATCGCTAGTGGTGCTAGTGTCGCTGCTATTCGAGTGAGTGTCACTTTTTTCAAGTCTTGGCGCTACTCTCTAGTGTTATTATGCTATGTAACAGACTTACCTTTTAAGATCTCGCTGCTTGCTGTTCATTGCCATGCCAAATAAGGACTTCTTCAGGACTGAACCGTTCAAGCTACCATTAAGTTTATCGAATATTCTGTTCAAAAGTCGAGGAACAGCCGGTGTGACAGTCGGTCGCAAAGCTTTGAAGTCATCCATGAGGTTCCGAATGTCTCCGGCGTAGAAACCAACAGCGCCACCTTGTGATGAGAAAATCCTTATTTTCAAGAGACTAGAACTAGTCTCTTAGATTTTAGATGGCAGAGGAATCAACTTTTTCAGGAGTCGAGTTTCTTCAGGTCAAACACTACAGATAGAGCCTGAATAAAGCCAAAACAGCAGCGCCGAACTATGATCAGAAAATCTTTGTTCGAAGCTGATACCAAAATTTGGATTTAAGGGCACAGATGGCAGTTGAGTCTACGTCTACGGATGCCGAGTGGCTTCAGGTCAGCTACTATAGATATAGTCCATAGATGGCAGTGCTGTCCAACGGAGCGGGAGGTGTGATACGAGGTGGCCTTCCCGGGCTTCCTTCTCACCGAATACTTATACGCCCTCGACCGAGTTGATCTCGTGTCCGAATATATTACTATTCACGTCAACTATAATAGATACGGCCAAACTGACAGCGCTACACCTTGATGAGAAAACCTATATTGAAAGCAGCAGTCTAGTACACTACCCCCTTTTCAGGCACGGTGCTCAAACGTCTAGCACCATGCCTGGGTGCTGGACGTTCAAGCACTGTACCTTGGATTTCAAGTATGGTGCATGGATTCCAGTATACAGTGCATGCATGAAAAACACAGTTTCTGTCTCCACAACTTATCAACGGCTCGGATAGGGCTGAAATTACTACCAAGAATTAGAGAAATCAAAGACAGTCCTTATCATATTTTTCTTAACAAAAACAAAAGGACGCGACTGATGATGGAGATGAAAAATCTGACAGCAGCCTATCTATTTTCCATGTAGAGTGCCCTAGGAGCCAATATTCTGGTTGACTGTTAGGTAGAAAAAGCTGAGGCACAGGACACTTTGCATGCAAAACCCTTGACTATGTAGAAAAGGAAATGAGGTTTTTTATCTCCCTCATCAGTCGCGTCCTTTTGTTTTCGTTATGAAAAATATGATAAGGATTGTCTTTGATTTCTCTAATTCTTGGTAGTAATTTCAGCCCTATCCGAGCTGTTGATAAGTTGTGGTGACAGAAACTGTGTTTTTCATGCATGCACTGTATACTGAAATCCATGCACTATACATGAAATCCAAGGTACAGTGCTTGAACGTCTAGCACCCAGGCATGGTGCTAGACGTTTGAGCACCATGCCTGAAAAGGGGCTAGTGTACTAGACTGGAAAGCAGGGACTGCAAGTTATCATTCAGGGCGAAGAAGGCAGTCGAGTCAACTTTTTCAGATGCTGAGAGGCTCCAGGTCAACTACTATAGATAGATAGATATTTTACTGCTCGAAAACCCAAGGCCATGGAAACATGGCTTTCCATGGCCTTGGGTCATTTTCCAGTCACTTTATCTTCCTGGCTTGAATAACGAAAATCCGCCATTGCTAGTTATTTTTCGTCAATTGTTTGCCGCTATAGTTGTTAAACATTTTAAACATAGAGTTACGTCCGTATAGAGGTACAACAATTGCGGAAGAATAAACTCGTCAGCTATAATTCAATTTTTCGTGGATGGCAAATCAACGAACTAACGCGTTTTCGTCGGGTTTTCTAGCCTATTTAGGTAAATATATGATGAGTAACCAGACTATAATATCTCAGTCCTATTCGGTTAAGCTTTAAAGGATCAAGTATCTTAGTTTTGCGGAAGAAAACAGTATCTATATACTGCAAGTTGTCCTTTAACGAACTAATCTGCGGCCATTCCTTTCTCGAGATATAACCACAAAGATTATGACATTTCCGTTCCGCGCTTTCACCTCTGCTGGCAGATGCTTCACACCGTTTGGCATGAACTCGAAACGGGCACTGGCTCATAACGGAGTTAATACAAGATAAGTAGTCCATAGTGACTTGGCTACGAACTGGAAACCTCCTGACACTTCGCTGCACCTGACATTTCCACACCTATTTTTTTTTCTTTACTTTGCATTTCTGGCAAAGGAGCGCACTCCGCATGATTCCCTCCGGAATTCCGGGACCACGTCAGAATTTTTTTCTTCGTGCACTTTAAAGTCTTTGATTCATGTAGGCCAAAAAGGTGGGAGACACCATTATTTTTCGATGGGTCGAATTTTTACGAACACACATTGCTCTTTAACTATTCATTGATCTCCCGCCGAAGGTCAATAGAGTTCCTGAACCTTCGAGAAGATCGAGTGGTGTGTATGTATACCACCATGTGAACGTTTACATTATTATGTTGGAGGAGGAAATCATCGGCCAGTTTAACATTTGAGGGCCAAGAATTAGAGATCAGCACCGCCAGCTTGGACTGTCAAGGCTAGTGCTGATACCTTTACCTTACCTTTTTTTACCCCTAAATTACCCTTACCCCGGCATCTCTACTTCGACGAAACTGATCATAACTTCCAACTGCCTTACTTCTGCCGGTTGTATATCGGTTGTAAAAAATAACCTGCCTTTTCAGTTATAAACTGTAAGATATATTCATACAAAGGTTAACAAGAGATACGAGCTCATATGGCATTTGTACGAGTAGGTTATGTAAGAAAGTAGATGAGAACGTCACAAAATACCCTTATCAACCCCCCCCCCTAGGATCGGACCTAGAAATAGGATATCTAGTTTCACTCGAGTCTGACCGTTTCCGGCATCGCCTTGGATCATCTAGTTATTTAATCCCACTAGTTTGATCCCTAGGAGTGCTCACTATTTCCAGTATCCCTCCTCCTCAAACTCATCATACAGCGCCCCACAACGGATCATCTAAAGAATCTTCTCTTACCGGCTATCAAGTTTCAATCGAGTCCGAAGATTTTCGGACTCGATTCGGTCAAATCAATCCACTCGTTTGACCCCTATGCGAGCCACACAATTTCCAGGACTCCCCCTCCACCCCACCCCCCCCCTACTGTGGCCTAAAACGACTACACTGCAAAAAGTTTCTCCAAATAAGGATGCAGTATTTGCTACTGGGATTCTACAGTGTAGAACACATAAGCTTCGCATCTCTGACATCTCCTCCTCTCGTCCTTCAAGTTCGAGTCGAATCGGACCATATCTGCAAATTTCCGGTTTCCGCTTCATCCTCGTCCTGCTGTGGCCGGAACCGGTCCGGACGCCAAATAACAAACTAGGCCGCATAAACTCGGCACTGTCCAACTCGCATCCCATTCGTTTGGTTTGTATGCATGTCACACAGTTTCCGGCCCCCTCCTCCAATTCCCAATATCATGATGATTGCTGCCTGTGGCTCGGAGACATGTTTTGCATGTCAGGTCATTAGTTCTTAACATTCATGTTCACTCGAATCGGACCGCCCGTTCACAATCTATTGAGGTTAGTAATTACCGGATTCCCCTTCCCTTAACTCCCCCAAAATCGATCGGATCCAGGAACGAAAGTTTTCCTAGGGCGTAGTGTCAGGTAGTGGTCCGTCACTAATATGCCTGCCAAGTTTCATCGTCCTTAGCACATCTGGAAGTATCCAAACACGTGATCACCGGAATTTCTGGATTCCGATGTAATTTATGTTCATCTTAACAGAATAATACCGATTTTTGCATCTGCTTTGTCTGACTCTTTTTAAAGCATATCAAGCTTCCGCTTATTGCTTCCGAGCGGCTCATTGGTCAGAAGTCGCAGTCAGCTTGGGCTGAAGGAATATTTAATCTCAGTATCGCATGGGCGTATTATGAATCCTTAAAGGAACAGTAAACTTGACTAGGCAACTTTCGGCCATCAAACCGGCCTGGGGGGCTTAGATAAATGTACAGGGACTTATTGTCGACAGGACCCCCCATCTTTGTTATCTCGAAACCCCTCCTTATTGTTCCCAGAGCTAGCTGGCACGGCCTTGCCCCTTATGCACTGTAGTTACGCACTCATGCACTGTAGAAGTTCGCGATTGTCTGTGTTATCAACATACAGGGTTGCCGCTTTACTAAAATAAATTCAATATGCAAAAGGAAAAAAGTAATACCAAACAAGAAAAGTACTCAAAACGTGTTGCTGGGTCATAGTCACCTTGGAAATAAAGCCTGAAAACTACTTTTTTCTTAAAATCTGCTGCCAAAGTAAAAGGAAAGTTCTATTGTGAGCACAATTATACTACCGGTGGCAACCCTGTTGACATACATTGTATTACTTTGTTTTGGGGGCAAAGATCGTGGGTTCGAGTCCTACTCCCCGTATGGAAATAATTCAAGTCGTAAACGATCGTAAACGATCGTTTTTTTACGATCGTATTATGGGACATTCCGATCGTAAACGATCGTTTTTTTACGATTGGAAACAGTTGTTTACGATTGGAAACAGTCGTTTACGATCGTAAACGATCGTTTACGATCGTTTCCAATCGTAAACGATCGTATACGATCGTTTTTTTACGATCGTATTATGGGACATTCCGATCGTAAACGATCGTTTTTTTACGATCGGAAACAGTTGTTAACGATCGTTTTTTTACGATCGTATTATGGGACATTCCGATCGTAAACGATCGTTTTTTTACGATCGGAAACAGTTGTTAACGATCGTATTTTTACGATCGTATTTTTACGTATTTTTACGTTTTTTTATCGTATTTTTACGATCGTAAAAAAAACGATCGTTAACAACTGTTTCCAGTCGTAAACGATCGTTTTTTCCCAATTGTATTATGGGACAATCCGATCGTAAACGATTGTATTTTTATGATTGGAAAGAGTTGTTAACGATCGTATTTTTCCGATCGGAAACGGTTGTTCCCAATCGTATTTCCAGTATGATTATGGCAGATAATTCAAGCTGAAAAAAAAACAATAGTAAACGATCGTTATTATCGAAAACAGTTATTTCTAAGATTTTTTTTTCAATACGAGCATTGGGCATATTTCCCGAGGGGCTACCCACTCCCCGGCACCTGCTGTACACCCTTTCCCGGCACCGGCCGGCACCAACCGAAATAGGCGGTGCCGGCACCGGTGCCGACAATAAATTGGTCGATTCATCTTTCAAACGCTTCCAAAAATGGTTATTTTGTTGATTTAACACGTGACAACCGGTGCCGACGGGTTTCAGCCGGTGCCGGCACCGACCGGGCATCGCGGCACCGGGCACTTGCTGTACACTAAAATCGAGAGTGGTCAACCCCTCGATATTTCCACACTGTATGTAGTCACTTCCATTTTTATAACTGAATTAAGCACTGATATTTCCAGATTTTTGTAAAATATGCTGTCATGAAGGCATTCCACTTCCAGCTGGTGAGGCCCTGAAAGATCTGCGACCATAAGAAGACATGAAGATTCCACTAAGCCACCCACTAGAGTAGAAAAGATATCATTCTCAGCCAGTTCTACATTTGTTCAATTGTTTGGACAAAACGAATAAAAACTAACGAAGGGAACATTTATCCGCAACACCCCGAAGAAATGTCACTCCCTGAGGCGGTCGTGGTCTGAGGCGGTCGGCGCTGATTGGCTTGTTGCAGAGCGCAGTCACAGGTCATGCTTTGCGCACGTGAGGTCAGCATACCTCTGGGAATTCATTGTATAGGAAGACGGCATTTTCGGTATAACTTGTCAGCACCAAGTTATAGGGGTGAATAATGGTATACGTAACTTTTCAGAGTGGGTAGAATAATAGGGGTTAAGTGAAAAGGAAAGGTAATCAATTGGTTAGGTATGATCGCCTGGCAATGGTCGCTAGTGATCCGTTAACCTAACTACCTCAACCTAATCCTATTCTAACACTATCCCAACCCTACCCCTATATATAGCTATACCAAACCTCCCAGCCACTAAAAACTAATCAACTTTCTTATCGTCTTGAAAATAAAAACAATTGCTTCCGATCGAAAACAGTTGAAAACGATCGGAAACAATTGAAAACGATCGTCAAATTACGATCGTAAAAAAACGATCGTAAAATTACGATCGTAAACAACCGTTTACGATTGGGATTTTAGTTTCAGCTTTTAGTTAAACTATTTGGATTATGCAAAACTAAAAACTAATCAACTTTCTTATTGCCGTTGTTAGAAATCAGGCCTGTATTTATTGTCTTGAAAATAAAAACAATTGTTTCCGATCGAAAACAGTTGAAAACGATCGTAAACAATTGAAAACGATCGTTAAATTACGATCGTAAAAAAACGATCGTAAAATTACGATCGTAAACAATTGTTTACGATCGTTAAATTACGATCGTAAAAAAAACGATCGTTAAATTACGATCGTAAAAAAACGATCGTAAAATTACGATCGTAAACAACCGTTTACGATCGTTAAATTACGATCGTAAAAAACGATCGTAAAATTACGATCGTAAACAACCGTTTACGATCGTAAACAACCGTTTACGATCGTAAACAACCGTTTACGATCGTAAACAATTGTTTACGATCGTTAAATTACGATCGTAAAAAAACGATCGTAAAATTACGATCGTAAACAACCGTTTACGATCGTAAACAATTGTTTACGATCGTTAACAATTGTAAACGATCGTTAACAACTGTTTACGACTTAATTATTTCCATACGGGTCCCGGCACACAAACCTTTTGCTTTTTTTTTTTTGTTCTACTAACTCAAACTCTCGGAAACTGCCCGGAAACTGCAATGGTCGTAACAAGAATTTTTCTAACTCTCAATCTCGACTCAGGGTACATTCTTGATATGTCAGCTAGCTCCCTGAGCCAAGTTTGAATCAAGTTTTCTGTTCCTTTAATATAGTTATGTTATGACGGGTCCTTTAAGCAAGGACTGCTTCAAGGTTGGAATCTGCGGGTTTCCTACCATCCCGTGATAAACCAAATTCGAGCTGGAATAATAGATTAGTTTGAACATTCGATTCATCGCAAATTACATAAAAAATTACACCAATTCATCACAAATTACATTAAAAATAATTTCGGTTTGGACAGCAATAACCGCAAAAACGAACGCACCGACATTTTCGAAAGTACGTCAAACATGCTATTTGAGCTGGGAAAACCCAGACTAATCTAAAGGAGCTGACGTTTTCGTAAGGAATTTCGTTTTCATATTCCTTATCAGCGACAATATAAACGCTTTATCACGAGCGTAATCTCAGTTTTAGTTCACTGATTAGGTAGTTTCGAAAGGCGAGTTCTTAGGACGAAATCTCTGTTTTGCTGCTGATCTGCTTTCTGCGTAAGTAAGATCGGTAATCCGTATTGTTGGCTGCGAGCGAGTCTGGCAAGCGAAGCTTATCACTCGGTTGTGTCCATGCAAGCAATTTGCCCAGCGGTGCCTGGTCGTTTCCAGGACTTGAAAAAGTGACACACTCTCGAATAGCAGCGACACTAGCACGCTAGCACCACTAGTGATCGAGAACGTCCCTAGTGAAATTTAATCAGTCGTTCACCAGTGTTGGCTCCAATAGCATAAAATTCTGATCACAGCAAACAAAAAAATACAACCTTCCCTGTTTCTTCGATGTGTGCAGACCGCATCTTGGCTTTACTAGAAATTTCTAAGCCCACAAGTTTGGCTCGCTTTATGGCACACGTGTAGCGGGCTGCGCCACAAGTATGGCCCGATTGCGAAGCATGAAAAGATTGACAAGCATATTCCAGTCAATCTACGAGATTTACATCAAATTGCAATATAAATGGTTTTGACACTGACCAGGCCAGAAAAAAAGTATGTACAACACATCCAAAATTTAAAGCACTCTCTAAGGACGAAATAGTATTTTTTCTTTTATTCCATTTTATTTGTTTATTGAATAAAAATAAATGCTGCATGTAAGGCATGTTTTTCTACCCGTTTTGGCTAGCAGGGAAGAAACGATAGTGTTTGAAATTCACCTGAGAAGCATTTTTTTTCTACATTATTCTAACCTCAAAAACTCATTTTTAATGACTGTTTTTAATTTCTCTGACACGTGATTTTGTCCTTTACCTAACCTATGACCTTTTTATTTGTTTTCGCCTAGCACCAAACATGTGATTTTCAAGTTCGCCCTGGATTTGAAATTTTCTGAAGATATAGGGTCACTGCAAAAACTATAATCCAAATATCGAAACTACAGATAGTACCGTTTACTATTTAAGGAGCACTGTACGAAGCTTGTATACCAAGCACAACCAAACTAGCCACACACACTGTATGTGATGACGTTTATAATCTAACAAACAAGAGCTGGAAGCTCATATGGAACTTGTAAGGCTGGGTCAGAGGGTGAAAGTTAGAATTCGTCAATTCGTGGGTTTGCTGTGATAATTTGTAAGCAAAACCCTTGAGATAAAAATGATCATGGGTCCCTGGAAATTGCGAGAATGTATCGTTTGGTAATGCATTTGGCTGTGCGCAACTTTAAGGGTGCTAGAAATTGATCTGTAATCAAAACACTTGAAGGAAAAATGATGATGAGCACATCGGGAGCACGAAAATGTATATTTCACTCAAAAGTATTGTACTTTAAGGAATTCAGTTGCAAGCAAAACCCTTGAAGCAAAACTGATCGTGGGCTCATTGGTTTCAAGAAAATGTATATTTTGCTTAAAAGTATTTTTTGTACTTTGCGGTTAGGATTAGTACTTAAAGGGATGGTCGGATCTGGGAACCGACAATTTCTAAGCCAATTTTGTCAACTGTCTAATTTCCAAGCCAAGTTTCATACTCCTAGCCAAGTACCTTGGTTCGCGATCACCGGAATTCCGGACCCCCCTAACTCCCCCCACAGTGCCCGAACCCGGTCCGGTTCTGTCACTGATGAATCTAGGGCTTGTGCTTTCTTCCAACCAAGTTTCATCCCAATTGCTCCACTCTAAGCATGTCACAAGATTTCCTTTTCTCCACTCCACCTCCCCCCAACATTCATTGGATTACATCCAGACCTTAAATAGGATATTTGTGACACGAGGTCTTTCCAAAGATCAAGTTTCATTAAGATCCGATCACCCGTCCAAAAGTTAAACATACCTCAAGATTCGGGATTCTCCCTCCCTCCATTCCCCCCACGATGGTCGGATCAGGGAATTGACTATTTCTAAGCCAATTATGTCAAGTCTCTAATTTTCAAGCCAAGTTTCATCGTCCTAGCACGTCTGGACCCGTCTGGAAATAATTCAAGTCGTAAACGATAGTAAACGATCGTTTTTTCCATTGGATTATGGGACATTTTTCCAATTGTTTACGATCGTAAACAACTGTAAAAGTTTGAAAACAATTGGAAACGATCATAGGCTAAACAATTGTTTTTTTACGATTGGAAACAGTTGTTTCCAATCGTTTGCGATTGTAAATAGTTGTTAATGATCGTAAACAATCGTAATTTTACGATTGAAAACAACTCTTTCTTTCGATTTGTATTTTTACGATCGTTTCCAATTGTTTTTTCCCGATCGAAATTTCCACCTACTTCTTATTCAACCAACTCACCTTACGCCCGCTTCAACCCCACCCCTCTACTCCTCTATAGTCCTCTAACTCTTTCTTGAACTGCAGCTTGCGAATTATTGTCTTACAGTAGTGTTGGGCGATATTCGATACGATAATCGAAATTTCGATATTATTGTAAAGTATTGATATTTCGATATTGACTTTTCAAATATCGATATTTTCGATACTTACATTACGATCTACACCAGTTCTAATATTTGAGATTTTCGGAATAAGAGAATGATTAGGGATTTCAGACTTGAGCGATTAGGGAGGAGAAAGAGAATGAGAAGGAAAAACGAGGACGCTACTCTTTCTTAACGGGAATGTTTGATTTTATTCTTTTAGTTCATTTTCGTTCGATTTTTTATCATGAAAACCTGTAGCAGTATGGACAGTTTCATTAGTTTCACTTTCAAGTACGCCAAATATCGGTTTCCGATAATCGATAATAACACCAGTACACCGTGCAGTCCCATGATATCAGTCCTATCCTACCCAGTGCCAAAATTTTCTGGTATTGCCCTGATGTTAAAAGAAAAAAGTTCCAACCGGGCGTTATCAAAATAAATAACGCCCGGGCGTTATTTATTTTGATAACGCCCGGCCAGCCATGCCATATCAAGTGAAAACGCACGGTTGGAATTTTTTTCTTTAACATCAGGGGAATACCAGAAGGTTAAATCAAATGTACTAGTGTTATAATCATTATCGCCCTTGCTTTTCTTCGGGCGATAGCGGAAAATTTGGCCCTTGAGCAGCATGATAGGCAGATATCACCCTCGCTGCGCTCGGTAGTGTTGGGCGATATTCGATATCGATAACGATATATCGATATATCGGACCAAATATCGATATCGAATATCGAAACGTAAATATCGATATCGAAAACGATATTTATTCATTTATAATTATTGTAAATAATTCAACATAAGTTACATTTCCCAATCCGAAATTGGAGCAAATTTTATTCGTAATTCAGTTTTTATTTATTCGAAGTTTTAGATGAAGCAAGATGCTTTTTCACGACGACTTTGTTCTTAAATTTTGGCAAAATGAGACATATACTATAGCGAAACATGGTGCCGAAATATCGATATCGATATATCGAATATCGAAAGTCAAAATATCGATATATCGAAAAATCCGAATATCGCCCAACACTAGCGCTCGGGCGATATCAGCCTATCATGCCACCCGCGGGCCAATTTTTTCTGCTATCACCCTCAGCAAGGGCGATAAATGATAATATATAATATCGATTCTAATTTGAAAATTATTAAATATCGATATTTCGACATTCCTCAATATCGCCCAACACTATCTTACAGTAGCCATGTTTACGTTGTGCTATGTAGAGCCAAATAATTTTTATTCAAAATGATCGATTAAACGGCAGCAGTCTACAAAAATTATCAGTAGACGGTTCAGCACTTTAGAGGGGGCTTCGACAACGAAAGCCTCTTTTGAAATATTTTGCGCTTCCAAGAAAAGTGAAAATAGCAAAAACAATAATGACAGGTCTCAACTTTAAGCATTTTCACGGCGTTTAGAACTTTGTTGTTTAAAGACACTTGAAAAACAATCGTAGACCACTGTAAATTGTCGTTAACAAAACAACTGTTTCACGATTGGAATTTGAATTTCACCGTTTCATTTAAACTGTTTTGACCGTTTGCAACTAAAAAAAATCAAGTTCCTGTTACCCCTGTTACCAAGTCTTTGGTCTCCAATCGTTTACGATTGTTTCCAATCGTTTACGTTTGTTTTCAATCGTTTACGATTGGAATTTTAGTTTCCCCGTTTCAGTTAAACTGTTTAGATCGTTTACAACTAAAAAAAAAAAATCAACTTCCCTAATACCGTTATTAAAAATCAGTTCTGCATTTAACTACTTAAAAAGCAAACCAACTATTTCCGATCGGAAACACTTGAAAACGATTGGAAACAATTGAAAACGATCGTTGTGAATGGATGCGAAAAAACGACGAAAAACGATGTTTCCAATGGTTTACGATCGTTTCCAATCGTTACGATCGTTTCCAATCGTTTATGACCGTTTCCAATCGTTTACGATCGGAATTTTAGTTTCACCGTTTCAGTTAAACTTTTTTCATCGTTTACAACTAAAAAAAAAGTCAACTTCCCTAATACCATTATTAAAAATCATTTCTGCGTTTAACTACTCGAAAACAAAACCAACTGTAAACGACTGGAAATAATTTAAAACGATTGGAAACAATTGAAAACGATCGTTTTCAATGATACGAAAAACAAAGAGTTACGATCGGTAACAATCGTTTCAAATTGTTAACGATCGTTTCCAGTTGTTTACGGTTGTTGACAATTGGAAACGATCGTTTTGAATGGATACGAAAAAAACGATCGTAAAATTACGATCGAAAACAATCGTTTCCAATTGTTAACGATCGTTTCCAATTATTGAAAACGATTGTTTATGACTTAATTATTTCCATACGTGGAAGTACTTTAACTTGCGAAGTCCGGAGTTCCGGACCCCCCCTCTAACTCCTCCATGGTGCCCAAATCTGGTCCGGTTCTGTCACTGATGTACATAAGGCTTGTGCTTGTTCTTCCCACCAAGTTTCATTCTGATCGGTACACTCCAAGCGTGTCACAAAGTTTGTCCCCACGATGGTCGGATCAGGCAAGTGACTATTTCCAAGTTAGTTTGGTCGGGTCCCTAACATGCCTGCCAAGTTCCATCGTCAGAGCGCATCTTGAAGTACCCTAACTCGCAAACACCGGACCGACCAACCGGCCGACGGAAAAGTGAGGTTCGATGTCCAGGGGAAGACTGTCTTACTGCAAGCTTCAGCTAGGTAAGTGAGGTGGTGAAAATTTGAAATAAAATAAGGTAGTATTGACAATAATTAAAAATAAAATAAGGTACGAAAGCTGACAAATATCGGTTGAACGAATTTGTCAGTTGCGGGGTAGATAGTTTGAAGCTGATTATTTTGTAATTATTTTTTTTTTCCAATAGCCTACACGTCAGTCTTGTCGACTCCGGTTAAATATTCGACCCGGTGAGAAGGTTTGTCTTTTCTCTCCATAACTGTCCAACTAAAGCCTTTTTACAATTTAATCGACATTCAGTCAAGCTGACCAATTCAATTCATTTTATTTTTTCAAAAATTCTTCGTTGCCAAAAATAGGGTAGGAAAATGTCAATAAACATACACTGACATGCAAATACATAGAATGATATTACTCTACATAATCTTCTGCACAATTTAAATAGAATTTTGGTTTCTGAACTTAATCAATAAAATATTACTAACACATAATTATTTCTTCATCTTACAACGTTAATTGGGTCAAATACTAATGACGACTTATGAAAGACACCATCTGATCACCCTAAATAATACACATAATGTCACGTCAAAAACTTGCTCGGAAAATGCTTAATCCCGTATCCGTTTTTTTCCGGCCAACTACAGCCTCAGGATTCCGGTCGAATTACCCGGCTGAGACAGAAGTTAACAGCTGTGCTCCGGATTCCTGATGAACTGCCTTATCAACTGCGTGTTGAACCCTGCCTTAAAAAACGGACTCAGTATGTCTCCTTGCCCTATATCGACCCTTAACAGATGTGACGGATTTCTCGGCCGATAGTTAATTTTGAAGTTGACAGATTTCAACTTTTCCGTATGGAATTAATTATGGTTCGGGAATTCCAGTCCCCGAGCACTCGATCCTGATCGTGTGTCCCAACCATTAAGGTGGATATAGATCCGTCTGTACCATTCTAGGTGCAAAGCGCGGCCAACGAGGGCACCGGGCCGAATTTCTGCCATTCCTTCCCAGAGAGATTGCCAATCAACTCCAGTTTTTGAACTGTAGTCGTCTCCATTGACGGTGACACTTTATCAATCAGTTCTGCCAGATGATAGCGAAAGATCTCGAGAAGACACTGAAGGTAATGTCCATCATGGCATACCTGCCACTTTTATTCGGAACCCGCCTTCGCTTTACATAAAGCGATACCCACAGTGAGGTCGCCGATATGAAGAGCAAACTCCTTTCCGGCCTGACACGCCTTTATTTAAGCCTTCCTTTCCGTTCCTATCTGGTTAACTTGTCACTGTCAAACGATCACTCTTGCAGATTCTGCATTTCATATTGATTGATTGACTGATTTATTTAAAACATAAACATAGATCGTGGCATAATGCTAAATAGCGTACTTACTTACTCATAAAAAAGCTATGAAACTCCTCAAATCTTGTATTAACATTATCTGTGTTCATAACAATTTCCCAGAATGCGCTCTCCAGATTTAGAGGTATCCAAATTCTCATCGTTCAGTTTCCACGTTGTGAACCCCTGCTTCGTCGAAGCATTAGGCTTAGGATATTTACGCTGTATGCTGAAATTCGTAAGCAGAGAGAAGTGATCGAAAGCGTCAGATAGCAGAACTAAGGCCGATATTGGAGGCAGCGTCGTTTTGCTTACAACTGAATTCCTCAATGTATGAACAATACTTTTGAGTGAAATATAGATTTTCGTGCTCCCGATGAACTCATCACCATTTTTGCTTCAAGAGTGTTGATTACAGATCAATTTCTAGCGCCCTTAAAGCGTGCACTGCCAAATGCATTACCTAACGATACATTCTCGTGACTTCCAACGACCCATGATCATTTTTATCTCAAGGGTTTTGCTTACAAATTATCACAACAAACCCACGAATTGGCGAATTCTGACTTTCATCCTCTGACCCAGCACTGTAAGTGGCATATGAGCTTCCAGCTCTTGTTAGCTTTAATTGCTAAAATTTAGCCTTTAAAGAAAGAAAAATATCGGACTGTGGCCACTGGTTTGCGCAGATATCCTGTTATTTTCTGTGAAAATTATGAAAAGGTCAAACTTTGTTGGTGGCTGAATGCTCGCTACTAGATAATGAAGGTTTTCTTAGTGTATCACCCACTTTCAGCGTGACAATTTGCTCCAGTACGTTTATACTAATCTTTTTTATAGGAGAACCGTCAACACTAGTATTTATCTTCGTTCTGTTGTTCAGTTGAGAAGACTGAAACAGTTGTTCAACATAATCTGTTGAGCAACCGTCGAAATCCGCAAGTGAAGAAACCACTGAAGCAGGATCAAGTGTGCATGAAAAGGACCATCGATAAAATGGGCTCTCGTTTCGAGGAGAGTATTGTGGCCCCGAACTACAGAGGTGGCGCTCTGAAAACCGCACTGGCGAGCTTGGAAAAGACGTTGACTAGTGACATTTTCAACCTGAAAAAGAGGTACTTTTTGCCAGATTTACCTATAACCCTCATAAATCAAGGCCTTATGACGGAATATCAGGTGGAATACATGATAAGAAAGTTACCAGAATGGAACGGAAATTTCTTCTGTTTCCTCGCCTTGAATGTGAAAGAAATCGCCGCCAAGAGTAGTGCAAATATTCGAGGAGAATTCGACCTTCTGCTCATGCACCCCGATCTGGGCGTAGCTATTCTTGAAGTTAAGAGTGTCGGTGACGGCAGCTCAGGAATCGCGAAAGTAGAGCAACGGGGACAAGACCAACTAAAGAAGACGAAGGAGTTCTTTCAAACTGAGCTGGCCCGGGCACTTGTCCTCGATGCGACGGAGGTAGGAAAACTGGTCGATTTCTTTAAAGAGATTCCGACGTACGTGGCCCTTCCCAACGTCAAAGAAGCAGCCCGAACTGGAGAAGCCAAGCTTCTTGTCAAACACTTTTTCGAGGAGGAACAAACTGCAAAAGATATACTGTTTAAGGAACCCAGCGACAAAAGCCTGTACAAAAAACTGTACCCATGGATGCTCAGCATGTAAGTCTTTACAGAGTGTATCAAATAAAGAAGGCAAAATGCGTGAATATAAGCACAAAATATTAACAAATAAACAAATGACGCCCAATAACAAGACCAAAGGGCTAGATGGGATCCCAAAAATCTCATATCTAATCCAGACAGTTGGATCTTATAGATATCCGGTCTTTGCCAGACTACTAGAAATTGTTTACCATTAAAATTTAAAAACAGATTAAGGCCAATCGCTATTCTCTGAGGAAACCAAGTACAGATATGGATTCACCGCGTGTTTTTACCCCTATATGTTATCTCTACTTTGACGAAAATTTATCAAAACTTCCAGCTTACTTACTTCTGACATGTGTCTGCTGGATTCTGGGCGAACTACTTGTCCGTCAAAAAAAGCTCAAAAACGAATTCAGCATATCTCCTTACCCCTATATCGAATCTCTCATCAACTTCAGCTAAAAGTTTTAACTTTTTGGGTTCGGGTGGCGTCACTAAAGCATTGTTCAAATAGATGTAATAAGCTGAATAGCTATGCGTTTTATGCGTTTACGTCTTAAAGGAGTTGCATCATAAGCCTTCTAGCACTTGCAACGTCTAGAACCCCCCTCCCACCCAAGATCCCCAAGATGAAGACACGACTCGACCCGACCGCTGGGTCATCTAGTGGCGCGGATCGGAAGTGCACGACATGGGGAGGCTGGGATCATAGTTTGACTATGGATCTAACAAATTGTTTTTATGGCACTTGCAGCCTCTGGCTCAAGTGCCATATACCGATCGCAATTCCGTCGGTCTGTCGGTCTGTCGGTCTGTCGGTCTGTCGGTCGGTCTGTCCGAATTTTTTTGTCCCACATGTTCGAGTTAGGGTACTTCCAGATGTGCTAGGACGATGAAACTTGGCAGGAAAATCAGGGACCCGACCAAACTAACCTAGAAGTAATCAGTTTCCCGATCCGACCATCTGGGGGGGAGTGGTGGGCCGGGGAAATTCTGAAAATTAAGGAGTTTTGTCACTCTTTTTCGAATTGGAGTACTTCCAGATGTGCTAGGACGATGAAACTTGGCAGGAGCATCAGGGACCCGATCGGACTAACTTGGAAACATTCAGTTTCCCAATCCGACCACCCGGGGGGGAGTGGAGGGCTGGGGAATCCGGAAAATCGGAGTAGTGTGTAACTTTAGAACGGGTGATCGGATTGGAATGAAACTTAATAACTGAATAGATGGCATACTTCTAATGTCCCGTTTGAATTCCGGACCGGATTCGACAGCTATGGGGGAGTTTGGGGGGGGGGAGACCGGAAATTTCGAGAAACGGTTAGAATAGAGGGATCGGAGTGAAACTTGCTGGGAAGAACAAGCATCTGCTCCAGATAAATTGTTTATACATTTGGACTGGATCCGACCACCCGGGGGGGGGGGGGGGGAGGGCTGGGGAATCCGGAAAATTGGAGTAGTGTGTAACTTCCGAACGGGTGATCGGATTGGAATGAAACTTAATAACTGAATAAATGGCACACTACTGATGTTCCGTTTGAAGTCCGGACCGGATTCGACAGCTATGGGGGAGTTGGGGGGGGGGAGACCGGAAATTTCGGGAAACGGTTAGAATAGAGGGATCGGAGTGAAACTTGCTGGGAGGAACTAGAATTTGCTCCAGATAAATCGTTTATACATTTGGACTGGATCCGACCACCCGGGGGGGAGTGGAGGGCTGGGGAATCCGGAAAATTGGAGTAGTGTGTAACTTCCGAACGGGTGATCGGATTGGAATGAAACTTAATAACTGAATAAATGGCACACTACTGATGTCCCGTTTAAAGTCCGGACCGGATTCGACAGCTATGGGGGAGTTGGGGGGGGGAGACCGGAAATTTTGAGAAACGGTTAGAATAGAGGGATCGGAGTGAAACTTGCTGGGAGGAACAAGAATCTGCTCCAGATAAATCGTTTATACATTTGGACTGGATCCGGACACTAGCGGGGTGGAGGGCTGGGGAATCCGGAAAATTTGAGTACTGTGTAACTTTCGAGCGGGTGGTCGGATTGGAATGAAACTTAATAACTGAATAAATGAAATACCTCTGATGTCCCATTTGAAGTCCGGACCGGATTTAACAGCTATGGGGGAGTTGGGGGGAGACCGGAAATATCGGGAAACGGTTAGAATGGAGGGATTGGATTAAAACTTGCTGGGAAGAACAAGCATCTGCTCCAGATAAATCGTTTATACATTTCGGATGGATCATGACATTAGGGGGGGGGGTTGGAGGGGAGTTTCCCGAAATTCCGGTTATGGCGGTTTTGGGGATTTGCACGACGAATCTTGGGAGGCGAATCAGGGACCCGATCAAAGTGACTTATAAAGAAAAATTTACATGATCTGATAGCCGTGGGGGAGTAACGGGAGGGGGAATCCGGAATATTGAGTCATGCGTAACTTTGAAACGGCTGATCGGATTTGAGTGAAATTTGGTAATTTAAGAGAGGACATGTTTCTGTTGACGGACAGATCCGACAGCAATTGGGGGGGGGGGGGGAAATACGTGACCGACTTAGACTGGTGAGATCGGAATGGAACTTTGTGGGAATAACAAACAGATGCTCTGGATAAACACTTACGGAACCGGATTGGCTCCGGCGACTGTGGGGAAGTTTGAGGGGGGGGGGAGGTCCGGGATTCCGGTGATCACGATTTAAGGTACTTCCAGATAATCTAGGACGATGGAACTTGGCTGTAATATTAGAGATTTGACAAGATTGACTCAAAAATGGCCACTTTCCAAACCCGACCATTCGTTAAAGTACTAATCTTGACTGCAAATTTCAAAAAATACTTTTAAACCAAATTCATATTTTCATGATCCCCATGAGCCCATTATCATTTTTGCCTCAAGGGTTTTGTTTACAAATGACGTTCTAGCTCCCTTAAAGTGTGAATCTGAACGGCCAGGTCGAAAAGTACTTTATTTGAAACAATACATCTCTACCCATGATCATTTGTGCCACAAGGGTTTTGCTTAAACATTTATTTCTGTTACCCTTAAAGTGCGCATTTGAAATGAAAAGCGAAAAAAAACTTTTGACGAAACGGTATACATCAAGGATCCCTAAGGGCCTGTGATCGTTTTTGGCTCAAGGGTTTTGCATACAGATGCATTTCTAGCGCCTTTAAAGTGCGCATCATTACACCCAAGTTCAAAAATAAAATACTTTTTATCTAGCTCCCTTAAAGTGCGCATTTTAACCACAAGTCGAAAAATACTTTTGATCAAACAAAACATCTCAACACATGCAAGTGCCATATGAGCTTACAGCTCTTGTTATTGTAGCAGGCACATGTAAAATGTGTAGAAAAATCAAACTAATTATTTGCATTATCGATTTCTTTGAGTATTTTGTTTTCTGTTTTTTATGGCACTTGCAGCCTCTGGCTCAAGTGCCATATACCGATCGCAATTCCGTCCGTCGGTCGGTCTGTCGGTCTGTCGGTCTGTCGGTCTGTCGGTCGGTCTGTCCAAATTTTTTTGTCCCACATGTTCGAGTTAGGGTACTTCCAGATGTGCTAGGACGATGAAACTTGGCAGGAAAATCAGGGACCCGACCAAACTAACCTAGAAGTAATCAGTTTCCCGATCCGACCATCTGGGGGGGAGTGGTGGGCCGGGGAAATTCTGAAAATTAAGGAGTTTTGTCACACTTTTTCGAGTTGGAGTACTTCCAGATGTGCTAGGACGATGAAACTTGGCAGGAGCATCAGGGACCCGATCGGACTAACTTGGAAACATTCAGTTTCCCAATCCGACCACCTGGGGGGGAGTGGAGGGCTGGGGAATCCGGAAAATTGGAGTAGTGTGTAACTTTAGAAGGGGTGATCGGATTGGAATGAAACTTAATAACTGAATAAATGGCATACTTCTGATGTCCCATTTGAAGTCCGGACTGGATTCGACAGCTATGGGGGAGTTGGGGGGGGGGAGACCGGAAATTTCGAGAAACGGTTAGAATAGAGGGATCGGAGTGAAACTTGCTGGGAGGAACAACACTGACATACCTATCATTGAGTGTCATCAAGTATTTGAAGCTCTCTCCGACCTGAACAGTAACAAATCCTCGTTCCCCGGGGAGATTCCAGTCCAGATCATCATAAATTCCGCGGCTGAACTTGCCGTCCCTCTAACGGCAGTATTCAATCAGTCCTTGGTCTCCGGACGGTACCCTCGTCATTTTAAAAGAGCAGTCATTACGCCAATACCAAAAAAGCAAAATCCTAAGGGTCTGGATGACCTAAGGCCAATATCGAAGACATCAACGTTTTCCAAAGTCTTCGAAGGATTTCTTTTCAGATGGCTATATGACGACATTAAAAACAACCTTGACCCGATGCAATATGGATTCAGACCTGGCTACAGTACAGTTCACTATCTGGTCAAGCTCATACACGTAATAGCCCAACACCTCGAAAATGAAAGTGCCTATGTAGACTGCCTCATCACAGACTTTGTCAAAGCCTTTGATTCACTCTGCCACAGTGAAGTAACGATCCGAGCAAAATTGATGGGAGCAAGAGACATCCTTGTGAGAATGTTGGCCAGCTTCCTCTCGGATAGAACCCAGTGCGTTCAACTGGCAGTTGGCAGTCTTTCAGGGCTTGTGAAAATAACGTCTGGAGCACCACAGGGAACCAGGTTAGGCCCACTTGCCTTCCTAATTGTGGTTAATACATTGATGACGAACCTGGAAAACAGATTCAAATTTGCTGATGACATGTCGCTACCAATATCCCGTACTCTTAACTCCACGTGTGAATCCAAAACACTTCTCAGTGAGATACTGGATGACCTGGTGACACAGACTAACAACCTGAAGCTCGAACTAAATCTGAAAAAAAGTTCAGTGCTCAGAATCTGCTTTCTAAAAAAGGAAACACCTACGATTGAATCAACAGCGTTACAACACGTCAAAAGTGCAAAAGTTCTTGGCGTGACTATTGAAAATGATTTGAAGTGGGAAAATCACGTGAACTCCATCTGTCAGAAAGCTAACGGTGCCATATCTCTATTTTCAAACCTTAAACGATTTGGTTTTTGTACAAAGGTGCTATTACAGTGCTACCTACTTTTTGTTCGACCACTTACCGAATACGCCTGTCAAGTTTGGCACCCTGGTCTAACCCAGAATCAGTCCTCGAGGATCGAAAAAATTCAAAAGCGCGGTCTCCGAATCATCCTTGGGGACAAATACTTGGACTATGACTCGGCACTGGCGAAGCTAAGCCTAACATCCCTTGCCGATAGAAGGCACGAACTAATCATGAAATTTGGTCTCCAGTGCCTTGAATCCGACCAACACCGCACCATTCTACCAAACTTCAAACCGAATTGTACATATGAAGTTAAGACTAGACGTACTTGTAAATATAATTCTGTGCAAAAGTTTGACGAGCCTCCTGCCCATTCATCTGAACGATTTTTAAAAACATTTGTGCCTTATTTTACAAAGTTTTATAACGACATGTCCTGAATTTCGAATATTTCTTGTTCGTTTTGTATTGTGTCGACGTGCCAATGTTATAACTGCCATGCTTTTATATTATGGTGAATAAATCTGAATTGAAAAAAAAAAAAAAAAAAAAAAAAGCATCTGCTCCAGATAAATCGTTTATATATTTGGACTGGATCCGGACACTAGCGGGGTGGAGGGCTGGGGAATCCGGAAAATTGGAGTACTGTGTAACTTTCGAGCGGGTGGTCGGATTGGAATGAAACTTAAATAACTGAATAAATGACATACCTCTGATGTCCCATTGGAGTCCGGACCGGATTCAACAGTTATGGGGGACTTGGGGGGGGAGACCGGAAATATCGGGAAACGGTTAGAATGGAGGGATCGGAGTGAAACTTGCTGGGAAGAACAAGCATCTGCTCCAGACAAATCGTTTATACATTTCGGATGGATCATGACATTAGGGGGGGGGTGGAGGGGAGTTTCTCGGAATTCCGGTTATGGCGGTTTTGGGGGTTTTCACGACGAATCTTGGGAGGCGAATCAGGGACCCGATCAAACTGACTTATAAAGAAAAATTTACATGATCTGATAGCCGTGGGGGGAGTAACGGGAGGGGGAATCCGGAATATTGAGTCATGCGTAACTTTGAAACGGCTGATCGGATTTGAGTGAAATTTGGTAATTGAAGAGAGGACATGTTTCTGTTGATCTTTTTCATGTCCGGACAGATCCGACAGCAATTGGGGGGGGGGGAAATACGTGACCGACTTAGACTGGTGAGATCGGGATGGAACTTTGTGGGAATAACAAACAGATGCTCTGGATAAACACTTACGGAACCGGATTGGCTCCGGCGACTGTGGTGAAGTTTGAGGGGGGGGAGGTCCGGGATTCCGGTGATCACGATTTAAGGTACTTCCAGATAATCTAGGACGATGGAACTTGGCTTTAATATTAGAGATTTTACAAGATTGACTCAGAAATGGCCACTATGCAAACCCGACCATTCGTTAAAGTACTAATCTTGACTGCAAATTTAGAAAAATACTTTTAAACCAAATTCATATTTTCATGATCCCCATGAGCCCATTATCATTTTTGCCTCAAGGGTTTTGTTTACAAATGACGTTTTAGGTCCCTTAAAGTGTAAATCTGAACGGCCAGGTCGAAAAGTACTTTATTTCAAACAATACATCTCAACCCATGATCATTTGTGCCACAAGGGTTTTGCTTAAAAATTTATTTCTGTCACCCTTAAAGTGCGCATTTGAAATGAAAAGCGAAAAAAATCTTTTGACGAAACGGTATACATAAAGGATCCCTAAGGGCCTGTGATCGTTTTTGCCTCAAGGGTTTTGCATACAGATGCATTTCTAGCGCCTTTTAAGTGCGCATCATTACACCCAAGTTCAAAAATAAAATACTTTTTATCTAGCTCCCTTAAAGTGCGCATTTTAACCACAAAGTCGAAAAATACTTTTGATCAAACAAAACATCTCAACACATGCAAGTGCCATATGAGCTTACAGCTTTTGTTCTTGTTAATTCCCGTAAGTCGAAAAATCAAGGATGTAAACCAGATCACAATAAACAAACACTGTAAATTATACTAAATTCGTTATAACGATTTCTTAGAGATTATGAAACTAAGCTAAATAATATTCAGCTTCCGAGACCAAAAATTGTCAAACTTGCCGAGGGTTTCAACTTCTGACATATCTAAACGTCCACAGGGTGATATACTCCGTTGTTTTAATCCTCTTACACGCCCCTCGATCTTCTCGAAGATTTTAGTATATGTCTGACCAGCGTCAGGAGATCAGTGAATATTTAATTAGTAATGGCGAGTTGACGACCTTGTTTTCAAGAGTGAAAGTAATTTGTGGATAACCTTGGATACCATGAAGATTTTGGAAAAAACAAAGGTAACAGTGTGTACGTAAATATTAAACCCATCGTAAAATGATAGTGTCTCCCACCTTCTCGGCCCACATGAATCAACTACTTTAATACACACGCCTGTTCAAAGAGGAACTCAAGAGGTTCTTATCAATGCGGCGTTCGATGTTGCCACGTTGATGCAATTATTCGAGCTCTGAAAAGATCAGAAAAGGTTCTTAGCAGTCGTAACCGACAGGGGCGTCACTACCAGGGGAGAGGGGGGACGCCCCATCCCCCGAATGTTGTTGGCCAGTCGTTAAAAATAGCCGAGTCGGCACGTAGCGCCGTGATTTTTGGGATCCCAAAACGTAAGTGGAGGGATACCTATGACGTCGCAAAAGTTGTCCGTCCGTACGTCTGTGAGCACGGTAACTCTCGAAGAAAATGAGATATTTTGATGAAACTTGGTGTGAGGATTCACTGGGTCAAGAGTTAGGTCGAGTTCGTAGATGGTCTCTGCAGCTCTACATTTAGGGGTGGGGGAGGGGGATTAAATTAAGGGGCAAACAAAATATTTTTAAAAAGCTAAAGTGATAGAAAGCTAACAGATGTCATACGCCAACGAAGATGGCGCTACTTGGGACACGTTATCCGCATGGCGGAAGATAGACTCCCCAGAACGGTACTCGAGTGGCAACCAGAGGGAACCCGAAGAAGAGGAAGGCCAAAAAATACACTTCGTCGCACATACCAGCGGGACCTGAAGTCTATCAATTCGACAGTCCAACCCCAATGGGAAGACGTCTGGGCAGCAGCACATATGAGGGATGACTGGCGGCTCTTTCTGGATGCCCTGGGTGCCTCTGGCGGCACAGGAGGAACTAAGGTCTAAGGTAAGGTCTAAAGTGATAGTCGATTATGAGGTAAGGAGACATGCTGAACACGATGGTGAAAACCATTTTCTCAGCGGACTATTAGTTCGCCCGCAATCCGGCCAAAACTGGAAAAAATTTTAAAAGCAAAAGTTTTACTTATATGACAGATTTAAGGGTAAAAAGAGACGCTGAATCTGTATATGACAATCACTTTTTACCCGGACATATAGTTCTTTCGGAATCCGGATTTCTTTTCTAAGTTAAGGTTTTATTAAGTTGATTAGATGTTCTTTAAAGGGATAAGGAGATACACTGAATTCGTTTCTGAACTTTCATTTTTTTGCTGGACAAGTAGTTCGCTCGGAATTTTGCCGCAACCGGAAATTTGGCAGAAGTAAAGCAGGAAGTTTCGATCAGAATGGTTAAAATATTATAAAGGTATATCTGAACTTGGTTTTCTCAAATTATAAGGCTGGTGAAGACTGGATCTGGCGAAGACAAGACCCAATTGTCTAGATCAAATATCACATTTTTGGGATCCCATCGAAACCTTATGGTCTTGTTTGTAAAGACAATCGATTTTTTCTTCAAATCAGCTGATCTTCCGTCATCATAGTAGTTTTTTTCTCAATAATAGTTGTTTTTATTTGCAAAAACAGTCGATAAAAATGAACTTTAAAATATATAAAAATGAGTCTTTAAATACTTTGCCTTGGTACTTTAAATACCGATCAAAAACGTGTTCCTTTGAAGAAAAGTTGTTTCTTTAGCTTCCAACAAAGTAGAACTTTAGTGCTTCCCTAGGCAATGCTGACGACGCTGCTCCTCTCCTCGGCCCGCTGGCAGAACAAACCAAGCGATCTGATTGGCTCTGCATAAGGGAGAATAGAGTCGAGCTCTATTTTCCTTATTCGCCTTATTACATTGTGCCCCGAGGAAAAGAGGAATCTGTAATGTAAAAAAGGGAACCTGTCTTATGCGTCGTAATACACCTTACAACACCTGTTTGAACAATGCATTATACGCCGTAATACACCTTACAACACCTATTTGAACAATGCATAACTGACCCCCCAGTCGTACCAAGTTCGGGTCTGAACTGCGGCTCAGACAGGGGTGATCTATGCAGACACTGCAAATACTAGAGTGATTCTGAATCGACCTCTTTGATTGAGCAAAGTAAAACGAGTAGGCTTGCTCGCATGGTCCGACAAAGTCATGGGATTTCCTTCCTTCGCTCCGTGTTTGAGACGTATTAAATGGGTGCTTTGGTCCAATGTGAGTACAGAACTTTCTGAGACTCTCGACCGCCAAAGAAAGTCATCTTCTGTAAAAAGGATTGCTAACCTCGTCCCATCAAAAGCAAGCAGTTAGCTAAAGTACTTGGATAAAGTTCTTGGATACCATATACTCGTATGGTCTACCAGTCTAATCTTAACTAAAACATTGACGACTGTTTTACAGAATTTTTTTTTTTATTAAAAACATACAGTTTAATAGCCGAGACCCCAAAACGCTAGTGACGGGATGTGTGTCTTTGGAAAGTTTGTCCGTTCATCCATCTGTGTTATCACGCTGGATCAGGGTATTTTATCGATTATCATGCCGATATTCTGATATTCGGCCGGAATCCGGAAAAAAATGAATTTTTGGGAAATAGCTCTGTTTGCATGGCACTTGCCCTTCAGCCAAGTGCCATATACCGATCTCAGTTCCGTCGGCCCCACGATTGAGAGTTAGGGTATTTCCAGATGGGCTAGGACGATGAAACTTGGCTGTCATATCAGGGACCCGGTCAGATTAACTTGGAAATAGTCACTTGCCCAATCCGACCATCGGAGGGGGGGGAGGCGGAATTCGAAATTTAGTGGCATGCATAAATTTCGAATGGGTGATCGGATCCTAATGAAACTTGATATCTGGAAAGAGCTCGTGTCTCAACTACCCTGTTCCAAGACTGGACCGAGTCCGATGAACTTGGGGAGGAATCAGAGGGAGGAACCGGAAATCTTGTGTCACGCTTAGAGTGGAGCGATCGGGATGAAACTTGGTGGGAAGTACAAGCACAAGCCCTAGGTATATCATTGACATAATTGGACCGGATTTGCGCACCGTGGGAGCGGAGGGTGGAAGGATTCCGGTGATCCGGAGTCAAGTTACGTCCAGGTGGGCTAGAACAATGGAACTCGGCAGACACATCAAGGATCCGACCAGATTAACCTGGAAATAGTCAATTTCCCTATCCTACCATCGTGGGGGGAGTGGAGGGAGGAGGAATCCTGAACCTTGAGGTTTGTATAGCTTTCGAGGGGTGGTCAGATCTAATGAAACTTGATATTTGGAAAGACCTCGTGTCTCAGATGTCACATTTCAAGTCAGGATGAGGGGGGGGGGGGGTCGGAGGGGAGAACCGAATATCTTGTGATACGCTTAGAGTGGCGCGATCGAGATGAAACTTGATGGGAAGAACAAGTCCTAGGTCCATCAGTGACATAACCGGACCACATTCGGGACCTTTGGGGGGAGATGAGGGGGGGTCTGGAATTTCGGTGATCGGAAGCTATGGTACTTCCACATATGCTAGGACGATAAAACTTGGCTGGAGAATTAGACACTCGACTACATGATATTAGAAAGTTGGCCTACGGCAAAAAAAGTCAACTTTTGAAGAAATACAGATATATTTATTTTTCAACGGCAGTCCATAGCTCTTGATGAACTGATCAAAGTATATGTAATCGATTTTTTGGTGCAAGATTCCAAGGATACGCCGTTTTGAAAGTATCAAGGGGTTGACAAGTCCAATAGCAGGTTACAGACTGAAACCAAAAATACGCCGATTCAATTGTGACACATGTGGACTATAATCCCGAGTGAAAAAAAAGACAGAGAATTATTGATAAACTATACCAAAAAACACATGCTCGCATTGTTTCTGAGGTCCTTCAGATTTCCCGAGTGCTGGTCTATGCGTCCTTCGAGAAGCTTTGAATATGTGCTATCGTGCACGGTGAAACTGTAGGGAATCCTAGCTAATGTGCAAATGTTCCTAGGTATGAGCGGGATTGTTACCCATGTGTCAGTCACTGAGTTGCTAGGACATCAGAAGACAACTGGTGCATGTTCCAATGGTTTCCTACAAAAACTGTGTAGGGGAGGTCGGGGTTGAACCGTACGCGGGTTGAACCGGACAGTTCCAATTGTGGGCGGACCCAGAGTTATAAAATCGTGAAATAATTAACCGAGGTTGGCAACAATGTTCTGACTCATGGGACGAAATTTGAATTCTCAGTTGCGAACCGATTCCCAACCAGGCGGCTTTGTTTTTTTCATCGCACAAATCGGACTTACAATTTCATTTTCATTTCCGGCTGGAGAAGAAGTTCGTTGTTTTTTGCGACTTGGTGATAGTTTAGTCCAATATAGGTTCATTTCTTCATCAAACTAGCCTATTGCGGGGTTCCCACTACTTTCCTTTTTTTCTTGGTGTAATTTTTTTTAGAAATGGTCTCTGTGGGGTTGAACCGGACACGTTCTGGGGGGTTGAACCGGACGTTATTCTAGAGGTCCGGTTCAACCCCGCTCTATCCAGATACAAAAATTTACCATTTTCCGCAGTTCTGAAAGCAGGATAGAGCTGTTGTAGCCAAGCTTTCTAAATTAATTGCTTCCGATGGAAAAAGTCAAGTTAAACAAGCACTTTCTTTTGAGTTCAAATTTCCAAAGAAATTCGGTTAAGTGGCACGTTCGGATATTCCAGTTCTTCTCCAATAAGTAAAAACTTGATTAGCGTTTAGTTGCACCACTTATTCGGTCATATTCAGAGCTCATCTTAACAAGTCCGGTTCAAAACACCACCCGTCCGAACCAACCCCACCGGTGGGGCTGAACCGGACGATTTTTTGAAAAAAAGAAAAAATCGTGGCACCAAAACCAGTTGAAATTAAATTCTAAAAAAATTACAGAACATAGCTGGTCTCATTATCTTTCATTTCCGATCTTCAAAATTTGTTCAAGTTCTACAGAAATTGAATTATTAGCCGAAAACGAAAAACGTACGGTTCAACCCCGACCTCCCCTATGCACCTGCCGTGACATCCGAAATGTGTCGCATGTGCCAACTCACTGAGCACTCGAAAACTACAGAAATCGATAGCGTCCAGGAAAAACTACAAACTTGTGGTCCGCATGGTTGTCTGTACGGTTTGCCAAGTTACGTTTCGCCAACACACAGTGAACTCGAAAACTGCAGAAAACCGCTACCTAGCTTATATGTCTTTGTGTTCGAGCTGCGAAATTATTTCCTACGAAAAACTCCAAACTTTTCGTCCGGATAGGAACTCGCTGTAGTTGAAGTTACGCTCTCCTTTTTGCTTTGGCCTCACGGTTATTGTCAGTTAATCCCAAATCCAATCAAACTGATGTAAACACAATTTTTGAATTTCTAATGCCTGTCACAAATATAATCTTTATCACGGAAGAAGAGATAAGCACTTACAGTAGAAAAGACGACTTGGAATAAGGTGAAAATCTCCAAAAAAGGTAAAAGCTACAACCGAAAACGGAAAAGGAAAACCCCGAAAAAACTTCTATTTCAGAAGTGACGCCGCCTATCAGAATATTCTGTCAAAGCAGGCTATGATTTCGTAAAAGTTGTCCGTCTGTCCTTCCGTCTGTCAGTCTGTTAGCACGATAAATCTCGAAAAGGTTGAGATGTTTTTTTTCAAACTTTGTATGAGGACTCTTTCGGTCAAAGTACAGGTCAAGTTTGAAGATGGGCCCTGTATATTTAGGGGTGGGGGAGGGGGTTCAAATTTAGGGATGAAAAAATTATATTTTTAGAAGCTAATGCTCGATTTGGGGTAAGGAGACATGCTGAATCCGAATAAGAAAATTATTTTCTCGACGGACAAGTAGTTCACCCGGAATCTGGCAAATACCGGAAAATGCGTGAAAAATAAAACATTAATCTGAAGTTGATTAGAGGCTCAATCTATGGGTAAAGAGACATGCTGAACACGTATATGAAAATTATTTTTTTGCCGGACAATTAGTTCGCCCGGAATCCGGCCAAAACCGGAAAAATTGCTTAAAGTAAAAGTTTTCTTTGAGCTAGATTAGATGTTCGATTCAGGGATAAGAAGACATACTGAATCCGTGTATGGCAATCATTTTCCACCCGGGCATATAGTTGGCCCGGAATCCGGCGGAAACCGGAAAAATTGTTATAAGTTAAAGTTTTATCTTATTAGAGGTTCGGTGTAGGCTAGTGGTAAGAATGATGCTGAATTCGTAAATGTAAATTATTTTCTCGCCGGACAAATAGTTCGCCCGGAATCCGGCCATAACCGGATAATTTCTTGAAACTAAAAGTTTTATTTGAAGTTGATTAGATGTTCGCTTTTGGGGAAAGGAGACGTGGTGAATCCGTTTATGACAGTCATTTTCTACCCGGACATGTCCTTCGCCTTGGACTCCGGCTGAAACCGAAAAATGTGTTCTAAGTGAAAGTTATATCTGAAGTTGATTAGAGGTTAGATGTATTGCTAAAGAGGCAGGCTGAATTGAAAGTTATATCTGAAGTTGATTAGAGGTTAGATGTATTGCTAAAGAGGCAGGCTGAATCCGTATATATAAATTATTTTCTCGCCGGACAAATAGTTCGCTCGGAACCCGGCAAAACCTGAAAATTTGTTAGAAGTTAAAGCTGTACCGTAAGTTGATTAGAGGTTCGTTCTAGGGGTAAGAAGGTATGCTGCATTCGCTTTAGCACTTAGACGGAAAAGTAGTTCACCCGGAATCCGTCCGAAACTGGAAATTTGGCAGAAGTAAGGCTGGAAGTTTTGATCAATTTCGTCAAAGTAAATAGGACATATAAGGATAAACACACATGCTGAATCCAAATCTGAACTTGGTTTCCTGAGATGATTAGACATAGGCCTTAATATGTTTCTAACTTCCAGTAGTAAAAATATTCAAGGAGTCTGACAGAGACGGGATATCTATAAGACCCAATGTCTGGATCAAATATTAAATTTTTGGGATCCCATCGAAGAAGATCCCATTTTAAGTAGACAATCTTTGGGAGGTGACCTCCAATCGTATCTAGTCTTATAGCTTACTTACATATTTACGGACACATATTTATACAAGTGTGGATGGCACAAAAACTTGAAATAATTTGTGTTTTACAGTCCAGTTTTAGGATTCCAGAACTCTTCGTAAAGCCCAGGACCCTAAAGTCAGAGCTCTCAACTCCACATGAACCGAAGAGGTTATTTGCCCCGAGTTGGGTTCTCTGATCCGAAGCCCTTGGGCTTGCTTAATCTTGGTAGTGTCGAGCGGTAAGGAACATTCAACCTTTCGAAGGCGTGTTTGGGATCGTAGTCTTTCGTTTAGGGAGGTCGGTTCTCTTTCTTTGACACTTACTTTATTTTCTTCTTTCAGCTTCTCTTTTTATAAAACGTCTGATTAAATCAAGCACTCAAGAACGTCTATCAACTTTCAGCTCTCAAATTCATCTGCCCACACCGGGATTTACATACGAAAATCTAATTGCTTACTGCGTAGTAGCAATCGTTAAAGTTCAACTTAACCGCACTCACTAACACATAAAGGTTAAACCAAAGTCCTGATAGCAGGCGACTGCAAGCTCATGGAAGAGGAAGCTGGCAAACCAACTGATAAGGTTCTTTGTCCGATACAAAGCGGTTTGTTCCACTTTAAGGTTAAACCAAAGTCTAGATAATATTAGTCTGAAATAGCGGCAAACGGATGTTGGAAAAGCCACAAAGCTGATATGACTGTTTGTTCGACAATTCCCAAAAGCTTGAATTATTCCAATTATTAAGAAAGCTAATTTTGATAATTAATATCCTAACATACTATTCGTAACACACAGAATGGATTTCAATGATGGTTGGGGTACCCTCTGATGTGATTTGAATCTGCGAGCTCACATACTGAAAATCCCTACTTGCAGGTGCTATCATCTGAAGACGTACAAGAAAGATCCTTCGGGAATAGATGTTGCTTTAACAGCAAGCCTGAAAGAAAACCTTGTGACGATTTCCGATCTCATAAAGGAAAATTCGGAGAACCTGGTCGACTGGTACCTGAGAGACCCAACCCAGGCCACGCCGGGTGTGACGTCAAACGGTATTTATCAGTCACCGGAGCAGTCGGCATTGTTGGATCCGTTCTACCACAGTAAGATGCCCAAAGTGCTCTTCATTACCGGAGACGCCGGGTCGGGAAAGACCTATATTCTGGCAGAGAAAATGAGACAGCTTCTAAACGAAGACGCTGGAAACAAGTGTATCTTCATGGCTCCGAGGGAGGGCCTAGTAAAGAAAATACGCGGAATGACGGAGAAATCAAGTAACAAAAACTGGCGTTGCATCACCTACGGTGAGTTCCTCAAGGAAGTTTGCACCAGTTTGGTTCGGTGAATATGATAAGAAGAAAGTGGCTGCTCTCATCCAAGATAAAGACAAACAAATTGGTGAAGTTATCAACAATTCCAGTGACTATCATGTTTTTTGTGATGAATACCAGGACACTCGTGAGGACATTAGAGTTGTGATAGAAGTAATACTGCTGAGAGCTAATCCAAAAGACAATTATAGGTGGACTGTGTTCGACAACAGACAGACTATTGATTGGCAAAAAGTGGAAGTCCCGTTATCTGAAGAAGGAAAACCGTTCCCACTGATCACTTTACCCGCCGTCTACCGGCTCACTCCTGAAGTTTACAAGCTTGTAAAGTATCTACCAGATGGCATCAAAGACAACTATCCAGCCTCTAGCGGGTCCTTGGCAATGGCTTTACCAGTCGCTGGCAAGACAGACGTGGAATTCTATCTGGTGGATTATGAAGACTGGAAAGGACCCATGAGAGATGTTACAGGTCCTAGTCCTCCTAGTGATCTGTGCGATAATGTGTTGGAAAAACTAAGAGCCGTGTATGCATGTTTTAGAGGCGAAGGGAATGGAAACTCTTATCTTGTCGAATATTTGTTCAATGTCCACTGTGTGTCGGAAATGCTATTCGAGAAATTCTTGTCTCGTTATCCGCATTTTGCAAGTGGAATTGTTGGTATTTTAAAGCGAGCAGAATATAATGTTGGCATTCGTCTGGGTGACATGGAAGGAAAACTAGAAGACTTGTTTGAATCTGGTGAAAGGGATGGAGAAGTAGATGAGCACTTGAGAATCTATGCAAAAGATTCTGTCTGCCGCGTCCTGGGCAATTTCGACGAAAAACGGAAAAGACTAAGAAACTTGCTTGAATCTTTGAACAAAGACGGAGAAATAGACTCAGACTTGGTTGGAAAGTATGCAGAACTTCTTGTTGGAAGGTGTACGGGTACTTTGGAGAATATATCCGAAGGAATAAGTGCTTCCGTTAAATCTCTGATCAAGGATGGAAAAATAGATGAGCAGTTAAAGAAGTTAGATTGTGATGGTCTAGGCAGTTTCAGCTTAAAACAGAAGAAACTCAGTGACTTGCTTTGTTCTCTGATCAACGCTGAAGGAATTCCCTCGGGAATTCCTCGTGAACATATCACAGTTATTAGCAACTATTACCTAAAAGAAGAAATAAAGGCTATCTGCGAAAAATATGGAGCCTATCTAACAACTCCGGATTCATTCAAGGGACTTGAGAGTCCCGTGGTCATTGCATATTGTGATATGGTTATGTCAGTTTCCAAAGATGACTGGTGCGATTTTCGTGTAGCCGCTTCCAGGGCGACTTGCAAGCTCTATGTTGTGACACCGTTTTACAAGTATCTGCAACTGACAGAGAAACTTCGAAAACATAAAGGTCTTTCCCTTCACGATGCTAAACCCCTTGACTTTGATTTTAAACGGAAGCAAGCAGCTGGAGGAAGTAACCACCCATAGTGCCCTGTAACCCGAGGACAACCCAGCATACCCTGTGATCAGTTCAGGTCTTCTAGTTTTCTTTTTGCAATAATTTTATTTATTTTTTGCATTTATTTGTCCGTTTTTAGCTTACTATTTTTTAAATTTACTTGGTATGTTACGTTAGCGGTAAAGAATATTCTGCGAAAAGAGTCACTCCTTATTGAACCACACAGTCCGTTTTTCCAAGCCGGATTCAAATTTCCTCCTTCGTTACGAAATCCTACGCATCGCATGCAAAGTATGCGAATTTCGCATGTGTATTTTCGGATGCAAAATCCTATCTTTGCTTGTGCGAAGCTAGCAGACTGTAAGGTTTACCGGAATCCGTTAGAGAGTTCCTTCTCCAGCTAAAGAAATAGTGAAGCATAGATATTTTCAGCAGAGAAGAATGATGATGATGGTGAAATTTTATTTACACACTTACAAAGAGCATGGACTGTAGGTTACAAATTGGCTACAAATAAAGGAAATTTAAAGTTGCACTGAGCTTTCAAGAACGAAATGGTATAAATAATATAAGAAGTGACCTAAACAAAAAAATAGGGAAACCAAACAAAAGGTTTCGAAGGAGGAATATTTATTTATATCTTAATCGGATTCCGGTCAGACTACTTGTCCACACCCAACTGCGAAAAAAATACAAAAAACAACCGGTTACATAAAACCATATCTTTAATATTTTCTCTTTGACAATTGACCTTAAACAACTTCTTTTCGGTGCACTTTACCATATTTTTTGTGTTGTATACAGGTGTGTCGTAAGAGGGAGGGGTAGGAGGGTGCATTAACCGCTCAACTTTTATAGATTTAATAAAATTTTGGCTGGAGACCAAAATGTTGCCAAAATTATTCGGAAATTTCTCTGTACTAGTACTATTCGGTATGGGTTCCGGCTAAAACCCCCCCGGCGAAAACCCCCCCGGCTAAAACCCCCCGTTACCAACCCCCCCCCCCCCCCGACCAACCCCCCCCCGGTATCAAAACCCCCCCGACCAAAACCCCCCCGATACCAAAACCCCCCGGTACCAAAACCCCCCCGTATAAAAAAGACGGGTATGCAAGATTAGAGTAACTGGTAGGTAGAGAGTAAGAGTAGAATAAACTTCTTTCGCAAACGTGATAATAATGCTGAAGTACAGTGGGTATCAGAACAATGATAAACAAAGGGAGTGTAAGGCGAAGGTGAACGTTGACGGGGACAGACTAATTGCTGAAGTCACCGAACACGCGCATTCAACTGGAGCTGTTGTCAGTGAGGTGTCAAAGCCAGTTCCACTCAATGTAACGATCCCCCCAACAAATCCTTTCCCAATGCCTCCCCCTTCTTGGCGAGGAAGCTGAAGTTAGGATGGCACCCATTGGTGCAATGTGAAGCCTGATTGCTCTTTAGTCATTGTCATACCAAAAACTCGAAGATGGGCAGTAAGTGAAGGGATACCTATGACACCGCAAAAGTTGTCCTGCTTTCCGTCTGTGAGCAGGATAAGTCTTGAAGGGAATGAGATATTTTTGATGAGACTTGATGGGAGGATCCTTTGGGTCAAGGGAAAGGTTGAGCTCGTTTTGTGATAGCACTTTCAAGATAGTCCCAGAAATATTCTACCAGCTCTTCACCTTACTCGTGCTTGTCACACGGTTGTTCGTTTTGTTGACCAGTCAATCCCAGTCTAAATATGTGTGAGTGTCTAAGGATTCGGGGGGGGGGGGGGGGTTCGCCGGGTGGGGTGGGGTGGTACCGGGGGATTTTCTATTCTTCTCTTACTCTCTACCTACCAGTTACTCTACTCTTACATACCCGTCTTTTTTGATGCGGGGGGGTTTTGGTACCGGGGGGGTTTTAGCCGGGGGGGTTTTGGCGGGGGGGTTTTGTCCGGGGGGGTTTCGCCGGAGGGGTTCTCGCCTAAACCCTATTCGGTATATTAGTCAGGTTAAACACACTGTACAGAATCCAGAAAAGGCTATCGGTAATTTATCATTACAATTGACAGGATTCGGTAGTTATCACCAACCCCTAATTCGGTCCGATTTTGACGAAATTTTACCGAATCCGAATATCATGTAGTCGACAATTATTTGTTGTATATTTATCCCGAATCCTGACCTTTAAGTATGTCCTAAATTCGGTGAAGTCGCATGTTAAGAGCTTCGCAAATTTCACAGTCGGTTTTTGAACAGAAATCTTTCTTTCCGAAAGCGGAAGAACTGCGGCGCATAGTTTTCAATATTAGCTATTGGTTTCTGTGAAAAAATCTTGTGTTTTTGCAGAGAAGTAGGTTTAAAAATAAATAATAACAGGGCAATCAGAAAAAGTCATCCTCACTTTCATCAATTTTTATCAAATTGGTGGGAAAGAAGTTTGGCACTTAGTGATGTAACTGGGTATCAGTTTTTTTTGGGGGATGATTTCGAAAAGCGCAATTCCGGCAAGTGTCGTTTTTGCGGAGCAACCGTTTATCAGATACCAAGGTAACTGCTAAAACGACTAGTTGCAAATCCAGTCACGGTGGTAACAGATAGCATGGTGTCTGAAAAAAGTAACTAATAGCTACAAGTTGCTGCCGGCGACTCGGAATCAACGGCAAAGGACTTCGTATTGGAAGCAGTTCAATTTTACATGAAAAATAATTGAGTGTAGTGTGTAGAAAATTTTGTCTTGTTTATTGTAAGTATAAGCTGCTACTGGAACCATGCCCGCCTGTATACTGTTCAAGTGTGATTCACAAAACCGACGCCTAAAGCCGTTTAATCATCTTTCGTCGCCCTTTATTGTTTACTCTTTGAACTCAATCTTTTCTCTCTAATAATTTAAACTCGAATTCCCAGTTTCTAGGATTCCGTAGAATTTTGAAAGATTCGGTAAGAATTCTGGCTTCCCCCAACGAAGATGCCACTGGTCGTATAATATCTTTTGTTTTTTTAACTATGCCTATTAGTTGCGTTTATGTACACCCTTAACCTTCGACAGCTTCCTCGGTGCTTTACATTGTTTTGTGTGATGTTTATATTTTTTTTTCTAATTAAGCCTATTAGTTGTAGGCTATCATGGTAATTTTGATGTCACGATTAAGGGCAGATCATATTGGTGGCGGGTTCACGCGATAACCTACAGAAGCTTCTAAATCTGGTGAAGGATTATCTTTCAATTAAAGAATTGGAATTGAATGCGTCGAAGTCAGTGGTGATGGTTTTTCGTAAAGGGGGAAAAATAGCAGCTAGTGATAAAGTAAATTTTGGTGGTAAGGAGTTAGAAATTAAGGAGGAGTTTATTTATTTAGGAGTTAAACTTTCTGCAAAGGGTCGATTTGGGAAGCATGTTGAGCAGTGTGTGGTGAAGGGTAGTCGATGTGCTAATCTTATTCTTAGAAGTCCGTTAATAGCACTAAAGGATGTAAAATTTCACAAGCAGGTGTTTGCTACGAAAGTAGCGTCAGCAATTATAATGCATTATGGATCTGAAATATGGGGTTTTATTCAGGGGGATAAGCTTGAAGCAGTACAGCTTAAGTATTTTAAAAGAGTTCTAGGGGTAAATATTACTTTAAATAGTTTAGTTTTGAAGGGAGATTTAGGCCATACTAGTCTTCGTAGTGTTCGTCTAGTTCGTACGGTTAAATTTTGGGAAAAAATCCTTACGCTTCCTAGGGTACGGTTGACCAAAGCGGTATACCTGGACGCACTAAAGGATGAACGTGAGGGTACTTGGCCTGGCAAAATTAAGACTATTTTGAATGAGTGTGGACTCTCAGGTAGGTGGAACGAGGGGAAGGGGGTTCAGCTAGAGGTAGGTGAGGTCGCGAAAGAAGTCCAAAGAGTATGAAAGGACCAGGAGTTGCAGGCGTGGGGTTGCAAGGTTTGGATTCCTGGGTCCCTGAGTCTCTACAATAGGGTTAAGGAGGCTTGGGGCGAAGAAATTTATTTGAAGTCGGGGTTATCTCCAGAAGAATTGAAATGTTTAATTAGTCTGAGAGTAGATTGTTTGCCTTTTGGCCAAAGAAGAAAATATATTGGGAAAATTAGGGTTTCGTCTGGTCCTTATTTCTGCCCTTTGTGCGGGACGTTTGATGAACATGTAGAGCATTTTATTTGTGATTGTGAGGGTTTAAGGGATTTAAGGGAGGAAATTTTTAGGGTGGGATTTTTCTCGAGGGAGGAACTTGTTAGAAAATTAAAAAGTAAACATTTTGGGGATTTAAAGAGATTTGGAAGATTCCTTCGGATCGCTCTGTCATATAGGGAAGGATTTTTGTAGGTTTGTTATTCTTGTTGTTTTTTTTATTTTTCTTTGTATTTGCCATGGCCCTTGTGGCTTTTTAGCGCAAATAAATCTATCTATCTATCTATATCGTGTAATCATGTCCTTTTAGTTACGTATTTATTCTGAATTATCTTCATGTTAATATAACCTTAAACGTGACAAGTAACCTCGAAAAATATTTGGTTAAATTTACTTTTAAGTCTATTAATAAGATTTGCTAGGAAAATAATAAACATGAAAATAATTCAGAATAAATACTGTAACTAAATCATAATTCAGAATAATCGATATTAAATTTGTTTTTAAGTCTATTAATAAGACTTGCTATAGGAGACCTAATCTTCGTAGGACATGTACCACTGGAAGTAATGAGCAGAAAGACGAAGTGCTCCTTCGGATTTGAACTTACGTCCTTCGGCTTATATGGCCCACTGGTAGACCAAGACACGTCACGGATTGCCTTGATGTGGGTCCCACCCCCTACACCCACCTTGTCGAGTCTCTTCCCTGTATTCCTTCCAACAGATCTTGCTGGTACTGCGGAACAAAGGAGTTGACAGTTTCAAGCTTGGGTCTTACAAGAACTCTGTGTAACTTGAGTAAGGCTTAGCCTAATACTAGCCTATAACGTGATGGTATTTATATATTTACAGAGGACAAGATGCTGTATTTCATAGGTAAAAATCAACAACCAAACAAGAATTGTGACGCTTTGCTCAATAGCTCCCAAAAAAAGAAAAAACAAAGAGATGCAGTATTACACACACATTTATAACTATACGGTTTTTATTTTTGGCTTACCAAGGAATGAACGTCACAAAACAGAACAGGGAGGTTCATAGCAGTCCACCGTACACAATCCTGATTTTTTGATACCCTATGCTAAACTCTGGGTCTACACTCTCGACGACTAACTCTTCGTTCTGACGAGAATTGCCGTGTGCCTAGCAAACAGCAGGAAACGTCACCACAGCTGTCCTCAACAAACGATGTTGATTAGTTAACATAGGGATTTGAATCATTTTTCGGGTAAAATTTCTCGTTCTTCCTGATGTTCACTGGCGTTTTAGTCACAGAGGGTGTAAAGTTTGGCATAACCCATATCTAATGCTGACCACCTGTGGGTACCCTAACCCTCGTTTACCCCATTTCAAAGGAATTCCGATTGGTTGGTTTTTGAGCTTCGACCAAATCAACTGCAGTTATTGGGTTAGGGTACCGGAACCTATTAAACAATTGACTATGTTGGGTGTCAGCATTTGACATAGGGTATCCTATGTTAGGCATAGGGAGTGCTAAACGCTAGATATACCCGTCGTTTGGTATGCGGTATACAAACTCAGGGGTTTGTGGTACACTGGTTCATGGACAACACTTAAGAGACACTATGTGGCTTGACTACAATTCCGTGTTCACCAACATATTTCAGCAGAGTATTAACTCAATTCGAAAGCCTAAGCACTTGACTAATAAAGGCAGAACATAAAATATATATTGCCTTAATTAATAATTTTACTTGTGACTAGATGCCATTATTTTATCTAGAACCCACGACGACTAGAACTAAGGCTATCACCTACGCAGACTCACTGAAAATGAAAAAGGGAAAACGAAATAACTGAATAAATAATGTTATATCTGCGTGACCACCTTCTTTTCACATGTCGAGATACTTCATTGCGTTTTTTTTTTATCGAACTGAAGTCTAGGGGGCCGCTAACGGAACTACTAGTTTCCAAGGAGTGTCTCACTCTTCACAAGAGGACCGAAAATGGGCTTTATCTTTAAGATATACTTTACAGATCTTCACTGTTAACAGTTTCTCCGAATAAGAATTAAAGTTAATAGTATTTGCTACTGGGATTAATCTTATCTCTACTGGGATAAGATTAATCCGAATTATAAATAATCTTATCTCAGTAGCGACAACATGAATCCCAGTAGCAAATACTTTCAAGATTTTTTTGAGTGTTCTGCAAGGATATTTAGAAATCCTCCGTTTCCTTCCAGATCATTTCAGACTCAGGTAGTCTGACTCATTTCTTTCTTCAGACTCATTTCAGACTTGGACATTGCCGATGTTTCAGGCTTAAAAGGTTCAGGTGGTACTTCTCACTGATCATATGCTCCGCTTTTCAGAATGGCGATTTCAAACAAATTCGACAACCGCTCAGTTTCTTTCACTCCGATCCCAGAATTCCTGACGAAAATTTCGCATTTTCCCGCTACTAACTTTTTTACGAACGGTCCGGCCTATCAGCTCAATTACAAATCTATCTACCAACTGGATGTTCGGCAACTTCAGGGTATCGCCTTATCTGGGTAACTTGTTTTATATAACTTCTCCAACTTTAAAATTTCAAACGGTAGATAATTTTTTGCACTCTGCTTCTTCTGAACACGGCCTGCAAATTCGATTATATCCATTTCGTGTGCCGCTTTAGAAATTTTTCAGCTAAGAATTTCAACCGAATAATTTGACATTTCTCTGTACTCCCTCTTTTCTGAACCAGTCCTATCAGTTCAATTACGGCCACTTCAGGAAAGTGCGGGGGGGGGGATTAGGAATTTCTTCCCAACGAAACCTCCATGATTGCGAAAACAAGATCAAGCACCCGTTTTAGCAACGAAAAAAGCTTTCAAAGCAAATTCGAACTTCGAACACCAACACTAACCGTATTTTTCGTCTCTCAACCGAACCTGCACAAACATGAAAACTTCGCTGTCCGTTTCTAACTGGAAATCTAGCTGTGGGGGATCAAGAAAAGACATGATTTGTTATCTCGAATGTTAAAAAGAAGCTTCCCAGAAACTATCCCTAGAGAATGGTTTATATGAAGTAATAATGGGTTATTTAGCTTAGAGATACCATCCTGTGCAATCTAGTTCGTTGTTTATAACTACCATGACGCTCTGCATTTCCAGTCGTAAACGGCAAGGGTGGTATTCAGGTCCGTATCCAGGAAATTTTTTTTTTTTGGGGGGGGGGGGGGGGTTACCCGCGGGTCGGACCAAAAAGTAAAAAAAATATATTAGAGGTTAAACCCTATAAAAACGAGTATTCTTGCATGTTTCGGGGGGGGGGGGGTGAACCCCCTCCCCCTGGATACGACCCTGGTGGTCAGCTCAAGCTGACTACGCTTAGTGCGTGTTCCACCCTACCTACCGTAGTTACTACGCTAGTCGCCGTGGTTACTACGCTAGGCTGGAACGCTTTTTTAATTTTTTCGGTCAAATATCAGGCCGCGGGGTGATCCGACCAATCACGTTACAGAGATGCGTAGTTACTACGCTCCCGAGCGTGGTAAGCAAAGAGTTACTATTAGTTACTATTTTGAGAAGGTTAGAATGGTCAGCGTAGTAACTTTTCGTGAGGCTGGAACGGAAATAGTAACTAATAGTTACTATTGGTAGAGGGGTGGAACACGCTCTTAGTGTTGGATGGGGATAAAGCTATATGTCAACTGAGATTTATTCTATCGTCCCTCTTGACAATCAATCAATCAATCAATCAATCATATATTTCCAAATATCTCTTATAAGTGATAGCATAGGATTGTCAGTATTGTCAGTACAAGGTTCCTCTTCAGCCTAAAGAGGACCTTTGTCCTGCAATCACAGATTCATTTCTCGAGGCCTGAAGAGGAACCTTGCCAAGAAGAGCAGAAATATTGCTGGAATAAATCCAAGCTGACTTATTCGTTTACAAATTATTGAATGAAATATAATTGACAGACGGATTTTAAAACAATCACATGCTAAGGTGAGCAAGGTTTGTGCTACAACCAATGCTACTACCCCGGCAAGTGGTAAGAGGAAGGGTGGCTAGAGTGTGATACATTTTTAGGGGACGCGAAAAACGATTTTTCCCGCAGAACATCGGAAGTTCTTATTTTCATGCTCTTTTCCCAGCGAAGGATCTCTAAAGTGGTTTTGTTGGCGTACACATGATGCCCGGTGTCAATTAAGCAACAATTCCTTCTGAAATCCACCTTTTCGGGTTTAAGGGTCCACACAGATTTTGCAATTACTCCCCTTAAAGCAGAACGCAAACCCGAAACTGTCCCATTTTCTTTCTCAGTAGTAAACACCGCTATTTTCGTTAAGCCCCGCCCCTCCGGTGTTTCTGATGAGTTAAATCCGAGGTGCAAACCGTACAGACCAAGACTATGCTTGACGACTTTAGTCAAGACGAGTCGATGCACTGACGAACACATTATGGGACCCTGGGTACGTATGGATTAGTAGCGCACAGGACCCCCCCCCCGAAACATGCAAACATCCTCGTTTTGTATAGGCTTTAACCTATGATCTATGTCTTTTGTACTTTTTGGTCCGACCCGCGGGGCACCCCCCCCCCCCCCCACGAAATGAATTCCTAGATACGGACCTGGTAACGCTTGATACACACCGTTAACACAGAGTAAACAACCCCTTGATCCCACATGGGAGAGAAAATCGCGACAACGGAATACAAACAGTGGATAAAACCACCCATAGATATGAAAACGCTACCGACCTAAGTCTCTACTTCAATAGTCCCTATGGCCACAGGCTCTATCTCAAGTGGGAAAGGATGGGGGGGGGGGGGGTAACAAAAAAATAACTACGGGTGCTTCAAAGATACCCCAATGCGATTAGGCTTAATAGACAAACCAGCTACAATAAATAATCCTTTTCATCTTGCCAACTCAGTTTCACCGACCACTTTCAAATGGAATGAATTTCCTAAGCCTCATTCACCGGAACAAACACTGTTTCTTGAATTACGAGATTAATTTCCGGTAGAGTACTTCCGTGTCCTACGTTCTCTTCTGATCACACTTTTAGCCGAAACTGCAATTAATCAGCGAAGAGTACACTTTAGTCCAGATTCCTATACATATCCTCCAACTGGGGTTTAAAGTACTGCTTTAGCTGCGGTCGCTTTGACTTGAGGGTGGGGGTGAGGAGACCATTCTGAACGGAGAAGAGGTCGGGATGCAGGTGGATATCCTTCACCTAGAAATGAAAAAACAGATTAAAGCGAAAATGACAAGAGTAACGATTCCGACTGAGTACACCCTCCTCGTCATCTGGTTCACACGCTTTCTGACGGTCGGACCCCCCTCGAGCGAATCTTAGAGAATTTGCCAGTCCCTTCTGAAGCTGAACGAAACTAAATCATTTATGTATCCCCCCCCCGAAATCAAATGCATACGATTGAAACCATAGAATAGAATAGAATAGAATAGAATAGTGTTTATTTAGCCTCGAATGGGCCATACACAGACTTTTACATACACGACATACAAAACATTGATCCATTGAAACATAATGATCCTTCTATAAATAAATGAACTATCTCCTATTTAAATTTCCCCTCACATATTCTACCACCATTTTAATAACGTTGTCTTTGGTCGATGTCAATATACCAGGGAAGAGCAAACCTCCCCCAAACTGAACCGGTAAAGGAGACTCCTGGCACTGCCCTAGGAGGTGGGCAACAGTGTCCTCACCAATAAAACACATCGGACATCTGTAATTATCATTGGTTAACCCATCCCCATTTTTCCTCCTCTCAAACACCTTTTTTCTAAAACCGAGTGGTAATGAATTTGTTCGGAGCTGGAACCAAAGTTTCAGAGTCTGTGCTGGTAGACCTAACTTAAAATAAATATGTATATGTATACATATGTATACCGTCTTCCAGTGACAATCCGTCTCCGGTAAAACTGGGCGTGGCCTCGACTTCGCATTTGCATCTATACGTCACACATGTGCTCAATAAACCAGAATTGGGGTCTCGTATATGTTGTGCGATAATCCTTAAAAAAAACTAAATGTTTCTGTGTCACAGAAGCTTTAAGAAAGCAAGAGTCGAAAGTCGTGGCTATACTCTTACAGTGGACCTATACGACAGGCCACACAGCACAGACACGTCCAGTGGACTACCTTCTGCTATTTTTTGAACGGACTGTATAATCATTTGATGGCTGAACTGGTTATTCTGAAAACCTTTTGCTCGGCTCAGAATGAAGGTTAGATAGATATTTTTTAGATAGAAAGTTTATTGTAAAAATCGACTATCGTGGTTATAAACGAAATTTGCGATTATTGTTAAACAACATAATAAATTACAATATATTTAGCCTATCTAATGTCCATACGTTTAAAAAAAAAACCGTCTCGCTTCGTTAAAATATTTCACGAACTCGGGAATAAAACTTTTTTCACGAACGAACATGCAGACAGAGAATCAACTAATGTAGCCTAAGGCTTCGTGGTTCACACCACACAAAAGATGTGTCCACAGGCTAGTCAATAGTCGCAAGACTCCGCGAAAGTTTCTGAGTGTCTTATTCTTCTTTAAGACAGAAGCCCTGTTCAGATCAATGGGCCTTGTTATAGCAAGAGGCAAAGTCACGGGCTCGTATGGATGTCCGGTTTGGCATTTTGGTCTGACCCAGGAACAATCGGATTTGCTTGAGAGGATACAGTTCGAACGTTGCTTGTAACAACTAAAGGTCCGAATTCGTCTTCCTCGTCAAGCTGCCGAGCCTGTGCTTCGTTTAGAGCCGGTGGTAGCTTTGCGAACAAGGTATGCTCAGAGTTTTGTCCCCTCATTTATTCGTTTATACAACTCGGAGGGCATTTGAACGTTGATTTTTAGATCCTTTATATTTTATTAGTTGTATTATTATGTTATCTGTTATTGCCCATATTTGTGATAAGAAGTCGGTATAAAAGCCGCAAAGTTGTATATACATGTAGATATTTGTTATGACGCAGAAACAACTCATCGGCTTGTCCGTTATTCATGTTTTAAATTAAACTGAACTGAACTGAAGCTCGAGGGGTGAATTAAATATTCTGTAATTCTTGAATAACGTTGATTGATGTTAGGAGTTTGCAACAACAAAGTAGTCCTTTTTTTTACAGGCTTTGACCTATGATTTATTTCTCGTTTTACTGTTAGGTATGGACTAGGTTCGACCCGCGGGGAGCACCCCCTCCCGAAATAACATCCAAGATAAGGCCCTGTTGCTGTTTAATTTGCATTTGCATCGGGAAACAAGAGCTGCGTGGCGGGAAATACAGAAACGAATAACACTGGGATCTAGTTTGCATCTGAAATATTTGTCTTGATATTAAGAGACACGATTCAGGACCTGCTCCAAGAATACACCTAAAGCTGGAAAGTCCCAAGGGCCATGGCACATAATTCAAGACCCAAAAGAAAAAAAAACATGTTTATCATAGACAGGTAGCCCCGGTATAGCGTCGGTAGCCCCTGTATCCCCTTATTATAGACAGGGGCGTCGCTAGCCAAAAGTCGAGGGGGGTGGCTGGGCGCCTGCCGGCGCCCTGCCGCCCGTTTGAGCTTTTCGTTGCATATGTAGCCTAATGATAAAACTCGTGATACCTGCAAGCGTTGAAGACTGAAAAGCCTAGTCATACCTCCGAGCTCAGGGACGGTTTTAACGGCTTGGGGCATGGAAGGTGACTACCTCAAAATATACGACTGGCAGGAATTCGTTTTCGTAAAAGCTCAACCCACAGCCCGCTACTACCAGACAGAATGAAGAATGCATATCAGACGAATGAAAATGAGCGCCACATGCGAAACTTTTGAAGTAACCTATGACTTTTTTCGGGTTAACACTATTTCCCCCCAACAAAATATTGCTTGTAATAGCCGCACAATTCGTCTCACAAAGCGTACATGACAACAAGAATCTTAGGATGAGGAGTTTATCTGTAAGTTTAATTGGAAATACTGAACCGCGAACCTATAATAAAAGTACCACATCCTCGGTAGAAAAGCCATTGAACATGAACATGAAGAACATGATGACAAGGATTGCGGTGAGACTATTGTGGCAAGTTTTGTGGCCAAGACAAGATACAAAAAACCTGCTGCCCCTGGACTAAGGAAGTCCGAAGGAAGTTCAAAAGTTACAAAGAATTCCAAAAGTTATAGTTGTGCTGAAAGTTACTATAGAAGAAGTCTTGTACCCATCCTGGATATACGTAAGTGTTCAATGGGATCCAAACGGAAAGACTACGAACCCCACACGTCTCCGAGGAGAGTTGCGTATTCCCCACCGCTCGACGCTACCAAGGTCTATACAGCCTAAGGGCTACGGGATAAAAACAAACCCTTTGTTTTATTCGCAAGACTAACAAAGAGATAGGGTAGGGGGTTCACAGGTTCATGCTGAACATACCTGTTCAAAAGTTTTCAATCCTGACTTCTTCCCAAGGTAAACAATGTCGTCCATGATCATCTTTTTGACCTGGGGGTCCGCGCAGAGATCAGACAGTGTTCCGTTAAGGCCCCGTTGCTGGGCCCAGTTCTTGATAGCTGCCACATCTGGCACGATGACTGCCACAACACAGGACTGAAAAGACAAATTAAATTATTAAATACAAATTGTATTTAAATTTCTTTTATTGTAAATTTCTTTTACAACTTTCTCGATGTTATAGGAAGTCCCGCGTTAAGCAGAATTCTCACAGAGGGCGCATAAATATTTGCAGGTACAAATACGCTTCGCGACATCTCTCCCTTCTGTTTATTTATTTATATTATTTTTTACCAGGAACCGAGGTAAGGTAAGGTAAGGTAAGGTACAATTTTATTGACAACTTTAGTTTAACTGCAATAACATAAAAGCGCCAAACATGCCAGTGGCATACAAAATGACGCTTCGTTAATTCAACTGATTTATGAAAAAAAATACTAAAACGCAAGCCTAAATAAATGAAACAAACAACCAACAACATCAGCTCGAATTTTTTAGACAAGGTAATTAACAACTAAAACAATCACAAATACGAATACGACCAATACGAGAATTTTAAGACAACAGACGTAGAAAAGAAATTTTTTGTGCAGCAGCAGTTTTAACTTTCCCGAATAACAAAAATCAATAAGAAAAATCACTCAACAGAAGAAGTATAACTGCTAAATAACATATACTTTTTGAGGGTTCTTTTAAAAACTTTCCTGTCTTCAGACACTCTAATATTGTCGGGCAGTGAGTTCCATATTTTTATACCTGTATGACGAATGGAAAAACTAGATCTTGTGCAAGGATATCTATTGGCGGAGAGATTAGACCGCCGTATCGTGTTATAATCGTGAAATTGCTTGTTCATTTTAAAAAGATTATTAAAATCAGCAGGTAGTGAATCTTCTAGAAGATAACGGTAAACAAAAGTTGCAATATTCCAGTCTCTAATTTGACGGACATTTAAAATAAAAAGACGAGGCAGAATTTGAGAAATTGATGAAGAAAACGGAAGTCCATAAATAGCTCTGATTGATTTGTTTTGTAGGATTTGAATGCGATTGATATTTGTTGCAAAAGTAGAAGCCCAAGCTGAAGTACAGTAAGAAAGGTAGGAATGAACCAGGGAGAAATATATCAGTCGAAGTATGAATTTTGGAAGAAAATGTTTTAGGCAGGATAGCATACCAACGTTACGACTCAGCTTAAGAGCCAAAGCATCGGTGTGCTGCTTGAAAGAAAGATTTTCATCTAAAATAAGGCCAAGATATTTAAAGCTGGACGATCTCTGAAGCTCAGCACCGGAAAGAAAAAGTTTACCAGAAACTGAAACTGAACCAGACCGGGAGAAAAGCATGTAGCGACATTTTTCCGCGTTTAAAGCTAGTAAACTAGATGTAAACCAGTCAGAAGCAATTGAAAGAGCTGAATTAAGGACAGTGAACAACTGAACCAAATCTGAATGCGAACCGAAAATCACAGTGTCGTCCGCAAACATGATAACTTTGACAAAGGCATATATTCTGGAAGGTCATTAATGTAAAGTAGGAACAAAGTGGGTCCAAGGACAGACCCCTGTGGTACTCCAAATTCTATAGGAAATTCTTCTGAAAGCTCACCAACTTGCCTACAAGTGAGACTTCTCTTAGATAGGTAAGAAGCAAAAAAATCAAGTGTATTTTCTTCAATGCCATACTGTTTCAGTTTATCAAGCAAAATCCCATGGTCAATTGAGTCGAATGCTTTAGAAATATCAAGAAAAACTGCACAAGCGTGTTGACTAGTGTCAAGAGCATCGTTAATCGACAAAAGAAGATTATGGATAGCAAGCTCAGTTGACCGATCTTTCTGGAATCCAAACTGATTTTCATGGATTATTGAATGGTTTACTAAGTAAGAAGTCAACTGCTTGTGAACAACTTTTTCTAATAATTTACTAAAAACAGAAAGAATCGAAATCCCTCTATAATTATTCAAAACATCTCTTGCACCACCTTTGTGAAGAGGGATTACCCGAGCTTTTTTAAGAATATCAGGGAAAACACCTTGATCAAGACAAAGATTAATTAAAAAAGTTAAAACTTCAGACAGGTGCTTACTAATGCTAAGAATAAATTTAGAAGAAAATCCAAATTCATCTAAGGAATCGCTCGTATTAATCTCTTTGAAAATTTTCAATATATCATCCTGGGAAATATTTTGGAAAGAAAAAGACGAATTGGGACGGTTACTTGTGTTTGGTCCAAAATAACGACTGTCTGGCTTGGCGTTTGCTTTAACCCCATCAGCAATAGTTTTTCCGCAAGAACTAAAATGCTTCGCTAATTCATCTACAATACGCTTAGGGTCAGAAACGGATTCACCGCCTAGTTTCAGTGAATTTATTGGATTCTTGGATTTAAGATTGGGTCGAATAATACTATTAATTGTCTCCCAGGTTTTCCTAGCATTGTCTTTGAACTTCATAAAACGATCAGATAAATATTTACGTTTAGAATCACGAATCAACGAGTTTAACTTGTTTCTGTAAGCACGATACATTTCAAAACTTTTGTCACTAAGTTTTTTTAGATAATCTAAACGAAGGACACTTTTCCGTTTCAAGGAAGCTAGAATCCCAGTTGTAATCCAGGGATCATGCTTTTGAGTAAACTTTCCTGATGAAGATCTAGTGCATCGACAATCATCGCATAGAGTTCTAAGACGGGTAAGAAAAATAGGGAATGCAAGATTGGCATCCTGACAATCAAACACATTTGACCAAACCTCAGAAACTAACGCTGACCGAAGCTTTTCCATGTCAACTGGGTGAAACTCGTTTCTTTCTTTTAATTTTGGATCATTAGAAGGGCGGTTAAGGGGTAACGAAAACTGAGTTAAAACCGGGAAATGGTCGGACGTATCGAAAGAAATTACTGCTGAATATTCAGCTTGAAGGGAACCACCAGAGTAGAAAATATTATCAATAAGTGTAGCGGATAATCGAGCAACACGAGACGGTAAAGATATAGTTGGAATAAAATTGGAAGCAAGCATATTAGTCAAGAAATTCAAATTAGCAGAATTAGATAGATCAAGCAAGTCATAATTAAAATCACCCGTGACGATAGTGCGATTCCGGCAAGCAGAAAGCCCTGCACATAACACAGAAAGTGATGATTCGAAATCAGAATTTGAACATGAAGGAGGTCGGTAAACACAACCAAATGTCACAGTAAAGTTATGGCATATAGTTACATCGAGGAACAAGGATTCCAGGGTACCTTCCTTCCACAGCGAAACATCATGTCGGATAATATAAGAAAATGAACTTCTCATGTAAATTGCTAGACCACCTTTAGATTTAGCCGAACGATTTTTACAAACACACGTATAGCCAGGAATATCAAGAAGGCTAACTGGAGAAGAGTCTGACAGAAATGATTCACAAACAGCAATTAAGTCCACATCATTTCTCTGAACAAGGATTTTCAGTTCGTTAAAAGCGGAGAAAAGACCTTGAGCATTCAAGTGCAGAACCTTGAGATTCGCCGATTGGGAAGGAAATGAAGATGCAACCGAATCAAAATCTAAGAAAGTACACTCAGGAAGATTTTTCACCAACGGCACGTCAGAATCATTTGGTGAACCAAGAGAAAGGTTCAAAATTTCATCAAGCTTAAGCCTAGCTTCAAAAAACTGATCAAAAGAGTCCATAAACAGAAAAATACGAAATCATTTAATGGGAAGCTCTTAATATTACTGGATAGGGCTAGAAACAGGATCAGGTAGGTTTAAAACGTCCTTCACAGAGCAAGCCTGAAAAACTCGGTCACCCAGTCTAATTTTGATCACACCTCTAGAAACCCAGACTTCTCTATTACTATTCCCAAACCTATCTCTTGCCAACTTCCATGCTTCTTGACGCACTCTCGTCAAAGCTTCATTCACAAATATGTTCGAGCCTCGAAGGGCAGCACGACGGCGCAACACTTCTTCAGCCACATTCACAGAGGAAAAGGTAACTTGTAACACAGGGTTATCACCGAGTCTTGGGCCCAGACGCCTGACCTCACGAAACGATTCAGGTGGTAAGCTCAGTTCCATTTTCTCGTGTAGCAGATGGGAGACCTTGGAGGGCAATGATGAAATGTCCCGAACAGTGGACTGGAAACCATGAATAACTACAGTCGTGGCTAGGTTCTTTTGCGCGAAATCGTCAATTGCAGACTCTAATTTGTCTATTCGGACACTTTCAGCTCCTAGCTGGGACTGAATGCAGCTGATTAGTTTTTCCATCTTTGATAGTCTGGTTGAAAACTCAAGTTCAACAGCTTTGTAAACGGATTGAGAAATCTGGTCTTGTAAATCACTCGGAAGACTGGCGTCACCTAGAGCTACTCGTCGAAGTTCCTCATCAACGGCAGATCTTATGTCCGATTGCAAGTTAGCTCTGAAGTTCGAGACTTCTGACTGAACTGTAGTAAATGTCGAGGTGATAGCATTCAAGTCCGGGGATCCAGAAAGGACCGGTGCGTCATCCAGTTGGTCATTATCGCAGTCTCTAAGCGCATTTTGTACATTTTTCCGTTTATCACTACGAGCATCATTTATGTGCTCATCAAACACAAAAAGGTCAGAGGATTTCACCACATTAGTTGTTTTGGTGCCATAACAGACAACTTCGTACTGTAAACCTTTCTTGGTCTTGATCGTTTTGATGACCTTGACAGGCCATAGCTTGTAATGGGGAAAACTCGCCAACGCCTTTTGCCCCTGTTGTATCATTTGGAGGATGGACGAACAGAATCAGTCAGTGGGAGTGACAAAACAAACGAAACACAACGATGGCTAGCACACGTGCTGAAACAAGTCCAAGGACCAAAACGTTTTGGTGCCAATAGCCGCCGATGAAAACTTGGGAGAGTCACTAGTCAACGGTCACAACGTTCCAAAGGTGCAACATTTGAAGCCAGTACTCAACGGACGAACTTTTAGAAGAAATTTAACTGTCGGTTGAAGGTTAGTTGAACTTAGGTCCGTTGAACTTAGGAGAGTAACTTGTCAACGGTCACAGCATTCCAAAGGCTCAACAGTTGAAGCCAGAACTCAACGGACGAACTTTTAGAAGATTTTAACGGTCCGTTGAAGGTCACACAGTCACTAGTGCTTTTAATGTTTGGAAACTGAACAGATTTTTGCGACTGCACTCGACGAGTGACGGTTGAAGACAAGGTTGAAGACGGTTGAAGGTAAGTGCATAATTGTTTCTTCCTATTTTCATTATTTTCTCTTTAATATCTTATTTTACTTTGTATCTGAATACACTGAATCATTTTTACTACGCTAAAGGACTTTTAATTTTTTCATCGAAGACTCTAGTTGTGACGAGCATTGTTCAAATAGATGTAATAAGCTAATACGTGATGTTTACGTCTAAATACACAGCCCGTTCAAATAGGCAACCCGAGAAGTTCTAAAAAGGCTCTAAAAAAAGATCAGAAAAGGGTCTTATTGCTACTTGAAGTACAGGATAACAGGAGTCCGATTTGACGCCAATTATACTGTAAAAAAGCTATTAAATTAACGGATGGACAGCATTGGACCTCGAACTAGCAATAAGCAGTCGTAATAGAACAAAAACGTGTTCTTTCGAAGAAAAGTTGTTTCTTTAGCTTCCTCCAAAGTGGAACTTTCGTGCTTCCTTTGGCAACCCTGACGACACTGCTCCTCTCCTCGGCCCGCTGAACCAACCAAGCGATCTGATTGGCTCTGCATAAGGGAGAAAAGGACGGAGCTCTATTTTCCTTATTCGCCTTATTACAGCGTACAGCGCGCCCCGAAGAAAAGAGGAATCTGTAATAAGAATTATACACCTCATTACATCTATTTAAACAATGCTTGAGAATGTGCACTGCTGACCCGACATGACAAAGCCAGGGTTCCCGGGTGGCTAAAATACCAGCCGGTTAATACCGGCTAAAAGGTGATTTCTGCCGGTATGGTTAAAATCAAGTGGCATGGACAAAATCAAATAATGGCTAAAATCAAATTTCTAACTGCTACTATGTGATTTTGGTAGCACTCCGCTATTCTAAGACTGTCATACTTCTTTCAGGTATTAAAGAAACCTAGAAGAACTCAAACAAGCTTAATTAACTGATCCCAGCGATCTCGTATATAGAGTACTTCTTTATTCGAAAATAATATTTAAAACTTCTTTGTTGCATTTCTCAAAGAAATAATTGCCTCATTGCACTGTTATCACTAAAACGAAAATCAGCTTTGAATATGGCAGAAATAAATTAACCAACTAAGGTTAAATGTCCATTAAGTCACATTAATCAAATTATAGAGCAGACATTCAACTTCAATAGTAAAACAAAACGAAAACTTCCTCGTTAGCTCAGGGGTCTCCCAACATTATGTCGTCAGCACTTTCCGAATCAGAGTCGGTAATCCCAATGGCTGCACCTGTAGAATGTTCCCCAATCAACCCTGGTCGAAAAATAGTCGAAAAACAACGAAGAAACAACAGTAAAGATTGATACGTAGAAAAGATCAGTGCGATTTGATTTTTAGCTAGTTTCAGCCGGCAAAAATCGGTCTTTATTAATAAAAGCCGATTAAAACCGCCGGTATGGTAAAAATCAATTTTAGCCGGCAAAAACGGAACCCTGGACAAAGCTCATGCCGACGCGGAGAATCGGAATCTCAACAAAAACGTGCATTTCAAAGGCTAATGACGCGAAGCTCGGGAAATGTTAAAATCTAGAGTGCAAGGTCACTTTTGAAGAAAGCCCGCTATTGCGTGTGAGCTAAAAAAAAGGAACGCGTCCGAAAGCTCCGAAATGAACGAGAATGCTGAATTAATTCAGGATTTTATCGCTTTCAGAATTAAATTTTCCCTCAATTAATGCAGTATTAATTCAGCATGAAATTCATCGAAAAATTCAGCAAAGATACTAAATTTTACGCTGAATTTTCAAGAAGAAACTGGGGAGCAGGCAATTAAGGCTAAATTTCGGTATTCTAGAAGTCTTTCGGACACAAAACAAAAAATAAAATGCAGCATTGAATGCAGCATTTACAGCACTAAAAAGCTTTCGGACACGTTCAAGATTTATGTCTTTACCGTTGTAGGTGCTAAATATTTCGAGCATAGACATTTTTTTTTTTTTGGTGGGGGGCTATAATCCGCCGTCTCATTCCAATAGCAATAATTAATAAATCTGATTTCTAATGGGGGGGGGGATCCATACTTCGTTATTTTATTCCAGTAGCAACATTTAACAAATTTGAGTATCTAGACGAACAAAATGGGAGATCAAAGCCGTCCATTTCCCAAACGCAGCGACGCACGGGCAAGCTCTGAAATGATAATAGCTTGTTCACCATGCTCACTATAAACAATGGACCACGCAATGAAATTCCAGAAAGGAAGTCCTGTTCGTTCCGATGGAAACAATAGCCTTTCGTAAGCATTCTGCTCCAGAGAGGTCATCTCCAAGCTAAGATTTTAGTCGTGACCGAGAAACAGTTTCAACTCATACCAGAGACAAACAGGGAAGCGTGTCCTAAAACCCGTGATGATCTTATTGTGATGCAAGTTTCACCCTTTTGGATGTTTCCTCGTCGCTTACACGCTTTGTTGACGGAAGATCGTTAATTACTGGATTTTTCTGTCAGTTTGTTGTGACTTTATATATTATCGCCCTTGCTGAGGGTGATAGCGGAAAAATTTGGCCCGCGGGTGGCATGATAGGCTGATATCGCCCGAGCGCAGCGAGGGTGATATCTGCCTATCATGCTGCCCAAAGCCTATCATGCTGCCCAAAGCCTATCATGCTGCCCAAAGCCTATCATGCTGCCCAAAGCCTATCATGCTGCCCAAAGCCTATCATGCTGCCCAAAGCCTATCATGCTGCCCAAAATTTGGCCCAAGGGCCAAATTTTCCACTATCGCCGAAGAAAAGCAAGGGCGATAATGATTATAACACTAGTACCCTGTGCAGCCCCATGATAGGGGCTGCCTACTATAGGGGGCCTACCTACTGGCAGAAATTCGGTAAAAAAGCAACTGCTTTATATCAATCTTTTCTTATAAATTAATGCTAATATTGCTAGTAGCTAGTAACTCCTCTTGCAATCTTTGCCAGAAAAACCGAAAAGTGTAGATCGATCATTCACCTTTAATCCATCATCAAGACGGTACCATCTAGCGTCAGAAACATTTTTAACAACTCTCACGAATAGCCTAGGTGGCTAGACCGTTGATTTTTCTACAGGTAAATAGGGCCAGGTCAGTTGAATGATGAAGCAAACATTACTAGATTGAAGGTTGTATGATACGCAGATCTACCCAGCGGGAAGGAGAGTTGGCTAGCGTTTTGTGCTTCATGGCAATTTGCTTGAAAGATTAAAACGATATGCATTTGTTTTGGTTTTACAAAATTCTGGTTGGATTTTATCACATGAGCCAAGCCAGATTTGCTCCAAGATGAGAATTTCCAAGATCTAGTGTAATACCAGAAAATTTTGGCACTGGGTAGGATAGGAAGCTGTTATCATGGGACTGCACAGCGTACTGGTGTTATATGTCATTATTCCTTTTTCTCTCCTTTTTGTTTGTTTGGTTTGTTTCCCTTTTTTTTGTATTTATTAGTTTTTTTTTCCACTGCTTCCTGTTTCCCTTAAGACTGTATGAATAAAGAATAAGCCCCGCCCATTGCCAGGCCTTATGGAGGGGCCATAAAGAGTTAATGGTGCTTATTATTTTTGTGAATAAAATTGAACTGAAATGAACTGGGCTGAACACAAATCATGGACAACTGGGCCCCACCAGCGAACGACGTTATCCACTGCTTCCTGGCCGAAGGTTGAAAATTTAGTATTTTTATGTGTTTCATTTTATTTTCTTTCATTTACTCCGCTTTTTCAAAGTGGCTGGTCACAAATAAAATACTTACTTACTTACTACTTACCCATTTTCATAAGTTTGGAAAAGATAAAGGTTGACTAGGGCTGGGAATCCCATTCCACACCCATGCTGTATATCCTATATTTGAAAATCTGTGTTCCTGCACTGATAAAAAACATTTATTCTCCATATTTCAGCTTTTACATGGTTATTGCTAAGCTTTTTCAGTTCCCAAAACCTGGTCAAAGGCCGACGTTCCTAACAAATCATCTTTGTGGGGAACTTCTTGGAGCCGTTGTTTGTAGTCAGAATGGTGCACAAGTTATTATCATTTTAAAGCTTGCTTGTGCGTCCTGATGCTTAGGAAATGCGACGGTTTTAATCTCCCATTTGGTCGTGTAGGGATATTCAAACAGACCCCCCCCACCCCCTACCCCAGAAAATAAATGCTGTCTATGTTGCAATTCATTTGGGTTCTTTAATATTTCTGATTTGCTTCGGTAGTAGAGTTTCTCATCTATATTTTTTTTTGTTTCTGCCTGGTTTTTGATTGGCTTCGGTATAGAATTTCTCGTCAATATCTTCTTTCCTGCCTGGTACGATAAATCAGAGTCTGGAATTCGTTTCGATATTGTCTTTGTTTTTGCGTTTGGGTTCATAGTTCATTTTTACCATTACGGTACCAATTATCCTTTTCAATAACAAGCGACATCACCAGTCCACCTGTTTTCGATTTTTTCTTTCACATTTGTTTTTATGATTTTCCCGTCTGGCCAAATGTTATCCATGGAGCTTTTTCACAATTAAGCCCCGCCTTCCGCGTCATTTGTGATTGGTTCAGTCGGACGTGTCGACTGTGCAAACCAATCGGCGACAGCATTCGTTAGCTAGTCAAGATTAGTGGAGAGACAGGTTATGAATGGAGCTGATCTGTTTTTTCCCTTCTGGAAATCCAACAAGGACGTCCACAGCCGGTGGTGGAAAAATGGGAAGAGTGCGACTTTAAGCGAATATCGTTTATAGTAGTGAGTTCTATACTACGACGACACTTTAACACGAGGTCAAATCGAACAGATTCCGCCTTGGAAATGACTATGATAATGGTCAACTCCCTAATAATAAAACTCAAAACAATTACCTTTAAACTTTCGCCATGAACGAAGACCTGTGCGACGAATTCGCTACTCTGATAAATGTTCTCGATCTTCTCAGGGGCTATGTACTCGCCTTGGGATAGCTTGAAGATGTGCTTCTTCCGGTCGATAATTTTCAGGGTGCCGTTCTAAAAAAGAAAAGAGCTTTGAACGAATCAATGACTTTATTCCCCAGGGGTGACTGAGGGAAAAAAGAAGAAAATAACAATCAAAATCTCCTAAAAACTAAAAGTAAACTCCAAAAACGCTTCCGCTGCTCCATAGCCTGCCTGGGGAACGCCCCAAGCCGGGAAAGGCCAGCAAATTTTTCTTCCCCATAATATTAACTAAATCCCTATCTTCGATCGTTTCTCGCCCTAAAGTCTCTATTCTAAAATCTTTAGCAAACGCATCTATACTCTCCTCTTGTGAACCACACATAGGACTAAAGTAAGGACGAGAACTCAACTTAACTTTCCCTTTAGGCTTTTTTTTTTCCCCAAAGGGAGAGAATTAGCGCACAAACTTACCATCCATTCCAGTTCCTCTGGTTTAGTCCCGTCAGCTTTTTTTCCAGCTGTCAGTCAAAAGGTTGATTTAGGCCTGTGTTTTGAACTATGTCTATTTTATATAGCGCATCTCCTTTCCCAAGCCCCCCTTGTCAACCTTAGAAGGTTGCCTTGGCAGGTGTGCTGGCAAACTTTCATATTCCGGGGTGATCCACCGTTTATCGAAAAATGACTACGAAAAAAAAAAATGAAAAAAAAAATTTGCTTCAGATCAATCATTCCGACTTTTTGTCAGCTTGGGTTGTAAAGGGTGCTAAGGGTTAAGGCTAAAAATATTATATTCTATAACAGCCGTTTCTGCAGTATTTATGCGTAGGTCACTTTGATTTTTTTGATTAGATTTATTGGAAAAAATACTAGTAACCACAACACCGTAAGGAAGAAGAATTAAACTACATAAAACTACAATAAAAAAATGAAAGAACAGGAAATAAACTAGGCTACTAGCTTGACAAGCACTGAAAGCCAAACTGTGAGGTAGCAATGCTATCGATTTTGCTTTTCTTCTTCTCTCAAGTTCCATTAGTCATTCTCAGGACTTAAACTGTCATTTCAGTACATAATACCTAGTTTCCACTGACATTGTGACTCGAGCAAATAGATCAAATCATAAAGGCAATTAGGATCGAGCACGTGACATGCTAAGGATTTCCATCGAAATTCACGGGGAATTTATGGCTGGAAGTACACAAACATTCTTTGCAAAAGCCGGTTTACCTGCATTTATTTGGAGGTTTAAACTGTTTTCGGCACACAACAAATTTTGCCGTGAAATAAGCTGGCTACACTGTAAAAAGTTTCTCCGATCGATAAGGATGCAGTATTTACTACTGGGATTAATCTTATCTCTTCTAGGATAAAATTAATCCGAATTAGGGGTAATCTTATCTCAATAAAGACAAGATTAATCCCAGTAGCAAATACTGCAAGATTTTTTTTTTACAGTATAGTCAGACTGGACATTTACTTTCTGAACCTGCTAAGAAGAACAAAACAGAGGGAGATAATAACGGATGAAAGGCCGTGAAGCACGGTGAAGGTGAGATGGGATGTTGAGAAAATGTCTTTACCTGGGGCTGAAAGATTCAAATGTCCGGTGAAATCAGGGGTCTGTCTTCGAACCGAGGGGGGTGAGGAAGGAATCCTGGGGGCCATTGTAATAAGAAGATGGGATTGGAGATCTTTTTTCTACAAACTACGGGAAGGACCGGACATAAATACAAAGCTGAAGCTCAAACAGCCCTCCCATGTCCGCTATCAGTTGGCTTTCATCCCATCATTTATACATTTACTAATTTACCTCGGCCGTCTGAGGTGTTTTGTTATTTACATTATATTCAATAAATTATCAGCAAACCTGTCGTGGAGTTTACTAAGATCTTATTTTGGTTGTATTTCTTCCGATCACCGACACCCAAGGATTTTTTTTTTTTTTTTTTTTTTCTCATCAATTTGACACAGTTTCACTAGTTCTTGACTCACAACAGTTCCCCCCTCAAAAAAAAAAAAAAACTTACCGGTAGCCACGTTCCAATATCCCCTGTGTGAAGCCATCCATCCTCATCAAGGACCTCCCGGGTCCTTTCAGGGTCCTTAAAGTAACCAAGGAACACATTGGCTCCCTTCACGCAGATTTCCCCTTGTCCAGCTACCGCAAAGTATTCCATCTCAGGCACATCCAGAAGCTTAATAGCGCAACAGGGGATAGGGGGGCCGACATGTTCCGGGGTACAGTCACCTTGAATCGTTAGCGTGGCGGGGGCAACACACTCCGTCTGACCGTAGCCTTCAACGACCTGGTAGCAGAAAACGATTAGACACCTTCACGATCTATTTAAAACTACGTCTGTGGTACATCTCCAAGCAAGATGCTCTTCAAGGCGTAGCTGCAAGAATTGGGAAGAAAGGAATCAAAATCGCGTAGTTTGCAGATTACGTGATTATATAGAGAAATAGCGACTCGACAGATCTGCAAGCACTGCAATTTCGGGCTGCCATTAAGACGTTTTTCCGTGCTCCCACAAACACGGAGTGCTGCGTTCGGACCCACGAAGGAAATACAAGGTATTTCAGTATCATGTCCGGTGTCATGCAGGGATGTGTCCTCTCCCCTTGCTTTTTGTCCTTGTAATTGATTATGCGCTCCGGGATTGCACAGGGTTTGGTATCCAAATCTGCGATAATAAGCGACTAGTAGATCTTGATTTCGCCGACGACATCACCCTGATTGAGGCAAACAAGGAAATGCTCCAGGAGCTTCTCAATGTAATCCGAGAGAAAGCAAGTCTTTTGGGGATGAAGATCAGTTCGGACAAAACAAAAAGAATGGCAACGAGCGACTCACCACTGGGCATAAAGTGCGGGGACAATGCAGTAGAGCAGGTAGTGGAATTTAGATACCTTGGAAGTACAGTCGAACGAACTGGATCAAGCGAAAAGGAGCTTCTGCTTTTAAACCAGATTCATGTTGCCAGGCGTTGTAGTTCCGTCACCTTCCAGCAACAGCCTGTCAAGATCCCTAGCTTCTTTCTTGCACTTTCAAGTCAAAGCCTAGTTTTCTAATCGGTCAGTAAAGCCAACAATGACTTAGATCAGTTTTTGTTGGGTAGAAAGCAATGCCTTTACACGAGCTGCGCTCTCTGTCACCGGTGTATTCACTGATGGTATTTGTTTTTTTTTTCTTTCTAAAAAGGCGTTTTACTGGAGACCCCACCACCTGTTCCCGGACTCGTCTGTCTGTTTTTGCCTCACCGCTGCATACTAACCAGAACCTGGTCGGGTTCGAGTGAGAAGCCACCAGGTAACGGTGAGACCAAAAAACTCGTTACAGATGAAACTCTAGATACTAGTGAGTAAATAACATAAATTATCAGGAGTGCGAAGAACACTTATGGTTTCTCGAAATGGTTTTCGCTCTTATTTGCAAGGTGGGGGACACTAATGGATGGCACTTACCACACAACCCAGGGCGCAGCGCATGAAGGTGAGAACATTTCCGGCGAGGGGGGCAGAGCCGACGACGAGGAGACGAATACGGCCTCCCATCGATTCCTGAACTTTTTTGAAAATAATCTTGTCCCACAACGTGTTGTTGGCTATAATACCCCTAAAAAGAAACAAAAAGTGAACACGTATGTTAGATTTAGGGTGAGTTTATCAAAAAGATTACTTGCCAGTAGATGGCGTATGTTTCTTATCGTCATTGTGACCTGGTTTGTCACCTGGATGGTGCTGATCTTCAGAAGATTCTCACGCTACACACAAGATCCCAGCGACCCTATTCAAGACCTAGCCTTATCCACCACCCTCGAAACCATAAGACTTACCTTTTTAGATCCCGCTGCTTGCTGTTCATTGCCATGCCAAATAAGGACTTCTTCAGGACTGAACCATTCAAGCTACCATTAACTTTATCGAATATTCTGTTCAAAAGTCGAGGAACAGCCGGTGTGACAGTCGGTCGCAAAGCTTTGAAATCATCCATGAGGTTCCGAATGTCTCCGGCGTAGAAACCAACAGCGCCGCCCTGTGATGAGAAAATCGTTATTTTCAAAGTTGAGACTAGAACTTGGATAGAACTTAGATGGCAGTGGAATCAACTTTTTCAGGAGTTGAGTTTCTTCAGGTCAAACACTACGGATAGAGCTTGGAGAAAGCCAAAACAGCAGCGACGAACTATGATCAGAAAATCTTTGTTCGAAGCCGATACCTAAATTTGGCTTTAAGGGCACAGATGGCAGTGGAGTCGACCTTCGGATGCAGAGTGGCTTCAGGTCAGCTACTGGACATAAATGGCGGTGCTGTCCAACGGAGCGTGAGGTGTGATGGGAGGTGGCCTTCCCAGGCTTCCTTCTCCCCATATACTTATACCCCTCGACTGAGTTGATCTCGGGTCCGAATATATTACTATTCACGTCAACTATAATAGATAAGGCCAAACTGACAGCGCTGCACCTTGATGAGAAAATCTATATTTAAAGCAGGGACTGCAAGTTATCATTCAGGGCGAAGACGGCAGTCGAGTCAAAATTTTCAGTATCTCAATCCTATTCGGTTGAGCTTTAAAGGAGTCAAGTATCTTAGGAGTTTTGCAGAAGAACACAGTATCTACTGCAAGGTGTCCTTTAACGAATTAAGTCGGCGGCCATTCCTTTCTCGAGATATAACCACAAAGATTATGACACTTCCGTTCCGCGCTTTCACCTCTGCTGGCAGATGCTTCACACCGTTTGGCATGAACTCGGAACGGGCACTGGCTCATAACGGAGTTAATACAAGATAAGTAGTCCGTAGTGACTTGCTAACGTCGACGGCACCTAGGCTACGAACTGGAAACTTCCTGACACTTCGGTGCACCTGACATTTCCACACCTGATTTTTTTTTTTTTTAGTTTGTATTTCTGGCAAAGGAGCGCACTCCGCATGATTTTCTCCGGAATTCCGGGACTACGTCAGAATTTTTTTCTTCGTGCACTTTAAAGTCTTCGATTCATATGGGCCAAAAAGGTGGGAAACACCATCATTTTTTGATGGGTCGAATTTTTACGAACACACATTGCTCTTTAACTATTTCATTGGTCTCTCGCCGAAGGTCAAAAGAGTTCCTAAACCTTCGAGAAGATCGAGTGGTGTAAATGCATCACCATGTGAACGTTTAGATATGTCGGAAGAGGAAATCATCGGCCAGTTTCACATTTTTTTTTTCGCGGAAGCTGGATATTATTTAGCTTTATTTCAGAATCTTCAAGAAACAACTACAACGAATTTACGGCGTTTGTTTATTGTGATCTAGTTTAAATCCTTTCTTCTTTGGAATTAACAAGAAAAAACAGAAAATAAAATACTAAAAGAAATCGATAAAGCTAATAATTAATTTGATTATTCTATACACTTTCCGTACCTGCTAAAATAAAAACATTTTGTTAGATCCATAGTCAAACTATGATCCCAGCCTCACCATGTCCGGCGCTTCCAACCCGCTCCACTAGATCACCCAGCAGTCGGATCGAGTCGTGGCTTCATCTTGGGTCGGTGGGAGGGGGGGGGGGGAGACGTTGCAAGTGCTAGAACGCTTACGATGCAACTCCTTTAGGCACCTGACGTTTCGGCAACGATTTATTTTACTTTGAAATTCTGGCAAGAGATGGCGCAGTCCAGGTGGTACTCTTCGGAATTCCGGGACCATTTAGGACTTCGTATTTTCATGCTTAAGTAACGAGGCCCGGAGCGATAATAGCTAGCGTTGGAGGCAGAGCGAAACGTTCCAACTGGAAACGTCCTGACACTTTCAGATACTTGACATGTCCGCACCTATTTCTTTTACTTTGAAATGCTGGCAAGAGGTGGGGAACTCCGACCGAATACTCTCGGAAGTCTGGAATTCTGTCAAAACTGCTACTTCCGTGGAGCTCGGTAATGAGGATACGTTGTTTGAACTTAAGATTCGTCTTTTTTTTTTTACTCATTTGCAATCATCGCTGTTCTGCAATACCTCATTTGCAAGCAATAGCATCTTCAGTCTCCTGGCAACGGCTAAGATAATCACAAAACATGACGAAAATAAAGATTTTCGTTTTATTCTGATCTAAGGAGCTGTTCCTAGGCCAAATGCATACTTACAGCTCGTAGGAAAACAACTACCAAAGATGCTGATGTCACACGGGTATCTACCCCGTCACCAACCTCATTTTGGCCTCTAAACCCCGCTCAGCTATTATTTCGAAGACGACTATCTCCCTTCACTGGGGGCCCTAGCGTTTGTAAAGCTCAGACAGCTTGTAGAGACGCGCCTACCGTCTATTGAATACGGCCTCAAAATACGATATTTATCTTCTCCGATTGGTCGTTTACGTTTTCACCACCCCTTTGGCTTAATTCTCATTTGTTAATGAGCATGATTTTTTTTTTTACTGCACCTATGTCTTTGGGCTTTGCGTTAGTTTTTTAGTTTGGGCTTTGCGTTTAGCACTTAGAGATGTGGCCGGATATAAATTTTTCTTTCGGGATGACTTCGAAAGTACAATTTCGGCAATAGTCGTTTTTGCAGTGCAACCGTATGACAGTCGATAGGTTGTTTACCATTGTGACGTCACATGTGACAAGCTTCAGAGCGTGTCATGCATGCCTGCTAGTTTTTCCTGTGATATGCGCAGCGGCGAAGAGGAAAGTAGACAGGCGTCAACCTGAAGCTCGGCAAGTACCACTAGCTCTGCTCAGTTTTGTCGACGGTGTCCATAGTCAGTGCATGGGACCAAAGATGGAGATTCTATTGACTTATTTATTCTTGATAATCTAGGTTCCTGGGGCCAATGACCCCACTTACCTGCATGTACACTGCTACGTGACAGGTTCGCTCCAGCATATGCGCCAGGGGCAGAAAGGAGATCATAACATCGCTGCTCCTTGGCCTCTGGTCACCCATCTGCAGTGACACCGCGGAGACATCGGCGATAACATTCTCGTGGGTTAGCATAACTCCTTTGGGGTTTCCGGTGGTACCAGATGTATAGCAAACTGTACATAGATCACTGGGGCGAGGTGGCTAGAAATGTATATTTCTTTAGTATATACCCTTTTAGTTTATCGTCCAAGTATGAGCAGCACGACTAACACCTACTGTTCTCGAAAGGTGAGGCGGCACAGCCACTGTACAGAGATCACTGGGACGAGGTGGCTAGAAATGTATATTTCTTTAGTATGTACCCTTTACAAGTGGCAATAGTTTATCGTCCAAGCAAAGAGCAGCACAACTAACACCTGGTATTCTCGAAAGGTGAAAGCGGCACAGCTTTAACTAAGCTCAGCACATGCTTTACTCTGGGTAAATCTTTTCATTATGTTTGCTATGTTTCTTGCGTTTTTTACATTATTGTTGTTGCCAATAATATTTTTTTCTCTATTTAATTACTCCGTTTTTTGTACATTTGCGCGCTATCACTGGCAATAACTACATTATTATTATCACGTCCTGAGTAGCAACTTGTTAAAGTTACTCGCTAGTGCTGGATCGGCATGCGGTTTGAAAAAAAATCTACCATTTTTAAGAAAACCTGACTGTTCTTAAGAACAACAACGATCGAAACAAAAACTGCGGATCGTCACCCCACCCCCACTCGCTTCTCGCCTTGTCATGCTTGAAACAGAATATTCTCTGATCCCGTGACGATTTTCGACCCACCAAAACATCAGATTAAAGCCGGGAATTTTGAGTTCCAGATCTGAAGGCTAAGCACGATCTGCTTGATTTAAAAAATTCACTGAAAGAACATCCTGTTGAATAAATATGATTTTGGGTTTAGGCACGTTAGATTTGGAGTGTACCCGGTTGTTTTTTATGCGTTATCTGTACCAATCTGGTTGCGGCCTTCTAGTGTGTGCAGTTTTGTCTCGCCCCGTCCCCCAACACAAACAAATGTAATCTGTTTTCAAGCTTCTGACAGTGTAGGACTGGCAGGTGCTCCCTAGGGTGGCCCATTTCAGGTTTATTTCATACAATAAACTCTCTTTCTCTCAAAACACTAAAGATATTTTTCCGTAATCCCGCAAAGAGTAGGTGTCTGGGTTATAGCTTGAAAAGGGTGTTTCCGCGGTCGTCTGTGTGGCCCACAAGTATGTTTCCGCGAACAGCAAGACTTTTGTTCAAGTTCAAGTTCAAGTTTTTTAATTTTACACACAAGTTTTAAATACACTATACAAGCACTGTGGAGAACAAACATTCGAACAAGCAGTGCTTGTTAAAAATTTTACTATAATAGCAACAACTACATACCCTATAAATCTAACAAAATATAACATAACTTAATTTATCTGACCTGTAAGAAAATGACCTGCTATATACCAAATAAATTTGTAATAAAAAAATAATTTGTAGTAATAGTAAGAAATAATTTGTAAATTATTTATATATATATTTTATATATATAAATTAAATATTAAAAAATAATTTGTAAAAATAATTTATAGCTCGGACTGTGCGTCAAACACTCTATATGACTACGTCGCCCGAACGATGACTCAAATCCAGTGTCAACCGATAAACGGCGTTCGTTGGGAAGAGCTGTAGTGACGCTTCCGGCTCTTCCGCTAAGTACACGGCGATTCTTCATCGGCACGTAGAGTTAGTCATCAAGAGTATTTGACCAACAAATCTCGACTATCTCTGGCTACTCGTAGAGAAAAATTCAAATTTAAAGGCAAGTTCAATTCCGAATAAGTCTAAATAACAGAACAAAAAATTTAGTTATCCGTCTAGGCAAAATTTACTGTAATGCCTCGCCATTCAGGGGGCTTGTCAATAAGAGATTTCTGATGCGCTCTTGACCGACCGTCCGGTAGTTCGAGAAATACCCACGGGGATAGAATACGCGACTATCCAGATGGACAAAATTTGGGATTGGCTGCTGACGCCTCGAGGGAGGAGTCTCTTTGGCGCTCACGTCCAATGAGGCAAACAAGTACACCGATTCGACCCAAGCGGAATTTTTGGAAAGTAGGAGAGGGTCGGGCAACATAGCAACATAGAAGCATAGGAAATGACAAGCCCCCTGAATGGCGAGGCATTACAGGAAGTTTATGGGTTCCTGGTCTAGGACTAAATGATAAGGTCGTAAGCCTTTACAGAGATTCTATTTTTATTTATAAGACAGAGAAAAGCTTTTCTACGAGTTTCAACTTGTGGGTTAGGCGTGCAAAATACACTTACTATTTCCGCAACAAACCTTCAAAAATGTGCGGGACATAAATATCCACGGACAAACATCTTGGGTTATAAAAACCTCGTTCTTTATTATTTTAACCAGTTGGTCAACGTCACAACTCACAACAATAACAATAACAAAAAGACATTAAAATAACAAAACAAAAATAGGTTCCCTAAATCAACTCGGGAGAATCCATAATACAATAGGGTAGCCTGCCACACGAGAGCCAAAAAAGCAACCTAAGAAGCACAAGATAGGGCCATCGCCACAAAGATGGGGGGGGGGCAGAAGGCAGATCTCTGGTCTGCAGTGATAGGGCAGTGTACTGTTAGCCGGGGAAATTCATCGGGCTTGTTTTCCTTCGAGAAACAGATTCGGATCAGCAGATTCGATAATCATGTGCAGGTCCGTATCCGAATTTATTTCGGCGAGGGGGGGAACCCCCTACCCCCCCCCCCCCCGATACGGCCCTGATCATGTGACTTGCATGTCAAAACTTTGGGTGTCGGGACGTAAGTCCACTCCAGCCACAGCAGAGTCATCTAGTGAGTTTCTAGTGCCGTCAAGCTACACGAGATTGGAGGCACAAAGAGGGCACGGGAGGTGCGTTCCCAACCAACTACTCCCGCAGTAATTACGGAGACGGAAGCCAGATCAATGTATTGATTTATAGTACTCGTCAAAACTACGTTATTTTGGCATGTAGGAATGTGTGAAAACGTTTGGCACTTGTACTATGTATGATTCATTTTAAATGGACTGCGTTAAATAGATTTGTCAGCTGAATTTTGTTTTATTAATATAACTCGGCTGGGTTTTCTATATACGATAATAATGATCATACGCTCATATTATATATAACAGATATATAAATTTACATATATATATATATCTGTACTGAAAAAAAAAAAAACCAAAGGCGACATTATATATTATCGCCCGGCCTGAGGGCGATATCGGAGAAATTTGGCCCGCGGGCAGCATGATAGGCTGATATCGCCCGAGCGCAGCGAGGGTGATATCTGACTATCATGCTGCCCAAGGGACAAATTTGTCCGATATCGCCTGAAGAAAAGCAAGGGCGATAATGATTATAACACTAGTACACTGTGCAGAACAATGATACCTCCTGGCGGAAATTCAGTAAAAAAGCAACTGTTTTATTTCAATCTTTTTTAAAAAAATTAATGCTAACGTTGCTAGTAACTAGTAACGCAAAATAGTAAGGGATAGTAGGATGTTGTTTCATCCACTGTCATTATCAACTATCTTTAACCTTCGCAACGTTGTCGCTAAAGGGTTGGCTGAGCAGCGTCCTTTTCTGTATTTCTGATTAGTGAAATGGCAACCCTAGCTTACTGTTGAAATGTGAAAACGACTACTGTTGTGTCCCAGGCATATAAAAGTCTTTCATTTGTGGCGAAGTAGATGCCATCTAGCGGCGTAATTCTTAGGGTAGATAGAATTGATAAAGCTCAAACCGGTGTTGCCGCTGGTTGCAGAATTCTGCAATGTGTCATACTTTTTCGTTTCTTCGACAGAGTGAGCAAGAACTCCGCGACTGGTTCCTTAGCAGTAAATGCAAAAATTAAGTATAAAAGTTAAGGCGTAATTGTGAAGATGATATAGCGAGATTTCTTGTTAATAGTTTGTGAAAAAGACGTACTTTCGTAGGTGGCAAAATATCATTGTTTTTTTCTGACCAAAAGTCACAGGTTCCATCAGAAAAAGTGGCAACACTGGATACTGATGGACTATTTTTCAGACAAAAGTTAAAAATAATGCTGTTGGAATTGCTTAGTAGCTGCCTTCTGGAGATTAGAGGAAAACAAGTTAGAGTAAGTTGGAAGTAATGTTGTTTCAGTTGATAAGTTCCATTTCCAGTGGAAATGTGACTGTAACAAGGTATAACCCAGGTCGGCTGGCTAGGAAAGCAACATTTTTTTTCAGTTTTTAAAGACTTTTCTACAACGTTTTCCAACATTTTTGTTTACTGTATTTTTTTTAGTTTCCTCCTGAAAGTGATGTCTTTTATTCATTTTTTTGGAGATAGGCTCAGTTTTACCACCCGGCTCAGTTTTTCCGCCGGCTCAATCTTTACCGCCCGGCTCAATCTTTACCGCCCGGCTCAATCTTTACCGCCCGGCTCAATCTTTACCGCCCGGCTGGCTCTTGTAACACCAGGGCAATACCAGAAAATTTTGGCCCTGGGTAGGATAGGACTGATATCATGGGAGTGCATGGTGTGCTGGTGTTATACAGTATAAACAACAAGAAATATAGAAAACTACAAAGAAACATTCTCAACTCCAGTACTTTTCGCACAAAAATACTCAAAATTAAGAAAGGAAACAATCACTCTTGGTGACGCAGATGTCAAGGTACCAAGAAGCTGCCCACCATCCCCATAAAACAGAGAACCCCCCCAAATATGAAAGCTCATGGCAACTGAAAAGAAAATGATCCAGATCGTATCAACGCCGAGATCAACGCTATAGATTTCAGCTGACGTCGTAGTCATCTTGGGCTGAGGGAGATTTATGTTCCATTTTGTATGGGCTTCGATATGTAAAACATATAAAAAAAGCCAAGGTCTGGAATTCAGAAATTATCCAATCAGCGCTTTCAGCCGACTGGGATTCAAAAAGAAGCTTGTTGGATTTTTAAGAAGTTGTCCGTTCTTTGAAAAAAAATACGGAAAGTTGAAGAAGGTGAAGATAAACAAATATATATAAGAATAAAAAATGAATTTTACATTCCTGCTAAATCCCGTACCTACACGCACCCACACATCACTACTCCGTCTATGACCGTATTGATTGTGACATTAGTTTAGTAACTAAAAATAGACAATTTGGCCTGTCATATTTGCCTGAGAGCAACAAAATGTCGTATCTGATTTTTGAGTCTGTCCATGTGGATCCTTTTTTACTTATTTTTCTTTTGCTTACTCCTGAGCGGGTAAACAAAACTGTAAGTAGGATATGCACAAAAACTGCCGAAACAAATTAAAATCTCCAAATTGCAGATATCCACAAAATTACTGCAGAATATCTATGCATTTACAAAGAACGAGGAGTGAATTTTGTATTATGAAAAAAAATTGAAATGGTCATTTTTGGTTGGAACTGGGTTGGAACCACTCCTGCACAAATGACACACCTTACTTTGATTTTCATGAAAAAAGGTAAAAGTCACATTTGATCTGAATCACTGCTGGAAAATGATACATCTGAACATTTTCCATTTTCTATAATGAAATTAATCTGCCGTACTATGTAGGACAAAAGTGACAAAAATAAAATAGAGTGACACAATATTGTGAGAAATGTGGCAACCCTGATCTACACCACAACTTCCACCAAACCAAACTGTGTTGATCTCTATGACAAATATCGTGTGAGTAATAATCACAGACAGGCTCACGGGTAATGCAACGTCCAACGTCACGACTGTTTCGGGATCCAAGAAAGCAGAATTTTTAAAAGCCGGAATTCGGTCGTAGACCTGAGCTAGTTGCAGCAGTATTGCTCATTATAGAACATCCGGTAAATGCAAAATAAAGCTGTTTGTATCGGATAACAAGTAACGGAAAGTTAAGCTTCGCAGATCAAAAGGGAAAACTAGCAATTCCAAACTATAAACTGCTTAATCTTCAGCTCGAACTTGTTTCAAGAATTTATGCATTTGTACCAGCATAAACTGGGCTTTACCAGAATCTATGAAGTTATCTAATAACTTTACTAATTTTTTAAACCCAGATTGTATTACAACACAACTGGGTCGAGTGTCGACAGTCAGACAATCAGTGCTTTCACTTTGCAGGATTTATCCTGAAATTCAGGACTATTAGTAGTTTTGGGCAAGATTGCCATGGGATGGGTAGTACGAAAGTACTACTTTTTTATCAAAGTAGTACTTTTTCAATACTATGTCGCGAAAGTAGTACTTTTTTTTCCTAAACTGGCATTTTTTGTGGTTTTAGCCACACTAAGAGTCAGAATAGAAAGCAGCTGATTTTGCAGGAAAAAAAAAAATGCAAACCTTAAAAATTTCGCCTGCGGCGCTCAGTTTTATTTGTCTTGTGTCTAATCGTCGTTCTTGCTGTCTTTTAGTGTTTGTACTATTTGTACTTAATAATCTTCGTTATTGGAGCCAAAAATTTAAAGCTCGAACTGTCAAGTTTCTAGGATTCGGTACAATTTCTAAAGGTCGGGCTTCACTACCCAGACGCCCCAGAATCTGGGGTCCGGATTATGTGAAGACGGTCCCAAACAGAAATCAAATCATATGTCTCTTCAACAGTCCACTTTTGGGCATATTTCAGCACTTCTGTCATTTTCTTAGATTTTACCACCTCAGCACAATAATTTCTCCGTCAAATGAAAACTACTTTCAAATTCCCGCTTCTTTTCACCCAGAATCCGGGAATCTGGTAGATTTTTCTACCAGATTCCCGGACGCGTCCGGAGTGCTTTCAGACCGTTTCAGACCCATACCGGTATCGAAGAAAACGGAACCCAGAATCCTGGCGAAAAATCTGGGTAGTGAAGCCCGACCTTAAAGAATCGGTAAGAATTTTGGCTCTGCACCCCCCAACGAAAATGCGACACCCCTGGTTCGTCTCACCTTATTCGAATATGCGATTGGCGCCATTTAGAAATAACCTTGCCTGGGATCTGCCTTGGATTCCAACCAAATGCTCAGACAATCAACCGTTTAAAAAAAAAAAGAAAAAAAGATGAACACGAGAAACCTATCTCAAACACAGACAAAAGAAAAAATATGTTATAAACCAAAGAAAGTGGGATCGACGTGCCCGTGTTGCGCGAAGCGCAACATGCGCAAAAATTTTTGGAAGGTAGTACTTTTTTTTCAAAGTAGTACTTTTTGGCAGTTTGATTAGTACTATTAATTTTGTACGAGTGGCAACCCTGGTGTTGGGCGATATTGAGGAATATCGGTATTTTTAAATTCGATATTTCGATTATCGTAAACCAATATTTGGCGTACTTGAAACTGTTTATACTGCACATTTTTTTCATGGAAAAAAACTTATTAAAAATGAAATTGAATTAAAAGAACATATGCATGTGCACGTTTTTCATTCTCGGCCGTGTTTCTCCTCCCTAATCGAACTCAAGTTTGAAACCCCTATTCTTTTTTCTTAAAATCCCGAATAATAGACCGATTGCACATCGAAACGCATATATCGATATCTGAAAAGTCAATATTGAAATATCGATATTGTTCAATAATATCGATTTTCGTATGGAATATCGCCCAACATAATTATCAGATCCCAGCAGGATTTTTTAGAATTCAGGATTTCCGGACCTTTTCAGGATTTCGCAGGAATTAGGTATTTGTAGGAAAAAAAAAACAGGAACGGCCCGAAAAGTCGTACGAAGTCAAAGCAGACTGCAATCAATGATCGATGGGGCGAATTTGAAATTCAGTGGATGCAGTTTGTTTTTCTAGCTATAACTATTAAAAAACAAGACCAAAAGTTTCGATGGGATCCCAAAAATGTAATATTTGATCCAGACAATTGGGTCTTGTCTTCGCCAGATCCAGTCTTCGCCAGGCTAATCACCTGAGAAAATCAAGTTCAGATATAGCCTACCTGTACAAACCATATCTATTTGACGATACTGATCGAAACTTCCTGCTTTACTTCTGCCAAATTTCCGGTTTCGGCCGAATTCCGAGCGAACTACTTGTCTAGCCCTTAAATCTGTCATCTACACTGTCAAGTAAAAAGTAACGTTTTTAGCGTAACATTAACTTTTTTTTCCTAGATCGTGCATTAGAAAACGCTTATATTACAATACAATGATATCTATAGCCATCAATATGTATTAGAAACGCTTACTTACTCCGCTTTTATACAACTGGTCGATTTTTTTGTGTGGGAAACATGTAACCGTTATGTCGCAAACGTTACGTTTTTTGGAGCTTCCCAGGATGAAAATCTAGATGACATATAATGCAATCAGGGTCATAAATAAACCATAGGTTTCACTTTTTCGTATTGCTTGTCAGTGTTTTTTGGGTAAATACGATTTCACTTTTACCCCCACACGCTTAAAGTAACGTCCAATGTTAAAACGTTACAGCGAAGACTTTTTATTTATTTTCATTCTGAGGTTTACGTGTTAAAAAATCAATGGAACAGATGTGTTCAATTGCTGGCGTGTGTGAACTGGTCGGTACATGATCAAAGTAAGAAAGTCATTTATCGTTTGAAACGTTGTCCTCGTAACGGCAAATTAGCTTTAACGGACGCACTTTAACGTTAAAATATTTATTGGACACCAAGTGAATAACAAAGCTAGAGTAAGGACCAGCGATATCTAGTGCTTTGGACAATAGTAGAATCTTTTACATTTGACACTTTTGTTTACCTGGTTTAATTTTCTGCTTTTAGCATCACGTAACCGTTACTTCGCATACGTTACTTTTTTTTAATCAAACACATTTGCTGTAACATCCCAGGTACAACCGTTATATTGTCCTTTTAAAAAAAAAATCAAATCTTCGTTCTGACTGTCATGTGTTAGAAAAGCAAATAATATGATCTGATCCGCTACACGAGTCCGTCAAATAATTTGTTTGTTGGCAAATTACTGACGTCAAAAATCTATTTTAACGTTTCTCTCGTAACGTTACATTAGTATAACATTTATAGTGGTGTCTTAGGCTCAAACGTTAATTATTTGTCGTTCAAGTTCGGCTAGTTGAATCATCCATAATCTGAAAGCCTAGAGTAAGGAGACTATAAAGGAGGAAAAGCCCGCAACTTTTTTAGTGAACAGGAAAACCTGGTGTTTTTATTTGTTTGGCATTTTGTGCATACACCTATTCGTAATATTTTGTAAACAAAAATGATACGAATAAAAAAAAAAAAAAATTCTTGTCTGTATCAAAAGAATTTCCGATTTAGAACATATGTTTTGGAATTTTTCTTTTAATAGAAAAGAGGATTTTAGAGATCCGATGTGCGGGGTGACACAGTGTTGCCAGGTGTGACACTTTTGGTGCTTTTGACACTTTTTTTCTTTTTTTTCTCCGAAAGTGACATTTTTTAGGTCAGAGAAGTACTTTTTCATTTACTTTACTAAAGTGACGGATTATCAGCCCCAAAACATGTACTTAACTTTGATTTCGCATATAACACAGTTTGAAGCCTTAAATAAAGCTTATTTCCAATTAAATTTTGTTACAAAACTTTGGTGTAACAGTTAAGAAATGTTTCGAAACATCGTTAAAATTCAGTAATTCCGAATTGTTCGCATTTTGTGTCGAATTTTGCGCGTTATGCAGCGGAATGTACAAAAAATACGTGGTGTCAAAAAGTGCTACTGGCAACCCTGTCGCAATACTCGCGACAAATTCAAATGCGCTGACTGGCATGGCTGCGGAAGCGGAAGGAAGGAAACGGGAAGGATCTGTGGGGTGCCTACATAACAATAATCTGTCATGGATCTTCTTGTGATTCATATGAAGATGTTGCTGCTGCATGCAGGTTGAATGATGTAAAAATGTAAGTATAAAATCTTCTAGTTAGGCCTACTTGTTTCTTACAGGAGAGGTTTGCTTTTTTAATAATTGGTCGCATCTCCAGTCTGAATGTTTCACTAGCTTATTTTGTTTACCGTCAAATGGAAAGAGAAATAATAAACATGACATCAGCTAACAGCCAACTGTTTCAGCTTATCTTTGGCGTTAACTACTTTTTTTTTAATTCTTCCTTTTTCTAGATTTTTGCTGACTTTGATAATCCTGTACTTCTTTTTCCATTGGTGATCCCTTCAAGTGCTTACATCGAATGACATCTACTTGTTAAAATTGCAGGCAACAAGTCTACCACTAACCATTGTTTTCATACATTATGCCAAAATATAGGTTCCGACTCTGAGCCCCAACCTACTCAACTACAAACCTACTCAAACTCAACTGTACAGTAGAGGTAGGCTATGCTTATTATTTAGCACCTCGAGAAATTCTCCATACCTCTGTTTTGTTTGTTGTGCGTATTTAAACAGTCAAAACGATAAAATAACAAAATTTATACCAGTTAAGAGGTATATATTTGAGTAATATGTTTAGCACCAATATAATACTGGATCAACATAATCTTCTCACATTTAAACTTCCTGCTTTTCCATTTGATGGTTCGGAAAAGCTAGTGGCAAGGTAATATAGTTTGTATTTGACAAAGCAAAACGGAGAAGTCAGCAACATTTTATTGGAGCTGTATTTGGGCCCTTCTTGGCAAAGGTCTTCTTCAGACTCAAGCTGCTCAAGTAATTTGCCAAGAAGGGACGAAATACAGCTCCAATAAAATGTAGCTGACCTATCCATTTTGCTTTGTGAAATATGATTCGCAGTCAGATTGGGCTGAAGGAAATTTGATACAATTGAGATAATCAACTAGTTTCAACGCTTGCCTATCTACCAGGGACCCAACAAAACTGAACCAGTTGTCTGTATTGCATCAACGACAGTATTTTTTTTTCTTATTTTGCGTGGGCAGGTGTGGCTGATAAAACGCTTGTAACCTCAAAAGAAGAAACTGCAGAAACAATGGAAATTATTCTTGTAAAATTGGCCATACAGGAAATCAGTATATGAAAAAAACATTTTCAGCAAATATTTTGGAGTTCAAGTTGCCTGGCATGGGATTTAATGTTTTTAAGTGGTAATAACTTTCAAACAAGCATAGCTTTTCTGTGTGAACGAGTCATGAATCGGTGGTGTTCAAGGTTGTCTTGTATAGTGAGCTGAGCTCGAATCTTCAAATATTTTATTCGGTTACAGTACTCAGCATTAGCATATTGTTTCTAGCATCATGCATACCATACTCGGATCCAAACATATCTAGCAATTGTAATAGGTTGTCTAAGAATGAGAGGTTTGTTAGACTATGTGAGGCTGAGTAAAATCTGCAAAACTTGAAAGAAGAAACAGAAGGAAATCAAGGGAAAATAATTCAAAATAAGGCTTAGCCTAGGCTACTACATAGAGTAAACTAGAAATGAAACAAAAGCTGCCTGGTATGGGTCTACTGTATATAAACCTCCAGTTTTCTGGCTTATTTCTGGGTGTGGTTTGAAACCTGCAGATTCATATTATGGATATCTACGTAAGCATAGTCACACAGTCAGGAACAGATATTGAAAGTGGGTTTTTGCAAGTACGCTATAGTCTACTATATTATTATCTGTTCAAATTATAACTAAAAGATTAAGTCTGGGCTGGAATTAATTGGGGCGTATAATCCTTTAGACCAAAGGCTCCAGTCTGCTGAACTGAATTCAGAGTGTGTGAAGCCTTTAGAGAAGGGGGGGGGGTCAGAAAGAAGTTTCAATCCTAGAGATTTTAGTAAATCTGTAATGCTTTTTGTTCAGTAAAATGATGGTTATTTTAGGGTAAGCACTTGTTATTCAGATTTGGGTTTCAGAGTTCTAATATGAATGGGAAATTATATTTGTCTCTGCTTTTCTGCTAAACCCTCCCATTGTAGAGATCCTTTCCCAAGTGTTGAAACTCCCTCTTAAAGTTGAGGGGGGGGGGCAGCCCAATTTTGCCAGTGTATTGGGTAAAATTTATGGTAGTTTCAAGAAAATGTGAATATTTTTACATTAAAACTCAACTTCTACTTTGCGACATGCCAACAAATCTCTCAGTAGCACCATAAGCAATAAGCAAGAGTACCATCTTGAACAATGCATAGGCTAAAAGATGCACACATGAAATAGTGAATTGAGTTTTAGTGGACAAACAATCCACTAGTGCAAGTGCTGTAGCAGCTTTCAGTTTTCACCGTTATTTGTGGAGCTCATAACTCTTGAACCAGTGCAGGTATCAAGTACAAACTTGGGAGACTTGTGGGTATTGGAGTCCAGTTCTCCCTTATGGGGGTCCCGCCGCCTACACCCATCCGGTTAAGGGGCAAATGGGCCCAGATTCCCCATTACTAATTACATAACTAATTGCCCATATCTTGACCAGAGCTGGACATAGGAAGATAAAATTCCTAGTACTTGTAGATCCTGCGGCTGGAAAATTACTTTTAAAGTTGCACCTCCCCCGGACCCACCACGTTCATGGGAAACTGGGCCCAGATGCCCAAGAGTAAAATTCGTGACGAGTGACAGGAATCAACAGATATCAAGTTGAAACTTGGTAGGCTTGTGAGCATTGGGGTCTCATTGTCCCTTTTAGGGGTCCCAAACCCCACTCCCACTTGGTTCGTGGGCAATTGGGCCCTGATTGCGAATTTCTTAATGTCTTTAACTTGAGAATAACTGGATCTTAGGGTTGGGAATATACATGTGGAGTTGAACCACCCTCCCAACCTCCATGCTCATGGGCAAGTGGGCCCAAATTGCCCATGAGTTAAGTTTTTGACCCGTGACTGGAATCAAACTCTATGCTGGTATACTTGTGGATATATAGGCCTAGACACGCATTTTGATGGGTCCCGACCCCCCACTCTCCCGTTAATTGGCAGCTGAGCCCAGATTTCCCATGAGTTAAGTTCTTCTGTGGCAGGTCTTAAGTTTAACTTTTGTATACTTGGCGAGCTATATGTATAGATGTGGATTTTAGTGTGACAGCAACAAAACCACCACGCGACGTGCTTCAATCCTTAATGAAAAGTTTCGATTAAAAGTGGATGATTTCAAATTTGGTTATTTTAATACTTGTTTGGTTATTGGGGATGTGAAATGTCTTGGTTCTAACGCTGTTTGTGTATTAAATGTAAAAAGCATTTTACTTTCACACTCCACGTTTGAGCGCTTGCGCACTTGTTACCGCTTGGGAAAAAGGAAACTTGGATCGATCATTGAAATGGGTGTTTTATTTAGGTAATCCTGCTCAATGCGAAGGCAGTTTGGTGTAAGAGATCCAGCGTTTTGCAGATTCCTCCAATGCAGACCGACTGAGATTCAAGACACCGATTGTGGCATTATCAGCGTTGATCTGTATCTATAATTTTACTTTGTAGCCTACATAAATCTATTCAAGGTGTAATGTTTTTTGCCGACTGCCTTTTTATTGTTATTTGTTAAATCTAAAGCAATAAATCAACATTAGTTCTTACATGTGCAATTGAATTTATGCGTGCTATTGGTTAAATATATATCGGCTGATGACTATTGGTTGATAAATCGACTGATAATCGACCGATGCGATCCTGGTAATTGTTGTAGGATACCTCTATTTTACATTCATTTTAGCGTAACTGTTCCGCGACAAATGTGCTCATCAAAAGTGTCGTCGCTTGTACGGTACGCTAGAAGTGCTAGAACATCGAAAAGGTTTAAACGTGCCCTGTTAGGCTACTGTAACCGTTCGTAATAGTAACGTTCAGATTTGAATATGTTACTAGTTTGATATCCAAGAGGTTACAGCCACTAACGTTTTGGGCGACACGTTTGGGGCACCTGCATTTCTATATTTCCGTTGCGGTAAAACGTTTCCGTTCCGTTACGCTATAATAATGCTATAATAACGTTCAATGGTAACGTCAACGTTCTAAACGTTTAAAACGTTTTGCACCGTTAAAGAACAGTAACACTTGAATAACGTTTAACAATAGCGTGTAACGTTTTTGGATCGCCAGTCAGAATTGAAACGTTACCGTTACTGTCGGTTGAAACACGCCGTTATTTTTGTGAACCAAATACGTTACTGAACGTTTCGCTGAAAACGTTACTTTTTACTTGACAGTGTAATCAACTTCAAAATAAAATTTTTACTTTTAACAAACTTTCCGGTTTAGGCCGGATTCCGGGCTAACTACTTATCCGGCGAGAAAATGGTTTTAACCGTCGTGTTCAGCATGTCTTCTTACCCCTAAATCAAATATCTAATTAACTTCAAATAAAACTTTTGCTTTTAACACAGTTTCCGGTTTTGGCCCGATTCCGGGCTAAGTACTTGACCGGCGAAAAAATGGTTTTCACCGTCGTGTTCAGCATGTCTTCTTACCCCCAAATCGAACATCTAATCAACTTCATAAAACTTTTACTTTTAACAAACTTTCCGGTTTTGGCCGGATTCCGGGCGAACTACTTGTCCGGCGAGAAAATGGTTTTTACCATCGTGTTCAGCATGTCTTCTTACCCCATAATCGACTATCACATTAGCTGTTTCAAAATATTTTGTTTGCCCCTTGACTTAAACCCCCTCCCCCACCCCTAAATGTAGGGCTACAGAGCCCATCTACGAACTCGGCCTTACTCTTGACCCAAAGAATCCTCACACCAAGTGTCATCAAAATATCTCATACCCTTCGAGAGTTATCGTGCTCACAGACGGACGGACAACTTTTGCGATGTCATAGGTATCCGTCACTAACGTTTTGGGATCCCAAAAAACGAAAATGTCGTTTTTGCTTCTTTCGGAAATAACCTTCATGGACTAATTGTGTTATACAGGCTGCATGCATAGTATGAATGTCTAAGGTAGCGCTCCAGCGACGTAATAGTAGTTACGATCGTTACTATTCTTGTTATTATTGCCGTTACAGAGCCCGCCGTAATAAGTAAATTGGCTCCTCCCACTTACTATTTTCGTTCCAGGACTGTTACGATCGTTACGATTTACTTATGATGGTCGCGAGCATCATAAGTGATAATAACTATCGGTCCTGCAGGAACTCCCGTAAGAGTGATGACGTATGAACGCGTTGTTATTATTGCGTTCCAGAGAGCGTGATAACTACCACAATACGACGATCGCCCCTCCTCTTATCATCGTAACTTGTAATAACTTCACTGGAACGCTACCTAAGCAAAGTTTAACGGAGGCAATCCTTACGTTCTCATGTACGGGGTTCCCTAATTAGTCTTTTAGTTCCTAATCGTTCCCTAAAGTAAGCCGAGGGATCGGCGAAAATACGCCTCTATCCACGAAGTCTAAAAACTGAGGCAAAGAGCGAACTTTTTTTTTTAAATCGAGCGTACTATCTATTACGGAAATTACTTACGATATCTTCCATCTGATGAAGGCAAATTAAAAGGAAAAAAAAATCAATAGTCAAAGTGAGAAGGACTGGAAACTTTGGCCGCGGCCACACTATCATGCACTTGTTTGCGCTGAGCACCTTGTCAGCATCTATCATAGAAGAAAGAGCCACATGTTCTTCCACCTACCAAGTACTCTACCTGATACGTATATTCTAAACAAATCTGGCCGAAGAAACGTTAGTGAAGAATGTTTAATCGCATACTCCATTATATATCCACGGAAATAAATTCATATAAGACAAGCCTCAGCTGTCTGATCTAGAACGGAATCTTTAAAGCACAACTCTTACTAGATACGATCACGATAACATTTTGAGAAATGTGTTTAAAAATCGGGAAATGTCAATACTTGCCTGTGAAATTAGCGAATTTCTTGTTTGCGCTTGTTGACTCTATCCCTACTTCTCATTCTCTGAAGCGGAGTCGGGACGCGAAAATCCCAAAACCGAAAAGAAAATAATCAGAAACAAAAAAAATAAAGTTCAGAAACGAATTCAGCTTATTCTGATGCTTCCCATGCCTTTATACATTTGATATGTTATTGCGAGGAGTTGAAAGGATTAAGAAAGGAAGTGTTTGGTCGGGAGGTTTGGGAGGAAAGGGATTTGGTTTCAAGTGTGGGAAGTAAGTGTTTTGGTGACCTCCGAAGGCTGGGTAGATTCCTGAAGTTAGGTATGACCCACCGTTAACTATTTTTATAGAAGTTGATTTTTGGTTTGTTTTCGGAGTGTATGATATTTTGTTTTTTGTTATTGAGTTATGTTTCCCGCCATGGCCTTGGGCTTTATTGGGAATAAATTCATTCATTCAAATTCATTCATTCATAATTTTCTTATCATGCGGGACTTTCGAAACGAAAATCACAAAATAACTGTAACGATCGTAGCTGATAACAAATCGGTGGGAAGCAATCCGGGATTCAAAAGAAACAACTAGGATTTTGTTTACTTTGGCATGGACCACTGACATTTGGTGACAGTTGTGACGGACCACTCAATCCCGACTGCACCTGGAACACGTTTCTGGGAATTCGACATTTTACAGTCGCGTTCACCCGCTACGACGAACGTCATGTTCAATTATTCGAATTCGTTCTGCTTCAAGGACTCGTACATCTACCCTTCATATTTTCTCTAGCTCCCTTCTGGAATTAACGGCTTTCTAAATTCCCGCCCTTCAACATTGTTTTGTTTTGCACCTTCAGCTTTCTAGCCCTTTTGCCAGTCAAGCAGCGCGAACTTCGCAGAACGCTTTAAAGGACCTGTCTTACCTATAACACTAGTGCAACCTACTTCCATAATCATTCCATATATTTCTAAACCCAGAGACCCCAATTTCGTGCGGTACATTCTAACCCTCTAACAAAACCACGCTTATTTTCCTCGCGCTGTCGACGGTTGCCTGCGAGAAGTTTTTCCATCAGAAAAACCGGTTATGTAAATTGTTTCCCTGTTTTCACTACAAGTCAACGGGTCTCGGAAGTCGGAAAAGGCTTAAAACAGCAAAAACCGTGGGTTATTCGTTGAAGGCACAGCACAGTTCTAAAGTATTCAAATATTTTAAAATACTGTAAGTTGAAGAGTAAATAGTGCGAGGGGTCCTTTAAGGTACACCGATAATAAGGACACGAAAAGGTTCAATTTTAATTTTTAAGACTTAGTAGGTCAACAGTGTTTTTCTCAAACTTTTTAACCGCAATAAGCTCAGTTTTCAGATAGTTTGTTCCAAACTTCGGTTTCGGAAAGCGGAACTCGAGACAGAGTCGAGGTGCACCAACAAGAAAATTGCTAATTTCACGGGGCAAGTGGGCCATTGGTATTTTCGAAAAAATTATTTCCGAACCATGTTGTGGTGAAAATATTGTTTCTAGTAACAGTTTTGCTACAAAGGACTCGTCGTGCCGATACTGCAAAATCATTCAACAACCCTTATCGTTCCGTCCATCGTCACGTCCAGTAACTCTTGTTTAAATAAATGTTATTGTTATCGGTTAGTATGTTTTTGTATGCTGTGTTTTCGTATAGATAGATAGATAGAAATTTATTAACACTGAAAGCCCTAAAGGGCCATGGTTAATACAATACAAAAAAAAGAAAACTAACTTCAATAACAGATTCCAAATTAATCCAACAAATAAATTTCAAATAATATAATCCAATACACACCCCTTTCTTCCTAACTCACCTTACAAAAATTGTCTCTATGTGCCGTTCCCAAACTAACCAGCCTACCCAAATTCTTTATCCCACAAAATTTCTATCCTTCAAAATAATCTCCACCCATTCTCCCTTTCAAAACACCCCGGATAAATTTCCTGCCTCAACTTTTATTTTATTTTTTACTCTCAAATTTTTTTTTAACTCTTTACAAAAACACGGAAAATGCAGTAAATCATCATTTCTATCTCCACACATCGGACAAAAATAAGGACCAATATTCGACCTCACCCTCCCTAATACCTCCTCCTATCTCCAAGTGCAGAAGTAGTCTGTTAAGTAACACATACCTGGTCTCCCACCTCATGAATACTCTTGGTGGCGTCGTTGTATGGAACTTGCAGCCGTCGGCTAATTAAAGTGCCATATTAAATGGCGATTTGTCCCGCTTTTGCTAGTTCGGGTACTTCCATAAGTCAGGACGACAAAACTTATCACGCGCATAAAAACTCGATGCTCAACGAAACGTTCTTTTCCCGGATCCAATCTTCCATGTGGGGTGAAAGGAGGGGGAATCAGGGACCCTGTGACACACGTAAATTGCTAACGGGTGATTCGAGTAAACTGAGTAAAACCTGAAGTGCAGTAGGAGCAGCTTAGGTGCTAGATATGTTGGTTTATCAGTATTTTTCTTTGTGTTGTTTCATTATGTTCATACATGGCCCACGGCTGAAATAAAAGTTATTATTATCAGGGACCCATACATTTTCTTTACAGGGGGCCTGTCAATAAGAGATTTCTGATGCTATCTTGAGCGCACGGAAGATAGTTCGAGAAACACCCACGGTCCAATGACGTTCAAGACCAGATAGACAAAATTTGGGATCGGCTGCTGGCACCTTGAGGGAGGAGTCTCTTTGGCGCGCACGTCCAATGAGGCAAACAAGAATGCCGATCAACTCAAGCGGGGATTTTTGGAAACTGGATTTGGTTCGGTCATCATATCAATATAGAAGCATAGGAAATGACAGGCCCCCTGTAAGGAAACTTATGGTTCCCTGTTATTATTAAAGACTTACCACTTCTGTGTTCATCTTTTCTGCTCCGAGCTTTTCGACAGTTTCAAACCGGAAAATTTCGACGTGCATTTTAGCCGCCCTTTCCATCGTCTCCGGATACACTTCTTTGATGCTGACAATTTTTTTCAGGTGTCGAGAAGGCTTCTGTAGGAGTAGCTTGACCTTGGCGTCATCTTCGCAAATGACCAACTCCATTTCGGCTGCAAAGAAAATACAATTTGAACTAACCAAATACTCCTTGAGCTCAAGACTGGGAAACATATTCAAACGAAGGATAAAAGGGATACGTCAGCTACGATGCTTGGCCACGGCCTAACTAACTAACGGCCACCACCGCCAGCGGCAAACTGGGCCACCCATAGAGAGATGGCACCCTACCCGAAGGAAACGGATATTTCTACACCGTCATCGTCGGGATCATAACAAAGAAAATTAACATTACGAGGTATAGGACTTTCGACTTTGAAACTAAATTACCGGCCTTTGGTAACCATTCTGAGCCAGTGAACTGCTGTGTTCGCTAGCTGGCTTCTATATTCATATAATATACAAAAACGGATTCGTCAGCCGTTATGCTTGTGAAGCAATATTTCGGCCCTTCTTGGCAAGGGTCCTCTTCAGGCTGTCAATCTTCTTGGCAGTCTTTGCCAAGAAGATTGAGGGTCCTCTTCAGGCTGTCAATCTTCTTGGCAGTCTTTGCCAGGAAGATCCGTCCGGTCAGAAGTCTTTGACAATGTGTCGTTTGCTAAAAAAAAAAAATTTTTAACTTGGGGGTTAAGATAATTACTTCAAGGAATTCATTTGTAGGCAAAACCCATGAGGCAAAAATGAGCTCGGGCCCTTGGCGATCATGAAATGTATCGTTTGGTAAAAAGTATTTTTGGTATTTAGGGATGAATTTAAAGTTTAACCGAAAAGGACTGGGATAGGACAATCTAGTTACCCATCACTTATTCACTTAAATTGGCTTGAAGACCCGCTGAAATTGCGTTACTTGGTTGTTCCGCTATTCAGGAATAATCGATTTTCAAATAGTGGAATTTCCATGTGATTTGTAGTACCTCTAATTTGTTGTATGCCTTACAAGAAAGATTTATCACTTTTTTTTTGTTCAGGCACTAAGCAATCTTCACCAATATCGCCACTGCCCACTGAAAAGCCTTGTTTGAGTTTAGATAAAAATTTCACGCGTCATAGTAGAATTTTCGCTGTGGGGACAGCCGCAGATATTCTGAACGTCATAACTAGAGCAGATAGTGGAAAACAAAAAAATCCCTTTGCAGAATCCAAATGATTCAGTGTATTCAACTAAATGACACAAACATATAGGTTGGCTTTTCAGTTAAACTTTAAGGAATTCATCGGTAGGTCATTTGAGGCAAAATGATCATGGGCCATTGAGATCATGAAAATGTATTGATTGGTCGAAAGTATGACTGACCCGTCTAGTTTTTATCTATCTAAGCTATCTTTTTATTTGTCTTAGCTAGTTTTCACTTCTGTTTTACATATTTACCCGGAAGATTTTTCATTGACACCACCGAAGTCCCCCGAATACCAATTAACAGGCTTTCATGGCTTGCTTCCGATGTTTGCCAAAGATAAACAAACATCAGATTAGGCACTTTCAAACAAAATGTTCGGTATCCTCAAACAAGGTAAGTAGTTTGTCTTGCTTGTCAAACAGCCTACTCGCTCCACGAATGTCGTTTACTCGTTATCAGAACACGTTATCAATCAATCTTCTGTAGCAAATATCCGAGAATTGTATAGACGAGCTTCAACTCCAAAAAGAACTGGAAAGATCCTGGACTAGGTTTCCGCAAAGACTAGCTTGGATCAGAAAACGAAAAGACAAAGCTATTTTTTAGGTTTGTACGAAGAACTGTTTGTCTATAGTTTCACAGACTTTTTAGAGAGAGGGAAATTTATTGAACAGACAAATAAAACACTTCACTTTGACAACCACCCCAAGAAGTAATCTTGTCCCAGGAAAAAGGACACCTCACACTAGGCTACGTGGTGTTACTGCTGAGATTATTTGAGACAACTGACGACTTCAAAACATGCTATGATTATAGAAAATTACAGAAGGCTTCGGCTATTTTTAGCCTCTTCCCATATCCGTTGCCTTGGATGACAAACTTGACAAAATCGGCATGACCAGTCTCAGCCAATAAGTTTCTAGGAAACATAGTTGACAACGCAAAACGGATACGTCAGCTCAATAGTTGCGTTTTTGCGGATACCATGGTATCTGTTACCACGGTAACTGGATCTGCAATTAGTCATTTTTGCAGTCACCGTGGTATCTGACATACGGTCCACTGCAAAAACGACTATTACCGAAATTGCACTTTTCGAAGTCATCCCAAAAGAAAAACTGATATCCAGTTACATCACTAAGTGCTAAACTTCTTTCTCACTAATTTGACAAAATTTGATGAAAGTGAGATGACTTTCCAGATACCACGACCAGATACGACGGTCGGACCGTGATATCTGAATATCTGCTACCACGGTAACTGGCCAGATACCACGACAACTGCAAAAACGCCTTTTGACCGTGGTATCAGATACCACGATAACTGCAAAAACGACTTTAGACCGTAGGCCTATATCAGATACCATGGTATCAGCAAAAACGCAACTAATATTTATTCTAACAAACAATGATCAGAAGCCTGTCACGGCACGCAAAGAGAACAAACGTGCCAAGCGTGGCAATCTGTGTAATGCTAATAGAGGAGACAGGATATATTAATGAAGTGCAAAATCTCTGGATTGAAAATGAACGAAAATATGACTGAAGTAGAATGAATTACTATCATAAGTACGACGTCTCCTTTCAGATAGACATTTCGATTTAGATTCTCAGACGGACTTTTTATCATCTTCACTCGTATCCAGTAATCAATTAATTGACATTTTCGATTGTCTTATGACATAATAATTAGGGACCACCATGTAAACTGGATAAATTTAAACTTCGCTTCTAGGCCATCCATATTTTGTCTATGTTCGTAATGTAAGACGCTAATTTTAGAAACTTAGTTATACAAATTAATATGATTGATAAATATTCCGTTTAATATAGGGTTTGTATTAATTTTCAAATTCAACGTTCAGTGGGGTAAAGTAAGTAACCTAAGTTCCAAGTATGACAGGGTCAGTGCAAATAATAATTAGCTTGGGAAACATGTCAAATGCAAATATTGGCTCGTGTTTTACACAGAAACTGAAGATCGAATTAGGACTTCATAGTTTTAGGCCTATTGTATGTTTCGTAAGTTATTCTCCTGTTGTCTTTGTTCTTTTCTTTTTCCTATTATCTTTACTTCACTTTCTTTTGTTGTAAAACATTTCGTGGGTTATAAATATAATTCACTTGCTTACTTACTAGTGTGTCTATGTTTTCATTCGGACTCGAAATTACCGACTTCGGCTATTCCACGCGTCTCCAGATTACAAGGAATGTCATAAAGAATGTTGCTCCTTCAACATTTAATGTTTTCGATTAAAAGTTGGCACAGGCCGGACATTAAGACGGCATGACAGTGAAAAAGTGCATTTGAACAGTAAAAATAGAAACTTATTCCTAACAGTTAACGTTTTAATATGTGGCAAGGGCCAGTAGGCGGTGGAGAAATAGTTCGTTGTCCTGCGAGTCACAGAATGCCAGATTCCTGCTGAGATTGTGTTCCTTGCCAGATGGTATGTGTCAGTGAACTAGGTATTTATCGAGTTGTGGCCAGATTCTTGCACTCGAGAGAAATCTCTAAGTAGACAGTGAATAAAAACAATCTTATCAAAAGAAAGGATGCCAAAAACCAAGGAAAACACACAGTGCTCTGCACAGGAAGCGATGTGAAAAACAAGAAGCATGCAGTTAAGGTAGCTCAGCTGCTGCCTCGCGCATTTACTAATAACTGGGTGATAAATATAGCTGTAACTCTCGTCAATAAGTGTCAAAGACGGTCTCAAAACAGTTCTGCTTACAATCAGCTTTAGCCCCTATTTCTTGGCACCTGCAATTTTTCCTCCCGCCAAATTGTCACAATCTTTTGACTTCCTTCAAATGCTAAATAGGCTACAGAGTCCGAACTCCGTTGCTAATGGCATGCCATGAAATTCGAACGAATGGATGATGTCGGGATTCCTAAATTCCCTCCACGAGCAGTAAGAATCTGTGAACAAAATAACAGGCACTTGCGATATTTGTTAGAACAGTTAATCCTAGCTAAAATTGTGGATGTTTTCTTTCGTTTTTGTTTTCTGTCTTAACCGAAATAGTTTGCTATTGGGGAAAGAAATGTTTGACGCTTGAAATCTTGTCTCACCCCGGTGGTGAACCACAACAAAGAGAGGATTTAAGTAGCTGACGATTAGAATGGGATTAACAAGTCCATTATTTTTGTACGGACTTTAAAGCACACCTCGAACTATTTAAACTGTACTGTTTATGTTCCAATACTCGAAACTATTCGAATACTGTAAAACAAGGCTCTCCTTTTTACAATGTATTATCGACTTTGGCTGTTTTAAGCCTTTTCCAGGCCCGTTGACTTCTAGTAGAAAATCAGCAAAATTAAGATAACTGGTTTTACACATCAATACGAACACTCGTCGGGAGCATATTGCGCATGGAAAATAGTGAATCGTGTCAAGTGCAAAGATTAGTGAGGTGTCGTTAGCGGGTTTAGAATGAAACGTGTGAAATTTGGGTCTCCGCGTTTAATAATTATCGAACGGTATCACGGATGCAGTGTTTCCACCTCTCGTGATTTCACATGAGATCTCATGTTTTTTTTCGAGTCTCATTGTTTTTTTCTTAGTCTCATTATTTTTTTTCCAATCTCATGATCTCACGATAAACTCCTGATTTTCAGGACTTCTCAACTTTTTTCTACTTTAAATGCTAAAACAGATTGTTCATAAAACTCTTCTGATTGCTTTAATTCGGAATTGGATGCTTTTTTTTTATTAGGTGACAGGGATTGACCGGAATCTCAAAATAAGGCTCTGCAATTATGAAAATATTTGCCTGCTTTAAAATTAGTCTATACATTTTATGGAAGTCCTATACAGAAGTGGAAGGCCGAATCATGTTGTGCCTTAGGTTCGACTATCTAGCTATGTAGTTTCGTTCAGCAGTGTTACCCGAGCACTGTTGAAACAAACGTCATGTCTTGAGTTGGACTTTGGCGTCAGCCGTTATTTGTGATAGATATTTGCGCGCAAATGACTTTAAGGTGGATGGAATACACGACAAATGCATCTCATGATGAAGCGAAAATGACCCTCAAGTCAACAGTGGGCTTTGGTCTTGCGCGTTACGACAGCACTTTTACTTTGGAGGAAGAGGCCAACGGAAGCACTAAAACAACCGACAGAAACGAAAGTAAAACCTTCATTAAATACTTCAAAATTAAAGGAGTTGCATCGTAAGCATATTAGAAATTGCAACGTCTGGAACACCCCCACCCAAGAAGATAATGGTGACTCCCACCTTCTCCGCCCACACGAATCAAATTCTTTAACAGAGGGGGGGGGAGAACATGGAGGGAAGTGCGCCTTTGAAAATGTTAGAATTTAATTAATGTGGGCGGAGACGGTGAGAGACACCACTATCTTTCGATGGGTCAGATTTTCACGAACGCACTGTTACCTTTGTTTTCTTGAAAATACTCACGGTAGCCAACACTATCCACAAATTACTTGAACACAATTCACTCTTCTAAGCAAGGTGGCCATTACTCAATAATTATTCAGTGATCTCCTGTCGGAGCTCAAAAGAGGTACTATACCGTCGAGAAGATCGAGTGGCCAATAAGAGGATTAATACACTAAGTATATCACCACGTGAACGTTTAAATGTGTCGGAAGGGGAAATCATTGGCCAGTTTGACATTTTTTTTTTGTCTCGAAAGCTGAATATTATTTAGCTAAATTTCAGGATCTTCAAGATATCACATACTGAATTTAGTATGATTTGCGGCGTTTGTTTATTCTGATCCAGTTTACATCCTTTCTTCTTATGACTTGCGGGAATTAACAAGAGAAACCAGAAAACAAAATACTATAAGAAATCGATAAAGCTAGTAAATGAGTATGAGTTTTCTACACGTTTTCCATATACCTGCTAAAAAAAAAAACATTTTGTTAGATCTATAGTCAAACTATGATCCCAGCCTCTCCAAGTCGGGTGCTTCCAAACCGCGCCACTAGATGAGTCAGCAGTCGGATCGAGTCGTGGCTTCGCCTTGGGTCTAAGGGGGGGGGGGTAGACGTTGCAACTGCTAGAATGCTAACGATGCAGTTTCTTTAAGACAACTGACTTTTTTTTAAACCCAGCTCCGCTTTCAACAAAGTTAACCCGGATAGAGGTCATTCAGCCTAAAAAGCGAAAACTTAACGTTACGCTTCCGTAATTCCTTATGTCAAGTCTACTTTTTCACACCTGTAGTGGACGACTTCCGGCTGGCTGGCGTAAGCGTACAATTGCGAGATTTCTTTTGGCTTCTTAATTTTTCATCGCTTAGGCTACTGTGTTTAGTTTTTCGTAAATCCTAGGTCTCTCCCAAACAAACTGGCAAATCTTCTAATCAAGCAAATGCGTTTTTTGTAGTCTTCTTATTTTACGTTCCTTAAAGGACCTGTCTTACCTATAATACTAACGCAACCTACTTCCATAATCACTCCATATATTTCTAAGCCCGGAGACCCCAATTTCGTACGGTACATTCTAACCCCTCCAACATTACCACGCTGTTTTTCTCACTTGCCGTGTTTTGCTACCTTCGATGTGTATCACGCTGTCGACAGTTGTCTGCGAGAGGATTTTCCATCAGAAAAACCGGTTATGTAAATTGTTTCCCTGTTTTCGCTGTAACGCAACGGGTCTCGGAAAAGGCTTAAAACAGCCAAAACTGTGGGTTATTTGTTGAAAGCACAGCCTAGATTTAAGGTATTCAAATATTCCAAAATACTGTATGTTGAAGAGTAAATAGTGCGAGGGGTCCTTTAAGTTGAACAAATTTCTACTCTGGATTTAACCAATATATTCACGTTACGGAAAATTGCGTAAGCCTTTACGTCGATAGGAGTACGCATGGTGTTTTTCACTAGTGTTAAGGGACCTTAAGGATGTTTCAGCCTTTCTCCATGTTCCTTAACTCCGGTGAAGAACACTGAAGTAGTTGATATTCCGGCAAATGAGCTTATCTATAGGCTACTAGCAATTCGGAACTTGCCAGGTCTAAAGAACAGCCAAACGGGGCAAAAATGGAAAAAAAAATCAGTAGTGCTATTAGGGAGGGGAATAGAACGTAGGCTACCGCACAAAAATTGGAAACCCGAGGCTAATAACAGGATTAGTAAAGTAGACAGATTGGTATCACAGCTATGACAGGTCCTTTAAATAAGAAAAAAAAAAGATTTTATTTGATCTGAAGAAAACGAATTAAAAGTGACTGACCTTGGTCGATAATGAAGCTGCAAGCATCCGGTCCAAGCGTATCATACAAGGGCACAATCACCATAGAGTAGCAGTACAGTCCATGTTCTGTAAGGACCCATTCAGGGCAATTCTGGGCATACACTCCGACTAGGGTCGAGGGTCCAGGTCTAAGCCCGAGGGTTATAAGACCCGACCCGAAGTTCTTTGCCCTTAGTAGGGCTTCATTGTAACGCAACCACTGGTATGGAGAATCTTTCGAGTCTCTCCATCCTAACATATTTCCGTTATTTGATTCCTTGGCTCCTCTTCGTACGGCTTCATAGATTGTTCGCGAATCTTCATAGAGGTATCGCATAAACTTGAGATCTTTCCCATCCTTTGCGAATTTAGAGTAATGGATGAGCTCTGGACCCTAGAAAGAAGGAAATGTTTCAAAATTAAACTAATAACAAGTTATTAAACTAAAAAGTGGGGTGGGCAGTAGCGCACTTTCGGTTGAAAGCGACGTAAGTAGATAGTTTTAATCACTGTGCAGACAACTTATCATGCAAGACAGATTATTTATTTCACAAACTTTTTTGGAACTAATTTTTTAGGAAGTCAAGTTTTCAAAAGGCCAAGTTGGAACCATCCACTGCTGCTGACACGCGGGAAATACGGCGCACCCAATCTAGAACAGTAGCGCAGCATAGATGCTTTGTATAATAAGTAGGCTAATACGATACAAAAAAAAAATTGAAAAATTTTATCTCGTATAAAACTACTTTGTTTCAATTTCGGGAAATTTTTTCCGTTTTCAAAATTTCAACCTAGTTTTTCCATGATGAACAATTATTACTTGAAACAATTTGTTACTTTAAAAGAAACGGGACACAATTTTTTTGAAACATAAAGCACATTTTTTTCCGATGCGTTGTGTTGATCGATTGATTGTCTGATTTATCCGTCGACTTTTTCGAGCTTGATGTTAATCGGTCCCTTTTTTATTCAGTGTAATCTTTTTAAATGAAGTGAATGTAGATTCTGTTAAAGTATTGTCTAATTACTGGTCAAATCTGGGTCAGATGTTGACCTATTTCTCGCGTATTATATTATGTTTTGAAAATGTCATTGTGTGATTTTTCCGGCTTGAGCCTGAAGCGGACCCTTGCCAAGACGGGCCGAAATATGGATAGAATAAAACTCAACCGACACATCCGTTTAAATAGTGCAGCAAAGAAAGTAACACAATAAAGTGAAAATATTCAAAATAGCTGAAATTCTGAAGAGGAATTTAGCTCTAATTAAGATGTAAGAGATGTAATATGCTGAAGTAATGTGTGTTTTCTTTTTCGTCTTTCTTGTATGGGAAAATGACTATTAAACTGTTCAATAAAGGTATTTTCTGACATCATGCCATGCTTGAACTGAAGTATATTTATATCATCATCAAAAAAGCTCATTAGCAGTCAGCTTTAGGAATCTTATCATCATCAAAATGGCGCTTTACTTCGACCTGGACGTGAACTTCGAGGGTGAAGCGGTAGCCTAAGTAACAATAACAAAGAAATCCTTCAATTATTCTTTTTTGTTTCGTTTTAATACTTAAAAAGCCCTTTTATTTGTTATTCATTTTTGTTATTCCCTACGTAACTGAAGCTTTGTAGAGGCCGTAATTTATTTTGTTCATTTTTTTCTATTTAATCAAAATCAGCTGAACTGAGCGTTTACCTTTATGAAAGACGACTGATTATCCAGGTCCAACGGGGGTCTGAAGACCGGGGGATTGCACGTTACACACGCCATCTGGGATCTGGGCAACTAACAAAAGACGGGACTTCCGGCCAACCACTAACGAGCCACAAAGATAGTCCTAGAGAACTGGAAGCGCTCCGGGCACCGCGGAGACTCGAACCTCAAATTTGGTCACACATCAAAAAATCTTGGGCTTGGTCACCTGACAAACATACTTTCGAAGAGAAATCATGGGTCAGCTCCTAAACGTGTTACAAGATGACTGGACAGGTGAACCGTCCCCGGGATATAAAGGAAGGACTAAAAACAGCGAAAAAAAAACTTTTTCGAAGAGAAATCGTGGGTCAATTTCGAACATGTTACAGGATGACTGGACAGGTTAACCGTCCCTGGGATATAAAGAAAGGACTAAAAACAGCAGAAAAAAATAAATGGACGTGCACATCAGAAACATCGTATGGTTATTTCTTTTCTTACTAACGGACGTAGGCTATTCCATGTTCCGGGCTGTTTCGTTTTCACCCCGAGTACGCACTTTCAGTTCCGGGCGTAGTACACTGTACAAAAAATCTTGCGGTACTTGCTGCTGGGATTAATGCTACTGAGATCATATTTTCTCTAATTCGGATCAATCTTATCTCAGTAGAGATAAGATTGACCAGTAGCAAATACTGCAGTTAACTTTAATCCTTACTCGGAGAAACTTTTTACAGTGTAGGCTATGTACAAAAATCCGGATATTCAATTAAAATGGGTCATCCCCGAAAGTGTGGCAAAAAAATACAGTTATCAGAGAGCCTCCTTAAGAACAGTATGCTGTAAAATTAATCTCTGCTTTGAACAAATTATCCACGGCTTTGGCTGTTTAAGCCTTTCCCAAGATCCATTGACTTCTAGCAAAAACTCAGCAGGTATTCCCTAGTTATTCCGTTGAGGCGCGTGTCGTGGCGGCACCAGCTCAAGTTTTCGAAGAGTACAATCTAGTAACAAAACAAACCTCATTTACACTGACAGAAGTTCCATAACAGATAACACAAGCATTCGCAATTTCAACAGACAACACTTGGGAGTGTAATCTGTTGTGATTCTGAAAACGTTATGCATACCAAACAGGGCCGTATCCGGGGGGGTAGGGGGTTCACCCCCCCCCCCCCCCCAAAAAAAACATACGAAAATAATTGTTTTTTATAGGCTTAGCCTCTGATCTACGTCCTTTTTGTACTTTTTGGTCCGACCTGCGGGCACCCCCCCCCCCCGAAAAAAATTCCTGGCTAAGGACCTGATACCAAGTATTGCCAGGAAGAGCCGAAAAATCGTCGAAAAAGCATCTGCTCACTTTTCCGATATCATGACGAGAAACAAAAAGTCAGCAGATGCTTTTTCGGTGGGTCTCGCTCTTCCTGGCATAATGCATGATTTCAAAATCGCAACGGATTACATCCCAAGGATCGTCTTCTTGAAAATGTTGTGATTGTTTAGCTAAAATAGCATAAAATATAATTATTGAAAGAAACAGGTTCGGCCACTCAGCCGTAATTTTTACTTCCATTAATTATAACAGCTAAATGCAAAAATCTCCCCCCCCCCACACACACACAGAAATGGGCTAGTTTCCCTACTTCTTTTCTCCTACTAAATGTTCTTTATTCAAGTGAATACAGACGGAGCCTGGCAGGTGGCACGTGCTTTAAAGCTAAGGCCTATGTAACTTTTCCATTATATTATACCAAGAACAAATAACGAGACAGAACTGCTGTCTCCCTATCTCGGTCATACAAACATGCTGAGTCGAGTAAAATACGACCGACTCCCGATGCAAACGAGCGGCTTCGCGCCACATCACGTTTCGTTACCTCTACAAATAGCTAGATCGCCGGTAAGTTACTAAAGAGGAAATCTAGAAGTCAACGCTGATTGTTTCTATCGAGGCGCTCCAGAGCGGATCAGCGCGCGGAGTACGCCTCCTGCTCGCCTCTTTCGATATTTCTTGTGCGATAGGCAACGGTGAAGACGGAAGAGAAGTAAACGGGTATCAACATCTGCTCAAAGCTAGAGTAAATACCTCCAGCTCCGCTCAGATTTGTCGGGGTTTTCATAGTCGCTGCATGCGACTAAAGACAGAAGTTCTTACTGATTATTTGTTCTTGATTATACCGAGGGGGATTTCGCTTTCTCTCCGTTTTGTTATTCTATTTCTTTGTTCAAGTGGATGCGTACGGAACCAATGTGTAGATACGTGCTTTAACTTACCGACGGTTCTGACTGTTTCTCCAAATCGAAGGGGGGTTTCACAGGGGTTGGGCGACTAGACATGTAGTAAGCAGAAGCTGCAGCAGCTGCACCGGTGAGTACGAGAGCTCCAGCAGTTCCGCCGAAAAATTGCATGTATCCCTCAGCATCATCTGAAACACAAGATAACTAAGACAAAACGTAATGTTTATGCTCCAAAAATATTCTAAGATAGTTGCATACGTTAAAATTCGTATCCGCTTTTGACCAATTATCGTTTCTTCCGGCTACAGCCTAGAGTTAGCCGATATTTGGAATATCGATATTTTCACTTTCGATATTCGATAGCCTACTGATTTATCTGGATCATTTTTCCACAATACTTTCTGTTTCGCTAAAACTTAAAAAAAACAAAAATTTTAGGCTAGTCAAATAGCATTTTCCGTTATCTTTTGTCAGAAATTTCGAATACTATTAACTTTAAATAACGAAAAACATACCGATGCAAATTTGGATAAGTAAGAGCTAGTTATGTTACGACTATGTAGGCTACAGTTATAAGAAATTAAAAGGAAATGTCCAAATGTAGTCTTCGATCAATATCAACATTTAGCACGATCGACATCGAATATCGACATTGAATATCGGCCAACACTACTATAGCCTGCAGAAGGGACTTGCCAAGAAGGGCCGAAATATCGCTGAAAAAATCCAGAGGGCTGGTCACTCAGAATGTTGGCGTACAGGGGCACGGACCCGGTAGGCCTTGCGACACAAGTGAGAAGCCCCCAGGAAAATCCCAGCTGACTTATGAATTTTTTTTTAGTCATTTTCTATACACCAACAATATTCCGTTAACGTCACAAACGCGACTTTTTAGAAGGCACGCAGTGTATTCTAACTAACCAGCATCAAAACCGGACATGGTTCCGAAGTTATCACCTATGGCTTCAAAACAAAACTGAGGTTTTCAACATCTGGAATTCTTACAACTAAGAGATAAGGTGCTATCATAGAAGAAATTTGTTAAGAAACATGGTAAGACAGACACTCGGCGCAACAATTGTAGATCTCACTCTCATGTCTCGCCTTACGCAGATGTCTAGCACAGAGCACGTAGCCTACTTAGGTCTGTAAAGGATCCCCCCCGCACTGTTTACTGCTTATGTTCCAGTATTCTATACTAGTTGAATATTTGAAAACTACGGTCTGCTTTCGGCAAATGACCCACGGCTTTGGCGGCTTTAAGACCTTTTCCAGGCTCGTTGAATTCTAGCGATAACACGAAAAAATTTGTACAACCGGTTTTTCTGATGGATGAACTAATCGCAGCTAACCTCGACAGCATGATACACATCTAAGATAGCTAACAAAACAAGGCAAGTGAGGAGTGAGGTGTCGTTAGCTGAGTTAGAATATACCGAATGAAATTTGGGTCTCCAGGTTCAAGAATGGATTAAGCGATTACAGAAGTACGTTGCAACAGTATAGGCTAATAGGTAAACAGGCAATAGGCTATCATACTGAACGAAAAATTTACGATCAATAAACAAAAATGAATGTTCAGCATCCAGCAGCTTGGACAATGCGACTTGGGCTAAAACAATCTTATTTTAGGACTATACATCATAGCCTAAACTTATTATAACATTAGGCTACCAAGCAGCTAAATCTCATTTTCGTACAGCTTAATTTCTATGTCTGGCACTAATGTTATACCGCTATTGGTAGGGCACTAAAAGTTTAACTGAAAAGCCAACTTATTTTTCTCGTTATTTTTGTGTCATTCAACAGAATACACCGAATTATTTGGATTCAGCGCACGGATTTTTCTATTTTCCACTATCCGCTCCAGTTATGACGTTCAAAATTTCTCCGGCCGTCCCCACAATGAAAATTCTACTATGACACGGAAAATTTTAATCTCAACACAAACGTGGCTTTTCTGTGGACAGTGGTGAGATTGGTGAAGATTGCTTAATGCCTGAACAAAAAAAAACGTGAATCTTTCTCGTAAGGTATACAGCAAAAATACAAGCGTATAGAGGTACCACAAATCACACGGAAGTTCCACTATTTGAAAATCGATTATTCGTGGATAGCGGAAAAACGAAGAAACGCATTTTCATCGAGTCTTCAAGCCAGTTTACGTGAACAAGTGATGGGTAACTAGATTGTCCTATCCCAGCCCTTTTCGGTTAAACTTTAAACAGGGATTTTCCGCAGCCACCCCCCCCCCCCGCCCAAACCGCACAGATTCGACGGAAGTCCCTCCGCTGGTACGGTCAGATACTTCGTTGCCGACCACCGACATCAGCAAGGGTCGCCCAACCTCCTATGGCTGGAGATTCCCAATACTCTATTCGTAGGCTACTGGCAGAGACGATTTGCCAATACGTAAGTTTCATGATTTACTGAAAGAGCTCTTGTCGGTAACCAGAAAGGGAATCTACACTGACAAAAACTGTAACAAATCTTCCTGAACGCACGATAGACACTGCGCTTAACGACAAGAAGTTTTCTGATTTGCTGACAAAGCTTTTTCGGTACCAGAAACGGAACGAAGGAAGTGTTTAAAGGACACCTGAATGATGAGTACCAAGTATCATCCCTATCTGTATGACTTCCATTAACATTGCCTGCAGAAAACCCAATCCAAATACGAAATAGTGTTTCCAAGCTATGATGTTTGCTCCATTTTGCATCTGTCCTTATTTCAGTAGGCTACCGAACAATTTTAGAAATGAACAAATGTCTCCAATCAACCCTTCTTCTGGAATATTTTTAACCAGTTAAGCCCAAACGTATATCTAGAAGAAATTCAAATACGATCCGGCCAGCGCTGTAGTACAAGATTTGAATGAATTGCGTTTTTTTTGTCTTGGAGTCCGCATGTGCAAACCTCCAGAAACGAACATGCCTTTTTTGAAAACGTCACGCTCTGGAGAAGAATGCTCTCCGTGGCCATGTCTGTAAATGCATTCTCCATGGTGTGTTCTAAGTATGGCTTCATTGTTCAGGTATCCTTTAACGGTGCTCCAAGAGATGAACAAGAAAAGTCACCCGGAAAAATCCTTAAAACTGAGTCAAATCCTATGTCAACCGATCAACAACGTTTGCTGTGGTGACGCTTCTGATTCTTCCTCGGCACGATAGTCATCAAGAATATGTGCAGTCCAAGCACCAGGTGAAAAAACGTCATTCACACTCGGCTACATTCGAGAGCAGCATTGACCCCTCGGAAGCTTCAACGGTACCCCACCGACCCCAATGGGGCAGCTGATAAGCCCTTGCAACTCGGATTTCGTAGCGAAGTACGCTAATTAGAACGGAACTGACATCTGGTTGACATAACAAGCTTTTGTCAGGAGCTTATTTTTGTACCAAAATATCTACGAAGCGGAGAGAGGTTGATATTTTTAAATGGTATCCGAGATTGTTATTCCGATATCAGCCGATATGAACAGTTTAGAAAAGCTGATGCATTATTACCTACCTACCCTCAGATTAGGCCTATGCGTTTATACTGGAAATGTAGCCTACCGTGAAAATGTAGCCTATATTAAAATTTACTGGCAAAAATTCAGAATGCAAGTTGAATTTCGAAGCAGAATACGCTAACCAAAATACAGTCGACATGACAAACTTTGTCAGGAACCGATTTTTTTGGAAAAAACGTGCAAACAAAAAGTATCGACATAGGGTACTTTTGTCGGCACCTCATGACCACCAACAGCTCATTTTGAGCAAAACTGCAGACAGATTTCCTGGGAAGTATTCTTATCGATTTGATAGAAAGCTGAAACTGAGGGTTCGTTCCAGCTCGGCCCGAAAGTTACTAAATAGTTACTTTTCAGTCACTTTCGCCGTTCCAGCTTGTCAAAAAGTTACGGGGAGCACAAGGAAGACCGTCACTTCGAAGTAACTTTTTGTAAAGATAGTACCCGACCATCTTAGCTAACTTTCACTTTCCAAGAGCCGTCTTGAGAAGGGAACTCGGGGCAGCAATGAGAGACAACGCGCATTATCTCGTCCCGTAGTAACTTCGACCATTCCAGGTAGTAGTTAATTTGTGACGTCACACGTAGTTACTCCGAAGTAACTACGAAGAAGAGCTGGAACGAACCCTGAAACTACCGACTATACATAACCTAGTGCGATATTACTTCTATTTATAATGCCGGCTAGGCTAGAAAAGAGTTGCCATGAATTTTTTTTTGCACATAAAATGTACCGACAAAAAATACGGATACACTATTGTCTCGACACTAAAACAGCTTATTTTGCGCGAAATCGTGCCGACAGATTTTTTCTAAGACCGTGTTTAGGGGGTCCTCCATCTCAACTTTTCGTCTGGAACTGATCAACGGGTTGCTCACTCTCGACTCTGATGTACACCAGGTGCCCCGTGACATGAAGCACGGCCGGTGTCGGGAAAGACTGTACACCAAGTAGCCTACAGTGGGGAAGGTAACACCCTCGAAACTGACGACGGTGCCAAAAATCCAGGCAGGAAACCGAGCTCACGAGCACCTGACCGTGATCGTCTGTCCATAGGCCTAGCATTAACCCAATGAAATACTGTTGGTTTGAATGAAGTTATACGGTAGGTCAAGGTTAGGTAGGTACACCACATTCGGAACAGGGTAACCAGCGTTAGGCATAAACATACCAAAAGCAGAATATACGCAACACTTGGCACAGGTTAACCAAAGTCAGGGATCTGTGCTGGACTGGGGCATACCTCAGATTTCAGCTAGTCACTGTGTCCTGGGGATTTTTGGCATGACTGGGAAATGTTGCCCTTAAAGCAAGATGATGCAGATTGTGTTGCCTCCTGATCAGGCAAGCAAGGCTTGATAATATTTATTGTCAATTGCTAGTGTTGCTACAAATTTGAAAAGTGGTGAAGCATTTGGCATTCCTATGCCTAACGCTGGATAGAATATGCCAAATGTTGGATACTCTAACCTGACTTTTGATACTTTTAACCTGACTCTAACCCAATGAAATATTGAAGATTTGAATGAAGCTCACAAATCAACCAATCAGAATTAATTTATACAGAGTAGGTCAGGGTTAGGTTACCAACAGCTATCCAACGTTTGGCATACTGGTAAGGGCTATGCTAAATGCTAGATATACCCAATATTTGGCATAGGGTACCGAAAAATCAGGGGGTTTTGGTAGACTGGTCTACCCAATGCTTTTTAAGGTCTCCTGGACTAACTCAGGCCGGTTTCCCGGACTAAATCATATATGGTATTGCCATGTCACAGACTCACAGTTTAGAAATCAGAGACCACGACACAAAAGCCTTTTCACCTTTTTTTTTTTTTTTTTACCAGGAAATTCAATCACATCAGGAAAGTAGGGTGAAGAAAGAATGTTGATGGCAGATGAGGCAGGGTTGGGCAGGGGTTGGGGCCAGTGTTTAGGGTTTCTTTCTTCTTTGGCTCTGTTTGGCCTTAATTTCCTACTATGAAAAGTTCCTCTGAAGAATTAAATATAGCTGGATCTGGATTGGTCTGGACATCATTTGGAGATGTCAGGGGGATGTTCTAGATCCAGTTGATCTAACAACTAATTTCCAAATGTGAACTTATTCACCCTCAGGAAAAGAAAACACAAAGAACTCACAGGAAAAACACAAACAAAAATTTATATTTGGCAGTGTTTGGGGAAAAAAAGCCGAGCGCCTGCCGAGTGCATTCACACCCAACAAGACAAGACAAGGAGAAATTAACGTATTCCCAATTACAGGTTTCTGCGACGAAGAGCGTCAAAGAACCTAGCCTAGCCTACTTGGAGATTTCTCCCAGTCTAGTACACTAGCCCCTTTTCAGGCATGGTGCTTAAATGTCTAGCACCATGCCTGGGTGCTGGACGTTCAAGCACTGTACCTTGGATTTCATGTACGGTGCATGGATTCCAGTATACAGTGCATGCATGAAAAACACAGTTTCTGTCACCACAACTTATCAACGGCTCGGACAGGGCTGAAATTACTACGAAGAATTAGAGAAATCAAAGTCAAAGACAATCCTTATCATATTTTTCCTAACAAAAACAAAACGACGCGACTGATGATGGAGATGAAAAATCTGACAACAGCCCTGCAACAGCCTATCTATTTTCCATGTAGAGTTGATGTAGAGTGCCCTAGGAGCCAGTATTCTGGTGGACTGTTAGGTAGAAAAAGCTGAGGCACAGGTAGGGTAGCCACAAAAACACCTAGTGGCAAAAACTGGCGATTTTGTTGCAATGAATGCATGAATTGCTGTGAATTTTCCTTATCAGTTTTACCTATCTAAAACATCTCCAAAAAATATTTTAAAAATACCATTGAATTCAGGACAAAATTGTCTATTTTATAAGGCTAACAGTAAGATGTCCTAGCTATTTAATATTATTTCTTAATATTCAATGTAAATTTAGATGTAAAAAAAAGTAGCTGAACTTGCCTACAAAAATTTGTTGATACTAAGGAGGAAAAGTCAGCAGCCTATAGCAGCAATTGGTCTATTGGACTATAACCGTGATGATCATATTCATATTTTCTCATCCAACTCACTTACTGGGGCTCCCCATGCACTCAAAACCAGCTCAAAATCACCCAGTTTCATAGAATTTCATTGAAGCACATAGTTCCAAGCTGGTCACTAGATGGACAAAACCCTAAAGTCAATGGATGAACATAGGCATTTTCTTATGTAAAATACTGTTTTCTAAAAAAGATTTAAGATGCTTAGAGACAAGATAGAGAGGTGATTTTGGCCTCAAATCAAAGCTAAAAGATAGGAGAATCACATTCTGATCTTCAAAAGCTCAGGTTTGATTATTTTTTTTTTTAGTGGCTACCCTAGCACAGGACACTTTGCATGCAAAACCCTTGACTATATAGAAAAGGAAATGAGGTTTTTCATCTCCATCATCAGTCGCGTCCTTTTGTTTTTGTTATGAAAAATATGATAAGAATTGTCTTTGATTTCTCTAATTCTTGGTAGTAATTTCAGCCCTGTCCGAGCCGGTGCTCAGTTGTGATGACAGAAACTGTGTTTTTCATGCATGCTCTGCCAGTGCCCAGACACTGGCCAGACACTAGCCTAGCCTAGCCAGAGCCTAGCCTATTGTCCACTGACAATTTGGCTGACTGGCTAGATAAGTTAAGAGTAGGCAAGTCTATAGTAGCCTATACCCCTGCTACACCAGTGCTAACTGCTACACCCTACTGCACCCCAGCTGCACCCTACCTAGAGCAGACCTAGAAGGCTAAGCTGATCAAACTTTTTAGGCTAGGCTAGGACTGAAATTTTCAGTCCTAGCCTGAAAACCAAAATTCTTTTGCAGCTAAAAACTCTGCATACTTACATGCACTGTTATTCATATCTTCACTTGCAAAAAACATTGATCAATTCCTGAAACAAGTTTTATTCCAGTATTTCTAGTATTCCTTATTTCCTGTCAGTTATATCAATATTCAGAACCAGCTCAGTCTCAGTGAGCTCAGGGAGACAACACAACAATCGACCGGCATCAGCAATCAGCAGCTGCACAGACGAGCCCCTTTTCTGATTGGCTGGCTGGCATCGCCCCACAAGGAAGGTGACGTCAGTGGATATTATTTATTGTTTTATTGCGCGCCATCTGAGGACTATTATAGCAATGTGTTACTCTGTTAGTCTACGCAGATGGCGTTAAATCACTTTTCCACATCTGCTCTAAAATAGAGCGTGTCCGAAAGCTCGGAAACGAACAAAAATGCAGCATTAATTCAGCATAAAATTCATCGAAAAATTCAGCGAAGATGCTAAATTCTACGCTGAATTTTCAAAAACAAACTGGGGAGCTGGCGCTTAAGGCTAAATTTCGGAATTAGAAGTGTCAGAGAAGAAATAAAGAACGTGTCCGAAAGCTTTTAGTGCTGTAAATGCTGCATTAATGCTGCATATAAGGTAAGAGCTTTCGGACGAAAAAAAAATACAAGAGCTGGAAGCTCAAATGGCACTTGCAAGGCTGGGTCAGAGGATGAAAGTAGGAATTCGTCAATTCGTGGGTTTGTTGTGATCATTTGTAAGCAAAACCCTTGAGATAAGAATGATCATGGGTCCTTGGAAATCACGAGACTGTATCGTTTGGCAATGCATTTGGCTGTGCGAACTTTAAGGGCGCTATAAAATCATCTGTAATCAAAACTCTTGAAGCAAAAAAGATGATCATCAGGAGCACGAAAATGTATATTTTATTCAAAAGTATTGTTTGTACTTTAAGGAATTCAGTTGTAAGCAAAACCCTTGAGGCAAAAGTGATCATGGGCTCATAGGGATCACGAAAATGTATATTTTGCTTAAAAGTATTTTTTGTACTTTGCGGTTAGCATTAGTACTTTAAGGGATGGTCGGATCTGGGAACTAACTATTTCTAAGCCAATCATGTCAAGGCTCTAATTTTCAAGCCAAGTTTCATCGTCCTAGCATGTCTGGAAGTACCTTAACTTGCGATCACCGGAATTCCGGACCCCCCCCCCCCTCTAGCTCCCCCACAGTGCCCGAATCCAGTAGTGTTCTGTCACTGATCTACATAGGGCTTGTACTGGTTCTTCCCACCAAATTTCATTCCGATCGCTCCACTCCAAGCATGTCACAAGGTTTCCGGACCCCCCTCCGACCTCCCCCCAGCTTCATCGGATCCAGTCCGGGCTTGAAATGGGACATCCGAGACATGTATGACATTATGATCCGATCACCCGTTTGGAAGTTATACATATATACCTCAAGATTCCGGATTCCCCCTCCCTCCACTCCCCCCATGATGGTCAGATCGGGAAGGCGACTATTTCCAGGTTAATCTGGTCGCGTCCCTGATTTGCCTGCCAAGTTTCATTGTCCTAGCCCACCTGGAAGTAGGCTAACTTAACTCCGTATCACCGGAATTCCGGAACCCGCTCTAACTCCCCCCACAGTACACGAATCCGGTCCGGTTCTGCCAATGATGTACCTAGGGGTTGTCCTTGTTCCTCCCACCAAGTTTCATCCCGATCGCTCCCCTCTAAGCGTTTAACATGATTTTCGGTTCCCCCCTCCGACTCCCCTCCACATTCATCGGATTCGGTCCGGACTTGATATGGGACATCTGAAGCATGACGTCTTTCCAAATATCAAGTTTTATTAAGATCTGATAACCCGTTCGAAAGTTATGCATTCCACTAAATTCCGGATTCCGGCTCCCCTCCCTCCCCCCACGATGGTCGGATCGGGCAAGTGACTATTTCTAAGTTAGTTTGGTCGGGTCCCTAATATGCCAGCCAAGTTTCATCGTCCTAGCACATCTGGAAGTACCCTAACTCGCAAACACCGGACTGACCGACAGACAGACCGACAGACCGACGGAAAAGTGATCGGTATATGGCACTTGGCCGGAAGGCAAGTGCCATAAAAAATGCAGCATTAAATGCAGCATTTACAGTCCTGAAAGCTTTCGGACAAGCTCATAGAGGTACGGTATGCTTCATTGGCCGTAAATTAACTTTCAAAAGTACGATTTGGGGCTAAATGGAAAAATAAAGATCCAAGACAACCATTCCGGTCAATCAGACACAAACCCCTGATTTTTGGATACCCCATGCCAAACGCTGGATTTGTCAACGTCTGGTATGTCCTGTGCGTAACGCTGGATACACTATGCCAGGTAAAGGATAGTAAATAGTGCGAACACCGATCAGGATTTTCCGGCCGGATTTCCTGCATTTTCATCATCAAGTTTATAAAATTTAAACTTCTCCAATTGGAAGTATTGATGGGTGCCGAAAATCCGGGCAGGAATTCCGGACCGGAAGCATCCGACCTTGATCGGGAAGCTAAAAAATCAACCAATCAGAACTCGTTTATATTGAGGTAGGTCATGGTTTAGGTTACAACAGCTATCCAGCATTTTGCATAGGGTATCCAACTTTAGGCTTAAGGTGTGCCAGAAGCTAGATATAGATAGATTGCACCATATCCGACGAAAACGGCGGGAGAATAACGAAAAAATTTAACGTTAGGAAGTATAGGACTTTCGACTTTGAGACTAAATTACCGGCCTTGGATAGCTGCTGTGAGTCAGGGAGTTGTTGTAATCGTTATCTGGCTTCTTCTTGTTGGAATAATACAACTTTTGCAAATTAATGTTCTTTTTTTATGAGAGTTTGAAGGCTTCAAAGTTTGTAAACAAAGACGGAGGCTCGCGTCCTATTGGTCGGTTATGACGCGGACTTCAGAACGTTAATTTGCAAAAGCTGTATTATTCCAACAAGAAGAAGCCAGATAACGATTACAACAACTCTCTGACTCACAGCAGCTATCCAGGGCCGGTAATTTAGTCTCAAAGTTGAAAGTCCTATACCTCGTAATGTTAATTTTCTTTGTTACGATCCCGACGATGACGGTGTAGAAATATCCGTTTTCTTCGGGTAGGGTGAAATCTCTCTATACCCAGCGATTGGCATAGGGTGTACAAACAAGAGCTGTAAGCTCATATGGCACTTGCATGGGTTGAGATGTAGTGTTTGATCAAAAATACTTTTAAGGTTACCTTTGCGGTTCAGATGCGCACTTTAAGGGAGCTAGAGAAAACGTATTTTGTTTTAGAACTTGGCTGTACTGATACGCACTTTATAGGCGCTAGAAATTCATCTGTAAGAAAAACTGTTGAGACAAAACGATCACAGGCCCTTAGGGATCATTGATATATACCGTTTGGTAAAAAGTTTTTTTTCACTTTTCGGTTAAAATGTGCACTTTAAGGGTGATAAAGTACATTTTTGAGCAAAACCCTTGTGGCACAAATGATCACTGGTTGAGATGTATCGTTTGATAAAAAAAAAAGTAATTTTCGACCTTGCGGTTCAGATGCGCACTTGAAGGGAGCTAGAACTTCATTTGTAAGCAAAACCCTTAAGGCAAAAATGATGATGGGCTCATGGGGATCATGAAAATGTATAATTTTCTTAAAAGTTTTTTTCTAAATTTACGGTCAAGATTAGTACTTTAAGGAATGTCGGATTTGGAAAGTGGCGATTTCTGAGCCAATCTTGTCGAATCTCTAATATTCCAGCCCATTTCCATCGTCCTAGCACATCTGGAAGCACCTTAAATCGCGATCACCGGAGACATGTCCTCTGATCAATTATCAAATTTCACTCAAATCCGATGAACCGTTCCAAAGTTACGCATGACTCAATATTCCGGATTCCCCCCTCCCGCTACTCCCCCCACGACTATCGGATCATGTAAATTTTTATTTAATAGTCAGTTTGATCGGGTCCCTGATTCGCATCCCAAGTTTCGTCGTGAAAATCCCCAAAACCGCCATTACAGGAATTCCGGGAAACTCCCCTCCACCCCCCCCACCCCCCAGTGTCCGGATCCAGTCCAAATGTATAACAGATTTATCTGGAGCAGATGCTTGTTCTTCCCAGCAAGTCTCACTCCGATCCCTCCATTCTAACCGTTTCTCGAGATTTCCGGTCTCCCCCCAACTCCCCCATAGCTGTCGAATCCGATCCGGATTTCAAATGGGACATCAAAGGTATGCCATTTATTCAGTTATTAAGTTTCATTCCAATCCGATCACCCGTTCGAAAGTTACACACTACTCCAGTTTTCCGGATTCCCCAGCCCTCCACTCCCCCCCAGGTGGTCGGATTGGGAAACTGATTATTTCCAGGTTAGTCCGGTCGGGTCCCTGATGCTCCTGCCAAGTTTCATCGTCCTAGCACATCTGGAAGTACCCCAGCTCGAAAAAGTGTGACAAAAACTACTTAATTTTCAGAATTCCCCGGCCCACTACTCCCCCCCAGATGGTCGGATCGGGAAACTGATTATTTCCAGGTTAGTTTGGTCGGGTCCCTGATTTTCCTGCCAAGTTTCATCGTCCTAGCACATCTGGAAGTACCCTAACTCGAACATGTGGGACAAAAAAGTTCGGACAGACCGACAGACCGAACGACCGAACGACAGACCGACAGACGGAATTGCGATCGGTATATGGCACTTGAGCCAGAGGCTGCAAGTGCCATAAAAATCAGGGATTAGTGGTAGTCTGATTCAGGTGGAGGAGATTTTAATTAGCTACTTTGTATAACTGGTAGTTGACTGTAGTTCAGCAATTGGATGATAATGGCTCAAACGCTCAAAGAGAACTAGACGTATGAATACCGTTACTATAGGTCAAAGTAGCTACAATAGAATAATTTTTCAAATTTTCGGTTCAAAGACATGCCTCCTTCTTATTTGGCTGGTTCGAATCGCCACACAAATGGAAGATGACGTCAGTGCGAAGATGTTTGTTATTCTTCTATCTTTGTGACATCTAGACACTATCAGAACACTTTATAAACTCTGTCTTGTTCATAATAGATGGCAGCCTGGCAGGGCAAGCCTACTTTCAAAGTAAAACCTGCATTTTGAACCAATCTGCTTTACAATTTTCTCTTTTAACAAAGAAAAATTGACTGGCGTCAGGAATCGTAAATCCTCTTTTTCTGTTTGTCTGGTTAGAGTCGCCGAACAAATGGAAGATAACGTCAATCGTAACATGTTTACTGTTATTCACGTAGAAATTAGGCTATGTCGTTTCTAGGAACCGTACCGTTTCTTTTTTAGTATTTTAACTTATCTGACTCCTCAATCCAAAGAACTTCTGGCACTTGGGCTCCGACCCTTCGGAACCCTTTCGCGTTTGTGTTTTGTGTCCGTAGTATTCTAATGAATTCGAAACTAATTCCATGACCATAGTGTGCCATCTACCTTCTCTCTGCAGCAGAAGTTGGTGACTTTGCTTTTGATTTTCAGGTGAAGGTGGCGTGGTCGTCGTCTTCAGTATCGCCATTCCTTGAAATAGTATTTACATAGTACCATTCATGAATAACAAATGTGCCTCAAGATGAAGGAGGAGATACGCAAAACAAATATGATTTGTTTATTTTTCATTTTGAACCAATTTCATTTTTGGAGACTCCGAAACATTAGTTAAGGGATACCTATGTCTATGTAAAATTTGTCTGCCCGACCGTCTGTTAGAACGATAACTCTCAAAGGGGTTGAGATATTTTGTACGAACTTGTTGTGAGTATCCTTTGGGTCAAGTACAGTCAGTTTTGTAGAAGGGCTCCTATATGTTTAAGGGTGGGGGCAGTGTTTCAAATTAAAAGGGTGGCTTTTTCGTCTCAAGCTGATTCGATAGTCGATACAGAGGTAAGGTGGCATGCTGAAAACATACCCGAGATTTTTTTTTGCCAGATAAGTAGATCGCCCGAATCCGGCCCAAACCGGAATTTTTGTAAAAGCAAAAGTCTTTCTGAACCCACTTCTGACCCTTATCTTCTTGCCGGAAAAGTGTTTTCCCCTACCTAATTGGTAGAAATGACAGGTTGTGGGAGGAAAATACTTGCTGGACCCATTTCTGTAATTATTTTCCATTGCCGGACGAGCAGTTTGCTCGGATTCCGTCAAAACTTAATTCTGAAGTCGATTAGATTTATTTTTACCGACCAATTTTTCAGATAAAAACAACTTTTAAGAAAAAATCGATTGTTTTTTATGTAAAAAATTAAGTAACTGTTTTTAAGAAAAATCGCGGTGTGTAGTGCCGACTCATTTTTTTTTACCGACTTGAAGACGACATTTTGGGGATGTCGTGACACTTCGTGACACATACTTCGTGACACGTGACACTTCTGCATGTATATTTTCTCAGCAGAATCAGTCGTTTTGCCGTAATAATGGATAATCAGTGAGCGCCTGTGGATGCTTTTGCTGCTCTTGTTTGGAATCGTTTGGGCTAGATTGGGTTTATTTATTTTTACTGACATAACTCACAACAAGCCACACAGGATAATGTATAAATATATATTTATGGAGTAAACATCGGAATAATGTGATTGATATATGGAAAATAAAGATAATTCATTTTGTTTAGAGAGTAAAATGAAGTGTAAATTGCAAGTGATCAGCGATATTTCGGCCCTTCTTGGCAAGAGTCCTCTTGAAGATGTATTTGGAAGACAACCTGCAAGTAAGGCCGAAATATCACCGAATAATGTCCTGGCATACTTGTCCGTTTGAGTTAGCTACTGTCTGAAAATGATTTTCAGTTTTTCTGTATATTCGTATTCAGTGTTCTTGTTTTGGTTTCCTTTTCTCTTGCCTTTTCGACCACCCACCGTTTGCGATAAGCTGCCTAAAATAATACACCAGAAACTCCCGAAAAATTGTCTAGCTACTGACCGCTTTTTCATAGTCTTCTAATCAATCAACTACTTGCTCCACACATTCAATTGGCCGATGGTAGATAACTTCCATCTTCTTGCTGATTTGGTAAAATTTTCTCAAGATATTGGGTGCCATACACGTTTATAAGAGCGTTTAAATTTCTAACCCATGTGGAACTCGTGATCACCTGACCGAAAGAAAATGGTATTTTTGTTTAGTTTTGTGTGTGTATTTTAAAGCGAGCTTGGATAAGGAGGAAAAATGGGGCTCGTTGAGGGCATAGTTTTTACACCACTTGAAATGAGAAAGATGTAGGCCTACTGATCCTTACCCTGACTTATGTTAGTGAGACCAGGGACCCAAAATTTCCTTTACAAGGGCTTGTCATTTCCTTTGCTTCTATATTGCTATGTTGACCGATCCAAATCTAGTTTCCAAAAATCCCCACTTGGGTCGAATCGGCATTCTTCTTTGCCTCATTGGACGTGCTGCGCAAAAGAGACTCCTCCCTCAAGGCGCCAGCAGCCAATCCCAAGTTTTGTCTATCTGGCCTTGGACGTGATTGGACCGTGGATATTCCTCGAACTATCTTCCGACCGGTCAACATAGCATCAGAAATCTCTTATTGACAAGCCCCCTGAATGGCGAGGCATTACAGGAAATTTATGGGTCCCTGGTGAGACCGTGGTCCATTTGTTCTGCGATTAGCATTCGAACTCTCGTAAAAACAGCACTATCCTGCAACACGCGACAACACTGGTTCGGTACAGGTTTTTGGCCCGCGAATGAAGTAACTTACGGCCAGTACAAAAGAAGTGAATTATTCACATTATACTCGAGTTGGTTTCCGGTTTTGATCAAAGACTATCTTTCAACAGATCGTGTTTGGTGGACTCTTTTTATCGATGTATATTTCAACCACCCGTCCTTTGCGGAAGTCACTAAAATTAATTTCAGTCGATACTCGCAAAAATTTTCCAGCAAATAACTGTTTTTTCGGAGGTCTTCAATCAGTCAACAACTTGTTACATTCTCTCAACGTCTTACCGAATTTGTAGATCTTTCGCTGGATATCGGGTACGGATTTCTTTGTATTTCGTACGGTCGTGGTTTTTTTCTCATTTAGTAATCTTTTGTGTATTTTGTTATATACTTAACTTTTTTTTTTTCAAAAGTGGACAGCAATAAGTTAGTATTATTATTTCCACATTTGGCTAGCGGCGAGAACAAATCGTTTGTATGTTTTTATCGATGCGAGAAGTGACTTTAAAAAAGGGGGGCTGTAAATTGTCGAGCAATAAAAATTCTTTTCAGTGGGTGTCCCAGCCAATCAACAAAGTATTCTGCGCATCCACCTAAAGTAGTTGATTTTCGACCTCTTACCGATTCATAAGAAAATCATTGGGTATAGGTTTCTAGCATTGATCGAAATTTTAACCTTGCCTTTTATCGATTTGTGTTTTCATTTTCGACCGCCCATACTCTGCGGGAACTGACTCAAAATAAGAACGTTGAAACTCCAACAAATTGTAGGTCAGTTTGCTACTTTTTAGAGGTTCAAAAATATAGAAACTCCAAAATATTGTAGGGCAATTAGATACTTTTTCGGTGGTCTGCCAATCAATCAGCAACTTATTCTGCAGATCCATTTCACGTAGTTGACTTTCAACGTCGTACCGATTCGGTTTAAAATTTTTAAGGTGCAAGCTAACAGCGTATGCTGTGAAATTATGAACCCCTATTGAGTAGTTGACTATCAGTCAACCAGGGGCTTCAACTAACCTTACTTTTTATCGATCCGTATTTTCGACCACCGATCCGACTATGCGACTCAAAACAATAACACAGAAACTCCCACAAATTGTAGGGCAATTAGCTATTTTTTCGAGGGTCTGTTAATCAATCAACAAATTACCGAGGGGTTGCTCACTCCCCAAACCCGTGTACACCGGGTGTCGGTGCCGGGAGGTGCCGGTTAGGTGCCGGGAGGTGCCGGGAATGAGTGTACACGGGGTGCCGGAGAGTGAGTAACCCCTCGTAAATTCCCTATCTTCAAAGTTTTTATGGCACTTGCCTTCCGGCCAAGTGCCATATATCGATCACTTTTCGGTCGGTCTGTCGGTCGGTCTGTCAGGCCACTGTTCTCGAGTTCGGGTTCCAGCTGCCCGTGAACGGGAGGGGGGGGGGGTCGGGACCCATCAAAATACGTATCTAGACATATATCCTCAAGTATCCCAGCTTAGAGTTTGATTCGAGTCACGGGTCAAAAACTTGACTCATGGGCAACTTGGACCAACTTGCCCATGAACGTGGAGGGTGCGGTTCAACTCCACATGTATATTCCCAGCCAGGGGGGCACAGGTATGAAATATATTGATATCTAGCCTAAAATCAGTCAATTTTCAAGAAAAGGACCCACCCACCCACCACCGTAGGGTACAAAATCTGGTTTTGCGTTTGGGACCCCCCACCCCCGGGAAAAAATCCCCAATTTTAGTTTCAAACCACCCACCCCACCACCCCTAGACTAAAAAAAAAAAAAAAAAAAATTCAGATGGTCTTGATTGATGATTTGGTTCAGTTTGTGTACAGTATCATGCCGATATTTAGATAATTGCGACGTTCTGAGCAAAAATAGAAGTAAGACACTGCCTCATCTCCAGTATGAGAGTGCTACACCAAGAAACTGAATAACTAATCCAACCCGTCGGGATGGAACTTGGTGTGAAGAAGTGCACTGGGGAGAGTTGAAGGGGGTTTCCCGGAATTCCAGTGATCACGAGTTAGGGTCACGAATCTTGTGTCATGTACAACTTTCAAACTGGTGATCGGATCCGAAAAAAAAAACGGAAAAAAATATGCCGATATTTAGATAATTGCGACGTTCTGAGCAAAAATAGAAGTAAAACACTGACTTATCTCCAGAATGGAAGTGCCAAAGAAACCGAATCCAACACACTAACTAAATCCAAACCGTCGGGATGGAACTTGGTTGGAAGAACCAGCATAACTCTTAAGACACATTATTGACAGAACATGACCGGCTCAGTGCACTGGGGAAAGTTGAAGGGGGTTTCCCGGAATTCCAGTGATAACGAGTTAGGGTACTTCCAGATGTGCTAGGACGATGATACTTGGCGGGCGAATTAGGGACCCATTAACTTGGAAATAGTCACCCCTCCGATCCGACAATCTTGGGGTGGGAGGGGGGGAAGTGAAAGGAAATTCAGAATCTTGTGTCATGTACAATTTTCGAACTGGTGATCGGATCCGAATAAAATTTGATAATTGACTATAGAACGTGCGACAGGTGTTCTATTTACAATCTTTGGGGGGGGGGTGAGGTGAAAGGAAATTTAGAATCTGGTCAGGATAACAAGCTTTTGCTGTACAAACAGCCTTTACAAATTTGGACTAGATCCGGCCACTGTACGTGGAGCTAGAGGGTGGGTTCCGGATTTCGGGTGATCACGAGTTAAGGTACTTTCATATGTGCTACGACGATGAAACTTGACAGACACATTAGGAACCCCACAAGATTCATTTGGAAACTGCCATTTCCCGGGTCCGACCATTTTTGAGGAATTTGAGGGAGGAAAAATCCGGAAACTTTTGACATGCATAACTTTCTAACAGGTTTCCATAACTGAATGAAACTTGACAATTAACAAGAGTACATTCCCCTCATATTCAGTTCAATTCCGGACGGGATTCGGCAACTATGTGGGTGCATCAGGAATCTCACGACAAGCTTAGCCTAAAATGGAGTGCTCGGGACTGGACTTGGTTGGAAGGAAAAACATAACCTCTAGACAATCATTTGTAGAACTTGATCCGAATCCGGTCATTATCGGATGAGTTGTGAGGGGGTGTAGGGCCGTCAATTTTGTGGCATACATATAGCTCTGATACGACTGACAGAGCTTGAAGACCCCTTAAAGTGGGCATGTTAACACCAATGTGCTGAAAATAATTTTGATCAAACGATACCTATACTTTCATGGTCCGCAAAAGCTCATGATCATTTTTACCTGAAGATCTTATATTAAAATTGAATCACAACCTTAAAGGGTCGATCTAACCGCACAGCCCTATTTTGCGCAAATACAGGAAAGGATGCATGGAATATTGGGAGGAAAACCTTACACTGTTCCCGAAGCTTACCAGTAAATCAGGGTCTCAAAGGCCTAAAAGAATTGACATCAGACGAAACTGAACCAACGGATCAGACAACAATTGACGAATTGGAAGGAGATCACTGGAAATGTCCTGGCACGCTTGGAGTTGAGATATCGGGATGAGACTTAACAAGACGAACAAGCGTAATAGCAATACGAACAGTACATCATTTTTAGAACCGGACCGGATCCGGGCACTGTTCGGAGGGATAGAAGGGGATCCCGGAATTCTTGTGTCGTGCTTAATTCTGGAATGAGCGGTCTGTTTCGGATGGAACTTGACAAATGTTCCGTTGGATATTTCGTTTAAGGTCTGTATTAGGGACTTGCCTAGACAGTATAACTTTCAAACGAGTTATCCAGTTTGGATGATACTTAACGAATCACGATGGTACCAATCTTCTATTTTGAAACAGTCCTTTCCAAATTCACTATGTCCGCCCGTCTTACGATGAAAGGAATCTCGGGGAAGAGTGCAAAACCTATCTAATGAGCATGCTAACCACCCTTACAAGTGCCACATGAATTTTCAGGTTGTTCCTTCAAACAAGGTTGCTCATAGTTGTGTCTTTTGATGATCCGAACCATGTCTGGGGGGGGGGGGGGTAGGGAGACGAGTCCCTATATGTATGTAAACAACACATCTACCAATAGGCTTACTACGTAGGGGAGGTTGAAGAATGGGGTCTATTTGATATTCTTGTCAACAAGACATCTGCTAGAAAAAGTTGTTGGACTCAACTAAGCTCCGTTTCGAGGGTCCGAACCCGATACGGCCGCTGTGGGAGTCCTTTAATTTGTATTGCATCGCATCTAACGGAAGGAGTTGCCTGGTTATAACCAAACTTGTTGAGAAGATAAGATATAATTTTTAGACCCCGGAAAGAGTAGCCGGATCTGAACCAAACTTGTTCGTAATAGTGATTTTGAAGGACCGAATCACATCATCTTAATTTTGTCTGCACACCACAACACCACCAATTGATTTGCTGCCAGAGCTCATGTATGGGTCGGATTGGGTGTGAACCATCAAAAGCCAGAACTACGTCCCTAGCTCTAACTCTCAAGTTTGGTGAGATCCGGCAACTCAATCAGGTACCCGGCTCTACCTGCTGTTCGCACAAATATGGACCCCCTTCCCACAGTGTTTGGATCATCAAAAGACACAGCTAGGACTCGGAAATTATGGGTCTCCTGTCATGTCCGTATTATGGAGGTATGTCTATCGTCTTTAATGGGTCCTCTTTAGTTAGCCAGATCGGTCCTATTTTTTTTCTTGGGTCTTATTTTTGTTTGTCAGAAGGGTCAGTCGGCGCTTCGGAAACTTAGTCTGTGGTGGTTCTTCCAGAAAATGAAATTGTTCCTATACTGTACGCACAAAAAAGCTTCTAGTTTCAGTATTGGCTCAAAACCATCTCGACGACTGTTTTCTACATTACCTATTTAGTCATTATGTGGTAAGCTATCGAATGATATGTTACTCGTCCCAAAAATAAAATAAAATTGACAAACCACCCACCCTATTTATCAAGGTATAAAATCCCGAATTTCGTAACTTTGAAGGGACCCACCTGGATTAAATCCGGATTTTTCAGACCAAACCACCCACCCCCACCCGGCTAGATGTCATAGATTTTAATACCTGTGCCCCCCTGTTCCCAGCCCTAAGATCTAAAGGTACAAGGAATTTCATCGTCCTATCTCCAGTTATTGTCAAGTTAAAAACATTGAAAAATGGGCAACCTGGGCCCCATTGCCCCTGAACCAAGTCGGAGTGGGGTTTGGACCCCCAAAAAGCAAAGGAGACCCCAATGCTCACAAGCCTACCAAGTTTTAACTAGATACCTGTTGATTCCTGTCACGATTCTGCCCCCTCTTGGGCAATCTCGGCCCAGTTGCCCATGAACGGGGTGGGTGGGGGAGATGCAACCTTAAAAGTAATTTCTCAACCCTAGGATCTACAAGCACAAGGAATTTCATCGTCCTATGTCCAGCTCTGGCCAAGTTACGAACATAATTTCGTGGTTCATTCTTTGAGTTACAAACATTATTCACTGGGCAATCTGGGCCCGTTTGCTACTGAACCGGGTTGGTGTAGGGGGTGGGACCCTCAAAAGGCATAATTACACCCCAATACCCACAAGTGTACCAAGTTCGAACTTGATACCTTCACGAGTTATGAGCTCCACACAAACGGTGAAAACCGAAAGTCGAAAGCTGCTACAGCGCTCGCAAGGGTGGACTGTTCCAAGGAGCACTCCACTAACAAGAGCTGTAAGCTCATATGGCACTTGCATGGGTTGAGGTGTATTGTTTGATCAAAAGTACTTTTGTCTTTGCGGTTAAGATGCGCACTTTCAGGGAGATAGAGAAAAAGTACTTTATTTTTTAACTTGGCTTGAGGCAACCCTTTGGCAAAAACGATAACAGGCCCTAAGGGATCATCGATGTATACCGTTTGTTCAAAAGTATTTATTTTCACTTTTCATTTAAAACGCGTACTTTAAGGGTGCTAGAAATAAATTTTCAAGCAAAAGCCTTGTTGCACAAATGATCATGGTTTGAGATGTATCGTTTGATCAAAAGTACTTTTGGACCTTGCGGTTAAGATGCGTACTTTAAGGAGCTACAACTTCATTTGTGAGCAAGACCCTTGAGGCAAAAATGATAATGGGCTCATGGGGATCATGAAAATGTAGATTTTGCTTAAAAGTATTAGACTGGTACTTTAAGGAAAAGTCGGGTTTGGAAAGTGGCGATTTTTAAGCCGATCTTGTCGAATCTTTAATATTCCACCCAAGTTTCATCGTCCTAGCACATCTGGAAGTAACTTAACTCGCGATCACCGGAATTCAGGACCCCCCCCCAAACTCCCTCACAGTCGCCGGAGCCAATCCGGTTCTGTAAATGATTTATCCAGAGCATCTGTTTGTTATTCCCACAAAGTTCCATCCCGATCTCTCCAGTCTAAGCCGATCATGTATTTTACCCCCCCCCCCCCCAACTATTGTCGGATCCGGTCCGGATGTGAAAAAGGTCACCACAGATATGTCCTCTGTTCAGTTATCAAATTTCAGTCGAATCCGATCACTGGCTCCAAAGTTACGCATGACTCAATATTCCAGATTCTCCTCCCTCCACTCCCCCCATGACTATCGGATCGAGTAAAGTTTACTTACAAGTCAGTTTGATCGGGTCCCTGATACGCCTCCCAAGTTTCGTCGTGACAATCACCAAAACCGCCATCATCGCAATTCCAGGGAACTCCCCTCCACCCCCACCCCAAGTGTCCGAATCCAGTTCAATTATGTAAACGATTTATCTGGAGCAGATGCTTGTTCTTCCCAGCAAGTTTCACTCTGATCCCTCCATTCTAACCGTTTCTCGAGATTTCTGGTCCCCCCCCAACTCCCCCATAGCTGTCGAATCCGGTTCGGACTTCAAATGGGACATCAAAAATATATAATTTATTCAGTTATTAAGTTTCTTTCCAATCGGATCACCCGTTCGGAAGTTACACACTACTAAATTTTCCGGATTCCCCCACCCTCCCCCCCCCCCCAGATGGTCGGATCGGGAAACTGATTATTTCCAGGTTAGTTCAATTGGGTCCCTGACAAGCCTGCCAAGTTTCATCGTCCTAGCACATCTGGAAGTACCCTAACTCGAAGAAGTGTGACAAAAAAACTCGGACCGACCGACCGACCGACCGACCGACCGACCGACCGACCGACCGACCGACCGACAGACAGACAGACAGACGGAATTGCGATCGGTATATGGCACTTCAGCCAGAGGCTGCAAGTGCCATAAAAACTGCTAAAAGATTCATGAAACTACTTGTGTATTAACACGAGAAAAATACTTGTTATAAGGCGACTGGGAATAGTGTTGGGCGATATTCGATAGCGATAACGATAAATCGGACCAAATATCGATATCGAGTATCGAAACATAAATATCGATATCGAGACGATATTTGTTCATGTTATACACTGTCAGAAGTTTCATAACAGATAGCGCATAACACTTTCAAGAATAACACCTTTTCACTTAGAAATAAAGTGTTATGACCAATTAAGTTTACACTGTTTCGTGCCTAGATCTCCAACAACACCTTCAATTGGTAAAAAAAAACTAACGGGAACGAAAGAAACATAACAGATAACATCCCAAAGTGTTATCTGTTGAAACCGGGCACCCTTCTGTTGTCGTTATGTAACTTCTGACAGTGTAGTATTTTTACCAAATGAAGGTGTTGTTGGAGATCTAGGCAGGAAATAGTGTCAACTTAATTGGTCATAACACTTTATTTCTAAGTGAAAATGTGTTATTCTTGAAAGTGTTATGCGCGATCTGTTATGAAACTTCTGACAGTGTAATTATTGTAAATAATCTGACATAACTAATGCACCAATTAATGCACCTTTATTGAACTTTGTGAGTTTGGAACATCGACTAATAAATAGGATGGTACCTTCCGGCACCTTCCCAATTTTGTCAGTTTTTATGGCACTTGCAGCCTCTGGCTCAAGTGCCATATACCGATCGTAATTCCGTCTGTCGGTCCGTCGGTCTGTCGGTCTGTCGGTCTGTCGGTCCGTCGGTCCGTCGGTCGGTCCGGTTTTTTTTGTCACACTTTTTCGAGTTAGGGTACTTCCAGATGTGCTAGGACGATGAAACTTGGCAGGAAAATCAGGGACCCGATATAACGAACCTGGAAATAATCAGTTTCCCGACCCGACCATCTGGGGGGGAGTGGTGGGCCGGGGAAATTCTGAAAATTAAGGAGTTTTGTCACACTTTTTCGAGTTGGAGTACTTCCAGATGTGCTAGGACGATGAAACTTGGCAGGAGCATCACGGACCCGATTGGACTAACTTGGAAACATTCAGTTTCCCAATCCGACCACCCGGGGGGGAGTGGAGGGCTGGGGAATCCGGAAAATTAGAATAGTGTGTAACTTTAGAACGGGTGATCGGATTGGAATGAAACTTAATAACTGAATAAATGGCATACTTCTGATGTCCCGTTTGAAGTCCGGACCGGATTCGACAGCTATGGGGGAGTTGGGGGGGGGAGACCGGAAATTTCGAGAAACGGTTAGAATAGAGGGATCGGAGTGAAACTTGCTGGGAAGAACAAGCATCTGCTCCAGATAAATTGTTTATACATTTGGACTGGATCCGACCACCCGGGGGGGAGTGGAGGGCTGGGGAATCCGGAATATTGGAGTAGTGTGTAACTTTCGAACGGGTGATCGGATTGGAATGAAACTTAAGAACTGAATAAATGGCACACTACTGATGTCCCGTTTGAAGTCCGGACCGGATTCGACAGCTCTGGGGGAGTTGGGGGGGGAGACCGGAAATTTCGAGAAACGGTTAGAATAGAGGGATCGGAGTGAAACTTGCTGGGAGGAACAAGCATCTGCTCCAGATAAATCGTTTATACATTTGGACTGGATCCGGACACTAGCGGGGTGGAGGGCTGGGGAATCCGGAAAATTGGAGTACTGTGTAACTTTCGAGCGGGTGGTCGGATTGGAATGAAACTTAATAACTGAATAAATGACATACCTCTGATGTCCCATTTGAAGTCCGGACCGGATTCAACAGCTATGGGGGAGTTGGGGGGGGGAGACCGGAAATATCGGGAAACGGTTAGAATGGAGGGATCGGAGTGAAACTTGCTGGGAAGAACAAGCATCTGCTCCAGATAAATCGTTTATACATTTGGGATGGATCATGACATTAGGGGGGGGGTGGAGGTGAGTTTCTCGGAATTCCGGTTATGGCGGTTTTGGGGATTTTCACGACGAATCTTGGGAGGCGAATCAGGTACCCGATCAAACTGACTTATAAAGAAAAAATTACATGATCTGATAGCCGTGGGGGGAGTAACGGGAGGGGGAATCCGGAATATTGAGGCATGCGTAACTTTGAAACGGCTGATCGGATTTGAGTAAAATTTGGTGATTGAAGAGAGGACATGTTTCTGTTGATCTTTTTCATGTCCGGACAGATCCGACAGCAATTGGGGGGGGGGAATACGTGACCGACTTAGACTGGTGAGATCGGGATGGAACTTTGTGGGAATAACAAACAGATGCTCTGGATAAACACCTACGGAACCGGATTGGCTCCGGCGACTGTGGGGAAGTTTGAGGAGGGGGGAGGTACCCCCCCAGATAATCTAGGACGATGGAACTTGACCATTCGTTAAAGTACTAATCTTGACTGCAAATTTAGAAAAATACTTTTAAACCAAATTCATATTTTCATGATCCCCATGAGCCCATTAGGCTATCATTTTTGCCTCAAGGGTTTTGTTTACAAATGACGTTCTAGCTCCCTTAAAGTGTGAATCTGAACGGCCAGGTCGAAAAGTACTTTATTTCAGACAATACATCTCAACCCATGATCATTAGTGACACAAGGGTTTTGCTTAAAAATTTATTTCTGTCACCCTTAAAGTGCGCATTTGAATTGAAAAGCGAAAACAAACTTTTGACGAAACGGTATACATCAAGGATCCCTAAGGGCCTGTGATCGTTTTTGCCTCAAGGGTTTTGCATACAGATGCATTTCTAGCACCTTTAAAGTGCGCATCATTACACCCAAGTTCAAAAATAAAATACTTTTTATCTAGCTCCCTTAAAGTGCACATTTTAATCACAAAGTCGAAAAATACTTTTGATCAAACAAAACATCTCAACACATGCAAGTGCCATATGAGCTTACAGCTCTTGTTAACCTCTCTCGGGTGAATAGCTTGATTATTATGATGCAGTTAATCGGTTATAGTACTTTCTTTTGACGCTAGACAGCGCCATATTACTTGATTTAGGAAAATTCACCCTAGAGAGGTTAAAAACTGACAAAAGTCGGATGGTGCCGGGTAGGTGCCGGGAGGTGCCGGGAGGTGCCGGGTAGGTGCCGGGAGGTGCCGGGTAGGTGCCGGGAGGTGCCGGGAGGTGCCGGGAGGTGCCGGGAGGTGCCGGGAGGTGCCGGGAGGTGCCGGGAGGTGCCGGGAGGTGCCGGGAGGTGCCGGGAGGTGCCGGGAGGTGCCGGGTAGGTGCCGGGAGGTGCCGGGAGGTGCCGGGTAGGTGCCGGGTAGGTGCCGGGAGGTGCCGGGTAGGTGCCGGGAGGTGCCGGGTAGGTGCCGGGAGGTGCCGGGTAGGTGCCGGGAGGTGCCGGGAATGAGTGTACACCAGGTGCCGGAGAGTGAGCAACCCCTCGCAAATTACACCTCACACCCAATCCGCGTAGTTGAATTTTGATCTCATACCGATTCAGATGCAAGCTAACCGCCTAAGTTGTGAAATTATGAGACCCTATCGAATAGTCGACTATTAGTCGACCAGAGAGTACTTTTCCAGCTTTAATCAAGGGCTAAGCGACCTCAACTAACCTTAACTTTTTATCGATCAGTATTTTCGCCAACCCATCCCCTGCGACTTGGAATAATATAGAAACTCCCACAAATTGTAGGGCAATTAGCAATTTTTTCGAGGGTCTGTTAGTCAATCAACAAAGTAGGCTACACCTCACATCCAATCCGCGTAGTTTAATTTCGATCTCATACCAATTCAGATGCAAGCTGACCGCCTAAGTTGTGAACTTATGGGACCCTATCGAATAGTCGACTATCAGTCGACCAGAGAGTAATTATCCAGCTTTTATCAAAGGATAAGCGACTTCAACTAGCCTTACCATTTTATCGATCTGTAATATCGCTCGCCCATCCTCTGCAACTTGGAATAATATAGAAACTACCAGATATTGTAGGGTAATGAGATGATTTTTCGGTGGTCAGCCAGTCAATCAACAAATAATTCAGCAGATCTATTCATGTAGTTGACTTTCGACTTCGCACCGATTTGGCAGAATTTAGCAAGGTATTGGGTATAGGTTTCTGGCTTTGATCGAAGTCTAAGAGGCTTCAACCAACCTTACCTTTATATCGATCTGTATTTTTAACCATCCATCCTCTGCGAATTATATTTATATTATAAGAAGTCCTGAATATAGTAGGGCAATTGAACACTTTTTCGGTGGTCTGCCAATCAATCAACAACTTATTCCGCACACCCATTTCACGTAGTTGACTTTCGACCTCGTACCGATTCGGTAGAATTTTCGCAAGGTATTGGGTATAGGTTTCTGGCCCACCTAGGCAATAAATTAGTACCGCCGATACAAAAGAAGTCAATTATGCGCATTAGACACGATTAGCTTTCCGACTTTGATCAAAGGCTAAGCGACTTGAACAAATCCCTAGTTTGGCGATTAAATTTGGTTTTGTCAGGCCGGCTCAAGTCTTACTATAGTTTCAGTAGTTCTAGGAGAAAGGATTGGCGTGCGAGAAATTGGCCACATTTCGTCGGGGTCAAAATTACTATACAAGACAAAACTCTCGACCTCATCTTCAGTTCTTTTTGTTTATTACTTGTCAAATAACAAGACCAAAGGTTTCGATGGGATCCCAAAAATTTAATATTCGATCCAGACAATTTGGTCTTGTCTTCGCCAGACTCCTTGAACATTTTTACTATTAAAATTTAGATACAGATTAAGGCCAAATAGCTAATCATCTGAGAAAACCAAGTTCAGATATGGATTCAGCATGTGTGTTTACCTCTATAAGTCATTCTATTTTGAAGAAACTGATCGAAACTTCCTGCCGGTTTCGGCCGAATTCCGGGCGAACTACTTTTTCGGAAAAAAAAAGAGTTCAGAAACGAAATTCAGCGTATCTCCTTACCCGTATATACAAAGTTTTACGGTCCTTATAACAAAGTCCTTATAACAAAGTTTTCGGTTTCAGCCTGATTCCGGGCGAACTATATTTCAGGGTAAAAAGTGATTGTCATATACGGATTCAGTATTTCCTCCTACCCCTAAATCGGACATCTAATCAACTTCAAATAAATCCTTTGCTTTTGAAAAAATTTTCGGTTTTGTTCCGATTCCGGGCGAACTACTTGTCCGGGTAAAAAATGATGTTCACATAAGTGTTCAGAATGTCTTCTTACCTCTATCGAACGTCTAATCTACTTCAAATAAAACTGTTCCTTGTAACAAACTTTCCAGTTTTGGCCGGATTCTGGCGAACTACTTGTCCGGCGAGAAAATGGTTTCGTCATCGTTTTCAGCATGTCTTATGAATCGTCGTTTTCAGCATGTCTTATAAATGTTTTTTTTTTGACCCTAAGTTTCACCCCCTACCCCTAAATGCAGGGCTACAGAGCCCATCTACGAACCCGACCTTTCCCTTGACCCAAAGAATCCTCACACCAAGTTTCAGCGAAATTCCTTCAAGAGTTATCGTGCTGACAGACAGACGGACGGATAGACGGACAACACTAACGTTTTGGGATCCCAACAAGACAGGACGCGCAAGTCCTTCGTGTTCGAGTACAAAAAAAAAGAAATAAAAAATTGTAGCAAGTAGAACCAGTTTGAATTTTTAAGCCAAAAAGGGGGAAATATTTAGCAAATTTGAAATAAATCCGGTGAACAAGTGTTTTGTTTGATGCAGAATGAGTTCCTTTCCGACCATGATCAAAATGAAAAGCCCCTTCAGCAAGTCCTAATTGAAGAGTGACATGATGATGGAACTGGGTCTGACAGGCGTGTTTGATGATTATCACGCAATGGCTGACAGATCCGAAATTTCCAAATATGCATCTTCGGAAGCCCTAGTTAGGGGAGGATCCTGTAGAATCAAATTTGTCATGTGCGAATCGAACATTTGATCAGCGAGGACAGAAATAGGTAGCCAAGGATAATTCAGCTATTGGCAGTTTCCCACGCTGCTGACGACAATTAGATTAAGTTCGTTTATTCTGAAATAAATTTCATCAATGACTGCCCCTGGATATTGGGCTATACAATAGGTTGTAGATTACGTCATTGACGTTAATTGCTGACGCCGCCGTATTTCGTACCAAAGATGCCGGGGCATGTTTGTCCTGACGCTGTGATGCCTTTGAATGGAAAGGCACTCCTGAGTTACGGCACGCAGTTCTGAGGACACGTTACTACCAGGCCCGTGTTTTACCCCCCCCCCCCGAATTCAGATTACATTAAAGTTTAACTGAAAAGCCAACTTATTTGTCTGTCATTTAATTGGATAAACTGAATTATTTTTATTCTGCAAAGGGATTTCTTGATCTTCCACTATCTGCTCTAGTTATGAGGCTCAGAATATCTCTGGCCGTCCCCACAGCATAAATTCTACTATGACGCGGGAAATTTTAATCTCAACACAAATGCTGCTTTTCAGTGGGCAGTGGTGATTGCTTAGTCCCTGAACAAAAAAAGAAGATAAATCTTTCTTGTAAGGCATACAACAAAAATACTAGCGCATAGAGGCACCACAAATCACACGGAAATTCCATTATTTGAAAATCGATTATTCGTGAATAGCGGAACAATACAAAGTAACCCATTTTCAGCGGGTCTTCAAGCCAATTTAAGTGAATAAGTGATGGTAACTAGATTGTCCTATCCTTGCCCTTTTCGGTTAAACTTTAAAGCCTTCTTCACGTATCAAAGTTATAAGTTGCCTGTATTGCAAGTCCGACTGGGACTGCACCGGTTGTAGTAATATGTTTAGGGAAGCAAGTTGTACATAAATGGTTGGATACATTTAAATTTCCATCTCATACTTGTATTCAGTTTTTATTTTAGCCCACCTTAGTATAATTCGTTAGTGTTAGCTTAGTCTTACAGCCTTGATTATACTGAAGGTTGTACAAGGTAGCAAACAGTTTCATCAATGTCTTTGGCGATTTTCTTCGCTTCAAGAAGCTTAGATCGGAGGGTATCAGCCTTAAAGAGCCTCGATACGATCTGGTCCTGTCTGAACGTATCTAGGGTTTATGCTTGTTCTTTCCGCGAAATCCAATCCCGATCCCTCGACACTAAGCACTTCACGAATATTCCGGTGAACCCCTTTAACCCTCCAAAAGTATCGGAGTCGGTCGGGACTTGACATGGAACATCTGAGACGGCACCTCTTTCCACTTGTCAAGCTTCATTCAAATCCGATCGCTCGTTCAAAAGTTATCAATGTCACTAGATTCCGGATTCCCCATCCCTCAACTCCCTTCACGATGGTCAGATCATACAAACGACTATTCTCAAGTTGGTTTGTTCGAGTCACTGATATACCAGCCAAATTTCAACGTCCTGATACATCAGGAAGTACCAAACTCGCGGGATCACCAGAATTCCGGACCCCCCCCCCCCAACTTCCTCCGGAGTGCTCAAATCTGGTCTGGTCATGTCAATGATGTATCTAGGACTTGTGCTTGCTCTTCGATCCCACCAAGTTTCATCTCGGTCCCTCCACTCAAAGCGTTTCCCAAGATTTGCGGTTCTTCCCTCCAACTCCCCCCGAAGTCACCGGATCGGGTCTGGATTTTAATCGGGTCGTACGAGTTCTTTCCATATATCGAGTTTCATTAAGTTCTGATCACCCGCAAAAGTTATGAATACCTAAAGATTCCGGATTCTCCCTCCGGCCACGAAGACCGGATCCGGGAAAAGACTATTTCTAACTTAATATTTTGGGGTCCCTTATATGCCTGCCAAGTTTCATCGTCATAGCTTATGTGGAAGTGCCCGAACTAGCAAAACCCGGACCGATCGACAGATCGACGGACGGACAGAAATTGCGATCGCTATGTGGTACTTGGCCGAAGGGTAAGTGCCATATAAACTAAAATTTCTTAGGAGTCCGACCAAAATCCGAAATTTGTCGAACACTCTTGGATTTACAGATACGGGAAAGAGAAGTTTTGCCGAATTTTTCTTCCTTGCGATATTCCCCGGATCCGCCACGGACCATTAATTCTAACGTAGCCAAGGGGTCACGTACAAACATGTAGGCACGAGCATTTTTGTTTTTTAAACTTCCTTTCTTCACCAGCAAAACCGATAATGACTGGACAAAGAAAGTTTTGGATTGTATAGCATTTTGGAAAGAATTTCACCGGCTTGTATTTTCATTATATTTCTTTTTTTGCGTTATTATAATACTCTAATTTGTTTCCACAGTAACTGGCTTTTGTACAGTATACAGATTTTTTTAAGACCGAAAACTCGATCCAGTTTAGAAGTGCTTGTTTTCCTCCTGCTCACGTCACATTATCATGTCCTAATTTATTATCAAGCAGCGATTACCAGTCTAAGATAATTAAAAAAGGCACTAAATGTACTAAAAATTCCCTCCCGTCGCCATTGTGCTCTACCACGTTCTTTTGTTTTGGTATTTTACATTTATGGAAAGGGTAAATGTGAATAAGTACCATGAAATCTGTAATTCGCCGGTCTGTATTGTTCCAGCGTAATAGGAATAGGCAAATTGATTTACTTAATTCATTTGGCGAAATGAATGGTTAATTAGGGTATGTAATTCAGGTAATCACCGCCGAAAGATCTGCGTGTTAGGTGGCTAAGAGCATCTGTTTTAGCCGACGGCTTCGGAATAGTATAATTGCTGAGTGTTCTCAACTCAGCATGTTATCAGAAATTAAACAATCAGAAACTAAATTAAAAGATCTGACATTAGTTTATTTCAATTTTAGGTAATCATAGTCTATGCCTTTTGTGAAAAGCCGGAACGACCGCTCATTAAAAGCCACAAGTCAAGCCCTATCAATCATTCAGACGGAGAGAAGATGTCCCTCGTCGGATCAACCTCGGAAAGGTCCGGCAAAAAACGACAGATTACTCTTCCTTGCTATGTTTCTGTCCATTAGCGGAGTAGTAATAGTGACCGATGGTAAGTTAACAAGCCTGATAAGTTCTGTTTGGTATCATTATCCGACTGTTCAGGTTTGTTTTTATTTGTTACAGAACTAACGTAAATTGGGCAAGCATTGTAAAGGAACAGAATCAGAATATTCCCTCTCTCGTACAAGTCGTACAGTTCCAACCAAGGGCTAAACAAAGTTTCCTTGATATTGGCTCACTCTGAATCTTGAAAATGCGAGTGTATTTGTTTTCAACGGTATCCCGCTAAATACTCATCTTCAAATTAAAAATACATCTATTCCTTCTGTTGAAAATTTTCGGTGGCTTGGTTTAACAAAAAAAAAATTCTTCCTTCCGCCAATCTTCAATATGTGAAACTTGTAAGAAAAAAAGTCAGATTTGGATACTCTAAGGTTGTGTCAAACCGGTCTAAGTATAACCGAAAGGCTCTGGTTTCTTTTTATTCAGTATTTTGGGATCACTCTGTTCTTTATCTTTCTGACAACTTCATTCTACTGAAAAAGAGTGACATATGTAAACTACGTTAGATGTTACTATAAATACTGCAAATACCTGCTTTTATTTACCTCTATCGTATCGAAATCGGAGAGTAATTCGAAAATACAAAGCTCCCGATATAACTGCACAACTTGCCTATAAGTTACAGGCACAAGCATATCAACGGCTTACTCCATATCATGGGCTCGTCCGTTTGTTCTGTTGATCTTTTCTTGTTTATTTTGTTGTACTAGTGTTGTTTCTTTTCTGTTGTTTATTTTGTTTCTTTCTTTTTTTACTCCACTATCGTCACGTTGTTTTTGTTCAGTGGGTTATAAATGAATTATTATTTTTGTTATTATTAAAATACTACAGACTGTTCCTTTAGCCCAAGCTGAAGAGAGCCTGCAATCACTGCAGTGTCTATTGCAGATTAGTTTCTATCTTGCTAGAGCTTGACGAGAAACCTTGTCGCAAAGGGCCAAATATTCCTAGAGAATCAGAGGCGTCACGCATAGGGGTGGGAGTGGGGGGGGGGGGGGGACTCCCGCCATAGTTGGCGGCCAGGAGTAAAAATGAAACGAGTCGGAGCGAAAACTGCCGATTTTTTTAACAGTCGATCTTTTTGAAAAAACCGTCGATTTGTCTGATACACAGTAAGTAAAAATTACCAGCCGCAGTCGATAAAATTACCCCTCCCCCCCACACAAAACATGTTCGTTAGTAACACCCTTGTTGAGTATTAATGTTTGTATATTCTGGGAACGGTGTATAATTTGTGTCAATCTTAAGCCAAACACCCACGTCTACAGTCCGAAATAGGATCTTCCACTTTCCGTTGTTATGAATCACATTAGATGAGAAGCGCGTTCACGTGTGAAAAATCGGCGCACTGAAAGATATAATTAAAATTTCATAGTTATGTCGGAAATTACTTTGTCCGGCCACCATCGGAAGCCCAACATAGTTTTTGTGTAATATTTTGCTCGATGATTCGTTACACGATCTTGGAAGATAATAAAAATCATGTTTATACGAAACCAAACTCCTTCACGGTTTAACATTTTTGGGTTCAATAAATGGGCTCATGATGCATGCGTTACTAACCCAAACTTCTACCCCCGAACCCCTTCAGAGTGGTGAGTCGAGGTGATTTTGCTATCTCATTCTTCCGCCATTTTCCCGCGGTTGAAGATCATTAGGCTACACTCTTACACTAAACTACACTGCTTCGTGTTTTAGCCAAAAAATTAAGTAATCGTAGGACAGTTCTTTATTATTTATTTTTTTTACTGAGAGGAAGAGCATTATTATCACTTTAAGGTACAATATATGAATATGAATATATACTGCAAAAAAAAAACCGTGAGCTATAGCAAAAAACAAACAAAAAAGTCCTATATAGGACATTGCAACTCGGAGGAATTTACCAAATTCACGAATTTCCCTCATATTTGTACTTCCCATCTTATCCACTAACCATTCCCCCCTTACGATTCACTGCCCTTTACTTTCTGATGTTTGCGCATTTTTTAGGGAATAATGTATTTCAAATGGCTTTGCTGATATCAGTAAATGAAGAAATAAAGTATGATTAGTAATTTTATTTTCTCTGCAGCCTGAAGAGCAGAACATGTATTTAGAGGCCAATTCAGATTACAGCCGCCTAAAACACCCATAGAGTTTTGGGTTCTAGTAAAATTTGTTTCTTTCAACCGTGTAAACCGTGCTATCACACGATCAAGGCCGTATCCAGGGGGGGGGTGTTAGGGGTTCGACCCCCCCCCCGAAACCCACAAAAGTAATAGTTTTTTGTAGGCTTTAACCTCTGATCTATTTATTTTTTGTACTTTTTGGTCCGACCCGTGGGCAACCCCCCCCCCCCGAAATGAACTCCACGGGCAACCCCCCCCCCCCCGAAATAAATTCCTGGATACGGGCCTGCACACGATTGTTAAGTTTCTCTGCTAATTAGGATCTTTTCACCTTGCATGTTAAGTGAATGCTGCCGTAGCTCTTACAATAGATAAAGATTTAATAGTAACTAAATGAATCAGAGCTTCCACCATAATTCTTACTGGCCGTGATTTAAACACATCATTATTTAATTTTTTTTTCGGATCCCAAAACGTCAGTGTCGGGATACCTATGACTACGGAAGGATTGGCCGTCCGTCCGTCTGTTTGTTTGTTAGCACGATAACTCTTGAAGTGGTTGAGATATGTCGTTCAAACTTGGTGTGAGGATCCTTTGGGTCAAAGTGCAGGTCAAGTTCGTAGATGGGCCCTGTTAGCAGGGCCGCATCCAGGGGGGAAAGGGGGTTCACCCCCCCCCCCCGAAAAATACGAAAATAATCTTTTTTTATAGGCTTTAACCTCTGATCTATGTCACTTCTGTACTTTTTGGTTCTTCCCGCGGGTAATCCCCCTCCCCCTGAAAAAAAATCCTGGATACGGACCTGCCCTGTAGCCCTATATTGTTTTTCCCTCATCGTCATCCCAGTGACGATGTGACGAAGTGAAGTCCTGGATCGCAGCGTGACACTAAATATATCTTCCTAGTGTTTTATATTCTTAGTGTTCCACTCTAAAAATATCTTTTAATCTAATATCCTTTTCTGAATTTCCTGACGAGAAATGCGTGTTGTCATTTGTAATGGGTGAGTGAAAGTCCCGCACGGGGCATAGGTTGAGCCCTTCTTGGGAGCGTTATGTATGTTTTTTGTCTGTTTAAGGATTGGTAAAATTAAAATGAATTGAAATTGAATTGAAATATGTGATATATTTTCTGAGTGGCAATTGGATACTTCGGTTGGATCGCGCGTTTCCTGTGATACACACTCTTTTTATATCTCGTTATTTGCAGTATCAGGTTCGAATTTTGGTAAGCATGGTTTTTACATGGTTAGTTTTGCTCGAAATTAGCACGTTGTTTCGAACTATCACTTGTTGAAATTGAGACTATTCCCATTTTACCTCTGAAAATTTCTGGATAAGACCGTGCTCGGACGTAGCCTACATTACGTAAGGAAATATCTTTCAAAGTTTCGAATCAAATTTGTTTCACAAATAAGTTTTCACAAACAAGTATTCCGTCATCAGCCCAAGCTGACTGTGAATCGTATACGACTGTGCTAAACAGATACGTCGGCTGGGATTTAATCCAACGATATTTCGACCCTTTTTGGTAAGGGTCTTTGTGAGGCTGAAGGTAGAAAAATTAACCTGTGGTCGAGAAGAATAAGCCGAAGTATCACTTGGTTAAATACCAGTTGACGTATCTGTTTAGCGCTGTCAAATACAAAAATAATTCCCTGTACAATTTAAAAACAAGGCAATTATATAAAGTACCGTAGAAAACTTTGTCAGCATTAAAACGTGAAAACTTGCCTCAGTTGTCTCTCACTGGTTTCAATCAATCTCCCCATGCTTGGAAAGTCTCGTATACATATCCAATTAGGTGTAACTCGTATTTGTTAATTTGTCTTGCCGGAAATTACCTTAAATTGCACTTGCAAGCAATAAGGATGTAGAATCCCGATGAGTACCTTGCGTTGTGACGGTGGTTACTTTCGGGTTGCGTCTCCTCAGGGCTCTTATTTCCAGTCCTTGTCCAGCCGCTTTTTGAAGGACTCTGTTTCCTTGTGATGGTATCTTCTGACAAAGTATTCCACAAAGGAACTACTCAGTTCGAGAAGAACTGCTGCTCGCTGACCCCAGATGAGCAATACTTCCCGTGTAGTTTTTGGGAGGGACTCCTTGTTGCACTTGCTAATCGGTTTTGAATAGAGAGCGAGGGGCTACCCGCTCACCGGCAGCTGTTGTTCACCCTTTCCCGACACCGACTGAAACCAGTGGTAGCGTCACCGATGCGCTTATTTTAATGTTCGAACACCTGGCAATTTAACCGGTGCCAACACCAACCGAGCGCATGTTGTACACTAAACGTCTGTGAGACTAAATTGTCGGCGTTTGGTATGTATTTTGCTGGAAACCTTAATCTGACTTTTTGTTTGTATGATCACATTTTTGTAAAAAGCTTGTAAGGAAAGAAGAGCTTGAAGGCTTCAAAGTTTGAACGCAAAAATCGACTCTCGCATCCTATTGGTCGGTCATGATGCGTCGTGCCAAAACCGACCAATAGGAAGCAAGATTCATTTTAATAGTAAAACTTTGAAGACTTCAAACTCTTATTTCTGATGAAACTTTTATACAAATCTAAAATTATACAATCAGAAAAGAGCCAGAAATTTTTTTTCAGTCAATTACAGGCTAAGAATAGTTACCGAACGTCGATAACGTCCGGAAGTCCCATACCTCGCAATGTTAAATTATTTGTCTATGGTCATTTCCATTTTCGTCGGATAGGCTGCAGTCTCTCTATAGCTTGTCTTTTCTCTTTCTTTCTATGTATCAGGATTGGTAGGATCAGTCTGCGCAGCCTTTGAAGATATGTGAGACTGGAAACCCTATAATTGCTTTTGTGGCTGTTCTCTGTGCTCCTTCCAGTAGATGTTGATATTGCGGGGAGGCCTATGAGTAGCCAGTTTCAAGCTTTGGTCTCACAAGAGCTTTATAAATAAATATTAAAGATGTGGTTCCAACTCCGGGCGAACTGTCTCCCATTACGAAGTAGGAAAAAGGTTTTTGAAAAGAATAGGTCTTTGCCGGTGGCCGAGTGTGCTTGTCGATTTTGTGGTGAGGTAGAAGAGAGTTTATGCCATCTGCTGACGGATTGTCGGGGGGTGAAGGAAATTAGAGAAAGTTTTTTATGGCACTTGCCTTCCGGCCAAGTGCCATATACCGATCACTTTTCCGTCGGTCGGTCGGTCGGTCGGTCTGTCGGTCTGTCGGTCTGTCGGTCTGTCGGTCGGTCAGTCCGGTGATCGCGAGTTAGGGTACTTCCAGATGTGCTAGGACGATGAAACTTGGCAGGCATATCAGGGACCCGACCAAACTAATTTAGAAATAGTCTCCTCCCCGATCCGACCATCATGGGGGGAGGGAGGGGAGCCGGAATCCGGAATTTAGGGGCATGCATAACTTTCAAACGGGTGATCGGATCTTAATGAAACTTGATATTTGGAAAGACGTCATTTCTCAGATGTCCCAATTCAGGTCCGGATCGAATCCGATTAATGTGGGGGGGGAGTCGGAGGGGGGAACCGGAAATCATGTGACACGCTTAGACTGGAGCGATCGGGATGAAACTTGTTGGGAGGAACAAGCACATACCCTAAGTACGTCATTGACAGACCCGGACCGGATTCGTGCACTGTGGGGGGAGTTTGAGGGGGGTTCCGGAATTCCGGTGATACGGAGTTAAGTTACTTCCAGGTGTGCTAGGACAATGAAATTTGGCAGGCAAATCAGGGACTCGACCAGATTAACCTGGAAATAGTCAACTTCCCGATCCGACCATCGTGGGGGGGAGTGACGGGAGGGGAATCCGGAATCTTGAGGTATATATAACTTCCGAACGGGTGATCGGATCATAATGAAACTTGATACGTAGAAAGATCACATGTCTCGGATGCCCAGTTTCAAGTCCGGACCAGATCCGATGAAGGTGGGGGGGGGTTCGGAGGGGGGAACCGGAAAACTTGTGACACGCTTGGAGTGAAGCTATCGGAATGAAACTTGGTGGAAAGAACAAGCACAAGCCCTATGTACGTAAGTGACAGAACCGGACAAGATTCGGGCACTGTGGGGGAGATAGAGGGAGGGGGTCCGGAATTCCGATGATCGCAAGTTAAGGTACTTCCAGACGTGCTATGACGATAAAACTTGGCTTGAAAATTAGAGACTTGACATGATTGGCTTAGAAATAGTCAGTTCCCTGATCCGACCATCCCTTAAAGTACTAATGCTAACCGCAAAGTACAAAAAACTATTTTAAAGCAAAATATACATTTTCGTGATCCCTATGAGCCCATGATCATTTTTGCCTCAAGGGTTTTGCTTACAACTGAATTCCTTAATAATTCCTTATAAAGTACTAATCGAAACCACAACGTACAAAAAATACTTTTTAGCAAAATACACATTTTCGTGATCCCTATGATCCCTCACAAGTGATTTCCTTAAAGTACAAACAATACTTTTGAGCAAAATATACATTTTCGTGCTCCTGATGAGTTCGTCATGTTTTTTACTGATTTTTCTGTACAAATGATCACAACAAACCCACAAATTGACGAATTCCTACTTTCATCCTCTGACCCAGCCTTGCAAGTGCCATATGAGCTTCCAGCTCTTGTTTGGTGGGGAACCCATACTATTTCCTAGTATTATGGAGTCGACGAGTCGCCAGGTAATTCGGTCTGTGTGTGAATATATTAAGTATATACTGGAAGTTTAGATTGGATGTATTTTGGTTAATAGTAGAATGATAAAAAGGAGTAGTTTTATTGTATGTAATATTGAAGGTCAATTTTGTTTGTTAAGTGCGAGAATGAATGCTGATGTATGGCCCTTTGTTGGCTTTAATAAATTATTATTATTATAATAACTTGAGCTCGACAGTTGGCTTGCGTAAGATGATGGTCATCTCAACCATCCCGAGCATCTGATTGGCTACGGCAACAACCTTCCTAGTGTTAGAGTGGAGCTTCAGTTGACGCCAAGGTCGCGTCCCTATGCCACTCCTGGTATGAGTAGTTCGCCTAAAAAAATAATAATAATAATAATTTGTTCGTTTCTTGTCTACTTACTCTTTCTTTTTTTTTCTTTTCACTGCAACTTTTCTTTTTTTCAGTTATTTTTTTCTGTGTGTGTGCAGATTTATGCTTGTAATGTGTCGTAGTTTTTGCAATGTGAGTATCTTTAGTGTAGGTTAGTGTATAGGTAGTGGATCCCCGACAAGACAGCTTCAGGGGATGGTTTGAATGGTTGTAGTTTGAATAGCACAGAATAAATGAATGAATGAATAAATTAGGTGGTCGGTTCCAGGTCATTCCATTTGGAAATGCCTTTTCGGGTTGTTGTGGCCGAAGTGAAGGATTCTGCATCTACCTGGCTTACACTCCATATTCCCTGTTTCGGCCCGTTCAGTTGACGCATTGAGGTCTTCTTGGACGGAGGGAAATTTGTTTACATTGACGATCAACACCGTCACCAGGTGTGCACATGATTAAATAGTTGTTCTCGCACCATAGTGTAATTTTATAACCAGTCGCCTGTGAGCCAATCTGAAGGCACAGTTCTCGGGTTCTGAGGGCCCGGACCTAACCGAGTTCACCGATCCGAAAGATTTCAGGAGTTTTAGCGTTGCTACGCGCTGCTTACTTTCGTACTATTAAATATGAAGAGTAGCCTGATTCTGCTCAGCTATCCTTTGAAAATTTGATATTGTTCTCTCATTTTACCGTACCTTGGGGTATATAATCGCCTCTGTCATCTGCCGTTCAGAGAACCAGCACGTTTCGAAATTTTGTATTTTGTGACAGCGAAAAAACTAAAAACGAGATTTTTTGGAGTTTTCTAGATCAGCTAAGTATCCCTCTAAGATGTCAAGCAAGGGATAAATTAATTTACCGAAAATCTTGCCTGCTTATCTTTCATTATGAGTGGTCACTTGTCACTTGGTCAGCTTCGCTTCAGACCTTATATTTGCGACTGGGCCAATGGTACCAGTCATTGGTACGCATCTTTTGCTCCGAAGATTTATATCCAAAAGTTTTATTATTATTATTTTATTATTTCCACCAACGTCGTCAAAATTATACAAAAATATACAACAAAATATAGAAAAGAAGTGTGTAATCGAAACTCATCCGATTCACATTCTCACCGTAAAACACTTAGCCTATACCCTAACAGGCCCGTATCCAGGAATTTATTTCGGAGGGTGTTTTACCAGCGGGTCGGATCTAGTCCATACCAAAAAGCTAAAAAAATAAATAGATCAGAGGTAAAAGCTTATAAAAACGGTATTCTTTTATGTTTCGGACGAGGTTGGAACCCCCTAACCCCCCTCTGGGTACCGCCCTGTACCCTAACATGATTCGTTAACTACAACGCGACCTCTTTGTCAAGGCAGTAGTGCTATTTTGTGCCTAAAAAGTCAATGTTTAAGTTTATTTTTATGAGTTCTTGATTTTTCTTGATCCTAGCCACACACCATATAGGGCTATGTTGACTCGTGTGTTATTAAATAGGAGGAAAATCGGCGTGTTATCTGTCCTTATCCTTTTTTCCCTCTTTTTTCTCCCATTATACTTTGTGGCATCTGTCTTAATAATGGGTAATGAATTTCATTCATTGATAATTAAAGGCGATTCATTGTGGGTTGTGTGATACACGTTTCTGTATTTCAAGAGTATCCCATCTCATGTAGGTAGTGTGTCATGAAATTATCTAGGGAATTATCTGCCAAATACCTTGAAAAATACTAATAGCATTCCAGATTTGAAAAGTAAGATTACAAGTTTCTTATTGGAAAATATTGAATTTATAGATCCTGACTTTTTCCACCGATAGTTTTCTATGTTTTGTTTTATCAATTTACGTTTGTTTTCTTTTCTTTTCCCTTCTTCTTCTTTTCTTTTCTTTTTCCTTGTATGTCTTTTCTTGACTTTTTTCTTTTCTTGAGTAGTAGGCTAATGAGTGAACACTGTCACCCGTTACGGGCACTGCTCACCTAGGGTGTAGTTAGTTTAGAGTGTATGATTTGCTTTTTATTAATAAACAAACTGAACTAAAAAAAAAACTTAACTGAACTGTCAAAAAAAAATGTGGTGAACGAGTAAATCAATGCCTGGGGATTCGGGCTACCCTTAGAAAACCCTCATTTAATTATCCACCAGGCAATCAAAGCCTGGCGTTCTCCGCAGCTTGAAGCTCCCTAAGTAGCAAGTGCAAAGTCATGGGTGGATAGCTTCGCTAGCCATCTGTGAACGGACCGACGGCCGTCGCGTGCTCTTGCCAGGAAATCATCAAAGTTGATCCCCTTTGGTCGAATCCTGGTAGCAGGTGGGAAGTTGCAGATGAAGGAATAAAACCGCAATTTCTCAAATTGCTGTTCAATTGATCTTTGCTATAACGCCCTCTTCTTGTCGGAGCCGCACGGTTCTGGCGATTCTTGGAATGGAAAGGAGGGAATACCCTCCTGCTGCAAGAAAAGTTTTTTTTAACATTTTATTGATATTTCACCCGTCATTTCAGCAAAGAAGAAGGACGGAGTAAAAAGGAAACATTACAGTTTCACACATGCAAAAAATCAACAAATATGAACTGAGAATTCTCTGATCATCAACTGAATATATTTACATATATAAATTAAACCTTGAGAATTTTGCTTCATGCTAAATCTTGAGTTATACTTGCCAATCAGGTTAGAAATAACAACCTAAGGATCACCTATGAATGAATGAATGGATTTTTTCCCAATAAAGCCCAAGGGCCATGGCGGGAAACATAACACAAATATTTTAGCTCGGATTTAATTTTTTTCACTGGTTGAGAATATTTGCCAGAAGGGAGCTAGGTAAAGGAATTGGGCTATTGCAACGGAGTTATGAAAGGACGAAAACGGGTTATATGTTTTAGTAGATCGTAATGAGGGCATATCTTTTTCAAAATGTTCAGAAAGAAGCCTTTTATTATTTTACATTCGATAGGGTGGGTTGTCTTTTGAAGAACGTACTTTATTTGATGAATAAGAGGGGCGATTCTTTACCTCTTGGAAAGAGAAGAAAATATTTAGGTAACTTCAGGGTAAAGACGGGTCCTCGTTTTTTCCCAATGTGTGGATGTGGTGATGCAAGTTTGATACATTTTTGGGAGAACGCAAGAAGTTGAGTGATTTGCGGTGGGGGTTTTACCTCTGGGAAAGAGAAGGACATATTTAGGCAAGTTCAGGGTAAAGACGGGTCCTTATTTTTTTTCTCCAGGGTATGGATGTGGCAATGAAACTTTTTATACTTTTTTGGGAGAATGCAAGGAGTTGAATGATTTGCGTGAGGAAATGTTTGGTGTGAGAGAATGTGGGAAGTCGTGGTTTGTGCAAATGTGGGAAAAAAAAGAATTTCGGATCTATTAAATCACTTGGAAGAGGTAGTTAACGGGTAAGTAAATTTAGGTTTTCTCCAGCGCCATTTCAGCCCTTCTTGGCAAGGGTCTTTCTCTGGCTGTAGCTGGAAGAAACGAACCTGCAATAAAATAAAAAGAGTTTCTAGCAAATATTAATATCCTATTTTAAGATTTTAACATATTTTTATTTAAATATCCAAAATATAATAATACTATTTTAGGATATTAACACGACCCTTCTGCTTTTTTTTGCTGCAGTATTGGGCGAGGGGTTGCCAACTCTTAAAATCGGTGTACACCGGGTGGTGGGTGGCGCGCGTGGCGGATGGGTAAGGGAAGGGTGGAGGATGAGTGGCGGAAGAGTGGCGTGCGTGGCGGATAGGTGGCGGATGAGTGGCGCGCGTGGCGGAAGGGTAGTGCGCTTGGCGGATTGGTGGCGGAAGGGTTGTGGATGAGTGGGTGGCGGATAGTGGCGCGCGTGGCGGATGAGTGGTGGAACAGTGGCGTGCGTGGCGGATGAGTGGCGGGAGAGTGGCGCTCGGTGCGGATGGGTGGCAGATGACTGGCGTGCGTGGCGGATGGGTGGCGCATAATTAGCGCAACATGGTGTACACCAAGTGGCGGAGAGTGGGCAGCCCCTCGGTATCGGGTCCTTTGCATGGGAAAGTTGGTGCCGGTACTTGTGAAGATAGAACCCCATATGCGGTAACGGGGCTGTTTTTCCTCAAGTTTCTGTTCGGTCGATTTTTTCCATTACCCCTTTCTCTGGCTAGTGTTAGGCGATGTTGTATCTTTGCGAGGTATATTTCTTTTTCAGAATTCGATACATTGAAATCGATGTTTCAGGATCATTTTTCTCTCTCACATACCTTTTGTTTTGCACAAATTTTAGAACGAGAATTGTAGTAAATGGATTTTTTTTTGTTAAGACCTTCGACTAATATAAAAATCAAATAGTTCAATATCGGACATTCGACGATAGATGGCGAAAATAATTGAACTTGTCAAATTTACATTACGATATTCGAAAGGTTGCAGTTATTACGAAATATAGAGTAGCTGGTTTCAAGCCGAAACAGCGTATTCTTTTGTTAAAACCTCCGATTAATATGAAAAGACGATCTCCCTGCTAAAGTAAGTAGTACCTGGGCCATTAAGTTCTGAACCATTTCTTACTCATGACTTCTTCATTTACCTGTCAGAACAAATTGCTTTTCCGACCGCCGCACAATCGACTATGATTTCTGGTTTGACAGAGATTGTGTTCTTGTCTACCCCGTATGCCGTCATTTTGCACTAAGAGTAGTGCGGTCAAACAATAATTAGTACTTACAACAGACGAAAGTAGAAACGGATCCCCAATTCTGAGCCGTTGGGAATTAAGTTGTTGGTGGCTCTAAAAGAAGTACCCCGGTTGAGCTCTATGTCAGCATTTAGTGTAGCAATTTTACCCAACGTCTTTAATAGACGGCTGTGTTGAGGCTGGCCACCCATACACTTGTGGTCATTGCAGATGCAAATGGCTGAAAATTAAGTCATATTTTGTTCTTGAACTGCTTCGGCTACCGTGAGAAAAGGCACTTAGAATGAATTGAGATTAATTGCTAGTACAAGAGGTGCCCATTGGCAAGGGGAGAGTAGAATCCATTCAGAGTCGAAGGCGAAATTATAGGAATTCTTGTTAAAACAGGCCTTTCGGTACTTAGGTTAAAAATTCAGGAAAAGAAAAATCAAACAATGGCCGAGAGACCTCAGAGCTGATTACCCACGGTGAGGCTATTAAGAGACATTAGGACGGATAGCATGAAGACAAGGATGTAATACAGTGAGATTCAATGAATGCTAAGATTCTTTTGTCTGCCAAGTGATAGAGCTTGAACAGCAGCTTCTTTAAAGGACAGCTCGCGCTACGTAGTGTCTCTGCTCGGATGTTCTGAGATAGTTGACCACTTTACAAGTAAGTTGTGCTGACAGAAAATTACACACGGCTTCTGCTGTTTTTAGCCTCTTTCCCTTTACCGTTGCTTTGGATGACAATCTTGGCAAAATTTGTGTAACCGGTCTCCGGACGAAAAAGCACCTCGGGAACAATGATTGGGTGCATGATACGTATCGTAAATAGAAACCAACGTGGTAAGCGTGATGATCAGGATATTGCTAATAGAGGAGATAGGATGCGCTTATGAAGTGAAGAATCTGGGGAACGAAAATTAATGGAAATACAACTGAAGTAGAATGAGTTACTATCATAATTACGACGTGTCCATTAAAAAGCAGGGTTTGTTTAAAACGTTAGGAAGTGCCCCAAGTGTTGTCGTACGTTGGGTTACCATGCCCTGAAGCAAGGACACAGTACCCCCTCGGCAATGGTTTAAGCTGAAAATTTGAAAGGAAAATTTGTCCTTAAACAGATTTCTGTGGGGTAGGTGCAGTCAGAGACAAATCCTGTATTTTTGGGCATGGTGCTCCAGAGTCACGACTCGCCTCAACGTTTGAGCACCGGCGCTAAGACATTGGGGCACCCTGCCCTGAAGCAAGGGCACGCTATACCTCCAGACACATCTGTTCGAAAGCAGAACTTTTATTTCAGGTTTTCAATTTAACTGACTTTTACGAGTGAAGGCTTCTGTGCCCTTGCTGCAGGGCATGCCGTGACGTTGGAGCAGAATGTCCAAAAGTTTGTGTATGACTGGGTACTGCGCCATTGCTCCTGGGCATGGTGCCCCAGCGTATAAGCACCGTTGCCCAAACTGTGCTTATACAGTGTACCCAAAGATTGGGGGCATTTTAAAGAAACTCTGTCCCGCTACTGTTGTTAAAATTAAGGATTTGTGTATGGATGACCTTTACTCTCGAGTTTTGTTGGGATGTTAGGAAGAAAAGAACTTGAACTTGCAACTATTTATGCTTTATTGTCGTCGCTAGCCTAGCTTTGGATCGCTATTAGTAATACTAATAGCCTATGTTTTCATCCTGAGTAACACCTAATATGACATTTGTGAGTGTCAGTCCTCCGCATTAAATTGTGGCTTGACTAAAGTCACCTGAGCCAAGTCAAGATGTCTGTGTCCGATAAAGCGCGTGTGCCGTCATTTACGGACAATTACTGGTATGACACAGTCTGTCAATGCGTGGCCAAGCATGTCAGCAATATTAAGCATCTGACGGAGCGATTACGCATTTAATTGGAAATATGACACTTTATTTTCTATCTTTGCGTCTGAAAATGTCCAAGGAGATTTACTGCATTCTTGAAGTTGATGGCTAAGGATTCTGTGTCGGCAGGGGTTCGATGTTACGTCGATAAGGCAAAGTGGTAGATTCCTGATGTTGAATTGTCTTCAAAAGAGAAAATTGCCCTTTCATCCAGAATGAATGAATGAATCACAAGAAATCAGAACCAAACCGACGAAAATGGTTTTTTTTAAAGGCTAACAGAAAATATTAATATTTTTCGAATAATATTTCGAATATTTCTTGTAATATGTCATGCCAATGTGCTTTACAAAATTATCTTTGAATGAGTCAATACTTTTTACTTTCTTTAATCACAAAATACACACAGAAAGAAAACAAAAACAACAATAATGCAGACAATTCCTGCGGCTTGGTTACAGCAAGAAAAGTCTCTAAGACTTGGTTGAGAATTAGTGTTTGGTTGGGAAATAATTTCTGAATTTGCGTCTTTATGCATGCTTTAGGTCCGATCGATCGTCTAAGGATTCTGGATGGACAAGAGGTTTGATCTCTGATGGATAAGCTGAAGTGGTAGATTCCCGTGACTGAATTTTCCACGGTGGAGGAAAAACCTTAAACTATATCTCGCACTGTTTCCTGTTTATGTTCCAATATGCTAAAATAGTTTAATACTTTCAAAACAGACTCTGCTTTTGACAAATTACCCACGGCTTTGGCAGCCTCTCTCCAGGCCCGTTGGCTTCTAGCAAAAACACGGACAAATTATTCAGAAAACTGGTTTTCCTGACGAGTGAGTTTCTCGCAAACAGTCACCGGAAGCATTATACGTACCGAATATAGCTAAACGCAGCAAGTATGAAAATCAGTGAGTTGCCGTCTCGAGGATTTGAATTTACCGTACGAAGTTCGGGTCCCCGGGTTTAAGAATGGATGGAGCGATTAATGAAATAGGCTGCGATGGCATTGTAAATATGACAAGTACTTTAACCACAATCTTTAACGAGAAGGATTGTTCAAAAACGAAAGACACCAAGTGGAGAAGTAGTAAAGTAGATGTCTCCAGCAATACTCTAGTTTTTAACCATCTTGATTTTGTTTTTCCCCCCTAAAAAAGTAAAATGAGTGATATTCTGACAAGAGCCAAGTGTTTCAGCTTTCTTTTGCCGAAACGTCGTGTTCTTGTAAATCCATCTACTGTTCGATTTTAATGTTTTTTTTCTTCTGTTGGAATACATCGGACGGACAAATCGTTGCTAAACTCTCGGCTAATTTTCGGAATTTCGTGAGAGTTCGTAAGAAGTGGATGCAAAGTACCAAGCAACCGAACAAAATATTAAAGAAAATTGAGGTATGTGGCTTTAATTTGACTTTATTTTACCTAATTATTGATGGCCCTCATTTATGTGTACAAACACTTGCTAGTTTTCAAGTTCATCATATTGTTCGGTGCCTTAAATTTCAAAGCTAGGCAACGTCTGGAGTCACATACTTCTACTGTAGCTGAAAAAGCAAAACACAGAGAAAAATTAAAAAAAGATGTCACGCTGGTTATAAAAAAGGAACCGTTGACGGATCGATCGTTTCGGACGAATGAGGACAAGGTAGATCAGAAGTTGTCAACTTCGAAAACAAGGGTTTACAGCCCTTAATACATTTAAGGCCCCTTTCCGGTTCGAATAACCAACACCGTTTTGTTCCGGCGCAACGTCACCAATCTGATGGCAGTGCCGCTATTTATGGCAATTGGCGACGTGGACGCAGTCATGATGACAATCACAATGTCTTTATTATGGGTGGTGACAAGACTACCCAGCTTGCAGATAATCTGAAAACCCGTAATCTGAAAGAAAGAAAAATAGACAGCCCAGGTTTAATTTGAACTGAATAATCAGCGTAATAGTCTCAGTATGTTATATAAGAGGTTATTTAATTTCGGTTTTTAGTAAGATGGTGAAAGAAAAGCCTGAAATCTGAAGGAGGAGAACATAAGCACAATTCTTACTAGTTCAGAGAAAGAGATTGCATGCATGACGAACTGTAAAGAGGATTTGATCTCAAAGTTTAACCGAAAAGGACTGGGATAGGACAATCTAGTTACCCATCACTTATTCACTTAAATTGACTTGAAGACCCGCTGAAAATGCGTTACTACGTTGTTCCACTATTTAATTCACGAATAATCGATTTTCAAATAGTGGAATTTGTGGTACCTCTATGCGCTTGTATTTTTGCTGTATGCCTTACGAGACAGATTCATGATTTTTTTTTGTTCAGGCATTAAGCAATCTTCACCAATCTCACCACTGCCCACAGAAAAGCCCCGTTTGTGTTGAGATTAAAATTTCCCGCGTCATAGTAGAATTTTCGTTGGGGGGACGGCCGTAGAAATTCTGAACGTCATAACTGGAGCAGATAGTGGAAAATAAAAAAATTCCTTTGCAGAATCAAAATAATTCAGTGTATTAAGTTAAATGACACAAACATGAGTTGGCTTTTCAGTTAAACTTTAAGAATTGTTTCGCCGTAATCCCCGTATTTTGATCCCTTCATTAAGATTGTTGTCAGTGGTCGACAATTGAAAACACAGTTAGGGTAATAACGGTCATCGATAACAGCTAGATGATGACAATTATTATTTCGTTTAAAAAAGTGTCTACTACCAGTAATAACTTATTTTTAACCCACAAATCATACAAGACGAAAGTAGTGGAGTAAAAAGAAAATAAAGAAACATGATCAGGAAGACATACCACGCACCAAAAAATTACTCATGCGCCATACAACTAATAGGCTAGGCCAATGAAAGCGCGAAAGGCATCCGCCGGTTGGGATTTTTCCGTGGAGAACGGACGATATCGCCGTAAAATCTGGCAGTGATACTTACTATTTATATTATAATTTCTGTGCCAAGAAGACAAAAACAAAAGAAATGTATAAAAGAACGTAAGCAGACTACGCATAGCCTTAACATCTCAAATTTTTTTTTAATGTAGTATAAACTCCAGATAGAAAAATAACCAGAGCAAAATAACACTAAGGAGTAACGCCAAGACCTATGCTTTCTATGCTTCACAACCGTATGCTTCACAATACTTGTAGCGTCGCCCACCACACTTGGGGCATTTATAGCGAGGCAAACTTGCGGGCTTAGAAATTTCCAGTTAAGCTAAGATGCGGTCTGCACACATCGAAGAAACAGGGGAGGTTGTATCTTTTTTTTGCTGTGTTCAGAATTTTAAGTTACTGAAGCCAGCACTGGTGCACGAATGATTGAGTTTTAGTAGGGACGTTCAGTCCCGCTAGCGGAGCTAGTGGCACTGCGGTTGACTCTGTGTCACTTTTCCAAAGTTTGCGCGGTACTCTCTAGAGTTAGTTTGCTCTGAAAATAACTAAGTGGTCGCAGGAAGAAGAGTAAAGCAGCTTATCAACAGCTTTCCGCGTGTGTAGGTTTAATTTCAAAGTTTGACTCCCGGTCGCTCTAAAAATTGGTTTAGTCGAAATAGCTGAGGTAGTGGGTTTTCCTGGAAGTCGGTTCAGTGTGGTCGGGTCATGCGTGGGTATGAAATATCAAACCGCAAAGTCAAAGCAGTGTTTGTCCAGTCGGATTCCGTTGGCAATTTAGCAGCAATATATCGCGTAATTTATGGGTTAGTGAAAACGCCAATTGATTCTTAGAATGCACCGAGCAATGCCTTTGTTCTTTGTGTCTTCTTGGTAGGTTGTAGCTTGGATGACGCACTCGTATTATGTGTGTCATGTGTCGAGTGCTTGAAGATTTCTTTTTTTAATTTAAATTTCTGAGTCATTGATAATTGTACATTTCGGTGTAATGCTCTTTCTTCTTTATATGCTATGTAAAGAAATAATGCTTCACCACTTCTTGAGCATGGATGTTCGTGGCTCGGTTCTTGGTGACAGTGTTTTCTTTGATCTATTTATTTTGATCGCAAATAAAAGAAAGTCTAAAATCTCAGTAGCTTTCCAGCTGGCTTGGCAAATGGACGTAGTCCCTCCTACGCACGGAACACAGTTTTCCAGCCCATCACAGCTCGAACATCTAAGAGGCGGGGGGGGATGTTTCGCGATTGTACCAACCATCGGATCAGGGCGGTAAGGTGCTCAAACGATTACACTACCAACTAATTTCTTTCTTCTCTGATTTCCCTGAATAAGAAAAATATCCCGAAGAACCAAAAAAACAAAACAAGAAAGAACCTGTGTCATCTCTGAGATCAGGGGAGGGGTTATTATCTTTACCGAATGTACACCCATCCAGTCGGTTAATCCTGCTATAGAGAGGATGGCCGGACCGCTTCCTGATTTGAGAAATTCGATGGTGTTTGCACACGTCTGCCCGATTTCCTCATTCGTGAAATTTTTTGTTCTGGCACTTGCAGCTTTCGGCTCAGTTGCCACGGATCATCCGAGGGGGATGTGGAGGAAGGGGAAATCCCGAATATTGTGGCAGTTATATCTCTTGAACACACAAGAGTGATCCTCCTCGGATGATCCGTGGCTCAGTTGCCACGGATCATCCGAGGGGGATGTGGAGGAAGGGGAAATCCCGAATATTGTGGCAGTTATAACTTTGGATTACACTGGACAGTTGGCAAGAAGCACAAGCCATAGATCTACTGTTTGTTGACCCGGGCACTATGTCCGGGGGGGGGGGGGGGGGTTAAGGGCGGATCCCGAATATATTTCGGCACGCATAACTCTAGGCCTATTGATCCGATCTAGGTGGATCCTGCTCAACGGAAAAAAGCACATACTCCATATGTTCCACCTACAGGTCCGGACATAATCCGATCAATGCGGAGGAGTCGGTCCGGAAATTTGTGGTATGCACAACACTCGAACGAGTGATCAAATTTGTAGGGAACGTAATTGTTGGCAAGTGAGCAAGTCCGACCCAGCATACATGCTAACTACCCTTGCAAGTGCCACACGTTATTTTGCCTCTTGAACGCGTCCCATGTCGAAGATGAGCGGGTGCGGTAATTCTATTTCACGACTGTGCGCCAAACCAAATGATTGGTGCGGCAGAGGCTCAACCGATTACACCACTAACTAATCCCTCTCTTCCTGCTTTGGTGAAGAACAAAAACGCCAAGAAGCGGAAAGGAGAAACCCAATAACTGTTGCTGCGGTAGAGATATTCTCGTGCTCCTCGGATACCATGGCATCGATTAAGGAAAACCGATACTAAACCAAAAAGTTGCTTAGATCATGTTGCATGCTCAATGCCCCGTACTTAATACAGGCTGAAGGGTAATCGCTAACAAAAGGAGATGTTATTGAATGCCGAGAAATTGAAGTCTAAAAATGAAGTCTTCGAAGGCGGACACGTCTTGGCTTCTGTGGCGGCGTTTGATGGGTGGTCGCAGATTGCTGACCTTCCGTAGCCCTATTGAAATAGACTTTCACGGCGAATTTGTCTTTCCAGTTTAAAGTTTAACCGAAAAGAGCTAGGATAGGACAATCTAGTTACCCATCACTTATTCACTTAAATTGGCTTGAAGACCCGCTGAAAATGAGTTACTTCGTTGTTCCGCTATTCACGAATAATCGATTTTGAAATAGTGGAATTTTCGTGTGATTTGTGGCGCCTCTATGCGCATGTATTTTTGTTGTATGCCTTACGAGAAAGATTTATTATTTTTTGGGGGTTCAGGCACTAAGCAATTCGTCACCGATCTCACCACTGCCCACGGAAAAGCCGCATTTGTGTTGAGATTAAAATTTTCCGCGTCATAGTAGAATTTACGCTGTAGGGACGGCCGGAGATATTCTGAGCCTTATAACTAGAGCAGATAGTGGAAAATAAAAAAAATCCCTGTGCAGAATCTAAATAATTCAATGCATCCAATTAAATGACACACAAATAAGTTGGCTTTTCAGTTAAACTTTAGCTACTCAGAAGCAACTGATTTCCAGCTGGAGATTCTAAGATCCGCTCGGAACGCTGGCTAGACAGACCTAGTTTGTGTACCTTTGCAACTCCTGAACGTACGGGCTGATACGGCCTGGTAATTATGAATATATTACCGAAAAAGCTCGAGGACCATGGCAGAATAAATACATTAGAGGTTTGAACAACAACAGTTATGTAAAAAATACTTCCTGTTCTAAAAATATCTTTCTACGCTCCATCGCAAGCTTCAAGTTACGCCCCAATTTTAACTTCAAATCGAAATGTAAAATAGAAAAAATTTAATTTAAAATTAAATTTGTACTTAGAATCTCTTTCTACGCTCCATTGCAAGCTTCAAGTTACGCCCCAATTTTAACTTAAAATCTTAAATTTTAAATCTGAACTTATGGATCAGTGAATTTTTCAATCAATCAATTTTGTATTGTGGCCCCAGTAGCGCTCGAAGAGCAGCAATTGGATAATAGAAAAAACTCGTACGGACGTTATGAATATTCCGATAACAAACAAACACAGGGACGAAAACAAAAGATCTGGTAGATTTGAAGTGTTTACTGAAATAGGGGATGAATGAATATAAATAGAAAAAAGCTTTTTATTGATAAAAAACTTGACCTGGCCCTGATGCTAAATATTTCAAGCATAGAGGGGCAAGCACATAGAGGTACCGCAAATCCAAAAGAAAATCTTCATTCGATGCAAATCGATAATACGAATAGCGGAGAAACGAAGTAACGTATTTTCATAGGGTCTATGATGCGAGAGATTGGTAACTAGACTGTAAAAAAAAAACTAGCAGTATTTGCTGCTGGGATTAGTCTTGTCTGTACTGAGATAAACTCATTTCTAATTCGGATTAATCTTACCTCAGTAGAGGTAAGGTTAATCCCAGTAGCAAGTACTGCAGTTAACCTTAATCCGTTAATCCCAGTAGCAAGTACTGCAGTTAACCTTAATCCTTACTTGGAGAAACTTTGTACAGTGTAGCCTAGATTATCTTTTTACGATAAAGATTAGATTATCTAGGTTATCTTTTTACGAACTTTTTACAGTGTACACCATTTAGACTTTAAGCTTTTGACATTATTTGCTGTTCAGGATACGCACTAATTAACTCATTGTCGTCTTTCTACCATCAATGGATGCTAGACGTGTATAAGTGGTGTATAGAATGCTTTTTGCGTAGCTTTTCGAGTTTAATGCAGTTATCCTTTGTCATCATGGAAGGTTACCGTTATACGAGTCCCTTCAAGTTCACAGCACCGTGCCTCTTCCTCCCACAGTTGCTCCTTCAGACACTTTTAATGCGTGTGACAAGTCCCGAAGCTCTTCTGTCTTTGATCAATGGGCGCTATCTTCGAACCTGTAGGAGTCTGTTATTGCTAAGGAATTCATATACTTCCGAATCTCAAGATCGGCGCCAGGCCCTAATTCAAGAGTCCTACTACCACAATCAAACTGTTCACGATGGCTGCGGTGTTGACACAATCGAAGAGGAAGGAGACCCGTTCAACATAAAATGACTTGTAAAACCAGCTATAAAACTCTTGGAACTGATTTATCTAACAATCTGCACGCAAGAGCTGATCGCGAACCCAACCAAGCAGTCGGGCCCAAAGATCTTCGGCGCGTCGGGCATGATCATTATGCCAGTCTTAGACGCTAGGTAGTACGGATCTCATTTTTCACGGTGGTCGAACGTAATTAGATTCTACAATTACTTTCAGACTGTATGAAGTAAACGCCACAATGACCTGTCTTCGTCTTCTTATAGAGAGTTTTTTCTTTTACTATGCTTGTTTTTCTCCCCCCACTTAGTGGCACGCCGCAAGGGTGTGGCACCTGTGCCTCCATCTGTTTCATAATCTTTACTTCACTTCCGTTACCTCTTATTTTTTTAAACTTCATGCTGTTTCAGTTTAATTTGCGGTCGAAATTGTTATAAATAAAAATGATATAAAAAATGACCCAAAATGGATAAGTCAGCTAGGGTACTCTTCAATAGCACGCCCACCCTTCTTGACAAGGGCCTTCTTCTGCCTGTAGCTGGAAAAACAATGAACCCGCAATGTATTAACAATGAAGGGATGTCCAAATTTTAGATTTTTTTTTACTAAGCTACTGCTTAAAAATGCCAGTAGGCTAAATAGCATTCAAGAAGACAGAAGTGTCAAAGAATCACAAAACAAATCAATTAAGTCATCAGATGCAGCTGGGCATATTGCTCAATTTCCTAAACTTTTTTTAAACTCTATAATGTTTCAGTTTAGTCTTTCTTCTAAAAATTTTTTTTTTACCAAACTATTTATTAAAAATGGCAATGAATAGTATTTAAGCCTCCAATGTAAGAATACAGATATTTCAAACAACCACGAAACAAAGTATCTAATTCACTTATAACAAAATAGAAAAATAAGCTTTTGAAGGGAGAAAAATAACGATGGACCAAGAATATCTGAACATTTAATCAGTCGGTAAACTGGATGTTTTTGTGTGACTAGTGTTTGAACTAGAAAAGAAACCAGAAGCGTATATTATCCCCCAAAACATTTTTTTTGTTTGCCCAAAAACAAAAAGCGTATACATCAGAGTGTACGAAGCGAACATTGCCATGCTCTTTCTTTGTCGTACACAGTTAAAGAGAGAAAGATCGCGGTGGGTGTGTACAGTATTATTTACAGTGTTGCATAAGATTTATTCAATCAGTCTGATTGATCACAAATTCCCAGTCACTTCAATTCTATAATTGTAAATTAGAATATATTTTTTGTAATGATTACTTACAAAGGATCAATTTTGTCATCTGCATGGTGTTGCTTTGACACCTTTTGGTGTTACTCTGTCACCTTTTGTTCAGATAGAAACCTTAATCAAGTGCCTTGTTTTGGGCTAGGTCAGTGACGTATCTGAAATGATACTTCATTCGCGGAATTTTAATTTTGCAACATAGAGACATGATATACATCCAATAACAAATTAATTTCTTTTAGCTGTATCAAGCAGAACGTCTCCTCTTGCCTTGTCTGTGGAAATCCACTTGTTTTCCTTTTTGGAATAATAAAGCATGCTTTGTTTAGCTTTCTCAAACAGAGTATTCAGATAAGCATCTGCTCGCTGATTCTTTTTTTATATATATATCGTTGGTTTGTCTGCTGCCCTAACAAAGCACACCTTCTGATGCTTTTCCGCTGTGACAGTTACATTAGTAGTTTAAATCTGAATAACTTGTAGGCCTATAAATATAGATAAATGAAACGGTTCCCTTGTCTCTGCTAGTGGAAGTGGAAGTTGTAAGAGGTGAAGAAGGGACAATCTAGTTACCCATCACTTATTCACCTAAAGAGGCTTGAAGATCGGATGAAAATGCGGTACTTCGTTGCTGCGCTATTCACGAATAATCGATTTTTCACGTAGTGGAATTTCCCTGTCGGATTTGCGATACCTCTATGGGCTTGTACCTGTGTTGCATGCTTGCTGAAAATGATTTACGAATAATAAGAGTTCACGCAGTGATCTACCCTGCGCGAGATGATCACTGGCAACTGAAAAGCCGCGTTTATCCTCCTGAGACCCGAGTCTAAACCAGCTGACACATACACATGGAAACTTCCAATTTTGATCAGAAAAATGCGTAGATTTCGAAACTAGCCTCCAAAAAAATCCCCCTTCTACCCCCTCCCCCTTATTGAATGTCCACTGGGGAGGACATTCGGTCCCAATCCTTGAAAAAGTAACAATGCTTTCAGCAAAGAACATTTATTTCAAATTTGTCAATTCAGTGCAAAACGATGAAAAGAGGTTCAAGCTCAGGAATGAAACGACCTGAAACACTTTCTGTCTCCAAAACGGCCTAAAAAAAACTTTGCGTTTGATTACTCCCCCCCTCCCCCCTGCCCGAATGTCGACACTTAGCTTCATCTTTCAAATTCTCATACTCAGGCATGTGAATGCCTGTTCAAGCGGACTCGGGGAGTGGACCTTGAAACCTCTTCGGTTAGGGGAGATACTCCTGCTCGCTTTTCGTCCTGCCATTGAGATCCTCCTGCTAGCCTTTTTCCAGCCTGAGTCGCTTCTCAGGACTCTGGGTATTTAGCTACGGGGAAGTGAAAGTGAATCAGTTGCTTCATCACCTCTGTAAACTTGTTGTGGGCAGGCATACGCAATTCAAGGATACCAGTGGAAACGGCAGAATCGATGAAGCTGTTTACCAAATGAAGGCTACCGCCAATTTCTGGGATCTGGCTGTAAATTTGTCATACGAGGCCATTCTGTCACTCATGCCAACCCCACCCTGACCCCACCATGAAGCAATTTTATTGTTTCCGGCTACACTTCTTGGGCTCTTAGTTTCGATAAAGTCTGCTGGTTCTCATCCCAGCGTCTTTGCGTTCTTTTTTTTGTCTTACCCATTTACAGTCGGACGCTAGCAGTACAGGTTCATTATCGTACCACTATGTGACTGCGACTTTCTGATCCTCTCTAGTAATAGTGCAGAAGCGTTATCTGCTTTAGGGGGGGGATAGTTCTCATTCCAATCGGATTCTTCAAGTCGTTCCACAGTCCAGCTTTTTTCCAATCAGAAAACCAAGAAAGTTGATCGACGTGAAAAAAGGTATCGAAGTAAATATTTGACCCTGGAAACAGGGTCTCAGTGAGACGAAGTATACTTCCAGCGCCAAATCCATGTGCTCCTCGGTACTGTAAGTCGTGTGCCCTTGAATAAATCTACAAGCCTAGCATCTACCCAGACGAGCTGGGAAGCACAAAGTTTTTGTCTACCAAATTTCCAGTGGCTGAAGCCTACCCAGTTTTTACTTGGTTGGGACCGGTTGTCCACCCGGGTGGACACGAATGTTATAAAAGGCACAGAAGAGGTTGTAAGGCAACTGTAAATTTGTTTCTTAAGCCAATATATTTAACAGAACCTTCTTTCTTGTCCTGAATTTTTCCATTATTTTACCTCCTTGTTTTCTATTTCTTATATAATTTTTAAACTTCCCCACTTTGCTTTCTGCTCTGCCTCTGATTTTTGGCTATTTTTGGTTCTCTATTTCTCAGCACTGGTGTATCACAGACTCTTGAAAAAAATCACAGATGGCATTCCAGTCAAGCGGAATCGAATGGTGGCGTTAGTTTCGACGCAGCGCAGCTATAATACTGCTTAAAAAATTCATATATAAAATGTCCACGGGGGTGGACGTAGGGTCCCAGGAGGTTATATTGAGATTCAAATTTTCCGCGTCATAGCAGAATTTTGCGGTGAGGATGGCTATAGATATTTTAAACTTCATACTAGGGTAGAGTTCCAGCTACTTATTATTAGTTACGATCGTTACTATTCTTGTTATTATTGCCGTTCCAGAGCCCGCCGTAGTAAGTAAATTGGCTCCTCCCACTTATTATTTTCGTTCCACGACTGTTACGATCGTTACAATTTACTTATGATGGTCGCGAACATCATAAGTGATAATAACTATCGGTTCTGCAAGAACTCTCGTAAGAGTGATGACGCATGTTCGCGTTGTTATTATTTTCGTTCCAGAGAGCGTGATAACTACCACAATAAGGCGCTCGGCTCGCCTCTTATCATCGTAACTTGTAATAACTTCACTGGAACGCTACCTAGACCAAATAGTGAATAAAAAAATCCCTTAACACAAACCAAACAGTGCAATGTAATCAATTAAATGATGCAAAATAAGTTAAGAGGTTTAACAAACCCCCCTTGACAAATCAACCTAAAGAACTAAATGAAGACAAAATAATGAAAAAATATAAATATTCCTTCATCCCCAGCTGACTGCGAGTCACATTTGACAGTGCAAGACGGATACGTCAGCTAAATTTATTCGAGCTAAGTTTATTCAAGTTGGAAAGACGAACTTGTGGAAAAAACCACAAGTTCGTGGAACTTGTTTTTCCGCAAGTTCGTTTTTCCAACTTAAGCGGTTTTGAGCCTGAAGAGGACCCTTGCCAAGAAGGGCCGAAATATGGCTCGAATAAATTTAGCAGATATAAATTTAGCCCGACCGAGGAGATGTATAAGGAGGGAACAAGATGACTTGTAAATCGATATGAACAACACATCATGGATCCTCATACCAAGTTTGAAGAAAATATCTCTAACCCTTCGAGAGTTGTCGTGCTAACAGACGCACGGACGGACAACTTATGCGATGTCATAGGTATCCCACCACTTCCGTTATGGGATCCCAAAAATTGAGTTGAAACATGATTTTCTTGAGCCTTGCTAGAAACCCAGCACTCCTTGAGTTACATGATTTATTTCATTCAACTGACATAATCAAATCTTTATTTTCACTTTAGCCTATTGCAGTAGGTATTTCCGATTTTTTTCCAAAATTATCAATGTTTACTTACAATTGGCTTGATCAGCCGCGGACAAACCCCTGCGGCTTTATCAATAAGTTGCACAACCGACACACACTAATGCAGTCAGTAAAATTAGGTACATTCAGCAATTGACAGTACAATGGGCATTGCTTGTTTTATGATTATCGTGCATGATGAACCTTATTAGGTCAGGTAATACAGACGACGCGACAGACAAAGCAAATACGTTCTAATCGCTGGCAGGCAAGTGTGATATTTTACGCTCGACCGAATTAATTGCCAACACTTCTATTCTTGGTCGTAGAACTCAGTTAACACTTCTGTTTCAGTCAAATAAGGGTAATGTAAAGCGACGGTATATTCTTGGGTATGGGGATTCTTTGCAAAGGCTTGGTTTGAACAACATACGAATTCAGCAGTTCATCCGATGTCACGTCCGTAAAATTGGTTGCCGGTCTATAGGATTCAGGTCATCCGAATTTTGACTTTATTTGGTTCGAACGGTGCCGTTTTTTATCCACTTCTTTTGATTATGGCTAATTTCTTATACGTAATCCTTCAAAGTTGAAGAGTAAGTATAATTGAAAACAAAAATGCAACAGTCATTTCACAAACAGTGTGAGAATCACAAACAAGACTAAACTAAAAAAATGTTATCTAAATTCAATCTAAATTCAAAGCCAAAAGTAAGATTCAAGAGCAAAAGAAGAAACAGAATCATCAGAACCTTTTATTTTTGAAAAAAGGGAAAAGTTATGATGTGAAAGTATATTATCAGCTCTTTTGTAAAAGCTTTATTTTTTATATTCAAAATCTGAGGATTTTCACATTATGTTAGTAAAGGATTACCAATGGAAATGGGAGAAACCAAGAAGGAATTTCGTAAATTTTTAATACGTAAATTTTAAAGCACAAAGTCAGAAGGCCGAAATATCAGCGAGTCAAAAGTAAATCGTTAAGCTTAATTCCGAATGATCTTTTTTTTGTGCGTACAATTTAATCAAAACTGTACCGTCCAAAGGAAAATCACCGTACGAAGTAATGGTGGCGTTCCAGTGAAGTTATCACAAGTTACGATGATAAGAGGAGGGGCGAGCGCCGTATTATAGTAGTTATCACGCTCTTCGGAACGAAAATAATAACAACGCGAACATACGTCATTACACTTACGGAAGTTCCTGCAGAACCGAACCGATAGTTATTATCACTTATGATGCTCGCGACCATCATAGGTAAATTGTAAGAATCGTAACAGTCGTGGAACGAAAATAATAAGTGGGAGGAGCCAATTTCGAGGGGTCGACGACTCTCATTTTTGATGTACATCATTCCGTAATAATGGAATAATCCTGACCATTCCGGATTATTCCTGGCCATTCCGGATTATTCCTAACCATTCCATATCAACCCATTCTTTATCGAGTTTGGTAATTCACCAACTTTTGTTTAGTCGGCATTTATTTCACCCCTTCGGTCTGTCCTGCGGTGAACGAGGGTCGACGACTCTCATTTTTGATGTACACCATTCCGGAATAATCCTGACCATTCCGGATTATTCCTTCGGGACGTGTACACCATTCCGGGAGAGTCGTTGACCCCTCGGCCAATTTACTTATTACGGCGGGCTCTGGAACGCCAATAATAACAAGAATAGTAACGATCGTAACTAATAACAAGTCGCTGGAACGCTACCATTGTACCTCTATTGTGGCAGGCTACTGGAGTACAAGTTAAAGGGTTGTGAGGAACCTTGTCGCCGATTCTCCTCCCAGTGTGAGATATAAGTAGCGTTTTGATCACCGATTAGTTCGGCGATACCGTAGCCGTTTGACTTTTTGGCGTTTTCGACGTTCGCCGGAAGCCGTAGCTGTTTCTTCTAATTTCTGTTTTTGTGCTCATCGGCTAACGTCTATCGCCTAAATTCCTATCCATCGCCAATCGGCCTAGGACTCCAACGGCTATCGGCTATCGAAAACAGTAAATAAGCACGAATCGGCAAACTTCTTTCGTCTACCGGCGAAATTTCATCGGCGATCAAAAACGCCACTATATTCTAGTCATACCTCAACCCTTCTTGATAAGGGCTGATGGAAGGTTCGTTGCTCTAGCTTGAGCCTGAAGAGAGCCCTTGCCAAGAAGGGCCATAATAGCGCAAAAAAAAATCAGCGCCATCAAATTGGACTCGCAATCGGCTTGGGCCAAAGGAGTCTTATTTTTTCAAATCACAAAACACTCGCTTAGATGTTTCTAGGAGAACTAGTTGGAGTTGTATTTTCATCACTGACATACCGCTTTCATCCGTTTCGGATAGGATTCTGATTTCTCTACTTTAAGGTACGTGGACACACGGTCCTATTTACATTGTCGGATGCGAATATCCGTATACAGAGTTTTCTCGGAGTGATGTGAAATTCGTACGCATATTTTCTGATACGAAATCTTGTCGAACTGCATGTGCACGTAGCTTTAGACTCATGGTGATTACTGCCGAAATAATCGTTCCGTACGGGTTCTATACCAGTTTGATTATATATATACATATTGAGATGGAAGTTGTGAATTGTAGCTTTGACAAAATAATAGTGCAAGACAATGCAGATGAGGATACCAGGAGAATCTGTAGAGGGTCTTAGTAGTCCAGCAAGGTCAAGCATTGGCAGCAGGTTAACAGCCTAGGCAAGTACGAGGACTACGGGCACTGACTGACCACGGGCACTGACTAACTACGGGCACTGACTAACCAGCCCCCTCCTCTTGACAGAATAGGCCGGCGTAAGGGCTGCAGTTCTTCAGAGCCACCATGCGCTTTAGTTCTTGTTAGTTCCACAGATCTTCAAGGTATACCTAGACTCCATTAGGATATATGTTTACTTGTACTACCTCCGCAGAAAAAAAAATTGCGGACCTCCCTGTCGATGAGAGATTTTGCACCGCCCTTCATTTAAAAATATGAAAGATTTTCTTTTCTGTTCACTAGCTAATAGATCTATTGTACTATCTCTGTGTGGTGGATGCTGATAGTGAGGCAAGGGCGGACAAACAGAGACCAACTCGCTCTGAAACTGGTATAAGGTCATCCGCGTGGCGAATTCATCCGCCACCTTTACGGAAGACCCGATTTAGAACGTCTATAGAAGAGTCTTCACCTTTCGGAATCTGGGTTCCCAGATTTTTCTGAGATTTTTTTTTGAATTTCTTCTGCGCGATACTTAAAAAAAATCCGGAAATCTGGAAGTTCAAAAGCCCCTTTTCACCGGATTATTTTGATATACTTTCGGACTAGTTCATATTCCAGATGCAATTTACAGAAGACGTCAAAAAATAATGTGGAAGCCCAGATTCCGGAAGTTCCGGGAGGTGAAGACCGGACTTATAGGATGTATGGGAGCGACTTCGGTAGGATATTGTCGTAACCACGGAAAAGCTGGTAGTTTAATGCAGTATTTATTTAAATGGCTTTGTAAAAAAAAACTGACATAAAACAGCAATCCGCATAAATGGCTAAATACATAACGATACATATTATTACACATGATTGCCACGAAAATAACGACATTACTAAAACGCAACGACTAGTATCATAAAAGTAACACTGTACTACACTAACGACTACTAGTCACTGTATCGATATGTAAATGTAGCTAATACTGTCATTAAGAGGCGTGAGGCTGCTCATTATTGCAAGAGCTGATCATATCACAGATTATTTAAGTACTGTCACCTTCACTTAATCCAAGAGGTCTAACAGAGCATTAATGTAACTCTGGGCCATTTGTAACGTTTCATACTTTGACAGCTGTCTGTCATCTCCAATGGCGGGAACAACGCCCCTCAGTCTATCAAAAGCGTCATTAAGGCTGTTCATTCGTCGGCGTTCGCGGGCGTTTGCCGCAATACGCCGCTTCTTCATAACGACGGGGGCCACGTCCTTGGCCGGCCGTTTCCTGGCCTCACTGGCGGCCAGAAGTTCCGTTCGCGATAAACCCTTGTCTGACTCAGAGCTTGACGATGCTATGCTTTCGTAGTCGTTTTTCGATGCGTTTTCAAATGTCGTATGGAAGGTGCTGACACGTTCCACGACGGTTCGGCGGAATCTGCTCGAGTCACAAGACAGGTCAACTGGACTGAATGCAAACTCACTCTTTATAACTTGTCCTTTTGTTTTGGTGGCTGGTGATGGCAGAGGGCTGTCGCATTGGTCACTGACAGTGCCCGAGTCGGACATGTTCGATTCGTAAGTCGCGGGGCTTGGTGTCTGGTATCCGTCAGAGCTGTAGGCTTCGAGTCTCACAAATGGAGAAGCAGGAGGGTACAAGTTCAGCAATTGTGAGGCATGCCTTGGGTAACTGAACATCTCAAAGCCACTGTCTCCACGTCAGATGCACTTGGCTTGAAATCAAGTAGGCTTAACAGTCAACTTCACGCGTGACTGAAGAGCAACTGAAGCTCAAAGCGCGTCCACTTAGCTTATAGATGGAAAGCTGCTTGTAGCATAATCGGAAGTCAGTGCCGGCGTCTCCCATTGGTAGACGGTACGCGCGTGGCCAGGGTAGGTGCTTGAAGCCCTCCGGGTTAAAGGCCACGGGCGCCGCCCAACTACTGCCCATTCTGCGTTGGGACCCCCCAGAATGAAAGTTGGAGCGGCCGACAAGTGGAGGTAATGCTGGGGCCCGAATGTGCGCAGATTGGGATATTTCAGCCACTCGGGCGAAAGTAGTAATTTAGACAATCGTGCCCCACTGTCATTTTCTGTCCACCTGACTGAACATAGTTATAGCAAACATTCACAGGAAACAGGACTAGCAATTATGAATTGAAAATTGGTCCTCATTTGACCATCATCTACGTCAGAAAATAATCCAAACTTTACCCACAGGCAGGGGAAATCGGAGTTGCAACAGTAATGACCTGATATTTTTCGGCTGTTAACCGTGTTATCACCGTGTTGATCGCGCTAAATAGCCTACCACTGGGATGAGGCGTCATATATGAAGGGGGGGGTAAATGCCCCCCACCGAATAATTATTGGCTACTCGCAAACAAAAATTGATTCGGTAATTTCTTGCCGCGATTTTTGTGACTTTGCCAGTCTGTAAAATACCTTAAATTTCTTCCGATGGGTATGGCTTGAACTGGCATTCTATGTTGGATCAGAATTTTCATTTGATGGTGTATAAATGTTGAAACTCATGGATTATTTGTTTTGTGAGATCAGATTCAAATAGCATGGTTCTAACCGCTCGCAGAACTGAACTAGCGTTTGATCATGGACGAATCTCTTCACCTGCTTACCACTGTGAAAATCTTCAAGCCTCTTTGGATTATTTTGCCGCGAGGTCATGATCGTTCGCTTACGACCTACGTTAGAGAAGTAGGTTAACACAAATCCGAAAAGAGAAAACTTGCTAAGCCCCGTTCAAAAGCATGCCTAGCCAAGCACAGATGCCTAGTCACGTGCCTATAGCATCTGCACCGTTCACAACCATGCCTAGGCAGACATTTTGGGCCAGGCAAGTAGTTCTAGGCTCTAGAACGCGGTACCTGGCTAAGCCTACGCATCTGTGCTTGGCTAGGAATGCTTGTGAACGAGGCTATAGCAGAACATCGCTTATTTGGGAATAGCGGAGCAACGAACTTGCTCATTTTCGTTGGGTCGTCGGACCTGTTCGAGTGAAGGAGTGATGGGCAACCAGATTGACGTATCTCATCACTCTTCTGTTAAACTTGAATAAAACCAGTACACCGTGCAGTCCCATGATATCAGTCCTATCCTACCCAGTGCCAAAATTTTCTGGTATTGCCCTGATGTTACAAGAAAAAAAGTTCCAACCGGGCGTTATTATCAAGTGATAACGCCCCGGGAAATATAAATAAATAACGCCCGGGCGTTATTATCAAGTGATAACGCCCGGCCAGCCATGCGATATCAAGTGATAACGCACGGTTGGAATTTTTTTCTTTTAACATCAGGGGAATACCAGAAAATTAAAACAAATGTACTAGTGTTATAATCATTATCGCCCTTGCTTTTCTTCGGGCATGATAGGCAGATATCACCCTCGCTGCGCTTGGGCGATATCAGCCTATCATGCCACCCGCGGGCCAAATTTTTCCGCTGTCACCCTCAGCAAGGGCGATAATATATAATATCGGACAACGTTTCAGCTCGGCTGGGTTTTCTTGTGAGATTACAGTCGCTGTTACACCGGAATAATCTTTGTTCGAGCAAAACACAGGACTGAAGTAACGTTACGTGACGTGTGAAACTTTTCAGTTGTTTGTTACGGTGGATAATTCTCAAGTGCGCGTGAGATCGGGGTCATCCTTCTGTCGGAATATTTTGTTCTAACCTGTCAAAGGACTGAACTGGTATCATGTGACGAATGAAACTTGATTCGCATTTCACGGCGGCAAATCTTCAAGCTCGTTTCAGTTGTTTTCTCTTCGATCATCGTTTTTGTATGGAATAGTTCTGTTCAATCTGGGTTCCTCAGAAGGGCAAAGATGAGGAATTCAGTAGAAATATTAGTTCTAATTGGTTGGTTTTGTGCCGTCTCTACCCGCGGTTTTAACTGAAAAAGTAAAGAAACCCAAAGTAAGGAAGTAAGGAAAAGGACGTAATTTTATCGGTGCGAACATTCGCATGGGGTTTAAAACAGTAAAAGAAAAAGGAAGAATGCGGATTACCAAAGTATTTACGCTTCTTAGGCTAGGTAGTATTGTTGGGGTAATTAGTTTAATGAATTTAAAGTGGATGTCAGTGATATAAAAAGGGAGGGGGCTTTGGCATTGGGGAGGAAGGAAGGTAAAAGAAAGTCGATGGAGGGATGTTGGATGGAAGACATTTGATGAGATTAAGGATGGAGGGTCGAACATTAGATGTTCGTTAGAAATTCGTTCTAGACATTCTTTTTTTTATAAACATTATTTTCGCAGGTGATTTCTTGTCACCTTTTGTTCAATCTTTATTACTGCTTTATTTCAGTCCATAAGACCATAACAACAACAAAAAAGAAATACACTAAAACAAAGAAAAGACATACACTAAACTTTAAGCGGAATACTTTGATCTACGTGTTTATATGGTAAAGGAAAATAATTATAGTAGTAAAACAGTTTACATCGTGTTATGTGGGACTTCTTACATAGGATGGCTGACATAGTACGATGACCAGTTTTTGGGATCCCAAAATGTAAGTGGAGGGATACCTATGACATCGCAAAAGTTGTCCGTCCGTCCGTCCGTCCGTCTGTAAGCACGATAACTCTCGAAGGGAATGAGATATTTTGATGAAACTTGGTGTGAGCATTCTTTGGGTCAAGAATAAGGTCGAGTTCGTATATGGGCCCTATAGCTCTACATTTAGGGGTGGGGGAGGGGGTTCAAATTAAGGGGCAAGTAAAATATTTTTAAACAGCTAATGTGATAGTCGATTATGGGGTAAGAAGACACGCTGAACACGAATATGAAAACCATTTTCTCGCCGGACAAGTAATTCGTCCGGAATCCGGCCAAAACCGGAAAGTTTTTTAAAAGTAAAAGTTTTGTTTGAAGTTGATTAGATGTTTGATTTAGGGATAAGAATGCATGCTGAACACGAATATGAAAACCATTTTCTAGCATTTCGTCCGGAATCCGGCCAAAACCGGAAAGTTTGTTAAAAGTAAAAGTTTTATTTGAAGTTGATTAGATGTCCGATTTAGGGGTAAGACGAGATGCTGAATCCGTATATGACAATAATTTTTTTGCCTGACATATAGTTCGTCGGGAATCCGGTTGAAACCGGAAAATTTGTGATAAGTTAAATTTTTATTTCAAGTTGATTAGATGTTGGAAACAGGGGTAACTAGATACGCTGAATTCGTTTTTGAGCTTTAGTTTTTCGTCGGACAAGTAGTTCTGGAATTCCGCCAGAAACCGGAAAATTCGCAGAAGTAAGCCAGGATCGTTTCAATCGACTTACAGGGGTAAACACACAAGCTGAATCCATATCAGAACTTGGTTTTCTTCATGATTAGCTGTTTGGCCTAGTTTTTTAAATTTTAAGAGTATAAATGTTCATGGAGTCTGGCGAAGACCGGATCTGACGAAGACAAAACCTACTTGTCTGGATCAAATATCGAAGTTTTGGGATCCCATCGGAACCTTTGGTCTTGTTCCAGTGGGAAACACTCGTTTTCCGTTGTAAGGTGGGCATGGAATAATGAGTGAATGAGAGTGCCTTGAAACGATAACGGCTACAGAACTGCCAGCGCTGGAACCGTCGTAAATCATAATTTTAGCTGGGGACCAAAGACAGCAAACATGTACAAATTTAGTTACTGTGGACAAAAACCGTGATTTCGAAGTCCCAGCCCTGTTACCGCGACGATCTCTTAATTCCCGGGTCGGATTAAGCCATTATCTCAAAGTTGGATTATTTCCACAAAAACTGAAATCATTAATGAGCTGGTTCTTGTGGTTAACAACAAGCTTGGAGCGTGGATCGATTCGTCAGAAACGATGACTTGGGAGCTTTGGAGATTTTTTCTTGTGATCGATCAAGTTCAGTGGAAGATTCCCGCCTTTATTGGTTGCTCAAAGTTTCGACACCTTTCGCAGCAAAAACTGCTGTATCGGCTACTTCCGAGGGGTCTGACACCCAAAGAAAAATGGGGCTTCAGCAGCACTGAAGGTGTGAAGTGTTGCTTGAACGTGACTTTGCCAACTCAGTGCTTCTAGCAGAATAAAGTATGATTGGAATCTCTACTCCGAGTTGACGCGTAAAACTCGTCACCAAGACAAGACTGAATACTTAAGATCGTTAAAGCCTAGATGATCGGTAGAAATCTGAATACAAGAAAAGTATTGCGAGCTAATGGTAATAATCAGTAATATTATAACAGTTCAGTTCAATTCAGTTTATTTCTTCAACAAATTCAACACTCAACATATTCTTAAACCAATAGCCCGTCTCAATGTGTGACAACAGGTAACCTGTGCGAGACGGACAAAAAATTACCAAGATCTATTTATCAATAATTTTGTTTGCTTTTGTTTTATATATACACTTAGTGAGACTTCAACTCACTCCATATCAGCTTTCTTCACTCGACTTACTCGTAATATCACAACCAGTCAATCAATCTTCAAATGGGAAAGAAAAAAAAAGCAGTATAGACGGAAAAACCTAAAAAAAAGAAATAATAAATATTCACGTGTGGGATCTCATCGAAACCTTTGGTCTTGTAATCGTTGTTGCTTCGTCGTACAGTGAAAGCCGCTGAAAATTGTGAAGAAAACCGCTGAGGATTCACTAGTAGTAAAGTTCAGCCTAGAAATTCGGTAAAAGCCTGAATAAAATAAAACTATGGTAAGCCAATAGTAATTATCAATAAATATGTCCCAATAGGCCTACTCGCAATATCACAACCAGACAATCCATCATCAAATAGGAAAGAAAGAAGTGAAAAAGCAATAAAGACGAACAAGAATAGAAACGAAAAAATAAAGTAACAAATATTCTCTTTTGGAACCTCATCGAAACCTTTGACCTTGTAATCGTGATTGCCCGTCGCACAGTGTTAACATTGCGAAGAAAATCGCTGAGAGTTCAAGTCGGATGCCCATGTGAATAAATACTAGTATAATTGTTTGTCTGTCAACTCTGTCCAAAAAGATGAGATGGAGGAAAGAGGAAAAAAGTAAAGATAGCACACTCATATGACAAAGACATTCGCGAACATCCATCTAGGAAGTGGCATTCAGGTTCACAGCTCGTATCCAAACCTTGCCTTATGAATCCTCAGCGTTTAGCTTTTGTTTCGTATAAGCCCTTCCCTCTGTTGTGACCAGCCAGCCGGAAAGAGGAGACAAGATTTCAGGCACTCTGGTCTTACATAGCAATGTATTTCAAGCAAGAAAGAAGACAACAATAAAAGAAGACATTTAAAATGTTCGGAAGGATTAACTGTTTGCAAGTTGACATCTAAAACTCCTGAATATGCCGTTGCTAATCATTCACGCAGATGGTTCATTAAAGCTCATGAAGCAGTTTACCAATCTCAGTGTCACGGAACCGGAGCAAAAGCAAAAGGTAAATAGGAACAACGCTGAAGTTAAGAACCCGAAGACTTGAAAGCATGTTTGTGGTTGTCCATGAAACGTCCTATGAAGAATAAGCTTACATGTAAAAGTTAAATATCGAAAACAGTGTATTTTGGCCCTGTCTTTAAGGCCATATGCTTCGGCACCGTTTGCTGGTTGAGGGGGATATCCCCCCTTCTATATTTCAGAATTTTCGTCCTTGGTGATATTTTGTTTCTAATGTTTCTAATACTCTGGTGATACTTCTGTTGCTTCTTTTGCTAAATTTGTTTCAAAAGGCAAAATGCACAAAAGTGACTTTACTTAAAGGTGTATTTGGAAACTACTCAAAATGGGTAATCTGGGTTTTGAATGAATGAATGAATGAATTTTATTTCCCGCTAATTAAAGGCAAAAGCACAAAAGCGGAGTATAGGAAAAGACAGAAAGCAAAATCACAAAAAATTTCACAACATAAAAAGAAAGAAAAAACACTTCAACACAGGCACTCAGACATTTAACTCGTAACAACTCGACTATTTACACCCATATTTACAAACAAAAGCACAACTAGTAACGTATAGCCTCAGTGAGACTATTGTCAGACCTTAAACTTTGTCGGAACTTTTCAATTCTGTCTTCAACAGCACAGAAAGGCTCTGGGACATTATGCTTCTTGCTCACATAAGTGTTCCGTGTCCACGGAGGTAAACCTAGTTTTGGGGCCCAAAAGTGATCTTTGCCCTCCCCCCAAGGTTCACTAAAACATAGCCCCTTAGTATCGGCTAGTAAAACGCCACATGGGGGGTAAGGAGGACTTCGCAACCCCTCCGGTTCTTTTTAAAAATGATGGAAAGGGCTTTCCTCGCTTATTATTTGCATCGAAGCTCTTACAACTTCCTGCTGTCGTCTAAGTTGTTGAACAAAAACGACGAGGGTGCCGTCGAGCACATGGTCGGCACTTGTTTAGTCCTAAGTTTTTTGTTTGTTGTGTGTGCGCATTATTAGGGAATTGGGAAAGAGTCTAACTAAAAGATCACGTCAAGATATCTGACGCAGAGGAATTTCCTGGCTCGTGCTCTCCATAGAAGGATGAGTGATGGGTTGAATGTGGTTCACTTGGCATCCCAAAAATTTGGTGCTTGTGTTTGTTGCGTCAAAAAGCCCCAATTCTGAAGGTTATGTTGAATAGGAGAGAGAAGTCATGTTAGCTGAAACTGATAAAAGTCCAACTTTTCTTCCGGATTTGTAGGTTGACCGCTTCACAACTCTAAGGAATTTGCTGGATTCAATGGAAGAGACGCACAAGCTGCCAGTCAGAAATTTGGTGAGAAGTTTGAAAAACGTAAGTTTTTCAACTTAAAGTTTAACCGAAAAGGGCTAGGATAGGACAATCTAGTTACCCATCACTTATTAACTTAAATTGGCTTGAAGACCCGCTGAAAATGAGTTACTTCGTGGTTCCGCTATTCACGAATAATCGATTTTCAAATAGTGGAATTTCCGTGTGATTCGTGGTGCCTCTATGCGCTTGTATTTTTGCTGTATGCCTTACGATAAACATTTATCATTTTTTTTTTGTTCAGGCACTAAGCAATCTTCACCAATCTCACCACTGCCCACTGAAAAGCCGCATTTGTGTTGAGATTAAAATCTCCCGCGTCATAGTAGAATTTACGCTGTGGGGACGGCTGGAGAGTGGAAAATCAAAAAATCCCTTTGGAGAATCCAAATAATTCAGTGTATCCAGTAATATGACACACAAATGAGTTGGCTTTTCAGTTAAACTTTAAAAATTGGATGTTTTACTTCCTTCGCCGGTCTGCAAATATTATTTCTTATTTCACAAGGCTGTTCAAAGCAGGTCCGTATCCAGGAATTTTTGTCGGGGGGGGGGGGGTTACCCGTGGCTCGGACCAAAAAGTACAAAAAAAAGTAGATCAGAGTATGTTTCAGGGGGTGGGGGAGGGGTGGAGCTTTTCGTATGTTTCAGGGGGTGGAGGTGGACCCCCTATCCCCCCTGGATACGGTCCTGGTTCGAAGTTTCTTTCATAATAGGTTTACAAATAAACGAACGTAAAACAAAATAAAGTAAAAGTTCTCTTTCTCAAACTTACCACCGATAAATTCGAGGATGAATCCTAAATTCTTTGCACTTTCCCTATCCGTAATATATATATATAGATATTCTAGATACGTGTTCTATACAACTTCCGTTATCTTTTTTAGTCAAACACAAACCCTCAATATTTGGGCCTGGTGCCCCAACATCTGGGCAACCCAGCGGATGGACATGGTTCTCAGACGTTGGGGCACGGTACCAACATACAAATCTGCTTGAAAAGCTAATTTCCATTTCAGATTCTCAATTCAACAGATTTTCATAGGGGTACCATTCACTCCCTGCAGAGCATGGTGCCCCAGTGTATGAGCACTATGCACATACGCTGGGGCACCATGCCCTAAAAATTAGGATTTGTGTATGACTGATCTATTCTGTCTTTTCAGTTTTTTTTTTGCTTCATATTCCGTCTTTGCCGAGGTCTCTGTGTGCAGCTGTACCGTATGATGGAAGAAATAAGTAAGAATAATAAAAGTATGTTATGTTCTTGGTACTGTCATCGTAATTTCACCCATGTCCAGGTCTCTGTGTAAACTGTAATCAGTTAACTCATTCATCCACACCACAAACTGAGATATCGGGTTTCAACTCGGCCGTTCTGTGATACGTGTTATGACGTTTTTGCTAGTCTGACAGCGACTTAATAATCTGGAACATTATGCAGATGAAATCATTAGTGCCGAAATGAACACCCCTTGGGCTGACAGGGACGGAGAAACGGGGAAGAATGTCATACAGCACTAAGCATTCTCAGGTGACGATCAATCATTTGGTTCCTTTTTTTTGTAATTTTAATATGGAGGCTATCGGCAACTTCAATAGGGAACTCTGTGATTATTAAATAGTCTGACACAGCGCTTGTTTCTTATGGCACTTGTTTGAAAAGAAGAGCTGAGTAGATACTTAACGGTAATCTAGACAAGGAAAGTTCTTTTTTTATGTTGGCATCAGGTAACGTTCGTACATGAGCTATTGTTTCAGTGTCACACACAAATCCTGCGACAGAATTTGCAAAGGGGTAAAAGTTATTATTTTTTTCAAAATTGTGAAAAAACAGAATTTGCAAGGGGGTAAAATTATTATTTTTTTCAAAATTGTTTTTGGAAATTCACATGTTTGTGTTAAGTCATTTCTTCCTTTGTTAGCAGGTAGGCTGTGACCAAAACTTACGTTTCCGAAACAATCCAGGTTTTGGAATTCCTAATTCATCCCAACTCGAATATGACGGGGGGGGGGATAATTGGTCGTTTGTCTGTAGCTTTCCCTGCAATGTGTTTGAAGATTTTTTTTTTCCGGTTTGGCCGGAACCCTAAAATTTTTCGGAATCGGCACCCCGAAAACTCCAGGAACCAAGTTTTCGAATCCCAACACATCCCATCTCCAATGTTAGGGGGTGAAGGGGGGTAACTTCTGTTATTCCGTGACTTCCGCTGCGTGCGCAGCATAGCAGACACTTCGGTGATTGAAATGTTCCCAACGCTATCTCATTTAGAACTGGAATGAAACTAATATGAAGATGGGGTTTGCGAATAGACTAGTTATGCATTAAACGCCTTTTTGCCCAATTTCTTTTTCTAATTGGGGCCTTAACTATACACCTTTTTATTGCAATCTATCCTAAACGCATGCAATCATCTCACCTCAGTAGTTCTTTTCTTTTAGTCCGAAGTACATTTTTCATTCTTCATTATATCAGTGATTACGAGCGGCACCTGCAATTTTCTGATCCTATCAAACATAGTAAAGATCGTAAAAGTAAAATTGTATTTTGTTTCGACTCGCAGCTATAAATTTCTGTCCGAAAATTGGTGCCTTTTAGACTTCCTGCAGGATTCGGGGCCGCACGCGACCGTTGGGGCTACAGGGCTCGCGTAGCAGTGCTTAACAGTTTACCGTCACTCACGGCTCGACTCATCAAGAAAAGCAGCTGTCGTAATTAAGCATTCTTTATTGGGCCTTTTAGGTAGTAAAATGCGGCCTGCAAATGAGGATCCACCGCCACTGCTGTGCATGGGATTAATTTCTATATGTTTCAATCAGCAGCTTCAAGAAGCGGGTTTCTAAGTGGCATTTATTGTGCTAAGAGGGAATTGTGTTACAGTCGGGTCCTCAAAAAATTTAATTACTCCTGCTCAGTTTAGAATAACGCACCTTGAAAATTCGAACAGCGAATTTCTTCTTTTCTTAGGACCAAGAGTGTCTCTGCAAAGATATTCTAAGGTAATTGACTACTTTAAAACCCCGCTCTTCTTAAAGTTTAACTGAAAGACCAGCTTACGTTTGTATCTTGCATTTGGATATCTTAAGACCAAGAAGTGTCTCTGCAAAGATATTTAAGGCAATTGACGATTTTAAAACTCCACTCTTCTCAAAGTTTAACTGAAAGGCCAGCTTACTTTTCTATCTTGGATTTGAATATCTTAAGACCAAGAAGTGTCTGCAAAGATACGGTGATTTACTACTTTAAAACTCCGCTCCTCTTAAAGTTTAGCTGAAAGGCCAGCTTACTTATATATCTTGGATTTGAATACACTTCAATGTGTTGTATTTGAATACACTTCATTTGTTTGAAAATGCCAAGGGAATTTTGTTTTTTCACCTTGGGTTCTACACTGTTAGAAGTTTCATAACAGATAGCGCATAACACTTTCAAGAACAACACCTTTTCACTTAGAAATAAAGTGTTATGACCAATTAAATTTACACTATTTCGTGCCTAGATCTCCAACAACACCTTCAATTGGGTAAAAATACTAACGGGCACGAAAGAAACATAACAGATAACATCCCAAAGTATTATCTGTTGATGCCGGGCATCGTTCTGTTGTCGTTATGTAACTTCTGACAATGTAGTATTTTTACCAATTGAAGGTGTTGTTGGAGATCTAGGCACGAAATAGTGTAAACTTAATTGGTCATAATACTTTATTTCTAAGTGAAAAGGTGTTATTCTTGAAAGTGTTATGCGCGATCTGTTATAAAGCCTCTGACAGTGTAGTAGTGACGTTCAGTGTTGAGGGGTTACCCACTCCCCGGCACCTGCTGTACACCCTTTCCCGGCATCAAAATCGGCGGTGCCAGCACCGGTGCCAGCCATAAGTTAGACGATTCATCTTTCAAACGCTTCTGAAAATGCTTATTTTGATGTTTTAACACGTGGCAACCGGTACCGGCACCGGGAACTTGCTGTACACTCTAGTCGAGAGTGTGCAACCCATCGTTCAGTATAGATAGATAGATAAGTGTATTTCAAAAGCCCATGGGCCATATACACAAAAAAACAACAACAAAATATAACTTAAACAATCAGACTCTTTCTTAACTCTAAACATTTTTCTATATACACGCCTACTCTTGTAATTACGGTAGGGTTGGTATTAGTCAAAATTTCAGGAAGTGACAAATTTATACCTTCTAGATACATTTTTCTTAACTCAGAAAGCTTCGGGCATCTGCGGAGAAAATGGTCCAAATTTTCTTCCTCCTCCTCACAAAGTGGACAAGCATACCTCCCCTCAGGAGCCACACTACCTCTCTCAAAAACCTTCTGCCTGCTCTGAATTGGAAGGCAGTTTGCCCTTAATTGGATCCAACGCCTTAAAACTTTCCCGGGTAGATTAAACTTGAAATATACTTCCTCTCCAAAACAAACTTTAACCACTTGATAATAACTTAATGTTATAGAACTATTAACAATACTCTGCCAACACTGGATTTCCTGTCCCTCTAAAACCACTCTAATCTGACGTTCTAAATCTTTTGGCAGATCAACACACCCAACACCTTCATTCCATACATATGGCATTCCTGCTTGCTCCAGTATTAGTTTTATCTGGAATGGCCAAGAACGTTTCAAACCAGTCTTCAACATCTCATCATAAGCCACCCTAGCTAGTCTATCCTTACTCATTTTTATAATCTTTAACCATAATCTAAGCATCAGGATAGACCTACGTAACTTTAAAGAAAATAAACCTATATCACCCTTCAAAATTTGAGAATGGGTTGTCGGATGTAACCCATATACTCTTTTATAATACTGAAGTTGGAGCGACTCTAGTTGTTTTGCCACCTCTCCGCCCCATATCTCTGCTCCATATTCTAAAATTGGTAAAACTTTTGTATTAAATATTCTTTTATGCATTTTAAGGTTTTTTATACCCATAATTGTCTGATTTCGAAAAATCGCTGACATGGCTGCTTTACATCTATTAATCACTTCATCAATATGGGGTTTAAAACTTCCGTTGTCACTTAATACGAATCCGAGATATCTTATTTTCTTAGCAACCTTCAGTTCTTCATTATTGAAAATGAATTTACAATTTTCTAAACCGTTAGTTTTTCTTTTTTTGAAAATAATTACTTCACTCTTCTTAACGTTCAACTTTAATTTTTTCATCGACAAATACTCCTCTATCAAATTCAAAAGCGTCTGCAAATCTTCTGGCGTTTTGGCAACCACTGCAAGGTCGTCCGCAAACAGCAGCACTGAAAACTTTCTACTTCCGAGACTTACCGTTGGAGCCCATCTTTTCTCTAGAAAATCCACAATATCATTAATAAAAATATTAAATAGTCTTGGGGATAAAGTGCTACCCTGTTTTACACCTCGCATAATAGTAAATTGCCTGGATATACTACTACCAACTTGAACTATACCTTTTACGCAAACATACATACTAACTATTAAACTTACAAATGAATTAGGTAAACCAATTCTAACTAGAGCATCTTTCAATAATTCTCTATCTAAACTATCGAATGCCTTATGGAGGTCTAAAAATCCCACATAAAGACTATTCTTCCCCTTTCCATATTTATCTACTAACGCCTTTAAAACAAAAACCCTATCTAACGTTCCGTACCCGGCCCTAAAACCCCCTTGCTCCTCGTGTATTATACTACTTTTATTTAACCATTTCGCTAACCTAACATCTAATATTTTCTCCATAAGCTTGCTTAGAGCAGGTACTAGCGCTATCAACCGATAATTCTCATGAACCTTGGGATCTCCCTTTTTAAAAAGCGGGAGAAACATGGATTTTTTCCATTGATCCGGCCATTCCCCAACCTTTAACACCTTATTACACAACAAAACTATTATCGGCATAAAAACCGACGAAAATTTCTTAAAAATCAATACTGGGATCCCATCAATACCGGCGGCTGACCCCCCTTTTAACTTTTTTAATACTATTTCCACCTCCTCCTTACTAACTTGAGCAACTAAATCATAATCATTTTCCTTCATTGGATAAACAGCCTCTTCCGGACTTACCGTCATCTCTTGCATTTCTGAACATTGACCTTCCAGCTCTTCTAGATAATCAGGCCATGAATCAACTTCTGGAGCCGCGAAAATATTTACTTTTCCATTTCTGTCTTCTCTTTTTACATCACCCCAAAACTTCTTAAATTCTTTCTTCCGAAAACAATCAATAACCATCGTTTTCTTCTTATTCTCAAACATGTATTTTTTTCTTTTTATCAGTCTTTTATACTCTCTTCTCTGCTCTTTATATTCTACTAATCTCAAACTTTGTTCTTCAACAGTCGCACACTGTTTTAAACGATTAAGTAACTGCCTCAGTTTTTCTTTCATTATTTTACATTCCAAATCAAAAAAACTCTCAGCCTTTTTTTCTTTTTTTGTCAAATTACACATATCAGCACAGCTACATATTAAATCATTTAATCCAGAAATTATTTCGCACACGTCGTTTTGATCATCAGCAAAAGATTGGCACTTAGTCGACACGTCCATCGCCAAAAACACTTTTTCTAGACTCCTTATATCATCATCTGACAGATTACATCTTATTCTAGGCCCTAAGCCTACTTCCCCATCATTTTTATCACTATGACGATATTCACTCACTCTAAAACGATCTTCCTGGTACGATCTTAACTTAATCTCAAGTTTCAACGCCCTATGATCTGATCCAACCAAATCCAAAATTTCAACACCAAGGGAATCCGGGGCAAAATGCGTTCCAATCAGAGCATAATCAACTACACTCGGCGTAGGCCCTGCCAGGCAAGTAAACTCACCAACACACTTATCCTTACCGAATCTACCATTCCCAATCATCAGACCATGCTCTCCGCACAATGCCAGGAGCTTTCTCCCCCAAACGTTAATTTTTCTTTTTTCATCCTTGTTACTACGTGCCATTCTACTACTTAGTGGAGCAACATCACCTAAATCCGGTATTAATACATCAGGAACCTCAAGCGCAGTACCAGTATAAGCATTGAAATCTCCCATTAGAATACACTCGGCATTACTATACTTATCTTTAATTGATGTCAGTTCCTCCTCTAATATACCCCAAATATCTTCCCGATTATACGAACTATTTTGAGGCGGAACATAAACCACGCCCAAAATCAACTGCTTACAACCTTTAAAACAAATACTCAGCCAAATTAAATTTTCCGATCTACTCTTGATTCTCACGTACCCATCAATAACAGACATTTTTATCATAACCAGAATACCACCGTAATATCTATTGTTTCTCGCTATTTTTCGAACAACTTGTTCAACCTGGTAACCGGGAAAAGCAGATATGGGCGACGAATCATTCCATGTTTCAATAAGCGCTATTACGTCGAATGAACATAAGTCCTGATACAAAAAAGGTAATTTTTCACGCAAACCTTGCACATTCCACGAAACAAGACTCAGTATATGGCCCTCGTCTACCTATGTAGCTACGTTATCGGATATTGCGTCACTTTGCAAATCCATGGCGAGGGGTTCATCACTTGTACCTTGATCAGAGAAACTTGGACTGAATGCAAAACGATAATAATCGCGACACTGGTTATTAGGCTGACCAAGAGCAACTCGTGGACTATTTACCGAAAAAACACGGGAAGGCCCAACTTGGGGTCGTTGTGCAAGACCGCGTCCTCGCATACTGCTCCCTCTAGGTGCAACATTACGAACTCCTGGCCGATGTATATCATTAGGGCTGACAACAGCACTTGCCGGTCTTTTCGTAGACATAGCGACCTGGGAATAGGTTGCATTAGGCACAACTGTTTCCGCGTCACTGTCACTTGCGTCACTTTCCCGGTTCGACTGAGCCCTCTGTGGTTCGATCCGATTAACACTTTCGGATTGCCTAACACGTTGCACGGGGATGACCGGAATAACTTTGCGGGTGATTTCAACCACCGATTTTCCATCAAATCCAAAAACGCGGTCTTCAATAAATAGCTTCGTACCCCTTAACTTTGTAACACGACCGTCGTTACGGGCAAGGTTCATCACTTCTTTTAAATGATTGCGGGCCTCCCTTTGAGCAGCCGTGAAATCGGGAGCCACAGAAATACCAAATCCATTTAAAAAGGAACTGTTCTTCAAAATGTAGTCCCTGGTGTCGACCGAATTTAACTTCAGAACCACCGGTCCTGCTCGCATACGAAAAATGTCACGGATATCGTATCGCTGTAACTGGAGATGCGGAATCGCACGATTTAGGATACCCATTATTTCCTGCTTTAGTGTATATTCTCCAGGGTGTTGGGGGGTGTGGTTGTACACAATCAAATTTGTTCTTTTCTGCTCGGCTTCAAGTTGATTGGCTCGATCCATAACAGCAATTAAGTTGGACTTAAGTGCTGCCAATTCCGTCTTTACTTCCTCATTCGCCTTAACATTAGTGGAAAGCTGGGTACTAATGTCCGCTAGTTGCACTTCCATGGCAGCAATGCTACCCGATAATCCAGAAAGAGCATCTACTTTCCCAGTAAGTGTAGGGATCATATCCAACTTGGAGTTAATTTCTTCCAAGAACTTGGCACTGCGCGTTTTCTCAGACTCGCCTGTTTGATCCGTCATGTTTTGATATGCTAAATCAAGTCCTTATCCAAACGCTCGTGTAAGTCCTGAATTCTCGCCAAGCAAACTTCGCTCACGTAATGTATTTCACAATCCTGTCTCCGGGCGTGCGCACCCTTTGAGAGCTGAATGAATACTCCCGACAAGACGAAATTCATCCCGTCGTGCAGAATCTGAATTTCAACAAAAAATAAAATAATTATCCAACAATGGATAATAAAGCGAAGCTCATGAAAATATTCAATCCAAGGTTGGAAGGTCACTTGTGAAAAAAAACCGCAATTGTCTGTGACCAGTGAATGGTCCGGCCGGATTCCGGCAGAACTACTTGTCCGGCAAGAAAATAAATTTCAGATATGGCATGTGCCCTTACCCCTAGAACGACTGTCTTGTTAGCTTGAAACAATTTTGTTTCACCCCTTAATTTAAAACGCCCTCCCCACCCCTGAATATAGGGCTACTGTCTACGAACTTGACCTGTACTTTGACCCAATGGATCCTCATTCCAACTTTCAAGTGCTTTAATGTGGTAACTAAGTACGTCCTTACCATTTGTCATATCCCTCTCGTTTTCCCTTGACAGAAAAGCTGTTTTAGCAGTGGCTTTACTTAACACTGAACATGGTCTAGTGAAGAAATAACACTTAAAGTTTAACTGAAAAGCCAACTCATTTGTGTGTCATTTAATTGGATACACTGAATTATTTGGATTCGGCAAAGGGATTTTTTGATTTTCCACTATCTGCTCTAGTTATGAGGCTCAGAATATCTCCAGTCGTCCCCACAGCGTAAATTCTACTATGACGCGGGAAATTTTAATCTCAACACAAATGCGGTTTTTCAGTGGGCAGTGGTGAGCTTGGTGAAGATTGCTTAGTGCCTGAACAAAAAAAAATTGATAAATATTTCTCCTAAGGCATACAGCAAAAATACAAGCGCATAGAGGCACCACAAATCACACGGAAATTCCACTATTTGAAAATCGATTATTCGTGAATAGTGGAACAACTAAGTAACTCATTTTCAGCGGGTCTTCAAGCCAGTTTAAGTGAACAAGTGATGGGTAACTAGATTGTCTATCTTAGCCCCTTTTCGGTTAAACTTTAAAGGTTGTAATGGAAGCATTCTGTAACGTCAACAGTTGATGTGCTATCTCATATCTGCCCCGCCAAAAATTGTTCCATAAAATATCTGTTCCATAAAAGTTCCGCATCTTTTTGTAAATGTTATGAAACTTCTGACAGTGCTGTCTACGTAAGCTGACCTCATGAAATCTGAGTATGTTGTTAAACTTTGGGCTGTGGCAAGGCTGTATCCGAAAAGAGATATCAAAAGAAATTGTATTGTTTCGGAATTGCTTTCACGGCCAAACAAAAAGGCTCATTTAAGCTTCGTCATGTTTCGCATCAGCCTATACCATTAGATTCGTTTAGTCTCACTATCTCTGTTGTTTTACCCAATTTGCTCTGCAAATTTTCCCCTCGATTGAATTGAGCGCCTTGATTGCGTGAAGACCACCTATATCCCGGAACAGAAGCGGCAAATAATACAACTAATCACCATAAATAAGCATCTTCGATGCCCAGCAACAATGAAAACTCCCCAGAAGTATGACGGTCGAAACTTTTAATCATAGTTTCGTTACACAAATTTCGATTGAGGTCCGAAAAATTTTCTTTCATGGGATAATAGCAGAGAAGCTGACCACGCTTCCTGGGGCTGTTATTCTTGGATGAAAATTTGAATTGAGATCCAGCTTTGCTCTTAAGAAGGCTGTATTGGGGATCCCAGAACTTAATGACGGATAGCTATGACGTGGTTAAGTTTGTCCGGACGTCTGTTAGCACGATACGAATACGATGCAAATATATGTTCTTAATTACCGTTATATAAAATAAAACAAAATTAAGTAGATCAAGTTTTTCTGCTCTAAAAAGGTGGCAATAAGCATACACCGTCTCCCCTTGTCAACTTTCTTCCCAAAAATCTTCTTCCATCCATACCCTCAAACAGCTCTCGTCCCCTGTTCTCAAGCGCCCCTCTTATCACCCCTTTACATCTAAGCACCCCTTGTAATTTCTCCATTTTATACCATAAATACATCTTCTGCATCCATTTCAAATGATTAAATGAATAATCCAAAAACATGTTATTTACTTATTAAAACAAACGCCTTACCGATCTTACCGATGCCTTACCGATCACTGTCGAAGAGGTAAATTTAGGGACGCAACAAATTCTCCAACAAAACTGGTTGGAAGTTACCAGGAAAAGTGCATGGTATAAGAAGAAAACGGCGGGAACGAAGATGTAAACAAAACAAGAACACATCAGAAGGTAGACAGTAACAATGACTGGGAAGATGGGTGTGGGAAAGCCAAGATGCGACATTAGATGTGTATAGATATATATACATATGTTTTTATTTAGGTCCCGGTACACAAGTTTCAAAGATGCGTCGCGGGAGCTTGGGTTAGAGGTCTGCTTTTCCATCAATCTGGTAAGATGGGAGGAAGCCTGCAAATCGGTAACAACAACAATGAAGTGGCTAAAGGACACTACGGAGTGGTGATTTACGGAGTAGGCTTAACGATTAGAGTAGAAGGAGTGGCGAAAAAAAGTGGAGGAAAAACAGACAGTAAAGGCAAAACCCCCGTCTCGATTGGAGACCGCTACCCCCCGACATTTATCCCTGGGAGTTTACCCGCCACTTAGTCACTGCAGTTCTTAATTAGCGGTACTTTACTTACTTTACCTAAATCACTTGCTCTGTTTAGTAGGCCTCGATGAGTGATGGATTCGTTTGCCTACTTCTTAGTAGCGCGTCAACGATAATATAGAATTTAGCGGTCAGCGATACCCGATGTGTTGCAAACCGCAATCAGAGTGGCTATGCTTAAAAGACCCCTCTTGCTTATTCTGCTTTTTATAATATATCTAGCTCCCATACAGAATTATAAGCTTCTAAAATCCCCACCTTTCTCCATTGTTTCGTTTTGTGCCTACGAAATTTTAGCGCTTTTTTGGCCTTGCCGAGTTTTGCCCGTCACACAACGAAATGTTTGCCGGGATCATAAACGTCTGCTGACAACTCTTTCACACATAAGAATCTGAGAAGATTTGTTTATTACTTCTTTTATTTGCTTAGTTTTCACACTTTTTAACCACGGCGCGATCAGTTTTCAAATGTTTTGCGCCCAGCCGCCGCGTCGGAGAGCAGTAAGGCTGGACATAGTCGACAGGCGCTAACAAGAAAATCGCTAATTTCAGATGGAAAGTAGTGGTATTTTCGAAAATATTTTTTTCTGATCCATTTCGTAGGGAAAATATTCTTTCTAGTAAGAGTTGTGCTTTAAGGTGTATCCTAAAACTAAATCGGTCCAGAGGACTCCGACGGTTAGAGTTTCTCTGTAGCTCCGGAATCGGTTTACAGTAAACCAAAAAGGGAGGCAAAGTCTCTTTTTCCGGTCAGTTAGAAACAATGCTAAAAATGGAAAGTCAGCGACAATTATTGTTTGACAGCGATATTTCGAACGTTCTTGGCAAAGGTCTTCATCGGGCTGTTTCTGTACTGGAAGAAACGAACCTGCAATTAATTTAATTTAATGTCTTTAAAGTTTAACTGAAAAGCCAACTTATGTTTGTATCGTTTAACTGAATACTTTGCATTATTTGGACTGTGTAAAGGGATTTTTTGTTTCACTGTTTACTCTAGAATGACGTTCAGAATGTATACAGTCGTCCTCATAACGAAAAATTCTGTTATGACGCGGAAAATTTGAATCTCAATCGAAACGTGGCTTTTGATCGTGGCCAATGATCATCTTGCGGAAGGTAGCTTACTGTGTGAACTCTTTCCGTTTTTGTCAAGCATTTAACACAGGTACAAGCGCATATGGGTACCACGAATCCGACAGGAAAATTCCACCATTTGAAAATCGACTATTCGTGAACAGCGGAGCAACGAAGTAACGTATTTCCATCGGGTCTTGAAGCCTCCTTAAGTGAATAAGGGATGGGTAACCAGGGGATGGGTAACCAGACTATCTCAGCCCTTTTCGGCTAAGCTTTCCGAAAGCGTGTCAGATGAGAATTATATTGAACAGCGCCTGTGAATTCAAATACCTGTTTGGTCGTCCATGCAAACTCACAGACTTTTTCTTATGAAGTTTTCGTGTGAATAAAACCCTTCATTCAGCTAGCCAACTTTTGATTAGCAAAACTTAAAAACTTTATTGCCGTTTTTCTCATCGGTCGACTTCGCACTTTTTTTAATCCGACCATTTCAACCTAATTGCATGTAGATGTGTGCGTGTCAGTGATTGTAGACATTATAAAATGATTTGAAACGATTTGGTTACATAGCTGTTACAAATAGTGCTTGGAAGACGAAAAAAACTAATAAAATTGCCGTATGGTGTTGGTTTATCGCTACAAAACGGTGTGTGATTGCTCGAAAATTATCGTAATTTCTTCTTTCTTCCGAGCCGCCGTTAAACAAAAGGTGTGAATTGCTTGGGTGCGTACCGGGTTTGCAAGTCACGGAGGGTGCCATGAAATTATGCAGGTTTTAATGTCAGTGAGGTCTTTTTACTTTTTTCGAATTGATTATTCTCAACGCGTCTCTCAATATGAGCGTTTTCGATCGAAGCTTTGTTGCCCCGTTGCGTGGCCAGTTTCTAAATTTTCGTTTTTCTAACGCCGTCGAAGTTCAGCGTTTCATGCCCGGTAGCTGTTTCACGTACGAGTTCGACGGTCAAAGTTTGAAGGACAAGGTGAAAAATAAAAATAAATAGTTGTGGAATGGTACAGGATAGGTGGAAGGGTACATATTTTGAAACTTATTCATCTGATGAAAAAGATTAGTGTAGAAAAAGTGACAAACAGCTATTTAATTTTTTCTAAAAGTTATTGTTGAACAGCTTCGATGACACGATGAATTTATTTCGGGGGGGGGGGGGTTGAAAGCGGGTCGGACCAAAAAGTAAAAAAAACATAGATCAGATTTTAAAGCCTACAAAAACGATTAATTTTGTGGGTTTCGGGGGAGGGTTCGAACCCCCTTACCCCCCCCCCCTGGATACTGCCTTGCCTGCGACCGACGACAAAATCGGTATTATACCGTTATTGAATTTGGAGGGAACCTCAAACTTCGATTAAAAATATAGCTAATACTAGCGTGTTTGATACGATCCTTGTACTGTCACCGTTTTTCATCCATGCTAAACTTGCTAGCTCACCAGGTTCTCGATGTCGGAAGTTAACTTTTAATAACAGAAGTTTTGTTCCGGAACATAAAGCATAAAACGACTATTGTAACAAATATATTCTCATAACCAGGGCCGTATCCAAGGGGGGGTAAGGCAGGGGGTCGACCCCCCCCCCGAAACCCACAAAGTAATAGTTTTTTGTAGGCTTTAACCTCTGATCTATGTCTTTTTTGTACTTTTTGGTCCGACCCGTGGGCAAAAACCCCTCCGGAATAAATTCCGCGGGCAACCCCCCCCCCCGAAACAAATTCCTTGATACGATCCTGCTCATAACGTTTGAAACTACGGTGCGCCAACCTGTGTTATCTGCTGTCAAACTTATGGTGTAGTCACAATGCTTTTCTTCCTAACCGAGCAGGCTACTCACAAAAAGTGGGTTCGAAACCACCGTGTGAAATGTTCGAGGGGGTAAATTGGTAATCGTTAGGCAGCTAATGGGTAAAGCTTCATTTTCCTCGGTGTAACCAAGCTAAGCCCGATTGTTTCATTTTTCATCGGTCGGTGTCTATTGAGCCCAGAATAACCCCCATCAGTGCTCGTAATGAGCGACCTTCCGACTCTTCGCCCGACAACGGACAATAAGTGACCAAATCATAGGGCGGCCGCAGATTTAGACAAAGACAAAGGGTTAGAAAGGTGATAGCTTCTTAATTAAAGCGACCATAAATTCCAACCGCAGTTCAAAGAAGAAGAGACAGCCCAGTGGTGGATCCGAACCACCGGAGTGGCTACCGATTCAAGCTGAGTGCTGAAATTAAAGCACAGGATCGGTAGTGCGCCAGCCGACAAATTAGGGCACTTCTATTGTTTTCGGTTACGAAAGAAAACAAGATTGAACTTTGCTTTGCAATTAGACTGGACCGCAACGAATACCCACTTGGTTAATTAATTTGACCACTAGGAACTGGGAATTTTTGTTAAATCATAGATAGCCAGACACACATCTGTCGGCTTGGGTACAGTGAAATAAAGCGTATAGTGAGGCACTCGAGGGATTGCCCACTCTCGCTTCTGGTGCTCACCCTGGCGTACGTACTGGCGCCGATCCGTGGTGGCCGGTGCCGGAAAGGGTGTAAAAAAAAATACTCGGTTACCCAGTGGATGGTGCCGGGCGGTGATGGAAAATAGCGTACATCAAGTTCCGGGAGTGGGTAGCCCCTAGGAGCCCCATGGCGATAATTTATTTCTTGCTCACGATTCTTCAAAGGTAGTTTACAACTAAGCTATCCTTACAGAAAATTACAGACGGCTTTGACTGTTTTCAGCCTCTTTCCATGTCCCTTGCTTTGGACGACAATCTTGGAAAAGTTTGTATAGCCAGCAGGCCCGTATCCACATTTTAATCACATTTTGAAGCCTACAAAAAACGATTATATTGTGGGTTTCGGGGGGGGGGTCGAACTCCCTAACCTCCCCTGGATACGGCCTTGATAGCCAGTCTCTAGACGAATAAGCTTCTCGGAAACAAGATCATCGGGGCGCAATATATGTCACGTAAAGAGAACAAACGTGGCAAGGGTGATAATCAGTGTATTGCTAACAGAGGAGATAGGATTCACTTATGAGGTAGAGTCTTGAGAACGAGAATGGATAAGCTGAACAATCTCGACTCTCGAGAACGAGACTGGATAAACACTGTAGTTAATTAATATGCTGTGGAAACAGCTTAATGAGCAGAGATATCCTTGTAGTCCTAATACAGTCTTCTGCTTCTGCTTGACAAAACCACCCGCTCTTCTGGGTCACCATCAGTTCCAGCCAAGACTCGGACATGAAACATTCATGTTCTACATATGGATCAGTTTTGAACAAGAACAGAAATTAAAATCAAACTAGACGAAATGAAATTTGTTCGTAGAAGTGGAGTTAGTACGCATTGATATATTAAAAAGCACACATATTATTTGATGAGTGTTCAGTGGTGATTCGGTACACGCATGGAAGGATATCAAGAATCCCGACGTCATCGATCCAGGTGGTAAGCAAAAGGTTGACCACTTCCGAGCTGCAACCTGAAGGAAGTGAATGAATGTGTATTTTGTCAGTGTCTGTGGCATTTTTGGTATTATAAAATATAAGTTAGTATATTTGGTACTATAAAATAAAAGAGGAGCTGGCATAAGTAGGAAAAACTCAAGCCAAGCTTACATTGCTGCATGGTGCAATGTATTGTCAAACATAGTTTAATGATAGGTGGTGTAGACGTAATACGCTACAATATATTGTGCGAGCCTAATTTTGGAGCCTAATCCGTTTCAACGGAAATCATTTCCTTGTAGCTTATGCGCCTTGCACTCCTTCCTGGAACCTGAATAAAAGTTTTTCTGGAGCCGTTTGAGACCGCTTAAATTTTAACCGAATAGAGCTGAGAAACGACAGTCTAGTTACCAAGGCCGTATCCAGGGGGGTTAGGGGGTTCGACCCCCCCCCCCCCCGGAACCCACAAAAGTAATGGTTTTGTGTAGCCTTTAAAATCTGTTTTGTACTCCCCTAAGTAAATTCCTGGATACGGGCCTGCTAGGTACCTATCATTTATTCACTTGAAGTGGCTTGAACGATGAATATGCGCGACCTCGTTGCTGCGCTATTCATATAACCGATTTTCATAGAACGAACTTTTTCTTTCGGATTTGTGGTATCTTTGTGTGCCTGTTATGCTTGAAATATTTAGCAACTACAACGGTTAACGATTGCCGAAAAATACATCTATCGGGGTCACACGCAATGGCGGGTCTTTCTTCAGATGTGACCTTATAATGTGGAATTTCATGTTGATATTCAAATTCTCCACGTCGGGATGAACTTTGTCTTGTCGGGACAGAATTGCATATTCTGAACGGCACTACTTGAGCCCCAGGTGGAAAAAAAATCCTTAGCAGATTCAGTAATTCAGTGTGTTCAAATCTGATAAAATAACCTGGCTTTCCAGTTAAACTTTAATCAGCGATCCGAGCCCCCTCCCCCTGATGGCACCCCTCGGTACCGACTAATCCTAAAGATGCTCACTTGCAGTCCATGGGAGAAATTTCAAGTTTTTCATCTCCCAATACTCTTCACCATTCACTTTTCATGCCATTTTTCATCCAAAGCTTCCCTTTTGACAAATTATTTGTCAATTCTATCTCATAGCACCCTTAGATGCTAACATGGCTTTTGTGGCTAAATTGACCAGAATTTCCTAATTTTAGCCGAAAGGAAATCGTGGCGTTTGTCACCCTCTTTTGAAAGCCTCTTCCACAGTCAATTATAGTTCATTCTCAGCCTTGTCATCCCAATAGTAGGATCGTGGATGAATTGGTCTCACAATGAGTCCGGCAGAAAGTTGAAATTTATTTGACTCGCCACACCTGCTTGCAACCCCTATTTCTCTTAAATGGGGATCATTAGTATCTTTTTTCTGACAGGGTCTATCAGCCTTCGGAAGTCCATGCCCATTTCGATTCCGATTAGAATCGTCCAAATTGGAGAGGAATTCTAAACGGATTTTCATCAATTTCAGAAGTGTTGGGTTGCAATAAGATTTTCACACAAATACGAGGGATTAAGTATGAGAAAGTACAAGCGACAATGATCGTTCTCAGAGATACTATGGGGTGTAAAGATGCCGACATTTAGGAACTAATTATATGATTAAGCAGATTAGACAGTGCATGTATTTCCAGTTCAAATTTGGCCACTTCAATTCACAGACATATCCTGTGACAGCCTTCAAGGTGGGATTCCGTCAGTACCTAATCCAGCCTACAGTTTTGTTTTGGGAAATGCATTTATTTCAATGCTGGGAAATGCTACTGTATCACAGTAATTTACACAAACGGCAATATGGGAATATGGCGTCAAATTAAAAGCTTAACGCCAAATATTATAATAAATAAATATCAGATTAATATTCTTGCATTTGCCTGAGGTGTGAGGGGTCAGTCCTCTGCCTCCAAAGATTCGAGATGACACATCTGGGCATAGACCGTTGTCCCAAATCATACAGAAGCAGCAAGCATGGTTTCCACCTGGAACGACCAAGACCGAAGTCAATCCAACCCTAAATTTAGGCTCGATAATTGGATTCAGTATAGCTGATAACCTTCCCTTTTTTTCATTTCCATAATATTTTTGTTTATTTCTGTTTTTTAGTTTTGCGGATCTCGGTATCCCCCTGGCTTCTTCACAGTATAAACGTGTTCCAAACAAGCTGGCTGAAAAACGCTCTCTTTTTAAAGTCCGGTGTTCACCCCCCGGAACTTCCGGAATCTGGGCTTCCAGATTATTCTTTGACGTCTTCTGTAAATTGCATCTGGAATATGAACCGGGTTCGAAAGTATATCAAAATAATCCGGAAAAAGGGGCTTTTGAACTTCCAGATATCCGGAATTTTTAAGTATCGCAGAAAAAATTTAAAAAAAAATCTCGGAAAATCTGGGAACCCAGATTCCGGAAGGTGAAGACTCACCTTAAAGAAACGTTGCGCGGTACGTTTACACGCATCCGGTCATCTTTATTTATTTTATTATCTTATGGGTTTTATTTTAAAATTTTGTTCACCTCGTTAGTTTTTCTAAAGATTATTTCTAGTGGAAAAAAAGGGTAGAAACACCCACTTACTTGAAATACACTCGTATGTACGCAAAGTGTAAGCCGAACAGTAGTGAAGTCACATGTGTACTAATAAGCTATGAACAGTTAAATAAATACTAATATTAATTAGTATATTAAAGGGCACGATATCTTATCCAATTCGAACTACTTGCCAATAAACCGAGTGCTTGTCATTGGCTTTGCGTCTCAGGTTTTAATGTCGAAACCTGGACATATGACGATATGATATGATATTTATTACACTAAAAGCCCAAGGACCAAGGCAATACAAACAAAACAGATTTTCAGATTCAGATATTTTTTACTTCACCAAAAAAACACAACTACACTAGGTTACAGAAAAAACTCAACAGCCACCCTGTGAGTGGCTGTCCAGTGGCTGTCTCTAAACATTAGTCCTAATCCAGTTTGCAGCTTCCGCTGGACACAAACTGGACACCTCACTTGTGGAATCTTACGAAGCGAATAATTTCGAACAAGAACAGAGATAAAAGTTATAAAAGAATCAAAAATATTTTCAAAGATGAACGTACATGCTGATGTATAAAAACCACAGATAACCCATTGTTAACTATCCACTGATGGTTTGTTATGCTCGTTGAATGCTGATTTACGCCCATTTAAGAACCCTGGCGTCGCTGGACCGCATCCACGTGGTGAGGAAAGGGGTTGCGCACTGCATTACAAGGAAACTAGTAGGTAAGATTCACGTGATTCAAGTTCATTTATTGATATGACTAATTCTTAAAAATAAAGAATTTGAACAAATCTGACAGAGCACAGAGCAGGAAAATGTCTGATAACTCAAAAAGCTAAAAGGCTTAGAACTCGACTAACTACAAATGCAAATAGTAATAAAGATACAAAGTATGAACGCCGCCCTACCAACCCAAAAAACCCCAACCTATAATAATTGGTCTTGGGTACCTAGAGAAATCTAGGGAAAAGCACGGGAAAGCATCGGATGATTTGCCCCCAACCACGCATTGCACCCCGGCCGAGGGTGGAGTATCAGGAGTTCGTGCGCTACGCGAACCTTAACCGGTTTGCATGCGAAAGTTTTTTTGTTTTGTTTACTATAATAATAATAATAAAAAGAAGAACGAAATCATTGCTGCAGCCACCTCTGGCCGCACAGGCTGTGTCCGGGCCTTGGTCCACCTGTACTCTGGGGTGTATAGAGCAAAGCAGAGACCCATGTTCATTCTTAGTCAATTAGCCTGGCGCCAACTAGTAAACTCCCTGACACGATTCAGTTCATACGAGAGATTATCACGAGCTGATAGGCTGCGTTCCACTAGGCCGACACGCGTGCACCAATTAGACACGGCAAGTCCAGATCTCTCCAAAGGATTGATTGATTTATTACCCTAATTGATACCCGGTAAAGAACCCTTTGGAACATCGAAAGCTATGGAAACGAATTCCATAACTGCGTGGTGCCAGTGATAAAGGGCGATTACGATCTAAATACACCACCATCGATGAGACGCCCCCGCGAAGCCCACTCGACCCTCAAAAAATTGAAATGAGGGGGCGCTTATTCGTGGCATGATGGTGTGTCCTTCGAGTCTTGACTTGACTTAAGGCACCTGTTTTGAGGTTGCTACAGTCATGTTTTGGATGCTTATCTTTGATTTTGTATATTAGATTTTAAATAGTTAATTGTAAAATTAAATATTTGATTTTAAGTAGTTAATTATAATATGGAATAAAACTTTTATGTAATATATAACTTTAGCATTATTTAACTTTAGCCTACTGTTTGATTTTAAATAGTTAATTGTAGGCTAATTGTGTTTTTAAAAATTAACCAGAAAGTTTGAAAGAAAAAGTTGAGTTAAGATTAGAAGTAGGCTAAAGAGATTGGATTTTTCAGTTAAAAATAGGTGGAGTAGTTGCCACATTTGTCTCACAGAGAGGTGGAGGAGGGAAAAAGAGGCTTCTGTTAAGAATAACTTCCAGCTTTGAGAGAACTAGCGTGGGTTATTCTTCAACCATTGGGGTTTGGGTGCTGAGGGTTTGGGAGGAAGGTAATGGAGGGAGCAAGGGGGGGGGGCGTCAACTCTCCCCGCTCCAGCGTTGGGGCATCCGGGCGGTGTACCCTATTTACAAACTGAATATTAAACACTAATTATTTTTATACAAGAGGCGGCCAGTGCAGCTCTCGATAGGCAAGCATTATAAGTTGTCAATGTTGCTAAAGTTCGTATCCAGACCTGGAATTAAGTCCTGATCGCATCATCAGCTTTCCCTTCGTACAATCCTCTGTTTGGCCACCGTATACGTGAGGGAGGGACATAAAATATAATGAACGGTGGAGTCTTGCACGGACACAGAATTTGTTTTAAATTTTGTTGCTTGTTCCTCGAAACCACTTAGACCGCTGGCATTCATGGTGCAAATCAGTCGACTATTGTTATGTCTATAATTTCTTCGCACAAAACGCCTGAGGCCATTGAAAAGAGGCTGCAAAAACACTCATACGAAAATGTTCTCTGTGGGTCAAAGCTACCTTCTAGAACCTTACCACTCTCTTCAGATCTTGAAAACATATAACCCAAATTCCAATCACTCGACTCATCCACACTTCGTTTATTCTACTTTCGCCATCTACTATCTCCATTCGTAGGTCATCTAACTCACGGCAATTCATGTATCAAGCGCAAGAAACTCTGACACATTCGACAGAAATACGGACCAGTACGTCCCAATTTATTATCATTATAATTGAGGGGTAGGCCAAATGTGGTCAAAACTGGGCCACTTCGGGCCCATTGTATGATCCCCCCAAACCATATCTAATACGATTGGTGAAACCACCACTCCTCGTCACGCTTGTCATCGTGATCTTCTGGATTTAGAATTTGTCCAGTCTTCCTTTCGGTTGAAGGAATTCATACTTCTCGTTCAGACGAGCCTTATTGAAAACAGCTTGCAGGTCGACATTAAAAAAGTGGAATGTGTTCTAGTCGTTGTTGCCTCCATGTTAGGCCATCTTCAACAAAACGGATGTTTGTTCTCTTCGTCTACTTCGCAGTGGGGTTAAGTTGGACTAGTTGAAGAGTCTGTTCTTCCTGTTATATATTCCTTGAGGTATTACAAGGTGCCCAGTCCAGTGCAGTGACATCCTTGATCTCCGTATCTCATCTTTCTAACTGACAACTCTAGTTTCAAATCGGTCGATTTAGGAGCTTCTTCGACTGGCAACTCGTTTCTTAAGGAGTTTGTAACCCCTCATGTCCGGATGATTGACGATTCGACAGGACTACTTTCGATCGAAGGGTCACGCCGGAACTTCGAAAAATCCTCCATTAGCTTCTTTTAATTTCACAACTGGACAGGTAGATAAAACTCCAAGCAATTAAAGCACTTCTTTCTGTGCAACGACAAGTAAGAAAGTAGTAATATAAAAAGGAGGTACTTGTAATGATGAGCTAAAACAGCAATAGTTTCGTGGACTTCTCTTGTGAGGTCGGCTACTGGTCGTACAGATTTATAGCTTGGTAATTATTTGGAAGACGGACACTTCGTGGTGGCGCCTTTCAGCCAGTCTCTAGAAGTACCATATTTGTGAGGAAAAAACTAAATAAATCAAAGGAATTAGTCGTCGAATCTGCCCGGTAATTCGGAATTGCTTGAGGGAAGTCTTCATGGTCATTTTTGGGGAGAGACTGGAAGGTGAATCCGCAGATTCAGGTCTAGTGGTGGTGCCACAGGATGGGGGGGGGGGGGGGTCGGTCTTCTTTACCGGATGGCAGACATAGTGATCCTTCACAGAGATTTTGCTTAACCAGAAGTAGGGATATCACAGCTATTTTCAAACGATGGAGCTGAAAGTAGAATTAAAAAGTCCGGTTGTGGATGCGAACTTTCCATTTTCTTATGTTTATTTTCAGGACCGTATCCAGGAATTTATTTCGGGTGGGGGTTTGCCCGCGGGTCGGACCACAAAGTACATAAAATGCACAGATCAGACTTCAAAGCCTGCAAAAAACGATTACTTTTGTGGGTTTCGGAGGGGGGGGGTTGAACCCCCTAACCCCCCCTGGATACGGCCTTGTTTATTTTCTTCGACGTTCGGTATTAAGTTGGTTAGTTTTGAATGTGAGAATAAATAGTTTTACCGGATTAATTTTTCACGGAAGCCTTTACTCCGGCCGACCCAAGTAGCTTTTTTCAAGTAACTGCGTTAAACCGCTCGCTAATTGATTTGGTTAATCAATCAATCATTGCTTGTAAAACAATACCCGAACGCTGTCGATAGTTGGTTTTTAGTCGTTACAAGGAATAAATATAAAATTACGTAAATATGTGCAGTTTTAGTTTTTGTCGTAACTGTAATAATACACTCGATAGTTAAAAACGAAAAACTTAATGATCTTTGGATAAAAAGGTTCAAATACTTGTAAATAATAATAAAAAAATTTATAAATCAACGAATTATCAAACATTCAAACAGATTACAAACATAAAATCAAACAAATTATAAATATATGATAGAGGTTGAAATTTATCCAACCATTTCTGCATAACTTCGAGCAACAAATACATACTTACAATACTTTCAATTCAGACATCCTTATAAGGATACTAATACAATACTAGCTTAAGATACGTAGTGCAACGCCATTTTTCAGGCAGTACTTATGGGTTTAGTGTTGTTCGGAAATCACGGGTAGGTGCGCATTTACCTCGGCGTAACCCCAGCTTTTGTACGAAGTATATATATCTTAAGTATTATTTTATATATTATATAAGATAGTATTATATATAGTATATATTATATAATATAGTATAACGAAGTATTATATATTTTATTTTTAACCCGACAAATACACAAGGTGATTTCGGAATGAAAATAACAACGAAAAACAACACAAGATAAATAACAGTGTAAACACACAAAAAATAGACATAATTTCTGACTAGGCCTGAAAAACTCATGAAAAACATCTTGTATTCGATGACCAGGATGACGAGATGGACATGGTAGTGACACTGACGTCTTCTCTAGTGAGCGAATGACATCTTGGACGCCGAACTTCTGAACTAATTTGTGGTTGAGGCAGGAACGACGAAGGTACATAAAACAATTGGCGGGGCCGAAGTATTGTATTTGATAGCTCTTTTGTACAGAAGAGGCTCAGTTATTCAAGATAATTATAAGACTACACATTGGGTTACTAATCACTCCTGGAAGTCTCTTCAGGTTTAAGTGAGGGGTTACCCAATCCCCTGCACCTTCTGTACACTCTTTCCCGGCGCCGGCCAAACTAGCGGTGCTGGCACCGGTCAAATTAAGCGATTCGTATTTCAAACGCTTCTAAACATGCTGATTTTAATGTCCTAACACGTGGCAACCAGTGCCGGCTGTTATCAGCCGGTGTCACCGGCCACTTGCTGTACACTAACAAAGCGAGTGGTTTGAAAGTGTAATGCGGATGCGTCAGTTAAATTTTACTAGAGCTATATTTCGGCCCTTTTTGGCAAGGGTCCTCTTCAGGCTCAAAACCGCTCAAGTTGGAAAAAAGAACTTGTGGAATGTGGTTAATCCCTCGGGTTTTAGTTAATTGTGGGTTTTATTACTTTAGTACATTTTTACAATTTATAATACACGTGCTAACAGTAGAGCACTTCTCGTGAAAAAGACAACGAAATGAACTGTCTAAATATCTGTATCATGTATTTACAAATTTATCTGAAATTAATTTATTAATTTGATCATTGTTGAGATCGGAAAATAACCTTCAGATGGCTATTGAAAATAACTTATCTGAGCCTTAGACATGGTAGGTTTATTGAAAATATCTGTAGCATAGAGTGACGTTGGTATCAATCAGTCAATAAGTATATTTCACATAATATTTCTGTAGGACAAAAATAACCTTGTACGTCAAAACAAAAGACTAGTATATTACTAGTCTTGCCATTGATGACCAAAGTGTATAGATATTCCTTGAGCCCAAGCTGACTTATAGTCATATATTCATATAACATATGACCAAAGTGAATTTATCTGAAAAACTCCCAATCGAATCAGATCATGAGTCATGACTAAAGATGTGTCATTTGCCTGACGAAGCTGGACTGAGAAGGTTATAAGGCTGACAGGAACCCCGTTTCAGCTGGTTTGTTCACGCATAGGCACAAATTATTCCCCCGTCGAAATGGGTTTCTGTGTTTCTGTCTCAGACGCCATCTTGGTGAAAATTAAGCGGTTTGTTATAGCAGTTAGTTGTTTTTCAGTAGAAATAGATGGGGCGCACGCTTTCAGTTCATTCCTTGAGGCTGATTGGACGGCACGGCACCATTTAAGAGTTGAGTGCGAGTTCGTGTCGTGATTATAATGAGTAGTGGGGGTTTAGTTAAGACGGACTTGGATTCGAGGCCTTTTCGGTTTGGTTTCCGATTCTTTATTTTTCCGGAATTTCCGGGTTCGGCGTGAACGTGTCAAGGGTTGCTAAACTTAGGGCTCCTCGTCGAGATCAGACACTATGGTAGCAAATACGCATCATTGGCATGGCACACCTCGTTAGAAAACGTGTCCGAAAGCTCCGAAACGAATGAGAATGCTGAATTAATTCAGGATTTTATGCAGCACTTCTCTTTCGGACTTAAATTTTCGCGCAATTAATGCAGCATGAAATTCAACGAAAAATTCAGCAAAGATGCTAAATTTTACGCTGAATTTTCAAGAAGAAACTGGGGAGTAGGCGATTAAGGCTAAATTTCGGTATCCTAGAAGTGTCGGAGAAGAAATAAAGGTAACAGTTTTCGGACAAAAAAATAAATAAAATGCAGCATTTACAGCACTAAAAAGCTTTCGGACACGTTCAGGGTGGCCGGTTCCAGCCATCTAAGATTGGAATAGCGTTGTCAGCCATCGAGGGAGACGTGTATGATGATAGATGGCGGTACGTCCCGTATGTCATTGTAAACCATCCCTCAAGTTTAGCTTTAAACTGTGCCTAGCAAAGTTTTCATTCTAACATGATGTGTGCTATTCCAAGTGAATGTTCTTGTTGTTTTTATTTCTTTTTTGTTTCTTCTATTCCAAGTGAATGTTTTTTCTATGATTGTCTAGCCTACATCTAAGTTATTTTAACCCGTTAAGTGTAATGGTCGATATATTTCGTGCAATTTAGCACCACGTGTTAAGTGTAATGGTCGACAATGTGTATAGGTCAAATTCGGTGTACCAGTTGGATCAATAAAACTATCCATCTTTCTATATATCTATCTATGTAGTGTCACTCTCGGTGGGTGGCGCGACCACCGAAGAGTTCTTAGGACTTCCTGATTGCTTTTTCTGATGTATCTCCTTTGTCACGGATAATGTCACATGCTTCGAGTTAACTGCTTCAAAATACAATGTATCTAAATGAGCCCAAATCCACTCTATATTTTGAGACAGTTCTTCCACTAATGTGAATGAACAGTGACATAATTCCGCACACAATCTGTTGTTACGGATGTTAATTACAGCGCCTCCAACCTCGTTGCTCGCCTCCCGTCAATCTTCCAGTCCTGCCTGCACTAAAAGTGTGTGTCACTGATTGCTTTTTCTGATTAGTCTCCTCTGTCACGGATAATGTCACATGCTTCTAGTTAATTACTCAAGATAGCCTATAAAAAATACACTCTAATTGAACCCAAATCTACTTTTTTCAAGTTTTTTCCACTGATATTTCATGAACAATGACAACTAGACAAACATTCTTCTCTTCAGTTTGTTGACTGCAGAGGTTCCAACCCCGTTGATCACCTCTCGTCACTATTCCCTTGTTCTAAAGTGCCGGAATTTACAAATCCAGTCATTAGCGGAACGAATCACCAGTGAATTCATAGTAATGGCATCTTGATGGGCTTTAAAATAGTCTCTTTAAACACTTCATCAATATGAATATTTTGAATGTGCCGTTAATGTAGGCTACAGGTAGACCCGTGTAATCAACGCCAGCACCAACGAGGGAGTGCTCACTTGGTGGGGCAACATTCTGCAGCTTTTGTGGGCACCGGCTGGGCACAACTTACTATAAACAGCTAATTGGGAGTGAGTACCCCCTCGACCACCAGTCACTTTCGATTAAAACAAGAATTCTCCGTCGCCCCATACCATCTCTTATGTTCTGGGCGTTCAGACAGTTCAACTCATGGATAATACTTTTAGACGACTGGGTCGTCAAACCTCATTGGCTGCATCCCATGGGATACAATTTGCCGCAGAACCGCGGAGTTTTTACCAAAACAGACATTGGTGCGTCTGTGTTTTACCTATGGTTCACACTGCTGCGATTTCGCGCAAAATTCTGCGTCATCCGACATACGACACAAATCGTACGACAAGTGACGCAGAACTGTGCGTTTTGTCGCAGTGTCGTATGCGTTGAAAAATTTCAACTCATCCGACATAACGCATGCGATTTTTTTAGGGAAAGAAAAGAAAGAACAAAGATTAGTTAATTTTCAAGACTAAAAATTGCTCTACCTTATTCTGATTGTAATCCTAGGATGGCTGAATGCAAAATATCTTCTGAATAAACTTGTATTAACCTGTTTTGAACAAGATGACCTATAGGTTTTGACTGAAAATTTCTTAATGCTGGGTGGTATTTAGAAGTGTAATCCCCCACATCTTCAGAGGTCGTTTCCCCATGGGCTCCTTTGTCCGTTTGCAGATTACTCTCGATGAAAAATTTCGTTTTCCTTTTGCGTCAGCGTGGCGGTGAGAACATCCATGCGATTCTGTCGCACGTCGGAACAGCAAAGAAAAAATCGTGTCGCATACGACGTAGCAGTGTGAACCAAGGGTTACAGAACAGAGAATACTTTTTGAAGAGTTGCGTTTTCGCAGATACCATGGTATCTGTTACCACGGTAACTGGATCTGCAATTAGTTGTTTTTGCAATCCCGTGGTATCTGATATACGGTCCACTGCAAAAACGACTATTGCCGAAATTGCAGTTTTGGAAGTCATCCCAAAATAAAACTGATATCCAGTTACATCACAAAGTGCTAAACTTCTTTTTCACCAATTTGACAAAGTTTGATGAAAGTGAGATGACTTTTCAGATACCACGACCAGATACCACGGTCTGAACCCTGATATCTGAATATCAGTTACCACGGTAACTGTCCAGATACCACGACAACTGCAAAAATGCCTTTTGACCGTGGTATCAGATACCACGATAACTGCAAAAACGACTTTTGACCGTATATCAGATACCATGGTATCTGCAAAAACGCAACTAAGGTGTCTATCGTCTTAGAATATTGAAACAAAACTGCGGCTTTCTCCTTTTTTGCCTTAAACAGACGACGAGATTTGAGGATTGGAGTTCCTGAGAGGTCCTACGGAAAGGTTGAGCTTGAGCTAATTCTACGCTACTTGATAATATAAGTGCAGGCAATCCAACTGGGAAATCACTGATGGTGTTTTCGCAAACAATCGAATCCAAATACTGTTCACTGGATTCGTCGAAACCTTTCGGCTTTCATTTGCAGGCTTTGCCAATAGTGGCATTTTTGATCGCCGATTAGTTCGACGATAGCGTAGCTGTCTGATTTTTTGGTGTTTTTGAAGTTCGCCGGAAGCCGATTGCCGGAGCTGTTTATCTTATTTTCTGTTTTTGTTCTGATCGGCTAACGTGTATCGCCTAAATTCGTGTCCATCGCCCATCGGCCGAGGACTCGCCGTTAGCCGATGACGTATGGATTTCGTTTGAGGACTCGTTTTTGCGCACCCAGAAACATCGGCGATCGCCAACGGCTATCGGCTATCGAAAACAGTATTATACACAAATCGGCAAACTTGCTTCGTCTACTGGGCAAATTTGATCGGCCATCAAAAACACCACTAATGAGTACGCGTTCCGTGACTTCTTGATTCAACCTGAGTTTATTCAAAAAATCTACACGCTAAAAAAGTATAAAACTAACTTCACTTCATTTCGCCCGATGGACCAGAATATATGTACTATAACAGAGAACAACCCGGACAGGAAAGAATATACAAACATTTTCTATTCTACTCGTAAAAATATAAAATCTCGGCTAGCATAAGCCATAACGCAATCACTTGTATTACAAGTCAGAATAAAAAATATACAAATCAACACAGTGTTAATATGTTTCAGTTTTACAAAATATAGAAGCAGTTCTCTGCTTTTTTAGTGCCAAGAACCGATAATCCCGGAGAAGAACTGTAATCTTTCCATTATGTCTATGGAACCATGCGCGAATATGCAGTCCAAAAACTGGCACCATGACACGGAAAGAGAGCTTTCGGCAGTTTGGATTGTAAGGTTTGAAGAAGACCTTGGCAAGAAAAGCTGATATGTCGGCAGAAAAACTAGCCGGACATCCGTGGTATGGTGCCAAAATAAAGACATGTTAGCTCCCGACCTCGCGCTGATACTGTACTGGAACTCCTATTCTCTTGAATCTGCACGAAATAGACTATAGACTATCTCTATTCTACCTATAGTGTAGGAGCTACTTTGAGCCGAGACATCTCCGCGATTATCATTAAACGATTCGGACTTTTTTTCACTCCCCGAGCGAGGCAAACGCTAGTTCTCCCGACGAGTTACCGGTTCTTAGTGGCACCGTTCAGTGTATTTTAACGTTCTAGTACTTCTGCGCAACTTTTTTTCAGGTTTAGCTGAAAGTTTGCATTCACACACAATGTCTACGTGCAAACATGTGTGCAAATGATTGAGAAACAAATTCAAAATCTTTCACAAGAGCTAGCAAATAGCGGTCCAATTGTGTTTGGCTGAAGAAATTGCTGAGAAAAATTGAGCATGAAAGATCTTGCCAATCAGAACTACGACCACAAAAAAAGCAATTCTTGCGTACAGTAGAGTTATGTTTCATTGATCTGTTCTCTAAGCTTTGGACTACCTGTGTTTTGTTTTTCGCCCCGAAAAACGTCAGGGGAATGGAAATTAAGAACTGGATATCTGTTTAGAGCCAAATGTTCAGTTGCTATGTTTCGGACGCCGTAAGTTTACCACAAGAGGGTACAAAAGCGACCGAAGAAATAGCATAAGATTCAAAATAATTAGTGTGCGGCTTTAATTTTACTTTGACTGACTTGAGTGCTGTCTGCGCTTATTAATTTATTAACTTTACAATTATTAATTTTATGTGTCAGTCCCCTTCAAAGATAGGTGACGTCCGAAGTAACATACCTCTACTGCACAACTTCCAGACCCCCCCAAAATCAGATACAGTTTAATATAGCGCTTGATCTGAATGACGTAGAGTAAAGGAGGTACTTTGAAGAAGGCTCGTCTCAAAATTCGTGTTCAGCATATAAAAAAACACCCGTACAAATCGCGCATAATTTCTGAACCTCGTCTAGGTGGCAGTGCTCTCTTCAAAAACAATGTGCAGTTTGTCAAAAACTCCTCGACTATAACTAAACTGGCGCTCAAGATTCTAAACTACATGTTAAAGGCAGCTCAATAAACCGGGTGAAATTCCAGAGAACCTGCAAGCTCGCACCGTAAGATCTGGCAGTCAACCTTTATCCAGCTTCCCTTTTTAGGGACGATGCTAGTTTCGTCACTTTGTCCTGTTCTGTGTATTGAGCAGTAGACTGATCTCATCGTTTATGTCCCGTGTTAATAAGATCTGTTGTTGCAGATTCTTGTGCACTTTCTCGTCACACTTTGAGCAAACGCATGTGGATGCAGACCCTTGTACTTCCCTATGCCCCTGCATTCAACGAGCACTCGAAGCATCCGTGATTCATTCTGATGGTGACAAAGTCTAGGACTGCGTGATGCCAGTGGTAGAATGCGATGACGATCCAAATGTGCCACCACTGGTGAGATGCGCCAACGAAGTCCACTTTGCCTAAAAAAAGGTTAGGTTTATTCATACAAAACGATAATGTCCAAAGGACACGAGAAGCTCCAAAGTGTTGTTTTCGTTATAGATGAGGCCATGACATCTATCTTCTGTTTTGCTTGTTTTTCCCACCTTTTAACCGAGGCGCGTTCAGTTTTCAAATATTTTGCGTTAGCCGCCGCGCCGGAGAGCGATGAGGCTGGATGGAGTCGACAAGTGCTAATAAGAACATCGGTGATTTCACGTGGCAAGTCATGGTACTTTTCATCGTAAAAATATCATTTCTAGTAAAAGTTGTGCGTGAAGAAAGTGAAAGTATGTGCGGTTTTCTAGAGTTTATGAATCTGGTATTACGATAAACTGTGAGGAGTTGTTTAAGCAGCGTACCGTATTTTAAGTAACTCTTTACATTCTCAATAACTTTGCGTGTCGTCAGAGTACCTATTATTTCTGTTCAGGCACATCCTTTTCGTGTCAAAGCATGGTGAATCAGTTTCGACAACTGCTTCCTTCTATGCCACTTGCTCAAGTGCTATATACACTGTTATATGCTATATATAACATTACACATAGCTGGTACTATATCTGTCTGTTCGTCCTCATTTGATCCATTGGTCAGACCAGCGACCAAGAGGATGACAGGAAACTAAAACGCATATAACTTAAGGGCTGAGCGTACGAAGGTGATAAATCACTTGTTGCTAGTTTCAAGATAATCGCGTTAAAAGTTTGGGAAGTTAGTATATTTAAAGCTAGTTATCACCTTTGTCGACTGATTATATCTGTACGGAGTGATCTGGCGAAGATTCTGATAGAACAGAGAGAAAGAGCGTAAAAATGTGTACCAGATGGTGCCCTTAACTCAATTTGCCCAAAAAGGCGAGTTATCACCTTTGTGCGCTCAGCTCTTCAATTGTTAGGCTAGCTTGCCCCACAGGACTCCATGGCAGATACACTGTGCCGCGCAATTTTTCCTTGAGCTCGAGGTCAGCTTTCTGTAATGTCGGCAGAAACAACGGAGCAATCTGTCGAAGAAGACACTCAATAGCGATGTCGTAATTCAATGTTGCATGTTGCCATCTAGTGGACTAACAGTCTGCCATTTCGGAAACGGAGATGATTTGCAGCGGTCGAAAAGATAAACCGTCTAGTTGAGTCTTGTGAAATACTGTTAATAGGCCATAGCCACGCCATAGCATTACATATAGCTGGTGCTATATACTTTCTGTTCGTGGTCGTTTGGTCCGTTGGTCAGTCCAGTGATCATGAAGATGATAGGAAACTAAAACGCATATAATTATTAACCTAGCTTGCCCTGCAGGACACGATGGCAGATACACTGTGCCACACAATTTTTTCCTTGAGCTCGAGGTCAGCTTTCTGTAATGTCGGCAGAAACAACGGAGCAATCTGTCAAAGAAGACTGGCCATATTCTCGTTCAACGCTTCCAAGCGGAATAGTTTCTGTTAATCCCCCTATGCCTCACCATCAGCACTTGGATCAGACATGGTAAAATAGATCCACAGGTTAGTGAGTGGAAAACCTGTCATCTGTGTCCCAGGTAATGGAGGTTTTGCACATGTCTCAGCTACAGCAGCAGAAAGTGAAAGTGACTCATTACCCTATGGATCCGACTTTTTACTATGTCTACACAAGGCTTGGTTATGAGGCAAATGGGGGACTAATGGAAACTAGTCCACTTAGAGCGCTGAACTGTAATAAGGCCAATTCAATGTTGCATATTGCCATCTAGTGGGCTAACAGTCTGCTACTTCTGAAACGTAGATGGCGCTTCTCTGTTTTGCAGCGGTCGAAAAGATTAACCGCGTAGTTGGGTCTTGCAAAAATATCCAGTAGCATGCTTGCTATTCAGTTGGTATTCTACCAGTAAATGAAAGGCAATACCAGTTAAGTAGTCAGTACTTACCTGGAAATAGGCGTTCAGGGAACTTCGTCAGATAGAAGAAGAATGCGACACCACAGAGAACATACATCATGCCGACCTTGCTGACCATAGTCTGAAAAAAAGGAAAATGTAAACGTCCTTCAAACTGTTATGAAGATAAACTGTATGTCAGTGGTACTTACTTACCGTACCCGAAATTACTTATTTAAGCTGGACAAATCCAAGGAGAGTGACACTGAAAAGCTAAGTCTACGTAGGCTCGTTTTTATGGCGCTTGCAGCCTTCGCCTCGTACTGCCTAAAAAACTAGCACTTAAAAGACAGTTAAAGGAACAGTAAACTTGACTACGCAACTTTCGGCCATCGAATCGCCTGGGGGGCTTAGATAAATATACAGGGTCTTATTGTCGCCAGGCCCCCCTTTTTTGTTATCTCGAACCGTCTCGAACCCCCTCCTTAGTGTTCCCAAAGCTAGCTGGCAGGCCCTTGCCCCTTATGCACTGTAATTATGCACTTATGTACTGTAAAAGTTCACCTTTTTTCATGTAGACTACAGAGTAACTACCTCCCCGACAAGACGGCCGGGGTTCGATTCCTAGTCGCGGCACACAAACCTTTTGCTTTTGGAAACCTTTTGCTCAAAAGTCGAATTCTCGAAAACCGCCCGGAAACTGCAATGGTCGTAACGAGAATTTTTCTTACTCTCAATATCGACAAAGGGTACATTCTTGATATGTTAGCTAGATCCCCGAGTCAAGTTTGAGTCAAGTTTTCTGTTCCTTTAAAAACAAGCATTTTAGAACATTGTACTGCGACTTTAAGGAGGTTTGTAACTGCTACAAGGAGGTCTAGAGACCTAATAGCCGTAAATTAACGTATGGTCAGTGCGCCCAAATTATCTGTTCGACTGACTTTCCTGCCATCTAAGTGTAGCCCAAACAGCGAGCCAACAATCAACCGCCCACCCCAACTAGTCTTGGTGCGTTTTCACTCGACAAGCCCGCATTAACCAAGTAACTGTACACGTTACGTATTCAGCAGAGATGGGCGAATCCGGATTCGTCCTTTTGGCCGGATTCGAATCCGGACACGAATGTTCTGCCCGTCGGGCTGGATTTGGATGCAGACTCGAGATTTCCAAACCTGAATTTTACGAATCCGCTACAGTTTATAATCTTTTACCATATTTTTCACACTGTGCTTAAGGTATTGTACTTAAAGATCCCGGAAATCATTCCTGGTTGCTAAGAGGAAATCCATAGTGGAACAAGCACATATGAAAACTGAAAAATACTCAGTTTCTCATAAGGCGTCTCATAAGACGTCTCATTTACATGCTTTTTATCACCTCTGATTTTTGAATTGTAACCTATGTACATGATTTGCTTTGGTTTAGGTCGGATAATTCCGGATTCAGTCCTCAGCGTGAAATGATAGGTTCGGAATCGGATTCGTACCTAGCCCTGGATTTGGGTTTGAATCCTTTCACGATCTGATTCGCCCATCTCTGGTATTCAGTTCAAAACGCCGTTCAAAATCGACCGTGCTGCCATCTTCCTATCCTTTGTCCAAAAGTCTACTTACCAGCACAAGATGGTCGAAAATGCCTCCATTTGTTATTGCCCAGTGGCATAGCGGAATGGTGCCAGAGGCTGCCCAGGAGAAGAACACCAGCGTCCGGGTTTTGTCATATTTCTTATCCAAGAACACCGGCAGAAGCTGCACCGACATGGATATGGCATACATGCATGTCGACATGAGCAAATAGAATGTCATCCAGGACTAGAAAGAATAATTCTGAATTAAGCCTACTGTTTTTTTTAGGAATCCACGGGACATATTTACATTCTCAATAAATAGATAAAAATTTCATCATCATCATCATTCTCAGTGGTTTGGTCATTTATGTAGGCCTCGTTTTAATGGGTTTAAGTCAGGTAATATTAACAATAATTTGTTTTTGAGCCCCTTACGAGATACAGCCTGTATAAATTTAGACAAAGGCACAAACTCGACCTGAACTAGACGTTAAACTGAATAAAATAGAGGAAACAACACCTTGGCACAGAGATAGTAAAATATTAAATAGGTCGAACTTGCTACTCCAGAGACAGAAGAAAATTTCTGTTGCTTGGGAAACAGATTACAGATTTTCTACTAATCGACTTGTTGATCTGTCACAGGTGTTGATAATGAGAAAATGGGGACTTTCAGAAACTAGTCCGCTTGGAAGAGCTGAATCAGAATATGACGAATTCATCACTCGGAAGACTCGAATTTAGCAACAGCGAATTCAGCAAGAGCTGAAGCCGGGCTTTCGAAGTCTAGCATCGTCAAAGCCCTTTTGCGCCTTTTTTTTGCTATTAATAATAATAATAATAATAAGTATGATGGTGGGAAAAAAAGAAAAAAATTACCAATGTTTAGTTAAATGACGTGTAAAGCGAGCACCCGTGCTAAAACAGATTACATAACGCAATACTGCGCAATTGCAAAGAGGCAATGTCAAGTTTGTGGTAGATGCCAACAAGCTAACTATCCCAGATGGTGTTTCGCTGTATTTTGTACAACATTCATGGCTCTAGAAGGTAAATTCAACCTCGATCCTGTCAACCTCGAAATCCGAACAAGGCCAGCTAGTTCTAATGCAGTGGCGATGTCATCATCATAACTAAGTTGCATTGTAATTTTCATCAGAAAAAGGTGGTAGTCAGTGTGACCCCCCCCCCCCAACCTAATTTGCCAGTTCGTATGCGTAGCTAAGACTGACGTTATTTTAACTTAGGCAGTAAGGTCACCCCTGCCGCTACACAAACAAGAATCTGCATTTGAAGAGAAAAACGGTAAAGCCTAAATGAACTTCACTGCACGGAAAAATCCATGCTTGGCTTGCTTCAACAGTCTACAGAATCCTCTATTTTTCTGCCGCTCTCCACGGCACTGTGCATGAAGAAACGGGTTGCCTGCATAGCCTCCACTCCGAAAACCTCTCATAGGAGTTCGTCCCCGAATAAATCTGAAAAATACTTCTCCAACCAAACCCATCCTCCCCCAAAAGTCAGAGAATAGTCTTTTTCGCGTCTCTTTTCACCCTTCCGGTCATGGGCAGCTGGGGCCACGTAGGGCAGTAACTTAATTTTTGTGAGTTGACACGCGGTTTCAGTGAAGGCCCATTCACAACGGGTTTTAGCTAATACTCGATACCAGCCAGTTCTTGAAATCGCTCTGAGACCGAGAATTAGCTGGGATTCTGCCGTTTGCAATTGATATTAGTGCCAGTTTCGGGTACCAGCTAGTCTCGCACCCAAGTTGAAATCGGTTCAACTTCTGAGGGTACTAGCCAATCAGATTATTTTGGGGAGTATTGAGGAATATTCTGATTGGCTAGTTTCGAACCAAGCCCAATAGATAAAATCACATCCACTCCTTGCTGTCTTGAAAACCGAAAGTGAATTAGGTCATTGCTATTCTGTATGACGTGGTTCAGCATTAGCCAATCGGAGTATTCCTCAGTATTCCCCAAAGTAATGTGATTGGCTAGTACCCGCAAAAGTTGAACTGATTTCAACTTGGGTCCGAGACTAGCTGGTACCCGAAACTGGCACTAATATCAATTGCGAACGGCAGAATCCCAGCTAATTCTCGGTCTCAAAGCGATTTCCGGGACTGGCTGGTATCGAGTATTAGCTAAAACCCGTTGTGAATGGGCCTTGAGGACGACGAAAATCGTTTTGCTGAGTTAACTGATGTTGGAAAGACCAATTGGATCCCAGCACCTCCCCTCCACTCGGTTCATTGCCAAAGTTGCCCTTTTAATGAATCTAGCGAGTTATGTTTGTTTACCATGGGGGCGTTTCGCCATGAAGGATGTTTTGCCATTCGCATTTTTTGTCATACGGACGCTTGTCATGAAGTCGTTTTTTCGGGGGCCTTTGGAGCCCCACGATGATGTGGAAATGCCTAACTCCGACGTTTTGATTCGAGGCCCAGAGGCACGTTAGAGGTAAGGTATAACGGACTTACCGATTCACACCAGAACGCGTAATACATTCCCGAAATGAATATACCCAGCAGCGAAGCTGATATTCCGAGGAGGTCCCTTCCAAGCCAGCACTGAAACGATTCTGCGGATCGGCAGTGGAAAATGTGGTAAAGGGTAGACAACCCCGTGCAGCACTGGAAAGAAAAGAAATTTAACTCGTAACATTCTGGTCGTCATTTCGTTTGCATCCTTTTCTAATTCTAAATGGGCTCCTGAGCGAGTCTTCGTAGACGGGTGCTTCGAGTCTGTACGCAAACCCGCACTTTTTATCCTTTATCCAGCCCTGGTCCATTCATCAGCTTCTGCTCTGTGCAAACCCAATGCCTATTCGTACGTCTTCTTCGGGAAGAGACTACGCTGTCAGAAGTTTCATAACAGATAACACGGGGATGCGCAGTTTCAACAGACAACACGCGGGCTGTTATCTGTTGTGAATGTAATGCACAACAAGCATTGCCAGGAAGAGCCGTAAAACTGCCGAAAAGCATCTGCTGACTTTTTTGGTAGACGTCATGGTATCGGAAAAGTCAGCAGATGCTTCTTCGGTGTTTTTCGGCTCTTCCTGGCAATGCTTGTTGTGCATAATGTTTAATGTATAACATTTTCAAAATTGAAACAGACAAGTGTTGTCTGTTGCAACTGTGCATCCCTGTGATATCTGTTATGAAACTTCTGACAGTGTAGTCTTCAGGAAAACATAACTACTCGTTCAGACTCATTTGTATGTTGTTAGGAATCATATATGAAAAATTACTCAAGACAGATCAACTAGGATAAATCAGCAACGATGTTCCTGCCTTTCTTGGCAAAGGTCACCTCCAGGCTGCAGCTTAAAGTTTAACCGAAAAGGACTGGGATAGGACAATCTATTCACCCATCACTTCTTTACTTAAAGGACCCCTCTTGCTTATTCTGCTTTTTATAATATATCTAGCTCCCATAAAGAATTATAAGCTTCTAAAATCCCCACCTGTCTCCATTGTTTCGTTTTGTGCCTACGAAATTTTGGCACTTTTTTGGCCTTGCCGAGTTTTTCCCGTCACACAACGAAACGTTTGCCGGGATCATCAACGTCTGCTGACAACTCTTTCACACATAAGGATCTGAGAAGCTTTTGTTTATTACTTCTTTTATTTGCTTAGTTTTCACACTTTTGAACCACGGCGCGATCAGTTTTCAAATGTTTTGCGCCCAGCTGCCGCGTCGGAGAGCAGGAAGGCTGGACATAGTCGACAGGCGCTAACAAAATAATCGCTAATTTCAGATGGAAAGTAATGGTATTTTCTAAAATGTTTTTTTCTGATCCATGTCATAGGGAAAATATTATTTCTAGTAAGAGTTGTGCTTTAAGTTGGCTTGAAGACCCGCTGAAAATGCGTTACTTCGTTGTTCCGCTATTCACGAATAATCGATTTTCAAATAGTGGAATTTCCACGTGACCTCTATGTGCTTGTATTTTTGCTGTATGCCTTACGAGAAAGAATTATGATTTTTTGTTCAAGCATTGAGCAATCTTTACCAATCTCACCACTGCCCACAGAAAAGCCGCGTTTGTGTTGAGATTAAAATTTCCCGCGTCACAGTAGACTTTTCGTTGTGGGGATGGCCGTAGAAATTCTGAACGTCATAACTGGAGCAGATAGTGGAAAATAGAAAAATCCTTTTGCAGAATCCAAATAATTCAGTGTATTCAGTTAAATGACACAAAAAGAAGTTGGCTCTTTAGTTAAACTTTAGAGAAACGAACCTACAATCCTAGGGGTTGCCCACTCTCGATTTCTTGCGTACAGCAACCGCTCGGTGCCTTCGCCGGTTGGAACGTTTTATAACGTTAAAATAAGCAAGTTTATAAGCGGGGATCGCCTAATTTGTGGCCGGCAACGCTGGTTTCGGCCGGTGCCAAAAATGGCTGTACAGCAGGTGCCAGAGAGTGGGTAACCCCTCGCTGCAATCAAGAATATCCAACCGTGTTCCCCACCCGAAAATCCTGCATTGCTCGTAAGCGCCAAAGACTGCACCAGTGATGTAAATGAGATTCGATAAGGCAGGAGAAAACTCTTATATTTCTGATGCTACCACCCAATCAAAGATTAGCCTACATAGCCATCACACATGACAACAACGAGGACTGAATTCGTTATCACCGAAATCTTTATAATTGTAGTTTGTCACGTAACGGATGTCGTGGGCCTTATTTTCTTATCAGGCCTATTTTTAATTTTTGTGAAAGCGGATGCTCACACCTGGGGAAGTGAATTTAAACAAAATATATTCAGTTGTTGGTTTTCTTACGAAAAACGACTATTTCCTGAAAACAAGCGGAAATGGGCATGGCGCTCTTCAAGTATTTACATATGTATATCAAGTCACATCCTCATGATTTCTTTTTCTAATCAAGCCTCAGTTGCAATCAGCATGCCGTGCCCAGTTTTTGATTGGTCCGAGTAAAGTGCAATCACCCCTTCGCTTGAGCCTCAATACAAAATAAAAACTATTTGTTAGTGACGGGTATTGAACCCGACGGCCTAAGCTCAGTCGACCTTCAAACTAAGCTGAACATTGATGCATGCGTCGTGTGATCAGGTGTGGCTGTACTCATGGCCTGATAAAAAATTAGATGCGGAAATAATGACTTTGCTCTTGAATTTCGCTGACCAACAAACACCTAATTAGTGCTGAGATGCCCAATAGGTGAGTCGAAATGGATGCTGTCTGACCAATTGAGTACATTTAAAACCCTCAGAAAAAAAATATGTTTTTGTAATCCTATTTGTCTGTAGAGGCTAATGGTCCATTTGCTTGCATTATATTATTTTTATTAATGTTGTTATATTTAAGGTAAGATAGAATTTCATTGACAACTGTGAAATTCAAATTGCATAAAAGCGAGACCAGTGGCATAAGAACAAAAAAAGTGATTAAACTGATGGCGCTAAATGGGGAAGTCAGCTGAGATTTGTTCTAGCGATATCTGGGTTCCAATTCCAGTTGAGGAGCTTTATTCTGCCTTCCATTTCACTATTTGTAAATATCGTGGCCTTACTTGGCAAGCGTACTCGTCAGGGTTTAACTAGAAGAAAAGAACCAGCTATTGATTTCACAAGAAACCTTCAACCATTCTTCTGAACTCCGGGTTCTTACCTTCAAGGCTCAAGTTGCAGCCTGAAAAGGACCCTTGCCAAGAAGGGCCGAAATACGAATATAACAAATATCAGCTGACTTCTGTCTGGCGAGGAACCGCAGTCCTCGCCGCAGTCAGCTTGGGCTAAACATTTAAAACCTCCACAAAAGCGCACGTCAGGTTCGCGTAATTAGATTGCTTTCCTACCTGAAATCGCAATGTCAGTAGCTAACAATATTTACGTTTTTGATCTGAACTTCTCAGTTCTCGATTCTCGTCCTAAGTACCGTTTTTGCTCTTCTCGCTTCTCTGTTCTCACTTTTGAGAAAAACACTAATTTTGCCACCCGTTAAACCTGTTTTTACAGGTTGAATATCCACCTTTTTTTTACCAATCAGGAAGGAGAACGGAGAATGACAATTGAGAATTGACTATCGAAGCAACGTCTCGACTCTGTAGAACTGCGAAGCTTTCCCTGTTCCCGATTCTTACAAAACCGCAAAAAAGAAGAATTGGCTTCATTTCAATAGTCAGAAGCGCGAAATTGGAGGATTGAGACAAAAACCCACCTATTATCATGTCTCCAGCGGTCTATTGTAACGCTTCCAAAACAGCTTTAAATTCTTGGTGACTCGACAGTTTGAAACTTCCTATACCCTCATCGGTGAAGTGGCGTTGAACTCCTCAACAAGCGCTTTTCAGCTTGAAACAAACTCATCTCTGTGTTTCATGAAACAACCTGAATGTGGTTCGGCGATGCCGGTATTCATAATTTCCTCCCAGGAGCATTGTGATTAGCAATGTGATATCTGTGATTTTTTAAATTCGGAAACCTTCAATGCGTGGAATCTTGGCTGGTCAGAACCATCAGTATCCACAAGAGAGGGTGGGCAGTGAGAAAGGACTACGTCTTTGTTTCAGTTCTTTAAAAAAAACTTTTCTTGCAGTCGTTATAGTCCTTCCTCGCCTTTTCCCGCTTACGCCGGTTTGCATTTTCGCCCAGTAACATGCAGGGGCGTCGCGACTGGGGGGGGGACGCCACCCGCCAATGTTGTCGGCCATTTGGTAAAAAAAAACGAGTCGATTTTTCGAAAAAATAGTTGATTTTTTTCATGAAAAAAGACTGCTTTTCTGAAAATCAGTCCATTTTTTTTCTTCAAAACTGTCTTTTCTTTCATGAAAACAGTCGTTTTTCTGCAAAAACAGTCGGTAAAAATTACCAGCCAGTCGGTAAATGCCCCACAAAACATTTTGGCTTGTAGTGACAAGTCTTCATGACTTACCACTTTTGGTGTTAATAAATAAATATATAAATAACGCCTCTGTAACATGTTTGTAAGACAGTTCTATTCTCGTCCAGTTTTCTTCCGATACTTTGACTGATTTTCGCTGATCTTCCTAAATCTGAAATAAGATTATTATTTTTATTGGTCTATTGTCACCGTGGCAATCTGAATTCTGACTTAAACGATCACGAATATAAATGTGAGGCAAATAGATAAGCCTTATTTTTCTAACTCCGTCCTGTGGTCCACGGCGAATATTATTAATAATAATAATCTCCAGGTCGATTTCTGAGAGCTGTTATCACTTATCATAAATGTGTTTCGTGAGAATCCGTGAAGCAAGGGCAGTTCCTAGCTAAAACTATTATTATTTGAATAATTTATGTTTGACAAAGCAGTTTTGCTTTGTCAACATGATTCACAGTCAGCTTGGGCTGAAGGAATATCTTTGAATAACTCAGTTTAATGGAAAAAATAAAAAGAACCTAAAAATCGAAATTAAAACTCGATTTTTGATAGCTAAGGAAAGTTACACTTCAGTGCAATTCAGTTCTGATTTAGGCTTATCGAAATTTGCAATAAAAATCTGCAAAAAAACATAATCACACTTAATAAGCATGATGGCCTGTGCAGAGTGCTTTTTCGCTTTTTCTCACCTTCCAAAAATAAACCCATGACCTTCTCTCAGATTATCTGAATATAATTTATATTGGTCCTGGGAGGAAATTATGAATACCGGCATCGTCGAACCCCATTCAGGTGGCAAGCACAGTGGTTTTGTCACTTGCGAGTAACAACCTGAAGAGTTATTTTTTGAATAATAATTCTTCTACTCATCGGGATACAACGTCCTTATTGCTTGCATGTGCAATTTAAGGTAATTTAAGGTAATAACTATAAGTATTTTGGAAAACAAATCTGAAAATAAAAATTTCAAAAAAGTTCTCCAGATACTACCATTGGTCTGAGGTTGGGATGGGGGATTCACTTACCTGGAAGCAGATCGAGACTAGAACACCGAGCACTCGGTCTGTATACTCCATATCCGGAACGCTTGGCGGTCCGAAGATTTCCGGTGCAATTTGGACGTGATCCCGCAACGTCAGTCCGAGATGAAGCATCCATCCGATAAAATGGGTCCAAATGTTCAAGGTCTCATTTGTCCACCAAAATAAACTAAAAGATAAAAATTACTATGAAAATTCGACGCGTGACAGGACGTGCTATCAAAAGAATGGATAAGAATAAAAAGAGTCGTTTGGGAAAGTGAAATTCTGAAGTAGTATTTTATTCCAGGTGTCACGTCGATGATTTGTAATAAACCAGAAAGATAATTTTTGGTGACGAGCAATAAACATAGTCTCCGAGGAAAGACTCTTTTCCCTGCCCTAGCCAAGCATTCCTTTTGTGCTTTCCTGGCAGGAGTGTTACTTGATGTATTTTTTTGTGTTTAAATAAGTCAAATGAAACTGAACTGAAAACTGAAACTGTGAATTTTGGAAAGTTGTAACGCGAATCATAACGACTCGGGACGAGGATGAAAAACAGCAAATGAGTTGGGGGTTGTAAATGTTTCCGAATTTTGTGTAACTATGCTAGAAAGTTAATTTTATATCTATGAAATAGATTGTTTCGACTGTTTTGTTACTCCCTATAAGCAGATGAATGTCTATTTTAGCTCCAGCAATTTAGGTAATCAGTCATTTCAGTTCAGTTCTATCAAGAATATTTATAGGCTATCTCTTTATTATTTTTGTTATTCCACTATTAGGAGCAAAACGTCAGAGTACAACTATTTCGGAATCGTCGGAATCATTTACTCTCCTTTCTCTCCCTTGTGGAACTGTGTGTTAAGAAATGATTGTTAATTAACTGCAAAGAACATAACAAGAAGAAAACAAAAAATTCAACACACACACACAACTTTTATTTCCCTTTCCAGTACAATAGTTTATATCTAATGGCACTAAACGTTAGCTGAGAATACTTAAAGCGATAGTTCGGCCCTTTTTGGCAAAGGTCCTCTTCAGGGTTAGCTGGAAGACGCGAGCCTGTAATATCGCTGGAACGTAACAATTCTTAGCTGATTTACACGTTTAGCGCAATTAAATATGATTCAGCTTGGGAAAGAGTACTTAAACTAGTTTAAGTTTGCAATTTTCTTTGTCTTGGAACTGAAAAATATGTGAAAAACATAACGAGACAGAAAATGTATGAACGGCGAGGTGCCGGGGAATTAAACTGCTAATTAATTATGATTCGGAATCAGCTTGGGAAAGAGTACTTAAATTAGAAGTTTGCAATTTTCTTTGTCTTGGAATAATAAAAAAAATGTGAAAAAAACAACGAGACAGAAAATGTATGGACGGTGAGGTGCCGGAGAACTAAACTGCTAATAACACTAAAAACAAAGGTTGCTGTAAATACTTGGGATCCGAGATTTTCCCTGCTGCAGGCACATTGGACAGAAAATTTAAATTTAAATTTGTTAGCCTATATTTTACTCCGCTATAACCAAAAAGTGGGTAATGAATAAATAAAATAAAAAAATTGGATAACTTATGGTGACAAGTTCGAGCAGCTGGGATTGAAAACCCTGCAGAATCTTACCTTTTCAAGCATTCGACGTCATTGAGGCCAAATCGGTACCCGCTTCGAATGTATGGGTTGAACTTGAGGTAGTCTGGCGCATGGTCCCATTCAACAATCTTCACCAACGAAGCACAACACATCTGTCCAAGCTGCTCAACTTCCTGTGCCCATGAGAGTTCAGGAGTGAGCCGCCCGGAGGCATCACTTTCAGCATCACTCGACGATCCACTGAGATTATCCTGAATGTACCCATATGTTTCTTTTGGGGGTGAACTGGTTGGAGATCTCTTTCTCCGTCTCAGAGCTTTCTTCCTCATAATCGGACTTGGGGTCTGCCGCCGCAGTAGCACCGGCGAGGATGAATGTGGAGGCATATTTTTTGTCTTAACACTTTTCTCTTATCTTCACAAATCACTCACAAGAGTATACAAAACAATTTGCTCTTATCTAGACAAAGTCTGAAAGTTCTCGCGCACTGAAGATGACTGAATCCAAAATCAAAACAAGTCAAAAATCAAGCTGCTAGGACGGAACTCGGAAGGTGATCCAATGACAGTGCAAGTATTCGTGAGCACAAAGGCTGGTTCGGACTTCTTGATGACCTCCAGAACACAACTTTTGGCTGCGGCGCTTTAGTCGTAAGCTAAAAAATACGCAGCTTTGTTACTAGGACAGTACCCTATAAAAACACGATTGATTAGCAATGCCCAAGGCTTCTTGTTCGGTTGAAGGATATGCGAAAAAGGCAAATTATTTTTAGGAATTTGAAGAGGTTGACGAACTGGTCCTCAGAAAACGGGTTCGATGTGAAGGTGTGTCTTCGTTGGCACAGTCAATCAGCGTACGATGAGTCTGGCATTTGTTTTGCTTACCTGCCCCCACATAGTCGACCGATCCAAGATCTTTCTTTTATTGCCGATACCCCCCCCCCACCAGAACTGTGATGAAGAAGAGGCTCGAGCCTGGCTTAGCTTGGGCGTGTTCTTAGCAGTTTTCCGTTCTCCAGCTCAGCGCTTCCAAGCAGTTTCAAAAACTCCCCCACTGTCTCATTACCAACACTTCCCGATGAAAAATGTGTAGCCTGTGTAGTTGTATGGTAAGTGTACCCAGTGTAGCCTGTGTAATTGTATGGTAGTTGTACGGAAAAGTTGCATGTATTGATATGCAGTAGTACAGAATACTATAATTTAATGTGTCTCAAACTTGGCTAATCTTAAGCAGTAGTATTCAGTAGCATCCCGCCTTGCTCCAGTAGCATCCAGTCTTGTTATAGTAGCATGTAGTAGCATCAGTTGGTACTGCATGCTACTTTTTCTTACAACTTAATACTACTATTTTGAGAATTTTTTTTTGATAAATACGATAAAATTAATTCACACCTGGAAGAATATAAAATCTTTGATCTGCTCACCGGACATTGGAAGTTTTGCTCCGTCTTAGTTTAGACTAGAAAAGGCTATTAAGTTCAGCCGTTACCTTGTTAAAGTTTAACCGAAAAGGACTGGGATAGGACAATCTAGTTACCCATCACTTATTCACTTAAATTGGCTTGAAGACCCGCTGAAAATGCGTTACTTGGTTGTTCCACTATTCAGGAATAATCGATTTTCAAATAGTGGAATTTCCGTGTGATTTGTGGTACCTCTAATTTGTTGTATGCCTTACAAGAAAGATTTATGACTTTTTTTTGTTCAGGCACTAAGCAATCTTCACCAATATCGCCACTGCCCACTGAAAAGCCTTGTTTGTGTTTAGATAAAAATTTCCCGCGTCATAGTAGAATTTTCGCTGTGGGGACAGCCGCAGATGTTCTGAACGTCATAACTAGAGCAGATAGTGGAAAACAAAAAAAAATCCCTTTGCAGAATTCAAATATTCAGTGTATTCAACTAAATGACAAAAAATAAGTTGGCTTTTCAGTTAAACTTTAATAATTTTTTCACTAGCCTATCTCTCATTAGTACTGACAATGAGACAGTGGGACCCCCGGCAACTAGTCGGCCTGGGCCCTCTCTTCTGAGGCACCGTCACAACATCGCTACCGCCAAGATTTCCGGCATGAAATTTTCTCGTCCTATTCCCAATTTCAAGCAAGGACGGAAATAAAAATGAAAGAGACTTTGAAACATTCGAATTCATTAACGAATTACTTGTTGATATTTAAAAATCAATAATTAGTTATTCAATAGGCTACAGGAAGAAATTTAGAATCCTGGCATCGCCGAGCCATCTACATCTGGTGAGCAAAGTGGTTAGCCACTTGCCATTAGCGAAGTGAAGCCAAAAAAATGTGTCGTTACGTCTGCCCCGAGGGGTTGCCCACTCTCAAAATCGGTGTACACAGGGTGGTGGGTGGCGCGCGTGGCGGAAAGGTGGCGCGCGTGGCGGAAGGGTGGCGGATGAGTGGGTGGTGGAAGAGTGGCGGATGAGTGGCGCGCGTGGTGGATGGGTGGCGGATGAGTGGCGCATGGGTGGCGCAACATGGTGTACACCAAGTGGCGGAGAGTGGGCAGCCCCTCGTTCTGCCCTTTCTTGAACTCGTGTTAGCTTAACGGGGCTCTAGATGCCAACGGGGGATGGGGGAGGACTCCAGTCGAGATCTACCCTGTGCTTATTGTGAAGATTACGCCCCTAACTGCGATAACGGATGAGTTTTCACCAACTTCTTTAAAAAGCCTTGGTTCAGGGATACAGGCTGTGGCTAACACTCAAAATGCCCACGATCATAATGCCCACGACTCAAAATGCCCACTAAAAATGCCAACAACTCAAAATGCCCACGACTCAAAATGCCCACAACTCATAATGCCCACGACTCAAAATGCCCACGACTCATAATGCCCACGACTCATAATGCCCACGGTTCAGAATGCCCACGATTGGAATATTTGAGGTGTTCAGAACGTAGTAAACTTGAATTATGGGTGAGTGAGCAACGGGAAGAGTATAATAGATGGAGTAGAATGACGATGATCGTATGTTGAACTGGTACAATCTCAATTATATAATTCTGGTAAAATACTTACAAGAAACATTCGTAGGCTATTGGCTCGTGTTAAAAAGCGCTGTGCTTTCTTGAGGAAGCCTCTGCCTGATAAGGACCCCCCTTGGAACTTTTCTTAACTTGCTGGTCTTTTTGGATCGTTCTTCAAGAAACAATAAAATAATTCCTTTCAAAATCTTTTCCGTGATTAATCCTACCCCTTGTAATCGCATAGTCCGCATTCCCAGGATGCTGTTGGCCTCCCATGTGGACAGTTTCAGCCGTCAGCATTTTGAACCAAGACGATATTAGCCTCCCCTGTGACCATTTTGAACTGTTGGCACTTGGAAACTGTCGGCATTTTTAAGCCGCCAGCATTTCGGACGATTTCAATTTCGGGTGTTCCACATCAGAATTGTGGGCATTTTGAGTCGTGGGCATTTTGAGTCGTGGGCATTTTGAGTTGTGGGCATTTTGAGTCGTGGGCATTTCAAGATAATACACAAAATTGTCAGAACAGATATGTTCTCATAACGTTAAAAACAACGATGCGCAAACATGTGTTATCTCATCAAATTGCTGTTAATGTGTTGACGTTACAGCTGAATATTTCAATTATCAGCTTCTAAGTGTTCTTTGATCGCTTAAAGTAACGTTGCCAACCATGTTAGCATTATTCATTCATTCATTCAATATTTATTTCCCTCAAAATTATACAAGAGGAGTATAAAAATAAATAAATAAAATACACATATCATTCCAATAAATTCATACCAAAAACTACTAAATCATTTAACTTAAAACTATTTCAAATTAAGGACTACGGAAAACGGATACAAATTCTTCGCGGATAAAATATTAGACGCTTTGGCAACAAAATTATCAAATTTTGTCTGTTATATTTATATCTATTATAGTAAATAAAATCTGGGTTTATTTTTAAAAGTTAGGTGACGTGAATAATTAAAAGTGGGTAAAACAGATTAAAATTAACGTCACCGAGGGATGGAGGAGTAGCCACAAAAAGTACGAAATGTGATTTCTTAGTTTTTTTTTAATAATATAAAATAAGTTAAACTACAAAAGATGCTACGGGAAATACTTTACACAACTTAACACTTAAATGCTCGTACAATTTGTATGCAGCATCATCTGATAGTGTTATCTGATATCTTCTGTTGATACATGTGCAAGTGTTACGAAACTTCTGACAGTTAGCCTACAATGTAGGAAAATTTAAATCAACGAAAAATGCGTATGTTTATTACTACTGAAGTTGAAACAGATTTGAAACAGAAGTTGAAATAGATTACTTAAAGTCTGCCTGAAAGTAATGAAAGAGGCTCACCTTGCTACTACGTGCTGAAATTCCAAATAACCGTAAGCAGCCGCAGAGTCTCACTACCCTACTGATGTTGACTATTCCACTGCAAGTCGACAGTTCAGAAAATTTGGTTGCCGTCGAGTCAACGCTCTGTGGAAAAAACTAATGTCCCGTAAACAAATGTAAGCAAAAAGTAAAGTAATTACTCGCTCATACGACTGTTAGCCCTGACCCAGACAGTTCCATGGCCATTACAGTTCTGGTATCTACCCAATACCCGCAACGTTTCCTTCATCTCCTAAACCAGTTCCAAATCCGCGTAACTGGCTGATCGTAATAAATACGTAACGAAAGTGAATGACACTGAAACCTAGTGATGTAACAGTCATATACCTAGTAACCCGTTCTGTAAGAGAAACCCAAACAGCTCTGAAAAAGCTGTCAAGCGGCTGTTAGTTATTTTATGGCACTTGCAGTCTTTGGCTCAAGTGCGATTTACACATAGCATTTTCGTCGGTTTGTCCGCAGATATCCTGAAATATTAGTATGAAACCTGCCAGGCGTAACAGGGACGTGAACAGATTAGTCTAGTTTAGTTGGTTAAAAAACAAGAGCTAAAAGCTCATATGGCACTTGCAAGGCTGGGCCAGGGGATGAAAGTAGAAATTTGCCAATTCCTGGGTTTGTTGTGCTCATGGACTATTAGAAACCACGAGAGTGTATCGTTTGGTTAACAGTATTTTTATTTTTGCACTTGGCTGTGGTGATGAGCACTTTAAGGGCGCTAGAAATTCACCCGTAATTAAAACCGTTGAAGCAGAAATGGTAATATAGGCTCATCGAGATAATGAAAATGTATATTTTACTCAAAAGTATTAAAAAAAGGTAAGGTAAAGGTATCAGCACTAGCCTTGACAGGCCAAACTGGCGGTGCTGATCTCCGATTCTCGGCCCTCAGCCAGGAAGTGCAATGGGGGGTTGGGGGCCAGCCATCCTGTGCTTTCGCACACCCTTCCTGTTACCTTCCCCGGACCCATTTGAAGCTGGGTGGACTTTGGCTTGTCTTACAGGGTTACGCCACTAACCCCCGTCCCAAACCAAACAGTAGGCACTACCGAGACTCGAACATGCGACCCTTCACTTGCGAGTCCGGCGCGCTAACCACTCGGCCACGAACGGACTCAAAAGTATTGCTTGTACTTTAAGGAGTTCACTTGTAAGCAAAACCCTCGAGGCAAAAATGATGATGGGCCCCTCGGAATCATGAATAATCATAACGTTTGGTAAAAAGTATTTTTTTTTTTTTACTTTTCGGTTAAGATGCACACTTCAAGTGTGCTAAAGAAATTCATTTTTAAGCAAAACCCTTGTGGCACTAAGATCATGGAGAATGAAACGTATCGTTTGTTCGAATTTTTTTTTCTTCCCATTTTGGCTAAGATGCGCACTTTAAGAGAGCTAAAAATTTATTTCTAAGCAAAACCCTTGCAGCAAAAATGATCATGGGCTCATGGGGATAATGAAAATGTATATTTAGCTTAAAAGTATTTTTTTTACTTTGCGGTTAAGAAGGGATGACCGGATCTGGAAAGTGACATTTCTAAGCCAATCCTTTCAAGTTTCTAAAGTTCAAGCCGAGTTTCGTCATCCTAGCACATCGGGATGTACCTTAACTAGCGATCAGCGGAATTTCAGACCCCCCAATTCCCCCCAGAGTGCCCGAATCCGCCCGGTTATGTCATTGATGTATTTAAGGCTTTGGAGTACGGAGATCTCGGAACATGCGCTGGTGCACGACGATTGAATTTAAGTAGGGACGTTCTCTATCGCTAGTGGTGCTAGTGTCACTGATACTCGAGTGTGTGTAATTTTTTCCAAGTCTTGGCGCTACTACTTGTCTGTGGCTTCCACCATAACGAAACCAGATTTCGGGCCCCAAAAGTTTCCGTCCAATAGCAAGGTGTTTCGAGAAAGATGGAAAATAAAAGTAAATATGACATTCAAAATTTGCGCGAGGATTAAATATTTATGCATAAAACTCACAAATATGTAATTTCGGAATCAAGCGAAAGTAGTGACAAGCTATAAGCGGATTAGGCTAGAGACTCTCGAATTATCAACCGGAAGGAAGTCAATGCTTGTAGTGTTTTGTCGGTCTGGGACGAGGAAATATTAGAGTTACCAGTAGAAAGTAAAGATGGGCGATGGGTTCGTACATCAATCGGCAAGTTTTCAGTCGACAAGTCCCTCGGGTCAAGTGATCCAGGCAATCCTACCAAAGACAAGGCGCCAATGCGATTAAACTCGGAGTTGGCCGTTTTGTACAGAGGACATGGCTGGTTCTTGGATGACTAGCACCGTCCCCCTGGATGCAAGACACAAACACAGGTCCTCGAACGAATAACTACCTGGAAGCTTACTACCGTGAAGACGTGATCTAAGTAACTGGTAATCCGTCTCTTCCGAGTTTTGTTCATTGATTCAACTGGTTACATGGGGTTGTAAATACATATATGAAAATCAATGACACAAGTGACGTACGGTCGTCCGTCACACTACCCCCCTCCTCCCGACATTGCCCCCCCCCAGACACACGACTGGAAAAGTAAATTCACGTCGCCTTGAAATCCCGGCAAGTAGAAATGCCTCCTTTGTCGACAGACGGTGACTGCTTCAGTTGCGTAGGGGCGTAGTCGTAGAGTAGAGTAGGGTTTTATTCATGAAAGGTATCTTTTACCGCGCTTGAGCCGAATTTGACCTTTACGTCAAACATAATCACACTAAAATATCGAATATGTATACAATCAATAAATTCGCCATTTTAATAACAATCACAACACAATGCTTAAGATATGCCAACGGGCGGCCAACGGCCTCTGAAAAGCTCATCTAAAACAATGTTCGCTGCAGACTCTTTCGACAAAAAAATCGCTAAGGAATTCTTAAAAATATTAATATAATCACTTATTGCTAAAACTGGTTTAAAAAAAGGAAGAGAAAAATTTATTCTTTCACGTCGTGTTCTCCGAATTTAAACTTTACTTCAAACGTAATTTCACTTGAATCCATATATTAAATGAATCAAACATAATTGAAAGGTTCAAAGACTAATACTAAGAAATTCAACGATAATAGTGACTATTTTTACTGGCTGTTGTACGACTCAACAAAACTTGGAACAAAACTTCTTCGATGTCGCTACGTGGACTCCGATGTGCGTGGCTTATCCGAGCAGTCATACACAAATCCTCATTTTTTGGGCACGTTGCCCCATCGTATGGTTCGGGCACCATGCCCTGCAGGAAGGGCATGGTACCCCCATGAAAATCTATTGAATTGAGAATCTGAAATGGAAATTAGCTTTTCAAGCAGATTCTTATCGTGGTACCATGCCCTTCCTAGAGGGCATGGTGCTCCAACATATGAGCACAATGCCCATGCGCTGAGCCCAAACATTTAGGACTGGTGTATGACTGTATCAGAGCCACCCGGAAACTCGCCGGAATCACCCGCAGGAGCTAGCTTGCCTTTTAATACCGGAACATGTATCCTCCGCTTCGGATGAAAACGACTTGGCCCCTAGGTCTTCTCCTGAAATTTGTTGCTATCTCCAATAACAAGTTATCCTTTTTCGCCTCTACATGACATAGACCTAGCCTACGTTTCTTTGACCTGGCTTACGTTTCTTTGCCGACGTCAGCTTTCTCCATGGCGGTTTTCACCCTTATACCTTCGTCTTGACCTGAAATTTATGGACATTTTGACACTATCTACAATGGAACCTTCTTTAGGTTACACGTGACAGGCTGTCGGCATTACCGTTTGCCGTCCCGGGTCTTACGACGGACTTGATTAGAAAGTTCTGTAAGATCATTCTCCACCGCAGTAGTCTAGTGTTCGTGTTCTTCATCTTCTGTAAGTACTGTAGTGGAGCGTGGTCCGTCTGTACTTCGATTTTGCAGCCCTCATCCCACTTCTTCATCCCGGGCCTCGTCTGCGTACAAAGATTTTGCGATTTCACAACCGCTCAGTCACGACCCCTTATATTTGGGGACGTATATCAGATGAAGATATCAGTGGTAGTGCTACCGAACAGCCTCGGGTAGTTATAGGCCTAGTTTTAGGATATGCGCCACCCTTGTTTTTCGGGTAATTTAATGGTCTATAGGCTGTTATAGTAAGACTCCAAAAGTATGCTAGACGGGAAATTCAAACCTTTAACGCCAAAATCAGAACCGTAACTCAAACAGTAGATGTACAAAAAAGGTGTTTTCGGTAGATGATGTGGTTTCGAGGGTGGTGGTTAAGGCTAGGTCTTAAATAGGGTCACTGGGACCCTGTGAATAGCGTGGAGAAACTCTTCTGCAGACCGGCGGCGCCCGACCTTAGCTTCCACCTTCAAAACCAATCAGCAAACGATAGGGTGGAGACGGATGTCCTAGGTAGCCTGTGGCTCAAACACACCGTGCTCTTCTCTCTCCAAATAAATAAAAGTATACTCAGTACTAGTTATAAAAAGTCTCCTTAGTTCAACAGGATTTTAGCTGATGCTGTAGTTTCCGGAAGTGATGAAAGTGATGACGGATCAGTTTCATACAGGTAATCTAGGTCGAAAAGACGCTTAAGCACACACGCAATCTAGCGACAACAACCCGAACTTATTGCCTAGATGGCATATGTGTTTACCCCGTGGTGGAGAATGAACCCAAACTAGACGTGGCTTTCAAGCCACAACAGTAGAACATAATGCTACTACCAAAACGTCTCTTAGCCGTAAGTCCGTGAAAAATGTCCCTCAAGCAACAAGACTAAAGGTTTCGATGGGATCCCAAAAATCTAATATCTGATCCAAACAATTGGGTCTTGTCTTTGCCACTCAGTCTTCGTCAGATTCCTTGAAGATCTTTAATGTTAAAATAAAGTTCAAAAATGGATTCAGCATGTCTCCTTGCCCCTTTACCGAATCTCTAATCGACTTCAGAAACAACTTTGAGCTTCAACCAAATTTCCAGTTTCGGCCGAATTCGTGTTGAATCATTTGTCCAGCAAGAAAACCAAGTTCAGGTATGAATTCAGCGGACCTCCTTACCCCTTCAATGAATATCTTCTTGGCTTATAAAACATACATGTTTTTACCGTTAATTCGATACCCCTCCTCTGCCTTCGAAATATAGGACTAAAGGACCCATCTACGAACTTGACCTGTACTTAGTCAGTGAATCCACATACGAAGTTTGAACAACGAATATCAACCCTGTCGACCTTCGATTAAACGGGTTGTCGACATAACGTTCCCATTCGAAACGTCCCCGTGGCGAAACGTCACAGATCAAAACGTCCTCTGGTGAAACGTCCCCATGACGAAACGTCCCCGGCTACAGAAATTTTTTTTTCATCGCTGAGCGATAACTAGGCCTATGAGATTACTGATTACGTCATCACTTCAGACAAAAAATATTCTTGGAATATAAACTTTTTAAAACCACGATGGGTTGACTACTTCAGCATTTAACCGACAGTCCAGAAACAAACCAAAGTGTTGATTCCGGCTATAGCCATTTCTTAAAGAAAGCGCAAAGATTTAGCAGTTTGTCAATTTTCATTTTATCTTTTATTTAATTGGTTTATTTGTGTGTTAGTTTAGGCAGCGATATTTCCTCGCCTCCCATGTCATTTTTATCCAGCACAACGGCATTATGTTTATTTTTGCATTTTCCTTGTTTGACTCTCTTTGAGCCACAGCGGACTTCCCCTTACTCTGATATTGGTGCTCCTCAGACTGCATGTTGCTTCAAACGACCTAGAACTGATCAGTTACGAGTCAATCGCAAGGTATATTACACTACAAATTTCCACAGCAAACAATACATTTATGAAGCAACCGGTCCTATGTCCGATCTTTCTTGCTTATAAGGAATGTTCCCACATCTGTAATGCACACTCTGAAGTTGTTTTACCTCGTAATGGACCTGAAGATCGAGGCAAATCTATGCTTGGGGACGTTTTGCTGTGGGACGTTTTGCCACGGGGACGTTTCGCCAGGGTAAGTTTTGTCATGGGGACGCTTCGTCGGTAAGCCGATTAAACCCATCTCTGCGCGTTATACACACGACTGATTCCCTCCGACGTTCATAAACAAAGAATGACGTCAACCACGCTCAGAGCTTTCGATTGTCTGAACAAAGGGGTAGGGACTGCTATAGCAAAAAATTGGTCGACAAATTTTGTGTCCAGTTTTCGCCGGATTCCGGGTGAAATACTTGTCCAACGAGAAAATAACTTTCATATTCGGATTCACCATGTGTCCTTGCCCCTAAATCAACTATCTCAACAGCTTTTAAAAAATATTTTTGTTTACCTTTTAATTTGAAACCCCTCCCCCACCCCGAAATGTAGGACTACAGAGCCCATCTACGAACTCGACCTTACCATTGACCCGAAAAATCCTCACACCAAGTTTCATCAAAATATCTAATTCCCTTCGAGAGTTTATCGTGCTTATAGACGGACGGACGGACAAGACTAGCGGACGGGTTCCGGCTAAAAACCCCCCGGCGAAACCCCCCCCGGACAAACCCCCCCCCGGACCAACCCCCCCCCGGTACCAAACCCCCCCCGACCAAAACCCCCCCGGTACCAAACCCCCCCGGTACCAAAACCCCCCCGCATAAAAAAAGACGGGTATGCAAGAGTAGAGTAACTGGTAGGTAGAGAGTAAGAGTAGAATAAACTTCTTTCGCAAACTTGACTCTACAAGAATGTCTGAAGTACAGTGGGTATCAGAACAATGATAAACAAAGGGAGTGTAAGGCGAAGGTGAAGGTTGATGGTGACAGACTAATTGCTGAAGTCACCAAACACCCGCATTCAACTGAAACTGTTGTTAAATGTGAATGATCAAATCAAAGCCAGTTCCACTCTGTGTAACGATCCCCCCAACAAATCCTTTCCCAATGCCTCACCCTTCTTGGCGAGGAAGCTGCAGTTACGTTGCCACTCATTGGTGCAATGTGAAGCCCCCCTTGCCTGATTGCTCTTAGTTATCCCTGATTCATACCAGAAACTCGAAGATGGGCAATAAGCGGAGGGATACCTATGACACCGCAAAAGTTATCCTGCTATCCGTCTGTGAGCAGGATAACTCTCGACGGGAATGAATATTTTTATGAGACTTGATGGGAGGATCCTTTAGGTCAAGGGAAAGGTTGAGCTCGTTTTGTAATATCACTTCCAAGATAGTCCCAGAAATATTCTACCAGCTCTTCACCTTACTCGTGCTTGTCAATGGTAAAACTATCACAAGGTTGTTCGTTTTGTTGCCCAGTAAATCCCAGTCTTAATATGTGTGAGTGTCTAAGGATTCGGGGGGGGGGGGGGTGTTGCCAGGGGGGTACCGGGGGGTTTCTATTCTTCTCTTTCTCTCTACCTACCAGTTACTCTACTCTTACATACCCGTCTTTTTTTAGGCGGGGGGTTTTTGGTACCGGGGGGGTTTTGGTGGGGGGGTTTTGGTACCGGGGGGGGTTTGGTCCAGGGGGGTTTGGTAACGGGGGGTTTTTAGCCGGGGGGGGTTTGGCGGGGGAGTTTTGTCCGGGGGGGTTTTCGCCGGGAGGGGGGTTTCGCCTAGACCCGTCAGATCGAATCTGGCTTCTGAGCTAACCAAAAAGGCGCTTTCAAACCTCACGATCCGAGTTTGCGGTAACCGGACGGGGCGAGTTCGGACATCGGGACCTTGTGCTAAATGGCTGTGACTATTTCCACCATAAAATTGTCACAAGATGTTATGACAGAAGCGCACATTCGGTGGGAATTTGTAACGTTATAATCCAAATACGACGGTCAAAAAAATAAAAATATAATTTTCGATGGTCTCTGGAAATAATGTTGGGAGCATAAGTGGGCAAATAACTTCGCAGAGGAAATCCGTAGAAGCTCGGCATTTCACTGATGCTTAGAAGGGTGTCTTTAAAAGAGCTCGTGGGGGCCGCAAGTGATTTCGTTAAGCAATTTATTTTCGCGGCCATTTTGTCGGAATTGGTCCGCTTGGGGTGACTCCGAAGATTTTCATGTGGCGAGTTCAGACAGGAATTACAGCTGTCCAAGCTCACAATGACGATGATTCTTTGTATAGTGAATATGATGTCGACAAGATGGCTGAAATGAGTTCGGATTATGAAGTCCTTCTGCTCAAGTTTTGTCTCAACAACTCGTTAGTGTCTATGTTGGTGAGAGATTGGGCACTCGTCGGTAATGAAGCAAACTACCTCCGTCCTCGAAGCTTTAACAAACACATTTCAAAAATAAATGTGTATTCCCTGAGAGGATTGGATGTACGGAGACAAGTTTGGATGAAGATCTTTGTGTCTTTTTGTTACTAAACTTAACTTAAACAAGGGTTAAACTAAAGCTAAAAATAAAATCTCAGGATGCAAGTCCTGGGAATTCTTTTTACCATCCTTAACACGTTTTTTCGACAAATATCGATATCCCACATCATATCCCCACCGATTCGTTTTGGAGAACGGTGATGAGCCTGAGTAAGAAGTACCCAAGATATCGAGTAAAGAAGACATCTTGCTAAAGTATCTGTAGTGTTTGTTCAGGCTACCAGAAGTTGAAGTTGCTTTTTTCTTCAAGTTTTTAACCTAAGAACAGGGTAAAACACTAGTCTAGCGTGTATGAAAAGTCCGAAGTCGCCCCAGTATGTGTCCGGAGTCACCCTGTACATAGGTTGATTTTGGGAACTTCGCCAGGGTCTGCTTTAATAACCATTGCTAGAAAACTAAGGAAGAAGGGAGTCTGACAAAAAATCAGAATCATAGCTGAATGTTTTACCTTTTCATTGAGATAAATACGAAAGCCGAGATTCTCGTGAGCTGTTTTCATTCACTATTGGAACGAGAGCCATCACATAAAAGTTTCCGTTAGTCAGAGAAGTCAACTCCCGAATTCGTAGCTCGTATAGTTTGATTTCCGTAAGAACTGCTTGTAGGCCTACCGTAGCCCGTAGGAAATAAAGTACGGCTCCACGGTAGCCAATGTATCCAAAAAATAACTTGAAGACAATTCACTCTTCGAAGCAAGATGACCATTGCTCATTAATTATTCAGTGATTCCCAAACAGCGATCTTAAAACTGATATTTTTAATTAAGAAATAACTTTTACCGTCAAGGTGCTAGTTAACTGGAGGATTTGGATCGCCTGGTTTTGCTTTCTGTGTTGGCGCAATTTTATACGACACTGCTTCGGTACTTTCACGCAAAGAATTCTGAACTGATCCAGAAACAATAAAATAATTCTTTTAAACCTTTTCAGTGGTTAATCCTATCCCTTATAATCTCGTAGTCCGTTGTCCAAGGATGGTTTTGGCCTCCCCTGTGGACAGTTTCAGCCGTCGGCGTTTTGAACCAAGACAATATTAGCCTCCCCTGTGACCATTTTGAACTGTCGGCATTTTAAGCCGCCAGCATTTCGGACGATTTCGATTTCAGGTGTTCGACCTGAGATCGTGGGCATTTTGAGTCGTGGGCATTCTGAGAGTGGGCATTGTGAGAGTGGGCAAAAAGATCGTGGTGATTTTGGAAACCACCCGAAGGAACCACTATAACGAATTTAATATAATTTACGACGTTTGTTTATTATGATCTAGTTTATATCCTTTCTTGTTTGGACGTGCGGGAATTAACATGAAAAGAAAACAGAAAACAAAATACTAAAAGAAATCGATAAAGCTAGTAATTCGTTTGATTTTTCTACGCATTTTCCATGTACTTGCTAAAAAAAAAACATTTTGTTAGATCCATATGATCCCGGCCTCCCCAGGTCGGGTGCTTACAAACTGCGCCACTAGATGACCCAGCGGTCGGATCGAGTTGTGGCTTCACCTTGGCTCTTGGATGGGGGGGGGGGGGGTCTAGACGTTGCAGCTGCTACAATGCGTACGTTTGAACAAGTTGTTGCACTGCGCGGCTACCACACTCTCTTGTGGTCCTCAATGACCGCAATGTCTAAAGCGTCGGTACAAATGAGAGATTTTCTCAATTGGTGGCGCTCCAGTGGGGCGATATGCAAATTGTTCAAATATGAAAAATGACCGTAAACGGATAACGCTAACCGCGATTAGTCAGCTAGTGTTTGCTCCAGCGATACTTCGTCGGTTCTTGGCAATAGTCCTGAGGATCTATCTAAAAGAAACGACCAGGCGATAGAAGTTGTAGCATTTATTAAAGGAACTTACCTACGACGTGATGGTATAAAAATCATTTCCGTTGAAATTTGTTTACGGTCAAGTCATATTTGACGCTAGATTGACTGTAACCTAGCCTACTATATAGGAAAGAAGCGAGATTTAGCGAGAAAAATTTATGGAAAATTAACTGTGTCGAAAGAAGAAATAAGATAGAGCATCTCGAAAACATGATTGGGAGCCTGACAGAGAACAAAACAGTGTGGCAAGCGTAATAATCAGTGTATTGCTAATGCGGAAAGATAGGATACAAATTATGAACTGTACATTATGGGGAAAGAGCGAGGATGGAAATACCACTGAAGTAGAGTGAATTACTATTATAAAGCTTAACCGAATAGGGCTGAGATATGATAGTCTGGTTACCCATCATATTTTTGCCTAAACAGGCTAGAAAACCTAAAAAAAACGCGTTACTTCGTTGATTTGTTATCCACGAATATTGAATTTTAGCCGACGGGTTTATTCTTCCGCAATTGTTGTACCTCTATACGGACGTAACTCTATGTTTGAAGCAAACAATTGCCAAAAATAACCAGTAACGGCGTTTTTTTCATTATTAAGCCAGGAAGATGAAAGTGACTTGAATATAGAGTGACAATTCAGGTAAGTGAGAGTGACAATTACAGTGACAATTCAGGTAATTAACTATTCACTGATCTCATGACGCAGGTCAACAGAGTACTAGAGTCTTCGAGAAGATCGAGTGGCGTGTAAGAGGATTAAAACAACTAATGGTACATTTACACGCTGCGTAAAATCCGAGCGTATTTTGAAATCCGAGCGTATTTTACGCAAGTATTTGAGCTAGAAAAGGTTTCTAGCAATACGGACGTATTTGCATTATTATTATTATTATTATTATTTATTTCAAATAAGGCCATCAACATGGGCCACAACATAACAAATAACACTCAACAAAACAAACAAATGTAAATACCAGGTCACTTACGTGACTCCCGTCGAAAGCCCCGCGTACAACTCACGAGTCCACGCAAGCCACACAGGCAGAGAAAGCCGCATCTGAGGCCCAGAAAGGATCCTAAGAAGTGGGCTAGGGGATCGGAGGATCCTAGTTTGAAGGGAAAGAATTGACCGCCTCCGAAGTTCACCAAAAGATGGAAGCCCTTCACCAACAAATATTCCCGATGCACTACAGTTCCAAGGAAGACCGTGAAGCCACCGGAACGAATTGTTATACAGAACCCGAAAAGAATTCTCACATCTCACACTGACATTACAAGCAAGAGGAAGACAGAAAAGTGGCGTGCAGTAAGCCCTGAAAAGAAAACTCTTTACCGGGGCCTCGCAACTACCAAACCTCCTTATCAGTATATATGCTCTGATAGATAGAGACCTCATGAGCGAAGAAACATGCGCTTCAACAGTCATCGAAGATGAAAACGTGAAACCCAAGTATTTGAAGTGCTGGACGACTTGAATCTTTGAGCTAGATAGTACAGCATCTGGGATAATCTTCAAATGAAGACCACGTGGAATGAATGCCATACACAGCATTTTCTTCGTGTTGAAGACGACATCATGCATCAAAGCAAATTCATCACAAACAGCCAGTAGCTTATTCAGTGCTGCTACTGTTGGGGCTAGAATGGCTAGGTCGTCAGCATAACTAAGGTTGTTGAAACACAGCCCTTGTATGAAGCAACCAACTCCAGTTCTAACCAACAACAAATTCAAATCATCAACGTACAGGTTATACAATAACGGAGACAGCACACCTCCTTGGCGAACCCCATTCAACACTGCGAATGGCTGGCTAATTACACCACTCCACTTCACTCGGAACTGCTGAGTCTGAAACCAAGCAGCTAGGGTTCCAGTTACCCTAGGGTCAATACCCCCGCGAGACCAATAAAACACACAAACACTGGGCTAGAAAACATCCAGAAATACTGGATCACCGCCTGTAAAATAAAAACACAAAAATCGGTTGAAGATTTTTCTTTAAACCTAAACTGGTAATGTGACGAACGAAGCTGAGGTTCAAGAATAGTATACAAACACTTTTCGAACACCTTTGACACAACAGAAGCAAGCGCAATTGGTCGGTAACTCGAAACTGAAGACATATCACCGGAGCTCGTCTTGGGTATGGGAACAAGATATACTTCAGTCAAAGCCTGTGGGACAAAATGATGATTAAGAAAGCCATTAAATAGCACAGACAACATGCAAGTCACAGTCGGACCGGCAAATTTGATATGGTTAGCTGTAATACCATCAAGCCCTCCACACTTACTACCTGCAAGCCCAGACACTACGCGAGAAATACTCTCTACGGATATCAGCTGCCCACCAGGGTTAAGCTGGGAATCAATAAAGGCCTGACGCCTCAGACCGCCCACATCCGATTTTACCGAAGAGAAAACTTCGCTGAAGTGTCCACGCCATAACTCAGCAATCGCAACAGGGCCAATCGCTGGACCAACTCTTTCTGCCGCTTTTGGCACCGATACACGTTGAACCTTCGCAACACACTTCCAAAACGCATTAAACCGAAGTGTCCCAAGAGCCCTTGCAAGTGCCGTAGCCCGAAGTTGCACGGTATGCTTCTTGCACCAACGAAAAGAACTACAAAATTTACAATTTAGAACCCTTCGTATCCGATCAAGCTCATCACCAATCCGTCTACCATGAGACACCCAAGACAAAAATGCTCTTTTAGCAGCCAGGTAATGCACCTTCACATGACTATTCCAACCAGGCACCACCCCTGCCCCAGAACCAGACCTGGGGCCATGCAAGGCAGAAGGCGGTAAAGTTTCACATGCAGTTAGTAACAAAATACCAAGAATTGTTAGATACAAAGACTCTAGTTTTCTACAATGATCAGGGTTATGTTACAGAGACATAGTCTGTAACCCGTTTTTCCCCTTTTCTTTAGTTTCCCTCTTCATTCTTAAAATACACCTTTAGTATTCATTTATATATTTATTAATTAATATAATCATCATTTATAATATTTGGAATTATCACCATCCACGGGAGAACAGCATTGATTTCATTCCGCCTCGAGCGCTGTACCGAGGTTATTTAAGCCCCGGTATTTCATTCAGCCGCATGTAGTCGATCAGGATCAGTCGATCAGTCGTTTCCAGTTGGATTTTGGATTACGTGAGCACCGAGTTGTAACTAAGTATCACCACTTTCTATTTATGTTCAGAATGTATAGGCCTAGGATTTATAATAAAACCCCATGTACCTGCCGAACTATGGGCTAAGGTGTTCTGGTTAGGCTAGTCTTGGGCCTAGCAATGGTCTGGCAACCATCCACCAATATTCGTTAGTTTGTGTGGTTTGGGTCTGAACTCGGATAAGATTGTGGATATGAACTGCGCGCCCGGTGTCTTCGTCGTATTTCGTGTTAGGCCTTAGCCTACTACTCGCCATTCCTGACTGATTCTGCGTGGTGGCTAAAGGCTGAAACGATTTACATCTACAGCTCCATTTTACGATTTACTTGAAGTTACAAACACTTACATTAACATCGTCATTATAACATTGGTGTCTAGAAGTGTCTTATCCTTGTTCAGATCCAACCCTATTCCCCCCCTCCTTTCTATTGTCATGGTGAATTTTTCTTCCGGTTAGAATCCGATTTTTGTAGGATTGTTTGGATTTTTTTTTCTCTCCTCGTTGCCGCATTTTGGCAAATAGGCCTATCATGAATTTTGATAGCTGGGTTTTTCATTTTCCGCTCATCTGGTTCACAAGACAGATTTTCTTCTCTATTTCTGTCTGGTCCGCTCTCTACGTCGCTCCTCTCTATTTATTTATTTTTGGCTAGTTATTTCCTTATGCAATTATTGGTTACCATCGTTCATAAGTGGAACATTATTTGTTGGAATTTTTCCGTAAGAATAAAAAAAAAAAAAAAAAAAAAAAATTGACAGCTAAGTGCCCTTATTTCTCCCGCCCACTTATTTGTTACAGGTACTGATTTTCGTCCAGGCGTGGGACAGTAGTCGTTTCAGACCCCTCCTTCCCGCCCCCCCGAGCCCTGTGATTTTGATAGCTCAGTGTTCTTATTTTGCCCCCCCCCCCCCCCAACCATTTTTGAGAGTTAGTGCCGATTTATTACCCCTTTTGGATTGGAATTCCCCAAGCGATTTTTTTTTTTATCAAAAACTTTCTTCAGTTTTTTTTTTTGGTAGCCGTTTGAACACGCCTTGTTTGCATGGTTTTGTCGATTTTCTAGCTTGGTTCGTTTTTCTGGTTTCGTCAGTCCACTTACGCTGAACGTCCCGGATGTTCCACCTTTTCTACAGGGATTTCTAGTCGCTGGTTTGATGAAAACTCTTCCCAAATTACGGCCTATTTCCTTCCCGAATGGTATTTTTTTTTGTTAGTAAAATTAGCTTCAATTCAATTCCCCCCGTGAATTTTCTTTCTTAATTTTAATATATCAAATTCCGTGAAAAACTTCTGAATATTTCCACCATCTTCTAAAATTCCCAAGAAAGTCACGTGACGCTTCCCGATTGGTTGAAACTTTTCGCTCCGCGCTGCGATTGGTTCAGTTGATCACGTGCTCGTTCGGTTTTCGCTCGCTACGCTCCTGGCTTAGCAATAAATGGGATGAAATATTGCGCTGTTGTTGGGTCATTTTACCTGGTAGCTAATAACTGATTTTCGGAATGAATGGACACTGGATGGCTCTTGTATTTTGCGTCAAGGGTAATTAGGTTACGTGTTAGAATAATTAGGCCAAGCGTAGGTTAAGAGTTAGGACTTAGGCTATCGGTAGGAAGCGAGAAATATACGTAATAGTAATCAGTAATAGTTTAGTCTAGATAGCATATAGGTGTAGTCGAATGCAGTAGGCTAAGGGCTGTATTGAGTATAGGTATTTAATGTTAGCCTACGAAGATTTTGAAGGATGTTATGTAAATAGGGGTCTTCGTAGATTAAGAATGTTACGTAGCCACAGTAGGGCTTCTTTGCCTACTGTGTATCCGTCTTTGGATTTTGCGGTTCCGAATTATTTGTTCACAAATTAATTTAGACGTACGTTAGGCCTACGTTTTACGTTATGTTCTTTTGGGAGTGTTTTGATAGATAGAAAGTTGGCCTAGTTCCTATGTTACTCCTTAATTATAAGTGATTTTGTTGATTATTAATCTTTTGTAGGATGATAGGCCTATAGTTTATAGGATTGTAGTGTAGTAGGAAGTAAAGGCAGTGGTCAAGTCTTTACGCGAGTGGGTGGCGGTATTCTTCATGCCCATTTGGCTATCCCAGATCCTCGACTAGTCTGCGCGAAACAATGTGTTGTGCCGTCGCTGCTCCCCCTCCCTGATATGCCTAGTAGTTTATAGGTATCGACATAGCCTCTCCCCACATCTTGCGAGTGAATGCTTAGCCGGCAAGCGATTTCTATAATATGGTGAGTCCAGCCATTCCCCTTATCCATTTCCTTGTTATGAGGCAGTAGATTAGTTGTTATAAAAAAGTGAAGGCCTTCTTGTGATTCAGAGAACGCGTAGCTTCTTTGTTATTGGTAATTTGTGACATTATAGGCCGGTGGGTGTGACGTTCGTATTTAGGTTAAATTTATAAAAATAGTTGTAGGCCTGAATTACGTTGTTGCTAGGCTAGAATTAGGAGATAGGCTTAGCCATAGGCTAATTATGATGCAAAGAGCCATCTAGATGTCTTCAAGGTTCAGCATATATATTTTTATATTTTTTTTTATATATTAGTTCGAACTGTAATGATCATACAGTTCGACATATAATGTTCGTATATTTTTGGTGCAACGAAGATAATACATATAGCCAATCCCAAGGTATTTTAGCCATTGTTATAAATAGAGAGTGCGGAATCGGATATTTTTGGGACGGACTACTGAATATCGGTTTTTTGTTACGATTATCTGTCCCTTGATGGTCGAGTAATTCTAATTTTTTTTTATAAATTCTACATTCAATAATTATACATTGTTGATATATTTTTTTTCCTCTTCTTTTACCATGACAATATAGTGTTGGTTTGCCAGATTTTTTTTTGTTGGGTCCAGATTAAGCCTACCAGTTTTTTCAGTTATTTCATATAGCTCATAGTTCTGTGATCTATTTTCGTGTATTTAGTCTCGTTGAGTATATATGATGAATCCAAATAATCCATTTCGACAAGAGGAAATGTCGTGTTCACGATATTCGAATAACCCGTTCTCAGTTGAGGGGTCGTACACCGACCTTGGTTCAGTATATGAGAGGGAACTGAACGAAGCTCCTATATCACAGTATTCTACTTCGACCGTTAACGGGGATGGTATGGCTCGCGACAACGTAATCAATGTTTTGTTAGCAGGTGGAGCTAATCGAATAACATCCCCTTTTTCTCCTCAACCTTCGCCCTGGGGTCGTCTTATTTCGCCCCTGGGAGAACCTAGGTCTACTCTTCATCAGAAGAATGTTCGACCTATTTACCAGGCTCCTGCTGGGGGATCTCGATCTGCAACCCGCGCGTTCGATGGAGATAATTCGGCTTTTGTAAATTACCGGAATACAGATCAAAAGCTACAGCCTGATTTTTTTGAAAAGAGACCTGCGGGTCGCTTGCTCGAAGAGCATAGCCTGCCGCTCCAAAGAGATATTCCGATAGAGCAGCCACAACCAGTCCGTTATGAAGATCCCCTTACTAAAGTAAGGCTTCGGTTAGAAGTATCGAAGGAAATCCCAATGTTTGATGGGGAATCCGACCCTGTTTCCTGGTTGGAACAAGCGTCAGCAAAATTTAGATTTTCGGATATCGAAATTTGGAGTGAGCAGCTTATGATCTTGGAAAGTAGGCTATTGCCGCCGATGGTAGCGTGGTGTAAAACGCTAGATCGCCGGTCTAAGATTAGTTTTGACGCGTTTGAGGAAGCACTACGAATTCGGTGTGCTGGCCGTGAGTCCGACCTTAGGCTAGCCGAGGAGCGTATCATATACTCCCCGGAACTGATGACCCCTGATAATTACGGCCAGCTGGTTCAGAAGAGTGTTGATGTAAAGTATGGGTACTCCGCGAACGATTCCTCTAACCCACATGTTATACGTGTATATGTTGCTGAATTTATTCACGGTTTACCGGTCGCATACTATGACGCCTTTCAGAAGACAACCCCTCGCTCGCTTTCTGAATGTGTAGAAATCTTGCGCCGCACTCGTACACAGAAAGCCAAGCGGGACCTTCACGAGAAAGCGATGAGTGATGAATTCAAGGTTTTTTCACTACAAGCAAACAGTACCCCTCCACCCACCAAGGACCAGACACAAGCCTTATCTACCTCATACAGGGGACAGGCTCCACCCAGCACTTATCGCGTACACGATTCGGCATACAGCAACCACTATCAACCGCGGTACAACAGACCCTCACATTATGATCGCCCACAACATCCACCACACTATCACAACAGCCAATGTCAGCCAATGCCAGCCAATGCCAACAGTCCAATGTCTCACAATGTCTTTTATGTGGTTGTTGAGTTTTTTTTCTATAATGTAGTTGTCTTTTTTTTGGTGAAGTAAAAAATATCTGAATCTGAAAAAAAAACAAAACAGGGGATACAGGCCTAACTTTGATAGGCCCAATTATACAGAGAATCAATCTCTCCGAGGGAATAACCCTCCTGTATGTACATATTGCCTGCGCCTCGGGCATTATGAGAGATGGTGTCCAGATAAAGCCCAAGGCATCCCTTCACACAGGCCAAATTTAAACAGACAAGGTCACCAACCGTCGGGGGCGGATCAGGTGACCGCAGACCGGACAGCCCCTCAAGCGAACCAAAGTCAGAATTAAATTCCAGCACACTAACACCATGCCTCGTATGTTCACTTCGGCACACATCAAGCTTGTCATTTATGACCTTGAGTTGCGGTTCACTTCACTTGTCCGCCTTATATGACACGGGTGCGGAGTGTAACTTGATGAGTGAAAGTTCGGTAGCAAAACTCGACAAATCAGCGGTGATTTCTCGGGATAACTTTTCGAAAGGGGCATCTACATTATCGGGACCTTTGGAGATTCGGGGGGAAATTGTGCTAAGCTTCACCTTGCTTGGCCAGAAGTTTGAAGACAAGTTTCTTATAGTCCCACGTCTTTGTTACCCGGTTTTGCTTGGACGACCCTTCATCAGGTCAGCGGGCCTGATGTTTGATCCAACAACCGATGACTTCTGGTTAAAGGACCCGGATAAGTGTTTGTTTAGCGAGAGAATGTCTCCGATTGTGAATGTTATAGATAGTTGTCCTTCTGATGTGAACCCGAGTGTGAGCGGCTTAGGTCTAGAAACTCCTTCTAGTTTTGTGCCCACGACGTTCAAGCCTGTTTATGCGAAGACTAGCGTCAAAGCAGGCTGTATCCGGCCCGTTCAATGTACGGTGACCAGCGACCGAGGCCTTGAATCGCTTCTTTTAGAAGGTACCCCGTCCCTGGAAGGTAGAAATATTGTAGTCTTGCCCCAAGTAGTGCCTGTGGTTGATGGTATGTGTACAGTTTGGTTAGCGAACTTGTCTGACAAAAAGGTGAATGTCCGTGAGTCAGACCTTCTGCTAATGTCGTATGAGAGGAATGTCTTAGGTGGTAATGTGGATGAGATGGTAGATGAACTAGTAGACACAAGTATTCCCCTAGTATCAAGTGTTCGGATTGGATGGGATGATATTAGCCGGTCAGAGTATTTGTCATATTTTAAGTTGGATCATCTTAGCCCCGAATTTCGCCCAGACATGGAGGACCTTTTATTGGAATTTAAGTCTGTATTTGCGCGATCAGACGACGATCTCGGAGATTATTGCGATGTGACCCACCGTATTGAGACTGGGAATGCCCCTCCTATATTGCAGCGCCCTTATAGAGTCCCCCCTCACCTTTTACTTGAGTTAAAGACTCGAATATCCGCAATGTTGAGGCAGGGAGTGATTGTTGAAAGTTCCAGCCCCTGGGCTTCACCGGTAAGCCTCGTAAAGAAAAAGGACGGCTCATATAGAATGGTAAACGATTATAGGAAACTGAATAAAGTGACCAAATTTGACAGCTATGCCTTGCCCCGAATCGATGACATATTGGACAAGATGAAAGGTTTTAACATGTTCTCCAAAATGGATTTGCTCCAAGGCTTCCTCCAAATCAAGGTGGAGCCTGATCATCAAGAGAAAACCGCCATTACAACCCCGTTCGGTCTCTTCGAGTATTGTAGGATGGGTTTCGGCCTATCTAATGCACCGGCAACTTGTGAGAGAATGATAGAGCAGGTTCTAAGGGACGTCTTAGGAGCTAATATTTTTGTTTTGTTAGATGATACAGGAGTTGGTTCAGTCGGTCCTGCTGATCATTTGCGACTTTTGCGGCAAGTGTTTGAACGTTTCCAAGCTCACCAATTGAAACTGAAACCGACGAAATGCGAGTTCTGTGTGACTTCTTTAACCTTCTTAGGTCACGTGATTTCAGAGCGTGGAATGGAACCGGACCCGGATAAACTCCAAGCGGTTAAACGGCTTCGGTACCCCACAAATATCTCTGAACTCCGATCAAGTATAGCTTTAATGAGCTATTTTAGGAAGTTCGTGCCAGAGTTCGCGAGAATAGCAAAGCCTTTGACAGAGTTGACGAAAAAGGGCCAGGTTTTCGCGTTTGGAGACTCGCAGGTTCAGGCGTTCGAAAGCCTGCGTGATTGCTTGATGCGTGAACCGATATTGGCTTTCCCGGACTTTCATGGCAATGAGTTTATCCTTACCACAGATGCTTCAAGCTTTGCAATCGGTGCATGTTTGTCTCAGGTGCAAGACGGTGGTGAACGCGCCATTTGTTATGCCAGCAGAGTTCTAAGTCCAGCAGAACAGAAATATTGGACGACGATGCGTGAAGCGGTTGCCCTATGGGAATTTTGTAAGAAGTTTAAGCACTACTTGCAAATGAAGCCATTTTTGGTAAGGACGGATCACCAGCCATTGAAAGCACTGCCGTTCGTTGATTCTCCTAATGGCAGAATGGCCCGAATATGTCTTGAGCTCCAAGAGTTTTACTTCCGAGTTGAGTATAAGCCCGGAAAAGAAAACTTTGTTGACGCGTTATCCAGGCTAGTAACCCCTGATAACGAATCCCCAATTGCTGTGAATGCCCTTCGCCAAACCGGGTACCCGAATTTTGTAAGTCACCAGGAACTCAGAATCGCCCAAAAAACAGACCCGCTTTGCAAGGCACTGCATGCACGCCTATCGAAGGACTCAGACCTGCCTCTCGCATACACACTATACGAGCGAAGCATTGAGTCATTCTGCATAGAAGATAGCCTCGTGTGTTATCTGTTTTCTCCATCCGCTAGCTACAGAGACGAAGTGTCAGTTGTGCCCATTGTGCCAGAATGTTTAGTGCCGAAGGTTCTTGACTTTTTCCATTCAGCTCCTTTAGGTGGACACTTAGGCCTAGACAAGATGCTCCAGAAAATGCGCTTCTCTGTGTATTTTAAAAGTATGTATAGCACAACGAAAGGTTACGTGTCACGATGCTTGGACTGCCTTCGCAGAAAGGCCCCTAACAGAAGTCCAATAGCGCCGTTGGGTACTCCTCCCCCTGCAATAAGACCAAGGCCTCAGGTCTCTAAAAATGCTCCGGTATTTCAAAGCCGGATGCCACCAGAGGTCGTTCGTCAGTTGATTGTTGATTGCGAGAATACTCCAATCCATGCGACAAGTAAAGGGCCTCCGGTCGAGCCCCTCTCTTCACCTATTACCGAGTTTGGGCTTTCCCTACCCCTCAACCCTACACCTTCTCCTTCGAGTATTGTTGAGAAAAATGTTCGGTTCCAGATTGATGTTCCCTTGATTAGGCCTAGACTAGAAGAAAAGCGAAACTTTAGTAGTGCACTGCCGACAAGCGATAATGTGGTTAACCGGCCGGACTTACCATCCGAGCTAATTCAATTTTCGCAGGTTGGCCTGCCCATTGCCAGACCGGCAGTTGGGTTCCACCTTCCTGTCATAATGGCATCAGAAGGTGAAGCCGCCCCGGTCACCTTGACCGGTAAGAGCGAGGCCACCCCTGGTAGGGTGAAGTCTACACAGCTCCCTGCCAACTATGCCAGACCGGCAGTTGGGTTCCACCTTCCTGTCATAATGGCATCAGAAGGTGAAGCCGCCCCGGTCACCTTGACCGGTAAGAGCGAGGCCACCCCTGGTAGGGTGAAGTCTACACAGCTCCCTGCCAACTATGCAGCAGAGCTTGACGCCGCCCCTGCTAGTCCAGATGAGAGCGCAGACGCCTCTGGATTGGCGAAGTCCACTGACAATCTTGTCACACCTGTGGCGACCTCTTTGCATCTATCCGCTCCGTCCAACCAATCGACGCCGGAGGCGGCAACGTTTGACGCTTCTGCAAGCCTTGCAGTACCCATCTCCATTTCTCCATCCCCTCAACTGACGGCCACGAACTCTTCAACAACCCCTCTACACCCATCCGCTCCGTCCTACCAATCAACGATGGAGGCGGCACCGTTTGACGCTTCTGCAGGTTTTGCAGTACCCACCTCTATTTCCTCGTTTCCGCAACTGACGGCCACGAACTCTTCAACGACCTCTTTACATCTGACCGCTCCGCCCAACCAATCGACGACGGAGGCGGCAACGTTTGGTACTTTTGCAAGCCTTGCAGTACCCATCTCCATTTCTCCATCCCCTCAACTGACGGCCACGAACTCTACAACTACTTGTATGGCCAGCTCCTCTCCAGGCCCACTCCATCTAACATCGCAAGATGAGGAAAATGCCATGAATTGGTCTATGTCTCCGATACCAGAATCGAACTACGATATCTCCTTCCAAGATCATAGCAGATCCGCAAATTTTTCTCAATCTTATTCATCAGGCCCCGAATCATTCTACGAGCAGCGATTCCTTGCTGCAGACGTAGACAGCTCTGTCAGCCGACCATCTAGCCCCAGTGCCGACATCAGTAATGACTCTTCGTCCATCAGCTCTGACAATCATGTGGATTCATCTGGCGGTACCGTATACAGGCAACTTCCCGACACTTTCACTCCTCACCGGCCAGCTATAAATTCAACTCCACGGCCTGCTCTACGTGCCTCACTTCTAAGACGTCAAGAGTACTCAAACCCCACTCCACCAACCCCCGTCATTACGGAGGCTCGAAGTCTCAAGAAGATACGGATTATACGATCTCGTCAAGGATTTTACCATCTTACATACATGAGTGACGAGCGATACAGCACCAGCGAAATGCCCCCTATGGATGAAGTTTCATCACCTAACTTACGAAGACCAGCTGTACACTGGCACGATTCCGTAAGTTCATCGAGTCCCATCCAACAGCCAACCATACCAACGGCATCGGATGATCATCCAATCCCCCACCCTACTAGCCCCCTCCCTGCCCAATCGGACGCCATCCCCGTTCCTTTTTTGCCACGGCGGTCACAACGAATCTCCAAACCGCCAGTTCGCTATGGCGATAACCATTAAGTATTAGTGCTTTGTGTATATATTTTGTTGTCTTGTCCATCATCGGAAGCTGCCTACAAGCCGACGAGTTTAAGTGTTCAGTTTAAAGTTTTTTCCCTCGATTTTGTTTTTTTGACGAGATGGTCTTTGCTCTAAAGTAGTAATATCGCCAGTTGTTTCCCCAAGTTATTTTCTTTCTTCTGTGGATGGTGATTTTCCCTTGAAACAAGATTATGGAAATAAGCACTTGCTTATTTATTCCCCCGCCCTACACCCTTGAAATTATAAATAAGGCCGTACCTTCTTTGACGAGTATAATTCATGTAGCAAACCAATCTGCCCATTTACGTAGTTTAATCATATTTACTTTAAATATGGTTCACCTCCAATAATTTTAACACGGATATAAAAATGGATCTTAAGAAATATTGGGTTGGAAGTTCAAAATAAAAAATAAAAATAAAAATAAAAAAAATAAAGGACGAAGAAAGAGTCTGTTAAGATAGATACTCTTATATTTTTTTTTGTATGGGTGTCGGTAAACATGGTCCTGATGGCTGGGTGTGCTGAAAGTGATTAATCAGTGTAAGCCTCAGTGCAACTGATTTTTTATTTTTAATCACTCCTGTAACCCTTGATGGGAGCCGGGACCATGAATATTCCTTTTAAGTGGTTACGTGGGTGAACACGTCCCCGAGTTATCGAGTGGGGCAACGCCCTCTTGTAACTCATGTGGGGGTTGGACCGCAGGATGTCCCGACCACAAGGCACCCTCTATGAACATATCCCCCAATTATGGTTAGTTGTAGTTAGGAAATGTTAGGTTTTTCCGAAAGTTAAAATTGTTGGAGATAGAAATTATTTAGATTTTTTTTTTGGTTGTTTGGTTTGTTACCTGAGTTATACTCTCCCCAAAGGTGGGAGGTATGTTACAGAGACATAGTCTGTAACCCGTTTTTCCCCTTTTCTTTAGTTTCCCTCTTCATTCTTAAAATACACCTTTAGTATTCATTTATATATTTATTAATTAATATAATCATCATTTATAATATTTGGAATTATCACCATCCACGGGAGAACAGCATTGATTTCATTCCGCCTCGAGCGCTGTACCGAGGTTATTTAAGCCCCGGTATTTCATTCAGCCGCATGTAGTCGATCAGGATCAGTCGATCAGTCGTTTCCAGTTGGATTTTGGATTACGTGAGCACCGAGTTGTAACTAAGTATCACCACTTTCTATTTATGTTCAGAATGTATAGGCCTAGGATTTATAATAAAACCCCATGTACCTGCCGAACTATGGGCTAAGGTGTTCTGGTTAGGCTAGTCTTGGGCCTAGCAATGGTCTGGCAACCATCCACCGATATTCGTTAGTTTGTGTGGTTTGGGTCTGAACTCGGATAAGATTGTGGATATGAACTGCGCGCCCGGTGTCTTCGTCGTATTTCGTGTTAGGCCTTAGCCTACTACTCGCCATTCCTGACTGATTCTGCGTGGTGGCTAAAGGCTGAAACGATTTACATCTACAGCTCCATTTTACGATTTACTTGAAGTTACAAACACTTACATTAACATCGTCATTATAACAGTTATTACAGGGGTTTGAACTACAAGAGTATTGAGAGGAAGGCTCCAAACTCAAGATTCTTGTCTCAACCCCTTTAACACAAGACCCCTTCTGGGTCTCACTTACACTCTCCCAATCAATACGCGGAGAATTAACCACCTTTGGGGAAGAAAAACTCAAAATATCCGTACGCGGTAACTGGCACGCAAACTGAAATACAATCGGGAAATGATCCGAGCCGAACACGTCATAACGTATCCTAATGTTTGATAACAGCAAATGCATTGCTTGTGAACACAAAATATGGTCCAGCCAAGACGTACTACCAGTATGGCTCATAAACGTAAATGACGTATCGATATAAAACGGACCGATTTCTCAAATACGTCTGTATTGCTAGAGATCTTTTCAAGCCCAAATACGTGCGTAAAATACGGACGTTTTCCAAAATACGCTCGGATTTACGCAGCGTGTAAATGCACCATAAGTATATCACCCAGTGGACGTTTAGATATGTCAGAAGTATAAATCATCGGCCAGTTTGACAATGTTTGGTCTCGGAAGCTGAATATTATTGAGCTCAATTTAATAATGTTCAAGAAATCACTATAACTAATTTAGTATACTTTACGGCGTTAGTTTATTGCGATCTAGTTTACGTCCTTAATTCTTTGGACTTACGGGGAATTAACAAGACAAGAGCTGTAAGCTCATATGGCACTTGCAAGACTTGGTAAAATGATGAAAGTAGGAATTCGCCAATGCGTGTGTTTGCTGTGATCATTTGTAAGCAAAATCCGACTGTTCTTAAGTGAAAATTGTTAAGTCCCTGATATGCCTGCCAAGTTTCATCGTCCTAGCACATGTCTAAGCGTCTTGTCAGGATCACCGGAATTCCGGAACCCTCCCTCCAACTCCCCCACAGTACTCGGATCCGGTCCGGCCTTGTCAATTATGTATTTAGGGCTTGTGCTTATTCTTCCCCCAAAGTTTCATCCCGATCCGTCCACTCTGAACATGTCAAACAATTCCCCCCCCAACCCCCCCTAAAGTCACCGGATCCATCCCGGACTTGAAGTGTGACGTCTGAGTCACGAGATCTTTCCAAACATCAAGTTTCATTAAGATCCGATTCCCCGTTCAAAAGTTATAAATACGTCAATATTCCGGATTCCCCATCCCTCCACTCCCCCCACGGTGGTCGGATCGGGGAAGTGACTATTTCCAAATTAGTTTGGTCGGGTCCCTGATATGCCTGCCAAGTTCCATCGTCCCAACACATGTGTAAGTATCTTAAGTCGTGATCACCGGAATTCCGGAACCCTCCCTCCAACTCCCCCCACAGTGCTTGGATCCGGTCCGGTCTTGTCAACTATGTATCTAGGGCTTGTGCTTGTTCTTCCCACCAAGTTTCATCCCGATCCGTCCACTCTGAATATGTCACATGATTTCCGACTCCCCCCTCCAACTCCCCCCAAAGTCACCGGATCCATTCCGGACTTGAAATGTGAGATCTGAGACACGAGGTCTTTCCAAACATCAAGTTTCATTAAGATCCGATTCCCCGTTCAAAAGTTATAAATACGTCAATATTCCGGATTCCCCATCCCTCCACTCCCCCCACGGTGGTCGGATCGGGGAAGTGACTATTTCCAAATTAGTTTGGTTGGGTCCCTGATATGCCTGCCAAGTTTCATCGTCCTAGCTCATCTGGAAGTACCGTAACTCGAGATGAGTGGCCTGACAGACCGACCGACCGACCGACCGACCGACAGACCGAAAAGTGATCGGTATATGGCACTTGAGCGAAGCTGCAAGTGCCATAAAAACAGCTTTCTCAACTCTTTCTTGTAGACGATAGCATGGACACGAAAGAACCAAGAACTCTTGAGAAAAAAAAAACAAAAAAATGCTAACTAAACAGTCGAATAAGATAAGTTTCATCGGTAGAACGTTTGCTCCTAGAGCGTACCCTAGCAGAAGGTCTCACAAAGAAGTTTCCTAAACAGAAACGTCCCTGAACATACAGGGCCCTTGCTGAAGACAGAATTCACTGATCTCTGTATATCCGTAGCGGTTGCTCGGTTTATGGTACATTTACACGCTGCGTAAAATCCGAGCGTATTTTACGCACGTATTTGAGCTAGAAAAGGTTTCTAGCAATACGGACGTATTTGTATATAAAACGGACCGATTTCTCAAATACGTCCGTATTGCTAGAGATCTTTTCAAGCCCAAATACGTGCGTAAAATACGGACGTTTTTCAAAATACGCTCGGATTCACGCAGCGTGTAAATGCACCATTAGCCGGAAATTCCTACCAGAAATACAGGATAGTGCAGTGTAGTAACAGTGCACTGCTAGTAACTCAATGTGGAGACGAAATTTCGCCTATCACCTAAAACACATCGCTATTTTGAGGCCATCTTTAAGCAGAACAGCGGATTTTGAGTCCGTCATTAGAAAATCTAGCTTCCAGCTTTCTAGATCAACCCTCAAAGCTTCTCGTTCCATGCCGTCCTTCTGAACGCAATTTTCGCTGCGTCCGCAACGGGTCACTCTGTGCATTGTTGGAAGTGAATTTATAGCGCGCGGCACTCCTTTGAACGGCGCTAGCGACCTATAATCTAAACACTTGACATAGACATCTTTGCATTTTGTTGGCCCAACCTCCCACGGACGAAAATGCATGGTTTCACACCTCTGGGTAATTTACTACCCTAGACGATCGTGAGGGGGTGGTGCTCTTAGGCAATAAAACTTGTAGTTTTTTAATCAAATAGTACGGTATACTGTTTTATTCGCTGGTATGGTCGTTGAAATTCGGTGGGTTTGGTGCGGGCTCCATCTGTGGTAGTTTGAAAGGGTGCGAAAGTCACGTTTGATAGTCTATAGCAATGAGTTTGTTCATGGCTACTTGACCGAGGGCCAGACCTACCTTACCTAGCAACAGTTCTGTATCCAGGAATTTATTTCGGGTGGGGCCGACTATAAAGTAGAACAAGAGCTGTAAGCTCATATGGCACTTGCAAGACCCTTGTGGCACAAATGATGGTGGGTTGAGATGTATCGTTTGATAAAAAGTACTTTTCGACCTTGCGGTTAAGATGCACACTTTAAGGGAGATAGAACTTCATTTGTAAGCAAAACCCTTGAGGCAAAAATGATAATGGGCTCATGGGGATCATGGAAATGTATATTTTGCTTAAAAGTATTTTTCTTAATTTGCGGTCATGATTGGTACTTTAAGGAATGGTCGGATTTGAAAAGTGGCGATTTCTAAGCCAATCTTGTCGAATTTCTAATATTCCAGCCAAATTACATCGTCCTAGCACATCTGGAAGTACCTTAACTCGCACTCACCGGAATTCCGGACCCGCCCCTCAAACTCCCCCCACAGTCGCCGGAGCCAATCCGGTTCGGTTTTGGACTTGTTTGTTATTCCCACAAAGTTCCATCCCGATCTTTCCAGTCCAATCCGGTCACGTATTCTCCCCCCCCCCCCAATTGTTGTCGGATCCGGTCCGGACATGAAAAAGATCACCACAGACATGCCCTCTGTTCAGTTATTAAATTTCACTCGAATCCAATCACCCGTTCCAAAGTTACGCATGGCTAAATATTCCGGATTCCCCCTCCCTCCGATCCCCCCACGACTATCGGATCGAGTGAATTTTTATTTACAAGTCAGTTTGATCGGGTTCCTGATACGCCTCCCAAGTTTCGTCGTGAAAATCCCAGAAATCGTCATCACAAGAATTCCGGGAAACTCCCGTCCACCTCCCCCCCCCAGTGTCCGGGTCCAGTCCAAATGTGTAAACGATTTATCTGGAGCAGATTCTTGTTCTTCCCAGCAAGTTTTACTCCGATCCCTCCATTATAACCGTTTCTCGAGATTTCCGGTCTTCCCCCCCCCCCAACTCCCCCATAGCCGTAGAATCCGGTTCGGACTTCAAATGGGACATCAAAGATATGTCATTCATTCAGGTATTAAGTTTCATCCCAATCCGATCACCCGTTCGAAAGTTACATAACACTCAATTTTCCATATTCCCCCGCACTGAACCACATATACAAACCCCTTTGACCCTCGAATGCACTAGCTCTTTCCGATGTTAACGGAGTGATCCGATGCAAAGAGTGACGTCACCCTACGCGCAGAGCTACTAGTATGAAGAAAGGGGCAGGGGTTTTACAAAAACTACTAAATTCTCAGGATTCCCTCGCCCTCTACTCCCTCCACGGTGGTCGGATCGGAGAAGTGACTATTTGCAAGTTAGTTTGGTCGGGTCCCTGATATGCCTGCCAAGTTTCATCGTCCTAGCCCATCTGGAAGTGCCCTAACTCGAGATGAGTGGACAGACCGACCGACCGACCGACCGACCGACCGACCGAAAGGTGATCGGTATATGGCACTTGAGCGAAGCTGCAAGTGCCATAAAAAAACAGAAGACAAAATACTTAAAGAAAACGATAATGCAAATAATTAGTTCGATTTTTCTACACATTTTCCATATGTCTGCTACTTCCGACCCGCGCCACTAGATGACCCAGCGGTCGGATCGAGTCGTGGCTCTATCTTGGGTCTCGGGTGGGGGGGGGGGGGTCTAGCCGTTGCAAGTGCTAGAATGCTTATGATGCAACTCCTTTAAGGTGAGCATAACCACGATTAAGGAAGTTATATAAGCCAGGAGCTGGGACTCACAGGTTTAGTCTTAGTCTTCGTTTTTAGTCTTAATGTGAGTCGATAAAGTGAGTTCAGTTCGTCAGTATTCAGTGTCAGTGCATTTCCAGTTTGCAGAGTTAAAGTTCAACTGAAGAGCAGATAAATCTTTATTTTATAAATCAACGTACATATCTCTACCACCGAAGGTAAAGAACCGCACATATCGCCTACCGTGCTACCCCCGTACCCACCAAAATCTCTCTACTGCTATATATGTGAGTTTTAGCTTTCAACTTATAAACAGTTCTTCCTGGCGAATATTTTATTTTGAATATTTTCCTTCATTTTTTTTCTTACTCTAAAGTATTTGCTATTTATTAGATCATTTGATGCCTGATACTTTCTATCATCTCGCCACAACAGGGTCTGTGTATGCATCAATGGTGAGATTTGATTCACGTTTGGTTGACCAGGTTCAGCTAATTCATTTACACTTAACGCAACTCATCTGACATATTGATGGTAGTTTGAACTTCGGTTTGAACAAGCACAAAGCCACGTCCAAATTTACCAGAGACTGCCGGAAACTGAAAGAGGATAAGATAAGATAAGACAAGGTAAGATTTATTCCACTAAAAGCACAGAGGCCATGGGAAAAAAATGAAAAAAAAAAAAAAAACCAAATAAATGATAACTATTTTACATATTCCTTTACAGGAACCTTTCTCTGTGGTTCATTGAAACCGAAAGGAATCTTCCCAAATTTTCAATATCACCAAATTTACTTCCCATTACTTTTACCAACCAATCCTCCCCCCAATAACTAACACCAAAATTTTCTCCACGAAGATCTGAAAGCTCAGGGCAGACGCACATTAAGTGAAAAATATTTTCATCCAATTGTCCGCACATTGACCTTAACCAGATATCTTCTACGCAATCCTAAGGGTAGACAATCACCCCGTAATTTCATTAACAACCTTAAATGATCTGCTGGAATCCCCACCTTAAAATAAATTTCCTCCCCCCATGTCTCTTTAGCCCTCGCGTACAACCGCAATGAATCAGAGGCATCCACCCCACACTGCCACAATTGTATTTCCTGGTCGTGTAACCTAACCTCCACATCCTTAGCAATACTCACACCATTTCCTGCTCCAGGTCCTTTTCCTTCACACCAAAAATGAGATAAACCGCTACTATCCAAAATATTTTTAACCTGTTTCGACCACGATTCCTTTGCACCATCCTGAAGGGATTCCAAATATGCAGCCTTTAACGGTCTTACTCTCGGCAACGCTATTATTTTTTCCCAAAACCGTATCATACTAACAAGACGCCTACTCCTTAAAGCACAGCTCTTACTAGAAATGATCTTTTCCCTATGAAAGGGATCAGAAAAACGCTTTTTCAAAATGCTATTACTTTCCACCTGAAATTTGCGATTTTCTTGTTAGCTCTTGTCGACACTATCCAAACTTCCTGCTCTCCGATGCGGCGGCTGGGAGCAAAATGTTTGAAAACTGAACGCGCCGAGGTTAAAAGTTGGGAAACTAAGCAAATAAAAGAAGCAAAAACAGAAGATTCTTATATCCTTGTGTGTGAAAACAGTTGTCAGCGGACATGGAAAACTCCGGCAAACTTTGTGTTGTGTGACGGGCAAAACTATGAAGGAGCAAATCGTGCCAATGATTCCGAAATTTTAGCATTTAAATTCCAGGGATTTTAGCATTTAACTCCCACAGAATAGCATTTTAGCCGAGATTTTAGCATTTAACTCCCACAGAATAGCATTTTAGCCGAGATTTTAGCATTTAACTCCCACAGATTAGCATTTAGTTCCCAGATTTTTAGCATTTAACCCCCACAGTTTAGCATTTTGTTCCCAGATTTTAGCATTTAAATCCCACAGTTTAGCATTTAGTTCTCAGATTTTAGCATTTTTTTTAATGCTAATTTCTGTCACTTTTAATGCTAAAGTTTGGCAACGCTGCGCTAAAATACTAAAATCTCGCACAATGGAGTAAATCGTGCCAATCGCGTGATTGGTCGGCTTCTGGATGCGTTTTGATGAGAATCGGCTGCTATGTATCAGCTACATCAGCAACTAGCAAATGATTCAAAGTGAGCGTAGAACACGGCTTTGAGAGCAATTTGCCTAAGGCTTAATGTGCCATGCGTATTCAGCGAAGATACGACTGTTCAGATGGTAGGCAGAATGTCGCCTCCCCAGATCATTGCTGTAGGTGGTGGGATGTCCCTTAGCCAGGCTGCCCGCCTGAAGGCAGCTGCATTATTGGAAGTGTCCTCAGAGAGAACAGCTGCAAGTGGCAGCAGCAGTTCCAGTTCTTCTCCTAAGGTCAGTAGCAGTCATGCACAAATCCTCAATTTTTGGGCATGGTGCCCCAACGTCAGGGCATGCCCCAAGGTATGGGCATGGTGCCCATACGTTGGGGCACCATGCCCTGGAGCATGGGCATGGTACTAGCATGGCACCCCCATGATATTTGGTTGAACTGAGATTGATTACATACCTAAATAGGGCCTTCTTCCTCTCCTAGACCACAAGATACTTGATCTTATGTTCTATCTAACCTCTTTTTCCAGTTTTAAAAATATTAGAGAACTATAGAAAATATTAGAGAGCTAGAGTAACCCCGATCTTCAAAAAAGGCTCAAAAACCAAACCCGAAAATTACAGACCTATCAGCTTGACAAGCCTGGTTTGTAAACTCATGGAGGGAATCCTTAGAGATGGCATTATTGAACATGTACTGGAAAATAATTTGATCAACCCAAACCAATTTGGCTTTCTACCAAGAAAGGGCACCACAACCGCACTTCTAGAAGCTCTGAATGACTGGACCGAAGCGATTGAGAATGGAAAGTCTGTTCTCACAGTATTCTTTGACGTGGAAAAGGCCTTCGACTCAGTCCCTCACCCAGAGCTACTAAACCAGCTCAAACTCTTCAACCTGGCACCCTCCGTCACCACCTGGATAGAGGATTTCCTCAGAAGCCGATCCCAGCAAACAAGAATCAATGGACATTTCTCCGAGCGAAGTCACGTAGAAAGCGGTGTTATCCAGGGCAGCACCCTCGGACCCACGCTGTTCCTACTCCATATAAACGCTGCCACCACAGGGCTAAGCAGCCCCCACAAAATCTATGCAGACGACACAAAGATCTACCGTACATACAACAGCCAAGACGATGTAGACGCTCTGCAAAGAGATATAAACCTCTTCACTTCAAACCTTTCAAATCTTGGCCTCAAACTCAACATCATGAAGTGCAAAGTAATGTGGATTGGAAGACCAAAGAACAGCCGCCCCCCTCATCTAACAATTCTAGACAAGCTGGGGAAAATACACACTATGCCAGTCGAAGACAAGGAAAAAGACCTTGGCATCATCATTGACGACGAACTCAAATTCCACCTCCAAACCAACGCAGCAGCCAACAAAGCCAATGGGGTACTGTCCCTGATCCACCGATCCTTCAAGTACTTCAGCAGGACGACCCTCACCCAGCTGTACAAAAGTCTTGTCCGGCCGATCATCGAGTATGGCAACATCGCATGGGGGCCATCCTACATAGGGGACTGCACAGCCATGGAGAAGGTTCAACGCAGAGCAACCAGAATGATGCCAGGCCTAAAAGGGAAGCCATATGAAGACCGCCTAAAAACCCTCGAGTTGCCAAGCTTGTCATACAGACGAAAGCGAGGAGACGCCATCCAGATTTTCAAAATGAAAACCAAAGTAGAGAATCTGCCGTTCGAAAAGTTCTTCAGGAAACCAGCCATAAACCGAACGAGAGGCCACTCAGAAAAGATATACAAGCCAGAAGCCAGAAAAAGAGCCCGGGCAAACTTTTTCTCAACGCGAGCAGTCGACACTTGGAATAACCTGCCTGAACATGCCATCCAGGCACCAAATATAAACAGCTTCAAAAACAGAGTTGATAAGTTCTGGGAGGAAAACAACAACAAATGCAACACACTGGCTGAATGGACCAAATAACTACGAGATCAACCAACTACAAATTGACGAAAGAAACAGAGGGCATCGAACAGGCAGGCCAACTGCCGGATGGTGCTGAACAACTTTAAGTAACTTTAAGTAAGTAAGTAACTTCCAAGAAATTTAGCCTTTAATGAAGACCACTTTTTCCTATTGGTTTACCATGGTTTACCTATCCATTTCAAGGGAAAAAGGGGAATTCATTCATTTCTTGGAAGTTCTCTAATATTTTTAAAGTTGGAAAAAGAGGTTAGATAGAACATAAGATCAAGTATCTTGTGGTCTAGGAGAGGAAGAAGGCCCTATTTAGGTATGTAATCAATCTCAGTTCAACCAAATATCATGGGGGTGCCATGCTAGTACCATGCCCATGCTCCAGGGCATGGTGCCCCAACGTATGGGCACCATGCCCATACCTTGGGGCATGCCCTGACGTTGGGGCACCATGCCCAAAAATTGAGGATTTGTGCTTGACTGGTCAGTAGTGTATATTGGGGGGGGGGTGTCAGGGGTGATGATTCCCAAAAAAATTCTTGAAAACGGGGTTTTAATGGGAAAACGGGTGTGAAACACGGGCGACCAGTCTAGGACACTAGCCCCTTTTCAGTCACGGTGCACAGACGTCTAGCACCATGCCTTGGTGCTAGACGTTTGAGTACTGTACCTGGGATTTCATGCATGGTGCATGGATTTGAGTATACAGGGGACCTGTGCAACCTCTAACAGTTCGGACAAGAAACTGGTGGTGATAAAAGTGTCAATCTTACCTTAAAAATCATAATTTCAGCCTCCTATGTGGCAAAGGGAGGTTGAAAATCCCACAGAAGAGCTTAGAAACTATGGTTTGAAAGCTGGATTGATACTTTTTATCACCAACGTACGAGGTTATACATGTCAGAGGTTGCATAGGTTCCCTGTACACTGCAGCTTAGAGAGGCTTGAAAATACTATCATAAATTAGAGAAATCAAAGACGGTAATTATTATTTATACACCATTTCTTCTCCAGAGATTGAAACATTCAGGGGACCCTGTCTCTTATTACATCTGTGTATTAAATGTGTAGTAAAAAATAAATGAATGAATGAATCCCAAACCGTAAGTGACAGATACCTATGACTTCATAAAATTTGTCTGTCTGTCCGTCCGTCCGTCTGTTAGCACAATAACTCTCAAAGGGGTCGAGATATTTTGTTCAAACTTGGTGTGAGGGTCCTTTGGGTCAAAGTACAGGTCAAGTTCGTAGATGGGCCCCTTAGCTCTATGTTTAGGGGTGAAGGAGGGGGTTTCAAATTAAGGGACGAAAAAAATATGTTTTTAATGCCAATAAGATAGTCGATTTAGATGTAGGGAGACATGCTGAATCCAAATCTGAAATTTGTTTTGACGCCGGACAATTAGTTCACCCGGAATCCGGCCAGAAAATTTCTATATTTGATATATATATATATATATGTGTAAATACATAATATTGCCCTATGATCTTTATCAGGAAGTCTATTAAATATTCACCTTTGGGATCCCATCGAAACCTTTGGTCTTGTTCTAATAGAGAATGAATAGGAGAGTCCATATTACTGCTTAAAATTGCATCGCAATTTACTTTTTTTCTCTAGGAAACAATGGTCCACCAGTAGATGGCAGCACCATAGTTCCCTATGATTCCCATGTTAAAACAAAGTAAATCGCGACGCGATTTTAAGCAGTAATAGGAACTCTCCTCATCATTCTCTATCAGATAGAGCATGTTTTAATCTCTGGAGAAGAAATGGTGTATATGGAATAATTACTATTGCCCGCTTACTGTATGCACTGGCCTGAAACTTAGTTCTTTACTCCTTTTTTAACTACTAAGTGATCTTAAGAGTCTAGGGAGGGGCGACAGCTTAGTAAAACTATGCGGCCAAAGGCCGCCTTCTTTTTGGCCGGAAGGCCCGGCATTTTTAGAATTTTAAAGAAAATTAAACTCTATTGTCGATTTTGTTACAAACGAGGTGCAAAAAACACTTTTTAATTTTGTAACCATGCTCATTACAACTTCAAAATGTCTTCAAATTTTCTTTCAGTTTGGAAGATTTTAGTGCGTTTTTCAAAATCTTGTCTGAACAGGGCTAGCTCATTTTCAAACTCCTCTTGGTTCTCTCTGAGAATCGGAAGGGACCTAAGAAAGCTGTCAGAGCTGTCGGACAGTATCTTGGAGATTCCGGTAGCAGTAAGATATTCTTGTAGAGTTGTTGGTGCTGAGGTGAAATTGGAGTAGCTTACCGAATACTTGAAAGTGACTGAAATTTGGGAGATTACCAGAATCACCCAGCAAACGTTCTGGTCAGTTGTGTTGTCTGTTTGCATGAATCATTCTGATAAGGCAGTACCTTACCAGTAAGTTGCCAAATTCCGGTAGATTCCCTGAGCTAAATTCCAGTAGATTCCTGAGCCAAATTCCTAAAGATTCCAGTCAAAATGTTTCACATGTACCTGAACTTGCTGATTTTCAGGGAATCTACTGGAATTCGGCTCAGAGAATTCAGGCATCCTCTCCACATGTGCGGATGGGCATGCTGAGAGTGCACCAGCTGCTTGTGTGAGCAACAGCTCATCGGGGGATTCACAGATGGTTGGTACTCATTCATAAAGCAGAGCTGAGAGAGCAGTGCACTGGGAGGAGCAACTCCCACTTTTGCCTTCTCAGCTGGCCCTGAGGTGCTGCAACCATTAGTGAATCCCCAGATGAGCTGTTGTTATCCCATATATGGGATGAATACTATCCCGTTTAATGGGATGTGTAGTATCCCATATATAAGATAAGATAGTACTAACCCGTATGTGGGGTAGTACTACCCCAAATATGGAACAGGACTACCCCATTTTTGAACTACCCCTATTTCGGCTAGTTCTACCCAAAAAACAAGCTAGTGTACATGATTGGCCTCCCATAGGCCTACCTATTACAAGCCCTTAAACATTCTAAAAGGCTGTGTCTACCCGGGGGTGTTGGTCTCCTTGATTCTTCTGAACAGTTGCATAGCCAGAATTTCTAGACAAAGTGGACTAGGTTGTTTCTGAAAGAGCAACGCAGCAATGAAGATTCAGCCTGAGATTGCTCCCCGTATAAATTGACGATTTTTTTACCTCTTCATGTTTTGGATTAGCATGGACAGGCATTTCTAGATAGATGAAAATTTACTTGCGACGATTGTTTACGTAAAGGGGAGCCCCGAGTTCGATAGCTGAATTTTTCTACGAATTTTTTGACATGCGGAACATTCCCGTAGGTCAAGTCCAAGCAGAGATAATTCATAAAGACTCATTTCCTTGGCTCCTTTGATAAGACCCGTCATTCAGAAGAAACAGGATCACAGGCATCAGCGTTGTTTGCAAAGGATCTAGATTAGACTTGAAATGAAAATCGCTTGAAATGACATAGAAACAGAAATAAGTCGTGAATTAGTAACGTTATAAAATAATGAATTAGTGCATTATTATTTGCAAGTGTACTTAAAGTGATGTGCAGATGAATCATTCCGTTTATTTTGGTAGAGAATTTTATAAATAGTAAAAGCAAAGTAGTCAGTCCTCAAATATTCCGATTCAACGATTTGTTCATAGATAAATATCACTTTGAGCGAGACAACTTCAGAATCAAATTATCACAGTACATAAATACTGACAGTAGAGACAAGAGCTATACTTCCCATGTTTCAGAAACGGGCCTTAGTCGTCTGTAAATTACGCAGTGGCGGGTTTAGAAAACAGAGCCAGCGCTGGTTAACAACCAATCAGAGCAAAGGACTATTGGACAGCGACCAATCAAGTTTCAGTAGGGATCCGAATTACCGCATCTGCTCATATTCGAGTGTGTGTCACTTCTTTGAAGTCTTGGCGCTACTGATAGTATTAATGTACTGTGCAAATTATAAAGGTTTGCAAGATAAGATCCCAACCGAATTCGCATGGAGTCCAACACGTTTTGAAGGACTTTAGATTTTATGCCCCCAGAGCGTTTGGCCAACACCGCCAAGTGGGCCTAGCAAGGTTGCCACTCGAGTCCGCTTTCGTCGCCTGTAACTCCTCTAATAATCGATGGATCGGCTCGTGACATCAGGAATGGATTTTCTTGACCTAGTTCGGGTCTCTGACGAATTTTTGGTTTAATTCTGGAGTTCCCCTTTAAGATGCGTGAAAAACACTTTTAACCTGCAATGGTGTAAACTTAACTCAGAGCCTGATTCTGAATTCAGTTAGGCCTACTCTACTATGCTCTGAACTTTACTGACTTGCAGAATTTTGGTCCTCAGAGGGACTCAGCCTATCTTCGGACTTTTGACAGATTTTTACAAAATCTCAGAACTGTGACACTACCAAATTTCGGACATCCGATAGTCTCAACCGATTTCTGACTTGACTGACTTCACTGCATTTTCTAGGCAAAGACTGAATAGAGGCAGCATAGTACGTCTGCTGCATTGTGGAATTTTGTCAGGGCCAATTCTTCCAAACGTTTCATCCAGATGCTGTTTTCGGTCGAGCACAACTCAATTCCTGTATAATATAGTATGTTTGACTCGATTGTTGTGGAAAGGGCGACATGGCAAATGAAGATCTAGTCATAGCTGAAAAAAAATACGGATTCTCCCACTCTTTCGGGATTTTTAGAGCGGATATACATTTCTAGTTAGATGAAAATTCATAGACGACGTTTGTTATTTACAATTCACTGATTTACTGACTCAGAACTTTTGTTGCCATTGAATATTCTAACAGGAAAATTTCTAGCACATGCTAAATCAGTTTCTCCCCATGAAGATGATCATTTTTATGTAGAAGATTGTCTCAATCCATTCACTCGCCCCATTTCCAAAATTTAACATGGGGAATTCAAGGTTTAAGTGGCTATGCACGTTTTCTGGAAAATAGGGAAGGGTTATCGAATCGAGGATAAGATCCTGGAACCTATGGGATATTAAGTTGTGAATTTGAACCTGGTCGGACTACGTTAAAGGTGGTCGAAACTTGACGCCAGATTTTCCCAATGAAGGAAAAGTCGGATGGGGATGAAATTCTGCTTGCTTCCCTCTTGCACCACTAAAACTGGAGATCGGTTAACATTGTCGTGGTAGGCCTACGCATCTTTAAAAAGGGCACAAGCGTGCCCCCTTGACAAAATTTGGAGGATGGATTTTCAACCGGTTCTTTTTTCAGATTATGGATTCGAAACGGAGGAAGACAACCCTCCGACTGAACTTTTTTCTTCTGGCAAAAAAGACCGATTGCAAGGCACCGTCCAGGAGAGACCTGTATCAGAGTGCTGGCCTGGGATTCCGGGATTTGGACATAGATGCCAATGCGGATGCTTTTGAACTAGATCAGGTTCTAAAAAGTGCATATCCGCAGCTACAAGGAGCTGGTGGGTATGAATTCGGCCGACTTGGAAAAGGCCGAAATTCGGATTTATGTTGGATGTTATGTCGTTCTCCCGATGGATGGACAACTCGACTTTTAAAAGAGCAATGTTGTAGCACCATCTATATCAGACCGATTCAAAATAAGCTGTCATTGGTTCCCCTTAGTGTCGAACCTAGTGTAAAGCAGCCAAAAGAAAAGTGCATCCATTGCAATTCAGAAATCGCTGTTACTGCGCTTAGACAGCATATTGCTGACTGCATCCCCGAAGATGATATGGAGGACTATCAAAATCCGATTCTGACTGTAGGACACCTCACTGCCAGTACCTTGTCGGTGTCTCCTATTCCTGTTCCAGCTATCTTAGTGTCGAATAGTGCTGCACAGCAGACTAATGCTGTGTCAATACTTACCTCAGTTGCAGGTACTAGCACAAATAGCAGAGTATCAAATCCTCCCACATTACCAGATGACATGGACGAATGTCCACAATGTGGCACAGTGTTTGAAATAATTGAGTTGATAGCTCATTCTCAAAATTGCTAAGTTCAAAGACTTGCACCCTCTACTGTTATAACACTAGACCCATCTGCTCTTACTTGGGACTCAGTTCTAGAATCGCTGAGAGACAAGACACTGCTACATCGCACCCATCGTCTTACAATAGAAAGGGACTTGTTGTTTGACATGGGTCTCGCTTTTTTTTTAAAAATTAAAAAAGACCAGGTTGCCATGTTCAGTAGCCCATTTCTACGATTTCAAGATGAACCTGGAATTGATGCTGGTGGTCCGCTCAGAGAATTCATTTCTGAGTTTTATATGGAAGCTGTGAAGAGATATTTCCAACCGACGCTGGACGGTTACACCTTTATGACGACCGATGAACACTTGATGGAGGCGGTCGGTATATCAGTTGGGTATTCTCTCATACACGACGGTCCTCCATTCCATTACCTCAGTAAGGGAACAGCGAACCGGATTTTGACTCGTGAGGGGGCAGAGAATCCAGTCGATTCCGACTATGTCAAGCTACTGCATTACTTGCCTGAGACGAGTGAAACAGTAGCGATGAAGAGGCTACTCTCAGATGATCCGCGTGACTACGATAGTATCTTCCTTTACGAAGATGAAGATGCTTTAAAGGTAAGAATAGTTTTCTACCATGATACTGCATTTTTTTCTTTTGTAGACTGGAAACTTGACAAGTGCACTTTTGAAGTCCATACTTTTACGCACTTTGCGTAGGCCTATACTTTACCTCAGAACGGGACTAGAGATCGTAAAAGTTTTGTCTGCTAAAAGCTTCCCCAAGAAAAAATAACAGGAGTAAGAACTTAATATGGGAGTCGCTTCTGGCTGAATGGACGTAGGGGCAGTTTAAGTCGGAACGTCCGATAAACAAGGTAAATCCTTGAGTAAAGGTTTGGCAACGGCACCCGTGCAAGTCCTCTCGAAAGTGACACAAGAGTCGTCTTAGCTGTCAGTAGCGTAAAAATGACCTGCTCCACTCATAATCATGCTAATTGTAGATAATTATTTTGATTATAAACACCTTTCAAATATTTTGCCCCTGTGAAGGTCTCCGCCAAAGCCCCGCCGACTGGCCAAGTAAAAAAAAAGGCAAAGAAGACGCTAGCAGAGTGGCCAGTCAATCAAACAAGTGATGAAGGGAGCTAACAGGGCGCTGTCCTCCCTGTGAGCGCCCGGTAGCACGTTCGTTAGGTTAGGTTAGGTGAAATTAGGTTAGGTGAATGAAAAGTGGGAGTGAAATCGGAAGCTTTGGTTGCTATTTTTTATTGTTTTACTTTCCTGGTACATGAGGGTTGTTATGATAATTGGTTCGAACGCGAATCGGAAGCTCGCCCTCTTGTTCTTTCTTGGCACTTAATTCAAGCCTGAGTTCTAACAGCAAGAAAAACTAAATCTGTGCCACACGAATGTATTTCCACGGGAATTGTCAGTAGTGTCTAGTAGCTTGTGCGAGCTTACCTCGCATTATTGAACTAGCCAACCTTAAAGTACCGAAAAGGCAAAACCGACCGACTTTTTGCAAACCGGCATATGGCACTTACTTTACTGGAAATACTGTTCCAGTGAAATCTGAAGCGTCAATCTGAAAGCTACTATAGCGTAGTCGGGCGGCGTCTCCTACCAAATTCGGGGGAAAACAAAGAAAATTCAGTTTCTCCCCATATTCCACAGGTTTGGGCCTCCAGATTGATAGCACGATAGTACCGATTGCTTAGGTACTTAGGTCAATTTAACATTCGATCAGCGGATCGGATGCTTGGCTTGTTGGGATCCAAGTAGGCATTTCACGCTAGCGAATAAAAACTAATATAGAATACATATTCGGAGATGAAGTTCTCCCGCCCGTCTTCGGTACCTTTATTCATGTATTTTTGTGCAACAAGACCCGTATGATTGAAGAACAGACGCCGAATTAGAAACGTTAAGGCTGCATCCTCTTCTCTTCAGTCCTATGGCAAAACATTACGTTTTTCCCATTAAAAACCCCTTTTTCAAGAATTTCGGGGGGGTGGGGGGGGGGACATCGCCCCTGTGGCCCCCTCCCCCTAATATACGCTAGTGTCTAGGTAGCGCACCCGTACTTACTACCAGTCAAATGCCATCCAGATCCACCAACTTCATGAGCACTTATGCATGTCACAAGAATTGTAGGGGCCCCCTCCTCCCCCATTATGGTCGGATCGAGCTTGGGGCACATCTAGGTCACCTGTACTTACTACCTGTAAAGATTCATCCAGATCTGCGTAGTCCTTGGGCACTTAAGCATGCTACAAGAATTGTAGGTCACCCCCTCCAGCTCCCCCCATTATGGTCGGATCGAGCTCGGACCACAAAACAGCATATCTAGGACACACTTCCTCACTACCTGTAAAAATTCATCCAGATCCGCCTAGTGCTTGGGCACTTGTGCATACCAGAAGAATTGTAGGAGCCCCCCTCCCCCCATTATGGACGAATCGAGGTCGGGCCCGAAAATGGCACATCTAGGGCACCCGTACTTACTACCTGTTAAATTTTATCAAGATCAGCCAGGTCCCTGAGCACTCATGCCTGCCACAGGAATTAGGGGAACCCCCTCCCCTCCCTCCCACTGTTGTCGGATCGGACTCGGACCACAAAATGACATAGTTAGGGCACACATACTTACCCTACCTGTAAAATTTCATCCAGATCTGCTAAGCCCTTGAGCACTTATGCGTGCCACAAGAATTAGGGACCCCCCCCCCCCCCCTTGCGACGCCCCTGTGGAAAAGTCTTCATTTCTCGGTTGCATATGTTGGAGTGCTACCACACGTTAGCATGCCAAAGCTAGTAAATTCGGCACTGCTGTTTGACAGTTTGAGTACATAGAGAAACTAGACATACAGTACATAGAGACACTTGGGTACATAGAGAAACTATTTTAGCCTTTATATTACAGGTCGTGACAAAGCATATGCCGAACTGTTGTTTTTCTTAACCGGCTCATTCTTCCCCACTGGGCAAGTCAGTGTCGGGTACAGTGATAGTGATTACCCTTTTGCAGGGACATGCAATAAGGAGCTGGAGCTCCCTTTGAAGTGCGATTCATATGACGCTTTTCGCGACTCGTTTGTTTCGGCCCTTAGTTGCAAAAGATTTACTGATGCATAGTATTTGTCTGTTATGTTCTTTTGTTGCCGGTTTGACCATAACCTGGTGCATATGTGCTTTTGCGTAATTGATTCGAAGAAGCTACCTGAAGTTTTTCCAGTTGATTCGATGCTACCTGATTTTTTACCAGTACATTTTGATGAATAAATATTGAAATGATTGTGTGTTCTTATAACATCTTTTTTACAGACAAGACAGCCAATGCCAAGGGAAGAACTGCACTATCATTTTTATTCTCGAAATGAATTTCATTACCGTTGTCAATCGACGTTTTAGCCCCACCCCCCAAAGGCCGTTAGTATTATTACCAAACATACTATGTTCATCTGACGATGCAAAACGGATACGTCAACTACATTTTATTAGAGCAAAATTTCGGCCCTTCTTGGCAAGGATCCTCTTTAGGCTCAAGCCGCTCAAGCTGGAAGATGAACTTGGTGAAAAAAATGTAAAGATTCTTCCTTAAATATCTGATTGTGGGAACTTCTTCTGTATTCTTTCGACGACCCAATCGAACAGAAGCAGCCGCGTCCAGAATAAAATCACATCACCAGCTTTAACTCCGATCGATTTTCGGAGAAGAAGCTCACACAATCGGAAATTTAAGGAAGAATCTTTAATTGTTTCTTTTTGATCCGCCATCGTACGAAGCGGAATCGACAGCACAGGCTTATTTTCGGCAAGTGCTTGGCGACGAAGACTTCTATCAGACTCTGAAAGGTTAGTTCTTAGAGAATTCCAGAGTGCTAGCTAATTAAATTCATTCCAGCAATGGACAGTACCTGGTGTAAAATATTGGTCCCACTCGCTTATAACTCCCGAGGGGATACCCACTCCCCGGCACCTGCTGTACACCCCATCCCGGCACCAGCCGAGATAGGCGGTGCCGACAATAAATTAGGTGATTCATCTTTCAGACGCTTCAAAAAATGCTTATTTTTATGTTTTAACACGTGACAACCGGTTGTTTTAGCCGGTGCCGGCACCGACCGGGCACTTGCTGTACACTCAAATCGAGAGTGGGCAACCCCTCGATGACTCCAAACCGGAAAAGAAGCCGGGAAAAGGTTGCACAAAGACCCATTGATCTGTCCCAAAAGAAAAAATCTCCATCGATTTACTTCACCGTTAGTTAAATGTTGATTTATGGAGAATAAAGATCGTGTTTGCCGTGCCCTTAGCTTGCTTTCGGTTTTTTCGCCGTTTGACCGTGTAGCTCCTCCCACAGGGCGGGGCCAAGCAAAACCTGTCACTTGTCACCCTAACTCCGCCAGCAAGGCGGAGCCTCAGGCCCAAGAGCCAATCATCGGCCTTCTTGGACTTTGTTAAATTTCACCAAAGAAACCGGGATCCTGACCCTACTTTGGACTTAGTCAAATTTCAACCAAAGAAACCGTCGTCTCTAAACTAATCTTTATTATTAAACCATATGAGACTTCCACAGCGGAGAATTTTTTTGCCTGCAAGAACAACGAGATCCTGTTTTTTTCAAACATAACCATTTGCGCCCATTTCGACACTAAAATTACAAAAATAAGGCAAATTTACAACTTGTGGTTTTACTAGAAAAACTTCAACGAACCAACGTGACTGTTATCAGCAAAAACCTCCGAACAACGCAGAAAGAGCGATGTACGATATCTAAATATCAGTTGTCGTTTGGCTGTCAGTGTTTGTATACTTTAGAGGACACCTGAACAATGAAACCATACTTTAACATACCATGGAGAATGCTTTTACAGACATGGCCACGGAGAACATTCTTCTCCTGAGCGTGACGTTTTCAAAATAGGGATGTTCGTTTCTGGAGGTTTGCACATGTTCACTCCAAGACAAAAAGCGCAATTCATTCAAATCTTGTACAGCGCTGGCCGGATCGTATTGGAATTTCTTCTAGATATATGTTAGGGCTTAACTGGTTAAAAAATATTCCAGAAGAAGGGTTGATTGGAGACATTTGTTCATTTCTAAAATTGTTCGGTAATGAAATAAGGACAGATGCAAAATGGAGCAAAAATCATAGCTTGGAAACACTATTTCGTATTTGGATTGGGTTTTCTGCAGGCAATGTTAACGGAAGTCTTACAGATAGGGATGATACTTGGTACTCTTCATTCAGGTGTCCTTTAATGCGATGGCATCTACATTAAATTTAGACATTAAATAGCTAAAGCAGCTCGCGAACCGCAATGTAGGCCTCATAATCAGATACTTCGCCGTCACTATAACATTTCAGAATCCCTTCAATGGCAAGTTTCTGTTCTGTCGTGAGGTGCATGCGGGGGACTTCAACAAAGACACCCTGAGCTGTTGGGTCGAAGTGCGGATTGTCGGCTTCAAAAACTCTAAAATCCTCCTGAAAGAAAGACAGAAGGAGGGGTAAATCATCAGATTCTGCTACTCGTATATAGTCTTCCCAAAATCGCAACAATCAAGCATAACACAATACTGTCCAACGCCTTTCTGGCGGTTTCTTGTAATCAGGTTAATAATCTACTTCAGTTAATGTAATAATAGGATAAGCTGTATCCATACAGAGGATTTTGCAATGTGCGAAAGTGATAATATCAAGAGCTAAAAGCTCGTCTGGCGTTCGCTTCAAGCAGCTATCGGATTGAATAAAAAATGTGGGATCGTGTTGATCTCCCACCCAAAAAAGATCAGTCTCAGTCCAATATGCAACCTTTTTTATGTAAACATACATACCTCAGTAGGATAAGAAATTGGAGAAGTTCTCGCTTCAAGAGAAGAGCTGTACAGGCTACTGGGAGATTGTCCACGAGTGCCAGATATTTTGTGCTCGTTCCAAGCATGCCTTGCTTCGTCAAGCATTCGGTTGATAACAGGCGTGTAAACTGTATGGACAGCAACCAAGTCGGAACATAGTTCAGCATCTAACTGGCCATTTTCTTCGAGCGCGAGAAGCCTCTCCTTCACCCAAGAGGTCACATTGTTGATATCCAACCAGGCCCTAAAAAAAACAGCGTTTGCATCGAGTTCAGATTCAGCCACTGCATCAGCGCAAGCACTACCTTCGATACAAATAGGCGCGGATCAAGCGGTAATTTGTTGACGCTTCTTCGTATCTCCTCTAATATTTAAAGCTCATAAATTCTCTCATACGTACCAAAAAATCAATGTCTACGGCCAAACTTAGCCCAGGCAAAACGCTTCAATAGATCAGACACTGCTCATAGAATGCAGTGTTCATCTTGGAATGGTTTTAGTTTGAGGTGTTGGCAAATTCATGCATACTTACTGTCAAACAGAGCTAAAACAGGACTTCTAAGCCCGCCTAGGATGGGATCGCTCCCATCGCCCCTCCCTGGTTTAAAAACAAGACCAAAGGTTCGATGTGATCCCAAAGAATGAAATATTTCTTGGACTTCTTGGTCCAGATAATCGGGTCTTGTAGGTTTCCAATCTACGCTAGACTCCGTAAACATGGTAACATTCATCCCTAATAACCTCTTGAAAATGTACTTCTACATCGCAATGCAAATCAAAGCTCTATACGACTTCAAAATTGAATTTAACTTTTATATGCGAAGATCGACATAACATGATGCCTCCCGAATTTCCAGTTTTCACCATATTCCGTCGGTAGTATCAACCAAGCGGAAGACAAAGCAGGTAGATGGATTTGACGTCCCAAATCGAACCCCTAATCAACTTCAGAGAAAACTTCTGCTTCTGCCAAATTTCCGGTCTTGGCTGGATTCCGGGTGAACTGCTTGTCCGGTAAGAAAATATAAGTTGAAAAACGGAGCTTCAGGAACAACCTTTACTTTCCGCCAAATTTCCGGTTTTGGCCGTTTCCCGGTCGAACTACATCTCTGGTAAGAAAGCGAAGTTGAAAAACGGGTTCAATATGTCTCTTTACCCCTACATCGATCCAGGAACAAGATTTACCTTCCACAAATTTCCGGTTTTGGCTAGATTCCGGACAAAAAAATTTCCGGCGAAAAAATAAATTTCAGATTTGGATTCAGTAAATCGACTATCTTATTAGCATTTAAAAAACATTTTGTTTCGCCCCTTAATTTGAAACCCCCTTACCCCTAAATATAGGGCTAGGGGGCCCATCCACGAACTTGACCTGTACTTTGACCCAAAGGATCCTCACACCAAGTTTGAACAAAATATCCCTTCGAGAGTTATCGTACTAACAGACGGACAAATTTTACGAAATCATAGGTATCCGTCACTTACGTTTTGGGATCCACCAAAAACAACGCCGGCAGAGATGTGAGTATATCAGTTTCGACTCTTTTTTTAGCCTTTCCATTCAGAGCTTTCCGCAAAATGCTAGTATGACAGACACACTAACACCTCTACCCCCCTTTAAATATGACAAATAACAACCTAAAGATCTGTACTGCCTACCTTTCTATTCGCTGATTCTGCTGGCTAGTTCCCCTCAGAAATGCTGACGGCGACTGAAAGAACTGCATCGCCTCTGCAACACGGGCATTTTCTCCTCCGTGACCACCCCTAACTCTATCTGGCAATCCGTAACACTGGCAACTGGCCCTGAAGGCGTCATAAACCGTCTGGCTGCGATTGTTGTCGCTGCACTTGATAAAGACAAACATTCGAGAGTAACCATCAATCATGCCATGGATAACGAACTTCCATCTGAAATAAAGTAAGATAGATTGAATCGGCAAGAATTTTACCCTGTTTGGGGTCTCATGCGTAAGCTTTTTGGGATCCTATGCGTAAGCTCTAAGATCCCTACAAGACCGCAATGTCTGTCTGGGTCTAGGCGAAAACCCCCCGGCGAAAACCCCCCCAGCGAAACCTCCCCCCCCCCCCGCATAAAGAAAAAGACGGGTATATAAGAGTAGAGTAACTGTTAGGTAGAGAGTAAGAGTAGAATAAACTTATTTCACAAACTTGACGCTACAGTATGTCTGAAGTACAGTGGGGATCAATCAAGTCTAACTGTCTAAGAATAAGCACAAAGGTTATGTGTATGTAAAGCAAAGAGTGCTTGCTGGAGGTATTCTTAGTTTTCAGTTCTTGAAACGAAGGCAAAGCAATGATAAACAAAGGGAGTGTAAGGCAAAGGTGAGGCCCGGTTGATGGTGACAGACTAATTGCTAAAGTGAACACAAACACCCGCATTCAACTGAAGCTGTTGTCAATGAGATGTTAAAAGTGAAAGAGGTGAAAAAGTGAAAGAGGTGGTAAGAGAAGATGCGTCAGATGGTCCATTCAAGACTTCAAGAGTCCGAACCAGATTCAGCCGTGGTAAGGAGAGTTGGAGGGAGGTACCGGAAATCTTGCGGCACGTCTAAATATCAAGCGAGTGGATTTATTGTGCCGAGAAACTTGGAGGTTAGAACAGTCATTTACCCCACGTGATCGGAGGGCATGCCGGAACGTTCAGACTTGAGTGAATTAACCTATATTATTAGTAGGTCCGAACCGTATTTTTGGATGGCGTGTGTATTGTGAGCTTCTTATCCACTTTCCTGTACTGTAGCTCTTGTTCTTAAAATCAGTCGAATTTTGGTCATGACAGTCGTTTCTTCTTCCAGCAGTCTTTTTTTCTGCAAAAACAGTCTGAACAATGACTAGCCAGTCGGTAACCCCACCCCAACATTTTGGCTAGTAACACCTCTACACATCTAGTATATATGCATGACGGTGATCTTCAGCTATGTTTAGACCTCATCACCTACTATAGCATATATCGGATAACAGTTATTACAGATTTAAGCAAAAAGGTTTATTATACTGATAATCTTCTGCATGGTTTCAACTTTGAAGCTCCTCATAGTTCCAAATACATGAAGATCCGATTTTATGCTTTAGGTAATGTCAGAATTAAACAGTATAATCAGAGTATAATTATAACAAAATTGATCTTTATTGCAGTCGAGATTCTAACCTGATAAGTTTGTGGTTGCCATCAATATGACACAGCGACATTGCATGGGGCACATGGTAGACACGCCTGCGCAAACGACGCCGAGAACGGCGAGCAGAAAGTATCGGCTGTGCCCGTTTTAAGGATTCTTGTATCCTCTTAACTGAGACCGAAAGTCCGAAGTTGCTTCGCATGTGACCCTCAACCATCCTACGACCCCACAGGGGGTATTGCTCTCCAACTGATGAAACCAGCGCATCAAGGCATTGATCTGTAATTGACAAAACCATTCATATGGCGGTGATAGTACACATGCATATGCGTTAGTCATGGTTAACGAAATTTCAATTTTGACGGACGACTGCTAGAAATATAGAGACAATATCTCGCTCACAGAAATTTGTAAACATAATAAAACAAATATTTGGTAAAATTATGCTGAGTTTGCTGCTTACCAAATGGTTGTTAACTAGAAAACCTATATTCCTGACATTACCATTGTTAAAAGGAGAACCCATATATATCCCTTGGCCCAGATATTCTCCTTCGGTTCTGCAAGAAGCCAATTACATCTTTGACATTCAAATTTTTTTGTTTATTTTTTTAGATTTTCCTATTTTTCATGCAGAATCAAAAAATTTTGTATTTATGTGTTTCAACTTTCTCAACGCGAGCAGTCGACACTTGGAATAACCTGCCTGAACATGCCATCCAGTCACCAAACACAGCTTCAAAAACAGAGTTAATAAGTGAATGGTCAACATAACTACAAGATCAACCACATACAAATCCATCAAACAAACAGAGGGCATCAAACAGGCAGGCCAACTGCCTGATGGTGCTGAACAACTTTAAGTAACTCTAAGTAAGTAAGTGTATTGATGTTTGAACTGAGGCAGTGTAGGACCGATATGACCTGCTCATAATTAGTGGAGGGTTCCATCTTACTGTCAGCAGACGTTCAAATAAGCATGCCACTACCAGGGGCGTCACTAGGGGGGGGGAGGGGGCTCAAAAGCTTTGAGTTAGTCTGGGCGCTCGTAGAGCGCCCGACCCTAAATATTAAGCTAGACCGGGCGCTGGCAGTGCGCCCGGGAAAAGTCAGTAAGGATAGTTCAGGATTAACAAGACGTTTCTGAACCGACACGATGTGTTATGTACCAACATCTCTCGATTCAAGAAAATTCAGGCTGAATTTGCTTGAGGTGTATATTTTCAAGAATTTGTTAATTTATTGCAAAGGTGCTTTGTGTTTTAACAGAAAAGAATTTTCCTCCAGTGCGTCACATAACAATAAATCGGCTTTGTGAGTCAGCAATGAAGGAAGATGTAATGACAGGCCTGATTATTAAAACCTGTCATTTTATTTTTTTTATTTTTTTTTAACTGTAAATTGATGCTCTGTTTCAATTTTTTTTTCCGTGGACATTTGAAGTGGACATAGACAGACGGGCAGGTCCATGCTTAAATGGCCCTTACTTTCACTTGGAATTCGAAAACATGTTCTAATCCTACTGGACTGCAAACAAATTTGCCTGCAGTGCATTTTTTAGCGTCATTGCGTCATCTCATTTGGGTTTGCTTGGAATTTTGCGGCTTGGGCCATATCAAATTGCTTGCGAGTGCTAGGAATCTGAAGTGAGGGTTCCGCGACTCTACCTGGATGGTGTACTACATGATGAAGACCTATGCGAATGGAGAGAGGATATATTTTTTTCTGAATATTTTTACAACTCATGAACAGGGCAGAAGAAGCAGACTGTATTGAATTATTAGTGCTGCGTTGTGCTTGGGTGTGCTACATACAAAATAACTCTTTAGAACTATATAGGCCTACATTTACCAAATTGAAACCAAACTCAGAAACACGTGGGTGAACATACAGACACTAAAAACACAAGGGACAAACAAATTTTTGGACTTTCCAAACTGACACAGCTGCAAGAAATGGTTCCTACTAGCCTGCAAATCTGATGGGTAACCAGATGAACAAGTTCAGCGAAGTATTACTTTAGGTATCGATTTTGCACTAGAGGCTGATTATCAGATCTCCATTCAGGTGTCTTTATCTAGTAAAAATCTTCTAGCCAATAGAGTTACAGGGACTAACCGGAGATTTTCAGATCTTTAACTGAACTCCCAGCTTCCTTCAGTCTCCGGAAAACTGTTCTGATACTGACTCCAAAATGTCTAGCCAACTCTGGAATTTTTTTTCCAGATTCCAACTGAATGAGCAGGTCAGGAACAGAAATGTTGATTTTCCTCATGAGGATGATGATGGCTTAGTTCTTCGTTCATGGAATAAAATTCATATTAAAAATAACGGCAGGTGCTTCCTAGGCAAAAATATTCACTAGCCAACTAGTTGACTAATCAAAGATTCTCTGAGGGAAAATATCTCTAGTCAACTACCTAGCTGTTATCAGTGAGGGAAATTAATAGATTTTAGAATAAATATAGCCTATAGGCTACACTTCCAAGACAGTAGCCAACTAGCTGGCTAATTTAATGATTTTCTAGAAAAACATTTCACTAGCTAACTAGTTGACAACGTATAGATTTCCTAGAGAAACATTTGCTAGCCAACTAGTTGGCAAAGTTTAGATCTCCGAGAGAAATTTCACTGTCCAACTTATTGGCAAAGTTTAGATTTACTAGAGAAACATTTCACTATCCAACTAGTTGGCAAAGTTTAGACTTACTAGAGAAACATTTTACTAGCAAACAAGTTAGCAAAGTTTAGATTTACTAGAGAAACGTTTCATGGTCCAACTAGTTGACTAATTTCAGATTCCTAGAGAAAAACTAGCCCAATAGTTGGATAAAGTTGAAATTCCTAGAGATAAATATGGCTAGCCAACTGGTTGGCTAACAGACTAAGTGATAAGATAAATTTGGCTATCAAACTAGTTGGCTAAGAGACTCAGTTATGTAGAAATGGTTGGATAATATTGACTTATGTCTATCGATACAAGGAAATTTTAGATTATGCAGTCAGGGGTGTCCCCTTGGTAGTTAAACAAGGAGCATAGAACTAAGTTTCAGGCCAGTACATAGTCCAGTCAAGCTTCTACAGGAGTGTTGTATGGTACCATCTGTATCACGGTATCACCAGTCCCCTGGAAGAGCCACCAAAAGAACAAAACTTGAAATTTTTAACCGCTAGACATATTTAGTAGGTCACCTATTACCATTTGGCATGTTTTGGGCCAGACTTGTTGCAAATTGGCTATGGTACATGATACCACCACCCTGGATCATGGTAGCAACACTCCCAGAAAAATTCTGCAAACCTCAAGAAAATAGGAATTCGGTTATTTGCAGTAGATTAAGGAACATCATAGATCAAATGACTGGCCCCTAACATTCATCGTTTAGCAAAATACCAATTTTAGCAAAACTGGTGGTATATCTGAGATACTGCACTGAAATTTTTCTCAAGTTTTAATCTTGTTTTCTTAAGTCATTTCTCAGAAATAGGCATTTAGGGTGGTGGTATCATGTAACACTCCTGTAAGCATAGAAACTGTTTTCCCTAACTGGTCAGCAGGTGCTGGATGTGGGGCATAAAAATATCATGAAGCGGGGCATTAGCGGGCATTGGGAAGATAAAATATCTCTGGTCTATCCACTGTACAGGCACTCAGGGATTCTTTCAAACAAGAACAGGTCAACTAATATGCAACCCCCCCAGCTAATACTCAACAGTGTCTTACTGGCTATGCGCTGTCTATTATTTCAAATAGCAACCCCTCTGCTGATGAAGCAGGGGTCCCATTCGAGCAGAGGGGTTGATGTTTTAACCCCTCTGCTAATGAAGCAGGGGTCTCAAAGTGAGCTGAGGGGTTGATGTTTTCAAAAATACACAGTGTGTAGCCAGTAAGACACTGTTGAGTATTAGCTGGGGAGTTGCATATTAGAGGACCTGTTGTTGTTTAAAAGAATCCCTGAGTGTGTACAGGCTGTACAGGAGACCTATGCAACCTCGGACTGTTCGGACAATAAACTAGTGGTGGATATCAGTGTCAATCTAACCTTGAAACCACAATTTAAGCCTCCTATGTGGCAAAGGGAGGTTGAAAATTACATGGAAGAGCTTAAATTATGGTTTTAGAGCTCAATTGATACTCTTTATTGCCAACATACAAGGTTATACTTGTCCGCGCCAAGAAGTAACCTTAGTTGGAGAAATTTTAAAGCAGTTTAGCTAAGTGATGTTGGAGTTATCCAATCCAAGGGATTATAGTGGTCTCAACTGGTCTTTGCTAATTAGTAGAACCACACATTCAAAGAAGTTTGAATCTTTTGCTGTTGCTGTTGAGAACAAAATCAGCCTAAATGGTAATCTAAAACGCATCCAAAAGCCGACCAATCACGCGATTGGCACGATTTACTCCATTGTGCGAGATTTTAGTATTTTAGCGCAGCGTTGCCAAACTTTAGCATTAAAAGTGACAGAAATTAGCATTAAAAAAATGCTAAAATCTGAGAACTAAATGCTAAACTGTGGGATTTAAATGCTAAAATCTGGGAACAAAATGCTAAACTGTGGGGGTTAAATGCTAAAAATCTGGGAACTAAATGCTAATCTGTGGGAGTTAAATGCTAAAATCTCGGCTAAAATGCTATTCTGTGGGAGTTAAATGCTAAAATCTCGGCTAAAATGCTATTCTGTGGGAGTTAAATGCTAAAATCTGGGAATTTAAATGCTAAATTTTCGGAATCATTGGCACGATTTGCTCCTTCATACAAAACTCGGCATGGCCGAAAAAGCGCTAAAAATGTGTAGGCACAAAACGAAACAATGGAGAGAAGTGTAGATTTTAGAAACTTGTAATTCCACAAGGGAGCTAGGTATACTATAAAAAGGCAGAATAAGCAAGAGGGGTCCTTTAATGAAAATAAACCTAAATCTCCTCTTATCGCTAATGTGTTGATCTTACTACTAAGGCCTAGGACTCTTTTGAAATAACCTAATGGCACTTACCTACTGCTTAATCGTTTAATTAATTCTTATTTTAGTTATTAAAGGTTATGTTTTGTCAGTGTTAGTTTAGTCACAGAACTCTAGTTAAACAAGAAACCTAGTATTAGAAAATTTCTAGTTTTAAATTATTGGGCATTAGTTTAACACCCAGACCGTTGAAAAATTTAATCCAATAGCAATTGTACGTATAGTTATTATCATATTTGTTCCTAGAAAGAAGAGAAATCAACCATTGGCTGCATCCGGCTACGACTTTTACAGTTAATTACTGATAAATTTTTTTATGGTAATGGTTGATCAAGCAGTGATTGATAACGACAGTAGTTTCCAATCGGAATAGCTTTACTTTATTTATACAACGAATACGACCAAAACCTAAACCGGGAGCACGACAAAAAACAGTCGGGAGACCTTGCAAAACTTTACGTGAATCTGACACCCTGAGATGAAACATTTCCTTTTGTGATGAATTGTCAGATCGGTTTTAGATTAGTATAATAACTTCCATAAATTGCCCTCTTCATATTTGGACGGTAGCCTACGAGATTTTAGTAAACCACAACCTTTTGATTAGCGTCTTGTTTCCTCTCACTTAGTACAGGGATGACATTATCTTTGTAGTTTAGTTCTGAGAATCCTCCGTGAACGTAGTTTGCACTTTTGGAAGCCGGAAAAAGAATTAAGCCGCTTTCACATTGACGCGTTCAGCATTTCACACTGAGCTACGCAACCTCTGCGTCGTACTTGCGGCAACGCAACGCAGAGCTTACGAAGACAAACTCGACGCGTCTGCATCAGATTTTTCAGTGAAAAAGCAAAGTTTTGAAGAAAAACTTGAGAAAACGTACTAATCACGAACAAAAACTTAGCAATGATGAAAGAAACGAAAATTCAGCAGAAGAAACTGATTAAAGTAAACGTGAATATGCATACAGCGTAAAAAGTTATCGCGCAGGTGTGAAAGACACGCTACGCAACCAATGTGAAAGCGGCTTTATCTTCAGAGGTTGGGCTACGACGAGGAGAAGCTGATACTGTCACATAGGTTAGTCCAGGGGTTCCCAACCTTTTACGTACTGTGTACCCCTAATCAAGGTTCGGAAAGGTTGCATACTCCCTTTTTCTGAACGCGAAAAATACGATATTTATTATTGTTCATGATAATGCATACATGTGTAGAAATATATGCAAAACCAATGAGACACTTGAGGGTGCTTTGTAGCTAACATTTTGTCAGATCTCGGCTAGACGTCATTGACGGCAATATTTTTTACAGTCAGCCTATTTCTGTGTTTGGTTTTGATGTTCTCCGTGCTTTCATCAAGCTGCATCGCAACCATTTTCGTTAGCTTAATTCGCAACCTGAACGACAATATCACTTGCAATGTCTTCAATTCTTCTTGAAACAATACCGTTTGACACAGGAACAGATTTTACGACATTGGGCTAGCTGTTTTGGAATCTACATTATTTCATTGATTATTTAAGAGGTGTCAAGCACAGGTTGGCAACACCCCTTCCCCCAAATGGTCGGCCAGACTGGTAAAAAAAACGAGTCGGCGCGAAGCGCTGCAATTTTTGTCGTAAAAACAGTATTTTTTTTTTAAAACAGTCTGTAAAAATGACCAGCCAGTCAGTAAAAATACCTTGCCCCCCGAAACATTTTGGCTAGTGATGCCTCAGCTGGTAATATTAGGCTTGTTGCAATAAAAAATGAGTGAGGCGAGATTTGGAAGCTACAGACGGTACCTTTGCGTACCCCTTTGGGTACGCGTACAACCGGTTGGGAACCACTGGGTTAGTCTAGTTGTTTTCGGAATGGAAATACCGGGGTGAAACTTATTTTATTATATGTTCAAAACGAAAAAAAGTCGGATGTTTTTATTACGCGTATTACTTTACGGTTGTGTTACGCCGAGTGAATATTGTGCCTAACAGGAGCATCAAGATCGTCTGTTGGGCGTCAATGAGATAAAAACCTCTGCAGTACGTACATCAACGCTTCGGCAACGATTAATAAACTCAAGTTGGTTGTGTAAGATGATCAATATTTAAGGCAAGCAACTTTTATGGCACTCAGTCTTTCCGTAGGAAGATTATAATATCTCTCCCTCAGTATGAATTAATGAATTAATGATTATAACGCACTGACCAAAGGCATACAGTAGAATAATACGAGAAAAATAGATTAATCACTAAACACTCAAAAATATTTAGAATCAAATGTATGTCAAAAATATTTAGAATCAAATGTATGTACAACTGTATGTAAATTGCACCGGTTTTGCTAGTTTGGGTACTTGGGTGGCGGGAGGGAAGTCGGATATTTTGTTAACCGCGTAAGTTGGTAACGTGGGTTACCTGATTCGAGTAAAAGTTTATTGATGGTAGGACAATGGTGACAATGACAATGGTGGGGGAATCGGAGGAGGTACATAAATTGTGTAACTGTGGATAGGGACAAAGTGGATGGAGGGATTGGGACAAAACTTGGATGGTACAAAAAACATGGGTTCTAGATGTGTTATTTTGATTATCCGATCCGGCCTTGGTAAGAAGAATGTTGAAGTGGATACCGAAAATCTTTCGAAAGGGGTCAGATTTTAGCAAAACTTGGTGGGTGATAAGAATACATTTAGTATAGTATCTAGCGTCAAACATGATTTGACCGCAAACAAATTGCTTTAGAAATGATTTTTACGCAATCTTGTAGAGAAAAAAAAACTGTACAACCAATCAAAAACAGAGAAACCTAACGGGGTGCAAAATTCACTTTTTTTCGCTTTTTCTGTTGTTTATTTTTTCAGCTGAAATTTTCTATTTTCTTTGTGCTTACTTCACGGGAAACAAGTTTCTGATGTGGTTTAATGTGCTGAACTCGAATATCACATCAGATTTAATATACGGTCAACCGAAAGTTCACATTCATCATTCATCACCATAAAAGAAATTCGCGATTCTATTACCGTCTATTACAGCCCAATCGTTTATCCGCAAATAAGTCGCAATAGAAATGATTAAACCATTTCGTACTATTTTTGTTTTCGTTTTCTAGCTCGTATTTCGATTTTCTGAAAGCTTACCGTTTGCTTCGTAGGATACGTGTTTTAATGTAATGTTCTGTGCTGAATTCGAATGTAAAATTAGACAGATATGTTTCCACTTTCCCCTGGACCGACCGCGAAAACGCATGGAAAACTGAAATCGCCGGAAACTGTTGAATTCCAAACTTTTCAGAATTAATATGGTTCACTGGACGTTTCTTTCATTATCAGATAATCAAACGACGTCATCCTCAATGACATTTACAATTTTATTCTTAATTTTTTAGAGACACTGTTTTTTCAACAGTTTAAAAATTCCTGCCGAAGTATTCTCCTATGGAGCTTTCCACTAATTTTCTGGGATCGCTATCCGGAAAGCTGCTTCGGTTTCCAAGCAGCCCGAAAACCATTAGAAAGAGATTCGCGAATACCCTCTTTCTACTTAGTGTCATTCGAGTCGAGAGTCTGGTCTTCAACGCATACCAATATTTGCGATGGAGGGGCTCAAACCTAGAATCCTAACCATAAAAGACCTGGACGACAGGCAGGTTAGTAATTCCATCTGTCACCTCGGACCATTCGAAATTAAACCATCACGAAAATGAGACGAGGTACACAAAAGAAATCGGCTTACACCAAGAAGCCAAGGAAAAAAACGTTTGAACAAAATATCTCATCCCCTTTCCAGAGTAACTGTGCTGACTGATAGACAGACGGACGCCTTTTAAGAAGTCACAGATATCCCATCACATACGTTTTGGGATCCTAAAATGGGTTCCGGCTAAACCCCGCAAGGGCAAAACCCCCCGGACGAAATCCCCCCACCCCCCTGTACCTCCCCTTCGACAGAAACCCCTATCGTATATGTCTAGACGTGCTGAGAAAGTTTGGAAATAAGTATCTTTACAATTAAAAACAATTGTTCCCAATCTTAAACAATTGTAAACAGTTAAAACCTAATTTAAACAATCGTATTTTTCAAGTTGAAAAAAGCTGTTTTCAATTGTTTTCCTAAAACTGTTTTTTTTTTTAACAAATGACTAGGGGACTTCCATATATGAGAACTCCAACTGTGAAAAAGCAAAACAGTTGTAAACGATTGTGATTTCACAATTGAAAACGTTTTCACAATTGAAAACAATTGTTCCCGATGTAAAGTTTACCTAATTTTTCTTTCGATATGATACTAGGTTATAACTTTTCTTGAACAGGTATGTAATCCAATAGGTCTTTATCGCAGAAGGGAGGGCTTTTTATATTAAGGGGAATATGGGGTTATATGACTGAAAACTTGTTTCATGGCTGATACGATCTCGTATCATCACTTCAGAGAGGCTGATTTAATACCGTATCGAACAATGCATAAAACGAATAGGTAGGTAGGTAAGTTTTATTTTTATCCAAATTATAAACATAAATAAAAATGACACGCCTAATAATTATTGCAGCAAAAAGAAAGTCCTAAGGACTTTTGCTGCAAATTCCTGTTACTATTTATGTCTTATAAATAAATATCTAAACATAACAACTCATGATTATCCACCTAGCCTATCTTATATATGAAAAAACAACAACACAAAAACATGAACACTATACAACAAAAGATTCTTATTAATTATTCTTTACCGATTTCAGCCCCCCCCTAAAAACTGCGAAAAAAAACATCAAAGACCTCCCGCCCTTCAACATCTATTAGTTAGATGGAATGTTTTCAATTTATTTTTAAACCCGTATAGTAACAGACAGTAAGCATCAGGGAGATGCTAGCCGGCAGATTATTCCAAACAGAAGGCCCCAGATTATGAATCATATATGATGATCTGACTGTTTTTCTTTTTTCATGACTTAAAAGTTGTGAATTTCTTGTATCGTAATTATGGTGCTCCTGATTCATGGAAAAATAATCATGGAAATACTCAGGGCATATATGTTTCATGCTTTGGTACACAAAAATTGATGCTTGGTAGTCCCGAATCTGACCAACATTTAGAACATTGCACCGGGAAAAGCTAGCAATAGTTTTGGATTCAACCTGCTCTTTTATGTCCGCAATCAACGTCAGCTACGATGCTTTGGCAGCAAAATTTCATTGCAGGCTCGTTCGTTCCCCATCGTTGACCCTGAAGTTCGACAGCCTGACGAGGACCCTTGCCAAGAAGGACCGAAATATCGCTGCCAAAGCATCGTAGCTGACGTATTCGTTTTATGCATTATTTGAATCTATGTGTCCCAGTCAGCTTGGGCTCAAGGAGTATTTATAATATCGTATCGTCTTCGACATCGAGCAGTTTTTCTCAAATACTGAAAGGCCGAAGCTTGCCTTTAAAAATAGGTAGCCTACTCTAGCAAGGTAAGGTAGAACTTTGTAAACTGTCTTAAAAAACTGTGTTGAAAAATTAGTTACTTCGGCAATTCTATAGGAGCAGCCTACATGTCATGTAGAAAAAAGTGACCCAAAAAGGATAAGTCAGTTAAGATAAAAATATTGCAGGCGCGTTTCTTCCAGCTACAGCCTGACGAGAACCCTTGCCAAGAAGGGCCGAAATATTTCTGAAGAAAATCTTAGCTGATTTATCCGCTTCGAGTATTTGTGTGTGCATGATTTTCAGTAATTTCTTTAAAACAATTTTTTCGGTGGCTTCTCGGTGTTTCCATAAACTGTAGTGCTTCCAAAATGTTTTTTTTGTTGGTGGTAGCCCCCATTCTTTTCCAGAACTGCGTGGGAAATCATCCCTCTGCAAAATCTGCTTCGACTGGTGCTTTCGGGGCTGCTTTTTTGGGATCCCAAAACGTAAGTGGAGGGATACCTATGACATCGCAAAAGTTGTCCGTCCGTCCGTCTGTCCGTCCGTCCGTCTGTCCGTCCGTCCGTCTGTCCGTCCGTCCGTCTGTCCGTCCGTCTGTCCGTCCGTCTGTCCGTCCGTCCGTCTGTCCGTCCGTCCGTCTGTCCGTCCGTCCGTCAGTCCGTCTGTGAGCACGATAACTCTCGAAGGGAATGAGATATTTTGATGAAACTTGGTGTGAGCATTATTTGGGTCAAGAGTAAGGTCGAGTTCGTAGATGGGACCTTTAGCCCTACATTTAGGGGTGGGGGAGGGGGTTCAAATTAAGGGGCAAGCAAAATTTTTTTAAACAGCTAATGTGATAGTCGATTATGGGGTAAGAAGACACGCTGAACACGAATATGAAAACCATTTTCTTGCCGGAAAAGTAGTTCGTCCGGAATCCGGCCAAAACCGGAAAGTTTGTAAAAAGTAAAAGTTTTGTTTGAAGTTGATTAGATGTTTGATTTGGGGGTAAGAAGGCATGCTGAACACGAATATGAAAACCATTTTCTTGCCGGACAAGTAGCTCGCCCAGAATCCGGCCAAAACCGGAAAGTTTGTTAAAAGTGGAAGTCTTATTTGAAGTTGATTAGACGTTCGATATAGGGGTAAGAAGGCATGCTAAACACGAATATGAAAGCCGTCTTTTCGCCAGACAAGAAGTTCGCCCGGAATCCGGCCAAAACCGGAAAGTTTGATAAAAGTAAAAGCTTTATTTGAAGTTGATTACATGTCCGATTTAGGGGTAAGACGAGATGCTGAATCCGTATATGACAATAGTTTTTTTTACCTGACATATAGTTCGTCCGAAATCCGGTTGAAACCGGAAAATCTGTGATAAGTTAAATTTTTATTTGAAGTTGATTAGATGTTGGAAATAGGGGTAACTAGATACGCTGAATTCGTTTTCGAGCTTTAGTTTTTCGACGGACAAGTAGTTCTGGAATTCCGCCAGAAACCGGAAAATTCACAGAAGTAAGCCAGGATCGTTCCAATCGACTTATAGGGGTAAACACACAAGCTGAATCCATATCAGAACTTGGTTTTCTTATAGCTGTTTGGCCTTAATCTGTTTCTAAATTTTAAGAGTATAAATGTTCATGGAGTCTGGCGAAGACCGGATCTGACGAAGACAGAACCTAATTGTCTGGATCAAATATCGAAGTTTTGGGATCCCATCGGAACCTTTGGTCTTGTTCAGGTATGCTTTAGAAAACCCAGAAGTCTTGGGACTGGATTTTAGGTCTTGTCTGTGTTCCCTGTTTGTTCAGGCAATACTTACAAGTCTAGTCCTAAGGTTGGGGAACTGCTTCAAGCCCAACAACTTAACTTGAAACTTACGTTGTAACTGCTTTACTAAGACCTTGCATTTTAGCCCTGAAAGCCAACATTGAAAAGTGAGGAAACTGGAGTCAACTAGATATGATGAAATTTGCCTTCGTCTATATCTTCTTCTGGCTGACTTCAGCTCATGCAGGTAAACCCTTGCGAGTTTTACAACATTGTCCGAACTCGCTGATTGTTTTGTTCTACTTTTTTTAACCTTTTATTTCCATTCTTTATGAACTGAGTTGGTTTCTATACTTTTAATAACCTGCCCTCCTGATTGTTTCGTGATGGGGTTTTGAGGGTGGTGGATTCGGCTAGGTCTTGAGAAGGGGTCTTTGGGACATGTTGGATAGCATGACAAAAATGTCTTAAGACCGGCAGGCCTGACCTTATTCTTCACTCTCTCAGGGAAGGAATGTCGTCTCCTACATGGCCTATGGCTCAAACTCACGTTCCTTTTTCTCTCTTTGCTACTCAAAGCAAATAAAAATAAAACCTTGTATTCACTCAAAACTGTACAAGATCAAGAACGTGATTAAAACTCTATCAGTCTATTGGGCCAAAGCCCTTGAACATGGCGTCCCTTTCGTCGATTAGACGAATGTCGAATCGCCTTACCTTGCTAGAGTACCTATTTCTAAAGGCAAGCTTCGGCCTTTCAGTAGTTGAGAAAAACTGCTCGATGTCGAAGACGATACGATATTATAAATACTCCTTGAGCCCAAGCTGACTAGGACACATAGGTTGCGTTCCAGAAACTTAACAATTGTTAACAATCGTCAACTTTATTTCGGAGCGGAGCTAACTGCAGCTTTAACGATCGTTAACTTTTCCCAATTCTACAATTGTTAACTTTTTCCGACGATGCTCACCGACCATCGTTGCAAAATAGTTAACAATCGTTAAGCTCTGGGACGGAAATCGTAGGTGGAAATCGTAGGTTAAATTTCTAATTCAGAAACCTGGAACGCAAAAAGTTAACAATTAATAACAATTTGTTAACAATCGTTAAGTTCTGGAACGCGACCTAAATTTCTAAATCAGAAATCTGGAACGCAAAAAGTTGAGAATTGTTAAAAATTCGTTAACAATCGTTAAGTTCTGGAACACAAACATAGATTCAAATAATGCATGAGACAAATACGTCAGCTACGATGCTTTGGCAGCGGAACTGTTTTGCATTTTTCACAGTTGGAATTTTCAAACGTGGAAGTCCCCTAGTCATTGTGTAAAAAAAAAAGTTTTAGGAAAACAAAAATTGAAAACAGCTTTTTTCAACTTGAAAAATACGATTGTTTAAATTAGGTTTCAACTGTTTACAATTGTTTAAGATTGGGAACAATTGTTTACAATTGTAAAGATACTATTATTTACAACCGTTTTGAATTGTTTACGATTATTTTCAGGAAAAGCGCCCCATAAAACTATTGGAAAAAAGAACGATCGTTTCCAATCTTTTACGATTTGAATTATTTTCATACGGGGTCCGAAACATGAGAGACATGTGTTCTTGTCAATTATCAAGTTTCGCTCGAATCGGGCCATCCGGTAGAAAGTTAGACATGACAAAACATTCTGGATTCCCCTTGTCCCCCCGATGCGGCCATCCCCCAGGATGGCCGGATCAGGAAAGTGAGCATTTCAAAGTTGATCTGGTAGGGTCGTTAATATTCTTGCTAAATATCATCGTTCTAGAACATCTGGAGGCCCCTTAACTCGTTATAACCGTAATTTCATGACCAACCCTCCAACTCCCCTCAAATTATCCAGAACCGAACCGTTGCTGTGATTTAAGTATCTAGGGTCTCCCTATTCCTCTACTCTAGGTGTGGTACGATATATCCGACCCCCCCCCCCCCCCTCGAGATTCCCCACAGTCCTCGGATCAAGTCTGGACGTGAAATGGGACATCTGAGATGTGCTCTTTCAATGAATAAGTTTCGTTCAGTTCCGAGCATCCGTTCGAAAGTTATGCATGCCTCAATTTTCCGGATCCCCCTCCCCTACAGAAATGTAAAAGCTTGACGTGCGACTCGATAGCCGCTTCCTTCCTTATACAAATTTCATGAAACAAACCTTTTTATCTCCAAAACTTCCTCAGCACGTCTAGACATGTACGATAGAGGTTTCTGTTGAGGGGGAGATACAGGGGGGCGGGGGGATTTTGTCCGGGGGGTTTCGCCGGGGTGGGGTTTAGCCGGAACCCGTTTTGGGATCCAAAACGTATGTGAAGGGATATCTGTGACTTCTTAAAAGGCGTCCGTCTGTCTAACAGTCAGCACAGTTACTCTGGAAAGGGGATGAGATATTTTGCTCAAACTTGTCAAATGTAAATTTCGTAGAAGTAAATTTTATCTGATGTCGTGTAAAGGTTCATTATAGGGCCGGATAAGTAGTTTGCCCGGAATCCGGCCAAAAACTGGAAATTTGGTCAGAGTGAAAGTCTTGTCTGAAAACGATTAGAGGTTAAACGCTGGCCAAATAGGGCGTCTATATAATAATAATTGTATTTATAAATAGGGGAGAAGGGGCCACGATCGGCAGGGCCCACGTTCGTCTTTCTTGTTTTATAGGCGAGCCATCTTTCGAAAAAATTCCGAAAGTACGGCTCGGACATTGTCACAGTTGTTCCGGATGTTTTGATTGTAACTTCGATGCTCTCTGTTAAATTTTGAAATTTTTGTTGACACAAGTTGTTTTAAGCCGTTAAATCGAACATTTTTGGATCCACAAAAAGTTGCAAAGTCGACATGAAATGTTTGAAGGAGAAAAAACTGTGAACGGTGTCGAATACGGATAGGCTTGATCTTGTGCGTTTAGTTGTCGAGATCAACGGCATCTTTTATTTTCGTCCGAAATTAATTTTTTTCCAAAAGGTGGCGTGAATCCCAGGTTCGGCACCTAATCCTGGCCCTCGTTGGGCATGCAATTTTCCATGCAATCTTCCCCTGCCGAACGTGGGCCCCACATGCTGGAATAGCATAACATTAATGTGCATCGGTTAATGATATTTTCAAGTTCTATGTTTGTATTTCATCCTTTAGCGGGAATAAAAAAATAGACAGCTTGTTTTTGGTGCTGATACAGTATAATATACTAATGTTCGTAAAACTAGTCCTTAGCGTAATTTCAGCAATGTCCGACCTACTTTTTTTTACTTTCCAAAGTACAAGCTTCGTTTTCACAGTAATAGACATTACAAGACCACTTAAAAGATAGTTCGCCATTGGTCTTAGTACTGAAATAATGACATGCCGAACCTGGACCATTGAATGCCGAACGTGGACGGGGGTGGGGCAGGTTCGGCACTTTTGACCAGCTTCAGGAAAACCTCTTTTGCTCACAGCAGGATAGAAATCGGAAGGATCTTTTTTTTCCTAAGCTAGGCAAGACATGAGCAAACAACACTGTATCACTAAACTTCAAAAACACGCGGAAATGTGCCCTGCAAAAATACTTGTCCAAAAAAGTGCCGAACGTGGGCCCTTCTCCCCTACTACAATTTGTACATACACAAAGACTTAAATAGCTATGCAACTAATCTACGGAAAGCTTTTTATGTTCTAGTGCTTTATAGACAAACCTGCAAATCTAAATCATCGACTGGGCGGAAGTGCACTTCAGGATATCCCCACCGAAAATCTCCCTACGGAGTTACGAAAGCTCTTGGCACAAGCATAAGAAATGACCAATCCCCAACGCAAAGAGAAAACGCATAATTCCCATCCGGATTCTTCTTCCTTCTATCAAAAAATTTATTTCTACCATGCAGTGGCAGGCAACTGGATCCAGTTCCTCAAATAAACTGCGTGAGATTAAGCTTAAAAAACAATTCTGGCTCATAAGCAGTTTTCACCCTACTTTAATTTCTAAGGGTTTCAGATGAAGAATTTATTTCTAACCATTTCTGTGTTTCCTGGTCTTAGATGAGAATACGAAAACCGCAAACCTGGTGGAAGTGAAAGTTAATTCTCTGTGGGCAATCTGAACCCACGAGTGCACGAGCTGGTACCTATAGTAACTACCAAAATACTTCTATATTTGTACTATGTTGTTATCCCGCAATTACCCGTAGGGATTTTGTATGCATTTTTGGGGGAGGGGGATGGTACCGAGGGGGGTTGCATGTTGTATCGGGAAGTTGTATCGGGGGGGGGGGAGGAAGGCACCTAGACCCTCTTAACCCTGTGTGGAATGTTTTCTAACTGACTCTTCCAATACATATGATACTTTTATTTAGGAAGGCGGTTGTTACTGAAGAACGATCATTTGTCCTACATGCTTTATTTCTCAGCCCCATAGAGGATTATCTGCTTTCTTTCACGGATTTTATTAATCGGTTAGAGCTGGGCCAACAGTCAGATTTTCGAACTGGACAAAGTGTCGTGATTCAGGAGTGGGCGAAGTCCAGTTTCAGGGGTGGAAGAACTGACGGATTTATGGAGGGGTTGAACTGATGGATTTCGGGAGTGGGCGAACTACCGGGTTTCAGGAGTGGGCGAACTGACGGTTGACCAACTGACGGGTTGGTCAACTGAAGGTGGGCGAACTTATAGATGGGCGTTCGGACGGACATTCGAACTGACGGGCATTCGAGCCTGCTGTAAACCTGAACCTTCTTTGACTACCATCGTTCACGAAGATTGATTAATTTTTTCAAGAATCTTATTAGATGGGATCCCAAACTGTCAATAGATATTGCAGTCGGTAACTCTGGGTTTGTCCTTGGTTATCGGCAAAATTTAGATCAAGGTTGAAACAGCTAGTCTGTGCGAGAAAACCAAGAAAATGGAAAATAGCTTTCCAATATTCAGGTCCTTGATTTGAAAGCCATCGGCTAAAGAAATTAATATTTCTTATCCATGTCTAAACTTCGAGCTTAAAATTTTCAGTATCGAATTTCCCACTAACAATAAGAAACTTTTCGTAAGATTTGCTCCTTCTGATTATTCCCCTGCGATCGCGTCCCTTTCTTTCATGGATTTTATTAATCGGTTCGAGCTGGGCCAACAGTCAGATTTTCGAATTGGACAAAGTGTCGTGATTCAGGAGTGGGCGAAGTCAGATTTCAGGGGTGGAAGAACTGACGGATTTATGGAGGGGGTGAACTGATGGATTTCGGGAGTGGGCGAACTGCCGGGTTTCAGGAGTGGGCGAACTGACGAACTTATAGATAGGCGCACGGACGGGCATTCGAACTGACGGGTGGTGTTGACCTTACAGGTGGGCGAACTGACGTATGGGATAATGTACGGGTAGAAGAACTGTCAGAATTTGCGAGTGGGCAAAATTACGGATGGACGAACTTCTGGGTGACAGTGATCCCTAAACTTATTCTCAGAGAATCTATTGCATTAAGATGACCATGTGTCGCTTCGAGAAGCAGTGCAGTTGTGGAAATTGCCTTCATAACTTTGGTATCTTCTCAAATTTGTTTTTAAATCTGCACATACCAATGCCACATCGAAGAATCAGGGGCACTATTTGTGGGCGTTTTTTCTGCTAGATATGTTTCAAAAGCAAAATGCAAAGTAATGACTTTACCCTAAAGCACACCTCGAGCTATGTTTATGATCCAATATTTAAAACTATCTGAGGACTGTAAAAGTATGCTCTGCTTCAAGAAATTATCCACGGCCTTGCCTGTTTTAGGTCTTTTCCCAGGCCCTTCGACTTTTAGCAGAATCTCGGCAACATTCAGAAAACCGGTTTTACTCATCACTAGCATGATACGCGAATACCAGATACCGGAGCACATCGCGTATGAAAACTAGTGAATCGCGGCAATGCAAGGATTAGTGAGGACTGGTGTCGTTAGCGGGTTCAGAATGTAACATGTAGAATACGGACTATGCGGGTTTGATAACTAATGAATGAATTGGTATTGTAGGTCCTTTAAAGTATAGGTCCTAAGCGGTAAGGTATATTGAAAAACTATTTTAAATTTACCCCCAAAAGAGGAACAATATTTTTGAGGTCTGTGTAATAAACCTGCCAATTGGTCAAAATTAACCTCTATTCGAAGGTTTACTGTAATGGCACTACTGCGAAGAATTTGGTTAGAGCTGTTCTAGCTCAGCTTCTCGTGAGCGGAATGATGTTTATATTGGACTGCTTTGTAGGTACTGGTGTAGCTCCAACCCCCCAAGCCGCTACCACTACTTCCATGCCCACCACAGCAGTAGTTTCCACTACTGTTACCACTACCACCAAGCCGACAACGGCTGTAGTTTCCGCTACTGACGCCGCTGCCGGAACGTCTTGCGGTACTATCTTTTCGCTCACCAGGTCGTGGGACGGCGGCTGGCAAGGGAATGTCAAATTTACCATTCCCGTATCTACAACTTCTTGGACAATGGTTTTGACCTTCAGTGCTCCAGTTTATACGTTTCAAGTATGTATTGTACAACTTTGCCGACACCAGTCCTCTACTACTTTGAACTTTTCTCGCGATCCCACAAAGAGGTCGGTGTTGTTGCCCTCAAATTTATTTCTGCGACCAACAAGGTTTTTGGGGCTCACATTTTGGCTCAAATTTGGCAAACAACTCTCGAGACGATGTTTGGTTTTGTGAATCGTGTGTAATTTTGCGAGAAATATATATTTAACGTCAAAATGAAGTAAAAAAAAAAAAACTTCGTCAGGCAACTAAAACGCGTGGTGGCTGTGAACTGGAATTTGCATAGTTTATAACACAAGTCATTGGTTATTGGGATACAATAATATGTTTTCTATTTAGGTGTACAACTCCGTTGGATCAACAACCGATAATAAAGTATTCACTTTAACTTCGCTTTCTTGGAGTGATCCGGTTTCGGCAGGTGGGATTCTCGACACTCAGGTCAACCTTTACTACTACCCAGCTGGTGGACCTGTACCAGAAATCAATGCCGTGACATTCAACGGACGACAGATGTGCTCAGGTATACTTCAGGCGACACTCCTCACTAGCTGCCGGTTTTCACCAACTAGTAGTATCTGGAGTTCCCTCTACAAAGAGTTATTTGGTTTCACCATCTTCCGGTGACTTCTCACGAAAGCCTTCTGCGTTAAAAAGCTCTGGTTGGTTTTGGTTTGGTACTGGCGAAATAAAACCAGACATTGTCAAATCTGAAAATGGGTCGTAAGATTTTTTTTATTTTGTGTGCGTATATGTTCTTGGGAAGTAGCTTTACCGGAAGGTATCGACTAAAAAGAGGACATAGTGTAGGAGGCACTAGTATTAAAAGGAGGCGCAAAAACTAAAAGGGCCCTTTCAGGCTTCAGAGTGGGAGGCATAAATAAAGTTCGAACGTGACTTGTGCAGGCTCTGGAGCTACAAAGTCTCACTTACTTGTCTACTTCTACTACTTGCTAATCTCTTTTTTTTTTACTGCGCAGAGGTGTAACTAGCCAAAATGTTTGGGGGGGGGGGGTGTAAGGTTACAGACTGTTTGGTCATTTTTACCAGTGTTTTTGCAGGAAGTGAACCACCAGTCAAACCAACTGATTCAACAAAGTCCCCCCAAGCTGCCGAAAAAGTTACAACTAGTGAGAATGGATTGCCGTCGTCTCCAGATCCACAAATTATTGTTGAAGATTCGAATAGTAATGAACCTAAGGTGTCCGATGCTCTAGTGCTATCGACAGTGATACCAATCGCAGTTTTTGCCAGTCTGGTGATACTTGTCGTTGGATGGCTGCTGCGAAAGAGAAGGCGAAAGTACAGATCTGCCAAGAAAATGAAGGTAGGTCAATGTAAAAGCAAAGCTCATACCACACTGTCAGAAGTTTCATAACAGACAACAGAAGGATGTGTGGTTTCAACAGACGACACTCAACACACACCACTTGGGATGTAATCCGTTTTGTATGAAAATGTTATACATGAAATGTTATGCAGTATTGCCAGGAAGAGCCAAAATACCGCTAAAGAGCATCTACGGAATTTTCTGATATAATGACTACAAACAAAAAAGTCAGCAAACGTTTGTTTGGCGGCTTTTCGGCTCTTCTTGGCAATGCTTGTTGTTGCTTGTTATTCATAACATTTCATGCTTAACCTTTTCAAATGCAACTGATTCCATCCCAAGTGTTGCCTATTGACATTGCGCATCCTTGTGTTATCTGTTATGAAACTTCTGACAGCGCAGAATGATTTTTTCACTATGATGTTTTACATAAATATAGTTATATATTACAGAAATATGTTACAGAAATATCGTTCTGTTAAATACCAGTATTTGCCCCACCAAATTTCCCGATTGTCTTGTTGGCACTTGTCAACTACTTCCAGGCTGCCCGCTTTGTATATCGGAGCCGCGACTCAAAATATCTAAAAACTATGAGCGCCATGGTTAAAAAGTGATACACAAGTAACACAAGATAGATTTACTTATTTTTAAAAAGCTTTGGACGAAGTTTGCACTGCTTGACTGGCTAGCCTGTCTCGGTTGAACATGTACAGAAAGTCATGGTTGCGAAAAGAAACAATGGCAGATAACTTATTAGTGTTCTTCCGGGGATCGACCAAAAAGAGGCCAATCAAGCCAATTTAAGAGAATAAGTGATGGGTAACTAGATTGTCCTATCCTAGCCCTTTTCGGTTAAACTTTAAGCAAATTGTCTTCGAAAAGAACAACCGAATTCCCAGGACCAATTTTATGAAACTAATGAGTAGGCGAGTCTTTAACCAATCCAGTTTGATTCAAAGTACAGGTCAAGTTCGTAGATAGGCATATTTAGGGGTGGGGAAGTTTTTTTATACCAAAATACGGATGGCGTTAATTTGATCGGCTCAACAAGGGCTATCGATTGCCGTTGAAAAATAACCTATCTTTATTAGTTCAAAAGTTCCCATACATTTTTTCCATAGAACCAAAGGATAAGGTCCAATTTCCTTAACAATGGGAGGACTTTTAAAGTTGAAGAGGTGCATCCGATACCTTTTCTCTACCGTAATCCGAAGTGCAGAAAACGGAATGATCAACTCAGCTGACACCACAAGCAGAAATGGGTAGATACTGTGATGCCACTTTTTATTTCTGTAAATTTGTCAATTCATCACTCAAAGAAGATATATTGGCGGTTTGGCCGGACACTGCCGCACAAGTTTAGACCTTATAGAATTTAGTCCAACTTCAATTTGAAAGTGGTGTCTGCTTGCATGCCTGCTAGAACAGAGCTTACCTGTACAATTTCAGATAGTTCTCTCTGACATTGACTGTACACCTATCATTTTCGGCCCCAGGCAAGAGTTCTACGGAGCTTTCCAAGATGTAAGGTCATATTCAGCAATCCGGAATAAGGTCCGTACTTTCCGTAAAAAATGAAGAGGTTAGAGCCTTACCACTTTTTAGTAACAACCTGAAATCAGCGGTATAGGAAAAATAAATATACGACACAAAACCAAAGTCTTGCTTCACAATGACCTTCTTGTCCTGTTCTGGAATCCCTCTTTTACACAGCTTACGTATCTAGGCAGTTCTGCAAGCTCGATTTCTTTTTGGGACACAGTGGCGCGGGAGCAACAACCATGCGAAGTGCAGTGACGTCGTGAATAGATAGGTAATTTGAAGCAGCCAAACAGAATTGCGCTCCCGCCCATGGTTTACGGGTACGATCTACGCGTTAGGAACACAGTGACGCGGGAGCAACAGTCATGCAAGTGCAGTGACGTCATGAATAGATAGGTAATTTGAAGCAGCCAAACAGAACTGCGCCCCCGCCCATGGTTTACGGGTACGATCTACGCGTTAGGAACACAGTGACGCGGGAGCAACAGTCATGCAAGTGCAGTGACGTCGTGAATAGATAGGTAATTTGAAGCAGCCAAACAGAATTGCGCTCCCGCCTATGGTTTACGGGTACGATCTACGGAGGCGCCAAGTTCAGAGCTGTGTACCAAAAGCTTCTCATGGGGAAGATAGGAGCTTGCTTAACTGCCTAGATACGTAAGCTGTGCTCTTTTACGTGGGACCGTAATGGTGGGTTGGTACCAAACATACTTTGACTTCATATCCCAGATGAAGGCGTTCCGGAAAATACTGGTGTTAGGGAAACGCCGATTGCCTTTACGACTTTCGGCATAAAGAATTATCTTGAAAACTCTTTGGCTTAGGAGCTGTCTAACGAGTTGTTGGGCGTTGACTGAGACTCGTGGTGCTTTTTTTTTTTACTCGCCATTCCGTTTTAGACGTTAAACGAAGGTAAGTTATACGTTTAACGCTACTTTTACATTGAGCTGGATCTCCAAGGATTCCAGCCAAGCTCTGCGTGTGAAGAGATAGCCTACGCAACGTAATACCGGATTTATCTATTTTTGCGTTATCCAGACCCATCTGGAAGAAAATGCGAACCCAAAAAAGTACTAAAGTTTGAATAAAAATCATCAAATTTTTTATTTATTCACCAAACTGCATGGAGGACGTGTTTTGTGTCATTTGTGCCTAACAATCAGCCACATTTTCAAGAAGAAATGCTTGTTGTTTCCTTGCTGCGAAAAACGAAGAAAGACGGGACACCTGTTTTTCCGTGTGGCGAGAAGGTTGAAACTGCTGTCATAAAAGATGAATTCTCTTAGTTGGGATAACAATCCCAGCTAGTGTTAGAATTTTGCAGAAAGAAAATATCAGTTTTTCTGTCTCTTTATATTTCCTCGTATTTTCATGATATAACGCCTAACATTCCTACCATATTGGGTGGCATTCCTTCTCTCCTCTTAGATTTCTATCTTGCTTCTCAGCAAGGCCGTATCCAGGGGGGGGGGGGGGTAGGGGGTTCGACCCCCCCCCGAAACCCACAAAAGTAATAGTTTTTTGCAGGTTTTAACCTCTGATCTATGTATTTTTTGTACTTTTTGGTCCGACCCGTGGACAACCCCCCCCCCCGAAATATATTTCGCGAGCAAACCCCCCCCCCCCCCCGAAATAAATTCCTGGATACGGCCCTGCTTCTCAGTATGTAATATGATTATGTTGCCTCGTCCTGGGTTTCAAAATACTAATGTCCTACTCAGAATCTAAGCAAACGTCTTCGATTCTAATTTTGTTCTTAAAATTTAGCCTCAGCAATCAGAGAGAAATCCCCGAGCACTGGCGATGAGTCAAGATGAAACGATGAAAAGCGAAGAGCTAATTGAAAAGAAGGATTCGCCCAATCAGCAGGCAGGCCGAGCGGTCATCGGTCGGAATGGGTCGTGGGCGATCGGAGTGATTGACAGCGGATGGGTAAGTATTATAAAATTGCTGAATGTCGATGCGTTTCTTCAAGACTGTCCGCTAGCTCCCAATCTCAAAGGGGTTGCCCCCTTCGTCTTTATCAGAATTTCAAGCTGGTCTTCTAGTATTCCTATTTCTCTTCCTAATGACAACAGGTACAAGGTGGCCAAAGGGATCAGTAGAATGTTTCCTGGTTGATTCAGTAAGAAAGAAATTCTCTGCCCCATCACTGCACTCCTGAACTTTCAAGTTATGATCTGGAATGTAATGAAGGTGAAATCTTCGCTGTGTCTTACCCACTCATTCCCAGTATTTCACAAATGTGCTAGTTTTAGCACACTTTTTCTTAAACTGTGGCCTATTTTCAAGAAAACGAGCTACTCTTATGTAAGTAAGTAAGTAATTTTATTACCCGATTATTCAGAAGGAGTATAAACTGTAAAAGGAAAAGAAAAGAAAAAACAACACGAACACACTATGTACACCAATAAGGTGTTCTCCACCAACTTTTTGAGATTCGGTAAAATTTTCGGCCAGAGGCCCAAAATCTTACTAAACTTGTTCGGTAATTTTTCGATACCTATTCGATATATTTACGGGGATTCGGTAGTTATACAGAATCCCAAATAGACTATCAGTACAAATCTATTCGGTATCATGATCGGATTCGTTATAATTATGTATACAGAATCCAGAATAGGCTATCGTTCCAAAATTATTCGGTATCGTGATTGGGATTCGGTATAATTTTCAGGATTCAGTATATTTACCACGAATCCCGACTTTTGTTCTACTTTCGACAAAATTATATCGAATACGATATTATTCGGTAGTTTTTCGATACCAGAACTATTCGGTAGGCCTATAGCAGCCGGGATTCGGTAGTTATACAGAATCCAGAATAAGATGTCGGAATAAGCTTATATACCAAAATGTTACTAAAATTGTTCGGTATTTTTTCGATACCAGAACTATTCGGTATATTTACGGGGATTTGGTAGTTATACAGAATCCCAAATAGACTATCGGTACAAATCTATTCGGTATAATGATCGGGATTCGTTATAATTGTCAGGATCCGGTAGTTATCACGAATTCGGTGAGCGAATTAATGAAATTATTTGGTAATTTTTCGATGTCAGAATTATTTTGTATTTTTGGTTGGAGATTCGATTTATTCGGTTTGGTAGGAGTTTCGCTAGTTAGGTTAGACACAATCCACAATAAGCTATCGTTCCAACACTTTTCGGTATCGTGATTGGGATTTGGTATAATTTTCAGGATTTGATATAGTTATCACGAATCCCAACTTTTGTTCTAGTTTCGACTAAATTATACAGAATATGAATATTATTCGGTAGTTTTTCAATACCAAAACTATTCGGTAGGCCTATAGCAGCCGGGATTTGGTAGTTATACAGAATACCGAATGAGCTGTCGGTATAAACTTATTTGGTATAGTAACTGGGATTCCTTAATTTATTCTGTATACTTGCCAGGACTCGGCAGTTGCCATGAACCTCGGAACTCGAAGAGGTCGAGTGTAGCACTGGTGGCAGACTAAAGGACTGATCTATGAATTCATCGATAGTATTTACTTTCATCCCAAGAAGACGCTCTCATCAACAATGTTTCCGCCTGACCAATTTCGCCTGAGGCGCTTTTTGTGATATTCTCTATTTTATGAAAGGGCTATTTCACTTGGGTTTTAAGCTAGTTCTAGGATTGGGATTTTAGAAGCAGTAAATGCTAAAATCTGCATGGAAATTTTGGCAGGAAAAAACTTAAGAAATCTCGCCTGTGGTGCTCACTTCATTTGGGTCATTCCAGCGAAATAAAGCCAGGCAAAAAAATCGATTTCTCAGATTTTGACGAAAATTTCTCAGAATGATCTACCAGGGTCCAGGACCTTCCCCAAAATTTTTTTTCGGCCAAAAAAATTATTTCGGACTCTGGCGAATTTTTGAAATTTTCGGCCAAATATTCCCTTGCTGATGGTGGAAAAAGTCAATATTTTTCAAAAATTCGACAAAAATCAGGGAAATTCAACACGACCTTGAAATTTTTTGAGCTTCTTAACTACCTTTAGGACTTAAATTCTCGAGATGTTCAAGTATGTAGGTACTATTCTTTCCTTTTTACGGTAATTTTGGCAAGGGAAGGAAAAAAAAGTGGGTCTTGGTAGATCCACTCCGGAAGAACCGGCCAGATCGCGAAAATTCTGAGATTCCCCATGGTAGTACAGTGAAGAACGAACTACATTTCTGCATTAGCACTTTTGTGGCTATCGAGCCAGAAATTGTCTTAAATAGCGATCTTCGAAAACTGAAATTCTTGGGAAAATGCATTGTTTTGATGACAAAATGAATTAGTCTCACAACTTAAAAATAAAAATTGAGAAATGAATGCTGCTCGCTCTAACCCTAGTTTCAGTTTTTCAGATCTTACCGTTAGACCACAACCTGCCTGGACCAATTCTTAGCTGTCCAAGGGCCCGAAATCTTCTTTTGGCCTACTTTCAGAAACTTACTAGAATGCATGCTTTTGCTCTTTTCACGTGTAAGTTTGCGCGAGGGTGGTAAATTAATCATATACATGGTTATACGAATTCTGAAACGCTAACCGAGTTCCGTTGTCAGTACATTTTTGGGATCCCAAAACGTAAGTGGAGGTATACCTATGACATCGCAAAAGTTGTCCGTCTGTGCGCACGATAACTCTCGAAGGGATTGAGATATTCTGATGAAACTTGGTGAGAGGATCCTTCGGGTCAAAGTACAAGTAAATTTCGAAGATGGGCTCTGTAGCCCTATATTTGAGGGTGGGGGAGGGGTTTCAAATTAAGGGGATTATTTTATCTATTGAGATAGTTGATTTAGGGGTAAGGTGACATGCTGAATCCGAATATGAAAGTTATTTCTCACCGGACTAGTAGTTCACCCGGAATCCGGCAAAAACCGGACACAAAATTTGCCGACCAATTTTTTTCTCCAAAATAGTATAGCTCTGCCTAATAGTATAGCTCTGCGCAGAACGCGTAATCAATGAACCTAAGAGCTAGTTGTTTTCGAAGGTCGAAGGGGTTGGTATGTGGGAAAAGAGAAGGTGGTTGCGGGCTATATAACAGTTGGAAAGTTTAGAGGGATTGACAACTTCAGTAGAAGGGTACACACTGAAACCAAAAATAGACCGATCCCAATTGTGAGACAAGTAGGAGACTTCTAATGGTTTCATGGTCTAATAATAGGCTGTTAGACCATAATCATCTTCGACAATGAGGGGTTAGCAGTTCTGTCTACTTGGTGTACCTACAATGTGTTTCCTGTACTTTATATGGTACGAACAATTTGGTACCAAGTCTATCACGAGGACGTAGACTCGTAAGTAAGAATCGGTTGCTAGAATCTTTGGTGATGAGGAGTTGCCAACTTTTGCTAGTTGGTAGGTATACCCTTTATTTTCATTTCATGGTAAGAACGATACGGTACCATGTCTATCACGGGGAGATGGACTTGTAGGTAAGAATCGGTTGCTAGAAAGGCTTCGCGAGGGGCTTGAATCTTTAAACTTTGATCTGTTTCTAAATATTACAAGTAAAGAGTATTGATCTGTCAACATCATATATTAGATTTTGGGATCCCATCGACATCTTTGGTCTTGTTATTATCTATAGGCTGCAACTATTTAATAAACTGAAATTTTGTATTTGCAACTATGTACAAATAATGTGGAACACGTTAATATTATGGCGAAGTTACAAGTTTTTCCATCTTCAGTCTATCAACATCTTTTATGTACACTACTCTGGCAGCATTCCGCCGAGCTGAAACTAGTACACACAAAACATCTGAGGGGTGGCACCAGTTCTCAACCTCGTCTTCGGGGACTAAAAAACCTAAGGGGTCGACTGACTTCCGCAAAATTTCTATGCAGGCTTCTTCTACGTCTTCATTCGTGTCGACAACTTTGCCCAACTCCCAGTTATCGCAAATCTTAAAGCAGACATAGTATCCGAGCTGGTATTATAGTCAGAACAGCAGTGTTTTTTCGCGATTCCATTTTTGAACTGCATGGTCAATTTATTTTGTCATCAAAACAATGTATTTTCCCAAGAATTTCAGTTTTCTAACATCGCTATTTAAGACCATTTCTGGCTCGATAGCCACAAAAGTGCTAATGCAGAAATGTAGCTCGTTCTTCACTCTACTACCATGGGGAATCTCAGAATTTTTGCGATCTGGCCGGTTCTTCTGGAGTTGATCTACCAAGACCCACTTTTTTTGCCTTCCCTTGCCAAAATTACCGTAAAAAAGAAATAATAGTACCTACATACTTGAACATCTCGAGATTTGAAGTCCTAAAGGTAGGTAAGAAGCTCAAAAAATTTCAAGGTCGTGTTGAATTTCCCTGATTTTTTCGCGAGGGGCTTGAATCTTTAAACTTTGATCTGTTTCTAAATATTACAAGTAAAGAGTATTGATCTGTCAACATCATATATTAGATTTTGGGATCCCATCGACATCTTTGGTCTTGTTATTATCTATAGGCTGCAACTATTTAATAAACTGAAATTTTGTATTTGCAACTATGTACAAATAATGTGGAACACGTTAATATTATGGCGAAGTTACAAGTTTTTCCATCTTCAGTCTATCAACATCTTTTATGTACACTACTCTGGCAGCATTCCGCCGAGCTGAAACTAGTACACATAAAACATCTGAGGGGTGGCACCAGTTCTCAATCTCGTCTTCGGGGACTAAAAAACCTAAGGGGTCGACTGACTTCCGCAAAATTTCTATGCAGGCTTCTTCTATGTCTTCATCCGTGTCGACAACTTTGCCCAACTCCCAGTTATCGCAAATCTTAAAGCAGACATAGTATCCGAGCTGGTATTATAGTCAGAACAGCAGTGTTTTTTCGCGATTCCATTTTTGAACTGCATGGTCAATTTATTTTGTCATCAAAACAATGTATTTTCCCAAGAATTTCAGTTTTCTAACATCGCTATTTAAGACCATTTCTGGCTCGATAGCCACAAAAGTGCTAATGCAGAAATGTAGCTCGTTCTTCACTCTACTACCATGGGGAATCTCAGAATTTTTGCGATCTGGCCGGTTCTTCTGGAGTTGATCTACCAAGACCCACCTTTTTGCCTTCCCTTGCCAAAATTACCGTAAAAAAGAAATAATAGTACCTACATACTTGAACATCTCGAGATTTGAAGTCCTAAAGGTAGGTAAGAAGCTCAAAAAATTTCAAGGTCGTGTTGAATTTCCCTGATTTTTGTCGAAATTTTGAAAAATATTGACTTTTTCCACCATCAGTAAGGGAATATTTGGCCGAAAATTTCAAAAATTCGCCTGAGTCCGAAATAATTTTTTTAGCCGAAAAAAAAATTTGGGGAAGGTCCTGGACCCTGGTAGATCATTCTGAGAAATTTTCGTCAAAATCTGAGAAATCGATTTTTTTGCCTGGCTTTATTTCGCTGGAATGACCCTTATCATGTTTATAGCCCTACAATAGCTACTGCTTCCGGAACGTTGCTATATCCAGTTTCTGGCAATTCTTAGGATCTTGGTGAACAACGGTAAAAGCTAGAATGTGTATGAGAAGCAGTTAAATTGCAACCTAAAGGGAGCAAAAAGAAGTTGGATTTATAAAAGTTGGATTTATAAAATTTTCGCCTGCGGCGCTCGATTTGGTTTCGTCTTCTGTATAATAAATATAAGCTGCTACTGCAAGAAATTGTGCCCGACAGTATATTGTCCAAGTGGGCTTTACACAAACGACGCCTAGTAGCTGGCTAATCATCTTTCGTGCTGTCCTTTAGTGTTCCTCTTCGTATGTATAATAATCGTTTCTGTTCAATAATTTGAGTAATCTTAAGCTCGATTTCTCAGTTTCTAGGATTACAAAAAAAAAATTAAAGATTCGGTAAGAACTTTGGATCTGCCCCCCCCCCCCCCTCCCTCAACGAAAATGCAACTGCAACGCCCCTGGACCTAGGCGGCAGTTAGGAAAGCTTCTACTTCACATATCGAATCGAGAAGATGCAGCTAGCAGATTTTAAGGACCAAAATAAGCGATACAGGCCCCCTAAATTGTGACAAATAATTGTGAGCCCTTGTACTGATGCGCTTTTTTATTAATGTTTTTAGAGGAACATTGATCAGTTTGATGAGAAGTGGGAATTCCCAAGGAAGAATCTCAAGATTCTAGGCCTGCTAGGAGAAGGCTGCTTCGGCCAGGTGTTGAAATCTGAGGCCAAGGATTTTAGAGGTTAGTAGCTTTTTTCGGGAAATCAAACACCTGTGATGTGAGAATAATGATGATTGCATGTTATAACGCACTGGACAGATAAAAAGGCGAAGCTAGAAAACTAGTTGCAGGCTCCACTTTCACGCGACCCACTCACAGACATTCCACCACTACTCCACTCTCTCTCCCTGAATTCATCTCTATTCCGGTGCCCTCTATCTGGTTCTCTATCACTTTGCTATTCGCATTAGCTGCGTTTTTGATTGCCGTTCGCCTTTCAACGTTGCACTTTTGACGTTGGCCGTTCGTTGCTTATAAGCCGTTTTTGCGATTGCAAGTTCGCCGTTGGGTTTCGATCGTAAAAACGCTTATAAGTGACTTGACTCAAGTTGGCTTTAAACTTTAGCGGGAAATATGAAAAAGAGGAAGGTGGATTCGAAGAACCAGTTAATAAACCTGGATTTGACATGACCAAAAGTTAAAGTTACTTTTTTTACGTGAATTAAATTCAAAATTTAAATTTTTCACACAAAAATTTAGTATTGCCTACTTCTGCCCTTATAATTTACTTTGTGGTTTACTGTACACAAAGGTAAAAAGACCGGCAAGTTTTGATTGTTGGTCAGGAATGAGCATTTTTTTTTTTTGTATGGCCTCGGCTGTGTTGGGTTTTCCTGACTGAAGAGTAAGTCTACGTTTTGGAAGCACTTTAGAATGCACTAGTATTCTGTACTGCTTTCTCGAAATCCACGTACATTTCACAGTGAAATTCCATGTTGTTTCAGATTTTAAGCAAATGTTCTTCCATTCTTGAATCTCCGCAAATTTCGATCGATCAACAGCGCACGTCCAACTTCCTACCCTTCGACGTTGGCCGTTCACCTGGGCTTTCGATGAAAAAGGGAGGAGACGCCGGTCGCCGTTCGTTCAAAAACACCTTGTAAGACTCCAGGCGAAAGCGCAGGCGATCAAAAACACCTAATAAGACCAACGGCGAACGAAAGCGAAAGGCGAACGGCGATCAAAAACGCCACTATTGTCAAACACAAATACTCGCTGACATATGTCGAGCTTCACACCCCTTCGTCTGACGTCACTCTGTCATTCCTCTCTGGCTCTCACCAACATGGGTTTCAGTCTATTCCGGGAAGTTCCTCCTCCGGGCTAGTAATTCGCGTTCAGTATAATCTGGAGCTGTAGCAAGTGACACGCTCCGTAATGCATAAAAAGGCGGAGCTAGAAAACTATTTGCAGGCTAATTTTTCTAGTTACAGCCTGAAGAGTATCCTTGCAACAAACGACAGATATGTCTATCAAATGATTTTCTCCAGTATCCACGAAAGGTCGCGTCAAAGAAAATTAATAACTCCAAAACTGTATCTTAGTACACTTACTAAGAGCATACTTGCATTATTAGCTCCAGAGTCCAGGACTATTTTACCCTAGCATACTTTTCGAGTCTAGTAGTCAGGAGCCTCGAATCCGGTTCCTGGCCAATGACAGGGGATGTCAACAACAACGAAACAATGTCAGAGAGCTGTGATTTATATTGCCAGAGCCTATATTGCCAACGTTGACGTTGACGTTGAGAGCAACGTTGATCGTGATTTAAGATACTTCTAGATGTGCTAATAGCGTTTTTCTGCGACTTTGAGAAGGCATTTAGCTCTCGCACTCGCCGTCATGTCTCTCTGTTATATGACTGTTTATAAACAGGTTATTCTATTTATTCTGGTTTGGCTTCAGTCGAGATAATCAGGCAAGCGACCTGGCAACATGCCGATTGCTGGCCTTCGGGGTCCCTCTGTAAATTTATTTTTCACGACTCGTGTTTTTCGTTCGTCTTTCTCTCTTCCGCCTCTAAGGAACGTAAATTTGGCAATCCTCCATGCATGATGTCTTGGCATTCTTTCTATCGTAGCCCCTCGAGGGGCTACGATGGAAGGAGAGGGGGCGGACTCTTTTTTATATATCAGAACTCAAGTTCTGTAAATTTGTCTCATGTGAAGCCTGAAAATGTAAGGATCGTTAACAAATCGGGATCTTTGTACGTGAGAGATCAAGTTCTGTTAATTTTTCTCGGGCAAAGCGCAGAGGGTGTCTCTTCGGCATTCTGGATCTTTTTAGGCTAGAAATCAAGTTCTGCAAACTTTCGTCGGGCAGCTCGACCAGTTCGTCTCGTGTGCAAATAAATTGGAACCGACTGGCCTAATTAAATAAGGAACATGAATCTAACAATGCTCCAAGCTGATCGGCAAGATATTCAGCCACATGATGTTTTGTCACTTGTTTCATCGTAGCCACTCTAACCCAGTAGGCTACGGATGACAAATAAATCAATAAGTCGAATCTTGTTTCTTCCTTTTTTAATCACCTATTACGTTCCTTTCCAGGGGTTCAAGGGCCGACTATTGTCGCTGTTAAAACACTTAAGGAAGCTGCTGATAACAAGGAACGTCAAGAGCTTTTGAAAGAACTTCAAGTCATGAAATTGCTTGATCTTCATCCAAACGTCGTATCGTTGCTGGGCTGCTGCACAGACAAAGGTGAGCAAAGACCAGTGCTTCCACTTTCTGTTTTCCAAATTCGGGAACAAGCCTTAGAAATTCGGGGCGTTTTCGGGGAGGCAAAACGTGAATTTCGGTGATAAAATGGGGGACGCAGTTTCGTAGCCCCGTCACGTGTTTTTTGCAAAAAGACGCGACTGAAACCAAAAACTACCCGACGAAAATGGATATTTCTCACATTAAGTTTTTAAATGTTTTGCGTCCAGCTGGCCGCGTCGGAGAGCAGGAAGACTAGCTAAACAGAGTCGACAAGCGCTAACAAGAAAATCGCTAATAAAAAATCAAAAAATCTATATTTCTGTACTATTGCGTCACGGAAAGACCTTTTCTAGTAAGAGTTGAGCTTCGAAAACTGTCGGTAAAAACTACCAGCCGGTGAGTCATTACCTTGTTGAATAGTAACGCCTCTGGTTGATAGTAAATGATGTATTCGAATTTTTATTAAAAGTAAGGAACTGTCAACTATTTAAAACATGTCAACTATTTGGTAAAGAAACCGATCACTGAAGCCGCCTACCCCCTAGGGCAGGTCAGTCTTTTTGGGGCCAATGAACTCTCTCTGACCTGAGGGCATATAAGTTGCTTTTTTGCAGATACCATTAACTGGATCTGCAATTACCCGTTTTTATGGCACTTGCAGCCTCTGGCTCAAGTGCCATATACCGATCGCAATTCCGTCTGTCGGTCGGTCTGTCGGTCGGTCTGTCCGAATTTTTTTGTCCCACATGTTCGAGTTAGGGTACTTCCAGATGTGCTAGGACGATGAAACTTGGCAGGAAAATCAGGGACCCGACCAAACTAACCTAGAAGTAATCAGTTTCCCGATCCGACCATCTGGGGGGGAGTGGTGGACCGGGGAAATTCTGAAAATTAAGGAGTTTTGTCACACTTTTTCGAATTGGAGTACTTCCAGATGTGGTAGGACGATGAAACTTGGCAGGAGCATCTGGGACCCGATCGGACTAACTTGGAAACATTCAGTTTCCCAATCCGACCACCCGGGGGGGAGTGGAGGGCTGGGGAATCCGGAAAATTGGAGTAGTGTGTAACTTTAGAACGGGTGATCGGATTGGAATGAAACTTGATAACTGAATAAATGGCATACTTCTGATGTCCCGTTTGAAGTCCGGACCAGATTCGACAGCTATGGGGGAGTTGGGGGGGGGGAGACCGGAAATTTCGAGAAACGGTTAGAATAGAGGGATCGGAGTGAAACTTGCTGGGAAGAACAAGCATCTGCTCCAGATAAATTGTTTATACATTTGGACTGGATCCGACCACCCGGGGGGGAGTGGAGGGCTGGGGAATCCGGAAAATTGGAGTAGTGTGTAACTTTCGAACGGGTGATCGGATTGGAATGAAACTTAATAACTGAATAAATGGCACACTACTGATGTCCCGTTTGAAGTCCGGACCGGATTTAACAGCTATGGGGGAGTTGGGGGGGGAGACCGGAAATATCGGGAAACGGTTAGAATGGAGGGATCGGAGTGAAACTTGCTGGGAAGAACAAGCATCTGCTCCAGATAAATCGTTTATACATTTCGGATGGATCATGACATTAGGGGGGGGGGTTGGAGGGGACTTTCCCGGAATTCCGGTTATGGCGGTTTTGGGGATTTTCACGACGAATCTTGGGAGGCGAATCAGGGACCCGATCAAACTGACTTATAAAGAAAAATTTACATGATCTGATAGCCGTGGGGGGAGTAACGGGAGGGGGAATCCGGAATATTGAGTCATGCGTAACTTTGAAACGGCTGATCGGATTTGAGTGAAATTTGGTAATTGAAGAGAGGACATGTTTCTGTTGATCTTTTTCATGTCCGGACAGATCCAACAGCAATTGGGGGGGGGGGGGCGAAAATACGTGACCGACTTAGACTGGTGAGATCGGGATGGAACTTTGTGGGAATGACAAACAGATGCTCTGGAAAAACACTTACGGAACCGGATTGGCTCCGGCGACTGTGGGGAAATTTGAGGGGGGGGGGGTCCGGGATTCCGGTGATCACGATTTAAGGTACTTCCAGATAATCTAGGACGATGGAACTTGGCTGTAATATTAGAGATTTGACAAGATTGACTCAAAAATGGCCACTTACAAATAACGTTCTAGCTCCCTTAAAGTGTGAATCTGAACGGCCAGGTCGAAAAGTACTTTATTTCAAACAATACATCTCAACCCATGATCATTTGTGCCACAAGGGTTTTGCTTAAAAATTTATTTCTGTCACCCTTAAAGTGCGCATTTGAAATGAAAAGCGAAAAAAAACTTTTGACGAAACGGTATACATCAAGGATCCCTAAGGGCCTGTGATCGTTTTTGCTTCAAGGGTTTTGCATACAGATGCATTTCTAGCGCCTTTAAAGTGCGCATCATTACACCCAAGTTCAAAAATAAAATACTTTTTATCTCGCTCCCTTAAAGTGCGCATTTTAACCACAAAGTCGAAAAATACTTTTGATCAAACAAAACATCTCAACACATGCAAGTGCCATATGAGCTTACAGCTCTTGTTTTAGTTACCACGGTGTCTGATAAATGGTTGTACTGCAATAACGACTGTTGCCGAAATTGTACTTTTCGAAGTCATTCCAAAAGAAAAACTGATATCTAGTTTCATGCAAAACTTCTTTCTCACCAATTTGACAAGATTTGAAGTGAGAAGACTTTTCAGATACTACGATAACTTCAAAAACGCTTTTTGACCATGGTATCAGATACCACGGTAGCTGCAAACACGACTTTAGACCGTGGTATCAGATACCATGGCATCTGCAAAATTCAACTTTAGTTACGCTTTACCTTCAAACAATTTGTGACGTAAGACCAGCCAGGTCCTTATTGTTAGCTATAATACACAAATTAAAAGTGGACTGGGCTGACAGATGTCATCAGATGAACTGACTGACTGAGAGTACTGACTGACACTCAGTCAATCATCAACCGTCAAACATCAAAACCGTGAAGTCAACTCGATCCAGTGGCGAACACAATGGTCTCCTCTCCCACGGGACGAGCTTCCAACAGCGACAGGTCACAGGTGCCGACGTAGTAACTTCCACGAATCAAATCGAACGCGGCTTTGAAATCTCCGCGAAAGACAAGAAACTTCTAGTTGAAGGGCAGACAAAAATAAATTAAAGTGATAAGCGATAAGCTCCATCCTCGACCAAAGAGTAATTAGCTGTGAGACATCCGCTAACTCTATTCTCGGTTAATTTTAGGGGAAAAGAAAGAAATTCGGGGAGTTTTCGGGGATTCGGGGAACTTTTAATTTTTTTCGGGGGTTTTCCGGATTTTCGGGGACTATGGAAGCACTGGCAAAGACTTGATTGATTTCTTTCTTGAAAAGTGAGAGGGCCACTGACGCAAAGGCAACGTTGGGAGCTCTTTCAACATTTTGTTTGCAAGAATTCGGTAGTCCGAACAATGTCATTATTCGGGTGTTTGGTAGTGTTGGGCGATATTGAGGATTATCGAAATATCGATATTTCGATATTTTCAAACTCGATAATCGATATTTCGATTATCGAAAACCGATATTTGACACACTTGAAACTGTTTATACCGCTACATTTTTTCACGAAAAAAATAATAGTAAGAACGAAAACCAACAAAAAGACTGAAATCAAACATTCACAATAAGGAAGAGTAGCATGTCCAACTTGTCCAAGTTTTTCTTTCCGAAAGGAGATTTTGAATCGTTGGCCGTTGTGGCCTTCAATTGTACATAATGTGGATGGGAGTAGATAACAGACGATTCTACTAGTTCACATTAACATTACACATTACTAGGCCTACTTCGCCTTAGACGGTTCTAATTTGGTCTAAAAACCCAGTTGTTGACAATCCTGAATAGGTAAATAGTAATCCCAAGGTGGTTTGCTCCCTATGGATAACCTACCTGTACTTTCCGGAAATAGATACGCAGAAGAAAAAAAAATATACTAATTCTCTGTATTCTGTTGTGAAAGGTCGCCACACTGAGTTCAACACCTAATTTCTTGCCCCAAAGTACAAAAACAGTTTTTAGGTTTTGTTTCAACTTTGAAATCCAAATTCGTGGTTTTATTCTGAAAATCCCGAATAGCAGACCTGTTGCATGTAAATATCGAAAATATCGATATCTGAAAAGTCAATATCGAAATATCGATATTCTTCAATAATATCGGTATTTCGATTATCGTATTGAATATCGCCCAACACTAGTGTTTGGAGTGTCAGTGTAGCATTCGAAGAAATGCTAAGAAAAGTCCGATTCGTTTTGCTATTCTTCTTCTATTTGCTCATTCGGAATACAAAGCGTCACCAAATTTTGGTCGGAGTGACAAGTGTCAATGGTGAAAGCGAATAAAGAAAAATTGGAGGGCCTCCTGCATGTTAGAAGTGGAAAGATTACCCAAGGGTATTCTGCAAGAATTTCTAAACCAATTCTGTAAACTTCGCTTCGTCCTTTTTGGGTTAAGGACCAGACACTGTTAGCGTCCCTAGTCTCGTTAAGACGATATAGTTATAAACGACGATGCCTAGTGAAGAGAAGTCACACATCTTTCGTGACGTTAGCACGAATAAAACTGCTTTTTTTGTGTGTACATGAATGCTCTTATTTATTGTTTAGTTTTAACACATCTAAAGACCAAATAGACAAAAATCTCTCGACAAAAACAAAACAAAAACATAATTGTAAAACTCTGAAGAAAAACTATCTTCGACTCAGTAATAGTATCAATGTCCGAAGAATTAGTTTATCTGTCCTCTGACAGACTGCTATCCTCAATGACCGTCGTTCAGGCATCCTAAAAATAACCGATAGACCTTTCTTTGTGCCAACAATATAGCTCCGGCAACAAGAGTTTTAATGCGTGTCCTGGTATCGCTCAGGACAGGGCGTCTTCTTTGCTGGCTCTTTAATCTGCTTTAATCCGATAAATATATTGTGATGTTCACCCTTCGAGTACTCATTCATTACTGGCGAGAAAATGGTTGTAACGTTCTTGCACCAGTACTTGTATATATTAATTAGCCTATCAGTAAAGCTTTTTGGGCACAACGTCGGTATGTGTATTGCCAAACAAGGGGAAGCGTAATACAAGAAAGTAGTTTTAAATGTGTGATGGAATGCGAACATGTGTATTGCAAAAAAATTAACAATAAATATAAGGTACAAAATGGTGATAAATTGATATACATGTATAGTATGTTTTCACAAGGTTAAATTTACATATTTTCTGGCAAAATCGGACTCGCACCCATAAAATTTTACTTTTGTTTAAGAATTTGATTTATGTGGGGGGAGAAGGTGGGAGACACCACTATCTTTTGATTGGTCAGATTATTACGAACACACTATTACCTTTGTTTTCTTCAAAATCCTCACGGTAGCCAACATTAAAGTAGCTGATTCATGCACTGTCAGAAGTTTCATAACAGATAGCGCATAACACTTTCAAGAATAACACCTTTTCAATTAGAAATAAAGTGTATGACCAATTAAGTTTACACTTTTTCGTGCTTTTTCGTTCGTGCCTAGATCTCCAACAACACCTTCAATTGGTAAAAATACTAACGGGAACGAAATAAACATAAACAGATAACGTCCCAAAGTGTTATCTGTTGAAACCGGGCATCCCAAAGTGTTATCTGTTGAAACCGGGCATCCTTCTGTTGTCGTTATGTAACTTCTGACAGTGTAGTATTTTTACAGATTGAAGGTGTTGTTGGAGATCTAGGTACGAAATAGTGTAAACTTAACTGGTCATAACACTTTATTTCTAAATGAAAAGGTGTTATTCTTGAAAGTGTTATGCGCAATCTGTTATGAAACTTCTGACAGTGTGTGGGCCGAGAAGGTAGGACACTCTTGTCTCTATCATTTTACGATGAGTCGAATATTTACGAGCACACTGTTACCTTTGGTTTCTCCGAAATCTCCATGCTATCCAAGGTAATCCACAAATTACTTTCACTCTTGAAAACAAGTTCGTCAACTCGCCATTACTCATTAAATATTCACTGATCTCCTCTTGTGGGTCAGAGCTATACTAGAATCTCCGAGAAGATCAAGGGGCGTGTAAGAGGATTAAAACAACGATGTATATCACCCTGGGGACGTTTCGATATGTCAGAAGTAAAAACCCTCGGCTAGTTTGACAATTTTTGGTATTGGAAGCTGAATATTATTTTGCTTACTTCAAAAATCTCTAAGAAATCGTTATAACGAATTTAGTATAATTTACGGCGTTTGTTTAATGTGATCTGGTTTACATCCTTAATTCTTTGGACTTCGGGAATTATCAAGAAAAAAACAGAAAACAAAATACTCAAAGAAATCGATAATGCAAATAGTTAGTTTGATTTTTCTACACATTTTCCATGTGCCTGATACAATAAAAACAATTTGTTAGATACAAAGTCAAACTATGATCCCAGCCTCTCCATGTCGTGCACTTCCGACCCGCGCTACTAGATGACCCAGCGGTCGGATCGAGTCGTGTCTTCATCTTGGGTCTTGGGTGGGGGGGGGTCTAGACGTTGCAAGTGCTAGAATGCTTATGATGCATCTCCTTTAACCACAAATTACTTCAACACTATTCACTCTTCAAAGCATGGTAGCCATTGCTCATTATTTGTTCAGTGATCTCCTGCCGGAGGTCAAAAAAAGTACTAAACTTTTGAGAAGATCGAGTGGCGAGTAAGAGGATTATTACAACTAAGTGGTAGTATAAGAGGAAATCGTCGGCCATTTTGACATTTTTTGGGTCTTGGAGGCTGAATATCGTTTAGTTGAATTTCAGAATCTTCAAAAAATCACTATAACGAATTTAGTGTAATTTACGGCGTTTGTTTCTCGTGATCCAGTTTACATCCTTTCTTCGTTGGACTTGCGAGAATTAACAAGAATAACAGAACACAAAATACTAAAAGAAATCGATAATGCTAGTAATTAGTTTGGTTTTTCTCCACATTTTCTTTTCTCTGATATTGAAGTCTCTATTTACACATGTTTGATGTAAAAAAAATTCTTCGGGTCGCTTCTTAATTCAGAATCCCAGGAAAATCCTGAAATCTGACTTGAGGCTTGAAGGTTAAGACCCAAGTCTTAATGGCGTTCATTGTTTCCCGTCAATGAAAAAGTTCTATTTTCAGATCCTATTTTTGTCATTCTGGAATATGTCTCTGGGGGAAAGCTTCAATCCTATTTGAGAAAATCGCGAGCCCAGCAGAACTATGGAAACCTCCATGGGACGAGCGGTCATCTGACGTCGCACGATCTGACCTCGTTTGGAAGTCAAGCAGCTAAGGGCATGGAATATCTTTCATCAAAGGGGGTAAGTCACGTGTATTGTAATCAATTAAATAACAAGACAATTTAAAGCGATATTTTATGCAGATCAAAATCTGTGATCCTGTTTCCATATTCGCAACCAAAGAGACTTTCTGGTGGTAGAAAGTATATTATGAAGCGGGTTTAACAAGCGATTAGGTTTGTACAGAAAATGTCCTTAATGTTCACCGGGTGAATGAACCAGTTAAACCTAGATGTAGGAAAGGGAAAGAAGAGAAACGCAACAAAAATACAGCAATACAATGTAAGGGAAATAGATTTGGGCAGACCACTCTGCCACTGGGGAGAGAAGGAAGTTTATTGAGAGTCTCAAGTTTGGGTACGTTCCTTACTAATTCCGATGTGTGACAATACCGTAAGGTAATTTATTTTGGAAATATAATTGAAAAAGTTATTAGTTTATCAGAAAGTTTGCGGGTGTTGCTAAGTTATAAATGTTAGAAAAAGTGAGGTGCTTTGGTATATTTTTGCGATTCAAGAATTTTCTCCGGAGCATTAAAGCTTTGTTTTCAGATTGCAGAATACTGCCTTGCTTTAATGCTATCAATATAGCCATATAGCTTGAAATTCGTGCACAGACCAAGGTCTGAAATACACGTGGCAGACGCACTGTCAAGGTTTCACACTCCTGACTAGGGGTCGGCACCGTTTCTGTTTCTGTTTTCTGTTCTGTTTTTTTACCACCGTTTTCTGTTCTGTTTTTTTCCAAAAAAACAGAATAACAGAAAACAGGTAGCCGTTTTTTAAGTGCCGTTTCTGTTTCTGTTCCGTTTTTTATATGACCGTTTTTAGCCGTTTCTGTTTTTATTTTACCTGTTTTTTCCCGAATTCCATTTTCTGGTTATGTCTTTGTTGTAAAAAAAGGGGGATTTCAAAGCCGCGTCCGATTCGTTTCCTGGAAGGCAACCTTGGACCTAATTAATGATCTTGTCGGCCGGTAGATGGTCCCTTGGGAGACCTTTTTGACCGCCAGTGGGTTGAGTTGATTTTGCGTTCATCTCGTGTTCATCTCAGTTCATCTCGTGACCTTTGTCAGCCCACCCAAACAGTGCATTTCTGCTTAATGTTTTGAAGTTAGCAATAAGGACTATACTTTTGTCTTACGTCACAGGATGTTTGATGGTAAGTCGTAGCCATATTTAGATGTCATCAGGTCAGAGAGAGTTTATTGACCCAAAAAGTACTGGCCTATGCCAGTGGTAGGCTGCTTTTTACCAAAACAGCATGTTTGAACTAGTTACCAGTTCGTCACTTCATCATTTCAAAATACTGTTCATGTTACTATTCAACCACTGATATTTACTCATCAGCCGTATTTTTTGCTGACACTTTTGAAAGCCCGACTCTAACTAGAACAGCTCATCAAAATCACCATGACGAAATAGCTAAGAAGGATAATTTTTCGAAATTAGCAATTTTCTTGTTGGCACTTGACGACTCCATCTAGCAGTTCTACTCTCCGACGCAACTGGCTGAACACAAAATATTATTTTTCTCTAATATATTATTTTCTCGCATTTATGACACCACACTCCACTGAATCAACATCGTGTTAAAACGAGATTTTTCACCCTTTCTCTCCCCTAAACTGAATGGCGCGAATTTTACCTCATTTTGGTTCAAGGATGCCGCGGAATTGCCGCTTTTCGGGATCCCAAAACGTAAGTGGAGGGATACCTATGACATCGCTGAAGTTGTCGTATGTCCGTCCGTCAGCCTGAAAGCACGATAACTCTCGAAGAGAATAAGTTATTTTTATGAAACTTGGTGGGAGCATCTTTGGGTCAAGGGAAAGGTCGAGTTCGTAGATGGGCTCTGTAGCCTACATTTAGGGGTGGAAGAGAGGGTTCAAATTAAGGGACGGACAAAATATTTTTAAACGGCTAATGAGATAGTCATTTATGGGATAATAAGACATACTACCCACGAATATGAAAACCATTTTCTCGGCGGACTAGTACCTCGCCCGGAATCCGGCAAAAACCAGAAAATTTATTAAAAGTATAAGTTTTTTTTTAAGTAGATTAGATGTTCGATTTAGGGTAAGAAGGCATGCTCAAGAACTGATGTGACAATCATTTTCTACCCGGACGATTACTTTGACCGGAATCTGGCCCAAACCAGAAATACTGTTGAAACCAAAAGTTGTATTAGTAGTAATTAGATGTCCGATTTAGGGGTAAGACGAGATGCTGAATCCATATATGACAATCATTTTTTAGCCGGACACGTAGGTCTTCCGAGTATTGCTGGGTACTTTACGCACGAATGAAGTGAAAAAACGGAAATACCTGTTAAAACGGCCGTTTTTTTACAAAAACAGGCCGTTTCTGTTTTTCCCGAAAAAACGGAAAAACAGAAACGGGTTTCCGTTTTTTTCTCGCCGTTTCTGTTTCTGTTCCGTTTTTGGTTTGCCGTTTTTTACCGTTTCTGTTTTAGCCAAAAACAGAAACGGTGCCGACCCCTACTCCTGACCTGGACAACGAGAGCAATTAACAAGCCGAAGTATTTTTCCATACACTTTTCAAAAATTTGCCAATATCTGACAGCAAGATGGAATAAATCAGGAATGCAAACTCTACGGAATTCAGCAAATTGAGCCAGACTATACTTCATGGATGGTCCCTATCTCGCCGAGAGTGTTCTTTGACTAGGAATCACAGAAACGAATTTGTTGTCAACCAAGGCATAGTCTTGAAGGGGACAAGATTCGTAGCGGCCCCACCCTTACAGCTCGACATCCTATAACAACTGCTCTTATCACACCTTGGCATAGTCAAAACCAAACAGCGCGCTAGAACTATCATCTTCTGGCCTGGCATCACAAAAGACATCACTTCGGACATATCCCGGTGTGGTGCATGCAATGCCTTTTGTGACAAGCAACAACAAGAGCCGCTTTTATGCTCAGAGATCCCAAAGCTTCCATGGGAATACGTTTCCATTGACATATTCGACTCGCAGAATCTCCAGTATTTCATCACAGTCGACTATTATAGTCGATTCTTTGAGCTGGATAAGCTCAGCTCATTGACGTGGTCAGCCATCATCGAGAAACTAAAGGGACAGTTTTCTCGTCATGGAATAACAAAAACACTTACATCTGATAACGCCACAATCTCGTGTCATCAGAAGTTGACCAGTTTACCAAATTGTGGGACATTAGTCACAAAACGAGTAGTCCGAAATATCCGTAAGCCAATGAACTGGTTGAGAAGACCGTTCAAACTGCCAAAAAGCTCTTGTCAAAGCCGCTAGAGGACAAATCGGATCCATACCTAGCCATTTTTGAGTATCGAAACACACCAATTGATGACGGTCATCATTCACCTGTAGAGTTACTTATGAGTCGCCAGCTCCGTTCTGTACCACCGTTGATTTCATCAAAGCTCAAACCAAAAACAGCGGCTTACTATTTGCTTGAATACAACAAACAAAAGAAACAAGGATTTCAGAAGTCATACCATGACCGAACAGCTAGATCATTAAATTTAGGCCTACTGAAAAAAGGGCAACCAGTCTGGGTCAAACTTCTAACATAGATCATGTTGTTGCTTCATTCGGCAGTCACGAAGTCAAAGTTGTGAAAGAAGGATTTTATTCGGACCACCTTCCGATCTCTACTTGCTTTGACTCCTCCCCACCGGCAGCTGAAAATAAAGAATCGAACTGGTTCTCATACCGAGACTGGAAAAATGTATCAAGTGAGACTTTCAGTAAAGTCTGTGACGAGATCCTGACCAAAATCAAAGTGCCCTTCAATCTTCTGTGTGATCATGCTGTGCTGCCACAAAGTGAAAAGAATACCTCAGTTGAGCTCACTTCCTACTTAGCACAAATCAATCACGCGTTGAAATGTGCTGAATCAAGTGCTGTTCCTCTTCGACGTGTTCGTAAAAAGTCTCAGGTCGAAGACTGGTCAAAAAACGGAGCTTTAGTAAATGCGTGTAACTCGGCCAAGCTCTGGCTCTCAGTCTGGAATGATTGTGGTCGACCGCGAGATGGCTTAGTCAACGACCTGAGACTTCGTACGAAATGGAAATTCAACAAGGAACTGAAAAACCATAAGCTAATGCTGATTCAGAAAAATGTTATCCGGATTGCTGAAGACCCCTCCAAACTCTGGAAGAATAGCAAGCCTGCCAAAGTCCCGAGTACCAGTGTGTCTGAAAAAAAGTGGGTTGAATATTTCGAGCGCGAGTTCAGTGCACCCAACCAAAATACAGAGGAGTTTTTTGAAAAACAGCTAGACCTTGCTCTTTCAAATAAGTTGAAATCCCACCTGTTTGTGTCGCCAAGTGTCGTTCACTCTCTAATTCCAAAATTAAAGAAAAAATCATCTTCTGGTGTTGATTCTATTACAGCAAGGCACCTAAAACTTGCAGGTCCTTTAACCGAGCAACATCTAGCACTACTGTTTCAGATGATCCTGGTTCGCGGTGTGGTCCCTATGCAATTTTGTGTCGGACAAATAACTCCCATCCTTAAAAAGGGTAAAAAAGACGCTTCCATATGCAGTTCTTATCGCCCCATTACTGTCTCGTGTACTACGTTCAAGCTCTTCGAGTCATTCTTGATAAGAGACATTGAAGAAAAATGTTCCGCCCCTCCTCGCCAGTTCGGGTACCAGCGAGGTTTAGGTAGAGAGCATGCTCTCTTTCTACTTATAAATGTGCTAAAGGACATTGAAGACCGAGGTGAATTTTTGATTTTATGTGCACTTGATGTCGCAAGAGCTTTCGACTCATGTATATTCGCGCAGGTTTTGCTTGAGGCTCATAAGAAAGGTGTTGATGTTGCGGTAATTATTTGTCTAAGATATATGTACAGAAACCTGACAGCTAAAATTAAAGACGGTAGTCTGCTATTCCAAATCCTGAAAGGTGTGCGCCAAGGAGCTCTTACTTCTCCAGTTTTATTCAATAATTGTGTCAATGGTGCACAGGATAAGTTAAATTGCACTTTTATCTTCAAAGGAGTTGATCTATCGCTAGTTACGTTTGCGGATGATTTATTGAACCTCTCTTGCACCTTCCAAGGATGTTCTTCGACTTTTGAGCGTCTCCAAGAAGAGTATAAGCATATCGGTTTGAGTTTTAACACTGATAAGACAGTTGTTCTACCGTTTAACTATAAAGGAAACAGACGTTCAATAAGTCTATCCGGCCCTGAAGTACCTTTCGCCAGCAGTCTTACTTACCTGGGTATGCCTATTGGAGCGAATCTGAAAGAAACTGCAAACCTAGCACTGAAAAATTATGCTCGAAAGATCCGGGCCGCATATGCATCCCTGGCTTCAAACGTTTCGTATCTGAGTAGAGCACACCGATGTCAGTTATATAATAGCCTAACAGTTCCTCACCTAATCGCTCTTGCTCCTGTCTGGTCTTTTCTTAATTGTGGTAAGAGGAAGCAAGTTCACCGCCTTTATTTTAAATTTGCAAAGTATCTGACGGGACTGCCAGCGTGGACAAGCAATTCTTTTCTGCAGAGAAAGTATCGATTGGTAAACCCAGCGGGAGTTATTGAGAAGCGTATTAGTGATTTTTCTACTGAATGCCAGGAGTCTTTCCATCTTTGGTCATTCCTGTTTGTTCCGAGTTCGTAGTTATCGAAGTATGTTTTTCCTTTCCGTTATTTTCTTTTCGTTTTTCTTGTTTTTTACTCCGTCTTTTCTGGGCCTCGCCCAGTTTTGTTCAGTGACGGGTTATAAATAAAATGATGATGATGATGATGATGACTTAGTGACGAAAAGATGTGGGAAAGAGCATTGTTAATCAAAGCTTTTGTTCATTGCATATGTTCCCCGTTCATATCTGGTGAAAACTCAAAATGGCTTAGCTTACCGGAGGAACCGATGTCCCCAAACGAGTGCGAATGAGTCACCGAATGAGGACCCTCCTGCGACAGTAACAGACAATGCTCTTAACTTCTCGCCAAGACCCATCTTCGACAGTGCATCATACGGAGCCGGGCAGAACCCAGAGGCACCAGGAAACGTCTCGCCATCTGGAACACCACCGTTGCGACGAATACCCTCGGTGCCGTCATCGCCAGAGAAAGTATTCACGTCTTCTCTTGCCCTTAGAACTCCAGGATGTGTAATGTACCTTTACTGCTTTTGGGCTTGTTTTATATATTGCCTTTTCTCTTGTAGGTGCTGGGTCTTAGATAAACAATCAGACTTCTACAAAGTTATATGCATCTATAAATGAACAAGAGCTGTAAGCTCATATGGCACTTGCATGGGTTGAGATGTAGTGTTTGATCAAACGTACTTTTAAGGTTACCTTTGCGGTTCAGATGCGCACTTTAAGGGAGCTAGAGAAAAAGTATTTTGTTTTAGAACTTGGCTGTAATGATACGCACTTTATAGGCGCTAGAAATTCATCTGTAAGAAAAACTATTGAGACAAAACGATCACAGGCCCTTAGGGAACATTGATATATACCGTTTGGTAAAAAGTATTTTTTTTTCACTTGTCGGTTAAAATGTGCACTTTAAGGGTGATAAAATAAATTTTTAAGCAAAACCCTTGTGGTACAAATGATCATGAGTTTAGATGTATCGTTTGTTGAAAAAAAGTAGTTTTCGACCTTGCGGTTCAAATGCGCACTTTCAGGGAGCTAGAACTTCATTTGTAAGCAAAACCCTTGAGGCATAATTTGCTTAAAAGTATTTTTCTAAATTTGCGGTCAAGATTGGTACTTTAAGGAATGTCGGATTTGGAAAGTGGCGATTTCTGAGCCAATCTTGTCGAATCTCTAATATTCCAGCCCAGTTCGATCGTCCTAGCACATCTGGAAGTACCTTAAATCGCGATCACCGGAATTCCGCCCCCCCCTCAAACTCCCCCACAGTCGCCGGAGCCAATCCGGTTCTGTAAGTGATTTATCCAGAGCATCTCTTTATTATTCCCACAAAGTTCGATCCCGATCTCCCCAGTCTGAGCCGGTCACGTATCCCCCCCCCCATTGTTGTCGAATCCGGTCCGGAAATGACAAAGGTAACCAGAGACATGTCCTCTGATCAATTATCAAACTTCACTCAAATCCGATCAACCGTTCCAAAGTTACGCATGACTCAGTATTCCGGATTCCCCCTCCCGCTACTCCCCCCACGACTATCGGATCACGTAAATTTGTATTTATAAGTTTGATCGGGTCCCTGATTCGCCTCCCAAGTTTCGTCGTGAAAATCCCCAAAACCGCCATTACCGGAATTCCGGGAAACTCCCCTCCAGCCCCCCCCCCCCCTAGTGTCCGGATCCAGTCCAAATGTATAAACGATTTATCTGGAGCAGATGCTTGTTCTTCCCAGCAAGTTTCACTCCGATCCCTCCATTCTAACCGTTTCTCGAGATTTCCGGTCTCCCCCCCAACTCCCCCATAGCTGTCGAATCCGGTCCGGACTTCAGGTGGGACATCAGAGGTATGCCATTTATTCAGTTATTAAGTTTCATTCCAATCCGATCATCCGTTCGAAAGTTACACACTACTCCAGTTTTCCGGATTCCCCAGCCCTCCACTCCCCCCCAGGTGGTCGGATTGGGAAACTGATTATTTCCAGGTTAGTCCGGTCGGGTCCCTGATGCTCCTGCCAAGTTTCATCGTCCTGGCACGTCTGGAAGTACCCCAACTCGAAAAAGTGTGACAAAAACTACTTAATTCCCAGAATTCCCCGGCCCACCACTCCCCCCCAGATGGTCGAATCGGGAAACTGATTATTTCCAGGTTAGTTTGGTCGGGTCCCTGATTTTCCTGCCAAGTTTCATCGTCCTAACACATCTAGAAGTACCCTAACTCGAACATGTGGGACAAAAAAATTCGGACCGACCGACCGACCGACGGACGGAATTGCGATCGGTATATGGCACTTGAGCCAGAGGCTGCAAGTGCCATAAAAACTTAAAACATTTGTTTTGTTAATGTGAAAGTCAGAAGCTTTGCTTCAGAATTTAATAGGAACAGGTAGTGGTTTTGGAAATACAAAACAGTTGACAATGCTCCTTAGACTATCCATAATCCATTCATACACAAATCCTCAAAATTAGAACAGTTTGCTCCAAGGTCAGGACAACACATGAGCACCGGTGATCATACGTTGGTGCATCATGCCCTACATCCCCATAACATTCTGTTGAACTTAAAACCTGCAATGGGAATTTGCTTTTCAAAGAGATTTTTATGAGGACAATCCGTGCTTGATCCAGGGCATGTTGTCCCAACGTATGAGTACCACGCCCAAAAATTTGGAATTTTCGAATGGCTGGAGAATTTATTATACTACTATATATATATTTTTAATTTATAACCCACCAAATGCACATGGCGACAGTGGAGTAAATGGAAATAAAGAAAAACAAACACAAATAACAATCAACATTAATGACGACAGTTTAGACAAACTTTCTAATCAGGCCTAAAAAAAACATGGAAAACATCATGTGCACTATGAGCTGGATGGTTAGATGTTCTTCATAGAGACGCTGACGCCCTCTCCAGTGACCGAATGACATCTTGCACGCCGAATTTCTGAATTAGTTTACGGTTCCGACACGAACGAGGAAGGTACATTAAAAATTTACACTACTCTGTCGTCTTATTCGCCGGTAACAATGGTGGGCTGATGGGCTACAATCGGCTGAAGAGGGATGAGGAAAAAGACGGACCCCCTTAGACTCAGGCTAAGACTATTTAACAGCCACAATATTTCTCGTCTCTATGGATCTGAAGCTAGGCACCTTGGTTATCTGCAAGTAAAAAATATGGCAACTGATGAGACGATGATCCACCAGTGGGACCACTGATCACCGGACGCCAGGATGGGAAACACTCATATCCTGGTGGAAAACCAGAGGAATCCAGACGCAGAGCGCAACCGAAGAACACTGATCGCTTCACCTACCAGTTTGATCGACGCAAGATCGACGAGTCGATTCAGTCCGATTGGCAGTGGCTTATATGAAAGACGAATAGTGACTCTTTTTATGGCACTTGAAGCTTCGCTGAAGTGCCATATACCGATCACTTTTTGGTTGGTCTCTCTGTCGGTCCACTGTTCTAGAGTTTGGGTACTTCTATAAGTGCTAGGACGATGAAGTTGGGCAGGCGTATCAAGGACCTGACTAAACTAACTAGGAAATTGTCACTCCTCCGATCGGACCTCCGTGGGGGAAGTGGACAGAGTTGGAATCCGAATTCTTTAGACATGTTTAACTTTGGAACGCGTGATCTGATCGCAATGAAACTTAATATTTGAAACGACCTCGTTTCTTGGATGCCTAAATTTAAATCCGGACCCGGTCCAATGAATGTCGGAGGGATTAGGAGAGGGCAACTGGAAATGTATACTTTGGTGCGAATATTCTAATTGGTAGAAAGTTGTTGATGCTGCTCTGACATGCATTCGGGTTTAAGAAACGCTAGTTTCAGACTTCCTTTGAGAAATTTGGACGTTCTTCAACTCGTTTAATTTTTTCAGATCATCCACAGGGACCTAGCTGCTCGAAATATCCTCATTGAAGAAGAAACAAAGATATGTAAGGTGGCCGATTTCGGATTTGCCCGAGACTTGGAGGACAATCATATTTACGAACGGAAATCCGACGGAAGGCTTCCTGTCCGATGGCTACCCCCGGAAAGTCTTTTCGATAACATTTTCACGACCAAATCTGATGTCTGGAGCTTTGGGGTTCTTCTCTGGGAAATAGTTACTTTAGGTAAGAATCGTTTGATGTCTTGTTTGTTTTAAATCAAAGGTGTCGTTTGGCAGAAACCTAAGCGGGGGTCAGCGTCGTCCCTTGCCCCCTTTGCATTCGTTAAAGTAAATCTGACGTGGGCGAGATATATTGAATGAAATGTAAACAGCTGGTTGACGAATCAGATGCCTGAAGCTTCGGGTTCTTCTCTGGGAAATAGTTACTTTAGGTAAGAATTCTTTAATTTGCTTGATTGTTTGTTTTTGTTGCTTGACCTTTTCGCAGAAACCTAAGGGGGGGGGGGTCGGTGTCGTCCCGTGCCCCCTTCGCATTCTTTAAATTAAATCTTACGTAGGCGAGATATAATGATTGTTTTTTTTTTAGGTTTGGCGCCTCGGCTTACAAATAAATTCCTAGTCCCCTTAAAGTGCGCGTCGTAACTACAATGTCTAGCGCCCTTAAAATGCATATTATACCCGCTAAGCGAAAACAAATACTTTAGACCAAAAGATACATTTCTGTGATTCCCAAGGGCCCATGATCGTGTGTTCCTCAAGGGTTTGGCTTTCTTCTTCTTCTTCATGGGTTCGGCAGGGTTTGGCTTCCAAATAAATTCCTAGTCCCCTAAAATTACGCATCATAACTGCGAGGTGTAAAAAAGAACTATTGATTAAACTATGGATTCTCATGATCCCCAAGAGCCAATGAAAATTTTTGTCTTAAGGTTTTTGGTTACAGATTATTTTTATCGCAACTATCATCATCGCAAAGTGAAAACAAAACTTTAGACTAAATAATACATTCACATGATCTCCAAGAGTGTCCCTACGCCCGACAGAGCCTCGGAATGCTAAGATTAATTGCCTTTCGATGCCTTTCTATGCCCTTTAAGAACTGTAGGAATAATTGTAAGGACAAGATTTGGGGGGTTTTATTGGTCAGCTAATTATCCTTTAAAAATGTTAGGCGAGGGATAAATTTAGTTTCGGATATTTCGGTTGCACTTCCAGCAGTTGTTTTCAGCGAAGAAACAAACCCCCGGAATCTCGTTTTATGTTATTTCATTACGAACGGCTAGCTTGGCTTTAAACCTTAGGTTCTAACCAATTTCAGTCCCCAATTTCTCGCCAGCTGTCTGAAGCAGTCAGATGCTTCATACAGCTGAATTAAGTCAGCATTATGTGGACGGAGATTCTACTCAAAGCTTATTCAAAGAGCCATTCGGAAGTGTCTAGATCACATCCATCCAAGTCGCGACTACAAACAGGGACTCGGTATGAACGTCGCATTCTTCTAGTGGTGTGATCCCGAATAACCCTTATGAGCAAGCTGAAAATCGATCTTAATGTAGAGAGTTGGAATCCTCGGACTCGTCATTCACTTTCTGTAATATTCTTTTACTTGCAGGATCAACGCCTTATCCAGGCCTCGCCGCGGGGGAGGTCATGAAACGGGTGAGAGAAGGCTATCGCCTGGAGAAGCCGGAACACTGTCGCCGAGAGCTCTACAATATTATGTTCTACTGCTGGGATTCTAAGCAAGCAGGAAGACCAACGTTCTCCCAACTTGTTGACAAGTTTGACGAGCTCTTGTGTGCAGATGTGGACTATATCCAGGTAGAACAGTTCCTCGAACACTCTTATTACAACGTAGTTGACAGTGAAAGTGAAGAGAAGGTCTGAAAGGAGTAATGCTACTCAGTTTAGTCCTTGTTCGAGTTCTATTTTTTCAGTTGTCCAAGTAATTAGTGATACAATTCCGGACCTGGAACATGAAGTGGCCACAAAATACACGCTACAGGATAAAAGGTTGAAATAGACAATCTAGTCGGCAAAAGAGTAGAGGAAATGATTTGTGATGTCAAGAAAGAAGTGCGCAAAGAAATATTTCGAGAGAGTGACAGCAACGCATACTTGACATCGTAGCGTGTTTAATGGTCCCGTAAAGTAACGTCGTACAGTTCATTTTGTGTCAAAATTTTAAGTGTATTGAGTGTGTTTTAAAAGTCTATTTGAAGAATGTAGCCATGTTTATTTATTTAGTGTTTTAATATGTAACTTTTACTTTGTTATATTTTAGTCCGCTATAACCAAAAAGCGGGTAATAAATAAATAAATAAATAAATAAATATAAACACACCTAGTGACTGAGCATGACCTTCATAATATTGACATTTTATTGGAAAGTAGCTGGGAAGCCGTTCAAAGGTAACTCGCTGAGTCCCAAAAACGCGCGTCCAGCTCCTGTTCTCTTCAATGACATGACGATCAAAAAAGTATCATTCAACAATCGTTTGAGCTCAAGGTGGATATCCAGTTCCGAGGGGACGCCTCCAAATTAAGAAAATCTGGAGCGTAAGGAGCTATTGTTGAAACTACGGCAACGCATAACAAAAAGGATAAAGGACTTGGTGAAGCGTGGAAGGATAGTGTCAACAAACTCGCAGAATCCAGATATGAGCCCTGCCCGCAGTGAAACGAATGCGATGAAGCTTTAAGCAACCCTGAGAAAACTATGTGAATAGATTTATGTGTTTCAAGCATAAAATAATTGCTCGGAAAAAAAAATTTATAAGAAATTAAAAAGAATGTTTAAATTAGATTTTACAATAGCCTATAGGTTATAACTTCAATATCGGAGTTTTTAAATATTCCTTGAGCCTAAGCTTACTGGGAAACACAAAATCAAACAATGCACACACGGATATGTCAGCTACGATGCGGTATTTTGGCTTTTTATGTCGGAAAAGACAGCGGTATTTTGGCTGTTTTTGTCGGAAAAGATTGTTCAATAGTTTGGGCATGGGGATCCCATTTGAAGTTATTAGAGGAGGGTGAGTTGGGAGCAGATTTTGAGAGCTAAAGGTTATAATAATCGAATTTTCAGTATTCACAGTCACCATCGATTCTGCTACTTCCTCTGTGATGTCTCCAAGTATCTCCATTGCTGAGTTTTTTATGTTTCTTTTGCAAACTTCTAGAGCTGGGAGGTCATCGGCGAACTTCCATCACTCTGGGGATTTGGAAGCAAGAGAGTTGACCATGAATAGGAAAAGAGGGGCGAGGGATTTCCTACTTGTGTTGCTGAAATCGTTCGTTAAAGCAGTAGACGTCCTCTTTTTTTTTTAATCCGAAACCATGGAAGTTGCTTTCTGACCGCTAGATGGCAGATCCACAGCATGGGCAAAATAAACATTTGATGCGGAGCACTCACCTGTGGATTCAGACAATTTATGCACTTCCTTTTCCGATAGAAAGTGAGGGCGATACTCACAGACATCCCATCATCTTTTCCTGGTAGAAATTTATCGAAATTTATGACTGCTCCGCCGTTTACGGTGTCAGAACGGGGCAGAACCGTGAGAGCAGCTAAACCAGAAACACGTCATCGGCGGGACACCTTCAAACTTGTAGTCCACTACTGTTTCCTTCACTGAGAACGGCGAGAGATTTACGACGTCCACTCTGAATCAAAGCTAGCAGATCAGAATCACGGTCCTCACCACTAAGTATCGATAGTCACGGCCAACAAATTTGTTTAATTTGGATGATTCGGCAAAATGCTTAGGACCACTAGACACGACACTTGTCTTGGTTTTTTGGTGTATTTCCGATTCGCAGATTAAACATGATGACAAATAACACGAGACCGTCAGATGTACCCCATAGCTGTTTCGGCAATGTCAAACGTGGTTCTCTTTTTGCGTTAGTCTGTGTCACAATTTTCTTCATGCTTTGATGGCTGCTGATCTTTTTGCAGGTTTAAGCTGCAAGTCCATTGTGCTGGGTTAGCATGGAAACAGGTACCAAGCATGGAATGGGGGCCGTTCCGCCGAGGTCTCCTTCTTGTGCTCGTCTGCAACTAAAAATATTACGACAGACACTGTTTATCAGAAAAATCACTGGTTTACTGGCGGAGTTCGAGAGGGGATGGAAAATTTTCCAGAAGTACTTCGATTAAAGCGAAACTTAAGGGATGATGGGAGCAAATTCTCTATATGTGTCAGTTGTCTGTACGAATTGGATCTGACCTCGGGGGGGGGGGGGGCAGGTATGGTCATTCTTACGGACTATTTTCGTAAAAATCGACAGTTTTATGAAAAACATTCTGTCTACCAGAAAAATCGACCATCTTAAAAAAGAATCGATTGCTTGGAAAAATCGATAGTTTTCCATACAAAATTGCGGTGCTTCGCACCGACTGTTCTTTATCGACTGGACGACAACATAGGGGTGGGGACGTGCCCACTGGCTCTGATGGGGCCAGAAGTTTTCTGGAAGTGCTCCAGTTTGAGTGAAACGTGAATGCAGCGCGCGGTTACCGCACTTTCTTATGGTCATCAGCAACCGCAATTTCTAGCGTCGGAACAAGTAAGAGATGTTCTCAACTTGTGGTGCTTCCGATCTGTTTAATCGGTCTGTTCAAATTAGAAATTTCATTTAATTTAGTGTTCATTTAATTTAGTGTAAAGACTGTTCTGGCCAAGAGTGGAAATGTATAAATTATACTTCCTGGAACACTAGGGCACGAATCGATTCTATTTGAGATAGGCCGGGCAACCTTTCGCCGAGTGGCGTGTCAGCTAAATGCCACAACAATAATCAACTTTTCGTAAGACTTTTGCGAGGCTATTACTTTTGATTATTTTATTTTATTTGTCTGGCGATACTGCCGGTAAATTTCAATAAGTCAGTTGGGTGTAGAATGGTATGGGTTGTAGTGTAGCGGGTGTAGTGACACAGTAAAATGGTCATGCAGGGCTCTAGACATGTTCTTTCTCGCTTTGTGTTTATGCTTGCAGCTCTTGCGTTCAGCTCACGTAAAAGGCCGAACGGATGACCAAGCTAGAAATTATTCGAAACCCTTACTGGATCGCGTAATCATCACTGAAACATTCCCATCAAAATACTAGCCCGTCTTCTCTTGCGAGTGACATAGCAGTGGGTAGTATTCATCTGTTCTGGCTGCGTCACCGGTGATAGCGGACATTTTTTGAGTTCGGTCTATCAGGCTTTGTAGGGCACGGTTTCTTCTCATCCCCCAGAAGTTCAGTACGCCATTTATGCTACATCAAGCGATAAGACATCCCCCCTCTCGGTCCACTCCTGGCTAAAACCAATCGGTACGGGGTAATTTAACCTAAGAAGTGTAGCAAAACAATACCGCATCATATATAGTTTTTATTTTTATGTCAACATGAAGTTTGTCCGCGTTTTGATTAGTTCTGGCCAGTGTCGGTTATGTTTTGACAAGTACATCCCTTTTGGCTTACCCACTGTGAGAGGTGCATCTCACCCCGGAGCATGCAGTCCGTCGCCACCTCGGCCGGAGAATGAATGGTCTTACGTATTGCAGTGCTGTGTTAGTTTAGTTCAGATTTTTTGTATGGAATGAAATTCAGAATATAGTTAGACTTCGTGGAGTGCACATCGAGCTGGCGTTAAGGAGTTAGGTTACGGCTACACCATCACAGCTGGTGACGAGCGGTAAAAAGTGAGCGCTGCGGAATAAGGGAGAAGAAAAAGGTAAGCTTGTGCCTTTTAATCTTTCTTACGGTTCAGAGTGGCGGAACAGTCGGATAAGCGGCGAACTAGGGCGAGTTCTAAGGCTGATGGACAGACTGTTCACTCGGAGCTAATTCCACGTAGAGGAAATTCACAGCAGCTGGTGGAGGCGGTTGTGAAAGGTGGCGCCATTTCGAGCGGTTTTCAGGAAAATTTCGCTAGTTCGTTAGGAAACGGTGGAGCTCAGGGTAGGGCAACGCAAACGAACGGGAGCACCTTTTCAAAATTAAATCCGACTCCGATCGCTGGTATGGATTACATTCCAGAACTCATTAATAAATTCGACAAAGTTTTCGAACTAATGAAAGCGGCGCAGGACGACCAAATTGCACGTTTAAATCCACAATTCGAGGAGTTGCAACGCGACGATCCCACACTGAAGGCGTTATGGGCCAAAACCAGACAACTGGAGACGGAAAACGAAAAGGTACGTTTTGCATTACGTAATGGTCGTCTTTTCCGTGTCGAAAAGGATAAGGTTCGGAGCGGCGAAATTTGGCAACTCGTCGTACCCGTCGGAACAAGGCAAGAGATCTTGAGGTTGGCACATAACTCCCCGGAAGGAGAACACATGGGTAGGATTAAAACGGCGGAAAAGATTTTGCAACATTTCTTCTGGCCGAAAATCTATATGGACGTGGCTCGAAATTGCCAGACTTGCGCCAATTGCCAAAAGGTCTCGAGAGCCACCAAGCGCGACCGTGCGCCGATTCAGCCTTTCGATTGTCCGGGTAAGCCATTCGAGCGGATAGGCATGGATTTCGTGGGTCCTCTAAAACGGAGCAAAAAGGGCAACCAATGGATTTTAGTAATCGTAGACTACTTCTCGAAGTGGCCCGAGGCCTACCCCCTGCGATCGTGTAAATCAGAGCGAGTAGTTGAAACTCTAAAGGATTACTTCAGCCGTTTCGGGTACCCTAAGGAACTGGTTCACGACTTAGGTACCAACTTCGTTAATCAAGGGGTTAGATCTCTTTTAGCATCCGCGGGCGTGAAAGCTAGACAAACCAGTGTGACACACGCCCAGGCCAATGGGCTAACAGAACGGTTTAACGGCACTATCGTGAATATGCTTTGGAAATTCGTACGGGAAGAGCCAAAACTTTGGGACACGTTACTCCCGCAACTGCTTTTCGCGTATCGGGAAACGCCACAAACGTCGACGGGTTGTACACCGTTCGAAGTAGTTTTCGGAAAGAATCCGCGAAGACCGATGGAAGAGGCAAAGGAGTCTTTGGTAGGAATTCGTAGTGGAACCCAGGATGATGCTCAAACTAATTACTTTCCACAGATGCGTTCGAGCCTGGACACTATATCAAAATGCGTGAAGGAAAACGTCGAGCGAGCTGCGGGCCGTCAGATGGCCAATGACCCCAGCCCAAAACCGAAGGCGGAATTTCGAACAGGAGATAAAGTCCTCGTGCTTCAGTAAATGGGGAACTCCAAGTTGGAGAGGCAATGGACGGGGCCTTTGGAGGTCCTGAAACAAATCGGTAAGTAGGACTACTTGGTCGGGAATTTCCCCGGTAGGAAAAAACGGAAAATTCTTCACGTAAATTTGCTGCGAAAATTTCACGAATCGGCTCCCTGCATGTTTTCGGTGGTTCTGTCAGACGACGAAAGTACCAAACTAATAGAGCCACGAATTATTACGCTCGGGAAGGAGGAACCGGAGTCAAACAGCCCAGAAGTAAACGCAGGGCTTTCAGAGGTTCAGAGGCGGGAAATCCGTGAAATTATCGCCAAGTACGGGAGGGCTCTAAGTAATATGCCGGGAAAAACAGACCTAGTAACACATCGAATAGACACGGGCGACGCCAAGCCAATCCGGAAATCGGCGTACCGAGTACCGTTCAGTCGAAGAGAAGCGGTCGAAACGGAAATAGAACGAATGCTCGAAGCCGGAATTATTCGAAGGTCTAAAAGCCAGTGGAGTTTTCCTCTCGTAATAATTGGAAAAAAGGACAAGTCGGTGCGAATTTGCGTAGACTACCGCGAACTGAACAGCGTTACGGTTAACCAAAATCGGTACCCAATGCCTAGGATCGATGAGTTGATAGTTCGTGTAGGGAATGCGAAATACTTAACAATCCTCGACCTAACAAAGGGCTACTTCCAGCTTGTCCTCACTCCGGACAGCATAGAAAAAACCGCATTCGTTACAGCGTCAGGGCACTTCGAGTTTTTGCGAATGCCATGCGGCTTACGGGACGCGGGCGCGTCTTTTCAAAAATTAATGGATCAAATCCTAGATGGCGCGCAGAACTACGCGGGGGCGTATTACGACGATACAGTAATCTTTAGCGACAATTGGAAGGAACATTTGGAACATGTCGAAGATGTTTTACAGCGGCTATTGAAGGCGGGTTTAACCGCGAATCCAAAAAAAATGTCGTTTCGGATTCCAGGAAACGGAATATCTAGGACACATAGTAGGAAACGGGAAGATACGCGTGACCGAGGACAAAGCGAAGGCAGTCCGAGACTACCCTAGACCGAAAACGAAGCGAGACGTAAAATCTTTTTTAGGTCTAGTAACCTACTACCACGGATTTATTAAAGGGCGTGCGCAGATCGCCCAACTTTTAGTCGACCTTACCTCCAAGGGAAAGCCGAACTCGGTTACGTGGAATCAATCGTGCGAGGCTGCTTTCAACGAGTTAAAGCGAGTTCTTTGTAGTAGCGCGGTTTTGCGGTGTCCCGACCTTTCCCGGCCAATTATATAGCAATGCGATGCCAGCGATACTGGTCTAGGCGTAGCGGGGAATCAGAAGTATGACGATGGTGAACACCCTTTTATCTTTTTGAGCAGAGCACTCTCCCCGGCCGAACGGAATTATTCTGTTATCGAACAAGAATGTTTGTGCGTCAGATGGGCGGTGGCGAAAATGTACCATTACGTAGAAGGACGTAAATTCTACGTCTATACAGACCACGCCCCCCTCAAATGGTTACATCAAATTAAAAATGCGAATCCCAGGCTGTCTCGTTGGGCGATGGCGCTGCAAGGGCTCGATATGGAAATCATCGCAAGGCGTGGCATTGACAACGGGAACGCAGACGCTCTCTCGCGAGCACATATGAACGACGCGGAGTAGGGCCGTGGCGCGCTGAGAGGCACAGGGCGCCTTCCCTTGTATATATTGTGTATACTTTTAAGTGAATTTTTTTTGCAGAATCGAAGGCAAGAGAGGCAATCGAGCGGTATGCCAAGGTGGCGGCGTACGAGGATGACCATGAGGCAGCTATCGCGGAACTGGAACGAGACCAGGGAGAAGATGAGAGGATCGTGGGGATGCTAGCGAGACCCCGAGGTAACCCGGATGTTCAGATCGTGAGGGTTCATGGGTTATACTTCAGATTCTGGCGGCGAGAACACCTACCTGCAGCTGCTACTCCCGTGGAGACGGAGGACACAACTTTTCCAGTGCTGCCGTCTGGTGGGTTCGCCTGGACGGCACTTAGGAGCAGAGCCCACTCTAGCAAGAACGAGGGCTAGATTTTTTTGGCCAGGCATCGAGCGCGATGTTGAACTTCTCATCGACGCCTGTTCTTGCAAGAAGAAGAAGTAATAGTCACCTTTCCCAGCCAACACCCCCCCCCCCAGGATATCCAGTCAGGATGGAAGGAGTGTGAGAGGTGCATCTCACCCCGGAGCATGCAGTCCCTCGCCACCCCGGCCGGAGAATGAATAGTCTTACGTATTGCAGTGCTGTGTTAGTTTAGTTGAGATTTTTTGTATGGAATTAAATTCAGAATATAGTTAGACTTCGTGGAGTGCACATCGAGCTGGCGTTAAGGAGTTAGGTTACGGCTACACTATCACACCCACGAACAGGGAAATGAACACGTCAGACTGATTGGCCTGACCGTGCAAGAGTCTCAGAGTCAACACTTTGAAAATTTCGGTGTAAACACTAGTTGCCCAAGTTTCCACTAGGTAGCTATGAAAAAGAAAATGGAGTGTGCTGTGGTGTGGTGCATGGGTTGGTTATGATAGCGTGGCTACTTGTAGCGGGCGAGCATGGTATTGGCTACTGGTTTGTGATGTTAATGCACCGAGTCTTTTCGAAGGCGATACTCAGTTCGTAGGTCAATAACTAAAGCACATATATTTCGTATCTACTTACATTGGAGTTAGGTCGGTAAACACTTGTCACTAGGTCAACTGTGTCGGGACTGTGGCCCGAGCCAAACTGAATTCCCAACTGTGGGCTCGGTCCTTTTAAGCCATCGGACAACTTCGCACAGAGTGCATTAGCCAATAGGATCCTTCTGATAGGTTTGAAAGGAGTAAGTGTGTTTATGTTTTTCCTCATTTGGGAAAGGTTAATAATCTCCGGAGCAAAGCGTGGGCGTTAGAGCTAGTCCGAAAATAGGGGGAGTTGAGGATAGAGCTTAGTGAGTTTTTGAACAAGATATTTGTTTACCCTAAATGTATCCTCACATTACGTCCTCCCTCTGAAAAAATCGAGCTCCCGCGAGATAAAAAGGTTTTCACTTCAACTTTAAGCATTAAGAAATGAAACATGTTAATTATAGCTTGCACTCAGAATTATACTATTTACACGCACTTTAAGTTGTTATTGACAATTATTTTTCTATTGCCACTGACATCCGAAGCTTTTTTTTTCAAATTCTTGAGTTTTTGCTTTGGACACGCTTATGATGAATACACATACCACATAGATGTGTATAACACTAGCTAGCGAATAACACTAGATGATACATCAACGGTTGAATTCACTGTATAATGTTGTGACTCTACCTTACAATTGTCTTTCAGAATCACTATGATGGTTGCTCGATAATGCCGAAATGGAATTTCACTAAAATAAGTGTTCAGGAGAATGACTGTTTACATTTATCTTGGTCATTTTCTGTCACTGTCAACAAGACTGCAGTGTAACGTCACTGAGATAAAAGTTAGTATTATGCCTGCCTGCATTTCTTGGTGTCAGAAGTAGTCACTGTTAGTAATTCTGCCGTGTTAGGCACAGAGCTGTCACATACGGTTATATCCGTCCATAAACCGTAATACACAAAGTTTCAGCCACTGTTCAAAGTTTCAATCACTATGGTCACATCATCACTATCATCACTCCACGTAGATGGGATTCGGTGTCCAGTTTCTTCTTGGCTCTTTGGCTAAAATCGAACTGACATCTTCTTCTTAATAGGATGATCAAACGAAGTAACACGTCTGCTGGGTGCTGGTAGGTCAATGGGTTGTCGGCCTCATGTCAGCACATAGTCATGCCTGGCGTTCTATGGTCGTTTCCGTTAGAAAAGAGTAAGTTTTGGGTTTTTCAGTATTTTCCCTAATTCTAATCTTTTTCTTTGTTTAGCAGGTTTGTTCTGCCGAGAAGATATTAATCGTCTTTATTATTATTAGTTGCGTTTTTGCTGATACCATGGTATCTGATATACGGTCTAAAGTCGTTTTTGCAGTTATCGTCGTATCTGATACCACGGTCAAAAGGCGTTTTTGCAGTTGTCGTGGTATCTGGCCATTTACCGTCGTAAAAGATATTCAGATATCACGGTCCGACCGTGGTATCTGGTCGTTGTATCTGAAAAGTCATCTCACTTTCATAAAATTTTGTCAAATTGGTGAGAAAGAAGTTCAGCACTTAGTGATGTAACTGGATATCAGTTTTCTTTTGGGATGACTTCGAAAAATACAATTTCGGTAATAGTCGTTTTTGCAGTGGACCGTATATCAGATACCACGGTAACTGCGAAAACGACTAGCTGCAGTATCAAGTTAAAGTGGTAACAGATACCGTGGTATCAGCAAAAACGCAACTATTATCATCATCTCTTCAGAATAATCTTTTTCTTTGGGGAGTGGCTTGCCACTTATTTTCGCTCTAGCAACCATTTTTTAGCAAATAAATATTGAGCATTTTTCATTTGAGCTTCGGCTACATGCAACGTCTTGGCGCGGCAACGTCTATCAGAGCATCATTGATATTTTTTGCATATTATTAGTCTCTGGAACGCAGCAATGAGTTTGCCGAAGGATTTGCCGGGTTATCAATCATTCTTATTTTACACTTCGTATTGAGCACCGATTATTATTATTTTCTTCCTTGCTCGCAAAATTTCGCCAGCACGGCCTTCTTGTTAGTATTGATTTATTTTGCTCCGTTTCTTCGCGTCTGTGCTCCCCTCAAAGGATGTGACATTATTACGAGTTGTAGGTCTTTTTGGCAGATGAGGGATACAGTTCTTCGACATTCTTTCCTAGTCAGTTTTGAGAGTTCATCCGTTTCGTTGCTTATTCGCTTTCGAAACTGGCGTTTGGATATTTTTCGTAGTGGATTTTACCATGATGCTAACAGTAGTTTTCCAGATTGGTAACTAAGTTGGTGTAGCATACTTACTAATGAATCGCGGTCGTTCCACTTATTATATACTTTTTCATGTCGCCCGTTAGCAATCATTTCTCGATATATTGTAGCCTCTGGCTACAGTTTAATAGGTTTTTGTTTTTGTTGATCGTGCAGTTAGTCAAGGGGACCAACATTGACCGAGCTCACTCCAGGTTACTTGTGCATGACGTCACTGTACGATACAGTTTTGATCCGTACGGAAAAGTTGAAGAAGAGAAAAAAAAATATATGCTAGGCTTATACGGTCACGCGAGCGACAGTTCATGACGCTGCTACTCACTGGGAGCGCATAAACTATAGTAGTTCATTAAGAATGTATTAACATTATTTGAAGAATGTTTTGCATTTTGTTATTTCTTTTCCTTAATATTTTCATTAGTACCATTTCCTTTTTCAGTTTGCAGCTTGGTGGTACTTTTTTTCTATTACCCGAGTTTCCATTTTTAACGATGTTCTCATTAGTGCTCTGTTTCTTCCCTTTATTTCCCTCAGAGTTGACATCATATCAAAAGTTAATGTGGGTTTTCTGTTCAAAGCTGTGGCAAATCATACAAAGATCATATCAGAAAGTTTTTTTCATTTCTCGTTCTGGACCTGCTTACGTTGTGACTTTTTCCGAATGTGCAATTTTCCGCCTCTGTTCCTCGTAAATATTGATTTATTATTTCGCCTTCCGTCGCTTATCTTCAAGCCCTCTTTTAATTGTGCAATGTATCAGGATTGCTACTCGCGTTTGCTTAATCTAATTCAGCGGGACCTGGCTTTATTACGTCTTATTGGCCGAACTTATTTGAGGCTGATTTTCCGGTCCATTTGACACAGTATGAATTACCAGCTTTACTGTATCTACAAATTCAGTCTTTGAGGAGGTTTTTATATTCGGCGCTGAGCGAGTTCTTACTTCCCCAGTTCCTTCATTGGCTACTTTAACCGTAGTTTGTTCATGGTACTGATTAGGATACCTAGCGGGCGGTTCCGAAGGGCCTGATATCGGTTCGTCGTATTGCTTTTTCGGCGCTTTCTCGGCTTTCTCAAAACTGTCCGTTACTAGCCGTTTCTTGGGCCTTCCTAGCTCGGGATCTCGAGAAGAGGATGGGGTAATGAGGTTTCCCCATGCTTGTTACAGGCGTCCCTTTAGTGCTTTAGCTTTATGCGATAATTTTCGCGCTTGTTCTGCGGCTGACGTTTGAGGAGTGGTATACTGATATGTTTCCGCGAAATGTTGTGTGAGGGCATTCCACTGGGTCCTGGCTCATTAGGATTAAACAAGAATTCTGTCGGTGTTTCTGGTTCAGGCTATCTTATCATTTCCGGTGCTTGGTAATTTGGGGCAAATGGATTTGTCGTTTGCCACTGAATTGGCTCTTATTGTTTATCTCTTTTATATTCCTGCAACAATTCAGTAGGGGAAATTAGCATGTATTTTCGGGAGTCTGCTATCTCTGGTTCTATTTTCCAGTGATCATAACTGACCGGACTGTCGACACTTTACCATTTTCTGTCAAAAGTCAGAGTTGTTGGGAAAATAGCTTGTTCTAGGGTATTGCTCTCTTGTTCGTTTCGCTCGATGGATACGTGTCATTGGGTGAAATTTGGCAAAAGTGCCGTGAGGAATTTAGTTTTGGTTTAACTTCTTCAGGTATATCATAGTCTATTTCAGGAGAAGTGGTTCGAAAGAATGGAATTCCTATGTCTGTCGAGTCATTGAGATGGATGGGCGAAATATTTTCTTCTACCATTCAATCCGGTTGATTTCTTCCGGGTTTTGGGCTAGAAATGCGCGAAGAGAAGAATTGCATTTGATTTTGTTGAGGCTGTAGGAAGCTTGGAACTTCGATATCTGAATCAAACTGCAAGCTAAGGTAACCGTCGAGGTCAGGTGGAGAGCTTGCGCGTGATTGGGAAACCTGTGTTTGGTTGTTAAGCATAACCGCGACATTGCTCCCAGTTAATGGTGCTCCTGAACTGGCATAATCATTAAACTCATCGTCGCCGAAAAAATTGTAGGCAAGAACAGGTGATGCGGTTTCATGTTTCTCAAGCGGTTTGCTAATATTGGACCTTTCTCGAAGAGGGAGGAGTTTTCGCATGTGTTTTCCGGCAAGGGCTCCGTTGTCCATGGGCTTTTTTGATGCGCCTTTTTTAGACGGTTGTGGTGAGCGAGGTAAGGTTTTCCGGTTTCCGTCTATCTCAGTTGGTAAGTTAGATCGTTTTTCTCTCTTTTTTCAACACGATAAGGTCCCTTGTATCTGTCTGCCAGCTTTCCATCTTTCTGAATTTCAAGAAATACTAGGTCACCCGGTTCGTATGTGTGGAAATTACGGGCTTTCCTATTGTAGTACTCAGTATGATTATCTTTGGACTTTTAGAGATTTTTCCTTACAGTCTCACTGCACTAACGCACTCTTGCTATTATCTCCGATTTAAAGTTCGAATCCACGTTGTAGAATTTACGGCATCCAAGTATTTCATTTATAGCTGTTTTGGGTTATTGCAGGAAGAAAAGATAATGGCTGGAATCACCTAGCGATTCTCGGTAGCTAGTATTTATAGCGAAGACACAGCTTATGTATCTAGGCAGTTAAGCAAGCTCCTATCTTCCCCGTTAGAAGCTTTTGGTACACAGCACTGAACTTGGCGCCTCCTCCCAGCCCGTGCTCCGACGCGTAGATCGTACCCCAACATCATAGGCAGGAACGCAATTTTGTTTGGCTACTTCAACTTACCTATCTATTTACGACGTCACTGGACTTGCATGGTTGTTGCTCCCGCGCCACTGTGTCCCAAAAAGAAATCGAGCTTGCAGAACTGCTAGATGATTAAGCTGTGAGCGAAGACTACCATTAGCAAGTATTTATCCCAGCTTGTTGGATCGTCCCGGCAAACTATGGCCAAACAGTCTCCGAGTGTTGAGTGGAATCACTCCATTGGGTTTGCTTTTGGATTTGCAGCGCTTGTTAGTAAGCGAGTGACGCCTAGGATTTTAAGGAGCTCCACTTTCAGTGAATGTATGAAATTATTGCCTCTATCCGATAGGATCGCTGAAGGAAAACCGTCTTTACAAAACAATTTTTTCACCAAAGTTTACGCAATGTCTGATGCTTTTTCTCCGTAAAGTGGTAAGGCAAACAAGAATTTTGAGAACATAACCGTTACAGTGAGCACTGCCTTGTACCCACGTTCCGAGGGGTTTCCAGCTTTCCATATATCCATGCTTAAGATTTCGTAGGGTCTATTTGGGATTGGGGCATTACCAAGAACTTGGATTGGTCTGGTGGGGGTCAATTTTCTTAGGTTACAGCCTGTTCAAGCTAGGATGTATTCCTTTACTTTGCTGCAGGCTCCTGGTCGGTAGAATTCTTCTTTGAATTTATTATAGGTTTTTGCGAGACCCAAGTGAGCTAAATCTTTGTCATGAATTGGTTTGATGGCCTCAGCGAGCAGAATTAGTGGTAACACCGGTATCGTTTTGATTTCCGCCGATTTGTAAGGTTGCGGTGGCGTATGATATTTGCAAAGTACACCACTTCCATCAACAATGAATTGGTCCACGTCCTTTTCGAAGGATTTCAAGACGAACGGCAAGGTAATTGAGGATTCTACCCGGTCTATTAGGTTTCTGCAGAAATAATCGGAATTTTCGAAGGTTTTCTACGCGAAGGGGCGAGTTGGTGAATTGGTTTGATGGCCTCAGCGAGCAGAATTAGTGGTAACACCGGTTTTGATTTCCGCCGATTTGTAAGGTTGGGGTGGCGTATGATATTTGCAAAGTACACCACTTCCATCAACAATGAATTGGTCCACGTCCTTTTCGAAGGATTTCAAGACGAACGGCAAGGTAATTGAGGATTCTACCCGGTCTATTAGGTTTCTGCAGAAATAATCGGAATTTTCGAAGTTTTTCTACGCGAAGGGGCGATCTTTTTTCTAACACGGAAACGTTAGGTGAATCATCAGTGTTTAAGTTGGTGGTGAAGCTTTTGGGCTGAACGATCGGAACCGGGGTAAGGTTTTCGGAAGGAGAATTTTTTTCTTGTGCCGGTTTTTGGGTTTTAGCCGATTTTTGACCTTTCTTTGTTCACATTTTTGGTCCTGCCGCATTAACGGCTGGCACAGCTTCCGTTCGTTTCTCCGAGTCCAGGATATCGAGCATGTTTTGCATTTCCGTCAGGGAAAAATTTTGAAGCTTCTCTATTGGTTTTTCAGGTTCGCATCAAAGTCGCGAAAGGAAGTCTGGAATTCGGTTGAATTTTCCTGGTAAATAAAGGATTTCGTAGTCGTACTGACAGAGCGTTAAGACCCATCGAGTTATCCTTGAGTTCTTTGGTTCACGCAGGTACTGAAGGTACTGCAGTGGTTTGTGGTCCGAGTAGATTTTTATCTTTTTCCCCAAAATGTAGTGTTTCCAGGTTTCCATAAAAATGATTATGCTACGGAACTCCTTCTCAAGGACTGAATAATGAGTCTGAGCCGTATTTATTGTTCGGGATCCGTATTCAATGATTCGCTGACCTTTTCCATCCGGATGATACAGTGTTGCTCCTATACAGTCTTTAGACGCGTCAGTCGCCATTTCTATTTCTAGTTCTGGTTGGTAGAGGGTTAAAACTGGTGCCGAGGCTAGAGCAATTTTTAGAGATTCCATAGCCTGTATTTGTTCCGGTCCCATGTGGTTCTGCTCCCTTTTTTAGCATATTAGTAAGGGGCAAGGCAAGTTTGGAATAATTTCGGATGAAATATCGCAGGTAGGAAGTCATTCCTAGAAAGGCTCGCAGTTTAGTTATGTCAGTTATGGATTTTGGCTCAAAATTTGTTATCGCGCTAATTTTTGCGGGATCCGGCGAAATCTAGCCCTCAATTATTACATATTCTCAGTAGGATATGTTCCTTTTCAAGAAGAAGCATTTTGTGGCTTTTAGTTTCAGTCCAGCTTCGTGAATTTTGGTCAAGGTTTGTCTGGTAACTTCCTCGTGGCTTTGGAAGTCCTTGGAGAAATTGCAAATATCGTCCATGAATAACAGATATTTTTGTTCAGTAATCCACGAAAGATTTTTAGCATAAGCTGGACAAAAATTCCCCAGAGAAGTTTTCAATCCGAACAGTAGTTTTTTGTACTGAAAAAGTCCCATGAATGGCACGGCAAATGCTAATTTTGGCCTGTCTTGTGTTTTCACTTTTATTTGGTAGAAGGCCTGAAACAGATCCAAATTCTCTTTTTTTCCTTTTCGCTTTTTGCTTCATTTAAATCAAACTGAGACAAAAATGCCTCTTTTGACATTCCATAATCTTCGTCTAAAGTTTCAGTTTCGGTTCTCTCATTATTCCGAATAGATGCTATTACATCCGGAATTAAAATTTCGTCGTGTCTGTCGGTAAAAATAGTAGCTCTGCCAATAGGTCCTGCTGGCAGTTTCATTGGGTGGTTTTGGCCGTTCAAGATTTGCATTTTTCCTCGTCCATTTACTGCCGAGATCAACTGGTCGTCAATTACAACCTTAGTGTACCCAAGAATAAATAAGGGAGAGAATTGAGAAGAGCCGACTCAAGCTAGCTTCCTTTCTAGCCGGTCTCAAAAACCGGGGGTGGAGCCTGGGTGGGGGCTTCGCGTGTTGCCTCTTGCAGCATTAGGTGTTACCTCCAGAGAAAAACTGATGGAAGCAGTCAGAAAAGGCGGGAATTTTCAAACACTACTGATTTCCGAGGATTATACCAAGAATAAAGAAGGGGAGAATTTAGAAGACAAAAATAAAGGCAGAAAAGAACCGACAGCAATTTGGACTGAAAGTTCAAATTAAAGAAAAGAAGGGACATACTACCAAATGTTTTACTCTAGGCTTAGAAAGTCAGTTAGGATATCCGTCGCTGGAGAAGTGAGAAGAACAACTCACCCTTTTTTTTCATACACAAATCATCATTTATTCTCTCTGGCAGATCTTGAGTGTGCGTGTACGTATCGTTTCCAGTAATCAGCTATTAGTGTAAGACTAGAGTTTATTGTTTTTCGCAACTATCCGAGAAAATGGTATGAACTGAATTTTGTGTAGTGAATACAACTTAAAACAAAACAGAATAAATATTTGAGTACATTTCGCTATTTATGCCTAAAATTCAAATGTGAATTATGAAAAAACATGATATTGAAAAAAAACGTTGATGAAATAACAGACTAATAATAGCATAAATAATGACATTATAATAGCATAGATAAACCACCCGAGATAATCATATATATTTTGACCAAGAATAATAAGTTACTATCACAAATGGGGACGTTTTGGATTTCTTATAATCAGCAAATATAAATTTGAAAAAATTTAGTCAACTGTTTTTCGCAACTATACGAGAAAATGATATGAGCTAAATTTTGTGTCGAGACTAGAGAGCACAATTTAAAAACAAAACATAATAACTCATTCAGTACATTTTTGCCAGCTAAATACCTCAAGTCCATACCTTTTCTAGAAGCGATGCTTTACAGTCCTGAGAAGACTAGAATAAAATTACTAATGTTCACACCAATCCATCAGACCATCACCAATCCTATTGATCTGGACCAAAGACGCGTGTTAGGTCTTTGCCTCAACTCCAACTCCAAGCATCAACGTTTGCTCCTAATTGCTCTCTGAGTCATCAAATGCCGCACTCCCTTGGGCCTCATAGTCTTTGTGAAAGGTCGCGGTAAAATAAGCATCTTATTGGAAATCTGACCCGAGATTGAAAGTCGTTTTTATTTGTATAATCCGCAGAAATCAGCACTGTTTAAACTTCCCGCCTTTTCTGGCTGCTTCATCACTTTTGCTCAGGAGGTAACGCTTAATACTGCAAGAGGCAACACGCGAAGCTCCACCCAGTCTCCACCCCCGGTAAAATATTTCCGGCCAGAAGTCAACGCAGGTTGCTGACATCAAGGTTATGCGAGTTCTCAATTCTCTCCCTTATTTATTCTTGGTGTACCCTTCAAGTGGGTAACCCTCGATTTTAAAGTCGCCAGAGATACGCCTGCCTGTACCTGAATCTTCGTTCACTAATTTTACACTTACGGTTGAATTTTTACCCGCGGGGATTGTGGTCCGCTTTTCCAGTATTACAAGCAATCTGTTTGGGGATCTGTCGCTGTTATTTTGTGTTTCCTTTGGAGCTACTGCGACGTTTGCGATTAAACGCGGCTTCGTACTGGTACTTCAATCGGAAGGGGCGTACTTTTGTCCTTGGCTTATTATTTCAATTTCAGATTCGTTGCTAGGTTTGAGGGTCGTCCGGTTAATGCTATTCAGTGCTTCAATTATTGACCGTATTTGCGCGTCTCTATTTGGGATTTTGGAACGCGTGGTCGTTGAAAAGGTGACACGAGTTCCTCGGTCGTCTTTTGGCATTTGCATTATGATTGCATAAGCAGTTTGGCTGGTATTGATCCCTTTTTGGCGATTCCTTCGCTGGCTGTTCCCGTAGCGGCCGTAGCCTGTCTAGTGGGGAACTATCTGCAGACCGAAGGGTGCCTGGAAATGTCATTATTTGGCCGGTCGTGGTTTTCTCTTTCGAAGTCTCGTCGATTTCGCTGATTTTCCCGGTAAACGTTATTCACGAAGACTAAGGTTTTTTTGTAGTCTTTCGGTCTACTTGGGGTCCTTGGTTTGTTTCGTCTCGTTTACACGTTGCTGATTCGGCCAGTCTGCGCGCGATCTCGAAAAATCAATTCAAAATCATTCAAATAATAAGCTTTCTGATTAAAAGCATTATGCTCTCTACCTCACTGCTGTCCTATGCTCTTGGTCCAGCAGCGAAAACCTCGTTTTTTGGAAAATGGTCATAACTGTTTTGGAAACTAGGATTAGTATTTCCCGCAGAGTGGCTCCGTCTTGGTCCCTGTTCGGGAAAAGCTCATCTGGTTCTCAGAAAATATTGGTCGCGGTTTTGATTTGGGGAATACTGGGGTCTTGGTCGGGAACGGTTAAGGAAGAGTGGGTATTCGTTTGGTCTGCCGTAAGCGACGTACCGCTCGCGTTTGAAGCAATTGCGCTGGATGTGTCCCTCCTTATTGCAATAATAGCAGATAATTGCCCTTCTGTTTGAGAAATTAGGTTCGATTTGGGGTTCATTTGGGGTGTCGACTGGTTATTTTCGTGACTTTCCGCGAAAGATACTCATCGGGGCAGGATATTGGTTGGTTTCTTTTCGGGTTTCAGGTGACCGATCTCTGGTTGGGGTTTCATGGACTGAAGGTGATGAAGATCTTGATCTAACATTATCTGAAGCCACTAATGATCCTGCTGCGTTGAGTGATAATTTGCGGTGGGCCTTCACCAGGAGATTTAGTTTTCAACCGTTTCAGTTGCAGCATCGATGTTTTGGATTTGTCTGCTCACACAGATTTTAAGCAGTCGATCTGGTAAGCCTATCTTGAAATTCTCGAATACCGCTCGTGTAAAGGTATCGTTGACCGTATCACCCAAGGTGACTGCTGTCTTGCGACGCACCAAGTCTCCGTAATCCCTGACTGACATGTGAAGGAGCAAGGTCGGGATGTCGTATCTGAGTTTTTCAAGGTCGGTCGTTTCTTTGAAGCGTAGTCTGAATTTGTCCACGAATTCTGCGTATGTCAGGGTATTTGTCATTATTGTGGTGACATATTTTAGCGCATTCCCTTTTAGTCGTAGGTGAAGGATGCTTTTAATATTTGCCCATTCTGCATCTCCTCCCGCATAGTTTAGGATGTAGTCGAGAATTTGGAAAAACTCGGTTACGTCTGTGGTTCCATCAAATTCTGGAATATTTTTAAGCAGGTTAGTTTTCTGAGCTTTTTCAGATTCGGCGTAAAATTTATTTTGGGCTGTCTGGGGCTGTGCCATTTTTCACAGATTGTATTCCACCAAAAAATTCAGGGTACTGATCATAAAAATCTCGTCTAAAAATCCAAAAATCACATGTAATCGGGTATTTATGGGTTTATTTTCATCGTTAAAAAAAGTTGCTTCATGGGGGGTTTAATTCATGGTAAGACGTCATCGTTAAACATGGTTGTTTGATTTGTGGCGTTACGAATCATGTGGGTATTAAATATTATATATCATCATGTTGATATTTTGGATGTTTAAACTTTAGTTATTGACCGCGCATATCACAAAATATGAAAATCGAAATGGAGTATGGTGTGGTGTGGAAGCATAGCGTGGTTAGGTGTAGCGGACGAGCATGGTAGTGGCTACTGGTTTGTGGTCTTAGGTCAATAATTAAAGCACATATATTTCGTATCTACTTACATTGGAGTTAGGTCGGTACACACTTGTCACTAGGTCAACTGTGTCGGGACTGTGGCCCGAGCCGAACTGAATTCCCAACTGTGGGCTCGGTCCTTTTAAGCCATCGGATAACTTCGCATAGAGTGCATTAGCCAATAGGATCCTGCTGATAGGTTTGAAAGGAGTAAATGTGTTTATGTTTTTCCTCATTTGGGAAAGGTTAATAATCTCCGGAGAAAAGCGTGGGCGTTAGAGCTAGTCCGAAAATAGGGAGAGTTGAGGATAGAGCTTAGTAAGTTTTTGAAGAAGATATTTGTTTACCCTCACATAGCATAGAGCATGGCTAAGTAGTATAATCGTTCAATTGGACAGGGAGTAGCTGCTGCTGGTGTATTGCCGGCGAGTGGGTCCTAATTCCCAAAAGTAAGGGTACAGTGTGCCCGACTATTCTAGTGTGCCGGACGTGTGCGCAAAAGTGCCCGACTCCCCACGGTACACAGTTTGCCCGAGGGTTGATAATCCCATGGTGGCCAGTAGAGACGACTGGGGCGAGTGCCTGTGACTATTTATAACATAAAATTGCCACAAGAATGGTATGACAATAAATCACGTCCGGTAGTACTCCAAACAAGACGGCCAAAAGTTTTAAATTCTAAGTACTTTTGGGAGCACAAAAAGCGTTTGGTGAATTTTCCGACATGACCCCAACAAACAAATTAAGCAGCAGCTTTTTTGGCGGTTTTTCGGCTCTTCCTGTAAATAATTGTTATGCATAACGTTTCATGTATAACGTTTGTCGCGACAACAGATTACATCCCAAGTGTGGTGTGTTGAAACCGTGCATCCTTGTGTTACCTGTAGTGAGACTTCTTACAGTGTAATATTTCCATCCGTTCTTCTTCCCTGGATTCTTTATTACATAAGTGTACACTGATTTTCACGCTTGCACACGGAAAGAAAATAAACTCTTTACGTGACATGTCAGGCGCCCCGATCATTGTTTCCGAGGGGCTTATTTGTCCGAAGACTGGTTTTGCTAATTTTGCAAAGATTTTCATCTAAGCCACTAGACATGGAAAGAGGCTGTTTGCCCGTGTGTAACTTTCTGGAAGCACTGCTTAGTTGTAAAGTGGCCAACTATTTCAGAACATGGGAGCAGAAACACAGGGAGAGCACAAGGAGTGCTTGAAAAGACGACCTCTAAATACGCTGTTTGTGGTTGAAACCAAAATTTGTTGTTTATGTTGTGATACATGTAAGCTTTTTCTTCCACAAAAGTCTCATAACTAATACAGAGCAAACCTAAAAACATACTCACTTCCTTCTGTCTTTGTCCCCTTTGGTCAGTCTATTCCACTGTTCCGTTACTCCAGGATTCGTAAATCTCTCCAAAAAGAATTATCATTCATCAATAAGGCCGAGCTAACGAGGTTGTAGTAACGGTCCCAGTTGTTATCCATTGTTTTAAACCAAAATAACCTTAAGCCGTGGATCATTGGTAATAACATTAATGACATATTAGCGTGTTTTAGATTTTAACTTGTCAACAATTTATCCTTTCAAACATTCTTAATCTTTTCCCTCATTTGTATTATCTTTCTTGATGTAAAGTATTTGACTAATAATCAATTGCAAGGACAAATAATCATATAGAACCTCTGCCTTTAGTCCCATGCAGCGACTATGAATACCCTGACAAAACTGAGCGGACCTAGAGTATTTATAGCGGACCTAGAGGTAAGAAAATAGTGCAGGAGGCGTTCTCCGTTTGCTGACCCGCTCTGGAGCGCGTCCATAAAAACAATCAGCTGCGACTTCTACTTTTCCCACGGCGACTCCACAGCAATTTCGCCATTTGTACAGGTAGACTAATGAAACGTTATGTTGCGCGAAGCTACTGATCTCCGCTTGTTCGTAGCGTACAGGGCATGGAGAAATAATCGACTCCGCATAGTCATATTACAGAAATAGAAAGACCGAGATTCTGTCAGATTATTTGATCTTGATAGTAGTGATTCATAATGAATCTGCATAACAGTCTAACACACTACTCAGGGTGCCAGATTCTGTAACGTGCACCCACACATTGACGGAAGGCATACAGTTGGTATAGAAACTAAATTAGCGCTTTAGATGTGTCATTGATTTTAAAAAATATTTGAAAAAAGTGGGATTTTAGACCAAAACTGCATTATGTGTGTGTCTAGGTTCTATACAGATTATAGATCGTTCAACAGGTTTGTACAAAATTTGATACATTGTTTTACTGTACACTGATGGGTCTGGGATTCCTTTGCCGTTCACCTTACCTGGCAGGAAAACGACTTCTTCATTTATTGCTTCAACAGACTTCGAGGGCCTCCCGGTTCCAGTGTTGAATTCCTGACAGGATTTTTTTTTCCTGTCTTCTTTGCTGAAGTTTTTCAACTTAATGACGAAAACAAAAAATTCAGCCAGGAAAGCCTGATCGTCTGTTCCCAGCATCCACATAGAAACCCTTTTATTTCACAAGAGGATAGAAGTTGCCATCCTTCCAAAATAGCTAAGCACTAGACAGTAAACGAACACAAAAATTTATAATTTATTTTTTTATAATTTTCATGACTTGGGGATGTGAACTGATTTGATGAATTTGCCTTCGGCCGAGATCACTGTTCCTATGGCCGGCTTCTACCGGACTATTGTAGTGGTTTGCGAACACTGTTCACAAGCCCCTCGGTAGCTCAAACGATTAGAGCGCCTGCCTTGTAAGCAGAGGGTCCTGGGTTCAAATTCCGGCTGAGGAGCATTTTTGTCTTTCAGTTCACTACTTCTAAAATAGTAAATGAACAGTTGAAATAAAGTTAAACAGCCAAGTTGAAGACAAGAAACTGCGGTAGGGATGATTCCTGAGTAGGTAGATTCTTCCTTTACCTTCGTAGATTTTCATTACCTTTAATCATTGAAGAAGCGCAGCAGAACCATCGACTTTGGTGTCCGCTGACAACATAGACTTATTCAACAAGACATACAAATTTAATTAAGCCGTTTCCACCATCAAGTACCTTACCTCGGCTCCACTCATTCTCCCCCCTCGTCACTAATTATATCAACAACCTATAAAATTCCACACCTGTTGTTCATTTGTGCCTGTTCGGTTCTTGATTTGTTTTTGTGTTTAGTATTAAGTTCCGTTGTTGATGGTAAGTTATTTAGATGTTGTCAGTTATTAATGTGTGTTTATTTATTTTCTATTTGTTGCCTATTATTTAGCTTTTGCTACTGTGGTAATTTTTCCATTAAACCTTAAACCTTAAACATAGCATCCGAAGTAGGACTTCAAGCCCACAGGGCGTCCCGACTCCTTCCTGATGGGGACGGGTGTGGCTTCACACTTTTGCCGGATTTTTTTTTAGTTTTACCGGAATTTTTCGAGGATTGAAAAGGCAGCTTATGTTTACATCTGATATTTGATAACACTGAAATATTTTGACTCATCTGAGGGATTGGTATTTTCCACCCCGGGGTCTAGTAATAACATTTAGAGTGTGCGTTTCTTGCACGAAAAAACAAATTCATCTAGAAGTGCGGAGTTTTAATTTAAACAAAGGCCTGCATTTCCAGGGCTAAAGATGCGACAACGAAGAAGTTATGCCTGTAGAAAATTAGGAAAATGATTTTAGGATATGTCTTGCAATGAATTTGATATTTTAAATAATTTTTCAGGCATTGCTTACATTTCTGGTTGATAGAGATATCTAGTATAGCACACAGAGGTACCACAAATCCGAACAAATGTGACCATTCTATGAAATCAATTATCCCTAGATAACTAAAAAAAAGTAACGCATTATTATCGGGTTTTCAAGAATATTTAACTAAGTGATATGTTACTAGACTGTTGGATCTCAACCGTTTTGTCACTCAAGACTAAAAGTCTTCGACTTTCATCCCACCTTTTTCCATCTATCCAGAACCCGTTTTTTCATCTATCCAGAACACATCCAATTTCTCATTCGTCAAGGAGATCGGTTTCACATGCGATTAGTAAGTGATTTTCAAGACGATAGTCAGAAAATTGTTGAACACAAGGTGGTCTTAACCAGCTCCACCTTGCTAAAAATTCTTCCCCTTTTGCTGAGGTAACTGGTATCGTCTTAGTCTTCGTCTTCAACGCTTTCCTTACAAGTGGTAAGACATTTTGCAATTCTTGGACTACCTAGAATATATGTATCTTCGAACTTTTTGTTTGTTTCGAGGCTCTCATGCCGACTTCACGTCAGAACAAGGCTAAACTCGTTTTTGAACTCTTCTCGCCTTATTAACGGAAAGGAGTCGAGAATTGTGTCGATACTAAAGTACACGGTACCGTGGTATTATTCCTATAATAGTGTTTCAGTAGGTTAACTAATTTTTGAAAGCCGCCAGAGATTAGAGAATTACCGGAATCACCCGGTGCGGCAGAATTCCGGTAGATTCCCTGAGCCGAATTCTGGTAGATTCCGCGGGGCAAATTAAGTAGATCCTCTGATCCAGCCTCCAGTAAGTTCCCTGAGAAAAGTTCTAATAGATTCCCTTAATCAAATTCCGGTAGATTCCTTGTGAAAGATTTCGCTCCTGACCAAAATTCAGATAGGTTTCATGAGCAATAATCCGGTAGATTCCCTAAAAATCATCGAGTTAAGGTGAATTTGACTTATTTTGATTGGTGCGTCGAAGCCGGAATTTTTACCACCAGCCTTCTTGGGAAGGGGCTGCAGCACCCCCCCCCCCCACACCCCCTTTCGTTACGCCCCTGCTAGTCCAATACCAGGGCAAACTGGCCTTACAAATCTGGGGCAGTCACCGAAAGACTGCTTTTTTATTGCTAAACGGTTATCCCAGTAATGTTGTAGAAGTTCGGAAGTGCAGAAGATTATTTTTGATTGGCAAAAGAGGTTTCCCGGTCCAGTGACATGGGTGATCCCATTTTCTTAAAGTTCACTTGCATGTCCGAAGGAAAAGGGAAAGCCTCCAAGCTTCTGCCCGCAAAGAACTTGAGGCCGTGCCTTCAACCTCGGTTAAAACCCTAGTGCCGAAACTATCTACAGCACCTGGGAGGAGACAAAACACGAAGCTTCCGAAAGTACCCAGCTTACTTGTATTTACAGCGACCTGACGTAAGGTCTAGTAGTGTGGCCAACAAATTATCAACAGATTCTCAAATTCCTCCAAACTTCGTAGAATCTAACTGCACGAATGAAGACTAAGAAATAAACAACATCCTGTGAAACTTAAGTCCACGTCAGTTAGATATTGCTGAATTCTATGCTACGTCGACAGCAGGTAGCTTCCGGCTAGTCCAAGTCTGTTGGATATTGCTAAATTCTATACTACGTCGACGTCAGGTAGCTTCCGGTTAGGAAGCTAAATTGTATATTACGTCAGTTGAACATTCACTTGTGCAGTTAGGAGTTTAGAAGCTCATTTAGTTGTCTATTAGATGTCATTCATATTTTGTAAGTCACATTAACTTAGTCTCTGTCGCTATCGATTTTGATTATATTTACCCGGATTGGGATTTTCATTTATACAGAGTAAGTCTGAAATAAAACCATTATATGTTAAGGTAAACCTTGTTTACTACCGCCCTTACTTACCCGACGCCTTACACGCATCGGCACAAGCTACCCTACGGTCTTTTCTTCAGATACAACATCATCTCTGTGGTAATCAGATCAAATTTTGTGATTGTAGGATACCAACAGTTAATCCCTACGAATATTTTTAATCTATTCCTTTTTTTAGTTATCTCTCTTGCTCAAAAGTATTTGCTATTTAGCAGAAGAAAATTGGACGTCTAGGACTTCGTCTCATCCCACCACAACAGGGGGCGAGTTTGCATCAAGCAAACGTTGAGATTTTATTAATTTTGAGTAGATCATATACAGCTACTTCATTTACACTCAACGCGACTCAAGTGACTTATTTATGATATTTTTGACAAGCACAAATCCTCATCCGAATTTATCAGAGACTGCCAATAAATGAAAGGAGTGTACTGCTTAAAAGACCTCTCTTGCTTGTTGTTTATCTCTAACTCCCTATGGGATGATAAGATTCTGAAATCCCCGCCTTTCGCCATCGTTTCCTTTCTTTTAGCGCTCTTTGTGCCTACTCGAGTTTGAACTCACGTAACGTAATTTTAGACATTGTAGATTATCATGTCTACCTTCCGTTTTGGAAGCTAGATAGAATATAATACAAAACCCAGTGCCTAGGAAGAGATACACAAGGAACAGAGGACTGACGATTCTCGCTTGTATGTATGTGACCACTGGAATGTGCAAGGCTTCTCAGATGAGAAATTTAAACTATTGTGTTTAGCGAACGAATGGGACATAGTAAAAGGGTTGGGACATAATAAGTCCTTTAGTTTAGTAGTGCTTGCTTTTCCCATTTTTAATTAAGGCGCGTTCAGTTTTCATATATTTCGCGTCCAGCCGCCGCGTCGGATAGAGTCGACAAGCGCTAAACAAGAAAATCGCTGATTTATCTAGGAAAGTAATGATATTTTTGAAAATGATGTTCTGAGCCATTACACCTTGACCAGATCAATTCTAGTAAGAGTTGTGCTTTAATACTTTTATTAATTTTTATTTCAGGAATCTACATTAATTATTTGTTATCATTAGTTTAGTTTCAGAAGCCTAGCTACCCAAGATACTTAGTGTTGTGTATTGTCAAGTCGCAAGTTTAAATATTGGACGCTAGCTTATACACTATAAGACCAATGTGACAAAATAAATGATATATCAATGTACAAAGAAATTCTTGCATATTTATTCCTAGAAAGATGAGAAACCAACTATCGACTTGGTCCGGCCACGGTTTTTATAATAAATGATTGATAAGAACCACGTAATAATGATTAATACAGAAAGGTTTGATAAAAAAAAAGTGGTTTCTAGTTGGAATAGCTTTATTTTAGTTGTCAAAAAAACGATGCCTACCAGAAGGTAAGATCAACCAACCGGAGGACAAAACTTCACGTGAATCTGAAGCCTAAGACGGATTATGTCCTTTTGTGAAGGATTGTCAGGTTTTGAAGAAAGCTGAGTTTAATAAATAGAAAAATCAGCTTTCTTCATAACCCGACAGTGGACTATGGAATTTTAGTAGACCATAAAAACAATCACTACCTTATTGTGGTAGCCGATCTTTTTTATATTGTTGTTTTAGCTATCAGAATCCTGCGGGTTTAAGATAGTAGGTCTATGTACTTTTGGAAGCCGGAAGAAGCGTTATCTTTAGAGGTTTGGTTACGACACGGAAAAGTGTTTACTGTCACATAGTTTAGTCTATTTATATTCGGAATGGAAAAAACGGGGTGAAACTTATGTCAAAACGAGGAAAAGTCTGGAGTTCTTATTAGGCGTATTACGTTACGTGTTATCACGGTTGTGTTACGCATAGTGAATGTGCCTTATAGGAGCATCAAAGTTGTCTGTTGTGTGTCCTCCCCAGTAAAAATTTTATCAAGATATAACACTACATGTCGCACGTGACGTAAACCCTTTGGCAACGATTTCAAAATTCCAGTTGGTTGTGTACGGTGACCAATATTTAAGGTAAGCCACTTCTATTGCACCCAGTCTTTGACTTCTAGCTTTCGCCATATGGAGACTGTAATGTCTTTCCGTCGGTCTACCCCTCTGACGAAGTTTTGCTAGTTTGGGTACTTGGGTGCAGGGGGGGAAGGAATTTTGTGACCCGCATAAGTTGGGAACGCGGATATCCTGACTCGAGTGAAACTTTACGGGTGGAAAGAGTAGGTGCATGAGATCTTCCGTAAATATTTCCAGATTTCATCCGACAATACTGGGGGAGCTGGAGGTCTCTTCTCAGACGCCGGAAATCTTGGAACTGTATAGATAGGGACAAAATGGATGGAGGAATTGAGACAAAACTTTGATGGTACAAGAACATGGGTCCTAGATGTGATATTTTGATATCCGATCCGGCCTCTGTAAGAGTGGTGTTGTATATCTTTCTTAAGGGGTCAGATTTTGAAAAAAATTGGTAGGACTCACGTATGGATTCGCGAATTCACATCTGGACTTGGGGATGCTGTAGGGGGGGGGGGTTCAGTAATCAAATATCTTGACACGCTTAGAATGGAGGGAGAAATAAATCGGAGAGATATATTAGTTACATATACGGATCAGTTCCGAGTACTGTGGGGGAGTTGGAGGGTGGGTCAAGTAATTCGTTTATCACTAGCTAAGGAAATTTGAGATGTTCTACAGCGATGAAACTTGGCAAGCGTATTAAGGACCCTACCAGATCGACTTTAAAATATTCACTTTCCTGATCCGGCCATTCGGGAGGAGGGAGGGGTTGAGAGAAGGCGAGTCGGGAATTTTTTGTCATGCATAACCCTCTAACGGATGACCGGATTTGAGCGGAACTTGATATTTGATAAGAGCACATGTCTCTCGTATTCCGGACCCCGTTTCAAACCGTAAATGATTGGAAACGATCTTTCTGTTTTCCAATAGTGTTATGGGGCATTTTTCCTATTGAAAACAACTGTAAATAATTCAAAACGGTTGTCAACTATAGAACTTTAATAACTGAAAACACAATTTTAAACAACTGTAAACAGTTAAAACCCACTGTAAACAATTGTATATTTCAGTTGAAAACAGTTGTTTTGAATTGTTTTTCTAAAATTTTTTCTTATAAAATGGTCGTGGAACATATTTTCTACTGTAAACAATGCAAACAGCTATACAGAGTATATAACATGTATTACAACTGAAAGTAGTTCACCCAACTTAAAAATAACTGTGTACAGTTATATTTTTCCAGCTGTTTTCTTGTGATTTTATTTTTCTGATGTGATGCTGGGTTAATATTTCCTTCGAGCAGGTATGTAATCCAACAGTTAAAATATCGTATCAGTCTCAGAATATGATCATCAAGCAGGTTTTCTCAAATATTGAAAGGTAGAAGCTGTTTTTGGGATTCTAAAACGTTAGTGACGGATACCTATGACATCGCAAAAGTTGTCCGTCTGTCCGTCCGTCCGTCTGTGAGCACTATAACTCTCGAAGGGAATGAGATATTTTGATGAAACTTGGTGTGAGGATTCTTTGGGTCAAGAGTAAGGTCGAGTTCGTAGATGGGCTCTGTAGCCCTAAATTTATGGGTGGGGGAGGGGGTTGAAATTAAGGGGCAAACAAAATATTTTGAAACAGCTAATGTGATTTTCGATTATGGGGTAAGAAGACATGCTGAACACGATAATCCGGCCATAATCCGGCCAAAACCGGAAAATTTCTTAAAAGTAAAAGTTTTATATGAAGTTGATTAGATGTTCGATTCAGGGGTAAGGTGACATGCTGAACACGATGGGGAAAACCATTTTCTCGCCGGACAAGTAGTTAGCCCGGAAACCGGCCGAAACCGGAAAATTTGTTAAAGGCAAAAGTTTTACTTGAAGTTGATTAGATGTTCGATTCAGGGGTAAGAAGACATGCTGAACACGATGGTTAAAGCAATTTTGTCGCCGGACAAGTAGTTCGCCCGGAATCCGGTTGAAACCGGATTTTTTTTTATAAGTTAAAGTTTTATTTGAAGTTGATGAAATGTTCTTTATAGGGATAAGGAGATACGCTGAATTCATTTCTGAACTATCTTTTTTGGCTGGACAAGTAGTTCGCTCGGAATTCGGCCGAAACCGGAAATTTGGCAGAAGTAAAGCAGGAAGTTTCGATCAGTATCGTCAAAATTGATACGGCTTATACAGGTATACCTGAACTTGATTTTCTCAGATCATTAGCCTGGCGAAGACTGGATCTGGCGAAGACAAGACCTAGTTTTCTCGGTCAAATATTTAATTTTTGGGATCCCATCGAAACCTTTGATCTTGTTTTTAAAGGTATTCTAGCAAGGCACGGTAAAATTTGGTAAGACTCCTGTTGTGACTACTAAAATGCTGGTAGTCATGCCTTAAAACAAACAACAATTGAAAATACAATCAGCCTACTGAAACAACATTTTACTTTTTACCCACCCAACATTCTACCCAGCCACCTATGTCATACTTTGTTACAAAAACTACTTGAACTGAAAATACAGTTGGTCCGTAGAAATAACATCTTACTTTCCCTACATAAATATTCCTTGAGCCCGAGCTGACTTTAAAACATATATTAAAATAATGCATAAAACGGATATATCAGCTAGGATGCTTTGGCAGCGATAATTCGTCCCTTCTTGGCAAGGGCAAGGGTCAATCTTCAGGGTCAAACGTTGGGGAAGTAACAAATCTGATAAATAACTGAAGCTTCTGCCGATTATAAATGTCTTCTTCGGGGAAATAACTTTTAAATACCAATGTAGGGATAAAAACTAGTTTTGAGATTTATTTTTTGGCAAGGACGCTGTTTTTGCTGCGCGATCGGGGCTATGACAGGAAAAGTTTTTTTCTGCATTTTGATCTATTTCTTTTGATCCAATATTATTCAATTTTTCTTCCAATCATATTTATTCCAATAATACATTTTCTTCCAGTAATAACCCCGTCCCACGTTTCTAATAGGGAGTATTCGCCTGTATCTATTACTTTTGTAATACCACTGTACGGAAAAACTAGTGCTGAGATTTAAAGATTGGGGCGATGACAGGAAAGGTGTATTTCTGCATTTTGATCGACTTCGGTTTTGTTTTTAAGAAGAGATTTACGCTTAAATTTCCCTGCATTAATAACCCCATTCCACATTTCCGGTATGGAACTGCTTGTACAATAGTTTGATGGTGTCCGGTGCACGTTTCAAGAATCTGTTTTTTTTGTTTTCAAAATATACTGAGTGGTGTTTGACAGTGCAAAACGGATACGTCGGCTAAATTTTATTATAGCTAAATTACAACTTTAAATCGGCACTGGCAAAACACGTTTTCGAAAACCCGTCCCATGTAGTAAATTTTTAAAAAGTGCAAATTCTTGCAACGTGCATTGGACTGCATCAAACTATAAGAGAAGCCTTTGAAATTAAGAAAAACCGTTCTGTTATCAACCGAGACACAGGTGAAAACTCACGACCAGAAACATGGCACGGCATCATCAGCAAAAGGAAGTTCAGGCCAATCTCTTCTCTACAACAAAACCAAAGTCAACCCAAATGCAGAAAAATCTCTACCCGATCAAAAGCCGCGTTTTTATGGCACTTGCCTTCCGGCCAAGTGCCATATACCGATCACTTTTCCGTCGGTCGGTCGGTCGGTCGGTCTGTCGGTCTGTCGGTCTGTCGGTCTGTCGGTCGGTCAGTCCGGTGATCGCGAGTTAGGGTACTTCCAGATGTGCTAGGACGATGAAACTTGGCAGGCATATCAGGTACCCGACCAAACTAATTTAGAAATAGTCACTTCCCCGATCCGACCATCATGGGGGGAGGGAGAGGAGCCGGAATCCGGAATTTAGGGGCATGCATAACTTTCAAACGGGTGATCGGATCTTAATGAAACTTGATATTTGGGAAGACGTCATTTCTCAGATGTCCCAATTCAGGTCCGGATCGAATCCGATTAATGTGGGGGGGGGAGTCGGAGGAGGGAACCGGAAATCATGTGACACGCTTAGACTGGAGCGATCGGGATGAAACTTGGTGGGAGGAACAAGCACATACCCTAGGTACGTCATTGACAGACCCGGACCGGATTCGTGCACTGTGGGGGGAGTTGGAGGTGGGTTCCGGAATTCCGGTGATACGGAGTTAAGTTACTTCCAGGTGTGCTAGGACAATGAAATTTGGCAGGCAAATCAGGGACTCGACCAGATTAACCTGGAAATAGTCAACTTCCCGATCCGACCATCGTGGGGGGAGTGACGGGAGGGGGAATCCGGAATCTTGAGGTATGTATAACTTCCGAACGGGTGATCGGATCATAATGAAACTTGATACGTAGAAAGATCACATGTCTCGGATGCCCAGTTTCAAGTCCGGACCAGATCTGATGAAGGTGGGGGGGGGGGGGGGTCGGAGGTGGGAACCGGAAAACTTGTGACACGCTTTGAGTGAAGCGATCGGAATGAAACTTGGTGGAAAGAACAAGCACAAGCCCTATGTACGTAAGTGACAGAACCGGACTAGATTCGGGCACTGTGGGAGAGTTAGAGGGAGGGGGTCCGGAATTCCGATGATCGCAAGTTAAGGTACTTCCAGACGTGCTATGACGATAAAACTTGGCTTGAAAATTAGAGACTTGACATGATTGGCTTAGAAATAGTCAGTTCCCTGATCCGACCATCCCTTAAAGTACTAATGCTAACCGCAAAGTACAAAAAAATATTTTAAAGCAAAATATACATTTTCGTGATCCCTATGAGCCCATGATCATTTTTGCCTCAAGGGTTTTCCTTACAACTGAATTCCTTAATAATTCCTTATAAAGTACTAATCGCAACCACAACGTACAAAAAATACTTTTTAGCAAAATACACATTTTCGTGATCCCTATGATCCCTCACAAGTGATTTCCTTAAAGTACAAACAATACTTTTGAGCAAAATATACATTTTCGTGCTCCCGATGAGTTCGTCATGTTTTTTACTTCAGCAGTTTTGATTACAAATGATCAAAACAAACCCACAAATTGACGAATTCCTACTTTCATCCTCTGACCCAGCCTTGCAAGTGCCATATGAGCTTTCAGCTCTTGTTTGTAAACAACCCGCTCTCCGGTCTCTATCCCGTTCTCTATAAGCGGTTAGTAGAACGCCGTAGTGCACGCTATTGCCCGTTTTTAGCAGAACGGAGAACGGGTTGCATCTCATTCTTTATTCCGTTCTGCTAGATGATCAACGGAATAGGAACCTCAGTTCTGCATACCGTTCTCATCCCGTTTTGCTACAATCGTGCAGTATCGGGAACAGGTCCTTCGGCAAAATTGCAGAAATGGATAAAAGCACCCTATTTTTACGAAATAAACAGAAATTAAGAAGATAAAAGGTGTCATGGACTGGACCTTCCCATTTTCCATGATTCAGGAGTAAAAATATATCATAGATCAGCTCAAGATTTAAAACTTTTCTTACCATTTTACAAAATGAATAAGATGTGGTTAAGTTTTTGCTGGCCGTTTCCCCTTCTTTCCCTTTTTATTTTTTGCGACGTTACTCAACACAATGTTACAAAGATACCAGAGAATGAAGAATAATCATGGTCGGCTTACCGACGAAACGTTTCGAATGGGGATGTTATGTCGACAACCCATCATGTTCAGAGTTCCAACATTCAACTGACTAAGACATTCGACCCTTGAACAATGGGTCATTATCTCGGATTAAAAAGGATTCAATTTTCATGAGTGACCTAGTCAACTAATATGACGCAACCAGATGTCACTGTTCTGATTAGAAACTGATTTTTTTCTGGATACTTTTCCTGCGTAGCTCTGCCCCCCCCCCCCCCTGGAAAGCCAGGGGGCCTTTGCCCCCCCCCTAAAAGACGACCCAGGAAATCGTACGCAAATCCTGATTTTCTTAGTTACTAGCCCGTCAGTTGAAAATTAATAAGCGTTTTTCGTAACAACCTCAACGGAGAACGAGTTTGAAACTCATTCAACAACAAACGGTCTTATAAGCAAAACGGAGAACGGCGTAGGAAAATGGAGTTTTACAAAAAACGCGGCTAAAGACCCAATCGGGCAGCAAAAACAGCAGCCGTGTCCAAAATGAAATCACAGCGACCTTTTTAACTCCAAGCTAAGCGAATACTCACTATTAGAAACATAGAGCAGCATAGAACAGCATCATCAGCAAAAAGAAGTTCAGACCCCAAGCTCTATTCAACAACAAAACCAAAATCGACCTTAATGCAGAAAAATATCTACCCGATCAACAACCTAATCGAGCAGCAAAAACAGCAGCCGTGTCCAAAATGAAACCATAGCAACCTTTTGAATTCCAAGCAAACTTGAGTTCCTCTCAAACTTGAGCGGTATTGAGCCTGAAGAGGACCCTTGCCAAGAAGGGCCGAAATATAGCTGTAACAAAATTTAGCTGACACATCCGTTTTGCACTGTCAATTATGTCACTGAGTGGTACGGGTTTTCAAAAATGTGTTCTGCAAGTAATGATTTGAAAGTATAGTTATGACGGTGTCCTTTGGAGAGGGCATGGTCAGTTTCTTGCTCATGCTCTGCAAGTCATTCTCCGAGAGTTCTGTCTGTCCTTCCTAGGTAAAGCTAAGGAAGTTGATCAAAATGCAGAAAAAAAGCAAAAAAAGTGTCCGTCAGTTTAAGTGTCCAGTCTAGCGAAATAAGTGTCCATCTCAAAATTAAATGTCAGGATTAGTTTATTTTTTCCCCTTCAGTGATATTTCAAAATTATATCCTCGAATAAGATATTTATATTCGATGGAAGCTTCAGTTATTTATTACAGGTTTGTTTTGACCCTAAAAATTGACAGCCTGACGAGGACCCATGCAAAGAAGGGCCGAAACAGCAAAAGCATCGTAGCTGATGTATCCGTTTTATTCATTGTTTGAATATATTTACATTCCCTACATTTTAAAGATAAAAGTACTAGTTTCCTCATTTAATCAGGGCACACCTAGGTCCTAGGTTATAGCTTACCATGTTACAATCACATTTCCACTGAAAATACAACTTGTAAACTTAGACAACATCTTATTTTCCAAAATTTAGTTAATGAGCATTCAACACTATCTCTATGTGAGCGAGGATCTAAATAATTTTCCAAGACCACATGATACACCATCATTGCCACTTTCTACTGAAGGAACCTGCGACTTTTGGCAGCAAAACATTTATGACACTGCAGCGCCCACGAAACTGAGCCCTATTTACCAACTATCAACGAGAAATTTCGCTTTCGCATCTTCAGAACTGTATGCCTCAACTTTATTGCTTCATTTCTGTATTTATCAAGGAACCGGTGGCAGCCCCGGGCTCGCTTTGTCAAGGAAGTATATTAGAATCCTGCTAGCAATGGCAAAACGTTGTCTCTTGTTAAAATTTCTTGTGTGAATCTGCCGACTATCAAAGATACTAAACTTGTGTAAGCATACTAAAACCACAGTCGGAGTGTATCTTGACCCTGGTTCAACAAAGTTTGCATTCACTTCTTTTCCAGCTACAGCAGAACGAGGACCCTTGCCAATAAGGACTGAAATATTTCTGAAGAATATCTTAGCTGATTTATCCGTTTTGAGTATTTTTGTGTACATGATTTGCAGTTATTTATTTAGAACAATTCTTGATAACATTTCTTTTAGGTGGCTTATCTGTCTTTCCCTAAACTGCAGTGCTTTCGTAATGTACGTTTGTTAGTGGTGGCCTTCCATCTTTTCCAGAACTGAGTAGGAAATCATCCTTCTCAGCTGAGACAAATATACTTGCCTTGGGCAATCCGCTCCTACTGGTGCTTTCTGGGAAAAAATTTTTGCCAGTCTCTGCCACTTTGGCGGAATTGGTCTGGTGAGATCTACACACAACAAACTTGATATTCAAGCACCAATTTTTTTGCTTGTATTTCTCTCCCTTTGGTTCGCTATTGATCTATTTGTTTTTGTTTTTCCGTATTTTTGCGAGTGGCCCTAGTTGATTCTTAGTTCAGTGAATAAACAAACAAATCAGGTTCAACCTTGGCACCTGGGGTAATCTGTCCGTAAGAGACGATCTTTATTCTAGCGGCGTTATGTTTTGACACACGGCAATGATAGCCGTACCCTTATGGTTCTCGGTTCCGGTTAGCTATTCTCAACACTGCTCTCCAAAATGACGGTTCAGATATTCAAATAATGCATAAAACGGATGCGTCAGCTACGATGCTTTGGCAGCGATACGGTTCAGGTATGCTTTAGAAAACACAGAAGTGCTGGGACTGAATTTTAGGTCTTGTCTGTGGTCATGTTTGTTCAGGCAATACTTACAGATCTAGTTCTAACGCTGGGGAACGTCTTCAAGCCTACTAAAATAAGTTGAAATTTACCATGTAACTGCTTTATTAACACCTCGCATTTTAGCTCTAAAAGCCAACGTTGAAAAGTGAGGAAACTGGAGTCGACTAGATATGATGAAACAAGCCGCCGTCTACATCTTCTTCTTGCTGACTTCAGCTCATGCAGTAAACCCGTGTGAGTTTACAACATTTTCCGTACTCACTGGTTGTTTTGTTCTACTTTCTGAACCAATCATTTCTGTAAGTTACTGACTGAGTTGGTTTTTATCCTGTTAATAACCTGCCCTCCGGATTGTCTCCACAATAGCCTCTTCGGCATACTCCACCGAGCATTTTTTTTTTAAATTACCGCGTTCAGCGCTTGACGAGACATTACGCGGTGGAATTGTCCAAACCTCGCAAATACAAAATAGTAAATTGTTCAGGAGAAGGAAAAAACTGATTTGGGGCCGTCTGAAAATCAACGACTCCCTACTCCTGCAAACCTCGTAAAAACATATCAAACCTCGTAAAAACAGTGTCTGAGTGACCGATAGAATTGCAAACCTCGTAAATACGCTAGAATTGCGTACAAACCTCGTAAATACGCTAGAATTGCATAGAATTGCAAACCTCGTATATATGCGTAGGTGGTTAGTTTTTCAGAGATTTGACGACGAAGAAAATTATATAAAAATACAAGGTTTGCACCATTCGATCCGCCATGAAAAATTACATCGGACAGTATAAGAACCTAAGAATCGTAAAAAAGTGTATTTACGAGGTTTGGACAATTCCATTAGTTGATTATTGATTCATTTTAGCCGGTGACATTTCGTCAAGGTGGGGTTGGGGACGTTTTACATTGGGGAAATTTTAGCCACGGGGATGTTTTGTCATTGGGACGTTTCGCCACTGGGATGTTTTGCCACGGGGACGTTTTGCTGGGAACGCTTCGCTAGGGAGCTTTATGATTTGGGACCAACAACCCAGACGGTCTATGTGACTCCGACAATGGGGTCCTATAGTTCTAAAAAAAAAAAAAATACTTTCTGGTTTGTTTGTCACGGTGACGTCCCTTTAATAAATTTTATTATCACATAGATATTTAAACAATTTGTTTTAGGTAGTAGTAGTAGTAGTAGTAGTAGTAGTAGAACAGTTTTATTGAAGATAAACATTATTTTTTCCATAGCACAACAAAAGCGGGGCTTGCGAGGCTGTGCTAACTTATGAAAACAAAAACAAGATAAGAAATAAAGAGTGGAGAATGAGACCATATACCGATACCAAAAAAAAAATAAAAAAGAACAATTAACAAAAACATTACCTTGCGTGACCCCCGAACAACAAAAAATGATAATTACATCAACGACAGAAAAAAAAAACCTGGAAGAAGAACTAATTTAATCTGCTTCGAAGGTATACCTGCCGAGCAACTCCATACGTAAATCAGACTTGAACTGGTTAAAATTACCTGTTTCCTTGATATCTTTTCTAAGTTTATTCCAGAGCTTGGAAGCTCTATACATAATAGAGAAGGAAGACCTACTTGAAACTAAGCGAGGAACCTCAATAACCTATTAACCTATTTATTACAGACTACAAGGTCATAGTGGCTACGAGCCACAACTATGTTGCTTTGATAGAATGGAGTTCCTTAGAAGATATAATTTGCAGTGCTGTCATACTAGACACTCGTGTCGTCATCACAGCCGCTCAGTGCTTGGATAAGCAGCGAATGGGCGATGCAAAAATCGTTGTAGGTCGAACGATTGACTTACCGAAACCGTTCAACATTTCATCGTACCACATTCATCCTGAACACATGGTCAACCCCTCCAAGAACGGCATTGCGGTAATTTTCACCAAGGAAGAATTTGATTGGAGCATTTCTGTTGGGAAAGCAAAGTTACCATTTCCTAATAGGCAAGTACCTTCCAAATTTCTCTTGGATAAACTGTATTTAAAAGAAACCTCGCACCACACACTGTTCTGCTCAGATGTTCAAAGGTCCACTATACAACTAAGCTGCGCTGATATGGCTATGCTTACAACTTGTAGGCACACTTGGTAGGCACTAAGTTGCAGGCAAACTCGAGAGGGGAATCAGTTGACGTGTTGGTGTACAACAGGAGGCACGGAGGTGGGGTCGAAGGAACAGAACCTGATGCATTAAGGCAGGACCGGAGGCACAGAGACCTGCACATTGTAAAATTAAATCCGTTTTCGAAGTTGTTCTGGGGCGTAATCGACTGGAAAAAGAGAGTTTACCTTTCATCGTCTATCGGTTTACCATAAACCCATTCCGGAGCTACAGTGAAACTCGGGATGTCCGTGTCCCCCTATCCGTTTTAAGTTTAGGACACAACCTAAGCATGTCCACTTCGTTTGCGGTCTTTTCCATTTTCTATCTGGAAGAAGATTTTGTAAACCTGACTACTTTTTTCTTCTGTGTTTTGCTTGTTTATTTCTATCCAACTGTATTATCGAAAGCTCAGTGAAAATTTTCCTTATTTTTGTTTGTACTGTGCTATTTCCCTTTTCTTGTCTTGTGTTGCGAGAGCAACACTTTGGTTTTGTCGTGGTTTTTTTTTTTTTTTTCCTAGCACCCCGATTTCAGCTTATTCCTAGAATGTGGTAAGGGTTTAATCTCTGTGGTTTTTATGGAAAGTCTGGACCTTAGGCCGGATTGATGAATATGACATTAAATTTTGGCGAGCTCCGTAGAGCTCTTGCCTGGGGCAAAAAAGAATGGTTTTTGCTTGTCGACGAGCTACAGCCAACGGTGTGTGAAGTGAAGTGGAGTTGTATAGCCTATGTCAGAGAGGGTTATCTGAAATAGTTCACCACGTCTTTCGTTTCATTAAACCACGTTTCTGCTTTCGAGTGGAAAGCTCCGTTCTAGCAGGCAAGCAGACAGGCACCAGTTTCAAATTGAAGATGGGCTAAAATCTATAAGTGCTAGATATGTGCGACAGTTCCCCGGCCCCATAGCCAATACATCTTCTTTGAGTGATAAATAGAAAAATTTACGGAAGCAAAAAAGTGGCATTTTCCCACGGGTCCGAAAGTGCTGCCATCTATTGTTTCTATCCATTTATGTTCGTGATTTCTGCTCACTTTATCATTCCTTTTCTTAGACTTGGGATTGAGGAAAAGAATTTGTATCAGATGTATCTCTTAAACTTTAAAAGTTCTCTCATTGCTAAAGATATCAGAGCTTGTCCTTCGCTCCTTTCTAAGTTGTGACATTAGAAAGTTGGCCTACGGCAAAAAAGTCAACTTTTGAACTAATACAGATAGAATTTTTTTTCAACGCCAATCGATAGACTTTGATGAGCTGATCAAAGTATATGTCATCCGTTTTTTGGTACGAAAATTCCTTCATGAGATACAACAGTGTGAAAGTTTAGAGGGGTTGACAACTTCAGTAGGAAGGTACACACCGAAACCAAAAATAGGCCTATCCCAATTGTGAGACATGTAGGGGACTTGTAAGCAACAATAGGCTGTTAGACCATTATCATCTTTGGCAATGAGGGGCTAGCAATTTTGGCTACTTGGTGTACTTACAATTTGTCTCCTGTGTTTTATATGGTACGAAGAATTATTTGGTACCACGTCCATCACGGGGAGATGGACTGTAAGTAAAAATCGGTTGCTAGAATCTTTGGTGATGAGGGGGTTGGTAGCTTGTGATAGTTAGTATACCTATTTTTTGCCAGTGTATTTCATGGTAATAACGATACGGTACCATGTCTATCACGGGGAGATGGATTTGTAAGTAAGAATTGGGTTGCTAGAAGGGCTTCACGAGGGGCTAGAAACGTGTGCAAATCAATGCACATTTTATTTGATCTCTATAAATCTGAGGGTAAGAAAGATGGTCTCTTTGGTCTATCACTGTACCTTAAAATTTCTATATATAACCAAGGATTAAGTGTTTATGCAACGAATACAAATCATATTTCGAAAGAACTTTTACAATGATCTGTAAAGTGGCATATATGGTATTTTGATCCGGAAAAGCTACGGACACCAAAGTCAACGATTGAAAAGGATAACGTTCAACTGGCTGCAAAGACAATTTAATCCCCACTTCCGATTTTCTATTTTTTCTTTAATCCCTGAGGTATGGGAACAGTGACATAGTTTTGCAGTAATTAGTAAAGTGGCATCTATGGCAATATGGTCCTGAAACGTTACGGACAGCTATATAATACCAAATAGGTTATGTAAGATAATGTCCCAAGTTTGCATCAGTCCCGATGTCTACGATTGAAAAGGATAAAGTTCAACTGTCTGCAAAGTCAATTTAGTCCCTACTTCCGATATTCTGTATTTCTTTAAAACCTGAGGTAGCCTATAGCCATGTGTGTCATCAGTTCAGAAAAAAAAAACTCTTTTTAGAACATGCCATGTTCAAAACCTAGATAGGTTGACAACTTCAGCGTTTAACAGATAGCGAAGAAACAAAACCAAAGTGTTGCTCTCGCAACACTTTAGTCGGCAAAGCCGAACAAGGCTTGCTGCAACACTTCACGTTGCCCGGGCAACGTAGGTCTAGTTCGAGTTCAAGTTCGAGCTTTTAACGTATTTCAAGCCCCTAAAAATTTCAATCTTATTGGAACGGATTTTGAGGCTAAATACATCGAGAATGTATTCGAGAATCCCTAAAATATCTTCGGGGAATCGGTGTTAAAATAAAAAGTCTTCGAATACTTTTTAAGTCTTCGAGAAACAACGAAATGTATTCGAGAAAAGATAAAAAGTATTCAAGAATATTTTAAAAGAATTTAAGATTTAAATCGAAATTAGGTATTCGAGAATGACATAATCGACGTATTTAGTCTCATATCAATTCCATAATCCTAAAACGCCGACGAAATGAAACACCGTTCTTCCAGATACTACGAAATGCGCCTCAGTTGAAATTTTGTTTAAAACTAACTGTAATGTATCAATTGAGATTATTTCTTTAATATAAATTCGTATATTTAAATCCACACATTCGGCGTTTCGTTTCAGATTTCGCTAAACGGCGAAGTTTCCAAGGAATGTACCCAGAACAATGTTCAACAAAGAGCCGTAGGTGAAATTTACCTCTTTTTCCTTATAACGTGTTTCAGGCCCCGAGAATTTCAATCCTAAACCTCCAACTAAATGAAACTAAATACCAAATAGAGAATACTACGAAATGCACCGCAGGCAAAATTTGTAGAAACACTGATGAGCAGATTGCCTTTTTGCGATTCCAAACAAAAGTAAGCAGGGGTGTCACTAGCCTTTTCCCTTGGGGGGGGGGGGGGGCACTTTCTGCCGACGGACTAAAAAATTTGCCGGTGACTTACATTTCCCGCCAGCTCTGAATAGAACCGGTTTAAACGAATTGTAATGCATCAGTTGAGATTATTCTTTTAATATAATTAATATAAATAATTCTTTTAACATAGATATAAATAAATCGTATATTCAGATTCACATATCAGGACTTTCATTTCAGCTTTCAATGAAGCTTCCAATGACTGTACCCAGAAAAGGTTCAACTAAGCGCCGCAGGCGAAATATTTCAAATCTACCCTCTTTCCGGAAAAATTTTGCTGTACCTACCATATAAGTTCTAGCTTTCAGTGTGCTTCAAATCACCAAGAATTTCAATCCTGAAAAACCAACTAAATGAAATATCGTTCTTCCAAACAGAGAATACTAAGAAATCCGCCGCCGGCCAAATTTTTTCTAGAACTTACTGCAATGCATCAGTTGAGATTACTCCTTTATGCAAATTCGTATTTTTAAGTTAACATATTCGGCTTTCCTCTGCTTTCGCTAAAAAGCGAAGCTTCCAACGACTGTACCCAGAACAAGTTAAACTATAAACGCCGCATGCGAAATTTTTCAAACCTGCCAAATTCCGAAACATTTGATGCTGTACCTATACCTACCACACGAGTTCTAGCTTTTAGTGTTCTTCAAACCCCCAAGAATTTCATGCCTAAAATGGCAACTAAATGAAACACCGTTCTTCCAAACAAAGAATATTAGGAAATAGGCCGCAAGCGAAATTTTGTGGAAACGCTGATGAGCAGAGCATCTTTTTGCGATCGCCCTACAGAAGTTCATAGAACCTGATTCGATTTCTTAAGTATAAAAGAAAAGATTCCGATTCGTCAACGAGACTTAAACTAGTCTGCAAAATTTGGTTTCTTGTGTGTAAAACCAAATCCCGATTAACTGACGAAACTTAAACTTTCGGTCTTCGTTCGACAAGCTTTCCAATCATTTGATTTCTTGTGTGAAGAAAAATCTTGATTTGCCGACGAGACAAAAACTTTCGGGATTGGCCCGACATAAGTTTACAGAATTTAATTTATTACGTGTAATATGACCCCGATCTGCCGACGGGAATTAAAATTTCCGGGTGCGCCCAACAAATGTTAGCAGGATTTGATTTCTGACGTATAAACAAGAACGTATTGACAAGAATACCGACGCCTGACAAATTCAGAATTCGATTTCTTCTGTGCTTCCGATTTCCCGACTAGACTAAAGAACTTACGAGTCGACCGACGCCCGACAAAAACATACAGAATTGTATTTCCTCTGTATTTCTTGTAAAAAAAAAACCGATGTTCCGGAGAGAAAACTGGAGAACACAAAAGCATACAGAATTCGATTTCTTCTGTGTTGTGATTTCTTGCATGTTAAAAGAACCACATGAGCTGACGAGTCAACCAACGCCCGACAAAAGCATACAAATTTATTTCTTTTGTGTTTGCCGGCGCTCCGTGCCGAAAAACTAGTGAACTTTCGAGTTCACTAGTTTGAGTACTTTCTCAACTAGTGAGAGGAGGTACTAGAAAGTACTTTCTCCAGACCTTTTTTTTTGGAGGGGGGTAGTCCTCCCCGTAGTGATGCCCCTGAAAGTAAGGCTACCTGTGAAATCACAGATCTTTCCTCCAAAAAAGTAGTGGCCATCCACAATACAGTAGACACAAATTAGATTTGTATCGACCAAAAAAAAAAAGAAATAAGGATCCCAGTTTGATGATAAGTCTTTTTTCGACTTTTCTTTTTATCTTTTTAGCCAGTTCAGCCAAAAGAGCACTGTGTGGGTACGAACAGACAAAGACCTACGATCAAAATAAGGAAAACAGGTTTGCCAAATTTTGACAGCAAAGAACGGAATGAAACGAAAACGTGTTTGACGGTGCATTAAAAAAACAAAAACAATAGAAGACGGTTTAAGGATGAGATTTAAAATTTTGGTCTTCACCGCAGAATCTGATTTGATTTCGTATGTATAAGAAAAAGATTCCGATTCGCCGACGAGACCTGAACTACTCTGCAGAATTTGGATTCTTGTGTGTAAAAACAAAACCCGATTAACCGACAAAACTTAAACTTTCGGCCGACAGAACTTTGTAGTCATTTGATTTCTTGTGTGTAGAAAAATCTCAATTGTTCGACAAGGACAACAGCTTAATGATTCAGTTTAGTACGTGTAGGCTAATAATCTTCTGTGTTTTGCCCGACAAATGTTTTCAGAATTTTATTTCTAGCGTTTAAAAAGAACCCAATGTGAAGACAACTCGACCGATGCCCGACAAAACCATACAATATTTTATTTTTTCTGTGTTTGCCGATGCTCCGCGCCGACAAACAAGTGAACTTTAACCGGGCTACGCCCGACGAAAGTACTTTCTCAACACCTTAGGGGGGAGTCCCCCCCTAGTGACGCCCCTGCCCTTCTCTCCTTCTCGGCTAGGTCACGGGAAACTAATTGTCTGAAAATTTTGCAAGAGATCCACAAGGCCGAGTGTTAAATGCCGTTGTTTTCAAAGACCAGGAATCATGCGTACAAACGGAGGTCTTGTAGGCAATTACTTGACAAAACGGGCAGGTTACTTAACTGTAAACTAATGTTCGAAAAATGTTCCAGGACAGAGGATTTCCGTAACAAAAGCTTTTCCTTTGTCGGATGGGGACAAGATGAAAATCAAGAATACCCTGGGAGCTTGCGCAAGCTGAATCTGCTGGAAAAGAACCCTGAAGTTTGTCAGAAATATTTTGGAGCCAAGTTCACACCTAAATCGATGATCTGTGCTGGAGGGAACGGGAAGGGTCCCTGCAAAGGAGCTGCAGGTGGACCCTTAATCGATACACTATCTGGGACTGTCGTGGGATTAATGTCGTACAATGCGTTGAACGCAAGGTGCGGTCAACGGGCAGCCGTGTTCGTTACGTTATCTTCCTACATGAACTGGATCAGGGACTTAATAAAGAAAGGTGAGTTTTCTTTACCGCTTTGGGCACTTCGACCTGCCCGGTGGCTGTTGCTACCAGTGTTGTACGTAGGTAGGCTTACTATAGTAGGTTTAAGAAAAACCATACCTGCTCGAAGGTCAATAACGAAAAACAACGAATATGAATATCCCATGTGTGTGCATAAATCAAATTCCTACGGGACACCAACTACAAGCAAAAGGGAGGCAATCCCTGAGGAGGAGGCTGGTGGGTGACTTTGGGGGGAGCTGGGAAATCTTGGGAAACACTTAAATGGAGGGGTCGGGATGAAACTTGGTGGGAAGATTATGCACAAGGCCTATCTATAGTGTGGTGTTAAGCACTAAGGGTAGTCCATAAATACATGGGCAGTAACTGCCGAATAAAACAGGTTTTAAATGTATTTGGAACCATAGCTATTTTTTTGCGGAACCATGGTATCTGATAATACGGCAACAGGCTCTGCTTTTTTCTGCAGTTACTAAGGTATTTGATAACACGATTACTTTGCAAAATTGACAAATTGCCGAAATCACGCTTATAGTATTTTTTTTTTCAGTTTTATGGTACTGCTTTGAACAAAGAGAAAAGACAGGTCTAGCAAGACCAATGTATAAGTATTAATAAAGTCAGTGAGAATTCGAAGGTTGGAACCAGGTTGGAACAGCTAGTCTGTGCGAAAAGCCCACGAAAATGGGAAATAGCTTTCGAATATTAGGGTCCCTGGTTTAAAAGAAATCGGCTAAAGGAATAAATATTTGCCATATACACCTCTAAACTCATTTCGTTGATATCCTATTTCTATTAAGTTCATACGTAAAATAAGAATTTCAATTGTCCCACTAACAAGAGGAAACTTTTCGTAAAATTTGAGACTCGTACATTGCAATTAATTTCAAGAATAATGTTCTCTCCAAGAAATACTCATAGGCAGTATAAGAAAGCTTGGTACTAAAAAGCCAGGAGTCTTGCATTTATACTACTTTCATTAGGCTTTCACTTTCCATTTCCGTGTGAATTACTCCCAATTATGTTGTCAGTCGAAAACCTTCACTGCAAGTTACACTGTTCTTACGTTTTGCTTTTGCATTCATCCTTTTTTCTCCTTAGGAATTTGTCGCAGAATCTACCACTCGACACCCGTCACGCTCCTAGCTAGGAGTCGGTTTTCACCAGCTAGCATCTGGTGTTTCCTCTATAAAGATTTATTTTGGTTTCACCGTCTCCTAGTGACTTCTCTCTGGAGCTTGCAAACCAACCGGGTTCTGGTTGGGGTACCGGCGAGATAAAACCAAAATGGGTTGTAAGACTAGATAGCTGTCACCAGTGAACCAGTAAGACAGCCTACATTTTTTATTTTATTTTTTTGTATGAGTATATGATCTTGGGAAGTGGCCATACAGGGGGGGGGGGGGGTCGACTCAAAAGAGGCAAGACACGGTATGACATAGTGTAAGAGGCACTAGTATTATAGTGAGGTACAAAAACTACAAGGGCCCTATCAGGCTTCAGAGTGAGGGGCAGGAACAATGTTCTAGCGTGACTTCTTTGGGCTTCTGAGTTACGAACTCTCACTTACTTGTCTACTTCTACTACTTGCTAATCTCTTTTTATTACTCGTGTCTCCTGCGCAGAGACATTACTAGCTAAAAATATTTGGGGGGCAAGGTATTTACCGACTGTCTGGTAATTTTTACCGATTGCTTTTGCAGAAAGTGAACCACTAGTCAAACCAACTGATTCACAAGAGTCCCCCCAACCTGCTGGAAATGTAACAACCAGTGAGAATGAATTGTCGTCATCTCCAAAGCCACAGAATACGGCCATTATTATTGTGGAAGACTCAAATAGTAATGAACCTAAGTTGTCCGATGCTCTAGTGTTATCAATAGTAATACCAATTGCAGTTTTTGCCATTATGCTGATGCTTGTCGTTCTTGGATGGCTCCTCCAAAAGAGAAGGCGAAAATACAGATCTGCCAAGAAAAAGAAGGTAGGTTAATGTCAAGCAAAAATCGTACCAGAAACGATATTTTCACTATATTATGTATATTAGAATATTAAATATCAAAAGTAGCTTTCTAAGTAGTTGGAATAATTCGAGCTTTTGAGATCAGTATTAGTAAGAACAAATAATCACATCATTTCGTGGTTTTCCGAAATCCTGTTGCCACTTTTGAGACTCATATTAATGGTTTAACCTTTTATTGTTATTGAGTGTGGTTAGGTGAACTTTAAAGGTTGCCTACTAGGCACTGAGCAAAAAAGTTTCAAGTCCCTCATCGCCGAAGATGATAAGAGCCTAACAGAAGATTGTTTGCCCACAAGTGTCTTACATGTCTCACAATTGGGATCGGCCGTTTAGTACTTTCCACTCGAAAGCAGTAACACGGTTGTTGAAACGAAAGCTTGACTGCACAACTTCAGATAGTCCTCTCTGACATAGGCTACACAATACCACTTCACTTCGCACACCGCAGGTTCTTGCTCGAGGACAAGCAAAAACCAACCTTTTTGGCCCCAGTCAAAAGTACTACGAAGCTTTCCAAAATGCAAGGTCATATTCAGCCATCCGGCCTAAGGTCCACACTTTCCGTTAAAAGCGCGGTTAGAGCCTTACCACTTTCTAGTAATTGGCGGCATAGAAAATAAAATAAACGGCAGGACAAGGAGATACACAGCGGTCTTCTTGTCCTGTAATGAAATCCCTCTGTTACGTGGGAAAGTAATGGTGGGATAGTAACAAACATACTTTGAGTTAATATCCCAGATGATAGTGTTCCGGAAAGTTCTGCTGTTTAGGGAAACGCAGGTGGACTTTACATCTTTCGGCATAAAGAATCCTCTTCAAAACTCTTTGGCTTAGTCTAACGTCTAACGAGTTGTTGGGCGTTGACTGAGGCTCGTGATGCACTTTTGTTTTTCCTCACCATTCCGTTTTAGACGCTAAATGATGAGTAATTTTTAAGTTTAACGTTATTTTTACATTGAGCTTGGTCTCCAAAGATTCCATATAAGCTCTGCGTATGATAATATACTCAACGCAATAACGGATTAATCTATTTTTGCGTTATCCAGACCCATCTTGAAGAAAATGCGAACTAAAACGAATACTAAAGTTTGTATAAAAAATGATGATTTTTTTTATTTATTCGCCAAACTGCATAGACAGCGTGTTTTGTGTCATTTGCCTCTTAACAATCAATCAGATTTTCAAGAAGTAATGCTTGCTCTTTTCCTGGCCGTGAAAAACGAAGAAAGACAGGACAACTGTTTTTCGGTGTGGCCAGAATGTTGAAACTGCTGTCATAAAAGGTTTATTCTTTTAGTTGGGATAGTAATCCAAGCTGGGTATAGGATTTCGCAGAAAGAAAACATCAGTTGAATCCTTTAACAATGATTTGATTTTTTTGTCTTTCTGTCTCTTTTATATTTCCTCGTATCGTCATGATATGAAGCCTAAGATTCCTATTTATTTGGGTGACATTCCTGTGACATTCCTGCTCTCCTTTTAAATTCCTATCTGGCTTCTCAGTATGTAATATGATTATGTTGTCTCGTCTTGGACTTCAAACAAAATACTAATGTCCTACTCAGAATCTAAACAAACGCCGTCGATTGTAATTTTGTTCTTCAATTTAGCCTAAGAAATCAGAGAGAAATCACCGAGCACTGGCAATGAGTATAGACGAAATGATGAATAGCGAAGAGCTGAATGAAAAGAAGGATTCTCGCAGTCAGCGAGCAGGCCGAGCGGTCGTCAGTCGGTATGAGTCGTCTGCGATGGGGGAGATTGACAGCGGATGGGTAAGTATTCGACAATTGCTGACTGGCAACTAGAAATCCTTCGAGACTGTTGGCTAACTCCCGCTCTCAGGGTTCTCCCCTCGTCTTTAGCATAATTCTCAAGCTGGTCTTCCGCTATTCTTATCACTCTTCCTAATGACCACGGGTACAAGGTGGCCAAAGGGTTTAGTACTATGTTTGCTGGTTGATTAAGTAAGAAAGAAATTTTCTTCTCGGCCACTGCTCTCTGAGCTTTCAAGTTGTTTTCTCGAATATAATGAAGGTGGAATCATCGCTGTGTCTCACCCACTCATTCACAGTGTTTCACAAATGTACTAGTTAGCACACTTTTTTCAGAAACAGTAGCCTATTTTCAATAAAACTGGCCACTCTTTAGTAAGTAAGCAAGTAATTTTATAACCCGATGATTCAGAAAGAGTATACATTGAAAAAGAAAAAAAGAACAACAGAACATTAACACACTATTTAAAGCAATACAAGTGTCCTGCAATAGACAGACAATAGAGCACCTCCTAGTGAAAGTGACACAGTTTTGTTCTGTTCCACCTGCTTTTCGTTTTAAAGACATAAATGAAAAGCAGACATAGTGCTCTTCATATGTTACTTTGAGTGGTTTTGCACATGAATTTTTGGTTTCGTCTTCACAACGCTCTTTCTTTTAAAAAATCAGTTAAAACTGTTTTATTTCTAAAGCAGTGAATGTTGCCAGGTTTTGACAAACTCGTTAACAACTTGCACAAAATTATCTGTGGTAAAGTTTGAACTTAAAGCACTAAGGATTCAATATACATATTTAGTGTCTATTAGGCACCAGAATATCGAAAACAGAGAAAGACTCACCTAGACGACTTTCACGTCCTGTATAACAACTCTTTCCGGTGGTTACATGGGTTTAGATGGAACTGTAGTGCTTCGGGTATGTTTGTTGGTGAAGGAGTTCCTTCTCTCCCTGAAATCCGTCGTTCCTCCGTTCTTTCTCTTCAGTCTCGAATTTTGGCGTGGAGCAATCCTCTGCTGATGACCTGTGCGGACCGCAAATGCGCCAGTCTTTGCCTCTGTGGCAATCATGGGGTAAACAAATTTACTGTGGGTTCGACCCATCCTGATTGAGTTTCGTGTGAGCTCGACCCATCTTGATTGTGTTGTGTAGGCTACTTTTGTTTTTTTTCGTTGGAGGCTTCATTTTTCTTTTTTAGTGTATATAAATTGAGTTGTTATGTAGCAGCCCCAGTGGCTATATTTTGAAATAAATAAATAAATAAAATAAATAAATAAATGTAAAAGTTATGCTGTGCCCGCAGTACTTTCGGCTCGAAGGCGTTTTCGTGTGCCGCACAATTCTGAGTGTATGTCGTGGAGACGCAATGGAGTGTCTACACGTTCACCTCAGAAACTAAACATCGCGGATAAGTCATTTATCGCCACAACATACTCTAGATACTACTGAATCTACTTGAATTCACGCAGCGCATGAATGTTGTTTGCTCACGAGCCATGAATTAAAAATAGATGGCATTTAGGAAAGCTTATACTCCACACTTGGAATTGGCCTTCAACGATAAAATGCAGCTAGCAGCTTTCTAGCACTAATTGGCTGTTTGTTCATTTTTTTTAGAGGAACCCTGATCAGTTTGATGAGAAGTGGGAGTTCCCAAGGAAGAATCTCAAGATTCTAGGCTTGCTAGGCGAAGGCTGCTTTGGCCAGGTCTGGAAATCTGACGCCAAGGATTTCCGAGGTTAGTAGTTTTTTTTGGGGAAACCAAACACAATGACGGGAGACCTGTGATGTGGCAATGACGATGATTATATATTAGTATGCACTAGACAGACAAAAAGAGGTCGCACTAGACAGATAAAAAGAGGAAACTAGAAAACTAGTCACAGGCTCATTCTTCTAGCTAGTGCCTGAAGAAGATCCTTGCCACATACGGCCGAAATATCGATCAAATGATTTTCTCAATTATTCCGTAAAGGTCGAGCTGGAGAACACCAATACCTTCAAGACTATACCTGGTACCGTATTCTGGTAGCCCGAAGTTTCTAGACAATCCCCACTCTGCCATTAGAGGGGATGACATTCATTTAGCTGACGGTGACAGCGACAGTGCTGACCAACCAGAAGAAATATCCTTTCGATTCTTCGCTGATTAGGACTGGTTTACGACATCAGAAGGCCCAATTAAGTGCATCGTCGATGTCTATGCTTTTGACCACTGGCTGCCCTGTAATTAAAATCCCCAGGAAAATAGAAATGGAAAACTTTTTAACAAGTGAGAAAGTTGCTCCTCAGGCGGGATATCCAGAGGTGCTTAGGACATCCACGAAGAAACCCCAGTCGTCTCTCATAAGGGTCACCCATAAGGCCGGATAGACGCGTTGATATCCTGAGACCCACAGCTTACGTATAGGCTGTGCTGAGACCCGACTGGTAGGTACGGCGAAGGGTGTACTTTGGTCACCCTCTTCGTCTGGATCCATCCGGATGCCACATTTTGGAGTCTGGTTCCTACCGTCCTGATAGTATGGACAAAATACACCCAGCGGCGGATCCTGAAAACTTCAGTAATAAGGGGTTGCACAGTCATCTGGAAAATCGCCAGGTCTTTGACCCTTTCTACCCATTGTCTGTTTAAAATACATCTAACGAAATAGCTTTCAAAGGCTAGAAGACGTTTCCTTTGCTGTTGACTGAAGTGTCACGTCTCGGATCCGTACAGAAACTTCTCAATATCTTATCTAGTCAATTGAAGACACCGCTGGCCTGGCCAAGTCTTAGCTGGATCTCCCCTGTAGAAGCTCCAGTATTTTCAACTGTTCTTCCGAGATATAGGAATTCAACGACCTATTTAACTTTCTGGTCACTACAGCGTATATCTAGCGGGGATCCGCTGATTGACACAATCTTCGTTTAAAAAATGTTTCTTTTCGGTCCAGATTGTTGAGCTATTTCTCTGATCAATGTGAGGAAGTCCTGCAGCTTCTTTTTGCAGGTCTCCATTAGGCTGGTGTTCTCGGCCAAGTCTAAAACCCCTACTTTTCTGCCATCCCCGATGTCAATTTCGTGTCTTTCACATCTTCTTAGAATGTAGTCGATGATCAGGACGAAAAGCAGCGGAGAGAGAACGCACCCTTGCTTTGCATCTGTCATAATGCGGAATATTTGCTGTTGCCGTCGCGGGTACGGACACAAAATTCCAGGTCTTAGTGGAAGGGCTATCAGGTTAAATATTTTTGCCGGTATGTCATAGTACTGGAGTGTAATACGGTCGATGAAGTCAAAGGCTTTTTCGAAGTCTACGAATACCAGTTAGAGCTTTTCCCTCCATTAATTGCACTCTCCTATTCTATTGTCCACTGCTGTCTGTATGCTGTTCAGCAAAACGGTCTTACAATATATAAATTGGAATGTTTTGTAACCGCCTTGATAATCCTCGATGTTTTGACATTCGTTCTACCGTAGCCCCTTAACTCAGACTCAGGGGCTTCACCACGGAGGAGGGGGGGGGGGGGTCTTTTTTATACATTAGAACTCAAATTCTATAATTTTGTCTCGTGTGAAGCATGATAGTCTCGTCTTCAAATTGGGATCTTCTTACGTAAGAAATTCCAACTTTAGTGGGGAAAGCTCGACAAGTCCAACTTTCGTCTGCAAATAAATTAGAACCAATCACCCCAGTTAACTAAGGGACAGGATCTAACAATCCTCTGTGCTCATCGGCGAGAAATCATCCACTCGATCTTTTGTCACTCGTTTCATCGTAGCCACTCTAACTCAGCATTTTCTACAGATAACATGTAAATCAACAAGTCCAATCTTTCGTTTATTCTTTTTGAATCCCGTATTACGTTCTTTTCTAGGGGTTCAAGGACCGACCGTTGTCGCTGTTAAAACACTTAAGGAAGTCGCTGATTACAAGGAACGTCAAGATCTTTTGAAGGAACTTCAAGTCATGAAATCGCTTGATCCTCATCCAAACGTCGTATCCTTGCTTGGCTGCTGCACAGATAAAGGCAAGTAAAGAAATTATTTTTCGCTCTCGCCTCGCTTTCGCCTCGGACATTCTTTCTTTTTCTTTCTTTATGGCGGGTTAAGAATACCCGCCTAGGGTCCCCCAAAGGAGGGGGAGGAACTTTTGGCCCCTACATTGACCAGTGAGCTAATACAACATACTTCCTTTCCTTTCTTTTCACTCGTCCTTGGCCCATTAGGGCTTTCCTGCAGTCAGAGCCCAGAGGTATGACTACATGTATAAAGAATGGTAAGAGTAGGCCTATTATAAAAAGTTTGTTCATGTAGTTTAGTATATGTAAATTGGTTTGTCTAATAAAGAGCATTTAAAAAAAAAAAAAAAAAAACTTGACAACCCTATTCTTTCTTTGACATCCTATAATCCTCATTCTTTCTTCCATCGTGTCAACAGTCCCAAACCTTTGCCTATCTCCACTTAATCTTTTTACTTCTGTCCTCTCTTCTTAATCTTTTGCTTACCAACCACAGGACAACTATTTATAGTTACCTAAAAATGAATCCTCAAGTAAACATGCGACTGCACTGTTCTTGATTGAAAACCATACTATCTGCTACTCGGCTATTAAGTACGCGCCGGATAGTCTATGCTACTGTTACCGTTCATATCGGTCAACTCTTTCGTTTACATAGCACATAGTCGGCTAAACATTCTTCTACGCTTGTAATATTAATGATAAAATCACCTGGTTTTCTCACATTATCATCCGTGTCCAAGGCACTATAATCATTGTCCCTTAAAAAAGCTGAAACGGGTTTCTGTTTCCTGACCCATTCACGAATGTGGACCCCGGGTTCCGTACATTAAGTCAAGGAAAAGACCTCTGCCATTGCTCACAGACACAGCCTATATACTCACCAGTTGCGCGGAGCACAGCTTAACTACTAGGCAGTTGCGCGGAGTCGTATCTTGCCCATAGAAAGATTTCAACACACATCTTTAGAGTAGGCGTTAACCTCCGGCGCTCCCACAGCCAATCAGCGCGGAAAGATCTTGGGTCTATTCCGTGAGTGAAAACAGAAATTTCTGTTGTGACCACCGTGGGTGCGTAATGTTATCAGAAAAAAGCAGTGGAGGTCTCACACGCCGCACATCACAGCTTAACTGCCGTACATGTTGCCTCTTCGGAATCAAGTTTCCAACTGCGGGAGTGTCTAGGTTTGACGCAGCGCCAATTAATGTCGCGACGATAGCTATGTGTTGCTTTTGAAAAATGTTTGCGCAACTGCCTAGTAGTTAAGCTGTGATTTGCCCCTTCAAAATGAAGATTACAGATTTTCACCTTACAGTAGCGACATTGTTTTGAGTCAATGTTCCCTTCCTTATAGATTGAACAAGGATGAAAGTGCTTGCAGTCTGTTGTTCAATCACCATCCACCTGCTGACAATTCTCGCACCTGTTTGTCATCGCCGAGAACAAAAGCAACAAAATGAACAAATACAAATCATCTAAAATGAAAATTATTCATTTGAGTGATTTGGGGAAGCATTAGTAAATATTTTTTAAATACAGATTCAATGTAATACCATATAGCCAGGTTGAAATATTGATTCTAAGTTCATACATCAGACATGCAGCAAGTCGGTTGAGCCTACTGTTTGGTTTCGAGCGGGGGCTTAGTGGCTTAACCCTGTAAGACAAGCCAAAGCCCATCCAGCTTCAAATGGGTACCTGGAGAAATCCGGGGAAGGTGGCAGGAAGGGCGTGCGAAAGCACAGGATGGCTGGCCCCCAACCCCCATTGCACTTCCTGGCTGAGGGCCGAGAATCGGAGATCAGCACCGCCAGATTAGCCTGTCAAGGCTAGTGGTGATACATTTACCTTTACCTCTTTAAGATTGTTGTAAAATAGAATCTCAATATAATTCATGTTTCCAGACTAAACCAGTGACACTGTGTTCTTGTGCATGTCATAAGCCGTGAAGCCGTGATGTCTGTTGAACTGTAAAATCTTTTGTACACATTTTTTCAAATTGCGTGGTTTAACGTGTTTATTGGTTCTCATTCTTTATAGAATTAGGTAATTAATCCAACTTTTGTTCAGTCCGCGTCGATTTCACCGCATTCGGTACGCCCCTAGGTAAATTAGGTGATTTTAACGTATTTATTTGGTCTCATTCGTTAGCGAATTCGATTGTTCACCGGACTTTTCTAAAGTCCGTATCTGTTCTATCGCATTCGGTCAATCCATTTCATAATTCAGTGATTAATCAGATTCATTTAGTTCTAATTCGTTACCGGCGTGATTAATCAGATTCATTTGGTTCTAATTCGTTACCTAATTTGGTAATTCACCGGACTTTTGTTTAGTCCGCATTTGTTACCAGACTTGCTAAAATCGGTTGTTTTAGGTGGTTCTACCAGAGTTTTATTCCATTCCGAAATTCGGTCGTTATAACGCTCCCGATTTGCTCCTTATTTTCTTAGTTAGTTTTTCGGTAGTAGCCTACGAATTCATCATTTGGTTCACCGCAGTTACTGAGCTTGGTAATTTAAGTGGCATTTATTTAGCTCTTGTTCTTTACCATTTAACGGTAGCTTCAGATGGTTGCCATTCATTACTTAACTAGTACTTCTAATGATTGCAGAACTTCGGGAATAAGCACGTCTCTTGACGTGAAACTAGCCTATTTTTTTTTTGCTGTAAATTCAGAATAAACGTAGTTGACATAATATATATATTATACTTTACCCTGGATGGCCCCTTTTTTTCTCCAGACAGTTCTAGCGTTTAATAGGTAGTCTTGGGATCGCAAAAAGGCACTTTGATCTTGAGTGTTTCCGAAAAAATTCGCCTGCTCCGCATTTCGCAGTCTTTACTATTTAGAAGAAGGGTGTGTCACTTAGTGGGTGTTTCAAACTTAGTGGGTGTTTCAAACTTGGAATTGTTGGGGGCTTGAACAACGTTAAAAGAGAGATTTTGCAAGAAAAAAAACGGATTCAACATAGAATAGCGAAAAATCAGTAGAAAATCAGTAGGCTAGATCAGGAGATTCAAAAACAAATCAGTAGGAGCCATAAAAGAAAAGTGTATCTCCTGATAAATCAGGAGAAGTGGAAGCACTGATTGCATCCCACTTTGTGTGCACAAATCTCTCCGGAATTCTAATCTTCATGGTCTGTTCTTTGTTTATTGCAGTTTCTATCTATATACGGTATTCTTCGGATCGTTTCTTGATTCAGAATTCCAGAATATTCCTGAAAATAGACATGAGACTAAAGAATTAAGACCCAAGTCGTAGTGACGTTTATTGTTTCCCTTCATTTAAAAAAATTGCATTTTCAGATCCTGTTTTCATCATTCTGGAATACGTCTCTGGGGGAAAGCTCCAATCCTATTTGAGAAAATCGCGAGCAGAGCAAAACTACGGAAACCTCCATTGGAAGAGCGGTCACCTGACGTCACACGATCTGACTTCGTTTGGCCGTCAAACAGCTAAGGGCATGGAATATCTTTCATCAAAGGGGGTAGGTTGCGTTTACTGAAATCTATTCAAAAACAAGAAAGTTTTTGGTGGTAAACTACAGAGCGATATTTTACACCGAGCAAAATCTGTGATCCTGTTTCCATATCGTAACCAAAGAGATTTTGGGGACTGAAAGTTTTAAAGCGGGTTTGAAAAAGGGCTGAAGGGATCCTGAAACTTGTGAAGGGTTCAGACAACCGATTAGGCTTTTCCTAGCAAATTTCCTAAGTTTTCACCAGGTGAATGAACCAATCAAGCCTAGGTGGAGTAAAGGAAAAGAAGAGAAACACAATCACAAGGGACATAGATTTTGGCAGCTAGTCTGCAACTGGGGAGAGAAAAGTCTACCACAAGTCCCTGATTTTGGGAAAACCTGTGCCAAACGCTGGGTATATCTAGCGTTTGGTATACCCTGCCAAACGCTGGATACACTATGTGAAATGCTGGATACTGGGGCCCAATCAAATATTGATGATTTGAGTGAAGCTCAAAAATCAACCAATCAGAATTCAACTGTAGTGAGGTAGGTCAGGGTTAAGGTGCCCACAGCTATCCGACGTTTGGCATAGGGTGTGGTTAAGCATAGGCTATGCCAAACGCTCGGCATATCCAGCGTTTGGCATAGGGTATCCAAAAATCAGGGGTTTGTGGTTGACTGGGAGAGAAGGCGGTATATTGAGAGGGCAAAGTTTTGGAACGCTCCTTACTCATCACCCATGTGTGACCCATAAGTAACCTAGGTCTATAGTTTTTTGGAAAAGTTAAAATTTGCTGAGGTATGAATGTGAGAAAAAGCGGGGCTGTTTTGGTATATTTTTGCGATTTAAGAATGTTTTCCGGAGCATTACAGCTTTGTAATACAGCTATATGCACGTATGGATGAGAAATTAAAAACACTTTGTTGTGTGAATGTGAGAGCCATAAACCTTGCTTTGCAATTTAATAGTTAAAGATGCTCCTTAGAGTAGCCCATAATCCATTCATACACAAATCCTCAAATTTGGGACATGTTGCTCCAAGGTCAAGGCATGCCCCAACGTATGTGCCCCGGTGCTCATACGTTGAGAAATCATGCCCTACCGCAAGGGCTTAGTACCCATATAAAATTTTGTTGAGCTTAAAACCTGCAGTGGAAATTTGCTTTTCAAAAAGATTTTTATTAGGATACTGTGCCCTTGATCCAGTGGCATGTTGTCCCAGCATATGAGCACCATGCCCAAAAAGTTAGGATTTGTGAAGACGGATAATAGTATTACACTATTTCTGTAGTCTTATTCGTCGTCAACAGTGGTGGGCTTCAATCGGCTGAACAGGGTTGAGAAGACTCCCTTAGACTCAATCTAAGACTGTTTAACAGCCACGTTATTTTTGTTCTCTACGGATCCGAGGCTAGGCCCCTTAGTTATCTGCAAGAAAATGCCTCCTAGCTTATAAACACAACCAAAGGTTTCGATGGGATCCCAAAAATTCAATATTTGATTCAGACAACAAGTTTTTGTCTTGACCAGATCCAGTCTTCGCCAGACTCCTTGAATATTTTTAGTCTTAAAATTTAGAAACAGATTAAGGCCAAATAGCTAATTATCTGAGATAACCGAGTTCAGATATGGATTGAGTATGTGTGTTTACCCCTATAAGCCGATCGAAACGATCCTGCCTTACTTCTGCCAATTTTCGGGTTTTGGCAAAATTCCGGAACTATTTGTCCGGCAAAAAAAATAAAGCTCAAAAACAAACTTAGCGTATCTCCTTACTCCTAAATCCAACATCTAATCAACTTCAAATACAAAATTAAACTTATAACAAATTTTTCGGTTTCAGCTGGATTCCGGACGAACTAAATGTCCGGCTAGCAAGTAAGTTATGGCTAGTTTTCGACTTCGTTTCTGAAATTCGGACGTTCCGTAACTCGTTTCATTTTTTCAGATCATCCACAGGGACCTAGCTGCTCGAAATGTCCTCATTGAAGAAGAAACAAAGATATGTAAGGTTGCCGATTTTGGATTTGCCCGAGACTTGGAGGACAATCATATTTACGAACGGAAATCTGACGGAAAGCTTCCTATCCGGTGGCTACCCCCGGAAAGCCTTTTCGATAACATTTACACGACCAAATCAGATGTTTGGAGCTTCGGGGTTCTTCTCTGGGAAATAGTTACTTTAGGTAAGAATTGTTAGATGGCTTGTGTGTTTTATATCAGAGGCGTCGTTTGGCAGAAACCGAAGGGGCCTATTGGGTCTCGTCACCCCTTCGCATTCGTCAAGGTAAATCTTCCTAGCCCCTTAAACTGCGTATCACAAGTGCAAAGTGTAAAAGAGTACTATTGACATAAAAAAGTTATGTCTCACGGTTGTGATTGCATATCAATCTCTAGCACCCTTAAAGTTCACATCATCATCGCAAAGTGCAAACAAAATTTTCGACTAAGCAATACATTTCGTGATTTCCACTTCGTGAGCATTCCATTTCGGAAAAATAAGGTGAGCTGCCTTTCGATGCCTTTCTATGCCCTTTAAGAATTGTAAGAATAATAGGTTTAGATGTTCAGCTAATTATCGCTCAAAGATATTAGGCGAGGTATAAATTCAGTTTCGGATATTTCGGTTGCACTTCCGGCAGTCGTTTTCAGCGAAGAAACTAACCTCCGGAACCTCGTTCTATGTTGTTTCAATAAAAATTGTCAGCTTGGCTTTACACCTTATACTGGAACCAATTTCAGTTCCTAATGAGTCCTTCTTTCTCGCCAGCTCACTACTAATTCGTGATAAATATTTTCACTAGGTCCGAATTACTCCCTAACTGGCAAAACTTTTCTTCTTGAAAACTTGGCGAACTCTTACGCAGAAATGTAAAAATCTTGAAATAATTTAGTGAAAGAACTGACTATCTTTTCAGCTTTCTTTTCGTTCAGTTCAATTACTAGGTAAACATTGAAATAGTACTGCAGTATACTTTTTTTTTTTTTTACAAACTCAGCACTTTTTTTGCTGTGAAAAAAAAAAATCTTACCGCTCCAATTCGCACCGATGTAGGTAACTAACTTTTTGGCCTATAAAGTGGGATTTGGTTTATAAAGCAGAATACTTTTTTCAGCAGGACTAAACAAGATAAATCCAAAAAACTATACATAGTCCTATCTGACAGTGCAAAAACGGATACGTCAGCTGAAATTTATTGGAGCTATATTTCGGCCCTTCTTGGCAAGGGTCCTCTTCAGCATCAAAGCCGCTCAAGATGAAAAAAAAAACTTGTGATCGTTTTTTTTCCATCTTGAGTGGCTTTGAGCCTGAAGAGGACCCTTGCCAAGAAGGGCCGAAATATAGCTCCAATAAATTTCAGCTGACTTATCCGTTTTTGCACTGTCAAACATGATTCGCAGTCAGCTTGGGCTGAAGTAATATTTATATACATAGTCCGATTCCTCTTTTTATGGGCTGTCGAAGGGTGATTTTTTTTTTTTTAAACATCTTAGAAACCCATAAAAACAAAACTTCTTCGACTCTTTTAATGAATTGTAATTTTTCTCGGAAAAACCTTCAGCAAACTAGCATGTTTCTTACGATTCGATTATAAAGGTAAGCCTCTTGCCTGTCGATTGAGCTACTACAATTCCCGAAAAATTTAATTTTAACCCTTTCATACCTTCATACGTACTGTGACAGAAAGAAGTTGTATTTAGTTTTAAAGGGTGATATAGGTCTATTTTCGTTACGTAGTAGTAGGCTTGTCCGGATGGTACGATTTGGGGAAAAAATCATAAGTTTACCTCGAATAAGATCTTTGAAAGCCGCTTATTTAGAGGCTCTGTGAGACCCTAAAGGTGATTCATGGCCACTCCATATAAAAAGTATCCTCGACCAATGGGGGATATCAGACCAGTTGTGTGACGGCCGGGGCTCAGGGGCCACCCAAGGCGATGTCAGAGAGGTAGTTCAACGGGTCCTACATGACCAAGAAATCAAAAAATGGCACCAAGAGAAGGATTCTAGGCCGTCGATGTATCTTTATGCCAAGGCCAAAGAGTGTTGGGAGTTAGAAATATTTTTAAGGGAGGGTTTTCTGCTGAAGAATTGAAGGGGGACTTTCTGGGGGCATTCTGAGTGTGGGCATTGTGGGAGTGAGACAAAAGGTCGTGGTGATTTGGGAACCACCCTATTTCAAGACATGAAAACCAAACCAACTGTTTCCGATCAAAAACAGCTGAAATTGGAAACTGTTGTTTAATCACACTTCAAAACAAACGTAAACGATTGTAAAATTATGATCGGAAATATAGTTTTAGTCAAACTATTTTGATCGTTTTCAACTCAAAAAATTCAACTTCCCTACTACCGTTGTTAAAAATCAAGTCTTATTTCAGGACTTGAAAACTAACCAACGGTTTCCGATTGAAAACAACTAAAACGATCGGAACAGTTTTTTAATGACACTTGAAAAAACAATCGTAAATAGTTGTAAAATCTCAATCGGAAACAGTTGTTTCGGATCGTTTACAGTTGAGATTTCAAATTAACTGTTTCAGTTAGACTGTTCTGATCGCTTACATCTAAAAAAAAATACTCAGATTCCCTATTACCGTTGTTAAAAATTAGGTCTGTATGTCCTGAATTGAAAACCAAACGAACTGTTTCCGATCGAAAATGATTGGAAAGAACTGAAAATGATTAATTTTAATAATGGATACGAAAAAAAACAATTGAAAATTGCGATTGGAAACAACTGTTTCCAATTGTTAAACCTGTTTTCAGTTGTTAACAATTTTAACAAGTTAAAAACAATCGAAAACGAAATCAAAATTTCCGTACGGGTTGTGCCATACACGGTTAGTGTTTCAGACGTGTTAAAAATTTCTACCGTTCCCCACAGCTTCTTGTGTCGTTTTTAAGTTTTATACTCAAAGTGACAAATCTCCTTCTATTTGTTCTTCTTATCCACCGATCACCATTGCTTGTAACATTAGTAAAATCCTTGAGTACATATTACCTTATTTAAGGTACACTTATAACTTTAGGGATGATCAATTTGGTTTCCAGTCGGGTGCAAAACGTTTTGTCCAACATCCATTCAACATTTTCTATTGGACATTCTGACGTTTCTTACCTTGCTTCTGATTAACAATAGTCGTGCAAGCCTTTCTTCTATGGTTTCAAAAGTTTCTTGTTTTTATGGCACTTGCAGCCTCTGGCTCAAGTGCCATATACCGATCGCAATTCCGTCCGTCGGTCGGTCTGTCGGTCTGTCAGTCTGTCAGTCTGTCGGTCTGTCGGTCTGTCGGTCTGTCGGTCGGTCTGTCCGAATTTTTTTGTCCCACATGTTCGAGTTAGGGTACTTCCAGATGTGCTAGGACGATGAAACTTGGCAGGAAAATCAGGTACCCGACCAAACTAACCTAGAAGTAATCAGTTTCCCGATCCGACCATCTGGGGGGGAGTGGTGGGCCGGGGAAATTCTGAAAATTAAGGAGTTTTGTCACTCTTTTTCGAATTGGAGTACTTCCAGATGTGCTAGGACGATGAAACTTGGCAGGAGCATCAGGGACCCGATCGGACTAACTTGGAAACATTCAGTTTCCCAATCCGACCACCCGGGGGGGAGTGGAGGGCTGGGGAATCCGGAAAATCGGAGTAGTGTGTAACTTTAGAACGGGTGATCGGATTGGAATGAAACTTAATAACTGAATAGATGGCATATTTCTAATGTCCCGTTTGAATTCCGGGCCGGATTCGACAGCTATGGGGGAGTTTGGGGGGGGGAGACCGGAAATTTCGAGAAACGGTTAGAATAGAGGGATCGGAGTGAAACTTGCTGGGAAGAACAAGCATCTGCTCCAGATAAATTGTTTATACATTTGGACTGGATCCGACCACCCGGGGGGGGGAGGGCTGGGGAATCCGGAAAATTGGAGTAGTGTGTAACTTCCGAACGGGTGATCGGATTGGAATGAAACTTAATAACTGAATAAATGGCACACTACTGATGTTCCGTTTGAAGTCCGGACCGGATTCGACAGCTATGGGGGAGTTGGGGGGGGAGACCGGAAATTTCGAGAAACGGTTAGAATAGAGGGATCGGAGTGAAACTTGCTGGGAGGAACTAGAATTTGCTCCAGATAAATCGTTTATACATTTGGACTGGATCCGACCACCCGGGGGGGAGTGGAGGGCTGGGGAATCCGGAAAATTGGAGTAGTGTGTAACTTCCGAACGGGTGATCGGATTGGAATGAAACTTAATAACTGAATAAATGGCACACTACTGATGTCCCGTTTGAAGTCCGGACAAGATTCGACAGCTATGGGGGAGTTGGGGGGGGAGACCGGAAATTTTGAGAAACGGTTAGAATAGAGGGATCGGAGTGAAACTTGCTGGGAGGAACAAGAATCTGCTCCAGATAAATCGTTTATACATTTGGACTGGATCCGGACACTAGCGGGGTGGAGGGCTGGGGAATCCGGAAAATTTGAGTACTGTGTAACTTTCGAGCGGGTGGTCGGATTGGAATGAAACTTAATAACTGAATAAATGAAATACCTCTGATGTCCCATTTGAAGTCCGGACCGGATTTAACAGCTATGGGGGAGTTGGGGGGGAGACCGGAAATATCGGGAAACGGTTAGAATGGAGGGATTGGATTAAAACTTGCTGGGAAGAACAAGCATCTGCTCCAGATAAATCGTTTATACATTTCGGATGGATCATGACATTAGGGGGGGGGGTGGAGGGGAGTTTCCCGAAATTCCGGTTATGGCGGTTTTGGGGATTTGCACGACGAATCTTGGGAGGCGAATCAGGGACCCGATCAAAGTGACTTATAAAGAAAAATTTACATGATCTGATAGCCGTGGGGGGAGTAACGGGAGGGGGAATCCGGAATATTGAGTCATGCGTAACTTTGAAACGGCTGATCGGATTTGAGTGAAATTTGGTAATTGAAGAGAGGACATGTTTCTGTTGACGGACAGATCCGACAGCAATTGGGGGGGGAGGGCGAAAATACGTGACCGACTTAGACTGGTGAGATCGGAATGGAACTTTGTGGGAATAACAAACAGATGCTCTGGATAAACACTTACGGAACCGGATTGGCTCCGGCGACTGTGGGGAAGTTTGAGGGGGGGGGGAGGTCCGGGATTCCGGTGATCACGATTTAAGGTACTTCCAGATAATCGAGGACGATGGAACTTGGCTGTAATATTAGAGATTTGACAAGATTGACTAAAAAATGGCCACTTTCCAAACCCGACCATTCGTTAAAGTACTAATCTTGACTGCAAATTTCAAAAAATACTTTTAAACCAAATTCATATTTTCATGATCCCCATGAGCCCATTATCATTTTTGCCTCAAGGGTTTTGTTTACAAATGACGTTCTAGCTCCCTTAAAGTGTGAATCTGAACGGCCAGGTCGAAAAGTACTTTATTTGAAACAATACATCTCAACCCATGATCATTTGTGCCACAAGGGTTTTGCTTAAACATTTATTTCTGTTACCCTTAAAGTGCGCATTTGAAATGAAAAGCGAAAAAAACTTTTGACGAAACGGTATACATCAAGGATCCCTAAGGGCCTGTGATCGTTTTTGGCTCAAGGGTTTTGCATACAGATGCATTTCTAGCGCCTTTAAAGTGCGCATCATTACACCCAAGTTCAAAAATAAAATACTTTTTATCTAGCTCCCTTAAAGTGCGCATTTTAACCACAGTCGAAAAATACTTTTGATCAAACAAAACATCTCAACACATGCAAGTGCCATATGAGCTTACAGCTCTTGTTACCCAGATATTCGACTTTCTATCAACGTGGAAAAATGTGAATTCTTGGTTTTTAACGATCCTTCTTCTCAGTTTTCCCTTGTGTGTAAACATTCGATAATTCGTGGCTACTTTTAAAAAGAAGGGTGACAAGGGTAACATTTTTGCTTACACATTGGATCGAGTGGCTTACCATAATTTTCTGCATTTATGTGAACGGAGATTCAACTCAGGAGCTATTCGGAAGCATTTGGCATTTGCAATGTCTACATCACTTCCATCCGTCCATCCAAAATAGGAAATCGGCACGAACGTCGTATTCATCTAGTGATGTGATCGTGAATCACCCTTATGGGCAAGCTGAAAATTATTAATGCGGGGAATTGGAAATCCTAGGACTCGTCATTCACTTTTTGTAACATGCTTTTACTTGCAGGATCAACGCCTTATCCAGGCTTCGCCGCGGAGGAGGTCATGAAACGGGTGAGAGACGGCTATCGCCTGGAGAAGCCGGAACACTGTCGCCGAGAGCTCTACAATCTTATGTTCTACTGTTGGGATTCTAAGCAAGCAGGAAGACCAACGTTCTCCGAAATCGTAGACAAGTTTGACGAGCTCTTATGTGCAGATGTGGAATATATCCAGTTAGAACAATTCCCCGATTACTCTTATTACAACGTAGTTCAAAGTAAAAGGGAAGAGAAGGTCTGATAAGCGTGACGCTACTCAGTTTAGCCCGTGTTCGAGTACTGTTTACTCAAGTTGTCCAATTTGTCAGTGATAAAAAATCTGTTAAGTGTTTCAAGTGTAAATTATTTGCTCACAAATAAAGAAAAATTGAAAGGAACTAACAAAAATATTTAAATTAGAATTTTAAATAGCCTATAGATTACAATTTAAATATTGAAACTGAATTTGGGATTTTGAAAAATAGGATATATGTTACCATGAAATTATTTTGTCCGCGTTTTGATTAGTTCTGGCATGTGTCGGTTACGTTTTAACAAGTACATCCCTTTTGGCTTACCCACGAACAGGCAAATGAACACGTCAGATTGATTGGCCTGACCGTGCAAGAGTCTTAGAGTCATCGGTCTGAAAATTTCGGTGTAAACACTAGTTGCCCAAGTTCCCACTAGGTAGCACCAGGGACCCATAAATTTTAAATTTCCTTGGCAGGGGGCTTGTCATTTCCTATACTTCTATGTTGCTATGTTGTCCGATCCTTGCCTACTTTCCAAAAATCCCACTTGGGTCGAATCGGCATTCTTGTTTGCCTCATTGGGCGTGCGCGCCAAAGAGACTCCTCCCTCAAGGCGCCAGCGGCCAATCCCAAATTTTGTAAATCTGGCCTTGGACATGATTGGACAGTGGGTATTTCTCGAACTATCTTAAGTTCGGTCAACATAACATCAGAAATCTCCTATTGACAAGCCCCCTGAATGACGAGGCATTACAGGAAATGTATGGGTCCCTGGTTGCACAGAGTATGGCTAAGAGAAGTATAATCGTTCAGTTAGACAGGGAGTAGCTGCTGCTGGTGTGTTACCGGCGAGTGAGTCCTAACTACCAAATGTTGGGGTACAGTGTGCCCGACAATTCTAGTGTGCCGGACGTGTGCGCGACTGTGCCTGACTCCCCACGGTACACAGTTTGCCCGACAGTTGGTATATTGAGCCCTTGCGCCAAATGCCTGTGACTGTTTCTAACTAAAAATTGCCACAAGAATGGTATGACAGTAGATCACGTCCGGTGAGAACTTCTACGTTATAATCCAAACGCGACGGCCAAAAACTTTTAAATTTTAACTAATTTTGGGAGCACAAAAAGCGTATCGTGAATTTTCCGACATGACGACAACAAAAAATTCAGCAGGAGCTTTTTGGGCGGTTTTTCGGCTCTTCCTGTAAATTCTTGTTATGCATAACATTTCATGTATAACGTTTGTCGCGACAACAGATTACATCCCAAGTGTGGTCTGTTGATTCCGCGCATCCTTGTGTTATCTGTAGTGAGACTTCTTACAGTGTAATATCCGTTCTCTTTCCCTGGTTTCTTCACTACACAAGTATACACTGATTGTCATGTTTGCAAACATGAATAAAGTGGGTGGAAACAGCCAACGACTATCGGCTATCGAAAACAGTAAATAAGCACGAATCCGCAAACTTTCTTCGTCTACCGGGGAAATTTCATCGGCGATCAAAAACGTTACTCATTTGTTTTAGGAGAGATAGTGACGGAAAAGATTGTTTAGTAATAGTTTTGACATGGGAATCCCATTTAAGGTCGTTAGAGAAAGCAATACCCAACAGCTTTACCACTGTAAGCGCTACTTCTCGGGGGATGTGTTTGACTAAGTCACGAGCAAATTTTAGAAAGCTGATGTTCATCAAAAGTTGACTTGTCAGTATTTACAGTGATCACGGATTCTGATGCTTCCTTTGTGATGTCTCCGCGTCTTCTAGGGCTGAGAGGTCATCGACGACTTTACATCTCTCTGGTGATTCGGAAGCAAGGGAGTTGATCCTCACTAGCAAAAAGAAAAGCCAGGGATTTCCTACCTGTTTTGCTGAAATGATTCGTTGGAGCAGTGGACGTCCTCTCTCCGCTGAATTGGGAATAATGGCAGTTTTCATCTGACCGCTAGATGGCAGATCCGGACATTTGGCCGTCGAAACCTTCGATGCGGAGCATTCATCTCTGGATTTAGAAAGTTTCTGCGATTCCTTTTCCGATAGTAAGTGAGGGTTTATACTCACAGACAGCCCATTGCCTTTGCCAGTTAGACATTTATCGAATAGTACCATTGCTCCAAAGGTTTAAGATGGCAGAACGGTAAGAGCAAGCTAATCCGGATACACTTTCGTCAAAAGTTTCGAAATGGGAGTCATTTAGGACTAACAAACGTTGTTGGTATGATACCATCTAACTTCTTTTGTGGGGTTTGTAGTCTAATACGGTTTCCTTCACTAAGAACGGTGAGAGATTTATTATGTCCACCCTGAATCAGAGCTAGCAGATCAAACTCACGGTCCTCGCCACAAATTTTCGACGGGTTCTCAGACTCGTTAGGTCGAACAAATTTTTGTAATCAGATGATTTGGAAACATGCTTAGCAGCAATATCACGAAACTTTCCTTGTTATTTGGGTGTATTTCCGATTCGTAGTTTGAAAATGATGACACGGATGACACGACACCGTAACATACACCACATAGCTTCTGATCAAGCGTCGTTCACTTTTTGCATTTGTCTGTGCCACAATTTTCTTCGTTTTCGCGTTAATGGCTGCTGATCTTTCTGTAGGTTCAAGCTTCAGGCCCATGATGCATGCACTGAAACAGCTAGCAAGCATAGAAGATGGCCGTTCCACCGCGCTATCCTTCTCGTGCTTGTCTACCATTAAAAAGTACGGCAGATATTGTTTATCAGAAAAAGCACTGATTTACTGAGTGTGAACCGGAATCCGGACTACCAGAATTACATGCATAACTTTCGTTATGCATGTTTCGTTATGCATCGGATTCGGTCGGATCCGAAGGAAACTTGACAGTTGACAAAAGGACGTTTTTCTTATCTCACGATTTCATGAGACCATGATCGTTTGTACCTCAAGTATATGAACTGAATTTTGACCCCCTGAAAGTGTGCATCTTAACTGCAAAGTCAAACAATACTTTTGACCAAAAGATCCGTTTCCGTGATTCGCAAGGGCCAGTGATAATTTTTGCCTCAAGGGTTTCGCTTACAAATGACTTTCCAACATACTTATAGCACCAATGTTACCGCAAAGTGGAAAACACATTTTTAAGAAACTATACATTTTTAAGAAAATAAAATGTTTAAGATCTCCAAGGGCCCATGGTCATCTGTGCCACAAGTATTTTGTTTTCAAATTCAGTTCGAACCCCTTAAAGAGCGCATCTATGCCGCAAAATACAAAAACATAATACTTTCGAGCGAATGATATACTTTCATGACCCAAGGGCCCATGATCATTTGCGTATCAGTGCATTTGCTTACAAAATGGTTTACTAGCACCCTTAAATTGCGTATTGTAACCGCGAAGTGCACGGCATATTTCTACTAAACCAAACATTTTCGTGCATCCGAAAGGTCCTTAATCGTAAGCGCCTGAACACAGCACAAATCTTAGCTGTTACCCTTACCTACTACGTATGCTTGCAAGTGCCATATGAGCTTACAGCTCTTGTTGTTTTATTTTTAAACAACACATTAGTTCGAGAAATTTATAGAGGCGAAAGCCTTTTCGTGTAATTATATATTTATATATATTATACATCAGTTAAAACTTACCACAAATAATATTCTTTGCAGCGTAATGAAAGGTCTTAGAACTTGTGCTGCAATTCACTAATAATAAGTATATCTAATAAATTAATAACTAAGCCTCCGAACTCACATTTATCCACCTTGCAGGTATAGTAAAGATACCTTGCAGGTAAGGTAAAGATACACTTTGTTACAAGAACAAACTTCTTTATTCTCTATTATGCATCTCATACGCGAACTAACTAAGCTTGTAACTAAAAACAACTACGGCAATTAGATCACATTCATTTACGTCAACACCCCGAGGCAATACGCGGTGGGGTGCTGAGCCAAACACAACGCAGTGCGGTTAATAGGCTAGGTGTGCAGTTTACTACACATCTAGCCTATGACTTATACAGAATACGAAGGAACATCTAAGACAATACACAACCTAAATCCTTTTTGTATAAGAGACTCAGAGTCATCTGTCGATCATAGCGGTGTAAACACTAGTTGCCTAATTTCCCAGTAGGTAGCATTGAGCATGATCGTGTATAGTAATCGTTCAGAACGTAAACAGAATCTAGCAGTTTTAACTTATATTTTTCGTCCCGCGAGTCTGTTGTCATTACCAGTTAGACAGGAGGTAGTTGCTGCTGGTGTGTTGCCGGTGAGGGATTCCCAGCTCCCAAAAGTTGGGCTAACGTGTGCCTGACAAATGAGTGTGCTTGGCTTGTGCTCTACTTCCCGGTATACACTTTGCAACCTTTCGGTGGCCGGTGCAAGCCATCGCTCTTGCAGTTTTTACAAGAGCAAATAATTTGACAGAACCTCCGTCGTCCTATCTCTGTAAAATAAGTGTGCCGAGTCGAATATTTCCCCATACCCTGTCCGCTAAGAACGATCGCGCAGATTACTAGCTATGCACCACATCACGTTTCGTTACCTCTACAAATAGCTAAACCGCTGTTAAGTCGCTGGTGAGGAAAAGTAGGAGTCAAAGCTGATTGGTTCTATGGACGCGCTTCAGATCGGGTCAGCGCGTGGAGTAGCCTACGCCTCCTGCCAGCCTCCTTCCCTATACGGCGAAGACGGAAGAGGAGTAAACGGGTATCAACATCAGCTCAAAGCTAGAGTAAATGCATCTAGGTCCGCTAAGTTTTGTCGGGGTTTTCATAGTCGCTGCATGCGACTAAAGATAAAAATTGAGCAGGTCCAAAAGAGAGCATGCAAAGTAATATTGGGAATGGGATTCGAGGATTATGGAAAAAGCATGGAGATCTTGAAGGTCACGTCCTTAAGACAAAGGAGGCATATGCTTACCATGAGATTTGGCACAAAAATACTAGCTTCCGAATTACATCGGGACATTTTGCCCGAATTCTCCGAAAAAAGAAGTTGCTGAAACACAAGAATGACCGAAAATCTCACAATGAATCAGAAGAAGCAACTGATTCCTCCTCCAATACATTCATCAGAGCGTTACCTGAAGTCTTTTGTACCATATTTTGTTAAACATTTTAACTGTTCCTAGCCACAGTATGTAATTTTGACCTATTCCTTTGTTATTGACGTAATTTTTCTGTGAATTGAGTGCTTTTATTTAAACGCCTACATTTAAATAGTGACCTGTCAATTTGATTGATAGTACTAGAAGTGTCCTTATTTGAACTGACATATCCAAAGCTATTTTTATACATTTAAAGATATTACGGATTAAATCATCATTATTATTATTATTATAGAAGTCACTGATTATTTGTTCTTGGTTTTTGCAACTTGAAGTTTATTTCGAAATGTACATTTTAGGAACACATAAATTAGTGACTTGTGTTACTTGGACATTGGAATGGATGCTTAAAGAGCGCATGAATAAGTGACTTGGGTCTTTGTTTTACCGTTTAGCCAAAAAGCGTTAAAAGTACCATACCCATACTGTCGAGCCAGGCCCCTGTGAACGACCAACCCCTTAAATTCTAAGCACTTCCTTCCTAAGCACGTAGCTCAATAATGAATCTTTTTACATTTCTTTCAGCTGACCGAACATAAGCGACGTAATCAGTGAGAAAGACCGATCTAGAGCCGAGTTGGTCTTGAGGTTTTCCACACCGCAATTAACGACAGAGAATAGAAGAACAAGTGAGATTCCGGGAATTGGTTTCCCTGCCGTGAAAGAGGAACTTGCTGGATGGAGCGTTGTGATCTCTGTCTAAACGAGGGTTGATTATCGTTCTTGAGAATGGTCTTTAAATGAACATTTAAAGCATGATCTTGAGGTCTTTAAACGATCCCTCACACTATGATAGTAATTCATACTACGTCAGTAGCTAGTATTTCTAATCATTCCCGTTCCCTGGATTTTTCACTACATACACCGATTATCACGCTTGCACATGTAAAGAAAATAAACTATTACGTAACGTATCAGGATGATCGGGGCGATCATTGTTTCCGAGCGGCTTATTCGTCCGAAGACCGGTTATGCTTATTTTGCCAAGACCACAGACGACATCCAAGCCACTTGAATGGAAAGAGGCTAAGAACAGCCAAAGCCGTGTGCGATTTTCTGTAAGCATAACTAAGTTATAAAGTGTGTCAACTATATCAGAACGTGGGAGCAGAAACACTATGTACTACAAGGTTGGCCTCTAAATACGCTGTGTTTGCTTGAAACCAAAAAGTGTTGTTCGTGTTCTGATCCACCAGCTTTTTCTTCCACCAAAGTCTCATAAACAGTAGACTATGCAGCAAAGCTACAAAAACATTCACTTCTTTATCCCCTTTGATCAGTCTATTCTGTTATTCGGTTTCGGAAACCAAAAAGTGTTATTTGTGTTCTGATACATGTAAGCTTTTTCTTCCACCAAAGCCTCATAAACAGCAAGCTACACAGCAAGGCTACAAAACATTCACTTATTTACCCCCTTTGATCAGTCTATTCCGTTGTTCGGTTACTCCTGGATTCTTAAAATCCTCCAAAGAACATATTCAATCAACAATAAAGCCCATCGCAGCTAACGAGCTTGTACCCCTGTCGGCCCCCAATTGTTATCAATCTTTTCAAATTAAATGAACCTGAACCCGTTGAAACTGAATATAAATTACGGTCTAGATTTCACAGCGGCCCTTGAAAGCAAGTTCAGTCTGGATCTCTCTTTATACACATTATGCCACTTGACTAGCAAGCAAGGCTCAATTTTTCCCCTCCAGCTCGCCGAGTTCAAACACAAATCTAAATACATCACATTTATTAGAGATTAAAAAATCACATTTGTTCGTTTTCGTCGTTCGTCGTTGTCGGTAACAAAAACGTCGTTTAATCTTTTTCATATTAGCGTTTTCTTTGGCAGGTTCTGTAAACGTCGTTTCACGAACGAAGTCGATACAAAACCTTAATATTCGAAATAACTTAATATTTGCAGCAGCAGCTATAATAAAGCACAAAAATGGATTTTAGCAGAATAGGCCCACTGTTTTAAAACTTGTTTTACAAGTTTAATTTGTTTTGTCGAGAATTTTGAAAATTCGCGCTTAAATTACTGAACCGAGATATTAGTTGCGTTTTTTGTCTCTGGTTCCTGTTCCGTGTTCTGTGTTCACAGTTGTCTGTTTTGAATAAAAAACGGTATTTTTGCTTACGCTGTTCCGTGTTTCGTGTTTTGCTGCTGTTCTGACAAAAACGCAAATTTAGGTTCCTGAGCATGTCTTAGGCGGGAAATTTGTTAAACTGCAAATTAAATTCCAAAACAACCATACTTTAGGGTCCACGCTTATTCTCTTAACTTCTGCAGTTTTTTCTTTTCTATCTGCGAATCTCTCTGCAATTTTCTATCTGAACAGTGATAGAACATGCTAGGAGAGCAAGTTCCGTGTTTTGCAAAACAGACAGCGGAACACAGAACACGGAACACGGAACAGCGTAAAAAAACGGGAAAATGAGAAACAGCGTGTTACGTGTTTTGGCAAAAACGGGAAAAATAATAAACAGAGAGAAACAGCGAGCAGAACAGAGACAAAAAACGCTACCATTGAAACTGACTTTCCACCTCCGTTCGTCGTTTCAAGAACGACGAATGAAACGGCAGTTCAACCGAACAAAGAAAACTCATTATTCTCGGCAGTTAAATAAAGACAACGCGTACAGTAAACGACGGTTGGAACGGCGAACCGAACGAAGAAAACGAACGCAGCTATTGATAATGACACTAATGGCACATTTGCGAGTTTTAGATAGCAACCTGTAAGCAGGTAATCCCCGAGGACATTTTTAATCTGTTCCTTCAATTTGTATTATTTTTCTTGCTGGGAAGTATTTGCTATTTTGTGGTAGAAAATTCGATGTAAACCCCTATCTCGAACATCTAATCAACTTCAGAGAGAACTTTAATTTTTAACAAATGTTCAGGTTTTGGCCGGATTCCGGGCGAACTACTTGTCCGGCGAGAAAATAATTTTCATATACAGATTAAGCATGCCTCCTCACCACAACAGCGAACTTCTAATCAAATTCAGATACAGCATTTACTTATAAAACAAATTATAAGTAATTCCGGATTACGGGCGGACTGTATGACCGAGTAGAAAACGATTAATCACATACGTGTTCAGCATGTCTTCTTACCCCTAAATCGACTATCTCATTGGCTGTTAAAAAATATTTTGTTCGCCCCTGAATCCCTCACCCTTGAACTACCTAAACGGCTACATAGCCTATCGCCGAATTCGACCTGTCCCTTGGCCCAAAGAATCCTCACAACAAGTTTCATCGAAATCTGTCATTCCCTTCGGCAGAGGCGTTACTAGCCAAAATGTTTGGAGGGGATAGGTATTTACCGACCATGGTTGGTCATTTTTACCGACTGTTTTTAAGAAAAAAACAACTAGAAAAAAGTTACTATTTTTAAGAAAAACCTACTGTTTTTCAGAAAAATCAACTGTTTCCAAGAAAAAAATCGACTATTTTTACGAAAAATCGAAATGCTCCGCATTTTTTTTATTGACCGGCCGAGAACATTGGAGGCAACGTCCCTCTCCCCCCCAATCCGTGACACCCCTGCTCTTCCTGAGTTATCGTGTTGACAGAATGACAACGTTTACGAAGTCATAGGGATCCTACAAACCAAGATCAGCTTTCTTCATAGTCATACGGTACTTGGACACCTATATCTTCATAGTCAAACTCGGAACGAGGAAATACAACCTTTTGATTAGCGTCTTTTTTTCTCTACTGGATATCGGTATCATCTTATTGTGATAGCCTGACTCTTTTGGATCTTGGTATGACCTTTTGGATTCTGAGAAGCTTGCGGGTTTCAGAACGTAGTATGCACCTTTGGAAGCTGGAAAGTGTTATCTTGGTTAGGACGCGGGAAAGCTGATACTGTCACTTAACGTTAGTCTGTATTGGGAATGGCGAATGGGGGTGAAATTAATGTTAGAAAACTTTCAAGATTAGGAAAAATCGGGTGTTACGTAAAACGCATCTTGAATGTACCTAACAGGCGCATTATGATAAAGTGTTGTTCGTCAGTGAGATAAGAACCTTCAGTGAATGAATTTAACATCAACATACAACAACATATGTCGATCATGAACCCTTTGGCAACGTCATAGAACTATCCAGTCTGTTCCGTAAGATGACCAAAATTTGAGGTGAGCCACTTTCATGGTGCTTTCAGATTTCGGCTCAAGTGCCATTAATGGGTGTCGGTACCGTGGGGTGGGGTCACCTGGACACACGCAAAATCTACTCCTACCCCAGTGAATTCCGTTAAAGTGTCACAGTGGGGCTGTGGCTTTAACCTCATCAGCGTTACTAGAAACATCCCGATGAAAAATTTCTGGGGCCTGTAGTAGCATGATACTACTACCCCCGTAGTAGTATGTAGTAGTAATGCAACTTTTTCGTAGACTTCTATGCTACTATACTACTTCATAGTATTCGGATACTACTGAGTCCGAAGGTAGTATTTCATGCTCCTGCATACTACTAGCATGAAGCGCCACGGTACTATGCGATGCTACTACATGGTGCGTGGGAAATCTATTCCGACCTCGCTGCGTCGGTACTCTATACCACTGCATACGATTCCATGCTATCGCTGTGTCTGTACTCCATACCACTGCATGCGATTCCATGCTATCGCTGCGTCTGTACTCCATACCACTGCATACGATTCCATGCTATTGTTCTCATTACAATTTCGACCTACTTCTTAAAGTAGCTAAATATAGTAGTCGTTAATAAAAATAATTAACCGGTTACCTATCGTGCAGATTTTTGCCGGCAGGGCAATAATGCCATTCATAGTTCAAAATCGGATCAGGTCAGTTCTGTGCGAATTGGAGAGGGCAGTCCTGGAACTGTCTTGAAGCTCGGTGGGGTGGGCTAGCGTCGCATTTCTCCAGTAACTGGGGAAATTGTTTTAAAATCACACCTTCATGACTTACTGTTTTACTACCTTACCTTCACCTTCTGTAAGTTCTGTTCCAAACCATGTTAAGTTGTATAACTGACTTTAGATAATTATTGCATTACATAATTCTTAATATAAAAACTTGACTAGTTCTTAAGAAATTGATCGGTTAAGGGCAAGCACTCTCAAGATTTGCGTGGTAATGCTTTAGTATTAGATAATAGAGTTTAATTGCGCAAATGGTTTAGGAAATATTTCGAACTTTACAGAAAAAAGGCATATGGTAAACAGTGGAAGGCAATGATAAATTTCTAGCATCTCCTGGGTTGTTACGATTACTGACTGAGACGCAGGTCATATATTTTTACGAAGTATATGCAGTACCATGGAATATCACTCATACTGCTATAGCTCCGAAAAACATAGTGGTATATAGTAGGAAAGAATCATATGTGCAACACCGCAGCGACTTTATCAAGAGTATGAAAGACTATCAGTGCTACTCTAAGTAACTGCTTCAACAAGCTCAGTAGTATGTAGTAGTATAACTACTTTCATACAATTGCATTTAGCGTCAGATAATCTTAAGCAGTAGCATGCTGTAACACGGTAGTCTTGACCTAGAAGCATGTAGTAGCATGCAGTAACGTGGTAGTCTTGACATAGAAGCATGTAGTTGCATGCTGCAACACGGTGGTCTTGACCTAGAAGTATGTAGTAGCATGCAGTAACGCGGTAGTCTTGACATAGAAGCATGTAGTAGCACAGTCGATACTGCATGCTACTTTTTCGTACTACTACATACTACTATTTTGAGAGAATTTTTCATCGGGATAGGCTACTATGTAACAACTTTATTAAACCCTCACATTTTAGTATTCTTGGTTACAGATATTCTTTCAGCCCAAGCTGAACGCAAATCACATTTACAACCCAACCATATTACAACCCAAATGCGGAAAAACCTCTACCATATTAACGACCCAAAAGAACAGCATCCGTGTCAAAAATGAAATCACAGCACCAACTTTAACTCCAAACAACTCTCGCAAAGGTATTCACCAAATCAGATATTTAAGACTAAGCTAGAATCTTTATTATTGTTTTTTTTCCCAGAGCAAAATAAACAAGGGAATAGCGTCAAGACCTATGCTTTCCTTGCTTACGCAAACGGGCTACACCCATAGCACCGCCAAGTGCCAACTAAGCTTTCGGCATTTAAAGCGAGACCAACTTGCGGGTTTAGAGATTTCTGGTAAAGCTAAGAATCGGTCAGCGGTGATATTTTTTAAGGTAGAAGTACCCATGTTTGGCTCATGGAATTTAAAGTTAATTGTTCAAAAAAAAAGATTAAGGATTTAAAAAAGATTAAATTAGAATGTGTAAGAATATAATTTAATTAGGTTGTGATCAAAATATTGAATTTTGATTATGAGTTTTTTTTAATAGGTTGTTTGTAGATATCGTGTTTATGTGTTTGTTGGAGATAATTTGTAGCAATTGAGTAAGGTTGGTGTTAGTGTGTGTAGCCTAGCGGTGATGAATTACAAATTACAATAAGATTAAATGTTAAATTTAAATGATAGAAAAAAATGATAGATGAAATGATAAATTTAAATGATAGAAGTGAATGATAGAAGTGAGTAGGCTATCATCAGAGAATAAAAAAGTAAAAGTTTAAAGTAAATTAGATTAGATGTAACTGTTTGTTGAAAAGTTTTGAAAATAGAAGGTAGTCTATTTTGAACGTTTAAAATAAAGTTTTTTCTTAGGATGAAAGTGTAAGTGACGTTAAAGCAGATCAAATTGTTAGGATTTTTTTCTTATTAACGTCACCGAGTTGGAGGTGGTGACGTAGCCCCTGGTTTAGTTCAATCTAAAACAGGAAAAACGGAAAAAGAAGCTACTCAGAAAAAAAGGAAACATGGGAGATGGAAGCCTATATTTATTTTTTTGCTGTATTCAGCATAATTATGAAGTTATCAGAGCCAGCGCTGGTGCACGAGTGATCGAGTTTCAGTAGTGATGTTCTCTATCGCTAATGGAGTTAGTGTCACCAGGGACCCATAAATTTCCTGGAATGACTCGCCATCCAGTGGGCCTGTCAATAAGAGATTTCTGATGCGCTCCTGACCGAACGTCTGAGAGTTCGAGAAACACCCACGGGGATAGAATACGCGAATACCCAGACAGACAAAATTTTGGGATTGGCTGCTGGCGCCTTGAGGGAGGAGTCTCTTTGGCGCGCACGTACAATGAGGCAAACAAGAATGCCGATCGACTCAAGCGGGGATTTTTGGAAGATGGATTGGTTCGGTCATCATATCAACATAGAAGCATAGGAAATGACAGGCCCCCTGGAAGTAAATTTATGGGTCCCTGGTGTCACTTTTATTCGAGTATGTGTATCTTTTTCAAGTCTTAGCGCTACATAGAGAGACCGATAAATCTTTTTCTTCATCAGAAACTTGTCATGACTTACGCCAAATTTTTCTGGTGTCGTCATAGATACAATTAAGAATAAAGAAGGGAGAGAATTTAGAGCTCGCATAACCTTGATGTAAGCAAGCTACGTCTCCTTCTAGCCGGCATTATTTACTGGGGGTGGAGACTGGATGGGGCTTTGCGTGTTGCCTCTTGCAGTATTCAGCGTTACCTTACCAGCGTCCTGAGCAAAAGTGATGAAGCAGACAGAAAAGGCGGGAAGTTCAAACAGTGCACAGTGCTGAATTCTGCGGATTATACAAATGAAAACGACTTTCAATCGGGTCAGATTTCCAATAAGGTGCTTATTTGGGTTGTCGACATAACGTCCCCATTCGAAACGTCCCCTGTCGAAACGTCCCCTGTCGAAACGTCCCCGTCGAAACGTCCCCATGACAAAACGTCCCCACGACAAAACGTCCCCACTCAAAACGTCCCCTGACGAAACGTCCCCATGGCGAAATGTCCCCGGCTATAGATTTACATCAGACCGGCATTCTCTCAAAGCGGAATAATTTAGGACCACGGCATGGGAATAAGGGATTAAAATCGCCTAGGTATATAAATGGTATTCCGAGCAATTCAGGGTTTATTAATCACTTGGCGACTGCTACAAAATGAGCTACAGGCTGTTACCAACTCAACAAGAGCTGTAAGCTCATATGGCACTTGCATGGGTTGAGATGTAGTGTTTGATCAACAGTACTTTTAAGGTTACCTTTGCGGTTCAGATGCGCACTTTAAAGGAGCTAGAGAAAAAGTATTTTTGTTTTAAAACTTGGCTGTAATAATACGCACTTTATAGGCGCTAGAAATTCATCTGTAAGAGAAGCTATTGAGACAAAACGATCACAGGCCCTTAGGGATCATTGATTTTTACCCGTTTGGTAAAAAGATTTTTTTTCACTCGTCGGTTAAAATGTGCACTTTAAAGGTGATAAAATCAATTTTTAAGCAAAACCCTTGTGGCACAAATGATCATGGGTCGAGATGTATCGTTTGATAAAAAAAAGTAGTTATCGACCTTGCGGTTCAGATGCGCACTTGAAGGGAGCTAGAACTTCATTTGTAAGCAAAACCCTTAAGGCAAAAATGATAATGGGCTCATGGGGATCATGAAAATGTAGAATTTGCTTAAAAGTATTTTTCAAAATTTACGGTCAAGATTGGTACTTTAAGGAATGTCGGGTTTGGAAAGTGGCGATTTCTGAGCCAATCTTGTCGAATCTCTAATATTCCAGCCCAGTTTCATCGTCCTAGCACATCTGGAAGTAACTTAAATCGCGATCACCGGAATTCCGCCCCCCCCCCCTCAAACTGACCCACAGTCGCCGGAGCCAATCCGGTTCTGTAAGTGATTTATCTAGAGCATCTCTTTATCATTCCCACAAAGTTCCATCCCGATCTCCCCAGTCTGAGCCGGTCACGTATTTCCCCCCCCCCCCCCATTGTTGTCGAATCTGGTCCGGACAGGAAAGATCACCAGAGACATGCCCTCTGATCAATTAGCAAATTTCACTCAAATCCGATCAACCGTTCCAAAGTTACGCATGACTCAATATTCCGGATTCCCCCTCCCGCTACTCCCCCCACGACTATCGGATCATGTAAATTTTTATTTATAAGTCAGTCTGATTAGCCTCCCAAGTTTCGTCGTGAAAATCCCCAAAACCGCCATTACCGGAATTCCGGGAAACTCCCCTCCACGCCCCCCCGGTGTCCGGATCCATTCCAAATGTATAAACGACTTATCTGGAGCAGATTCTTGTTCTTCCCAGCAAATTTCACTCCGATCCCTCCACTCTAACCGTTTCTCGAGATTTCCGGTCTCCCCCCCCCCAACTCCCCCATAGCTGTTGAATCCGGTTCGGACTTCAAATGGGACATCAGAGGTATGCCATTTATTCAGTTATTAAGTTTCATTCCAATCCGATCACCCGTTCGAAAGTTACACACTACTCCCATTTTCCGGATTCCCCAGCCCTCCACTCCCCCCAGGTGGTCGGATTGGGAAACTGATTATTTCCAGGTTAGTCCGGTCGGGTCCCTGATGCTCCTGCCAAGTTTCATCGTCCTAGCCCAACTGGAAGTACCCCAACTCGAAAAAGTGTAACAAAAACTACTTAATTTTCAGAATTCCCCGGCCCACCACTACCCCCCAGATGGTCGGATCGGGAAACTGATTATTTCCAGGTTAGTTTGGTCGGGTCCCTGATTTTCCTGCCAAGTTTCATCGTCCTAGCACATCTGGAAGTACCCTAACTCGCGATCACCGGACCGACCGACCAACCGACCGACCGACCGACAGACCGACCGACGGAAAAGTGATCGATATATGGCACTTGAGCGAAGCTGCAAGTGCCATAACAAAGCCCAATGATCCGAATCCACCTATGAATTTGTTTCATGAAGGTTAACAAACTAGGACTTGTTTAGCTTTTCTCTTTACTTGTTGTCTCAGAAGGGACGGGACTCGGCCGGCTATGAGCCATTGCAGATTTTTGGGGCACTTGACCTACAAGTAAATAGGTATATTTGCATGCGCTGGATTCTCCAATAACACTGATCAAGAATTCTAGGTTTGGAAGGCACCTACCGGCCGGCGCTTAAATACTTGTCCACATTAGCAAATTAGTTGCAACGGAGTAAGACTTTAAAGTTTAACTGAAAAGGTATGAGATAGGACAATCTAGCTACCCATTACTCATTCACTTAAAGGGACACGAAGATCCGATGAAAATGCGGATTTGTTGTACCTCTATATGCTTGTTCCTGTGTTGTATGCTTGACTAAAAGAATTTACGAAAAATAAGTTTTCATGCAGTGAACTACCTTCTGCGAGCTGATCAGTGGTCACTAAAAAGGCGCGTATGTATTAAGATTCAAATTTTCCACTTCATAGTAGAATTTTGCATTGTGAGGAAGGCCGTAGATGTTCAGAGCATTATACTAGAGCAAATACACTGTCAGAAGTTTCATAACAGATAGCGCATAACACTTTCAAGAATAACAACTTTTCACTTAGAAATAAAATGTTATGACCAATTAAGTTTACACTATGTCGTGCCTAGATCTCCAACAACACGTTCAATTGGTAAAAATACTAACGGTGACGAAAGAAACATAACAGATAAAATCCCAAAGTGTTATCTGTTGAAACCGGGCATCCTTCTGTTGTCGTTATGTAACTTCTGACAGTGTACTATTTTTACCAGTTGAAGGTGTTGTTGGAGGTCTAGGCACGAAATAGTGTAAACTTAATTGGTCATAACCCTTTATTTCTAAGTGAAAAGGTGTTATTCTTGAAAGTGTTGAAAGTGTTGATGTTCACCCAACCTTATTCGCCGGCCAGTGCGATTTAAGGTAATTTAAGGTAATTTAAGGTGTTATGCGCGATCTGTTATGAAACTTCTGACAGTGTAGTGAAACAAAAATCCCAAGCCAAATAATGCAGTGTGTAGGCCTACAGTTAAATGACACAAAAATAAGTTGTCTCATCAGTTAAACTTTAAGGATGGCGATCGCTATAGGGTTCGAAATACTACCTTTGGAAGGCAATTACCGGCTTGCAACTCATATCACTTTTTGGAAAAGAAATTGCATGCAGATTGTGCATGTTCATTCAAACGACGTAGAACTGGTCAGTTAGGAGTCCACTGGAACTTGGAAGGCATATTACACTACATATTTTTACTGGAAACTATACATTTATGAAGCGACCGGTCCTTTGTCCGATCTTTCTTGCTTATAAGGAATGTTCGCATATCTGTAATCCACACTGTGAAGTTGTTTTGCCTCGGATCATGCACCTGAAGATCGAGGCGAACTTAAAAATCTATGCTTGGGGACGTTTCGCCACGGGGACGTTTTGTCATGGGGACGTTTTGTCACGGGGACGTTTTGACATGGGGACCTTTTGACACGGGGACGTTTTGACACGGAGACATTTTGTCATGGGTACGTTTTGTCACGGGGACGTTTCGACGGGGACTTTTTGCCAGGGGACGTTTTGTCATGGGGACGTTTCGTCGGTAAGCCGCTTATTTTATCGCGACCTTTCACAAAGACGATGAAGCCCAAGGGAATGCGGCATTTGATGACTCAGGGAGCAATTAGGAGCAAACGTTGAGGCACTTGAGGCAATGACCTAACACGCGTCTTTGGTCCAGATCAATAGGATTGGTGCTGGATTGGTGTGAACATTAGTAATTTTATTTAGTCTTCTCAGGACTGTAAAGCATCGCTTGTAGAAATTAGCTCATATCATTTTCTCGTATAATATTTGCTGATTATAAGAAATCCGAAACGTCCCCATTTGTAGTCTGTTATTTCATCATCGTTTTTTTTCAATATCATCTTTTTTCATCACTCAAACTTGACTTTTAGGCATAAATGGCGAAATGTACTCAAAGAGTTATTCTGTTTTGTTTTAAGTTGTATTCACTACATAAGATTCAGTTCATACCATTTTCTCGGATAGTTGCGAAAAACAATAAATCCTAGTCTTACCCTAATAACTAATTACTGGAAATGATACGGACACGTACACTCAGGATCTGCCAGAGGGATTAAATGAATATTTGTGTATGAAAAAAAAGAGTGAATTGTTCTTCCCACTTCTCCAGCGACGGATATTCTAACTGACTTTCTAAGCCTAGAGTAAAACATTTGGTAGTACGTCCCTTCCTTTCTTTAAACTTGAACTCTCAGTCAAATTGCTGTCGGTCCTTTTCTGCCTTTATTTTTGTCTTCTAAATTCTCCCCTTCTTCATTCTTGGTATAATTCTCGGAAATCGGCAGTGTTTGAAAATTCCCGCCTTTTCTGACTGCTTCATCACTTTTGCTCTGGAGGTAACACCTAATACTGCAAGAGGCAAAACGCGAAGCCCCACCCAGGCTCCACCCCCGGTTTTTTAGACCGGCTAGAAAGGAATCCAGCTTGATTCGAGTCTCCTCAATTCTTTCCCTTATTTATTCTTGATACAACCCATGAGCACACACATAAATCATAATAGGCCTGCGTATATAGGGCTACAGCAATCAGAAATAAAGTCATAAGTTTTACTAACAGCTTAGCTTACGCTTCGTTGTACAAATTTAGAAACGAAAGTACAAAACTGTTTGCGAACTACTTCTGGTCAGCACATTTGATTGGCTGCAACTTTTCAACCGTAGTAGCTACCTTGCGAGGGAGGCTAAATTTGGTCGGAAAATGAAATGCAAATGCGGAACAATGTTCAATTTTTTTTTTTTTTTTTCAATTCAATTTAATTTCAAAATACTTTCCACGGACATGCCGAATAGCAGTATTATCGTCAATAGCCTATACAATAAAAACACAATCGTCAATTTGACCATAACTACAACAATTCAAAACTCAAACGTACAATTCAGTGGTCATATTCACAATAATTCGTCATGGGCATTAAAAAACTTGACGAACGAAGGTACGAAACTACGCTCGTATCGCGAGTGAGAAACCCTTGTTGGTGCAAGGCGTGGTACCATCTCAGCCACAGCTCGTTGTGGACGAACTCGTGTAGGTTGATGTTCTGGTGGGATAATATCTCGGTGGATAGGGTTCGCTAGGATACTTTTACCAAATTTAAGGGACAACTTCAGGCGGCGGGTGGATAGGGTTTCTAATTTAAATTCTTGGAGGAGGCTTATGTATGGGACTTTGGGGGATTTTGAAATTACAAGCAAGGCTCGGTACTGGATTCTCTCAAGCCGACCCGACTGCTCCTGCGTCAGTCCGAAATGCCACACGGCACAACAGTATTCTAGGGAGCAACGGATGAAAACTAAATAAAAACGTAACAGGTGGTGGGGAGGTGTTCCATGACGGGATAACAATTTTAGGGACGCAATTCCCATGTTAGCCCTCTTAAGCATTGTGTCAACTTGTTCTCCCCACTTCATGTCCGACGTGAGGTATACTCCAAGTAACTTCAGCTTGCGTACTTGACAGGATATTGGTAGGTCGGGCTGAAACGAAGGATCAGACTCTAGGAAAGAAACAGTTAAAACAACGGATTTTTCGAAATTTACGGTCATTTTACCCTCTGCCGCTTCCTTGCACACGTCACTCATTATCGTAGCGGCAGCACTTTGAGTATTCTTATAACAGAGCTCTGTCAACGAAAGATCGTCTACGAACTTCCAGCGATCTGGCATGTTGTTAGCTAGGTCATTTACCATGACCAGGAAGAGTAGAGGTCCCAATAAAGTCCCTTGTGGAACTCCACAAAAAATCGGTAGGGGACTTGAATAACTGGTCTTGTATTTTGTACGTTGAGTTCGATCTGAAAGGAAATTCGCTACAATTCTTGCAATAAAAGGGTGGATATCAAATTTATCGAGAAGTTTCTTTAAAAGTACACTGTGACAAATAAGGTCAAACGCTTTTTGGAGGTCTATTGCGATCAGGTTGACCCATCGTTCTGGTTCATCCAAGTGTTTTAGGATGGTATCCACCAGGCTTACCAAATAATGTGATGTTGAAGTATTTGGCATGTTGCCAAACTGCCTGGGGTCGATGTTCTTGAGGATGTGATCTTTCAGCCAGGTGCATAAGAAACTCTCGTAGACTTTGCTGAATATTGGGGTCATCGTGATGGGACGAACCCCTGAGAAATCGTTGGCTGCGCCCTTTTTTGGGATTGGAGTAATGTACCCATTCTTCCATACCGATGGATATTCACCTGTTCTGGTAATGTGATTAAAAATATCTGTTAGTGGTGGACTAATATTCTCGGGGAACGCTTTTATCAAATCAACTGGTATGTCCACGGGGGTGATGCTGGTTCTTCTCAGTTTCTGCAATTTTCGTCGTACTTGAGTCGGTGAAATAACTGGAAAGTCGGTAAATTGTGGGGGAGGAGCAGGGATTTCTTCTTTCGGAAGGGGCGGGAGTGACTGAACAATGTTCAGTGGGTGCCCCATGCCTGGACTTGAGGAAAGTCCTGAAGTCCAGCATTCCCTCGCTAGATCATGCTAGTCGTCTGCGCTTCCTATTTTACAGCTTGAGTTAGGATTATCCCTTGAAGTTGAATGTTTTTCTAAGCCTCGAGGAATCTGAAATTTCAGGTGAAAAAATAGGGTTTTTAGGAATCTGAAATTTCAGGTGAAAGAGTAGGGTTAAAAGATTTAAATGAAGAATTTGTCATAGTACACGATTTACTATCATTCACAGACATAGTCGACTTCGAAGCTTGCATTTTTACTTTACTAACGATTTCTTAAACTTGTAGTCTTTTCTACAACAACCTTCAATGATTGTAAAATCATCAACATAGCCCTACTTCCAAAGGTTTTGAAAATCATCCGCGACATCATTGATCGTAATGAAAATAAAATCGGGACTAAGATGGTACCTTTGGGCACACCTCAAAGTACGGCTCTGGTTCAGAGTAAACATTTCCGATACTTCTAAATCCGCATCTACCTGTTCAGAAAAACTGAATAATGTTAATAACTTTTGATTAAGATTAAAAATATTAAAGGTCATCTGAATGAAGTCTAACACCCTAAATTGCCACTTTTTTACATACTGCTTACCATTTATCTCTCGAAAACCGGACTAAAATCGGATGAAGTTTCACCGTGCTATAATTTTCAGCCTTTTTTCCGACTTGTCTTGATCGTAACGCTCGCCGTAACAGTTGTAACAGTCCATGCGTAACAGTTCATGTTGTAACAGTCCACGCCGTAACAGTCCATGCGTTTATCCATCCATGCGTTATCAACGTACATTTATCCATGCGATAATGACAGTTTAAATATTGGCGCTAAATTTGTCTTGGGAGGTCGTAACGAATCGCCATAGGGAGACTTAGAACTTAGTGGATAGCGCCGAAATCACGGAGCGATAAAATTCTTCTTCTCTGTACCGGTACTGTGAAGGACGATCTGAGGGGTTCATGGAAGTATGGTAGGATCGTTCAGGTGTCCTTTAAAGAGCTTAGAAATTAAAATTTTGTGGTCGTTAAGATCAAAACCTTTTAATTGCTCTTAAATTCAACCACTTAATAGTAACCAACCACTTCCTAGTGTTATTTTGCTCTGTTTTTTCCAGTAGTTCATTTTCCAGTTTGAGCGGCTTGGCCCCTTGCCAAATAGGACTAAGGATGCAGTATTTGCTACTGGGATTAATCTTGTCTTTATTGGGATAAGATTGATCCGAATTAGGGCTAATTTTATCTCAATAAAGACAAGGTTAATCCCAGTAGTAAATACTGCAAGATTTTTTTTTACAGTGTATAGCTCCAATTCAGCTAACGCATCCGTTCTGAACTGTCAAACTTGATTATAGGTCTGGAGATTACTTTGAAAATTGAAGAAACTAGAGCCGACTAGAGATGACAAATTTTGCTGTCTTCCACATCTTCTTCTGGTTGACTTCAACTTGTGCAGGTAAACCCTTATAATTATACTTCTCTGGTTGTTATGTTACACTTTTAGTATCTTGCATTGTGAACTGAATCGGTTATCCTCCTCAAATAGCATGCCTCCGAATTAGAGTGAGGTGCAAACGGCACTGTCTAGGGAACCGGGAGCCATACTTCATGTCCTACGGGCTACGGAACCGGTAGTTCTCACGGAAACCAAACCGTAAGAGCTACGATTCCGGGATTTGACGTCATTGACTAACGGAAACTTGTATGTGCTGGCTCCCGTTCCGGTAGTAAATGGAAATAGCTCACGGAAACTTCATCGTATCAGCTTCTCGTTCGGTAGTCTCACGGAATCATGTACTCAGAAGCTAGGGAGCCGGTAGGTGATACCGTACACTATATACTTGTAGCTTGTGCACCGGTAGTATCTACATGGGATATAGAACTCACGGAATAGTTTGGATGAGAGCTAGGATGCCGGGATTTTCACTGACTTAGAGAAAATAACATGGGGAAAAATTTACTACCGGAACCCATATATTGAGAGCTAAGGTACCGTTAACAACGACTATTTGGTTGAAAATGACTAGCTCACGGACACAGATAGCTAGGGGCTAGGGTTCCGGTGTTGCAAAAAAAAATTACTCACGGACCCATATTAGTGAAGGCTACGAGACCGGGAGTGAATAATTTTAACTCACGGAACCCAACTCCTGTGGGCTAGGGTTCCAGTATTGACAAAAGAAAATATTTTTCACTCACGAACCCATGTTAGTGGAGACTAGGAGACCCGGAGTGAATATTTTTCACTCACGGAACCCAACTACTGTGGGTTAGGGTTCCGGTATTGATAAAAAAAAAAATTCTCACGGACCCATGTTACTGAAGACTAGGAGACCGGGACTCACGGAACCCAACTCCTGTGGGCTAGGGTTCCGGTAGAGTAAACAAAAATTACAAACTCACGGGCGCTTTTCAATATGGACTTCGGGTCCTGTAGCATATATTATCAGCTCATGGAACCCAACTTGCATGGGCTAGGGTTCCGGTAGTGCGTGATTATACTTATTAATACTTGTTACCCCAGTTCGTATTTTTTTCCCACTAGCGCAACCCTAGCCCATGGGAGTTTGGTTCCGTGAGTTAAAAATATTCACTCCCGGTCTCCTAGTCTTCACTAACATGGGTCCGTGAGTAATTTTTTTTTTTTTATCAATACCGGAACCCTAGCCCACAGGAGTTGGGTTCCGTGAGTGAAAAATATTCACTCCGGTCTCCTAGTCTCCGCTTACATGGGTCGGTGAGTAAAAAATATTTTCTTTTGTCAATACCGGAACCCTAGCCCACAGGAGTTGCGTTCCGTGAGTTAAAATTATTCACTCCCGGTCTCGTAGTCGTCGCTAATATGGGTCGGTGAGTAATTTTTTTTTTTTTGCAGTATCGGAACCCTAGCCCCTAGCTATCTGTGTCCGTCAGCTGGTCATTTTCAACCAAATAGTCGTTGCTAACGGTACCTTAGCTCTCAGTATATGGGTTCCGATAGTAAATTCTTCCCCATGTTCTTTTCTCTAAGTCAGTGAAAATCCCGGCATCCTAGCGCTCATCCAAACTATTCCGTGTGTTCTATATCCCATGTAGATACTACCGGAGAACAAGCTACAAGTATATAGTTTCCGGTATCACCTACCGGCTCCCTAGCTTCTGATTACATGATTCCTTGAGACTACCGGACGAGAAGCTGATACGATGAAGTTTCCGTGAGCTATTTCTATTTACTACCAGAACGGGAGCCAGCACATACAATTTTCCGTTAGTCAATGACGTCAGATCCCGGAATCGTAGCTCTTACGGTTTGGTTTCCGTGAGATCTACCGGTTCCGTAGCCCGTAGGACATAATGTACGGCTCCCGGTTCCCTAGACAGTGCCAGGTGCAAACACATATCAGTCCCCGAGTGACTTTAAGTTGCTGCTAAGACTTGACGCGAGAATTAAACAAGAAAAATTTGGCCTGACGATACAGGTTGTTTAAAATTTATTTCTTTTTCACCAGTTCCGTATTGTCACTGGCTCCTCATATTGAGTTAAATAATACCACCAGTATGTGCGAATGACCAATTGATCACAACTACCGTTGTCAGCCTTCTCTCCCTGAACAGCAGAAACAAGTCCAAAGGTTTCGATGGGATCCCAAAAATCTTATATTAATTATACTTTTTTTTCAGTCAACCGGGTCTTGTAAATGTCCTGTATCAACCAGATCCTGTAAACATGTTGTTTTTTCGAAGCTAAGATACCCAGACTGGTGTCAGATTACTACCGGAATACCACTGCTAGTCAAAACTATTACGATCGAATAGTTTCTTTCTGTATATATTTTATCAGAGGATTTTGTTAACTATTTCCGATTCTGATCATCCCATTTACCCGGTAGGAAGAAGGCACAGGTAGATCGTTTCACTCGTTTCAGTCCTATTATGTTTATACCAATACAGAGAGATTAATTAGAAATGTGAAATGTGCAGGTTTTCCACGGATTAGGGATAGACGACTGATCAGCTGGAAAAAAAAAATATTAAAGGTTAACTTCGGACATCGAGGTTGATATCAGAAAATACCAACGAGACGGCCATTGAAAATAATCTGTCCGAGCCGAAGGCGAGGCAGGTTATGAAAAATATCAGCCGAGCGCAGCGAGGTTCATATTTTTAAATGGCCGTCGAGATTGTTATTCCGATATCAATCGAGCTGGAGGTATGTTAACTTTTATAGCTTTTTCGAACAACAATCTGCTTTATTACTTTTTCGAACAGAAAGTCATGTTTTTTCTATTCTAACTGATGCAGTATTGGTCAAAGTACACTAGGCATTTTTCTGCGCAGTGTTTGGCACCAAAACATCTGTAGACCTCTAGATCGAAGGAAAAAAAGCATTTCGGTTTGCTAAAAAAAAATTAAGAGAATTCACCAGATTCTGAATATTGTTGTTTCAAATCCTCACGGGCGACCGCACAACATTTCGCGAATCTACGCAAAACAGTAGACTCTGTTCCTCAAATCTGTGCCGTTTTTGAGCCTAGTGTGACCAGGGTGTAAATACCTTCCGACTGTGCTTTTAGTATGTTCACACGCGTTTAGTATATTTGATAGCAGGGCAGCTTTGCAGAGAGGATTCGATTGCTTCGATCAAGAAATTTGAAATCAAGCGAGAACGTGCTTTACGACGACAGTGTTGCCAGTGGTCGCAGAATTCTGATATTTGTCACATATTCTGGACTTCCTCGAAAAGTGAGCCCGGATTCTGCGACCGGTTCCCTACATCTTGACAGTTAATATAGAAATGAAGCTTAGGCATATAATTATAAAGATGATAAAGCGAGGTTTCTAGCTAATAGTTGGTTTCTAGCCAAAAGTCACAGGTTCCTTCAGAAAAAGGTGGCAACACTGGGTATCACGTGGTCTTTGAAAATTAATAATAGATCTTTGCTCACTCAAAGACAGTGTTAAGTGCTCATTAACTACCTTTTTGGAAAGTAGGATGTTGTTTCAGTTGACAAGCTGCATTTTCAGTGGAAATCTGATTGTGACAAGTTATGACCTAGGGCATAGGCTGGTTGTCTAAGAGAGTAAGATGTTTTGTCATTTTTCAACATTTATTTTACTTCTTATTTTATTTTTTATATATTTTTTTAAGTATTTTCTTTGTGTTTTTTTACTAAAAGTATTGTTTTTAATATATTTTTTGGAGTTCAGCTTCTACTTTTCAGTATTGGAGGAAAAGTGCTCGATGAATTCAGTATTTGAGCAAAAGTGCTAGATGAACATCTGCGGAGGCTGATATGGCTTCGTATCAGTCTCTCTGGAGGATGATACGAGGTCGTAACAGCCTCCACTAAAGCAATTGTCATAGCATAACTTCCTGTTGGGACATAAGAAGATATGCATTGCATACCTGTTCGAGAAAAGTTATTAAAGGTTAAACTTCAGACATCGAGGTTGATATCGGAAAATAACAACGATACGGCCATTGAAAATAACCTGTCCGAGCCAAAGGCGAGGCAGGTTATGAAAAATGTCAGCCGAGCGCAGCGAGGTTGATATTTTTAAATGGCCGTCGAGATTGGTATTCTGATATCAACTGAGATGGAAGTATGTTAACTATTATAACTTTTTCGAACAGAACTTTTGTCTTCTTTGGTAGTATTTATTTGCTACCTTTGTAGGGAATTTTTGTTTAGTGAAATGGCAAACTGTAGAAATACTGCTACAAACTGTAGATACTACTGTAGAAATGTGAAAATGACTACTGTTGTGACCCGGACATTTCTGTTTCGAACAACAATACAATCCTTATCCAACACCATCTTTTTCGTTTGTGACGAATCAGATGCCATCTAGCGGCAGACTCTTAGGTAGATAGAATTTATCAAGCTTAAATCGGTGTTGCCGCTGGTTGCAGAATTCTGCGATTTTTCATACATTTTCGTTTCTTCAACAAAGCGAGCAAGAACTCTGCAACCAGCTCCTTAGCAGTAAATACAAAAATTAAGCTTAAAAGTTGAGGTGTAAAATTATGAAGATGAAAAACCGAGATTTTTGGTTAACAGTTGGCGAAAAGGACCTAGTTTCGTAGGTGCCAAAACGTCATTATTTTTTTTCGACCGAAGGTCAGATGTTCTTTTAGTAAAAGTGGCATTACTGGAGGTTTTACTAATGGACTGTTTAATCAAAATCAAAGAAAGAAGACTGTTGTAATAGCTCAATAGCTGCCTTTTGGAGAGTAGAGGAAAACAAGTTGGAGTAAGATGGGAGTAATGTTGTTTCAGTTGACAAGTTGCATTTCCAGTGGGAATGTGACTGTAACATGGTATGACCCAGGTTGGTTGGCTAGGAAGCAACGTTTTCTTTAATATTATAATATTATACAAAAAATCTGTATTATTTTTAGTATTTTTTTTTTATGTTTTTCTTTCTGAAGGTGATGTCTTTTTTTTATTTTTTGAAGGTCAGGCTCTATTTTTCAGTAATTGAGGAAAAGTACTAGATGAACTTCTGCGGAGGTTGATACGGCTTCGTATCATCCTCTCTGGAGGCTGATACGATATCGTATCAACCTCCCAAAAATTAATTGTCACATAGGAAGATATACATTACATACCAGTTCGAGAAAAGTTACATGAACTTAACATACATGCCTGCCCTCAAATCAAAGGTCTAGACGACCCAGAACTTTTCATGCTAGGATATTTCTGACTTGCCAAATTCTGGATGAATTCCTTGTCGATTGAATAAGTAACGTAGTTCAAATACGGGTTTATCGTTTATCTTCACTCCGAAATCGGATCTCTAATAGACTTCGAAGGAATTTTTTCCAAACTTTTTTTTCCGAGAAATTTCGGCTTGGGCCGGATTCCAGGTGAACAACTTAACCGTCAAGAAAACAAAAATAAAAAATAGACTCAGCATGTCTCCTTACCCCTTAATTGAGTTCAGAAAATAACTTTTAATGCCACCAAATTCCCGGTTTTTGTCAGATTCCGGATGAGCTACTTGTAAGGCAAGAAAACAATTGTTCAAAACTGGATTCAACCTGTCTCCTTACTTTAGTACCGAGTATCTAATCAACTTAGGAAACAATTTTAAAATTTTACCAAATTTACGTTTTGCCGGATTCTGTGTGAACTATTTTGTCCGGCAGGAAAAAAAAGTTCAGATATGGATTCAGCATGTCACCTTACTGATTTGTCACCAGTATTTAGCTTCAAAACTTGTTTTATTTAATCCTTGAATTTGAAACCCCTCCCCCACCCCGGAAAATAGGGCTACAAGACTCATCTACGAACTTGACCCGTACCTCATCCCAATAGATCCTCATACCAAGTTTGAAGAAAGTATCTCCACCTCTTCGAGAGTTATCGGTCTGACAGACGGGCAGACAGACCGCCATACGGACAACCTTTACGAAGTCATAGGCATCCTTTTACTTACGTTCTGTGATCCCAAAAAGACGACGAGGTACTCCGTACTGGGATATATTAGCCGAATTAAAATATAATTTAAAATTTAACCCGTTAGTTTTATTCCAAACATCTTAGACAAAGAGTAGAAGATAATTATTTTGGTCAGTCGCGGTTTTTTCCTGATTTTTGTTCTGTTAAAAATGAAAACTTATCCATTACCCAACTGCTTTCACGATAGTGAGCATTTTTGTGTTGTTGTTGCGGGATTAATCAGATAACGCTATAAATTCCGCCGAACAATTCTGTTTCCAGACATTATACACCTGTACATTACAGACGAAGACATCATCGACATAACCAGTTACAACTATATTGCTTCAATAGCCGACAACAAGAATTTTTGCGCCGCTGTCATAATAGACTCTGCTGTCGTCATCACAGCTGCTCATTGCTTACAAAATGTGCGAACGGACGATTTGAAAGTCGTTGCAGGTCGAAATATTGCCCTATCGGAAGGGGGTATTGGCGTTTCCTCGTATCACATTCATCCTGGGAACACTGTCATCCCCTTAAAGAATGACATCGCGATAATTTTCACCAAGAAAAAATTCACTTGGAGTGATTCTGTTGGGAAAGCAGAGTTGCCAAGGTCAAAGAGGTGAGTACCTTCGAATTTCTATTCCGGCGTGAGCCTCGGTGTTGGAAGTTAATCTTTAATAACTGATAACTAAACTATTCAGGGCTATCTTTTCCTGTCAGAATGGCATCGTCTCTCCGCGCTTTCCATTAATGATTGAGTCTACCACACTGAGTTGCTGGGTCATTCGCTCGTTTATCATCCAACCATAGCGGCTATTCCAGTACAACATGCCTTGGCCACAACAGAAGTAATTTTCCTAGGTCTATAGTAGGCTTGTGTTTCCACTTCAATAAAACAGAATTCCCTATCAAAGTAGTAGTCTAGGTGTGAAGGTAGAAAGTTTAGCTTTGCTCGTTTCTCTGTCACTTCATGGTCTCACCTGTTTATTGCCGTGCTACAATCTGCTATACTGGTTTCCGGCATAGACCAGAAATTATCGTCTTAAAAATTTCTTAGGGATACATTTGTTAGTTATTTGTCTAGTGGTATGTCACAAAGTTGTTTGTTCGATTTGGATTATTTATGTATTTATTTTACTCGTCAGTTATGGCGGAAATAAAATAATTGAATTGAATTGAATTGAACGATGCGAGATTTTCTGTTGTCTTGTGGCAGGGATTAGAAACCATGCGTAAACACGGAGATGGTGCAGGGCCAAACAGGGGCGTCACGTATGAAGAGGAGGGGGGATGCCCCCTCAATGTTGTTGGCCGGTCGTTAATAAGCAACCAAGTTGACCCGAAGCGCCGTGATTTTTCGCAAAAACAGCCAATTTTTTCTTGATAACATTAGATTTTTCTTCAAAGCAGTCGATTTTTCGCAAAAACAGTCGATTTTTCATGAAAATAGTTGTGTTTCCCAAAAATCGGTGGCTTTTTCTTCAAAACAGTAGTTTTCTTCCTAAAAACAGTCGTTTCTCTGCGAAAACCTTACCTTAGACCTTAGTTCTTCCAACGCATCGGTGGCGCATAGGGCGAAAACAGTCGGTAAAATTGATCATCTAGTCGGTAAATCCCTTGGCCATCCCCCAAACATTTTGGCTAGTAACGCCTCTTGGGCCTAGTCTACTTATTTTTCAGGCAAGATGAGGCGATTGACAACTAATCTCTATAAATCATTTTAGAACGGAGGACTTCAGTGAGAAAACGCTTACCGTTCTTGGATGGAGACTATTAGATCAAGATGAATCGGAAAACTACCCTAGTTTGTACAAAGTGACTCTACTGGGAAAGAATCCTGAAAATTGTCAGAAATATTATGGTGTCAACTTCTCACCTGACTCGATGATCTGTGCTGGAAGGGAGAGGAAGGATATCTGCACTGGATATAGCGGCGGACCCGTTATCGATCAAGTATCTGGGACTTTAGTAGGACTAGTATCGCAGTACCAGCCATGTGGTGAACAGGAATCCGTGTACATTATGTTATCGGCCTACGTGGAGTGGATCAGGAACTTAACAAACGGTAAGTCAAACTTGCCCCTCTGAAAGCTTCGGCCGGATCGATGGCTCTTGCTACAGATATTTGAGCGATTGGTTCCCTCTATCAGACTTGGTTGTTGCTTCACCACAGTTATGGCAGTCCTCGGTTGCATTAAGATCGTAAGATTGGATCCTAAACACGTCAGTACCGTTCTATACTAATCACCGTCATAGACTTGCTGCGCGTTCACGCTTTAATCTCGCTAATGGCGAATACACAACTGAGTTCTATCTTAGACCTCTTCTCAGCCAAATAGTAAAATTCGTCTCGCCTATTTTTTGCTCAGTTTCTGCCAGTCCTGATGAGAGAAACATACTAATTATACCATCTGAGACTGGATGAAATGAATCCACGTTCGTAGCTACTTATAATATTTCTTGGAAAATGTTCATAATGTTGAACATTTGGTCAAAAATAAAACGAAAAATCTTGCATACAAAGATATTTCTGGCGGACAAAATTTCTGACACCATCAGCAATATCTGTACCTACTTAAATTTTCTCGAACGGGCATGTGATGCATGCCAATCTATGTCTCGTACACCAATAAAGATTGATGCGATACCGCATATATTTTTTGTTTCTGCTTTAGCGGTACCGATTGATTATTTTTTTTTAAGACTTGTTCATTAAAAAGGGACAACACGGTACTATGTCGCTTCAGTAGAAAACGGCTTAGGTTATAGAATCTGCAGTGCTTCAATACTAGACTCTAGTGTCGTCGTAAAAGCTGCTCATTGATTAAGTTCTCTGCGAATGGTCTATGAATGAATGAATGAATGAATGAATGAATGAATGAATTTACTCCCAAAAAAGCCCGTGGGGCCATGGCGGGAAAACAAACATAATAAACACAAAATAACACGAAAACTCAATATATACACCACAGTTGCAGGTCGAAAGATTGACCAATCTAAACCAGGGTTCAATGCCACCTCGTACTACATTCACCGGAATGATATTGCGGTGTTATTACCAACATCAAACAGGTAACAGGCTTTCAAACAGGCTTTCTTTGGATGGAATAGGTTTTTCGCAGAAGTTCGGAGGAGTTTCAAAAATGTTAATGACACATTTTCAAGTAGAAGCATACAAGATAATGAAATAACTTTGCTATAATGGGATGAAACTAATGAAACTATAATGAAATAAGATTCGACGCCATTGTCTTGGGCATTTGTAAGTTTTAAATTCGATTGTAAATCTCATTCCACCGAATCTTATCAACAAATTGGCAACACCTGAAAAGTAGAACAGAAATCAACAAACAAGAGCTTTAATGTTAACATGGTACTTGCGAGGGTAAGTAGCTTGTAAATCCACAAAGGGTCAAGTTGTCAAGATTGGATGGCTTTTCCCAAGGCCCCCTCCTATTCCTTCCAGTATAAGTTAGCCGTAGTTTTGATACGCTTAGGACATGTGAAATCGCATATTGTAAATTCCAAAAGTAGAAGCTGAACATGTTGCATAGTTTACGAGACTAGAATTCCCCATTGAGATTGAACCCCGGTCTCTACCCGAAAGCAGAAATGAAACCAGATAGGCTACTGTTTCCATAATCTATATACGAGACTAGTATGTTCCACGTTCCACAAAACAGTAGCCTACCTGTTTGTGGGGGCAAGTGAAGAAAAACTTCACCTCAATAAAGAAAGTTCAGGTTCCCGTTGAGGCCCAGAAGATGTAATCGATGAATTTGACAGTTTTTAATAATATCGTTGTAATACGTCTCGAAATTTATATTTACACTATAAATACTCGAATAAATACCCGCCACATGTAGCCCGATTCAGTTTCATTGTACAGGTTAATCACTGGTGGAAAATAGGCACGAATCCCCCGACTTCGAAAAAGGGGTCACCGGTTGCTTGGGTATGTTGAGTGTTGCTTCCTTGGGCAGTTTGGTCTTCGGCAGGGGGGATGTTTCCTACCCCCAACCAGGCAGCATTGGGGTTTGATCCGGAGACGGCCGAGTCTTCGGGCTCCGAGTGACTGACTCGCTGGCTTGGGATAAAGGGAGCGCCGAGGCCAACCAGCTTCGGCGGTCCAGGCGTGACTCCAGGAGGTAGAGTGGCTATTCTTTCAGTTGTTGGTTTTGGACGAGGTCGCACCGCAACCGGTTTACCGTCAGAGCCAACTTTAAACGTTTTCACCGTGTCGGGGTTGAAAGTTGGACTGAATTTTGTGTTCGCACCTGGTTCAGGCCCTTCTGGCGCAACCAAATGCTGCGATCTATTTGGTTTTGATGCAGCAGAGGTTTGATCTGGGTTCAGTTGTGTGGTCTGTGCCTTGGCAGCTGTCAGAGGAGGAAAGAACACCGAACTGGGCTGTTTCGGTTGCTGTGGCTCTCCAGAAAATCCGGTGAAAGATGGGGCGGCTATCGGTGGCATAGCTTGAACTAAGGGAGGTGGTTGCGAAGGTCTCAGGCCAGGATCACTCTGAACCCCTGGAGTCCCTGGGCCTACTGGAGCACCAAGAGGGAATAAGGGCGGTCTGTTGTCTCGTAGTGGAGAGGTAGGGAAAGGGGTCGGTGCAGTTGTAAGGCTGCTTGGAACTGGAATAGGTTGCTTTTGGGGAGCTTGCCGGATTGCGATTGGCTGAGCCAGATTTTGTGGCGGAGACAAACCACTAAGTTGCTGTAGAAGACCTGTCGGTAAATTCAAGGGAGGTAAGCTCGGTCCGGTATTTACAAATCCTTGTCGCTGTGACGGCGCCTGAGCGACAGGGAGGCTTGCCGTTAGGGGAGATGCCTTCTCGTTCAACTGTTCAGATATAGTGTCCGACCTATCGTTGAAACTATCTGGCACAGATGCAGCTTGAATAATGAAGACGCCATTTTCAGACATCTGGGACGTTACCGGGATCCGTACGTATTTTTCAGCTGTCGGAAGCTCTTCAGTCTCCTCAGCGTTAGAAATATCGCTTTCTGCTTTTTCGAGTACTTGCTGCTGTTGAACCTGCTCAGGGGAAGCTGGGGAAGCAGCTTCTATGGCGTCTTTGTGAACAGGGATGCTAGCGGGTGCCACACCGCTCATCACTGGCACTGCATTCTGAGGGTCAACCTCTTGGACTGCGATACTAGCAGGGGCCACATTCCTTACCACTGGAGCATCATTCTGTGGCTGAAGTGGGACGTGTGCTGGATGTGAAACCGTCTCGTGATATGATGGTTGCTCAGCGGCTTGAGGCTGGGTACGAGGTATCGTATGAATGGGAGCGGCGAAGGGTATATCTGGAACCGAACCACTCTTTGCTGGTCGAACAAGTCCGGGATTTGCCAGCTGGCCATTGGGCGTAATTAGCTCTTTCTTCGAGTCCTTGTTCCTGAAGCGTAGCAACGGTTTTAGTTTCTCAACAGAGCTCTTGACCGCCGACGAGACTGCCCCAGTAAAGCTTTCCGACTCTGGTTCATCTGCTTGGTCTTCCTCTGTGCCTACATTCTCAGGAATAGAAAGCTCACTGTTTACAGGGTCCAGCACAGCTTCCACTGGTTTCCGTTGTGTTCCAACAGTAGTCGGGACTTTCTTTCGTGGAAAAACCACACCGTTTCTCACCGGTGTTTGTTTCTGGGGGATAGATGGCTCTAGTGATGGCTTTCTCTGTTGGTTTGAGTCGGCGGGAAGTGGCTTCTTGAAGCCAGACGATGGTGAGCTAGGTGCTTCACTTGGCTTCAGTGTGTCCAAATCTTTCTTAGGGTCCTGAACGGAAGTAAGATCGGCAATTGCTTCGACGTGGACAAGCTCAGCGCCTTCTACAAGTGGTGCTTCCCCGTTGAATGGTCCAACGACCAGTAGTGGAACTTTCTTACCGGGAGGGTAGTAGTAGAAGTGCGGTGGAGAGCCGTCTTGGTCTGGAGCCACTTGCTCTTTCGCCTGTTGAATTGCTGTTAGTTCGCTTCTGTCTAGCTTTCTAATTTCTGAAATACTCCTCGACTCCATGGCAATGGGCTCTTCGTCGTCAATGGAACGCTTCCTGCGATTGTTGCTCCTTCGCCCAAACATCGAAGAGAAGATGTTGGTAATCGAAGAGAAAGGACCAGACGACTGCTCTTCTCTAGGAGGTTCTCTGAAGTCTTGGCGGAAGTTTCCTGGTGGAGGTCTCCCAAAAGGGACATCACTTGGTCCTGGGCGACCGTTGAAACCATCCTGACGGACAGGGAAGCCGGCTGGCCCCACTCCTGGTCGCAACTGACCTTGAAACTCTTTCTGAACGGGGCCTGGACGAACTTGCTGTGGGCGTGTACCCTCTTGAGGTCTGACAAGCGGTCTGTTAAAGTCTGGCCGAAGTTGGTCATTCCTATTGAATCCAGGTTGCTGGGGTCTCTGCTGCTGCTGGGGAGGGTTTCCTGGTGAACCAGAAAAAGGGGAGTCACTGTTAAACACAGATGGAAATCCTCCCTGAGGCCCAGCTGCCGCACTTGGTTTGAATTCAGGCCTTCGCACCTCCGGTTGAGGTTGTTGCGGGTAAGCCTTTGGCTGCTGTTTTGGTTGTTCCCGCGAATATCCCTGGGGTGGTACCGGCACAAACTCGGAGTTGAAGTTAGGCCTTTTATTTTCGGAAGAAAATTCGCTAACAGGCCTTGGAGGGCGATCTTTTTCTGCCACGTGCGGTGGGAGACCATGAGAGTTTGTCGTTTCTTTTGGTATGTTCGACTCTGGCTTGCCAACGTGAAAATAAACGGCTTTGTCTCCTGTATTACGTTCGTCGTCGTAGTCATAAATAATGTCGTCGTCATAGACATGAGCTGGTTTCTTTAAGAAAGGCTCAGTATTCTGAGGAGAGACTGGTGGCAATCGGTCAGCGGGTCGCTCAGTATAGGACGGGGTGGGTTCTGGGAAGAACTTTTCTTTCTTGAATGTAGTTGGGTAAGGTTCTGTGGGTTTTCTCTCTTTTTGTTTCGGCGGGTATCGTTCTTCATCGTATGGTCTGTCGTACGTTCGCACATCTTCAAAGGTTTCTTCGGGTTTGGGCCGCTTGATTTTCTTCTTGTTCTGCTGTGTTGTATACACAGGCGGCTGTACTGACGGGATGTCGTCATATTCAGGATTGTATGGTTTGTCAGAATTTTCTGCAAAAGGCTCTCGATTACCCGTCAGGTCATATTCCGGGTTATACCGTTCTGGCTCAAGTTCTTGTGGTTTGAGAGACTCTGGCTGCTCACGTTGCGGAACATACCTGTCTCGCTCATCCTCTTTTGGATCGAAGGACTCTGGCTTCTCACGTTGCGGGACGTATCTGTCTCGCTCGGCCTCTTTTGGCTTAAAGGACTCTGGCTCCTCGCGTTGTGGAGCATATCTCTCTCGCTCACCATCTTTGGGCTTGAAGGATTCTGAGTTAAGGGGGCGACGTGTGTATTTCACCCCGGGGCGTTTCGTTGGCTCAAAGTCCGAATCAGAGCTGTAGTCAGCTGTTGTTGTTGTTGTCGTCGATCTGTACTTGTACTTTTTAGTTGGTTTTTCAGTGTATTCTTCACTGTCTTTTCCACCTTGGAGCTTCGTGTTTGCGTAACCGCTTGATACTAACGGTTGTTTCGGTCTTTTGAATTTATCATGTGGGTTGTACGTTGTCCCGTTGCCATAATCGTGGATGGGTATATTCAGAAGGTCGTGGAAACCTGGTGGGAAGAGCTGGAAAGGGTTTATGTCGTTGCTTTCTGGATCTGCGATATCTTCAGAGACTCGATCAACTGGCTCGTTTCTTGACAATCCTTTCCGGTCCTGAAATAAAAACTTATATGTTCAACGTGGCTTGTCCCACTGACCGGGCTTGCATAATTGGCAAGCTGAACCGGATGCCAAATTAGCCAAGTCAAGAAATGTGGAACACTATTCAGAATGAGTAGAATCTTGTTAAGAATCTGAAAGAGGACCTAGGGTCACAGTCACCAGAGGCGTTACTGGGAAAAATGTTTGAAGGTGGGCAAGGTATTTACCGATTGGCTGGTTATTTTTACCGACTGTTTTCCGAGGGTGACGAAACGTAGTTTTTGTTTCTACGCTGTTTTGATGCAGATATTCGGATCCATGTAGCAAAGACAAGGAGGTACGAGTAATATGACCCTACTGTTGGCGTTTTGTTGTGCAGCTTTCGAGTAAATGACGGTGTCAGTTGCTAAAACCTCGGGGCTCCTCTTGCAAATTATCTCGTCAACTGCCATTAACTGTAAAAGAAGTTCAGAAACCAAAAAATTTAAACGATTTTAGAAAAAATAAACACCGACATTTTAAATATTCCCTAATCGGGGGGGGGGGGGGGGGGCTATTGTTATTTTGCCTCTACTATCACTCTCGCCCACCATCTATGCGCTTGGGAGGCGAAGTTAAGCCAACCCAGGGAGCTAGAGCTCATCCAGTCTGAACATGACCATGCCAACTAGACCTGTCTTGGGTGGCTAAGGGTGGTCGCTGAATCAAGCCGATCCTTGCCTCTGTAAAAGGCAGGCTTCGTCTTCCAGATTTATGAGGCTTCCGCATATCAAATCAACCCTTCCTTTTTTGTTCATTATAATAATGATTGTTTATCCCGCTGTTCCTCAACATTATCTTGGTGTGCCGTGTACGAATTTCGAATCCCAGTCGCTACTGTCACTCTTTTTTTTCTCGTACCGCATTCATTTGCATATTTATTATATATCTCGTATGTGTTACTTCTCGGAATCTGAGGTGTACAACACCCTTTACTTCCAGACTTTAGGGTCTAGAATTTCCTGGATTTATCTTGACGAAAACTTACATCTGGAATGCAGAAGAAAAGTCTGGAAGGTGACCTGACTTCAAGAGCAGTTCGTGCTCTGGCAATCACTACTTGACAAAAGATCTGAAGCGCATTGTAGAGGGTGGCCGTGTTCTATCGCATATACACATCTTAATACTCGTAGCTCGGGGAAAGCATACAGGCCGAGGGACACTCAAGATCAGACGGGATTTTTTTTAGTAAGTAGGCAGCTGATCTTGGAAATAAGAGACTTGCTTGGCCAGCGTCTGCTATCTCTTTGGCCAGCTCTGCTACTTTGGCTTGTCAAAGAGGCTCCAAGCATTTTAAGGGCTTGATTGACCATAGTCACTCATCACGACTGTGGGAAGATCTGTTTGCGCGATTCGAAAGTAGATCTAATTTGTTATTGTGAGGAGTTGACAGATTTGAGAATTAAAGTGCTTGGTCGGTAGGTTTGGAGGATAAGGATTTGATTTGATGTATGGGAAGGTTGATGATTACGAATATTCCGGAGGGTTGCAACGGACCACCTTAAATTATTTATTTCGATGTTCATTTTCGTATTTTTTTTTTTCCTTTGTGAAATGCTTTATGCATTTTTGCTATTTTCCATTCACCATGGTTTGACTCAAAATAGCTCCCAGCAGTAAATATTGAAGAGAAAGAAAAATATTTGTTTGGTTTTATGAATTCAAATTAGAAAAATGAGCATTTGGCAGCGTCTATTACTTTTAAGAATTTGTTGAGTTTTTATATATTATCTATGGTAAAATCCGAAATAAATTCTTTCAAGAAGAATGGTGCCACTACTTATCTCGTTGAATATACTACCCAGAGCAAAAGAACACTAGGGAGTAGCGACAAGAACTAGGTTTTCCGTGCAACAGAAACGGGCCTTACTCGCAGCACCACCCACTGCGCTCGGGACATTCAAAACGAGACAAACTTGCGGGTTAGACATTTTTTAGTACAGCTAAGATGCGTTCTACACAAACCCAAACCGAGGAAACAGGGGATCTTTTTTTTTGCTATGTTCGGGATATGACGCTGGTGCACGCACGATTGAGTTTCAGTAGGGACGTTCTCTATCGCTAGTGGTACTAGTGTCGCTGCTAATTGAGTGCATGTCAATTTTTTCAGGACTTAGCACTACTCCCTAATGTTATTTTGCTCTGATACTATCGTAACCACTGAATTATTTGTGAGACGAGAAAGGGGGTTAGTTGCCCCAAGGACATCTCCCCTACTTCAGTTTTAAGATCTTTGCCTCTACCAAGCCCAATGACTACTATCAAACCAACTTAATAATCGATATGTCTGCGAGAAGACACACCAGTTGGTTCATTGCCTAAATCTGGCTTAGTCGAACAGTGTTTCTAAAATATGCAGTTAAAATTCAAATTTTTCTCGACCTTTCCACTACGTTGAAGAAGAAAGATTTCCCCTCCCCCGGTTTTTAATTAATACCGATATGCAATTCCTCCTCTCTTTATCTCAAAGGCATAGCCTACACCCGATTTTACTAAACAAGCTTCCGGACAAATCTTTCGACCCTAAGTAAAAAGTCCCATCTCAGCTTCCCCGCACATAACAGCCTCCTCGTTTTCATGGTAATTTTTAGTTTCTTGTTTTCTTGTTTTTCATTTTCATTCTCAGCAGGTTTAAAAAGTAAATAATTAAGATTTTTTTTATTTTTTCAAGTGTGTATTGCACCTCGCTTTTTACAGAACTACCAACCACTAAAACAAAACCACCACAGGTGAACATCATTGTTTCGATTTACAGGTTACCACTTGTTCCGCGAAAACGAGAGGCAAACGGAACACACACTGGCTTAAGCTGCAAATATTAAAGTAATATTAAAGTATCGGGTCATAGCCGGTTCATGCCCCCCCCCCCCCAACTCCACCCCTGGTTACCGTGTACGCTGTTTTCCCTTAGAACGAGAAGAGCTCGCTGTTAATCATTATTCGTCACAGTTGTCAGACAACCAGATTGAGTGGATGCTGATGAATCGTGAATCAAGAAAAGAAAACAAATCAAAAGTGGAAATTCCGCAATTTCATAGTGAAAGTTTCCTGAATCGTACATTACGTCTACTACGTGAGATCGCAATTTCTTCGAGACTTAATACTTACTTATAGTATCAAGATACCCGGTATGTGTTCCACTTGCTAGTTTAATTAGGCCAATGCCGTATTTGCTCATCCGTCATGACGTCACTTACCTGTATGTTACTTGGCGACAGGTTGACTTTTCCCGTGTCCGGATCACGATGCCCATAAGCAGGTTTCGCATCAGCGCCGAAAAGTGCAGTAATGCGATCTTTTGACAGTTGACTTGGTGCTACTGAATCGTCAATCTGTCGATCCTTTCTATTGTCGCCATTTCGTGACCACTCTTTGTCATCGTAATGGTGGGATAGGCTGTCTGATACATCTCGCACCTGGCTGGATTTGTGCAAGTCCTGCGGGTCGGGAGGAAGGCCTCTACTTTCTTGGTCGAACTCTTGGCAAGACACCAAGAGGATGCATGGCAGCAGCGAAAGACGGAGGAGTATCTGAAAGGTGAAGCGGTAATAAGACGATCTGTCAAATCGCCATATTCTAGTTCAGCGCTTTTAAGCCGACTGGTTCCTGAAAGTCCTCCATTGTCTCATTATCAACACTTGTGACAGATATAGTAAAACGGGTCAATGGTGAGTAGAAAATCTGGAATTGCTTCCAAAGCAATTAAAATTTTACAGTGTCTCTGAAGTAGAAAGAGAAAGCTATTCTTATGTTCTGCTGATTCTCTTATGGATCCATGTTTTAATGTATCTCTGTCGCAAGTGCTGATCGCGAGACACTGGGGGATTTCCAGAACCTAGTCTTCTTGAAGCGATGAACTGGAATAGGACCAAATACCACCTGAGCAAAGAGATTGACATGATTGTGGTATCTTTGAAGTAAGTGGGAATATTGTTTCTGATTGAAATCCGACTGACAACTCCCTTGATATCTATCTGCCTTGACCGAACAACTTTGGAAAATCCGCGAAGTTTCAGAGTGACAGTGAGCCTTTATCCGGTTGAATGAGAAATGCCTTGATTTCTGAATTACCAGCTTCAACATACTGGGTACATAGTGGGCGAGTATAATTCAGCTGAAAAAAAATATATCATTTGGGGTTTAATTAGCTAAAGCCTAAATTGCTCGATAAATCTCGTCTTTTTCTTTAACTCATTTGTTTGATTTTTTTTTATATACATTCCTGATCCTTGCCAAAAAGGTTGTTTATGGCAAAAGTTTTGTTACAAAGTTTGTGGAACTTTTAAAGAGATATTATTGTCTCTTATAGATATTATACAACACTGTGATCAGTAAACAGTTAGTGACTCATACAGTTACATTTATATTGACAGTAATTGTCAATTTGGCTCTTAAACACGATAGCTGAATTGTGAAATAAACTTTCTGTTATTTCTAATAATTTCATTAGCAGTTTTTAAACTCTACAAGTCAACTTTTAAACTTTAGAAGACAACTATACTAGTCTTATGAGTCGATGTCTTGCGAAAATCCTTAAGGTGCAGAATAAGGTGAAGTTTTTCCATATACTACGGTTAGCCTCACTTTCAAAAGTTACGTAGCATATGACACATTGATAAGCTGTCTCAATAAGTAACACTAAGGATGTCAGCTGTTACGTTTTTCAAACGTTAATCAAGTGAAACATTATGCATAAAGGAAGAGCAGAAGCACAGCCGGAAAAAAATCTGCTGACTTTTTGTTTTTCGTAACGATATCAGAAAAGTCAGCAGTTTTCCGCGGTTTTCGGCTTTTTGTGGCAATACTTGTTAGGCGTAACGTTTGCAAAACCTCAACAGATAACGTACCAAGTGTTATCTTTGAAACTGCGCTTCCTTGTGTTATCAGTTTTGAACTTTCGACTGTGCAATCCCGGGAAGAAAATTCCAAATCCGAAAACTTTAAACCAGAAAATTCCTACTTTCCCGTATGCAATCGATGATGGTGCAGACGATCTTGTCAAGAATTGCCGTCCGAGAAAAGCAGACCTTTATTGTCTCTTCGCACCATTACGAGTAGATTGCAGGTTCATTCTTCTAACTAAACCTGACGAGGACTCTTGCCAGGAAGGGCCGACATTGTCAGGAGTTCCAGTCCGCAATCGCCAGACGTTAATCGACTCTTCGCACCATTCAAGTTGATCACAGTTTCAATCTTCACACAGTTTCATTCCAGAAAAATGAAACTGTGATGCAGTCTGACGAGGACCCTTGCCAAGAAGGGCCAAAATTGTCAGGAATTCTAGTCCGCAATCGGCAGACCTTAATCGCCTCTTCACACCATTACAAGAAGATTACAGGTTTATTCTTCTTACTACAGAGCCTGACGAAGACCCTTGCCGAGAAGGGCCGAAATTGTCAAGAAGCCCATTCCACAAGCGCCAGACCTTGATCGCCTCTTCATACCAATACGAGTAGGCAGCAGGTTAATTCTTCTTACTACAGCCTGACAAGGACCCTTGGCAAGAAGGATCGAAATATTCAGGAATTCCAGTTCACAAGCGAGAGGTCTTAATCGCCTCTTCACACCATTACGAGTAGACTGCAGGTTCATTCTTCTTACTACAGCCTGACAAGGACCCTTGGCAAGAAGGATCGAAATATTCAGGGAATTCCAGTTCACAAGCGACAGGTCTTAATCGCCTCTTCACACCATTACAAGCAGATTACAGGTTTATTCTTCTTACTACAGAGCCTGACGAAGACCCTTGCCGATAAGGGTCGAAATTGTCAAGAATCCCAGTACACAAGCGCCAGACCTTAATCGCCTCTTCGCACCATTACGAGTAGACTGCCTGTTCGTTCTTCTTACAGTAGTGGTAAGCTAATGTGAACAGTTACTTAATGTGAACAGTGCAGTTTTGGGCTAAATGGTAGAATGAACATCCAAAATACCTATACAGATGTTTTCAGATGCCCTTCTTAGCTACTGTGGCTAACTGGTAGCTTTAAACACAGCAAATGCATGAAAATTGCAAAGTCCACTGTCAACAAACGTTCACATAAGCATACCTCTACTGTACTACAGCCTGACGAGGACCCTTGGCAAGGAGAGCCGAAATTTCACCGGAATAAATCTCAGCTGCCGCGACCGTTGCTAGTCGTTGTGTTTGAGTGAGCAGGAAAATGGAAACTGTATTGCTAATTTTCGTCGGCACTTCAATTTTCCGGCAGATTTTAAATGGAAGTATACTTTTTTTGCTCTATTTGTTATGTGTCTCAAGACCAATCTGCTATGGAGAACTATCGATAATTGCCAGCTGAATGAATGCAACCTCAATTATAAAGGCTTTCCGTCATGTGCTTTTAAATATAACTCAGCCCCAATTGCCGGGACCGCAAATCACCATGAGCCTCTGATTAGCATTGTTTGTGGGTAATTATGAACTGAAAAAAAAACACCAACTCGTTCAATTATATCTTTAGTAATGTAAACATTATGTATTTAAGTACCTCGTGTGCTTAGGAAATTTATTGCAACTATTGTACAACTAATGGCAAACAGTCTCGGCACACGGGCAGACTGCGGTTGGCAAAAAGTCATACAGATTTGGCATCAAATTTTGTCGAACATGAATCTAGTGACCGACTAAGTGTTATAACAAAACATGAATTTTGCATATTGAGACCACAAACCTAGAGAGCGGGCGTGTGGGTTGACGAAAGGGGAGCATTTCAGTTGGCAAGGGCAATCTGGTGAACGTCAAGTCCTTACGGGACAAGCGCGTTTTAGGCAATCCTACCAAAGGCAAGGTGGCTCTAAAAGATTAGGCAAATGCCGTTGCGATAAGATTCGTATTGGTTATTTCGTTCAGAATGGCTGGTTCCTGGACCAATGGCACTTTCCCATTGGAACCAACAAACACAGGTCCTTGAATGAACAATTAGTCACTACCTGGAAGCTCACCACAGGTCATTGAGTGCGAGGGTTGGACTTGTCCACTCAAGTATCTTCAAACTGCTGAAAATCATCACAGACCTCGAATCAAGCGAAATCATCCTCATAATGCAGCTATGCGTCGGCGGGACTCACCTAGCGAGATGAAGGAGGTGGATCGAAAAGGACCGGAATCTACAGGAGCTGAGGGAATCTCTACGTTCGTCCTCAATGACCCTCAAGGACTTCTTAGACCGGGCCGCACCATTTTTCGGACTATATTTTATATCTAGCAGTTTCTTTAGGATAGGTTTATTACTTGGTTTGTAATCGAAAACGTGTCTTCCGTTGGACTTTTAGGCTACGCTTTGAACTATCCGAACCATGAGCTTGTCTACCGGGAATTGCAAAATTTTTTTTGTCAAGTTATCGACTTGTCGGTTGAAAACTTGTACGTACCCCCAAAGAACGTACCCCCAAAAAGGTCCCCGGCCAGAAAACATCCCCAAACAAAATTCTCGACTGAAAACGTCCAAACTGAAGAGGATAAAATCAGAAATAAAAATATATAAATAATGTCACAAGTAGGCTAACTGTGGCAAACAATCACACAAACATAAAGTGCTACAAAAATATGAGTAGACCTATGGTTAAAAAATAAAAGGAAGCAAAATAAGAAATAAATAAGTTGTAGTTTTAAAAAGTTGTTGTTCAGTAAGGATGTTATCAGCTTTTTTGAACAAAATTGCATCTTACTATTCAAAATTTCTTCACTTTCAAATTTCAAAAAGTTAACCAGGTTCCTTTGCTTTTTTCGTTTTTGCAGACATGAATCGGAGCGGGTGGTTCCCAAAATCACCACGATCTTTTTGCCCACTCTAACAATGCCCACGCTCAGAATGCCCACGATCAAAATGCCCACGGTTCAAAATGCCCACGATCAAAATGCCCACGATTAAAATGCCCACGCCTCAAAATGCCCACGACTCAAAATGCCCACTACTCAAAATGCCCACAATTTAGATGTGGAACACCCGAAATCGAAATCGTCCGAAATGCTGGCGGCTTAAAAATGCCGTCAGTTTCCAAATGCCGACAGTTCAAAATGGTCACAGGGAAGGCTAATATCGTCTTGGTTCAAAATCATTCGTCGATCAATCATTCGTCGATTCAGGAGGTTTCTCAAGCAGGCTCTGGAAATTCGCGATAATTTTTTGAGGGAAAAGAGCAAAGATACAGTGGTTTGTTTTTTGGTGTTTATTATAACATGATTAGACTATCCTCGTTATTATTAACTTATATACTTTGATTAGTTTTATTTTAATTTTTTTTCTAGCGTATTGAAGAAAAAAAATTAGTTTCCATTTTAGTTTAGCTGCACGTGCGACCATGATATCCCTCTTCTACTATCTTGACATACAGCCTGCTCAACAGAATTTTAAAATTTATCCAATGTCTTCTTGCACTCCTTCAAATATATTATCTAAAAAATGTAGGTCATCCTCTGTGTCGACTGGCCCATATTTTGCGATGACCTAAATATTTCAAAATGAAAGAAACTTACCATTTCTTAAAGGCAACACTCTCTCAAAACTGCAACATATTTAGGAAACTTCTTCACGTCCTCCAAGACGTTTTTAAACAATCCCACGTCGAACTGTCGAAGAGGTTTGAGAATAATTCTTAAACGAAAAATCAGGTTTTCGGGTACCGTTCGTTTAGCTACCCGTCTTCCCACCTTTGTCAGTGTGTCATGTCGTAATTTTCAGCTCACGCAAAGGTATCAGAAGAAGGAAACAGATGACCATCGTTTTGGCTAAGCACGCAATTAAAAAAATTCTGCGGTCGCTTTTTGCCACATAAAGAGTCGAGTGGTTTTGTTGACTTCATCTCTTAGAGGGAAGTCCTGTCGGATGTACTGAGGGAACTTGACGACTCCTCCGCCTTCTTCAGGTAGTTTTAGAATTCCTTTCTTGGGGGAGGTGGCCCCAGCTTTTTTTTTTATTTCGTCGAAAGACACGAGTGGGTTTGTTGATTCCCAATGAAGTTCATTTATCTTTGATAAAAAACGTAGATGGATGCCGTGGAAACACATCTTTTTCGTTTATTCTACTGTCCGGCAAAGTCCTTTTAGGGGGTGTTGGGAAGACAGAAGCTGCACTTATTCCTAAATAAAGACACGAGAGGTTTCGTTGATTCCCCCTCTGCGAGGGAAGTCCAGTTGGATACACTGAGGGAAAATGACGACTCTTCGATCATCTTTGTGTATAGTTGACTGCCAAAATTCCTTTCTAGGGGGGTGTTGCAAAGACATAAGCGTCTCTTTTTCTCGCATAGAGATAGGCTACGAGTTTTTTTTTTCATCTTGAGCTTTTTTTTATCTTGAGCTTCAGCTGGAGATGCCGAGAGAACTTGACGATCTCTTCTTCGCATATGTGTATACGTATATTCTTAAAAACCCGTTACGTTAAAAATGAACAAGAACGGAGTAAATGTAAGAAAAAATTAAGAAGAATAGAGAAAAAAGATATATTTGCCAAAGTATATACGACACTCAACTGAAGGAAAACAACACAAACGGCAAGTTCAACAGTCGTCATCCGTTGGGCATGAAGTATTGGTAACTTCGGTTGTGCAGTCGTTTCACGAACTTTCTGAACTAGCTTGTCTACAGCCTCGTTAGGTGCTAACCGGCTGAATTTTCTAACCCTAATAATGTAGGCTACTGTCTGGCAAAAGACCTCTCCTGGGGAGTGTCTGAAAGACAGAAGCTTCGCTTTTTTCTCGCAGAAAGGGCACGGGGTGTTAGGGTTACGTTGATTTTTTTTTCTCTCAGAAGGGAAGTTCAATTGGTTATGCCGAGGGAACTCCATCTTCTTTGTGTAGCTTACTGACAAAATTCCTTTATTTGGGGGTGCCGAGAAGAATCCCTTTTTTTCGCATAAAGGCACGATGGTTTTGTTGATTCCATCTGTGAGAGGGAAGTTTAAAGTTCAACCGAAAAGGAATGTAATAGCACAATCTAGATACCCATGACTTATTCACTTAAAGAGGCTTGAAGACCCGAGGAAAATGCGTTACTTGTTCTTCAGCTATTCACGAATAATCGATTTTCAAATAGTGGAATTTCCTTGTGATTTGAAGTACCTCTATCTGCTTGTGTCTGTGTTGTGTGCTTGACGAAAACGATTTACGAAAATTAAGTGTTCACGCAGTGAGCCCCCTTCCTCGAGCTAATCACTGACCACTGAAAAGCCGCGTTTGTATTGAGATTCAGTTTTTCTGCGTCATAGTAGAATTTTGCGTTTTGAGGACTGACGTAGATGTTCTGAACATCATACCAGAGCAAATAGTGGAAATAAAAAAAAATTCCCTTAACACAATCAAAATAATGCAGTGTAGTCAGTGAAATAATACAAAAATAAATTGGCTTTTCAGTTAAACTTTAACAGGATACGTGGAGAGGGCTTGACGACTACTCCATCTTCTTCGTGTAGTTCTTGATTGGCAAAATTACTTTCGTCGGGGGTGTCGGCAAGACCCCAGCTCTCATGTGCTCTCCCTTTCGTCACCAGGGTAGTCACATGGATTTTCGAACGCTTACGCCGAAGCCGCAACTGAGGTTTCTAAAATTAATGAAGGTAAAATCACAAAAGAACTAACCACTCTGTTCTCATAGCCAGCAACAGATAAGGGGATCCAACTCCTAAAATTTGCACAAGCCAGCCATAGAGTGAGCTCTCTTTTTGAAATGGATATCTTCTCATGAAACAAGCCCTAAACCTGCCCTAAACCTCACTTGCATCGTCGGTCCTCAAACTTGATAAAATAGCACGAGACAAGTTTCTGTGAGCGTGTTCCACCCTTCTAACAATAGGAACTGTTAGCTACTATTTTCGTTCCAACCTCGTAAATAGTTACTACGCTGACCGTAGTAAGCGTGGTAACTGCGAATATCTGTAACGTGATTGGCTGGCATGAGATTTTGCCGAAAATAGATAAATGCGTACCAGCCTTTACGCCAAGAAGCCAAAATTCATGACGTCATACGAAGTAACTAAGGTAAGTAGGATGGAACAAGCTCTGTTGACGCCGGTCTGATCAGGTAAGTTCCAGTTGCTGAGCATCTTTGCTAGGGCCTTGGGCAGGTGTAGGTTTTTTCTGTCAGTACGAACGACTGAATGACTAGTTTGTGACTTACTGCCCAAAGATAGAAGTGCACTGAACCAAAACAGAAAAATCTAGAGTATGTTCTGTCATGCAGGATCGCATTTGATCGACGGAACGAAAGAAGTTGATGTCTTCTTTCTGACAGTTTCCATGTGCCAAAAAGGTCAAGCATCTATCTATAAAGGGAGTAATGATGCCAAATGGCAAGTTATATATTATCACGATTTCGGCGTTTATTCCCAGATACCAAATCTGGCAGCCGTACTCAAGAAGAGGTTGAAGTTACACTTACGCCAAAAACAGACTAAAACTTGTTGGTTTAGTGGTACTTGTCTAAGCACGCTGAAATGTTTAGCACACAAATAAATAGCCTATACTTGCGGAAAAAATCTCGTTTTCATGTTTTTTTTTATGTAATCTTCACTTTCTACGGGACTTGCAGCTTGAAGCTGGATTGCCATAATGCGATAATATGAATTCTCGTTTGCAGGTACCGCCATCTCGAGCTAGTGTAATTTCAAATGGATAGCAAGATGATATTTTGGCAGTTTTGTTGGTGATCAGAATGAACGATGCTACACTGTCAGAAGTTTCATAACAGATTGCGGATAACACTTTCAAGAATAATACCTTTTTAATTAGAAATGAAGTGGTATGACCAATTCAGTTTACACTATTTCGTGGCTAGATCTCCAACACCTTCAATTGGTAAAAATGCTACACTGCCAGAAGTTACATAACGACAACAGAAGGATGCCCGATTTCAACAGATAACACTTTGGGATGTTATCTGTTATGTTTATTTCGTTCCCGTTAGTATTTTTACCAATTGAAGGTGTTGTTGGAGATCTAGGCACGAAATTGTGTAAACTTATTTGGTCATAACACTTTATTTCTAAGTGAAGAGGTGTTATTCTTGAAAGTGTTATGCTCTATCTTTTATGAAACTTCTGACAGTGTAGAACTATCTCTTTCAAATGTACAGAACCCATAACCGGGGACTGCTGGTCCTTGGTTGCCTCAGTGGCCGAGTCCTCATCTTCGTCCTCCATAAAGTAGACATACGTTTCTCCTTTGCTGACAGTCTCTCTTCTTCCTCATCGATCTGTCGACACTTTGCCATCTTTCGCTTGTTCCATCTTAATTCAATGAAAACCCCATGGTCGTTGGCAATGATAACGACGTAGCCCATCTAAGACGAATTGAGCAGCATCTAAGGATCGATTCAGAACCATCTTGCTAAACAGGAGCCACCTAGGCTCCACTCTTGGCATTAAACTGAACCTGATAATCTCTGGTATTGATCAAACACCGTCAATAACAACAGCTGATGTCTCTGCTTGTATGGATCACCTGGGGCGAGCAGTGCAACAGTGCCAGCATTTGTGTGCAAAAAGAAAGGAAGCTCAGATCGCAACCCGGGTATCAGCTAATCGTTATTGCTGGTACTGTGAGGACGCGAGTGAAAGTTATTGTGCAAACTAAAAGGATGTAAAGTGGATTTGTAGCGCAATAAAACTACCGCTACGCTTATTTTGTTAAAAAGTAGAAAAATGATGTGGAAGGAAAGATGGATAGCTATTTTCCTGCTGGCTAGATCAGGCAAGTTGTTTTGGGGGAAGGTTGAGGTCGTTATTATGTGAAATAATGTTAATTGTCCAGCGGATAAGATTCCTTGTTCGAAAGCTAGTAATCTGATTTTGATCAAAGGACCTTGTTTGTGGAAGCTTAGAAATGAGGTTTGTTCTTCCGTCAGCCACTTTGTGAAAGCAGTAATTCATTTACAGTGATCTTTAATCTTTGGGAATAGTCCACTGTTGTTGAATGACGGAAGTTTTAATTGAGATGACGCATTGGTTTCCGCTAGTATTGACAAAGGACCAACAAGTGTATTGTTTAATAGTAAGGAAACATGTCCTGAAGATTAAAACAAAATGGAAAATTCAAGAAGTGCAATACTATGCCTCGTCAAAGGTAGGCTTGGTGAGGAGGAGGGGGCGCGGTTCTAACTATCTCCACCATAGACTTGGAAAACCCTGTATAGTCCACCCATGCGGTACGTGCGTCAGGGATGACGTCAGATAGCACCGCCCAACATTCTTGATACAGTTAGCTTCCGCGTATCAAGTATGTACGCAACGAAGGTTCAGCCTTTATAATGGTTTAATATCCGGGTTAAGAATCTTTGAACCTGGGCATTCACCACGTTGGTATGCGTTCTAACAAGTTCTAGCGTCACCAGAACCCTGTCTTCAAAGCACAACTCTTACTAGAAATAATATTTTCCTTATGAAATGGATCAGAAGAAAGAAATCAGCAGATTCCTAGACAACTTATTTTCGCTAATACATCGTTACGGCGTTTTTTGCTGACTGCCACAACCAATTTCCTAGCTTCGACAAACATATGCGGAGCTTATTTTTTGTTATTCATTCGTTGTTATTAGATATTCGGGATTATTTGTCTTATTGACAAATAATCATATTAACAGGGTTAACTGAGAATTCCTTGTAAGCTCTGGAATCAGCTGCAAGTAACTCTGTTATATTTGTGCATTTTTGGCAGTTTTGCAACTTTACATCCAGAAACCAAAACTTTTCTTCGGTACCACAAGCAACAGCAGGTTTCATGAAAAAACACTAGAGCAATCTTCGAGCTACAGAGATGGCTTACTTTAGCAGTCATGGCTTATAATAACGTACATGTCCAAGAGCTTTGGAATTTCCGCGCCTTGCAATACCATGCTCTGAAATCGTCTCCGCCGAGGCGCCGAAGAGGTAATGACAAGCGATAACAAGAAAACGGCTCATTTTTTAAGCGCTCTCTAGTCGAAGTCGGAAATTTGTATGTGTGAAGCATTTTATAAAAATTAAAGTATACTTAGTGCCCATTGTGCTTAAAGTTTAACTGAAAAGCCAACTTAGTTTTGCATCATTAACTGAATACACTGCATTATTTGGATTGTGTTAAGGGATTTTTTTATTTTCAATATTTGCTCTAGTATGACGTTATCTATACGGCTGTCCTCACAGTGCAAAATTCTACTATGACGCAGAAAACTGGAATCTCAATACAAAAAGGGCTTTTCAGTGGCTAGTAATCAGCTCACTGCCTGAGTACATATTTTTCGTAAATCTTTTTCGTTAATCATACGACACAGGTAAACATACCACAATTCGACGGGGAAATTCCACTATATGAAAATCGATTATTCGGGAAAAGCGGAGCAACGAAGTAACGCATTTTCGTCGGGTCTGCATGCCTCTTTAAGTGAATAAGTGATAGGTAACTAGATTATCGTATCTCAGTCCTTTTCGGTTAAACTTTAACAGATCTTCCATTTTTCAGTGACCTCATTTACGGACAATTCACCTCCTTCTCTTACTGTTAATCCTCGGTCTTGGAGAATTGCCGCAAACGAAGCCGTGGGTGCTCGAATCGCCCAAGCCACAGCGCATGACGACGACGACAACGACTTGACTTTCAGCCTTCAAAGTGCCACTTCCAATCCTACCGCTGTGCGGCTCTTAGATGGCACAGAATATTTTCGCATCGACCCGAAGACGGGGATAATTTACCTGAATAAACCAGTGGAAAGCCTGGTAAGTGCAACACGGAACTGAATAGCTACACAGCCCCGTGGTCTTCCACTGCGATATCTGCTGTCGACCGTCTTTACGCACGCGTAACAATATTCGCACACCCGTTGACTGAAGATCGATTCTGGCGATCTCTTGGATCCGCTTTCCGGAGAGCAAAGCGAGAATCTGCCCAGCGCCAGAACTGACGGAAAGGGGTCATGCCTCTGTTGCGCTTTACAACTCCTCGCTGGTTCACCACTTTTCACTTCCGGAAAACTAGCGGAGCGCAAGAACGGGCTCGGAAAGCGAAGCGAGATCTTAGCCGAGTCGCAAGGACACACGGCGTATAACCAGCGGAGCTTTCCAGACCGCTGGAATCGCCCTTAATATAATGAACGAATGGAATTATTGACACATTTTCAGTCACAAAAGTCGGTCGAAGCGAGTACAAAGAAGAAAGAGAAAAAAAAGAAAAAGAAGGAAGAAGAAGAAAAACGCCCAATACAGGTTGTGCTGGGGATACAGCGACTGTTAATTTAATTAGGTTTTATTTTTCCTTTAACTTCGTCGCGATGAAAAAAGCATAGAATTGTCAAACATAGTAAAACAATACTTGGGTAGAAAAAAAAATAGTAAAGGAAAGAGTAGTGAATAAGGTCAAACTTTTTTGACAGTGCAAAAACGGATACGTCAGCTAAATTTTATTCGAGCTATATTTCGGCCCTTCTTGGCAAGGGTCCTCTTCAGGCTCTCTGAAGAGGACCCTTGCCAAGAAGGGCCGAAATATAGCTCGAATAAAATTTAGCTGACGTATCCGTTTTTGCACTGTCAAATATGATTCGCAGTCAGCTTGGGTTGAAGGAATATTTAAGGTCAAACATTATGATGGGTGAAATATGTGTGGAACAATTTCAAGTACCTGCCGGATGTAGGACAAGGCCCCTCGTCAGGCAACCCCCCCGGACAAAAACCCCCCGTCAAAACCCCCCCGGTACCAACCCCCCCCCCCGACCAAACCCCCCCCCGGTACCAAAACCCCCCCGGTACCAAAATCCCCCCGGTACCAAAACCCCCCGGTACCCCCGGTACCAAAACCCCCCGGTACCAACCCCCCCGCATAAAAAAGACGGGTATGTAAGAGTAGAGTAACTGGTAGGTAGAGAGTAAAAGAAGAATAGAAAATCCCCCCGGTACCACCACCCCCCCGGCGAAAACCCCACCGAATCCTTAGACACTCACACATATTTAGACTGGGATTTACTGGGCAACAAAACGAACAACCATGTTACAAGCACGAGTAAGGTGAAGAGCTGGTAGAATATTTCTGGGACTATCTTGAAAGTGCTATCACAAAACGAGCTCGACCTCTCCCTTGACCCAAAGGATCCTCCTATCAAGTCTCATCAAAATATCTCATTCCCTTCGATACTTATCCTGCTCACAGACGGAAAGCAGGACAACTTTTCCCTCCACTTACTGGTATGACAATAACTAAAGAGCAATCAGGCAAGGGGAGCTTCACATTGCACCAATGGGTGGCATCCTAACTTCAGCTTCCACGCCAAGAAGGGGGAGGCATTGGGAAAGGAATTGTTGGGGGGATCGTTACACTGAGTGGAACTGGCTTTGACACCTCACTCAGACCTCACTGACAACAGCTCCAGTTGAATGCGCGTGTTTGGTGACTTCAGCAATTAGTCTGTCACCATCAACCTTCACCTTCGTCTTACACTCCCTTTGTTTATCATTGTTCTGATACCCAGTGTACTTCAGCATTATTATCAAGTTTGCGAAAGAGGTTTATTCTACTCTTACTCTCTACCTACCAGTTACTCTACTCTTGCATACCCGTCTTTTTTTATGCGGGGGGGGTTTTGGTACCGGGGGGTTTTGGTATCGGGGGGGTTTTGGTCGGGGGGTTTTTGGTACCGGGGGGTTTTGGTGGGGGGGTTTAGCCGGGGGGGGGGGTTGGCGGGGGGGGGTTGTCCGGGGGGGTTTTCGCCGGGTTTTTTTTAGCCGGAACCCCCAGAAACTAATCTTCAACCTAGGATTGCGTCTGGGATCCCAGGTTTGTTTGTTCTATCTAACTACAGCCTGGCATAGGATCCTTGTCGAGATGGGGTCGAAAGACGAGATACCGGAGAAAGATGATAACGACAAAGATTCAGTGAACTTTGAACGTTCAGTCAAAAGCAGTCTTTTTTCTTCACCTACCATTCCGGAAAATTTCCTCGTATTCAGACCAGGGCCGTATTCAGGGGGGTTAGTTAATAGCAAAGCAAAAGCACTGCTTGCGAAGACGCGCTTTAAGGAAATTCCACGAAAGAGTCATAAGTAGTGACGCAACGGCGGAAACATTCGTTTTCTTCATCTTTTTTAATTATCTTGATTTTCCCTTGAATTGCACCTTGTAAAATTCAAGTACGTAACACGTAATCACCTCAGCTTATAGTTATAAACAGCAATTTGTGTGCGTTTGATCTATGGCAAAATGTGTAATGACGCCGCTGACACTCGTCAAATCTTTTGGACACAAGGATAACACTTTTTAAAAACCAACTCTTTGTGTAGTAGGCTACAGACAGAGTGGAATGCCTTAAAATTACTTGCATTGAGTTGAATTTAGTGTTTATTTTTGTATTTTCTAGAATTGTCACACTATTGTACGACAAATCTGGACATTTTCATAAATAGAGTGAATTTTAAGGACAAGAGTGACAAACAAAATATAGAGTGACAACTCACACTTTCGTGCGGCATGTGGCAACCCTGTTTAGAAGAGGTGCCTCAGTTTGCTAATATCATTTTCTTCGCTCTCAGCGGAGGCTCTCTAGTTCAGTTGAAAGCTTAGTTGTAAAGCTTGTAACGAAATGCCTTGGTCTTTTTATTGCCATGGTCTTGCCATGTTTCTAGTCTTGGCCTTAAAGGACTTTGTACAGTGTCTGGACGATCTATTTGACCTATTGGATTATCTCTATTTTTATTTTTGACAAAAAGAAATGAGGCAACACAAAATAATATCATAAACATTCAGACAAAGTTATACGACAGCAGAACCTTATTTCTCTGGGTCTGACCACTTCGTCTGATGAAATATGAAGTATGCCTCAGGGCTTTCACTTCGTTCTTTCGATTCTTAGAAGAGCTGATAATCCTGGTTCTGAGAAGCCCCCCCCCCCCCCCCAGGTGTCTGTTTCTTGGAAAACGAATTTTATCCGTGGAGAAATGAGGATAATTTTTGTTCAAGATATGCTATAAAGAGCAGCGTCTCAGTTGGAATTTCTTGGAGAACTTACGCGATATTGTTTCGGGGACACAATAGCGGCTCATCAGCTGGATGCGGTGCCAATTCCCCGCCCCCTCCACTTTCAACGACCCCTTGCCTGATTAGAAATTTATATAAATGTCTCTGTTACTATGCCCTTTTTTTAAACTCCAATGTCCCAAGTTCATTTTCGGGTTCAAATTACAATTCGTTCATCTATAAGCTTGTTTCTGAACACAGAAAGCCAAAAGAGAAACGATGAAAACAGAGATAAATATCAAAACCAGAAATAAGCAATTAAAGTTTAACAGAATAAAGCCGAGATTCGACAGTTTAGTTGAGCATCACTATAGGCCTGAAACCCAATAAAAATGCGCTACTCCGTTTGTCCGCTATAAACCGAATAATAATCAATTTCATTGAATAGGACCTCTTCTTCAGGGTCTGTGGTGCCTCTAAACACCTGTACCTCTATGCTTGAAAGATTTATCAACTACAAAAGTAAGCCACTACCGAAAAATAAACTAAAAAGGGCAGATTCCTTGCAAGAATATCTTAGCATCATTTTCCTACTTTCTTTAGCAGTGATATTTCAGGGTGCGTCTTTAATCCTGGAAAGCAAGCTTTTTTAAATTAAAATTCTCCGGGTCTGGATGAATTTTGGGTATCGCACAAGCAGCGCACATTCTTAACGTTATTTTAAAAGCTCTAAGCGGTCTTTCTGAATGTGTATGTATATAATTGATCTACTGTGTCGTTTGCTGAAAGTTCAATTTTTCGTGTTTTGTATATACGTTTTCTTGTTAGTTTATTTTTATTTTATTTTTTCTCGTTGTTTATTTACTCCGCCCATTCTTCTTTTTTTGCTATAAATAAAATTCATTCGTTCATTCATTACTAGAGCCTCGAGTTCTAAAATACAAAATTCCTTGGATGGGTAAAAATATTTCATTGTATTCAAATATCAGGTGTAAAGATAAGCTACCTTTCCAGTTAAACTTTAAAGAAAAGGTTGGTTCGTCTAAGTGGACGAACGATGCAAGATTTCTAGACATTGCAAATGCGAGAATGCTTCGGGTTTAACTCATTTAATGCCCTAACAGCACTACACGAGGATCAAGAGGCAATAAAAGCAACGCGGGATTTTCTTGTAAGATGGTTTGAGCTGTAACGCTAAATATATGCCTTGAATAAATACCGGATATTGTTTAATTCGCACATTGGATATGTTAGTTTGCAAATATTCTCGATTGGGCGATTGAGGTAATTGTCACAGTAAACTCCACGAGAAATACTGTGAAAGAATTGAGGCGAAGCATCTTTGACTGTGGTGCATGGTGAAATCTCAAACTAGTGTTTGAGAGATCTGCCAACATACAGATAAATAAGGTTGGTCGTCAGTTCTGCTTCAAATTCAGAGAATATGACTTTAAAGACAAAAGCAGCATTTTTTTTTGCTTTAAAACAGAAAAATCTGAACATAAACGAAAATTTCAGGAGTGACGCAGTAATGTCCTATTCTTCTTTTTTTTCAGGCACGTACAAGACTCCAGGTGTTCGTCGCAGTGACCGATGGAAAAATAACCTCGAAGATTGAATGTGATGTCATGGTTCTTGGGGCCGATGGCTCCGGCCCTCCTCCCACGCGATTCAACCCACTAATGCCAGGCTTTCCAAGTCTCCCTCCATTTTTCAACAATCCACCAGTGTTTCCACTGCCCGAAGCAGTCCCCCTACCAGTCGAACCAACTGATTCACCAACGTCCCCTCAACCAACCGAAAATGTTACAACCAGTCAGAGTGAGTTACCATCGTCCCCAGGGCCACAGAATACGACTTTTATTTTTGTGAAAGATTCGAATCGAAATGAACCTAAGGTGTCTGATGCTCTAGTGCTGTCGACGGTGGTACCAATTGCGGTTCTTGCCACTGTGCCGATACTTGTCGTTCTTGGATGGTTCCTGCGAAAAAGAAGGCGGAGGTACAGATCTGCAAAAAAGATGAAGGTAGGTCAATCTCAAAGCACAACTCTTACCAGAACTTACGTTTTCACCACAAGATGATACAGATATATTGTTTTGGGAAATATCAATATTTGCCTGGTGAAATTACCAATTATATTGGTCGACTACGGACAGGCTTCCCACTCTCCAAAGCGGAGGCTTGACGTAAAATATTTGAAAACTGTGCATCCCATTGTTAAACAGTGAATCACCGTTGATTCACTGTTTTCAAATATCAGGCGGTTCAATATAAATCAAATAGTTAGTGATGCACAAGATAGCCTGTTGGTCCACTAAGTCTTCGAAAGTGCTCTGAGCAAACTTTGCAAAGCTTGACTGGCAAACTTGTCCCGGCAAGCGAAAAAAAATCCTAGTTGCGAAACGAAACAATAGCAGAGAGCTGGAATTAATATTGTCACAGCTTATATTGCCTGGCCGAACGGTTAGCACGCCAAACTCGTAAGGAAAGGGCTGCTGGTTCTAGTCTCGGTGGCACCTACTGTTTGCTTTTGGGCGGGAGTTTGTGGCGTAACCCTGTAAGACAAGCCAAAGTCCATCCATCTTCGAATGGGTACCTGGAGAAATCTGGGGAAGGTGACAGGAAGGGTGCGCGAAAGCACGAGTGTGGCTAGCCCCCAACCGCCTATTGCACTTCCTGGCTGAGAATCGGAGATCAGCACCGCCAACTAGGCTGATGCTGATACCTTTACCTTTTAGCCTACCAAATTACTTTTAGCCTGCCAAAGGAGAGCTAAAAGTAACATATTAGGCAGAAGAAGTACGATGGTACCTTTAAAGGACCATTCGAGAAAATTAAGGAAGATTTCTGAATTTTATAATTAATTTGTTCGGGATAATATGAAAGGCAGAAAAATCACACTCTGTCTTTTAACACATAAGAAGTGTGCCAATCTCCCACCAAAATTTATCGTCGTCTTTCCAACTTGTAAAAATGAAGTTACTGCTTTTAGGCTAACGTGTTACAAGTCAATACCACAAACACAATAGAAAACTGCGATGGTAAAAACCGCAAAATTATTTTATTTCAAAAAGAGCCTAAAGGCGGCAAAATGTCGTTTTTTAGTCAAGATGAATACGTTAGTTTGTCCACAAATCAAAACAGTACGAACCCTACATTTTTATCATTTTTATCTACTATCAAACCTGGGAACTGTAGCACTGCACTAAAACAGGGACAAAACTGCGGTCATAACGCGCTGCAATAATAGAATAGCCAATGTTGTAATACCTAGACAACCCTTTGAGTAATAGTGTCGGATGCAATTCAAATTTAATAATTTCCAACCTGTTTTGTTTTCTAGACCCCCTTTTCTAAAATTCCTCCTGATAAAAAGTGATTTACTTATTGTTCCAGTTTTAAATCTGAATGTTTAACTCATTTTTTTCGTAAAAAGCTCAAGATGCCTAAAACTTTTAATTGAGAGAATTCAAATTTGTCAGTGCAAAACGAGATACGTCATCAGAATCTTACTGGAGCTAAATTTCGGCCCTTCTTCGTATCCGTTTTGCACTGTCAAATAGGATCCGCAGTCAGCTTGGGCTGGAGGAATATTTAAGACCATTCAGTTCAGAAGGAATGCACCAAGAATGTTGTTTTAGTCCCATCCCAATAGTAGCTGAAACGCAACATCTATGCTAGTATCAAATCATAAGTTTTAAATAATGTTAATACTGTGGCGATATCCCGTAGCCGACTCTTCTTTTTTGTCTTATACTTGATGCCCCCCTTTCCAAAATTTCTCCTGGCAGAAGTATGACATTTACTGTCCTGTCCCGCTTTTGAAATTAGATATTTCCTTCTTTCGACTCTTTGATTGTTCAACTTTCTTTTGTATAAAAAACTCAAAATACCTAAAATTGTCAAAGAATGTCATTCTAACCAAGACTGTAAAAAGAATTTGCTTTAAATTCCAGTTTCGTCTAATTTCCTACATGGGAAGCAGTCTGTTCAGTTTTACGTGGTCCCTTCTTTTGAATATTTAATTCTTGTTGCAAAATCATTCAGATCAATTTCATAAAAATAATATATTTTCGCCTTCCAATTATTTACCCTCATAGAGATCTCATCCATAAAGCAGCGAAAATGCAACATCTTCTTTAGGCTCCTCTGAAACCTATGCCACCCTTGTGTGCCCCCCCTCCGCTTTGATGTCGGTCTGGACGATTCCTGGAAGTAATCGTGTCTACAGCGTGTCTACCATATTTTATATTATTAATTTCCGGCCTAATTTTCTACCTGAAGAGCAGGCCTTTCCGTTTTACTGGATTTGTTTTAGGCCCGCCCGCTCACTAATGTAATAAATTTGGTCCTGATAATTCGGTTGTTCTCTTCGAAGACAATCTTTCTTAAGAAGCAAACAGAAGCAGTGACATTCTTGTCCAGTAATGAAATCCCTATGTTGCGTAGGTATCTAACGGTGGGATTCAAACAAAGCCTGTAAAAAGAATTTGATTTGCAGTTCCAGTTTCTTCTAATTTCCTGCATGGGAAGCAGGCTTTTCAGTTTTCAGTGGCCCCCTTCTTTTGAATATTTAATTCTTGTTTTAATCAACATTATTCAAATCAATTCCATAGAAAGAATATATTCGCCTTCCAGTCATATACCCTCATGAAGACCCGATCCATAAAGCAGCGAAAATGCAACCTCTTCTTAGGCTAGTCTGAAACCTATGCCCCCCTAGTGTGCCTCCCCTCGCTTTGATATCGGTCTGGACGATTCCTGGAAGTAATCGTGTCTACCATATTTGATATTATTAATTACCAACCTAATTGTCTACATGGAGTAGACATTTCGTTTTACTGGATTTGTTCTAGGGCCGCCTGCTCACTAATGTAATAAAGTTGGTCATGAGAATTCGGTTGTTCTCTTGGAAGACAATCTTTCTTAAGAAGCAAACAGAAGCAATGACATTCTTGTCAAGTAATGAAATCCTGCTGTTGCGTGGGAACGTAATAGTGGGATAATAACAAACATATTTTAAGTGAATCTCCCAGATGAAGGCGTTCCGGAAAGTAGGCCTACTGTTGCTAGAGAAAGGCCAGCGGCCTTTACAACTTTAGACAGAAAGAATGCTCTTGAAAACTCTTCGGCATAAAACGAGTTGTTAGGGCGTTGACTGAGACTCGTGATGATGCTTTTTTCTCGCCATTCCGTTTTAGACGTTCAACGATAGGGAAGTTGTACTTTAATCTTACTTTTACATTGAGCTAAGATTTAACACAAGCTCTGCGTGTGGAAAATCTACGCAACGCAAGAATGGATTAATTTTTTTTTGTCCTATCCCAAACCATCCCGAAGAGATTGTGAAACCACAGAAATGTTAAAATTTGCATCAAAGATCATCAAATTCTTCATTTATTCACCGAACTTTTTGGTCGTGAAAAATGTGGAAAACATGTTTTGTGTCATTTAAGTGTCTAACAATCAGCCACATTCCAAGAAGAAATGCTTGTTCATCTTCTAGCCGCACCAAGAAACGAAGATTAGATTTTTAGATTAGATTAGATTATTTTATTGCCAAACTACACAATAACCCATCATGATAGGTAACCGCCCATGAGAAGACATAAATGCACTGGCACTGGGCGGTTACCACAGACTACTTCAACCCAACCCAAACAATAACTTAATTTCATTTCAACACTAATTAATCAATAAACATTTTTTTTTTCATACAGCCTAGCACACAAAAGAAAAAAGAAGAAAAAAGAAGAAGAAAGAAAAAATAAATAAATAACGGTAATAAGAAAAGAAATAGTAACTTACACCTTCATTCTCTGAATCGTGACTCCTCACCCGTCCAACAAAAATTTCTTTACTCTATTTTTAAACAATTGTTGGTGTTCAGCCGCCTTAACACTATCTGGGAGTGAATTCCATACCGCCTGGCACAAATGTTTAATTAAAAAAGCAGGACCCCTGTTCTTCTGATTTTCTACCTCTTCCTTAAGACATGAGCCCTGTTTTGATTAAAGGGCAGGAGCCGGTATTTTAGCAACTAGGCAGTGAAATTCGCACCAATTAAATTGGTCAGTTTCGGTAGGCTAATGTTTACTCGGTTAAATGCTGCCTGCCAAGCCCGCGTATTATGACTAACCAACTCTATAATTCATGACCGGGCGAGATTGTTGAACCCGCTGTTATGAAAGGTTGAGTCATTTTCCCTTAGTTAGTAACAATCTTGGCTGTTGTTAGGATTTTGGAGAAAGAAAATATCAATTAACCTATAACCTGGTTTAAATTTGAATTTCTCTTGTCTGTCTGCCTCTTTTACTTTTCCTCGTATTGTTATGATACCACACGTAATATTTCTACCAAATGGGGAAGGGTCATAATACAACGCACAACGCCAAGATTAGGCCCTAATGATCCTGTGATATTCCTCATCTAATTTTAAATTCCTAACTGGCATCTCAGTATGTAATATGATTAAAGTTGCCTCGTCTTAGACTTCAAACAAAATCCTCATTAGTCCTACTCAGAAACTAAACAAATGTCGTCAAGTTTAATTTTGTTCTTTAATTTTAGCCTAAGAAATCAGAGACAAATCCCGGAGCACTGGCGATGAGTAAAGATGAAATGATGAAAAGCGAAGAGCTGAATGAAAAGAAGGATTCACCCAATCAGCGAGCAGGAAGAGCGGTCGTCAACCGGTATGAGTCGTGGGCGATGGGAGAGATTGACAGCGGATGGGTAAGTATCCAAATATTGCTGACTGGCAACGGTTCTTTCTTCGGAACTGTCGGCCAACTCCCATGTATCGAACTCGTGGAAACGCCGTGTGTCTGTTGTTTTTTGGCAACACAAATACTCAACGAAAAAAACAACAAACAAACAAATCAAGAGTTGAACCCCATTACACAGAAGAAATAACTAGCCAATCCCTAAATGAAATTCTCACGATGCCTCATTGCCAGCTTGAGGAATCTTTCCAAACTCTTGATCACCCCAAAACAATCACTCTTTATCATTCTCACCATCCATTCCTCATCATGCACCCTCTAAAAAATCGGATCAGAAAAATCTGATCAGAAAAATGATTTTTCTGATCAGAACACAAATGTTATGCCCCAACTCGTCCAACTCGCAAAACGTACGCGTCAGATGGACTACATCTTAATTCAAATCTCCACAGATAGGGCAGAAGTAAGGACCAGTTCTCCCATTTAAACCACCTATATACTTCCTCCGGTTCCCCAACGGTAAACTATCGGCCCGTAAAGTAAGCAATAATTTCAATTCTTCCTTACCCATTCCCACTTTAAAACAAATACTCCCCCCTCTGCCATGTCTCTTTGGCCCTTTCGTAAAACCAAGAACAAACAGTCTGACAGAACCTCCTCTCCCGCTCTCTGTAATATGATTGTGCGGAGTCGAATTTCCCCATACCCTGTACGCTACGAACAAGCGGAGATTAGTAGCTTCGCGCCAAATCACGTTTCGTTACCTCTACAAATAGCTAAATCGCTGTGAAACTGCCGACGAGAAAAACTAAAAGTCAAAGCTGATTGGTTCTATTGACAAGCTCCAGAGCGGGTCAGCGCGTGGAGTAAGCGTCCGGCCAGCCACCTTCACTATTTTTTGTGCGCTAAGCAACGGCGAAGACGGAAGATGAGTAAACGGGTATCAACATCAGCTCAAACCTAGAGTAAACAGCTTTAGGTCCGCTCAGTTTTGTCGGGTGTTCATAGTCGCGGCATGGAACTGAAGACAGAAGTTCTATTAGATTATTTGTTCTTGGTAAAACCTCAGGGAAACTGAACTACTCACCAGACCTTGCCAACTCAGAATTTCCTGATTCCATGTCGCGCCGGAATCGAGCCACAAAAATTTAAAACCACATCGACAGTTGTTTTGTCAGATCCGTGCCATAAAGCGAGCCCCCAAAACTTGTTGGTCGCGGAAACATACTTGTTGGCCAAGCAAATGACGGCTGAAACACTCTTTTTGGCCACTAACTCTTTGTGGGATCGCGTAAAAATGCATTTAGTAGCATATACCGGAAAACTTCACCTATAATGTGGCAACCCTGTTTATTTTATAAAAGAAACGGTGATATCTAAGTGGATCTTAACACGTTCCTAGAATTTACACGAGTCTGCCACCGAGTAAAATCAAGAACAAATAAGCTGACAGAACCTCTGTCTCCCTATCTTTGTAATATGACTATGCGGAGTCGGATATTTCCCCATACCCTGTCCGCTACGAACAAGCGTGTTACTAGCTTCGCACCACATCACGTTTCGTTACCTCTACAAATAGCTAAATCTCTGTCAACCAGCGCTGGAGGAAAAGTAGGAGTCAAAGTTGATGGGGTCTATGGACGCGCTCTAGAGCGGGTCAGCGCGCGGAGTACGCCTCTGCCAGCATCTTTCACTATTTCTTGTGAGATGAGTAACGGCGGAGACGGAAGAAGAGTAAACGGGTATCAACACCAGTTCAAAGCTAGAGTAAATACCTCTAGGTCCGCTCAGTTTTGTCGGGGTTTTCATAGTCGCTGCATGCGACTAAATACAGAAGTTCTATCTGACTATTTGTTCCTGTTAAAATATTAAACTCAGATAGGAAATTCTTTCCAAAGAGGTTGCCACAAACGAAAGGTCTTTTGAAGGCTAAGGAGATTGGGGAGCACTGAGCGGATTTTAAGCTAAGGTCTGATGAGAAGCGCCACTGGAAATACACATGGAGAGAATGGGGAAAAGACTTGGTTCATTGCACACTTTACTTTTGCCAAATATATGAGGTAGTAATGAAAGTTCAAGCCATTTCTTGGCGGAATGGAAGAAGTTGAATGATTTGCGAGAGGAAACGTTTGGGGTGAGAGAATGTGGAACTGAGTGGTTCGTACAAGTGTCGAAAGAAAGGAATTCTAGATATATCAAATCACTCGGAAGGTTCCTTCTGATAGGTATCCCACACATAATTTATATAGCCTACAGTTTGTGCGGTGTTGTACTTGTTTTTTGTCTAGGGGTAACCCACTTCCCGGTACCTGCTGTACACCCTTTCCCAACACCAACCGAAAATAGTGTTGCCGGCACCGGTGCCGGCCATAAATTAGGCGATTCAGACGTTTCTAAACATGCTTATTTTAATAAATATTCCTTCAGCCCAAGCTGATTGCGAATCATATTTGACAGTGCAAAACGGATGCGTCAGCTGAAATTTATTAAAGCTATCTTTCGGCCCTTCTTGGCAAGGGAAACTTCTCACAAGTTTCGTTTTTTCCATCTTGAGCGGCTTTGAGCTTGAAGAGAACCCTTGCCAAGGAGGACCGATATAGAGCTCTAATAAATTTCAGCTGACGTATCCGTTTTGCGCTGTCAAATATACTTATTGTAACGCGTGGTAACCGGTTTCGGCCGGTGTCAGCCCGTACCGGCACCGGGCCCTTGCTGTACACAAAAATCGAGAGTGGTCAACCCCTCGGTTTCTGTTTTGTTCATCTTATTTATTCTAATGGCGATGGCCCTGCGCAGGCCCTGCGATATTTATCTATGTGTGCAAAATATTCGATACTCGTTACACGGATAAATAATTATTGAATTTAATTAAATGGGAATTAACTCTCCGGCTGAATTTTCCGATATCATGAAGACAACCAAAAAAGCCACCAGATGCTTTTTTGTGGTTTTTGGCTCTTTCTGACAATGCTTGGGCATAACATTTCCTGCATAACGTATGTCGTGACAACAGATAACATTCCAAGTGTTGTCTGGTCTGTTGCGTGTTGTCTGTTGAAACTGCGCATCCTTGTATTGTCTGTTATGAAAATTCTGACAGTGTAGTTGTTGGCGTTTTGTGGTTTGTTTCTGCCGTTAGGCTTAATCGTTTGGTCCTCGTAGCCAGTAGCCGAAGTAAATGAATAAACAAATTATTCGTCCCACGGACGTTTCGTCCCCTTTTGTCGAGACCCAACGACCCAAAGGAATCCGTTTCACCCATGATACTGCTTCAGATAGCAAGGCTTCACCTTTCAGATTTTTCTTCCGGGTTCCAGATGGCCGTTTTCACCGAGAAGAGTCTGGACCCCAGACCCCAGCTTGTGAAAATCTGGAAGGTGTTTCGTACCTTCCATGTCATTTTATCAAAGGGCCATATGAGCTTTCATCTCTTGTTGTTTTGTTTGTCATCATACGCAACAGACCTGGCTATTGACTAAGCACAGTCCAAGTCGTGTGTACGTAGGTACTTTATTTTTGAGTAAACCGATACGCGGCATTTCACAGTTACAGCCTGTAACTAGAATACGCCACTAATCTATACATTCACAACCAGACAGAAGATCGTATTTAAAAGAAGAAAGAAAAAAAATTAAGACTAATCTGATGGTGAATTTATATCGGTCTTCATCTAACAAAACAGTTTCAAAATGTTTTGTATTCATAATAAACTGGAGAACTATCTGTCCAATTATCTTACTATTCCTCCCTAAGCTAAGGCAAAATGGAAATTCTACTCGATGTAGTTTTACTGTTCACGGAACTGTTCAATGCCGAAAAAGGAGGAGTATCAAGTGTGGGTTGCTCTTTAAGCTAAATGGCAATAAGAGAGGAGACACAATCCTTTCGGTATTACGAGAGAGACGATAGGCTATAATTTTAATGATGCATATCCTTTCAGATCGCCGGTAGTGATTCTACCAGGTGTGAAATTTTACGTAGGCTGCCTATCTCTCACGGGACCAATATCAGGAAATATGGGAAAATAGAGTTTCCGCTCGTGTAGAGAGTAGCCTACGAAGCGCCATGAAAAACACCTTGCAGAACCGTTTGTTAACCCTTTTCTAGCTGCGTGGGTGGAACTCTGAGATGAACTCGTCTTAGAAACCTTGTTGGACAATAAACTGACTTCTCGAACAACAAGTTCTCTCAGTTAAGCGTACTGCATGATCACTTTCACCCCGAAGCTGCAGAAATTAACTTTGTTTTTGGGATCCCTAAAAATGTTGGTGACAGGATACCTGTGATATTGTAAAGTTCTTCTGTCCGTCCGTCTGTCTGTCTGTTAGCACTATAACTCTGGAAGGGATTGACCTATTTCACTAAAACATAGTATGAGGATCCGTTGGGTCAAAGTACAGGTCAAGCTCATAGATGGGTCTTGTCGGTGTAGATTTAGGGGGGGGGGGCAAAGGAATGGCGAAACAAACATTTGTTCAGAGGTACGGGGTAATAAAGGATATTGAATTCACATCTGAAACCCTTTTGTCGCCGGACAAGCATGTTCGCCCCGAAACCGGCCAAAGCCTAAAATTTAGCTTACGAAATTTGTTTTCTTTAGTCAATTAGAGATCTGATTTGAAGGTAAAAATACATACTGAATCCACATCTGGATTTTATGTTCTTACCAGAGATGCAATTCTGCCGGAATTTGTCAAGATTATTTGTTTTAATCAAAACTATTTGGTAGGTTTGAAAAGTAAATATTGAAGTCGACGACTGAACTGTTTTTGTAGAACTGATAATTCTCGCCAGCAGTAAAGCGTGGCTCCTTTGTTAGAGTGGTAGGCTTTAGATATGGAGGTTTGCCGTTCGACTCTTAGAGTCACCTGATGTATTACGTAAGCTCCGGATACTTTTTGAAAAGGCTTCTTACCACATAGGTGGCGTTGCCTTATGCAGATACCATGGTGTCTTATACCACGTTTTTGCAGTTTTAGCTGCCGTGGTAACTTTTTACAGTTGCAGTTACCATGGTATCTGATTCTACGCTAGCTTTGCAAAAACAAAAGTTGCCGAATTTTTGCTATTTGAAGTCATTCTAGAAGTAAAACTGATGTCCACTCACGTCACAAGTGCGGAACAGCCAATTCTTTCCCACCAATTTGAGGAAATCCTAGGCTCAGGATATCCCTGTCCGATTATTAGGGAGTAAAATAAAATCTATTCGTTCTTGTACCACCCATTTCTGTTATTCGGTAGCATCATTTCTGGTTTCCGGTCAATTATTATTTCCGGTTCCCACTTTCCCATCATACATACATTAAGCTGACCGACAGCAGGAAAAGTCCTTTCCAATCATCCGCTTATTAGACCTGGTTGATGAGATCAATAATTTGGTGCGTCGGTGATTTCGATTCCTTTGACAGTAGGCAGTCCTGGAATTGAAAACGTCAGCAGATTTCCAGAAGATCCGATTGGACACGCAGTTCCACTTGAGGAAAAAAGAAAACATCCAGGGAAAAATAGGGTAAGCGTTGACACTAGGTCCGTATCCAGGAATTTATTTTGGGGGGGGGGGGTGCCGGTTGGTCGGACAAAAAAGTACAAAGTAAGACATAAATCAGAGGTTAAAGTTTAACTGAAAAGCCAACTTATTTTTGTGTCATTTAGTTGAATACACTGAATTATTTGGATTCTGCAAAGGGATTTTTTGTTTTCCACTATCTGCTCTAGTTATGACGTTCAGAATATCTGCGGCCGTCCCCACAGCGAAAATTCTACTATGACGCGGGAATTTTTTATCTAAACACAAACAAGGCTTTTCAGTGGGCAGTGGCGATACTGGTGAAGATTGCTTAGTGCCTGAGAGGCATACAACAAATTAGAGGTACCACAAATCACACGGAAATTCCACTATTTGAAAATCGATTATTCCTGAATAGCGGAACAACCAAGTAACGCATTTTCAGCGGGTCTTCAGGCCAATTTAAGTGAATAGGTGATGGGTAACTAGGTTGTCCTATCCCAGTCCTTTTCGGTTAAACTTTAAAGCCTATAAAACGATTATATTCATATAGTTAAAAACGGATCCGTCAGCTGTGATACTTTTAAAGCGATATTTCGGCCCTTCTTGGCAAGGGTCCTCTCCAGGCTGTCAGTCTTCTTGGCAGTCTTCTGTGCCCAGCGTTGACAGCTTGTGAGGAGTGTTATGGGTTGGACGGGTGAATATGTTGTTAGAGATGTCTGCTTTACAATAATGAAAAATTTAGCGGAGTTTGTTCTGTTAGCAGTGAAGCACCGGAGGACGTGATTGAAGGGTTTTAAAATATATTTTGTATTTTCTTTTTGTTTATTTTTCTTCATCTGGTTTTTGTGTGTTGTTGTATTTATTCTATTGTATTTATGGTATATGTTATTGCAATTATTGCGTTGTTGCTATGGGCAGTTGGCTTTTTGCAATAATATCATATGATGTCGTCGTTCAGCGTTAACTTGTTGCAAGAGCTAAACAAAGTCTAGGAACATATACAACCCCCATGGATGCCACTGGGTCTTTTGATGAATGTCTGATTGTCGTAGTAATTTAATTGACAGTTCTGTGGAATACGCATGGAGAGTTCACACGAAAAAGGTCGTATTCCTATTTGTTCGTCAAATCCCATCCCAAACTTTTGGTCGCCTTCCATACCTGTCAGTAACCCTTCGTGACAAAATAATACGACAGCCGACAGCTCAGTAGGACAGCCCTTTGGAGTCTAAGGTAGAGCCGACAGACCTTGTACATACCTCGTTGCTACTGCGCGATTTATTTGATCAGGTTTCACATCGTGGTTTTTTGCGATTCTCCCCCCCCCCTTGTTTCCTCGGTTTCCACTAGTTCCACTAGTGGAGCGACATAAGTAGATGATTTGTGTGCTCCCCTTCCGACCTAAAGAGAATTGATTCGATCTTGTTATTAATTAGGTGATGAAAGTTCCTTACGGGGAGGTCCCCGTAAGCTGTGACAAATTATAGTGGACCCTTGTACTGAGAGGCTTTTTTTTTCAGAGGAACCCTGATCAGCTTGATGAGAAGTGGGAATTCCCCAGGGAAAATCTGAAGATCCTAGGCCTGCTAGGCGAAGGCTGCTTCGGCCAGGTGTGGAAATATGACGCCAAGGATTTTGGAGGTTAGTAGCTTTAAGCCCCGTTCGTAAGCATGCCTAGCCAAGCACAGATGCCTAGGTGCGTGCTCAGGCTTAGCCAGGCATCGAGTTCTAGAACCTGGAAATCTGTGCCTAGGCATGGGTGTAAACGGTGATGCTAGGCACGTGCCTAGACATCTGTGCTTGGCTGGGCATGTTTGTGAACGGGGCTTTACGGGAAACCAAACAAAGTGATGCGAGATCTGTGATATGAAGATGATGATGACCCACTGGACAAAAAAGGGAGACTATAAGTAAACTAGTTACAGACTCATTCTTCAAGCCACAGTCGGAAGAGGACCCTTGCCGCGCGGAGGGCAGAAATTCACTCAAATAAATCTCTTCATTATCCAGTAAAGGTGGCGTTGGAGACCTCCAAGACTAAATCTGGTTACCCCAGCAACGATTCTGGTAGTCAGGAGCATCGAATCCGGTTTCTGGTTAATCCTTCTCCTATATGACCCGCACTTTTCCAACAGAGGGGATTACGTTCATTTTGCTGACGGCGACAATGCTGACCGACAGCAAGAAAAATCCTGTAGATTTTCCGCTTATTAGGCCTGGTTGGTGAGATCAGTAGGCCTAATTAGGTGTGTCGTTGACTTCGATGCTTTTGACAGCTGATTGCCGAAGAATGAAAACCTCTGCAGATTAGGAAGTAGAACACTTTTCTAAGTAGTGAGAAAAGGGCTCCTCAAGTGGGAATATACTCGTTGAGCCAAAGCTGACTTGGAAACATATATTAAAACAATGGATAAAACGGATACGTCAGCAGCAGTATTTTGGCCCTTCTTGGCAAGGGTCCTCATCGTCATCGTCAGCCTGTCGAACGTCAGGGACATTGTTGGAGAGGAAACGAACATGCCATAGATAACTGGTTTCTACCGACTATAAATATACTATTCGAGGAAATTACTTTTAAACACCACTGTCAGGAAATAACTAGTAGGCTACTGAGATTTCATTTTTAACACGGCTGCTGTTTTTGCTGCTCGATTGGGGCGATGGCAGGAAAGGTTTTTCCGCACCCTACCAAGGAGGGCCGAAATATCGCTGCCAAAGCATCTTAGCTGACGTATCCGTATTATCAATTGTTGGAATATTCGGAAATCAAACCCACATCCTTTGGCCACTGCTCTGTCACTGAGCTATAGACAGAGGGGCGTGTTATATAGTTCTCAAACGATTACATTAGTCAGATGAGAAGAGGGCTACAGGATCAGTGATCCCGCCGAACACAAATTCGTCTAAGCAGTTCACAAAGTTAACTGGAGAATTATTATTACTCTTTAATCCAGAAAATGAAATACCATATTGACTAGCCTGAAACAAGCATACAAACAAAAACAATAACAGTATCAGAACGAATATCACCTATCCACCTGGGAAACCAAAAAGATCGGAATTGATCTTATCGGTAAGATCTTATCCAATCTGAATTGGATCTCGAGTAAACGAGTACTTAGTCGAAACGAAAACTCCGGCTGTATTTGGTTCCATGTCCTAATTCGGATCCAACATTTTGTTGCTAGATCGTTTCGTGAAGCCCCTGGTCCAGCGTTCCAAAAAATCTAGACTTTGTAACCGTATTCCTAATTAGGTTTCGGATGTTTCGTACCTAATAAGGTTTCAACATGATTTCGTATAGTTCAATTTCAGTTTGTTAATCTGCATGTATTTTCAATAGCCTAAATTAAAAGTTCTGTCACATAACATCCAATAATTCGTTTCCGGTCACCAGCGACATACGAATCGTCAGAAAAACGTGGCAATATCGCATTTACTTCATTACTACCAGTATTTAGCCGCTTTAATTTTGCCGGCAGTCAATCACGGACACCTGGTCGATATTTTCTTTTTTGTACGGTCCTTATCCTAGGCTATGCCCGGCACAAAATTGTGTTTTTCTTGGCATTTTAAGAAGGCAGTAACCCCTCGAACTTGCCGTCGGGATACATGTAAGAAATTAGATTCTCTAAGTTTTTTTAGTTTAAAGTGTAACTGAAAAGCCAACTTATTTTTGTATCATAAAACTAAATACACTCAATTATTTGGGTTCTGCAAAGGGATGTTTTGATTTTCCACTATCTTCTCTAGTTCGCAAATTTTCCGTCTCCACAACGCAAATTCTACTCGGACACGGAAAATTTGAGTCTCAATACAAACGCGGCTTTTCAGTGGCCAGTGATCAGCTTGCAGAAAGCAGTTCACTGCTACTTCCGTAAATAGTTTACGTCAAGCATACAAAACAGGTGGTAGAGGTACCACAACCGAAGTAACGCATTTTCATCGGGTCCTCAAGACTCTTTTAGCAGGGACCCATACATTTCCTGTAATGACTCGCCATTCAGAGGGATTGTTAATAAGAGAATTCTGATGCGCTCTTGACCGAGCGTCAGATAGTTCGAGAAATACCAACGGGGATAAAATATTGCCTTGAGGGAGGAGTCTCTTTGGTCTCACGTCCAAGAAGGCCCGGATTGGCTCTATCTGAGCAAGAACGCCGATTCGACCCAAGTGGAATTTTTGGAAACTAGGTGAGGCTCGGGCAACATAGCAACATAGAAGCATAGGAAATGACAATCCCCCTGAATGGCGAGTCACTACAGGAAATTTATGGGTCCCTGCTTTAAGTGAATAAGTGATGGGTCACTAGATTGTCCTATCTCGGCCCATTTCGGTTAAGCTTTCATTCTGGGCTGCAGATAAATTGTAATGGTCCGTAACCGCCCTAGTTAATAACTAAGGACATGAATCTAACAAGCCTCCATGATTATTGAATCAGCCACTTGGTGTTTTTATCGTAGCCCCTCGACTCAGCATTCTCGAGAAATGCCATGTAAAATCAATAAGTCCAACCTTTTGTTTCTTCCTTTTTGAGTCACCTATTACGTTCTTTCCAGGGGTTCAAGGACCGACCGTTGTCGCTGTGAAAACACTCAAGGAGGTCGCTGGTAACAAGGAACGTCAAGAGCTTTTGAAAGAACTTCAAGTCATGAAATTGCTTGATCCTCACCCAAACGTCGTATCGTTGCTAGGCTGCTGCACAGATAAAGGTGAGCAAAGAATTTATTTTGTTTCTTCTTGAAAAAACCTCCGAAGCGAGGGCCACGTGGAAAGATCTTCAAATGTCTCCCTTGCAGAAATTCGGTAACCCGAACAATGTCATTATTCTGATGCTGAAAGTGTCAAAGTAGAGTTACGAAAATGCTGAAAAAGACAGCTTCGTTTTGCTTCGAAGGTCGGTCGGAATACAAAGCGTCTCCGAGTTTGGGTCAGAGTAACACAAATCTGGCAAAGTGTCCACAGCGAAGCCGAAAGAAAAATAAAGAGGACCTCCTCCATTGTGGACGTGGAAAGATTCCCCTGGGTATTCTACAAGATTTTCTAAGCCAGTTATGTAAAGTTCTCTTTGTTCTGTTTGAGTTAAAGAGCGGACATTGCAAGCTTCCCTAGTCTCGTTAAGAAAGATGTATGTAAATTAGTAAATGACTTTGTCGAGTGAAGGGAAGTCACACATCTTTCGTGACGTCAGCATGAATAAAACCTCTTTTCCGCAGTAGGTGCGAACTTGGTGTTTAATTTCTTGCTAATGTTTATTTATTATTTTACTTTAACACATCTGCGACTAAACAGTGTTATATAAGTTTTCGACAAAGAATAAATAAAATACAATGGTAATATATTGAAGAAAAGCCTCTTCGACGAAGGCTACAATACTAATAAGGGTCAGGCCGTATCTAGGAATTTATTTCGGTAGGGGGATCTCCACGAGGGTTGAACATAATCCATACCTAACAGTAAAACAAGCAAACAGATCAGAGGTTAAAGCCTGAAAAAAGGGCGGTAAGGCGTTGCCAGGAAACTCCTCTTCCGGGCATTGATAATATAGCACTTTGTCCCTTCGAGTCCTTTCTTCTAAGGTTCTTATGGCTTCTTGGATACCTTCATTCAGTTTCAAGTTATTTATCCTTATATAAAGAATTTTAAATTTCAACAAAGTCTCATAGGGCTCGAAATTTCCAAGTAAAAAAATTCGAAGAAATGTTCGTCAATGAGGTTAACGTTGCAAAACGAGGCCCCGAAACTCAAAATATGCGAGAAAATATGTCAAGCAAGAAGAAGAAGGATTACGCCAGAACAGGGCTTCTGTCTCTCAACTCGTAAGGAAGAAAAAAATTAGAACAGGGCAGAGATGGGCAAATCAGAATCCGGATTCGGATTCAAATCCAGGATTCGTCATTTTGGCCGGATTCGAATCTTCTGCTTGCAGGGCCGTATCCAGGAATTTATTTCGGGGAGGGTTTTGCTCGCGGAATTTATTTCGTGGGGGGGGTTGTCCACGGGTCGGACCAAAAAGTACAAAAAATACATAGATCAGAGGTTAAAACCTGCAAAAAACTATTACTTTTGCGGGTTTCGGGGGGGGGGGGGGGGGGGTTGGACCCCCTAACCCCCCCCCCCCCCTGGATACGGCCTTGTCTGCTTGTCAGGCTGGATTCGGATTCGGACTCGGATTCCAAACCCTAAATCTTATGAATCCGCTCAAATTTCTAGTCTACATCCTTCAAGTATCCGTTTTCCAGTTTTTACACAGTGGCTGCTAGGTCAATCCAACATTTTGATCTCCACTACCACCTCAGTAATCTATCACGCTATCCGATTACCTTAGACACCAGTGCTTTTTGTCACATCTGATTTTTAAACTATAACCAATGAATACGATTTGAGTTTTGTTAGGGTCGGATTCGAATCCGGATTCGAACCTACAGCCCTGGATTCGGATTCGAATCCTTTCATGGTCGGATTCGCCCATATCTGGAACAGGGGCCATGCCCGCTCAGCTCGGAAAATGCGAAATACCTGATAGGTTATATATATTAAATCGCACAGCTCAACCGATCTCCGTCTCATCTTTCTACGATCCATAAATCTCACTCGACATTCTGCTCTTGAAAGTCAATCTTCAAGATTAAAGTTTCTTGCTAAGCCAGCTCCTTTCTTTGTTTTCCTGGAACGTAAAACTTCATTTCGACTCTTCGTCAGTTTGAGATAATGAGGTATCAAATTTGACGACGTGAGTAAAAAAAATCCATCTTGCTAAACAGGCTCTCAGCACTATCTTGTAGAATGCAGGATCTCTTGTCAGTTCATTGGCCCTGACTCTTTCGATGGCATGTAGACCGACGCATGTCTATACTTTTCCAGTAACATTTATCCACATCTCAGAGTGAAGAGCTCGTAGGTTCCTACGTCACCGTCAGCAGTGGGAAATCGTGAAGCGCATCCTCATCAAGTGACGGCACTGATTTAACGAATATCGACACCAGTATAACGAAACTGGGCTGAGATCGGTCAGGTGATGGCTTCTTGCCATCGAATCCCCTCATCCACACCATATTATCGTATTTTGTATTTGTCTGTCTTCGTACCGCAAAGAACTTGAACTGGAAGTCCATCCATCGTGTCTTCCGACGTGATTCAGGTAGCGTTCCAGCGACTTATTGTTAGTTAAGATCGTTCCTCGTCTTGTTATTATTGCCGTAATAAGAAATTGGCTCCTCCCCGCGTAAAGGCGGATAAGACTGAGCTGGATTTCAAGAGCAGGCGGATTCAGTCCCGCCGAAAGGGGAGAATACCACCGGAACCTCGGGGGAGGGACAACCTAGAAGGAGGGTTCCGCCCCAACGGAAGACAAAACTGGTTCTGAATCAACTCCTTTAACACGATTAGTTTTTTTCGTTTATGCAGTCCTTTCTTCCAGGTTGCTATGAGCTATTTAGCCAACCTTGGAGTCTCTTGAGGAAACTGTTGAAAAATGCAATAGACAGTGCAATATCTTTGTCTCCTTGACGAAGTCGTCTGTTGCAAAATTTTCTGCTCTATTGTTTTTTTCTTTTCACTTCAGTATATTCTTTCAAATTTTAACCAAAGAGAGATGATGTTAACTTTTCCTCTTTCATTTTAGAGATAGAACTAGGTGAGTTAGCTATTGAAAATCGCAATATCTTTGTCACCTTGACGAAGTCGTCTATTGCAAAATTTGTGCTCACGTTTCCTCCTTGCTATTGAGCATAATATGAATGAATGCATTTATTACCCATCAGTTAAAAAACAGATGGAGCACAACAAAAGACAAGGCAAAAAAGAATGAATGGAAAACACTAATTCCTCTGACAACAACAAAAAAGAACGAACACAACAACCAACAGCATATACCAACTACTGTTGCAGAATCATGGCCCAGGGGTGGGACTCAACTGACAGATTATAACGAGCGATCTGCGCTACGATTGCTTCTTCCGGATTCGTATCTGTTACTTGTCCATGGTGGTAAACGCAACAGAAACTTTGCATATTTGTAGTAGACTGAGCGCAATTTCAGTCTATCTGTAGCCGTAAAAATACGCCAAAATGGGCTAAGGTACAAATAATGGGGCAAAACCATAGCATTGTACAAACGGGCCAACAGACGACGGTCAAATTTCCGCTTATTTGCCACTATCCGGCTATAAGTAAACGAAGCCCTCTTCTGGAAGTGAGAAAGTAGTAACCGCCGCGTCTCAAGTATTGACCGTCCAATAGGAAGGCCCAGATATACGATACTATCCGCTAATATTTCAGTTCTAGCCAAGATACTAAGACAGATTATGCCTAAGGTGACAATACTGTTGAGACGTAAAACTCCCGGAAGTGCCCATTGAAGTCGTCCATTGCAAATTTTTTTGCTGAGTTGTTTCCTCTTTCTGTTGAAAGATCTTTTACTTCTTTCATTCCTTTTCAATTCTAATCTTTCTTTCAGTTCTAACCATGATACTGAGCCAGATTATGCCTAAGGCGACAGTACTGTGGAGACGTGAAACTCCCAGAAGTGGCTGTTGATACCATAAACATTGTCGATTACATCATCAGTCAATGTCAATCAGGTCTTACCTTAGAGATTAGATCTTCCAGTGCCTCCAGAGGCACCCGCGAATATTCGGATACATGCCAAAACAGTAAAAACAAAAACAGCGTAAAGAAAAAATGGGGACAATAAAGACCTCGAAAGTAAATGCCGCGACAGACGAGTAACGCGTTTAACCCCCATGCAAATTTACACACACCTAGAAAGAGAGTGAGAGAGAGAGACGGGGGGGGGGGAGGGAGGGAGAGAGACTGGTTGTAACGTTGATCTACCAGTATTTGTATTTGTTGAAAATGAGTAAAGCTTTTTTGGGCACTTCGTCCTTATTTGTATTGCCAAACAATATTAAACGAAAGTAGTTTATAAATGTGTGATATTTCCACAAATGTGGAAATATTAGAAAATAAATTAGACAATTGGAAAATACGTATGTTTGTGAAGAAATAGGGATAAATTGAGATACAGATGCATAGCGTCTTTTGGATAATTATTGGTATGAGAAACTAATTTAAAAAAAAAAAAACGTGTTCAAGGCAGAATGAATCAGGGCGTTGCAGGCAAAATTTTTTAAATTTGCATATCTTCTGGCAAAATCGAACTCATACCCCTGAAAATACCAAACATATAGCCCACCTATATGATGTGACCCTGCGCTAAATAGAGAACAGCCTACTGCGAAAAGCGTCGCCCCGACCGTGGAGAACATCAGATTTTTTTTTTGCTGAAATTTCGCCGAATTTCTCATCTTTACTGTCTTTTTTTGTCTATTGCACCATGGGGATGTCTCTGCTCTTACATGTTTAATGTAGAGATTCTTCTTCGGATCGCTTCTTGATTCAGAATTCTTATGAAATTCTTGAAATCCGACTTGAGACTAACAAATTAAACCCAAGTCCTAATGAAGTTCATTGCTTCCCGTCTTTGAAAAAATAATTGCATTTTCAGATCCTGTTTTCGTGATTCTGGAATACGTCTCCGGGGGAAAGCTCCAATCCTATTTGAGGAAGTCACGAGCTGAGCACTACTATGGGAACCTCCACGGGACGAGCAGTCATCTGACGTCACACGATCTGACCTCGTTTGGTAGTCAAGTAGCCAAGGGCATGGAATATTTGTCATCAAAGGGGGTAAGTTGCGTTTACTGAGATTTATTCAAAAACAAGATCAATTTTTCGGTGGGGTCCCAAAGCCCATAGTTTCGCCGAGCAAAATCTCTGATCGCTTCCATATTCGTGACCAAAGAGATTTCGGGGGAAGCGGGTGTGAAAAGGGGATAAAGGAGTCCTGTGATTGTTTAAGGATCAATTTGCCAGTGGTTCGGACAGTCGATGAGGCTTGCCTCGGCAAGTTTACGCCATTTTCAACAATTGAATGAACCGATCAGGCCTAGATGGAGGAAGGAAAGGAAAAGAAACCTAACAAAAATACAACACGATAAGTATTAGGGACAGTTGCAGGGCAAATGTAAGTAAATATAAGGGGCAAATATGGCCCCTATAGTCCCCTAAGTAGGGAATATGTTAGTACTACTTCGAACCTGTAAGCTACGGTAAACAAACTTGTAACACAAAACAAGTATCGTATTTTATTTGTCGGTTTCTGTACATTTGATTCAAAGCAAAAATGAATCAGTATCAATTGTCTTTGGGTATGACCGAGTACAAATAAGGACAAGAACCTCCGTTTCACTATCTCTGTAATACGACCACGCGGAGTCGAATAGATCTCTGATACCCTGTCCGATGCAAACGAAAGGAGGGTAGGAGCTGCGCGATTTCACAATTACCATTATAGACAGCTATATCGTAGTAGAGCCCCGGAGAAGAAGTGTCGAGAGTAACAGCCAATTGGTTGTCTACCGTTGTGACGTCACATGTTACGCGCTGCAGAGCGAGTCGTGCACGCCTGCTACAATATTTTCCTTTGATATGCGCAGCGAACGTGGAAGTAGACGGGTATCAACTCAAAGCTCAGCAAGTACCTCTAGCTCTGCTCCGTTTTGTCGGTGTATCCATAGTGGGTGCATGAGACTAAAGACGGAGGTTCTCTGGCTTATTTATTCTTGATCTGACTTAGTGCCAGTCTCTGTCATCTTTCTTTTCTTCTTCTCTTCTGACTTATAGGGCGGACTACGTGCAATTATAGGATTATATTGTCTTCTTGGATAGTGCCGCTTTTTTTTCGTATCGGGCTGTCGGTGATATCTGTTACAGGTTTGTTGGGAGTCTTATAGGTTATATAGGTTCTACAGTCTTATAGGTTTTGCCAGAGTGTTTGATTATCTACGGTGTTTGATAGCAGTCGAAGAGGATGTGTTGTGTTGTTTCATCTGCTGGTGGCAGTGCCTGCAGTTGGGTGCGCCATGTCGGAGCAAAGATGAATCTGAGAAAAGGGAGAGATGCATAATATAATTACACTACACTTATCTTATTCGTTTGTAACAGTGGTGTGCTTCAATCGGCTGAAGAGGGTGTGGAGGAGCAAGAAGGACTTCCCTAGACTCAAACTGAGACTGTACAACAGCAACATTATTTCTGATCTGTACGGACCTGAGACGTGGCACCTAGTTAAACGGATGAAAAATGCCTCTTAGCTATTAAAGACACCTGCCTGGGGCGATCTTTAACACTGGACAGGCAGGGAAAATAAATAATGGGGACTCAGCAGATGTTAGTGGGAACCCTGATTACCTGGGTTGTCAAGATTCGTCACTGGATACACCTGGGCCATGGTTGTCAGGATTGGATGCACGAGACTCCCAAACGCTGTCGTCCAGTTGCAACTGTTGGGATCCAGACGCACAGGGTTACCGAAGAACTCTCTTCGCTTCACTATCATCCACAACACCCAACGAGTCCACTGAGCCCGAATTGGAAGATGTCTGGGAAGCGTGGCTTACGTGAGAGACAACTTAGTTACTCCTTTATTCCCTAAGTGCAACTGGAAGTGCAGGAGGAACTAAGGGGTAAGGTAAGGTTCTTGATAGGATTGCTGAAGCTTTCTATGCTTTCTCGAGAAGCCAATTCCGTGTAAGACGATTGGCTAACGAGGTTCCGATTTGAGAAGGAAAAAGCTCTGCTCCCTGACGTGCCAACCCATGGTAAGGTACTCAAAGACGCTCTATGGATCTGTCATGTGCTGCTGCCTGGGGCACTCACTTCATTTCAGGACTTCTTTAACGAAGAATGAATTGTCTTGTAGAAGAGGCACAGAGGACGAGACCCAGTTTAAATTTGCACTCAAGGGCTCTACTCTACAAACTAGCACGTGATATTTCTTCCAATGAAGTACAAGAAACAGAGTAAAAACTGAAATAGCTTTGATCAAGGACCCATAAATTTCCTGTAATGACTCGCCATCCAGGGGGCCTGTCAATAAGAGATTTCTGATGCGCTCCTGACCGAACGTCTGAGAGTTCGAGAAACACCCGCGGGGATACAATACGCGAATATCCAGATAGACAAAATTTGGGATTGGCTGCTGGCGCCTTGAGGGAGGAGTCTCTTTGGCGCGCATGTACAATGAGGCAAACAAGAATGCCGATCGACTCAAGCGGGGATTTTTGGAAGATGGATTGGTTCGGTCATCATATCAATATAGAAGCATAGGAAGTGACAGGCCCCCTGTAAGGAAATTTATGGGTCCCTGCTTTGATGAAGAATGAATTGCCATGTCGACGAGGCAGACGACTTCCAATTAAAATTTGCCCTCAAGGTAGGCAACTCCACTCTGCTATCTATCATGTGAAACCTATTCCGGCCAAGTTTCAGAAGTAACAGCGAAACTACAAAAGCTTTCACCTAGCTGTGTTTTAAATACTCTTGATGACTAACTCTCCTTGTCGATGCAAAATCGTCGTGTACCTAGCAGAAAAGCCGCAGCTGTCACCGCAGCTGTCTCCAACGATCACCATGATTGGTTGACACAGGATGTGAGTTGTTGAGTATGAGTCGTTAGGGTGACGTTTTCTAGTTCTTCCTGAGGATCACTGGCGTGTTTTGGACTTGGTCGTATAGAGCATTACGGAGTCTGTCTTCTTTCTCATCGCTTTATATGGTACACAATTCTGTGGTTCTGAAATCGTTTCCAAGAACATCGCGATCGGTCAATGAATAATTAGCATAGGTGCATTTGGGAGCTTTGATCGTAAGCTCGTCAATAATTCCCTCTTAGGAATCCTCGGAATGCCTTCTTTCATTTTGATTGCCCCTTCGTTTGATTCCCTTCCTTACACGAAATGTGTTGCTAGGTAGGACAGAAATGTTGGATGCTTGATATTTGTTGTCGTTCTTGAGGACACCTCGAGGAAAAGGCGAATTGGCACGAGACAAAAGCTGAAGGTTGGATTGTAGAGTCTGGACTGGAGCATTAAAGGCAGCTTTTAGTTCTGGGAACTGTCCTTTGATCTTAGGCCTTTTTTTCTATACTGTAGCTCAGGACAGACGCTACTCATTAGCCTTAAGCTTGCCTGCAAAATTCCCTCTAGTCGCTTCTTACTGGCATTTCGTCACTGGTCTAGGGATTGACAGGACTAATTTATTTATCAATGAAGAACAAATCTTGTACTTAGTCAAGGGAATCCGGACTAATTTCCTCAAAGGTTGTGATCACGGAATTCTGGTTGGACATTTTGGGGTTCGTTAACGAAAGATTAGCTCTCTCCGTCGTCTTTGACTTGAGGTCCGAGAGTCGAGATTCAGCTCCTGAATACCTTATAATCCTCTTGCTTTTCCCTCTCATGGGAATGACGAGAAAATGTTTTTCAGAATGAATAAGTCAGAATGAATCTTAAAAAGGATTTCTGTTAACTTAATAAGAAGCCAGGTTCTAGCAATATTGCTAACTTCGGAATGCCAGCCGTAGGAAATAGAGATTCCAAAAAAGGGATTACATTCGAGACGTATTGCAGTTTCTACATTTCCAGTGAGCTTTTTTAAATAATAATTCTTGAGCTTTTCCAACCCATGTATTTCGGTGACAGATTTAAAAGAGCACAATGCAGACACCTGGAAGATGTGTCGTCAGTGCTGCAGATCTCGCGATCGGAACAAAGTCACCGCAGTTGTCCGAAGTCCGAAGTGTCTGATGGCTGCACGCTGACTGGAACTGCTGCAGACTATCTGAATAGATCTTCATCCTTTCAGTGATACAATTGTGGCACAGCTGGTCAGTTCTTATGGCACTTGCAGCCTTTGGCTCACGTTCCAAGTACCAATCGCTTTTCCGTTAGTCTGTCGGTCGGTCCCACGAGTGCGAGTCAGGGTACTTCAAGATCTGCTAGAACGTTGAACTTGGCAGGCACATTATGGACCCGACCAGATTGACTTGGAAATAATTACTACCCCGGCCCGGCCATCTTGAGGGGAGTGGAGGAAGTTAAATGTATCATGCACAACCTTCGAGTAGTTGATCGGGTCCGAATAAAAGTATAGATAATTGAGAAGTAAACGTGTCTCTGATGTTCCGTTTCAGGCTGGATTGAATCGCAGAACCGTGGGATGAGTCAGGGTAACGGAAATCTCGTGACAGGCTTCGACTGCAATGATCACACAAGCTAAAATCTTAACACCAAAAGTAACAGATGCAAAAATAAAGAACCAGTAAATGTCCTAGATACACATGTTCAGAACCGGACAGGAGCCGGGCACTAAGGGGAGTCGTAGGGTGGTGGTGGTCCCGGAATTCCGGTGATGTGAAAAGGCCTGTATACACTACACCGTTTTAAGGCACTGGAGGTCCCAGGAGGGATCAACTCCCTCCGGAAGCTTAGCTGCTTGTAGGGAACTTACACTAAAATCAAGAATTTTAATAACTTCTTCATCTATCTATTTACATGATAATTATCTTACATTTCTTTAAATAAACCTGGACAGCTCCAAATTTCTTAATTTTCAGACGTGTGTGATGAAGTCCGTTGTATTCACTTCTTTCGGTTTCAGGACAGGTTTCTTTCTCCACTTACCTGCCTGTTATGTGCCATAATGCTCCTTCTACCTCACATCTAAACCCCTAAGCGGATGTTTCTTAGTATACTTTATTCAGAGGCTTTACATTGGTTCCTTTTCCTAAAAAATACAATTTTTTTTGGACGAGCTTAAAGTTGAACCAAATAAGGCTGATATACGACAGTCTAGTCCTCCGTCATTTCACTGAAATGGACCTTGAAGACCAAAAGAAATGCGTTGCTTCGTTTTTCATAAAATCAGATTTCATCGAGTGAAATTCTTGTTTCGGACTCGTGGTGCCTCTATGTGCTTGTGCCTCTATTGTTGGTAATTAAGTTATCTTTCGGCAATCGTTTAACGTTGTCGTTGCTAAATATTTATAGCGTAGAGGTTCAAGCACATGAGGTATCATAATTCCGTAAGGTATCACTATTCCATTCGATCAGTATCGATTATATGAATAGCGGAGCAACGAAGTAAAACATTTTCATGGGGTCTTCTAGCCTATTTAAGTAAATGAGTGAAGGGTAAATGAAATGTCGTATCTCAGCCCTATTCGGATAGACTTCAAAACCGCCTACTCGGTTCCTGGATGAAGTAGATGCTTGTCGTAGCAGACCAATCACATTGCGTTCTTAGTTGACAATCCACATGTTGCGAAATAACCGAACTTGCTGACAGCTATTGTGAAAACTCGATTAAGGAAAAGAAGGACCATCAGCGAAATGAAAGGGATGTTCGATCTTTCTGAAAGCCCTTACAGGTGTCATTGCCAGAATGTTTCGAAAGAGTTTCCTGACGATCGACCGTCCTTACAGCATCAACGACACGAGTATCATTTATTTTTGCTTTTGTATTTTTTTTTTTTATATTGCGATGTTTGTGCACTTTCACATAAGCTAGGACGACGACATATAGATTGCAAAAAAAGGAACCGACCCAATGCTTAACTAGACACTCTTTTATTGCATCCAGTAATATGTATGGCCATCCGGGATCTTGTGATCCGCGTAAGTTGTGAACGAGTGATCCGATTCGAGTTTAACTTGATGGGTGGTAGTAGCAGCTGCCCGACAAATCCGAACCGTGCTTGACCACGGTGCGCGGGTTGGAGGGTCTGGAAATATAGTAACATTCGTCGGGATCAAACGGGTTGAGAAGCAGCTTGGATGGTAACAAGATCGGTCTTAGAAATGTTATTTTTAGGTAGGACCGAATCCGGCTTCGATTAATGGGGGTCTTCGTAGCTGAAGCATGTGTCTGAAACTCGTTTGGTTTGTTTTGCACCAGCAAGTAGGAATACCGAATAAAAATTAAACAGTAGAGAAATCAATAATTAGCCATATATGAGCCTACTCCGCGGGGGAGTTAGAAGGGAGGGTGGCGGAATTTTACTGAAGTCCTTCAATTCAACTGAAACTTGATAGGGGGTAGGAGAACCCCATGCGATTTATATATATATTTTTAATTTGTAACCCACCAAATGCACATGTCGACAGTGGAGTAAAAGGAAATACGGAAAAACAAACACAAACAACAATCAACATTTATGACCACAATTTGGACTAAATTTCTAAATTAGGTTTAATAAACTCATGGGAAACATCATGGAGACGGTCAGCTGGATGAGTATATATTTTTAACAGAGACGCCAACGTCCTTTCCAGTGACCGAATGACATCTTGCACGCCGAACTTCTGATTATGTCCAAATTGCATACGTAAGGTAAGGTAAGGTAAGGTTTCAGCTATCAGCCTTTACAGGCCAAGCCGGTGGTTCTGATCTCCGATTCTCGGCCCTCAGCCAGGAAGTGCAATTGGGGGTTGGGGGCCAGCCATCCTGTGCTTTCGCACACCCTTCCTGTCACCTTCCCCGGATTTCTCCAGGTACCCATTTGAAGCAGGGTGAACTTTGGCTTGTCTTATAGAGTTACGCCACTAACCCCCGCGGACATGGTGGGAGGGCTAGAGGTGGATCCCTGAAAATTGTGATTCGCTTAGGAAACAAACGGACAGAGGGATAGTCAGGAAACTTGGAATACACAGTGGAAACGATCTCTGGTGGGGGAGGTGGAGGGGGCCTGTAAATTTCTTGGAAGTCAAATTCGAGTGTAACTTGATGTAGGAGGAGATCCCTCAGACATGCCATTATGTGTCCGAATCGGACCTGACCTCAGTGGGAGATTTGGAAGGGGTATATATGTTCCGTTCGAGTGAAACTTGATGAGTGGTAGAACCAAATGCTGTAGGTCTGACAATTGTGTGTCCAAATCGCATCCGACCTCTGGATGAGTTAGAGGTAGGAAAAATACAGTTCGAGGGAAATTTGATTGGCAGTCTGAGCAAGTGCTCCAGGTGCGGCAATTATGTGTCCGGTTCGGATACGGCCTAAGGGGGCAGCTAGAAGGCCCTGGCCGGAAATTTTTCGGAATTGTTCCAGTTCGAGTGAAACCTGATGGGTGGCAGGAGCAAATGCTCTAGATTTCACACCAAGTTGCACCTGGACACGATGGTGAAGGTGGAGGAGGTCACCAGATGCTTCCCGGATCCGGTGACAGAGAGGCGCAAGGTGGTCAAAATTTGATGTGCGGGAAAAGCAGTAATGCTTAGACAATATATAGACCCGAATCTTATCCAGCAACTCTGATAGAGTTCGAGGGGGTCTCGAAAAAAACATCCTAATCTTGAACTACCCTTGCAAGTACTAAATGTGCTTCCAGTTCTTGTTTATTTTTCATCCATAGCAGAAACCAGCGTAATGATTTTCTTTTTGTCCGATTTTCTTGTTGAAATTTATTTCGAGCCTTCCCCATAAGGATGCTTCTAAATCGCACCAATAGATGGTACGACGTTCGTAGCCAGCTGAGTCCAGGTTTACAGTTGCGACTTGGTTGGGTGTGATCGAGGCACTCCAAATTCCAGAATGCTTCCGATTTAACTCTTTAACGATCACCGCTTTTTTACTTCTTCGATCTTAACTTTTCGGAAAAAAATATCTCCTGTCTCCTTTTCGCTAACTTTTTTCTGCTTTGGGTGCATTGCACCAGACTTACTTAGAATTATCGAAACAAAACAAATTAGCAGGACCGAAGGCAAACTGACAAAGAACTTGGAAAGAGAAAAGTTTTTGATGAACTTCAAATTGGTTGGCAACTCGGTCTCTCGCATAATCATGATGTTAAGACCCCGGTGCAGACGAGATAGTCGCAGATGCACCAGTAAACAAAAGCTTCCCCTTAAATCGCTTGCCCATAGTTCTGGGATTTGCTTGCCGACTTATGCAAATCCAGTGATCCAAACTAAGCCACCTGGAACTGAAGGCGTCCTCTTCCGTCGTTCCCCGGGGACTCTCATAGGGGAGTACCTGCGTTTTTGTTTGTTTGGTCCGGTGGTTTTCCGGTAAACACCGGGAAAACAAAAGCCGTAACTGCACTGTCAGAAGTTTCATAACAGGTAACACAAGGATGCGCAGTTTCAACAGACAACACTTGGGATGTTAATCTTTTGTGATTCCGAAAACTTTATGCAATAAATATTATGTATAGCAAGCATTGCCAGGTAGAGCAAAAAAAATGTCAAAAAAGTATCTGCTGATTTTTCTGATGTCACGACGACAAACAAAAAAAGTCAGCAGATGTTTTTTCGGCGGTGTTTCGGCTCTTCCTGCTATGCTTGTGATGCACAAAATTTAATACATAACGTTTCAGAACCACAACAGATTAGCCTACATCCCAAGTGTTGTCTGTTGCAACTGTACATCCTTGTGTTATCTGTTATGAATCTTGTGGCAGCATGATTGTAGGCGACTTCCACCGTTCCCGCGTTTTTTTCTGTATGCCTGAAGAGCACCCGGCCAGTACCATCACTACTTCCCCCTTACGAATATTTTGAATATCTTCTTGTAGGCTATTCTTTTTATCGTGCTCAAAAGTCACCATTTAATATGGGACAGCTTATATGGATTTTACGAGAACTGGATGCGACGCGAATATTCTGAGCCTCGTTTTTGTTGCACGCTGCAGGTTCGTTTCTCGGCCGCTTCCGGACTGGTTCTTTCTTTCTAGATCCCTTTTTGCCCTGCAGTGCTTCCGAGGATGACGGCAGCGCTTCTCGAGAATCGCGGACTTGCTCACCGACCAAGTCCGTGCTTCCCTGCAAGATGCTGCTAAAGCAACAGTGAACAAAAAACGCACTTTGGGAAAAAGCAAGGAAGTGCTGCAGCAGCGATGCGGCAGCGCTATTACAATATACAATTTAAACGAGGCTCTGATTGACTTAAGGTTGTCAACGCTGTTTAGACAAGCATCTGCGCTGTTCAGACAATACTTGTTTTCGATTTCGCTTGCGAGATTCGGACGCTGCGTAACTTGTTTATTTTTTTTCAGATCATTCACAGGGACCTAGCAGCTCGAAATGTCCTCATTGAAGAAGACACAAAGATATGTAAGGTGGCGGATTTCGGATTTGCCCGAGACTTGGAGGACAATCATATTTACGAACGAAAATCCGACGGAAGGCTTCCTATCCGGTGGCTAGCCCCGGAAAGCCTTTACGATAACATTTTCACGACCAAATCAGATGTCTGGAGCTTCGGGGTTCTTCTCTGGGAAATAGTTACTTTAGGTAAGAAATAAGAATTGATTGATGGGTTGTGTGTTTGTAATCAGAGGCGTCATTTCGCAGAAACGTAAGGGGAGGGACATCGGTGGTGTTCCGGGCCTCCTCGCATTATTTAACGTAAATCTTACATAGGCGAGACCCAAAATACTTAAATGATTAACAACATATGAACGAAAAACTAATTATAGATTAAAAAAGACTGATATAAAATATTTTGTACACAAACTATATGCATATTTGGTTTCGCTCCTCGTCAGCTAGCTTTACAGTGTCTTTCATGGGTAGCAAATGGGCCCTTTGGAAAGCACGGGGGGACAGCCTCCCCTCAATGAATGACGCTTCTATTTTTAACTCATTAATAAGCAGAAAAGAAACCAAGACACTACGCCATCATAACTTATCTACATAAATTCCCTGTTGTAAAAAAATACTCAGTGCCTTCTTTACCCTTAGCCCGGTGCTGGGGGGCCAGGGAAACGAGAGGCCAGGCAGCCGGTATAAACTGTGGAGAATTCAGGCTACGGTTGCTAGCCGTATTACCTTGTTAATTACGATCAATATGTGACAGCTACACTGCACCGTCGTCGTTTAGGTAGAGATGGCTAAGATGTGCCTATAGTCTGTGCTCGACCAAGAATCGTATGTGCTAATGTGCTGGCGTTTTTTGACTCATGAAAAGGGGCCCAAGGTCCATGGATGGCTTTGGTTTGACCAAAAAAATAAAATACGGCACTAGTAATGCTCCTCCGTTCATGATGGACATTATCTTGTGAAACCTCTGTACAGTATGCCAACTACAGTTCAGTAATATTTGAGTATCGGCTATTTCTAATTGCCGGTACAGGGAGGTAGGGAGGGGGGGGGGTACAGAAACGAAAGCAAACAGAACGAATTTGTACAAAGATCTTCTTTCCCCTTACGGAAGGATCAATTCAGTCCACTGCTTGCTATATCGCTGAAAGACATCTTTTTGATAAGAATAAAAAATACATCATAACTTCCTAAGCTAAAACAGCTAAAACTGTGGAACCTGTAACTGCAGCTTCAACACGAGCTCTTGGCAAGCTCTCCTTTTTTCGTGAAGCCTTCTTTTCTTTACTTTCGATGGCCTTTCAGTCGCTTAGCCGAACTTAAGGAAACTTTAAAGGCCAAAAAGGTGAAAATTGTGAAAAACTTTAAAGGCCAAAAAGGTGAAAATTGTGAAAAAGGTGAAAATTGCCGGGAGATCATGCTTGTGGAAAACCCTGTGGGACGACACATCGTGGGAAACAGCAATCATGCTACTGAAAAATCCTTGCGAAAAAATCTGAGCAACAGAGCTTTGTATGTATGTATGTATAGATTTATTGCCCATCATAAATGTAAAAATACAACGCTGATGGAGTAATAAAGAAAGAAAAGGAAAAGGAAAAGAGACGAATAACTTCTGACAATACAAACAAAACAGAACGAAAAAAGAAACAAATAGGGGCAATCTCATACACGGACAGACACACGGTTATCGAAGGACCATTTCGAAGGTGCTTACACCAGTAAGCTGCTTCCGATATCTCTCGTTTCTTTTCTGCACCGCAGACGCTGGGCTGGCAACTCCGTACCGCGAGGATAGGGAGCTGTTGCTAGTCCAGAGAGGCAGCCGTAGCAAATATTTCGCATACTTGTAAAAACACTTCCGGATGTCCTTAATATCCGAAGCAGTAAAAAGAGACCAAAATGGTGCAAGGGCGAGCAGATGCGGTACAACAAATGCATTATACACGCTTGCTAGGATACAACGGTTAAATTTGAACTTTAGTGCAACCAGTAAACCGTACGCTTTCCTAGATTTACTAGCAAAAAATTCTTTCAGGAGTTGACGCGTGGCGCGAAGATTTGACCCAATCGGTACACCGAGATACGTCAATGTATCTTGTGCTTGAATCAGGTGTTCACCCAACTGAACATTTGTCGGGCAATGTGAGCGGCGATTGAACACCAGGAACTCAGTCTTGCTCTCGTTGAATCGAAGACCAATACATTTATACTCGCTATCGAGGATTCGAAAATTTTCCTCAATTCCGGACGCTGTTCTACTGATATCGAGGATGTCGTCCGCATAATTAGCTAGCGAAACATCAATACCTTTAAATATACATGTAGTTAGAACTTTCTCTTGCGGCTCGGTAACAGTATTATTAAACAGGGGCGGAGAAGTAACAGCACCCTGTCTAATACCTTTTTTTACTGGAATTGGAGCGGTAAGTTCCACTGTACCAGGTGAAATGGTGACCTTTACTCTGCCATTTAGCTTTTTATACATATCGCGCATCGCTTTGACGACGGAGGTATTTACTCCACGCTTATAAGCAGTCAATAAAATATTCGAGTGTATACCCGAATCGAAGGCTCTAGATACGTCTAACCCAGCAAAATATAATACCTCATTATTTTCGTGAGCATGTAGAAGTAAATTGGCAATCAAATGATGAGCATGGTCGCGGCCTACTCCTTTCTTGAAGCCAAATTGGTTATCCGGTGTAGAACATTTATCAGATATCTCATCAATAATTAATAACTCAAAAACTTTGCACAATACCCGTGACACCGTAATTGGCCTAAAAGAAGTGCACTGGTCGGAGGGCTTTCCCTTTTTTAATACCGGCGTTATTACTCCAGTACTAAACAAATCAGGAACTATACCACAACAGAATATCATCTGAAAGAGCAAAGTCAGATGCTCAATCAGGAGAGGAGACCCACACTCGAGATGCTTTGCACAGAGGCCATCAACACCACGCGAAGTCTTCTTTTGTAGCTTAGAAATGCACTCAGCGACCGCAGATCGAGTAACAATAAGACTAATCTCATCACTTGATTCGCCCAAGCAAATCTCAAGCTCCCTTTCATATTGATTTGACAGTGATGGTTCGGGCGCGGAAAACTCACTTTTAAAGTAATCATACCACTGGTCACTGGTGATTTGGACAGCATCATAGACTTTTGATTTCTCTCTTTTGAGCACTTTCCATACGAAATTAGGATCACTTGTGGCTTTACTTGATAGTTCAGCTACTGATTTAGCCTGGTGTTGCCTAAGCACTTTCGCGAAATGCCGCTTTGTTTTCAGACGAATTTCATTTACCAGACCTTGACGCGGCATACCACACTCCTTCCAAACATGAAACCAGAATTTCGATTTAGCACAAGAATCGACGAGGTCAGGATTACTCGACCAGCCATACTTCTCAGTTCCGAGACGTACTCTGCGGACGGGAACACTGGCACGCTCAGCAACGCGTAGAGCGTGTACAATCTCAGCATAGTATATATTCAGCAAGGTTTGCTTCTCTGCAGAGATTAGTGGGGATTTTTGGGAAAGTAGCTGGAACGGAACTCTGATCTTCCCCAAAATAGAGTCACATACAGTCTGGAACGTGAACATATCTACACAGGCCCAGTCAGTGATTTCATGCCATTTGTTACCGTTGCCTGGACCTGGATCGTTCGGCGAAACAAGTTGAACAGGGAATATATTACTGATAGGCATATGGTCTGAGGTTTGGAACGTGGAGATAACTGAGGATCCGGAGTCTGGTTTCACATCCGGGGAGCACATGAAAAAGTCCAGAGAGGAGGTGCTACCGGAATTATGGATATATGTGAAACCTTGGACATTCTCAACCGCCACAAGCTGAGGGCACATGCTACTCAGAATATTTGCACGGCTGCTACTGTCGTCAGATAGGTTACAGTTCATGTCACCAGCAAGGATTACTGCTAGGTTTTGCACTTCACAATCTGACACGAGGGAACTGACTAGACGGCAGGCTTATCAAATTGTCTTTCTGAGGTAGCATTACGGTAATCGGTGGGTAAATACACTGAGACCACCACAAAGTTCTGAATTTTCACTGCCGTAAAATAGTCACAGTCGCGAAAGAGTTCGGGCACGAGGACACTTCTAGCAAGAATAGCGGTACCTCCACTCGGCCGACCAGCCCCAGAATGTCTAGCGGCCCGACTTATTACGACAGTAGAGGCATCTGTGCTCAGCAAACTTAGGCTGTCGGCAGTGAGAAGGTGCTCTTGTAGGCAGAGAACGTCATTTGTGTCACATAGAGTCTGGATTATGGGTAGTTTCACTGATACACCTCCATTAATATTCCATGATGTAACTCGCAGACCAATGTTCATTTTGGAGGATTCATAAGTTTCTGTGCAACAGGGCATTTGTAGCTGTAGCACGGGTGGTCAGTCTGGTTGCACAGTGCACACTGCATTTTATTTTGACAAGGGGTGTCCGGCTTATTCGAATGTCCAGTCTGCCCGCAGCACGAACAGCGAGTAGTAGCTTTACAGTTCTGAGCAATGTGTCCGTAAGCTTGGCAGTTGTAGCAGCGAGGAGGGAGAGGGATAAACTCCTCGATGCGGATTCGCTCATACTCGATTATCACTGATGAGGAAATGGCCGCTAATAAGTCTTCTCGACGAGAAAACTGCAGCTTGTAGGACCTGGTTTTGCCGATACGAGAGACTTCGGAACAGTTAGTTATCAAGTTCTGCAACTGGACGTCAGTAACACTGTCAGGAACGAAACGGGCAATTCCGTGATACACTGGAACTTTTAGCTGTGGTCTTAGCGATTGGTCCTTAGCTTTGATAGCATCAGCTACAGCGGTAGCTGCATTCTTATCACTTACGACGAGGCGCCAAGTATCTTTTCCCCGTCTAAGCTCCGTTATCGCCGACTTCGAGTCACCACACAGGTTATCAATAAATGCTTTGCGGTCCTTGGGGTCGTTCAGCTCTTTAGGTGGATTCTTTAATATCACGGCAAAAGAGGGTTTGGATGATTGATTGGGGGCTTGAGACAGAGCGGGTGACGGGTTGCGCTGCGACAGGACGTGGTTGTCGAATTTGACACATAGTTCGTTAACTTTACGAGTTTGTGTGCCTAGTCTTCCGAATGATTGCCTTGGAAGTCAAGGATACAACTTGTCAACCAAGCCTAATGTTTTCCGACAATACCGGAGTCCTAAAAGGAATAAGAAAGCTCGAGAGGTTGGCGGAGGAGAGGGCTTTTCGCTTCCACATTCTCACTTCTGAGGAAATCCCACCCGGGAAATTTGACGACACATCGTGAGAAAGAGGAACCATGCTGCTATAAAACACTTGCGAATAACTCTTAGCAACACATAATAAAGCTTAGTGCGTCTAGTGCCCCCAGCACCAAGGATACAACTTGTCAACCAACCTGACGTATTCCGACCACGCCGGACTCCCAAAAGGAATCGGAGCGCTCGACAGGATTTGTTGTCGGGGGGGGGGGTCCCTTTCTGTATTCTCACTTTTGATGTTCCATCTCGTCTGGGAAGCAACAGCTGCATGGTTTAGCCTGAAGCATTGTACGAGCGTATCCTTGATCGTTCCGTTTAACTAGGCTACAAAAGCAACTAAATTTGCAAAAAGTTCCACGCCAAGTTTCCACTCGAAAGCATTGTTATGCTGACGTAATCGCTAGAAATTTAAGGGGAAAGGTGGAATTTCTTATTCTCTGCGATGATTGTAGGCTAAACAGGAAAAACTATTTTATCATTCGCGAACTGTTCTGCGCCATACAGGTTTCCACTTGAAAGCACTTTAATGCTGACATCAGCGCTATGAATTTGAGGGAAAAATTAGGAATACAATCCAACCATTTGAGCTACCGAGGGGCTTGTGAACAGAGTTCGCAAATCACTACAATAGTCCGGTACAAGCCGGCCATAGGAACAGTGATCCCGGTCGAAGGCAAATTCATCTAAAACAATATTTCCATCGCAAGGGCGTATTCCCCATCGAAATTACATGTGGATTTGGTTGGTTTTCACCATGAGACCCCACCAAGTGGGTCCTGGTTTGTCTACGTGGCACCGACACTGGAGTCCGAGACTTCTAAACTAAATTAAAAAAAAAATTGCTCTTGGTTCATTAGTCACGGTAAAAGTCCCTTGTATAAAAGTGCCATCTATGTAAAATTAGGAATTTCTTGTTCTGGTAATTGTAAACAGGGAGATTATTTTATGCATAAAAATTATTAGAAAGTGCGAGTGTAGAAAACCTTTAAGGCTACCTAGACAACACTGGTAAACAAATCTATCTCTCTCTAGCTTGTTAGTTTCCAAAACCGAAGCGAATCGTTCTGTCCGCACTTAAAATGGGACATCTGCGACATGAGTTCTTTCCGAATATCAAGTATTACGAACAACTTAAACCAATTAGCAACAACGTCGCAGATAGGCCTACTATGAGATCGCGCAAACTATTCAAAAATTGCTACAGCTAGCATCTGCTTTAACAGCTTATCCACAGCTTTAGCTACTTAATTCAGATAACCGGTTACGATATTCATTGAAAACCGTGAAGTCATTTTTCCACTTATCATGTTCCCTGCTACCATAATCAAAGGTCTTTTTTCCAGACACCGCGGTATCTGATACAGTGACTTTCAGATTCTCATCGTTGTCCTCCCAGGTTTCCTCCGCCTTTGACTAGTCTTCGTACCTACTAAATGCAGTTGCAAGTGCCATACGAGCTTACAGCTCTTGTTTATTTTTGTATCGAGATGGCTACTTTGACATAGCCAAGCAGTATACTTTCGGAATCAGCCTCGTTTTTGTTGCACGCTGCATGTCCACTTCTCGGCCGCTTCTGCTATAATTGGCGTTTTTGCACTGTAGTGCTTCCGAGGAAGACGGCAGCGCTTGTCGAGAATCGCGGACTTGCTCACCGACCAAGCCCGTGCTGCAGCAGCACTATTGCAACAAAAACGAGGCTCTCATTTTTACCAGGTCTCGGAGAATGCTTCCGATTCAACTCCGACTTGATATGTGACTAACTTTTGGGAGTCTCACAAAAAGCTATCTTAATTAAAACAGCACCCATGTATAATTCTCTTGTTTCAAGAAAGTTTATATGTCGCTCCAAATCAATAAAACAGAATTAGAAACTCTTATCCATTGAAGTTGGTCATAACAGCTAGCCAATCCCGCAGTTTAATTGACGTTGTCTGTTAACACCGGTCGGATTTTCCGCCCACTGACTCCCTCTGATGCGTAAGCTAATGATACTTGTTGAACTTGTCCCTGACGCAAAAGTGGTTTCTCTTATTTTGAAGATCGATAATCCGGGATTACTTTTGAAAAGAAAGGTAACAAGGATTGTTATACACATTTTAGATTACAAAATGAACGAGTGGCTTTCCATAATGTTCTGCATTTACGTTAATGGAAATTACCGCATTGCTATTTCTAGATCACATTCATCCAAATCGCGACTACAAACAGGGGCTCGGTACTCTGTCAGAACGTTCATAACAAATAATACAATAATGCGCAGTTTCAACATACAAGACTCAACAGCCAACACTTGGGATGTAATCTGTTGTGATTTTCAAAACGTTCTGAATGAAACGATATGCATAACAAGCATTGCCGGAGAATGCCGAAAAAGTCTCTGCTGCCTTTTTTAAATTCAGCAGATGCTTTTGGGCAATTTTCGTCTCTTCCTGGCAATGCTTGCTATGCGTAACCTTTAATGCATAACATTTTTAAAGTCACAACAGATTACATCCCAAGTGTTGTCTGTAGGAACAGTGCATACTTGTGTTATCGGTTATGAAACTTCTGACAGCGTAGTTGCACGATACCGAAGCATCCTTACGAGCAAGCGGCCTTAATGTAGGGAGTCCTTCGTCATTCACTTTCTGTAATATGCTTTTATTTGCAGGATCAACGCCATATCCAGGTCTCGCCGCGGGGGAGGTCATGAAACGAGTGAGAGAAGGCTATCGCCTGGAAAAGCCGGAACACTGTCGCCGGGAGCTCTATAATATTATGTTCTACTGCTGGGATTCTAAGCAAGCAGAAAGACCAACGTTCTCCGAACTTGTGGACAAGTTTGACGAACTCTTGTGTACAGATGTGGACTATATCCAGTTAGAACAATTCCCTGATCACTCTTATTACAACGTCGTTCAGAGTGAAAGTGAAGAGAAGGTCTGATATGCGTGACGCTACTCAGTTTAGTCCGTGTTCGAGTCCCGTTTATTTAAGTTGTAATGTTTCGGAATGCGATTATACAAATTATATTTCAGACTTCCTCCGTTACACAAAGATGCTCAGTTTCAACAAATGTGAGATAACACACTATCTGTAATGTTACAGAAATTGTGTTATGAGCCTTTAAATGTTTTTTTTTTTAATAACACTGAAAAAAAGAGCATGGTTTGAAACGCTTCTTTTGGTGAAAAACTAACATTTAAAAGGGCACAATGGAAATATTATGTCAAGGGATGTTAACTTGCGTTTTTGAAACTGCGCATCCGTGAGCAAATGTTGTAAAAACCTATGACAATGCATGATTGAACGTGCAAAACAGATCCGTCAGCTGAATATTACTAGATCTATGTTTCGGCCATTCTTGGCAAGGGTCGTCTAGAGGCTGAAGCTGGAAAATGAACTAGAATATTAGAAGTTCATTTTCCAGCTTGAGTGCACTATCAGAAGTTTCGTAACAGATCGCGCATAACACTTCCAAGAATAACACCTTTTCACTTAGAAATAAAGTGTTATGACCAATTAAGTTTACACTATTTCGAGCCTAGATCTCCAACAACACCTTCAATTCGTAAAAATACTACACTGTCAGAAGTTACATAACGACAACAGAAGGATGCCCGGTTTCAACAGATAACACTTTGGGATGTTATCTGTTATGTTTCGTTCGTTCCCGTTAGAATTTTTACCAATTGAAGGTGTTGTTGGAGATCTAACTGAAAAGGTGTTATTCTTGAAAGTGTTATGCGCTATCTGTTATGAAACTTCTGACAGTGTGGCTTGAGCCTGAAGGGGATCCTTGCCAAGATGGGCCGAAATATAGCTCTAACAAAATTCAGCTGACGTATCCGTTTCGCACTGTCAATTATGATTCGCAGTCAGCTTGGGCTGAAAGAATATTTACGACAATGCACACAGACGTCTGTCCGTGCATCAGGGACCCATAAATTTCCTTTACAGGTGGCTTGTCAATAAGAGATTTCTGATGCGCTCTTGACTGGTCGGAAGATAGTTCGAGAAATACCCACGGTCCAATCACGTCAAAGGCCAGATAGACAAAATTTGGGATTGGCTGCTGGCGCCTTGAGGGAGGAGTTTCTTTGGCGCGCACGTCCAATGAGGCAAACAAGAATGCCGATTCGACTCAAGTGGGGATTTTTGGAAACTAGATTTGGATCGGTCAACATAGCAATATAGAAGCATAGGAAATGACAAGCCCCCTGTAAAGGAAATTTATGGGTCCCTCTGTGCAAACAGGAAAACAGAACAACTTAGTTTGTGCATTCGAAACATAAAGAACTGGTAATCGTTCTAGGAGAACTAGCGGCGTCACCGACATTTATGGTCATTTCGGTTAAAGCGGGTGCAGACCCGACGCAGCTTCTATTCACACAGAGAATACACCGAGCACTGCGCGTACACGATAGTAGAGGTTCCCGTTACAACAAAGGCGCTTCAATTCGCGATAAATAAATTAACGGACTAGAATTCAAGGGGTAGTTTAGACTTCACTTCTGCTTTAAGGTTTCCACGGGGGGTTCAGACCCCCTCCCTTGAATATGGCCTTCGTCCAATCTTTTCGTTTCACTCCACGTGCTCGTGTCCCAGGTCTTGTTCGCGCCACCTAAGCAACAGTCGGTCAACGGCCGTCTGCCAGAACTGAGCTTTAAGGATGCCACAAATAAAAGCACAGATTAAGAAAAACCAGGACAGCAACAAAACATAATCAGTTTCCGCGATCACTTCTGGCACTAAAGGGCCAATATAGTCCTTCGATGTGACATTCAGGAGACAAACCGGGTCCAGTCCTGAAATGACAAGAGCTTAGTAACAGGGGACAAATAAATCAAGCTGAATTTCCCCGTATAAACACAAGTTGGACAATGCTTGAACAAAATTTTGTTAACCACACAGAAATGGCATTAAAAGCTCCCAAACACGGTCAGAAGTCAGATAATGTTTAAAATGATATGACGTTTGGCGTAAAAATTCATATTAAGGTCCTTGACATGTTTCGAAGTCTTAACTTAATTTATTGTTTGTATTTTACTGTTTATAGTTGCAAAGAAGCATACCTCTACTGTACATTTAGAACGCAGACTGTTACATCCCCCCCTCGAAAAATTACCCAATTTATAACTCTGCATATACTACTGGACCGGAAGAGCACCCTTCCTCATTAATCAAACAAAACAAAGTAGGCTCTCGTAATGACAGCCCTGACAAGTTTTCCGCTCACAGGAACTTCAGCCTTTCATGTATTCTCTCCCTTGCCCCTTCAGGTCCAGAAACGTAAAGAGCAAAGTTGGGAAGTCCGTCGACACATGTAGGGTATGTGGAGGGCGTATATGCTAGTCTAAGTTAAGCAACTCAAATTTCAGCCTAGAGACGACACGTGCCAAAAGATCCGGAAGTCCAGTCCATCGAGACCAGAGGCGTCACTACTAGGGGGGAGGGGGGACGCCCCCCCCCATGTTGTCAGCCAGTCGGTAACAAATAGCCGAGTCGGCGCGACGACCGCGATTTTTAGTAGAAACAGTCTATTTTTTTTCTTAGAAATAGTCGTTTTTTCTTAAAAGCAATAAAAAACAGTCGTTTTTTCGTAAAAATAGTCGATTTTTTCTAATAAATAGTCGTTTTTCTTAAAATCAGCCGAGTTTTCGTCGACACAGTCTTTTTTTCTCAATAATAGTCGTTTTTATCCGCAAAATAGTCGGTACAATCACCAGCTATACCTTGCCCCCCACCAACATTTTGGATAGTAACGCCTCTGATCGAGACATGTAGGGTAAGGGTGTAAATGCTATTCTAGGTTACGTAACTCCAACTTTATAGCCTACAGTATCATATCCGACGACGCCATGTGTCAAAAGTCCAGTTCATCGAGGGATGTAGAGTAAGCAAAGGGCCTCTGGTTTAGGTTACGCAACTTTAACTTTTAGCCAAGAGTATCATTTCCACGGACGACACGTGCCAAATGACCCGAGAGTCCAGTTCATCGAGGGATGTAGGGTAAGCAAAGGGTTCATGTTAGTCTAGGTTAGGTAACTTTCAGCCTTGAGTATCGCTTCCGCGGACGCCACGTGATCCGAAAAGTCCCTGACGAGGTCATTGACACCACAAACACTTTTTCCGGGGAGGGTGGAAACAGCAAATCAAAGAACCGAAAACATCTCTCCGAGCCTTTGAGCGATAAGTGTTAAACGTGGTAGGTAGATAAGTAGCCTAGGTTTGAGTTCGATTACAGGGCAATTAATTAAATTACTTTGTTCCAAATTTTCGATCCACTGGAAACCGGAAATATAATGTGCCTCGGGATATGTTTTCGGATGTTTTGAATTTCAAAGAGGGATAAGGAGACACAGGAAATCGATCTTCCGATTTAGTTTTCCAATCAAGTCCATAATTCGTCCGGAGTCCTTGGAATTCGGAGAAATTTAACCATTCGGGGGTTATAATTAAATGTCTTCCAGTTAGTGGTGTCGATATAGTGTCCTAACGGCATTTAAAAAAAAGAAAACAAAACTAAACATCTGAAATAAACTACATATCGTATCATTTTGTTTTGTACAAAACGCTAAATAATACACACTGTGAATTCCATCGCAAGACATTAAAAAGCCACGTATTCTTAAATATGATTACCGTATAGGCGTTTTCCCGCGATCCCACAAAATGTTTGTGGCTAGGCTGTGGCTCGAACAGAATGTTCGTTTATGTGGGCCACCACCAGGGGCGTCCCGAGGGGGGGTGTCGGGGGGGTGCTGCACCCCCCCCAGAAGGCTTCCTGGGAAAAATTCCGGTATTTTGACTGGTGCGGCGAAGCCGCGCCAGTTAAAATATATAAATTCACCTGAACTTGATTTTTAGGGAACCTACCGGATCATTGCTCGCGGAACTTACCGGAATTTTGCTCAGGGAATCTTGCTGTATTGCTCGGGGAACCTACCGGAATTTTGTTCAGCGGAATCTTGCTGAATGAATCTACCGGAACTTGTCTCAGGGAATTCACTGGAGGCTGGATCAGGGGATCTACCGGATGTCGACCCACAGAATCTATTAGAGTTTTTGAATCTACCTGATCATTGCCCAGGGAACCTACCGGAATTTTGCTCAGGGAATCTACCGGAATCTTGCTGAAGGAATCTACCGGAATTTGTCTCAGGAATTTACTGGAGGATGGATCAAGGGATATACCGGATTTCGTCCCTCGGAATCTACTAGAATTCTTGAATCTACCGGATCATTGCTCAGGGAACCTACCGGAATTTTGCTCAGGGAATCTACCGAAATCTTGCTGAGGAATCTACCGGAACTTGTCTAGAGAATTTACTGGAGGCTGGATCAGGGGATCTACCGGATTTCGTCCCACGGAATCTACTAGAATTTTTAAATCTACCGATCATTGCTCACGGAACCTACCGGAATTTTGCACAGGGAATCTACCGAAATCTTACACAAGGAATCTACCGGAACTTGTCTAAGGGAATTTACTGGAGGGAGATCAGGGGATCTACCGGATTTCGACCCACGGAATCTACTAGAATTGTTTAATCTGCCGATCATTGCTTACGGAACCTACCGGAATTTTGCACAGGGAATCTACCGAAATCTTGCACAAGGAATCTACCGGAACTTGTCTAAGGGAATTTACTGGAGGCTGGATCAGAGGATCTACCGGATTTCGTCCCTCGGAATCTACTAGAATTTTTGAATCTACCGCATCATTGCTCAGGGAACCTCCCAAAATTTTGCTTAGGGAATCTACCGAAATCTTGCTGAAGGAATCTACCGGAATTTGTCTCAGGAATTTACTGGAGGCTGGATCAGGGGATCTACCGGATTTCAACCCACGGAATCTACTAGAATTTTTTAATCTACCCATCATTGCTTACGGAACCTACCGGAATTTTGCACAGGGAATCTACCAAAATCTTGCACAAGGAATCTACCGGAACTTGTCTAAGGGAATTTACTGGAGGCTGGATCAGAGGATCTACCGGATTTCGTCCCTCGGAATCTACTAGAATTTTTGAATCTACCGCATCATTGCTCAGGGAACCTCCCAAAATTTTGCTTAGGGAATCTACCGAAATCTTGCTGAAGGGATCTACCGGAACTTGTCCCAGGGAATTTACTGGAGGCTGGATCAGAGGATCTACCGGATTTCGTCCCTTGGAATCTACTAGAATTTTTGAATCTACCGGATCATTGCTCAGGGAACCTACCGGAATTTTGCTCAGGGAACCTACCGAAATCTTGCTGAGGAATCTACCGGAACTTGTCTAGAGAATTTACTGGAGGCTGGATCAGGGGATCTACCGGATTTCATCCCACGGAATCTACTAGAATTTTTAAATCTACCGATCATTGCTCACGGAACCTACCGGAATTTTGCACAGGGAATCTACCGAAATCTTGCACAAGGAATCTACCGGAACTTGTCTAAGGGAATTTACTGGAGGCTGGAACGTATTACATTCCTTTCTGGTGATAAGCCGAGACGATAAACGAGTTAGCCTTGTTCCGACATGATCTCGAAAATAGCCAGGAGGGCCTCGAAACGAACCAAAAGTTTAAAGAAATATTCGAAGTCTTTCCAGAGTTGAAAGAAGTCTTACCACTAAAATGGAAAGCGTTCACGTCGGCTAAGACAATTACTTTTACCTCAATAAAAGGGGAAAGAAAGAGAGATTCTCCGCGTCTGGATGATCTTTTTTTTTGTCATGCAAGCAGCACACACTCCGAACGTTATTACCAGAGCGGAGTATTCAAATATCAGATTTAAACACATAATCGCATCATAAGCTGCCTTTCCAGTTAAACTTTAATGAACCTATTTTTTTGTCGTTTTTAACACATAGTCGAAGTTAGAACCTCAGAACACAACAATATTCTAGAGTTTCTGTTGAGGTTCACTACGGAGAATTTCCGGGAAAACCTCGAAAAAATCCGATAAAACTTTGAAAAATTCCGGTAAAACTTTGAAAAATTCCGGTAAATTTCTCGAGCCGCACCCCCCCTATCAGGAAGGTGTCGGGACGCCCCTGGCCACCACAAGTCTCTTTCCACCATCAACAAGATTTGTGTGGCTTGAATTCGACAGACAACTGTCGAAACTCAAATTTAGAAGCAAAATAAAGTCTAAATAATAAACTTGACTACTTTATCAAGCATATGGACACAAAACATAAGATTCTTTTTTTTACACATAATAGTAAACATAAAAAAACAGACAAAACGGCCTTTCCGCGAGTTTCTATTTGTGGCTCGACTGCGTGGCACCCAATCGTTCCGCGGAAAAACGGCGTATGTTGACAAATATAGCATTAGTTGCGTTTTTGCTGTTACCATGGTATCTGATATACGGTCTAAAGTCGTTTTTGCAGTTATCGTGGTATCTGATACCACGGTCAAAAGGCGTTTTTGCGGTTGTCGTGGTAACTGGCCAGTTACCGTGGTAACAGATATTCAGATATAACGGTCCGACCGTGATATCTGGTCGTGGTATCTGGAAAATGCATCTCACTTTCATCAAATTTTGTCAAATTGGTGAAAAAGAAGTTCAGCACTTAGTGATGTAACTGGATATCAGTTTTTATTTTGGGATGACTTCAAAAGGTGCAATTTCTGCAACAGTCGTTTTTGCAGTGGACTGTATATCAGAAACCACGGTAACTGCAAAAACGACTCATTGCAGATCCAGTTACCGTGGTACAGATACCATGGTATCCGCAAAAACGCAACTATTGATATTCTAGTCGCAAGCTGGGCTGGACAGGAGACTGAAGACAGAACCTAACTGGTCCCTTTTGAAGGTGGTTTACTGGGAATAACTAACATGTTTACGTGAGCAGGCGACGAACGGAAGTCTCCAATAAATATCCCTCTCTGGGATCCCACCCTTGGTCTTGTTTTACGTTCAAACTGACTTCTGCCCAGCCCTCCTAGCTGTACATTACCACTCGTTTTACTGAATAAATTCAGGGTTGCCGAGAGCTCGACTCAGAAAAGTGTCAAAATTGCTGACAAAAAGGTGCTTTTTCTTGACACCTCGAATTTTGTGTGTGCATCCAACTGCACAACGCGCAAATGCAAATAATTGGTAATTACTAATTGTAACAACATTTGTATAAACATTTCTTAACTGTTACATCTTGGTTTTATAACAAAATTTAATCGGAAATGAGCTTTATTTAATACTTCAAACTGTGTTTGTGTACTAAATGAAAGTATGTTTTGGGGGGCGGTAATCTGTCACTTTAGTAAAGTAAATGAAAAAGTGCGTTCGGACCTAAAAAGTGTCATTCTTAAGTAAAGGTGTCACTTTCAGAGAAAAAGTGACCCAGAGGCAAAAAGCGTCAAAAAGCACTAAAAGTGTCAAACTTGGTAACAACTAGTTGCGTTTTTGCTGCTACCATGGTATCTGTTACCACGGTAACTGAATTTGCAATTAGTCGTTTTTGTTTGCACTTTTCGAAGTCATCCCAAAAGAAAAACTGATATCCCGTTACATCACTAAGTGCTAAACTGATATACCGTTACATCACTAAGTGCTAAACTTCTTTCTCACCAATTCGACAAAATTTGATGAAAGGGAGATGACTTTTCAGATACCACGAGTAGATACCACGGTCGGACCATGATATCTGAATATCTGTTACCACGGTAACTGGCCAGATACCACGACAACTGCACAAAATCTTTTGACCGTCGTATCAGACACCACGATTACTACAAAACGACTTTAGACCGTGGTATCAGATTCCATGATATCTGCAAAAACGAAACTACTGTGAATAATGAAACTATACAGAGTTCAGATTCTCTTAGCCCGTATTATCGACGTTTGTGACCATTACCCATATTCAACTTTAGTCTCCTACGTTTGAAACTTTTGGCGAAACTTACCGGTCGTCCTCGTTATGAAGTTTGCAAAAGCGTTCAAACTGTACTCCGACTCGTTAAAACGTGACACAGGGCGGCCATTATGGAAGAGCATTAGCGTAGGGACAGCCATAACACCGTGCTGAGTGTTGACGCTAAAACGAAGAAAAAGTTGTTAACTTCAAATTCTAAAGTTTCGGGGAAGGTGACTTTCCGAAGACGATGTGTGGGGTAGTTATGTAACTGTAGGCAACCAACTTATCAAAGATGGCGCTATTTGCGATCTCCAAGGATTACCCACTCTCCGGCACCCAGAGGCGTTGCTGGAAAACAAATGTTGGGGGGCAAAGTGATTACCGGCTGGCAGGTCATTTTTACGGACTGGTTTTGCAGGAAAACAACACACACTTTTTTAGAAAAACGACTGTTTTGACGAAAAAAATGCCGGCGGTGCCAGCACAAATTTGGTGATTCATCTTTCAACTGCTTCTAGAAATGCTAAACGGTGCCGGCAACAGCCGTGCACCGCGGCACCGAACACTTGCTTTAAACTAAAATCGATAGTGGCCAGCCCCTCGGAAATCTTGCCACTGAAGCTAACACGTTCCGTTCAACTGGACCTTTAACTTATTACATTTTTGAACCTGTTATCCTGGTCAGACATCGAGTTGTTATTGTTTGTAATAGTCTAGCTCAAATGCCACTTGCAAGGCTGGGTCAGAGGGTGGAAGTGGGATTTTGTCAGTTCTTCTGTCTTAAGTAATAGAAGTGACAAGTCTTTTGTGATTTGAAAAGAAAACGGTCTCTCGGGACGCGGATCGGGGATGTGTCTTAACGATGGTCCTTTGTACTGCCAAGCTTGACTTACGATCGTAATGGACGGCAATTTAGCTTGAAGGCGTCGACACAAACGGAAGAACTTCGATTTTCTATTTCGAGTGGCATCGGTTCAATCTAACCGCTTTGTTCCGTCTTTTTTCACAACAGTCTGCAGAAAGCAGCCTCAACTGCAATCCGAACTGATGATTGCTAATACTTTTAAATTAAATAAATAAATAAACTCTTTATTTCCATAATAGCACGTGGCTAGCGGCGGACGTCATACGTTACAAAAATAAAACGATTTATACTATATACAATTAATTAACATTTCAGACGTCTAACGTTTTTCCCATCGATTCGTCATTTAAGTGGCCCACGAAGTAAGGGACGAAGGACGATAGGTATCTCTTTGAAGATTTTCGGGGCGGGGGACAGAGGAGTTGGCATCTTGAAGTGAGGATTCCTCGACTTTGGGCAACTTCAAGCGAGCTTCAAATTTGGCTCATACGGTATTCTTCCAAGAACCCTCGTTGGGTCCACAGGTCAACTTAAGGTGGGCGGGGGAGGGAAGCTGGGGAGTGAAGATTGCCACCTATTCTGAACATGCTGAAAGTTGACAGTGCAGAAGATCTGTGAAATCCTTGGGCTATTCAAGATCCGAGCATGAACACTGGTGGACTTGGGACTTGACACGGTATTGAACCAGAGGGAGGCCCACATACCTATAGGCCTATGCCATCTCTCAAAAGGGGGACCCCAAAGCCTCTTATAGCAAGTGGCTAGTCACTGAAACCTACATAGCAAAACAAGATGCTCCATGCAGCAATAACTCCCATAGATTTCGTGTCAACTATATGCATTACAACCTAGGCTACTTTGAAGTGTATATAGTGCTTATGCCATCTAAAACTGGTTGCCCTTTTTCGAGATCCCATAAAAGGCCCTCGGCAAGGGGTACTCCCCACTCACACACATACAAAGTAAAATAAAATGAATCTAGTCAACTCTTTGCGTAATCCCAATCGACTCCATAATATGCACGTCAGTTCTGACCTGGAATGGTCTAGTGTTTGTTCTGATGTCGTTTGCCCATAGATACGATAATCAGATTAAACCTACCCTTCCGTGGAATCGACAAAAATAAGGAAATGAAAACGGGTTACTTAGTGTATTTTTAGCGAGCACGTGTGGTGACACGACGTCGGTTGACGTACCACCCTGTTAAAATGAGATATGTAATTCGATCTGGAAGGGTGGCTGAACTTTTCCAGGGAATCAGTCCGATTTATTTTAAGAGTAGTGATGAGTAGAGTAGATGAGATGAGTAGTGAGATGAGTAGAGTATAGAGTGCTGATATAAGCACGAAAATAGGTAAACTCTGTCTGTATATATAGCCTAGTTAGAGTCGGAGTAGTTGTGTTTAATCAGAGGACGATGGTTTAAAAGCCTGTATGCAACAAACCATTAAAGGAACAGTAAACTTGACTAGGCAACTTTCGGCCATCAAACCGGCCTGCGGGGCTTAGATAAATGTACAGGGACTTATTGTCGACAGGACCCCCCATCTTTGTTATCTCGAAACCCCTCCTTATTGTTCCCAGAGCTAGCTGGCAGGGCCTTGCCCCTTATGCACTGTAGTTACGCACTCCTGCACTGTAAAAGTTTGCGATTGTCTGTGCTATCAATATACAGGGTTGCCACTTCCCTAAAATAAATTCACTATGCAAAAGGAAAAAAGTAATACCAAACAAGAAAAGTACTCAGTACGTGTTGCTGGGTCATAGTCACCTTGGAAATAAAACCTGACAACTACTTCTATTGTGAGCACAATTGTACTACCGGTGGCAACCCTGTTGACATACATTGTATTACTTTGTTTCAAAAGGCCAAGTTGAGGCAAAGATCGTGGGTTCGAGTCCTACTCCCGGCACACAAACCTTTTGCTTTTTTTTTTTTTTGTTCTACTAACTCAAAAGTCGAACTCTCGGAAACTGCTAGGAAACTGCAATGGTCGTAACAAGAATTTTTCTGACTCTCAATATCGACTCAGGGTACATTCTTGATATGTTAGCTAGCTCCCTGAGCCAAGTTTGAGTCAAGTTTACTGTTCCTTTAAAACAAGGCAGGCCAAAGATTGATGGTATGTATAACAGGGTTTCTTCTGATGTTATAAGCCGTTATTATTGATCTTCTATAAAGGGGTTCTTCTGATGTCATAAGATGTTAAATTAAATGTTGTGGGGAGATGGGATGGTTTTGTAGTTATCTTTTGTCGGAAAGATATATTTTTCGTTTTTATTTATTTTGTTTTATTTCCCTTAGATACAGTTTGGTTGAGAGACAAATTTGCATGTGTCATTGTGAAGGTTTGAATTCTGAAGGACAGAAACAAGAAATAACATAAAATAAAGTATTAGGGGGGGGGGAAGTAAATGTAAAATATGGGCTTTATTCTCAAAAGTTAAGTGACGTAAATAGTTTAAAAATGGGTAAAAATAGATCAAAATCAACGTCACTGAGGGATTGAGGAGTAGCCTGCACAAAAAGTACGAAACATTGTTTTCTTTTTTTTTAATAATATAAAAATAAATTAAACTAGAAAAGATGCTACGGGAAAAAATTAAAGAAATGCTTTAGATAATATATTAATTATTTTGAACTATAAAAAAAATAAAAAATAAGCCGTTATTCTGGATCTAATAGGTAGCGTTCATGAGGCTTATGATCGAACACACTGTTCTTTATTCTCAGAGAGTTAACGGGACACAGCTCTTTATTGGCAGAAGTACAACGTAACATAAATACAAAATGCAAAACGACAACTCCAGACCTCCACGTGGTAACCCCGATCTTCCAGCTGTAACCCATAACTCTCAAGGCTCCAAGGAAACATAAAATGCTGGAGACTGATTAATGTGACAGGCCAGTTTGAGTCTAGCGTGAGAATCTCTTTTGCAACCCTGCTCTTGTCCCCAAATAGCCTACTTGTTATAGTACGCAGCCGAAAGTGTGGACTAATCTGTTTTCAAACCAGCTATTTTTCAAATCAGATACGGTGGAATCAAAATAAACTAACACTTGTTTGATTCGGTGCCCTGGTGAAGTACTCCACTCGACCCTTTCTGAAAAAAGTAGCTGCCCTCCAGAATAAAGTACCTGTAAGTAGACTTTTTTTCAGTCCGCAATAAAAAAAAAAAAAAAGAAGTAGACTTTACACAAAAGACGTGCTTTGAAAGGAGTATTGCACTCATCAGATCCGTCATTTCAAGTTCCCTCAATGCTTTCAAAGTCTATTTATGTCCAAACTGTTATGTTATGTTACCCTGCATGAAAAAAAAATCCACCTCTTTTCTACAGAACGACAAATATTTTGAAATCAGAATATTTTCCACTAATATAAACAGATTTTCGTATTAGGCTAAACAAAATTGTGTGTGCATAGCAGGCGAAAATCAGCCTCTTTTCTGCTAAAAAACAAAACTTCTGGTAAAAAAAAAAATTATAATCAGTTCACACTGTGCAACTTTTGAAAATCAGTCCCTGCTAAAATACGGAGGTTTTGACACGAAGACCGTGCAATAACTGTGCGCCGCAGGCAAAATTCTCGAGTTTCACCTTATGCTTGGTACCCAAAAGGGTACTTGTTAGGTCACAGGGGTACCCCCCCCCCCTTCTCTACCCATGTGGGGTATCACCCCAATAGCATACTGTTGGGGTATCCCCACAATATCGCAAAGGAAAATGGTCCAGACAAAGTATTCTAGCTTAGCGTATTCTCGCCGTTCCCCGAGGACTCCTTGGGGAATCGAAGGGAACGGCGAGAATAGAGGGACTCACTCCACGCTGACTCCACGTACAGAAAACAGCGAGAACATGGGGAATGCTCCCAAAACGGGTTTTGTTCTTAAACAAAATATGCAGTTGACAAAATTAGTCTGGATCCACTTTATTTTTGGTTTTCTTTACACAGGTTATTTTTAGTTAATTTTCAATTGCACCAACAACAGCGAAAATTGATTCCCCTCCGAATCTGAAAGGGAGTCTTTTTTTATGATGGTGATGATGATCGGAGCATTCCCCGTCCGTATGGACTCGCGAGAATACAGGGAGTGAGTCCCCGGCGGACAAACATAAACGTGGGGACTCCTCAAGTGGAGTCCTCGGGGAACGGCGAGAATACGCCTTTAGAAATGAAGTAGAAGTCGAAGCACTTTCTTAGATGACTCTTCACGGGCTATCCGGAAAATATGGCCAACTTTTATTGTGGTTTGGCGGAAGTATTTCATAGACTTCGGAGTATATACTGCATTTACGCGGCATGAAGGATCTTGCCCTGGGAAAAAGAGGCCCATCTTGGGCTTTAAGGGCCACAATCTGTGAATCCTCCCATTTTGAGCTTTAAAGGACCCCTCTTGCTTATTCTGCCTTTCGTATTATCCCTAGCTCCCTTATGGGGTTTTAAGATTTTGAAATCCCGGCCTTTTGCCATTGTTTCGTTTTGTAGGCTACCTACGACGTTTTGGCGCTTTTAGGGCCTAGTCAAGTTTTGAAAGCATGCAACGCAAATTTCGCCGAAAGCTTCAAGGTCCGTCAACAACTCTGTCACAAATAAGAGTATGCGAAGCTTTAAGTACTAATTTCCATTCTGGAAGAGATGGTACACCATTAGGTATACCTTCTGTTTTGGACTTATTTTGTTTTGCTTGTTTTTCCCCCTTTTGAACAACGGCGCGTTAAAGTTTAACCGAAAAGGGCTAGGATAGGACAATCTAGTTACCCATCACTTACTCACTTAAATTGGCTTGAAGACCCGCTGAAAATGAGTTACTTCGTAGTTCCGCTATTCACGAATAATCGATTTCAAATAGTGGAATTTCTGTGTGATTTCTGGTGCCTCTACGCGCTTGTATTTTTGCTGTATGCCTTACGAGAAAAATTTATCATTTTTTTGTGTTCAGGCACTAAACAATCTTCACCAATCTCACCACTGCCCACTAAGAAGCCGCATTTGTGTCGAGATTAAAATTTCCCGCGTCATGGTAGAATTTATGCTGTGGGGATGGCTGGAGATATTCTGAGCCTCATAACTAGAGCAGATAGTGGAAAATAAAAAAATCCCTCTGCAGAATCCAAATAATTCAGTGTATCCAATTAAATGACACAAAAATGAGTTGGCTTTTCAGTTAAACTTTAAGGTTTCACATATTTTACGTTCAGCCGCCGCGTCGGAGATCGGGAAGGCTGGGTAAAGTTGGCAAGCGCTAACAAGGAAATCACTAATTTCACGTGGAAAAATAATTTCGAAAAACAATTTTTCTGAGCCATCTTATCGTGAAAAGACCATTTCTAGTAAGAGTTGTGCTTTAAGGGCAACAATCTGTGAACCCTCCTAATCAAGCGGGTGCCAGTTTATTTTGGTTCCAAAAAACTGGTCCGTATTTTCGAATGCGCAGGCTATCACTGACTGTGTCGAATACAGCCTTTTAAACCACGCGTCATCGTACTAACTGTCTTTTCTCCGATATCTAGGCTATTTGTAGCTACGAAATTGACCTACTTTCACGCAAGCATCACTAATAGCCTCAAACTGCACTAGAAATAAATCGAACTGATACCCTACAAAATGCAGCCACTCTTTTACAAATCGAATCACTGACCTCGTTTCAAGAGGGTAATACGTCAACCAACATCGTGCCCCCACATGTGCTCGCTAAAAATACTCCATGTCTCCCATTTTCAATGGCTTATTTTTGTCGGTTCCACAACAGGCTACGTTTAATCTGTTTATGGTATCTACGGGCAAACTACGTCAAAATAAACTAGACTAGACCATTCCAGGTCAAAAATCACATGCCATACCACCTGATAACTTGGATACTGTACGTCATTACATCAGCAGTTTTTTTTTCTGTGGAATGTATGTTTGAGAAGGTCTATTTAAAGATTGTTACGACGGGAACGGCTTCCTCAAGTCAATTTGTGTGTTTTGTAAGAGCAATGACGTATGAGGGGAACTAGGTCAATCTTTAAGGACGGTGAGTGGTGGCAGAAAAAAATAAATGAGCTCTTGATATGCCAGCCCAATTTCATCGTCCTAATACATCAGGAAGTACCGCACTCGCGGGATCACCAGAATTCCGGACCCCCCCCCCCCCCAACTTCCCCCACATTACCCGAATGCGGTTCGGTTATGTCAATGATGAATCTAGGACTTGTGCTTGTTTTTGCTATCAAGTTTCATTCCGATCCCTCCACCCATAGCGTTTCCTAAGATTTCCGGTTCCCCCCTCCAGTTCCCCCAAAGTCACCGGATCCGGTCTGGATTTTAAATGGGCGGTCTGCGGCACTAGGTCTTTCCAAATATCAAGTTTCACTAAGGGTTACCCGTTTAAAAGTTATTACCCGGGTTAATAACTTTTAACCCGTTCAAAAGTTATAAATACCTCAAGATTCCGCATTCTCCCTCCCTCTACTCCCCCACGATGCTCGGATCGGGGAAGTGACTATTTCCACATAATCATTTGGGGTCCCTGATAGGCCTGCCAAGTTTCATCGTCCTAGCTTATGTGGAAGCGCCCGAGCTAGAAAAACACGGACCGACCGACCGACAAACAGATCGACAGACGGACAGAAACTGCGATCGCTATATGGCACTTGGCCGAAGGGCAAGTGCCATACAAAAATGCTTTGCGACATAGCGAAAGCCATCATTTATATATAAAGAAAAATGGATCTTCATGGCAAGGATCGTCTGAAGCGTGTAGCAAACAAATTTCCGTAGGGTTGCATTGTCTTTGGCACCAAAATGTCGGGGGATGAATTGACTTGTGACTCCTGGTTTGTACAAAGCGAATGATGAAGATATGATTGCGATTCGAACGAGCGAATGGATGAGTGTTTATTTGTGATGAAATGCCTGTGACGGATTGTTTGTAAGCCCAATTCACACAGAGAGCGAATCTCGCCACGCCTGACGATATTCGTCACGCCAGGCGTTGAAAAACGTAACGCCAAGTGAAAAAAAGGCTTCGTCAGGCTTCGGCTCCCAGCCGAAAAAATTCGCAACGCCAGGCAAATAATTTGACGCCCTCTGTGTGAATTCCGCTTAAATGTCCGGTGAAGAATTGTCGTGCGACGAATGGTCCTGGGATGAAATTTCCATAGCCTAAAACTGAGGTTGGGTTTGTTTGTACAAGACAGAAGATGAAGATGGGTTTGCGATTAGAATGAGGGAGCTGGTTGGTGGAAAGTTGTCTGTTTTCGTGCAACAAAATATTTATTAGTTACAGACTGTTTTGGTATATTTTCTTCTTCTCAGTTTTTTTCCCACTTTTTCCCCAAAGGTTGTTTCAGCTTCTAAGAGAGGAATGAGTGTTAGAATAACAGAACAATAAATCAAGAACAATAAATACAAAAATAACAAATAAATCTACCTGTGATGTTTCATCGAATCAACAGCTAGGACAGGGACTCCCGGGAATGCGCGTGGGAGGGCATTGACCTGAGGGGCCGCTCTTGCACTGTGGTGGCACCAGGACGCAAAAAAGTAAACAATAGCACATGGGGCAACGGTAGCTCTGCTGGTGACATTGGGGTCGTGAGAAAGCAGTGAGCTTAGCTGTGTTCCGTTAACTATCTGGAAATAAGATCGCGTTAAAGCAGTCAAAAAGTCAGAAGCTAGGGGCAAGTTACACAGAGGGGACTCGAGATAGTGGCCACCGTGGTAGGCTGGTATTTGAAAACTAGGTCCATCTCCGCTTTACCAGTTTCCCTCTTTTTCGCAAGAAGAAGGTTTGTATGGCACTTGCAGCCTCTGGCTCAAGTGCCATATACCGATCGCAATTCCGTCTGTCGGTCGGTCTTTCGGTCGGTCGGTCTGTCCGAGTTTTTTGTCACACTTCCGAGTTAAGGTAGGCTACTTCCCTAACTCGACTCTAACTTCAAACAATACATCCCAACCCAGGCAAGTGCCATATGAGCTTACAGCTCTTGTTTTTTAAAAGAATGAATTGCTTTGATAAGTAAAACGTGTCCTCTAAGAAATGTTATTAGGCGCGGTCGTTGCATCCTTGTTGTTTCTGTTTTTTACTACATAATGTCTGGTACTTTCTCTGTAAGGATTTATTGATCTCACCATCTCCCAGTGACTATCACAGTAGAATCTGCCTCCCAACAAAGGTTCTGGCGAGTCCGCACTGGTAAGATAGACCCAGCACCAACAGTTTACAACACTGAAGAACAGTTACCAGAATCCAGATTGGCGCACAAGAAAATACAGAGACCACTAGGCCCGACAAAGAATGGCGGTAAAGAATGCAGCTATTATCCAGAGATGGGCGAATCCGAATCCGGATTTGGATTCGAATCCAGGATTCACCTTTTTGCCGGATTCGAATCCGGATTCAAATCTTCTGCTTGTCAGGCTGGATTCGGATTCGGACTCGTATTCCAAACCTTGATTTACGAATCCGCTGCAATTTCTAATCTTTTCCCAATTTTTACACACAGTGCTCAATGTAATGTGCTCAACGAGCCCCAAATTCATTCCTGGTTGCCGAGAGGAAATATAACAAATATAACGCATATAACATGAAACCCAGAAATATGGTTTACATCGTCCAATTAACCGCTTGTGCCTTAACATCAGTTTTTATTGTCACCTCTGATTTTGTCCATGATTTGATTTTTGTTAAGCTCGGATTCGAATCCTCGGAACAAAATGGTGGATTCGGAACCGGATTCGTATCTAGCCCTGGATTCGGATTCGAAACTTTTCATGACCAGACTCGCCCATCTCTGCTATTATCCTGTCAGTTACTGTGTCGGCCACTAGCTGTAACCAAGACTTCCAATGATAGGCTGTGTTCGCTGGTATAGAAACTTTTAGGTAAAATTTTAGCATTTTTGTCACAAGTTTAGCTCAAAAATATTGTGTCTTCAAGAATTTAGTATAATACAGTAGGGAGAGAGTGACAGAGTTGATCCTGCCCTGTTTAGTTAACACTGACGTTGCAGCATTTAAAGCTCACATTCAGAGGGGGTTGGCGAAAGACGTTTTGCATGAAATCTTACACTTAACAAGCATTGCCGAAGAGCCGAAAAAGCATCTGCTGACTTTTTTGTTTGTCGTCATGATATCGGAAAATTCGGCAGATGCTTTTTTGACGTTTTTGCGGCTCTTCCTGGAAATACTTGTGATGCATAACATTTCATGCATAACGTTTCAAAATCACAACAGATCACATCCCAAGTGTTGTCTGATGAGCGTTGTCTGTTGAAACTGCTCACCCTTGTGTTATCTGTTACGAAACTTCTAACACTGAAGTGTGCATCACCGATCGGAGATTTTTATTTCGAGTCAGGAGAGTTAAAATCCGATAGAGGATTAAAACACTAGAATACAAAATACTGCAGATTACGTTATCTCAAAGCGGAGAGTTTTTTGTTGTTGTTTTTTCACAGTGTAGTCCAACCATTCTGTTACTGTAAACAATACAATCTGGTCCAGACATTACCTGCAAATTACCTGCAAATTTGCAATTGCAGGCGAGTAGGATTTCTCCTAATGTACGCCTACATGGGTGCTGTCTTGTCCAAATTTCCAGTTGAACCTCCACGGTTTGCCTGACCATTCCTTGTCCAGATGTTGTTTAAAACTGTTTGTTGTTGGGCAGGCAACAGTGGATTCTGCTAGAGCGTTCCAGGGGTTGATTGATCGACTTGTGAAGAAGTTCTGTGCTTGATTCTGGCACGGTCTCCGCAACTTCGCTATGTCCCTCTTTGTTAAAGTTCGTACTGGTATTGACAACTATGTTATTGTGTGGGGTTAGCACAGAATAAGTCCATAGCCCCCTAACGTTATGCACCAACATTCTTACCTTGACAGATGGGCTTTCTGAGTTTTCGGTCCAGCCTTCAAGAATAGAATTACTGCAATGAACTTTCTTTGATGCCAATGCTACAAGCTCAGTGGTGTTATCAACAACTGAACTATTTACTGCTCCAATGGAATTGTCAACTGTTACGTCTTCTTCTGATTCCTCTGAACTATTAGCTTCTAAGGCATCACATACATCTTCACTACACTTCTCACTTTCAGTCTCCGGCTCTGCTTCGACATCCAAGCCCACAACAGCCTCTGGTTCTACTTTTTTGTTGTTTAAAAGCTGACCATCATCTATAACTTCAGTACGATGTGTTACAAATACATCACTGCTGACCTCCTCTGCAGCAGAGATAGATGAAAGCAGAAGGTATGAGGCTAAGAAAAGGAAAATTGTCCATTAAGGTTTAACACAAACAAAAGTTGAGCACACATTAATTATAAGGCAGTAATTCACAGACAGAACAAGACATAGCCTTTAGCTTCTCCTTAGAAATCACCTCTCAGTTTGAATACTCGATTGCTTCCGAGGCAGAACTAAGCACTGCAATAGACTGATAAATTACAAAAAAAAAAAATTGTTTGAAATGCAAAATATTGTCAGTAGAATCAGGTAGTATTCCACGGAGGTAATAAATTCTACCACAAATCCCTTATTTTAAGATGGACCTTGCAAATGCTGGTTACATCTACAGTTTGAAACATGGACTAGGCTAAGCCAAAAGCTGGGGACCCTTTCCCAAAAGTATTACCGTAATGAGTTGAGTGAAATTTTTAGAAGAACCATTTGAAATTATTCTGTAACCCTAGCTTTTAGTAACATAAATGTAGCAGAAAGGTTTTGGCTTTCACAATCAGGACACAGTTAATACTAAACTGAATGTCAGCCAGGAGATGGTCCCGATCTGCTTTACACTGATAATAATTTTTACATTGCTTAACCCACATTTAGCATAAGCTATTCTAAACTGCTGGAAGCCTAATTTCAATCTTTGGCAAATCATTCTCCATAAATAAGGGATCTGATGCTGAGATAATAAAGGGTTTAGAGGCCAGAGAATTACTGTGGTAATGCAAATTACTATTTCTAACATATGAACTGTTACTTGGCTGTCCTTTCCAGCTTCTCTGTATGATAAAATTTTATATTTGTTAAGACTTAGTTTGGCATAATAACACACATTGTCACAGGTCTGTTATTAGCAACACACTATAGGCAATACACACTACCTACCGCAGGTATGGTACCAAAATTGTTTTCTCTAAAGTTGCGATGCCTAGGCAAACAGGGTTGCCACATGTCAGACGATAGTGTTAATTGTTATTCTATTTTGGTTTTGTCACTCTTGTCCTTCATAGTACATAGAAATCACTATATATCAGAATGTCCAAATGTTTCATTTTTGCAGCAGGGGATTCCACCAGAAGTGACTATTTTAAGTTTTTTTATGAAAACAAAACTGAGACGTTTGACCAAAAGTGACCATTTGACATTTTTTTATGAAATAATATTTCATTTCCAATTCCTTCTCTGTTTTCGGCCAAAAGTCACACTCTAAATGTTCCTTGTATGGCAACCCTGTAGGCATATCCATAGACATTTGTTCACACCCATGCGTAGGCACAGATTTTGGGAAGGGCATGGCTGGCACAGATTTTGGGCAAGGCATGTGCCTGGGCATCTGTGCTGTGTCTGTGTTTGGCTTGACCCAATGAAACATTTTTTTTCAATAGTTGTATGGAGTTACATGTTTTAATAGCATACAGAAGTAACCCGAAAAAAAAACTCTTTGACTGTGTAGTTGTATGAAAAAGTTGCATGTATTGATCGATATGTAGTAGTATGGAATACTTTGCTTTAACATGCCTCCGACTGGATTAATCTTAAGTAGAGTGAACCGGGTAATTCCGGATATGGGGTAATCCCGGACATTGCAATCGGTAACTGCTCGTTCAAAAACTTTCAAAATAATTGCTAAATTTAGTTCCATCTATGGACTTCTTCGATTCACAAACAGCATTGTCATCACCCTCGTTTGGGGAAAGCCACACAGTCATTTAGTAGACCTTGCAGGAAAAACGTCGCTTTAAAACTTTGGTTATGTTCACTTTTTGTTCTATAGGTTTTGAACGGTTTGTTGGATCTAAGAAACGAAGAAGTGTGGTAGTATAGGAATGAGTAGGGAATCTCTGGGAATTTTTTGCATAATTTGTGCTTAATATAACCTATCCAGGGAAAAAGACCTGTCCTGGTTTACCCCTTTTTAAGACCCGGATGGGGTAATTCCAGACGAAGTTGAAGGGGTAATTCCAAACAAGGAGGGGTAATTCCAGACCTGTTCCGGACTGTACAATTTTATTTTTCTCATCATAATTGTGTATTTTCTCTCTCTCATTTATTTTTATCTGTGAACCACATTTTAGGCACCAGTTTATGGAATAAGGACTTATTGGAGCATGATTTAGTCTAAAGAGAGCAATAAGTTCACTTTCGGTGACAAGAAGGTGGTATAAATACAGTCGTTCATCAAGGACGAAAATTTCTGAAGAAAACTCCAAAGAAAAACAAGGTGTTTCTGACTCTGTGCATCGTCGACATGTGTGCGTCGGCATCCACTGCAAATAGACAGTGGGTCTTTTAAGCGAATTCATGAATGCGAGTAACATGGACATGGGGGTCACATATGGGTGTGTACGCCCCTCCCCTCAGATGTTGTCCGCCAGCCTGCACAAAACTGTGTGACTTCTTGACCTTGTGTGACATGTTGACACTCACCAAATGGAGAATACTGAAAAATAAGCAGACAGTGGAACCAAAGGTAAAACAAAAAAAAAGGAGACAGCTTGACACATACAACATCGAAACATTTATCTCACCAAAAACTATTGCTCCAATTCGAACCATGCTCCAAACTTTCAAAACTTTTGCGAGACCCCAGTTGCGTTTTAAAGGTTTCAAACTTTACGTAAAGCATTGCCACTAGAAAAAGTGTCGGCCCATCGGGTACTTTTTATGCGTAAGAAATCAAGTTCTGCAAACATTTGTCGGTGCAAATTTTTCCGGAAAAAAGAAAGATTTAAAAATTTCGCCTGCGGCGCTTGGTTTAACTTGTTCTGAGGTGCGTTTTATTTAGGTCCATTCGCCCGCGCGGGTCACTAAAATCGTTTTATTTAGCGAACGGGTGACAGATGACGTCATAGTGACGTCACGTTTTCGCCGTTTTATTTACCCCAGCGGACAATTCGTCCGCTAGCGGACCATGAGACACCCGCTGGAAAAGTGAGCGGGCGATCGTCAGGAAATTACCATTTGGCGCCAAGTTTGAAATTTTTTAATCCCCATCTTACTAATGTAAAACTTAAAAATGGTTTTGTAATTCCTGGGGGAGTCACAGAGGGTCGAGCACTGAGTATTAGGAAGCAGGACTTCTCCTCTTTGATTTAAGATATATTTCAGAATATTTGGTTTTGCTTTGAGGCCCCTTAGAGCATTTTTGTGAAAGCCTACTTTTAGGAGCATGACGCCTGTTTGACACATTTGAATTCTCCGCCAGAAAATAACAAAAATGTCGTTTTATTTACGCTCGCAAGCTCAAATAAAACGGCAAAACGCTGACGTCACAGTGACCCGCTAGCGGACCCTCGGATCGTAAATAAAACGCACCTCTGGGTACAGTCGCATTTTAGCGAAAGTTTGAAACGAAAAGCCCAGTATGTGAATTTCAATATGCGAATTTACGTCAAAGGGACAATCTCAACTGATGGTAATTTACACGCTGCGTAAAATCCGAGCGTATTTTACGCACGTATTTGAGCAAGAAATTCTAGCGATACGGACGTATTTGTATATAAAACGGACCGGTTTCTCAAATACTTACGTCCATATTGCTAGAGATCTTTTCAAGCCCAAATACATGCGTAAAATACGGACGTTTTTCAAAATACGCTCGGATTTACGCAGCGTGTAAATGTACCATGATGCATTACAGTTAGTTTTACACAAATTTCGCCTGCGGCGCATTTTGTATGGTATTCTCTATTTAGAAGAATGGTGTTTCACTTAGTTGGCATTTTAGGACTGAAATTCTTGGGGGTTTAAAACAATTGTATGGTAGTTACAGCAAACTTTTTCCGGAAAAAAGGCAGATTTGAAAAATTTCGCCTGCGGCTCATACTTTAACTTGTTCTGGGTACAGTCATTGGAAGCTTCGCTTTTTAGCGAAAGCTGAAATGAAAAGCCGAATATGTAAATTTTAATACACGAAATTACATTAAAGTAATAACCTCAATTGATGCATTATAGTTAGTTTTAACCCGGTTCTATTCTGTGCTGTCGTCCGTCGGCACAAACCGGACGTCCCCCCCCCCCAAAGGTAAAAGGCTAGTGACGCCCCTGGTTACCGTAGTTACTACGCTAGGCTGGAACACTTTTTTATTTTTTCGGTCAAATATCAGGCTGCGGGCTCATCGGACCAATCACGTTGCAGAGATGCGTAGTTACTACGCTTACTACGCTCCCGAGCGTGGTAAGCAAATAGTTACTATTAGTTACTATTTTGAGAAGGTTGGAACGGTCAGCGTAGTAACTTTTCGTGAGGCTAGAACGGAAATAGAAACTAATAGTTACTATTGGTAGAGGGGTGGAACACGCTCGTAGTAACTTTTCGTGCCGCTGGAACGGAAATAGTAACTATAATAGTTAAGCCGACAAAAGCATGCAGAATACGATTTCTTCAGTGTTTTGCCCGACAAATGTTTGCAGGGTTTTATTTCTTGCGTATAAAATAACCTGATGTGCCGACGAGTCAACCGACGACCGACAAAAGCACACAAAATTTTATTTCTTCTGTGTTCGCCGGCGCTTCACGCCGACAAACAAGTGAACTTTCGCCTGGCTTCGCCCGACGAAAGTACTTTCTCAAGACCTTTGGGGGGGAGTCCCCCCCCATAGTGATGCCCCTGACGGTAACTAGCGTAGTAACTAAGGTAAGTAGGGTGGAACACGCTCTATATGTCAGCTTTCATGTGCCAAGAAAGATAAGTGCGCAATATGGGAGAGTTGAAAAAGTTGGTTATAAGCTAACCATCTTATCGAAAAAGAAGTGACGTTTAGGAAACAAGGTGAAATACGTGACAATGGAAAAGCAGACTTAACCCACGTCGATGCTTTTTTTTATCTTCAAAAAGTGGTTCCAACTCTTCACGGTGATGAAACCGCAGTTTCACTATTTATATGCTCTGTAGGTTTATCCGCCGTATATTGTTCGATTTGCCTAAAACTCGCTTCGCTTTCTGAGGTTGTTCTTGCCAGGGTTGCCTAAAAGTGTAAAATTCCTGACAAAGTGTTTTTTGACCACTCTAAATATCGGAAGTGAGCTTTGTATCAGTCTTCAAACTGTTCTGTGCACCAAATCAAAGTACAGTTACATGTTGTCTAAAGCGGTAATCCATTTTTTGGTAAGGTAAACAAAAAGGTACTTATTCTGACCTGAAAGGTGTCATTTGCATGAGTGCATGAAAAGGTGTCATTCTCAGAGTGTCATTGTTTCACCCAGAGGCAAAGAGTGTCAAGAAGCACCAAAAGAATCACACTTGGCAACACTTTCTTGCGTTCTGGAAGTTTTGGAAAGTGACGTTGAAAGTGAATCCATTCCGCATGTGGAAAGCGGCGAAATAGCGAGAAGTTTTAAAGCGCGGCAGAGGCGCAACGATTTTTTTTTATTTTGGCGCCCGACGGATTTTCGCATTCCGCAAGATTGCCAGAATCGCGCTCATGAAACCCAAATTGGGTGCCGTTAGTGTTTTTGTTGTTGTTGTTGTTGGAGCCAACAGCATGGTAACAGTGGGGAAAACAAAATTGGCACATGCCTGTGTGAGTGGATAAACGGGGGAGTATTCGGTCGATCAGTCTAGCTCTTCAACCGTAACCGACAGATTATGTTCTACAGAAATTTAAAAATCTTGAAAACATTACCGTTCTGATCAGTGAACATGGCAGTAAAGTTGACAGTATGCGTTCGGCCGTAGAGAAGAATTCTAAAAGTATCACAGTTTATGACCATTATTCCGACCTCAAGGAGAAACACTTTCTTTTCATGGTCAGGGTGCTTAGGTACTCAAATTGGAAAGCTGTCCAAGAAATTGTAATCGCTGAATGCATGCGGGACAAACATGACACTAAATTCCGTAGAATATGATCCGTTGGTTGAAGCTTAGGACTCCGCGTACGAAAACAGCGAGAACAAGGGAAATGCTTTGAAAACGGATTTTTTTCGAAAAAAAGTTGACGAAATTAGTCTGGATCCACTTTATTTTTGGTTTTGTTTATTCTGATTGTTTTTAATAAATTTTACATTGCACCAACACCAGCAAAAATTGATTCCCCTCCGAATCTGAAAGAGAGTCTTTTTTGGTGATGGTGATGATAATCGGTGCATTTCCCGTCCGTGGGGACTCGCGATAATACGGGGAGTGAGTCCCTGGGACAAACACAAACGCGGTGACTCCTCAAGTGGAGTCCTCGGAGAACGGCGAGAATACGCCTTTAGTGATGTGACTGGATATCACTTTTTCCTTTGGGATGACTTCGAAAAGCGCATTTTCGGCAAGTGTCGTTGTTGCAGAGCAACCGTGTATCAGATACCACGCGAGATACCACGGTAACTGCAAAAACGAATAATTGCTGATCCAGTTACCGTGGTAACAGATACCATGGTATCTGCAAAAACGCGACTATGGTACGGACTTCCTGCCATTGGTAAAAAAAAAAAAAAAAAATGTGTTATCTATGTTCCAGCTTTCCCGACATCACATTGTGCAACATTATCTTGCCAGATGGCCTTGTGATCAGCAAATATTTGCACTCGGAACATGTGCACGATCTCTCACCTTGTGATGAGCAGGATGACCGTGCCAGACAAAAATACGTCATCTTCTTTTAAGAATAATCACAGAAAGAAGAAATAACAGTGGATGTGCGTCATCTAGCCGAAGGCACGATTTTTTTTTTTTTTACATTAGGTGACCATGTGACAGTGGCCATTTGACAGTAAATACCATCTTTGGCAAATTCTGAGCTGTAAATGCTTATTTATTTATTTATTTATTGATTGAACTCAGAACCAACTAGGGCCACCTACACAAAAACAACAAAAATAAATCAATAACAAAACAACGGGAAAGCTATACAAGCACCAAAATGGTGCTATTAAAATGTAGGAATTTGTTGGTGCTGACTCCTTCTTGAAATGTCTTGAACTGTAAATAAAAATAAACTTAAATTTCAAGTAAACTGTCTAAAAATAGATACTTGGATCAAGGAATGCCTGCCAAGCCTTTTGGATTTCTTGTTTTACAGTAAAATCACCAATTTTCTTATAAGAGACTGCTAACCCTTTAATATTTAAGATCACCAATTCAAAAACCAAAAATCGTAGTTTCTTGGATAAAATAAAAAAGTCACAAACTATTAAAAATCACCAGTTGCCACCACCGTGGGTCGTTGCAACACTGGCGATGAGTCTTACTGATTACAGCATCCTGTAGTATGCACCACCAAGTTCCCCACCGGAGATTCAATGAAGATCCTCCCATTCACAACTATTTTGAACCTGCGCTCGGTCATCCTGGACTTCCTCCGTGGCGTTCCGCGATTCATCTTTATGAACTGTCAGTACCTGACTGGAGAAGTTAGTTCTCTAATGACATCTGATGGACTAACGCTGATGGATTACGAGACCTCGACTGAGAGTAACTATTTGTTGAACCTTGTACACTATTCCGGGCGCTTAATGGATGTAAGTTGTTCTTAGAAAACACGCTCTATGTACATTGCAGTCCTATACAATGGTGAATGATCTATTAATAAACATCGTAATGAGAAGCTTTCTGAAAAAATATCCTTCTCTAGAATTGAAGACGTTAAACTGAACGGTGAGTCAACATATTTTGAAACAAACAAACTTGTAGCGAATAAACATTTTATTCGACGGATCAACTCAAACCGAACAGCTGGCCTTCATCAATCGTTCTTTGCGAGCATTCTTCCCTGAAGCAAACTTTTACGCAAGGGCATCAAATAGTCCTATCTCCCTTCCGAGATAAAACAAGAAAAGGTAGTTTTCTAAAAATATGTTTTAACTTATTATTACAAATTAAGTGCATTTCCAAAACCGTGTAAACAAAACATCATTGATGATGACAGGAGATGAATATTTTTCCAAATCATTACTGAAAATTAGCATCAAACCTTAACGTAATCCAAAATTCAACCCCTTTTTGGAACAAACATTTCCTCTCTTACGGGATTTTCTTTTCTTTCTTATGCGTTTGAGTATAGTGAACTCCCTTTGCTGTCTCCTTGTCTCTCTAAGCCTCTAAGCTACTTAAAAAAAAAGGCCGGAAATTCGAGTACAGACAATACTAGTTTCTGCGTTTGTGTAAGCCATGTGTGCTTAGTTTTATCTGCTTTTACAATACCAGTAGGATCTTTGTCTTAGTTCGCATAGACTACTGTAAACACTTTAAGCTCCTTGATCAACCTTTAAAGGGGGAAAACAGAGAGAAACAAACCCTATCTGCTGTTTCATAAGACATTTTGTCTCTCTAAGCCTCTAAGCTACGTTACGGAAAAAGGCCAAAAATAAAATTCGAGGCCAGAAATACTAGTTTCTGCGCTTGTGTCAACCGTAACCAAGTGTTTAGTTTTATCTACTTTTACATACCAACGGGATCGTTGTCCTGATACTCGCATAGAGTACCGTAAATACTTTATGTTCTTGATCAAGCTTTAACGGCAGAAAACAGGGGAGAAACCATTACCAGTCGGCAGGAACAAACATTGTACACACTATTATGCTTTTGATTCACGGAAATTCATAGCCCCGGCCAACATTAGTTGCAACTAACCACGAAGAAACCTTTATATATAAGTCCTTCAGTTCCGCCCTCTCTAGAATTTATTGTTCAGTGCTCCAGAATTGTTCAATGGGTCACGCAGTGAACAATGGCTTAGTGGCAAGTTTACAAAAAAATATATTTTTGTCGGATTTTCTAGCTGAATTTCCCGGGCGAGATGATTCCGGATCAAGGCACTAATTATGATCCTACGGTCGTCCAAGTCCTGATTTGAACTTGTGTATTAAAAGTGGGTGATTTAGATATTGCAACTGTGGAAATATTTCCGAATTACCTTCTTTTAAAGCATCCATGACATTTTTTTTTATTTTATCGCATATCAATCCTGAGCAGTAAACTAGGCTGTATCTCGTTTTATATAGTCTCGTGCAAATTCGGCGCAATTTTATGCCAGGCTACGCATCAGCCTGTCACACGTGCTGCACGGATGAAAGCTCTTTCGTTGGAATGACCTGTTTTGCAAGTTATATTACAATACTGGTATAAGACAGGATCTGTACGAGCCTCATATGGCACTTGTTACGGACAAGTGTTAATGGTAAATTCTCGAGAAAAAAAAAACTGAACTGGTTTGGTCCCTAGCGATTCGGCGAAATAACATGTTCGGGCAGCCTTCCAGATCCCAATGGGCCCGGGTGTCCTTGATGCCCACGAATGGCAAATCTAAGACATCTATTATTACCAACTATATGTTTCACTCAAGTCTTTGTACTTCTCGGAAATGTAGGGTACCCCCCCTACCTCCGCCCACTAAAGCCCTTCAAAATGTCAAACTTAGGTCACACGAACCTAGTCCCATCCAGGTTTCAACTCCATCGCTCCAACCGTTCTTTCTTAGGCATGTCACAACATATTCCAAGATTCCCCCTCCAAGTCTCCCCACAACGGCCAGATGCGGTTTGACAAACCTTTTCATATCACCCATCAAGTTTCACTGGAATCGAAATATTTCCGTGAAACGTTCAGTACACTCCTCCAACTACCAAACGAGGCCGGATCAGAATTTGGGTCCATGATTGCACATCTAGAGCATTTGCTCTCACCCATCAAGTTCATTCGAATCGGATCACTTCCGGAAAATTTCCGGTACTCCCCTCTGACTCCCTCCACCAATATCGGAGCCGATTCGGAGACATAAATGTCGCATCTAGACCATTTGATTTCACTTCAAACATCAAGTTTCACTCGAAACGGAAAACTGACCCCTCCTCAGCTTCCAACCACAGTGGTAGTAGTCTATACGGTTCAGACCCCAAAATAGCACATTTACAGCCAACGACCTTTGTACCGTCCACATTTCGTCACGATCGGAGGGATCGTCTCCGATCGCTCCCTATGCGTGCCACAATATTTCTGAGACTAATTCTTCTCACCGTGTCCAGAGGCGATTTGGACACACAAATGTCAGATCTAATACATTGCTCCTACCACCTGTAAAATTTTAGTCGATTCAGAGCACTACCGAAAATGTCCGTACCTCCCTCCAACTCCCCTCATCGTGGTCACATGCTGTTTGGACAGAAACGAAACATCGCAGGGATCTGCCCCAACCACCTATCGAATTTTGCTGGTGCCGCTTCCCCCGTTTGCAAATTTTGCAAGTCCCAGTGAACCGGATTCCCCATCCTTCCACCCCCAGACGCAGTGACAAAACGACAGTCGTTACGATCGCTGTATGGCAGTTGAGTCAAGGCTGCAAGTTTCCGGTCCCGGTTTTAAATCAGTAGAACCTCATCCGTCAGAGATTTTGTGGAGATTTATGTCTACAATGGAAATGGGAATCGCATTTTTTTTTTCGAGATATATCGTCTGCAATGATGAACACAGGCAATTTGACTGCAACAGCGGTTTTCGAATTCGAATGTCTTTGTATGGTGGAGTGCTAAATTGAATGAAACACTTCGAGTTAGAATTCTGTTATCTGATCCTAATTAGTTATAGGAAGAAACTGACGCAGGCTTTAAGGCATCTGAGCGATAGCCAATTTAAAACCGCACAAGAAGCGATTATTCTTTTTAAATAGTGTTCTTGAAACTCATTAGAACCCCGATTGAGCTTTGTCCATTTCCTCTAATCTGTCACACGAGCTACGTGACTCGTTTTTTTTCTTCCGCTTCTGAGCTTGCGTCTCCTTTCAGATTTAAACTGCACGAGACGTCAGACCCTTGTAATCACATCTACACATACAAATAGTTTTTGTGAGTCGGTTTTCATCTTTCTCCATCAATGAAAAAAAAAACTTTTCTGAAAGGCTCATCATTGGTGATCTTTTCCGATAGTTCCAGCGCACTTAACAGTGCGAGCACACGAACAGGTTTTTCCATCATTTTCTGTACTTTCATCATCAAGTTCGACTAATTTGTGAAGACCACGAGTTTAGCCTGTTATCTAAACTACTCTCTTTATAAGCCGTCTTAAGGATCCTTACTCTCGACAGAATCAAAATCTTTCCCAAAAACCTGTCATACTTGCTATACCTGAATCCTCGTCAACTACTAAAGAATTCATTTTTCACTACCCCCCCCCCCAAATCCTCTCATCGTGGGGATCATCCGGGCAGGAGTCCATGTTTGCCATCAACCAACCCGACCGTCTCTTCAAGTTATAAAGCTTGTTGGTTGTAATGGCGCGAGCTTATTTTGAATTAGTGAAAACACAAACATCCAAGACAAAGCTGTTCTGTGAAAGGTCGGGAACCACGGCCACAAAACTACCCCAAGAACTACCACTAGGGTCACAAGTGCGATGAGGGAGAAATGTTGTCAAATTTGAGCACACCGATGTGTGGATGTTTTGACCCTTTGAAATTGACTTGTTTGTAATCCAATCTGTCCCAGCTCTAGTGGAAAAAAGCCTGTTGTAACAGAGATGAACACCGTATTACCGCGCTCCAGCGCTCGTCATAGAACGATGGTCGCTTTGATCTGATAGATTTTCCTTCTCTTTGATTCGTTTCTCCTATTTTCAGTTGATCCTTGGAACGACTCGACTGGAAATGAAATCGCTGCAATATCGATGAAAAACCTGTTATACCCCCTGTTGATGTTGAATGAAAGTAGTGAAGAGGTTGACATCGGTGATGGATTACAAGTGGTGGAAACGACACCTTCGTACGTTTTTCGGACCTCCACAGTACAAACTGGAACGACCCTTTTTAGACACGCACCATGGGAGGTGTATTATTTCTTTGGTACATATGCGGCGATCATAGGAATAGCAGGAGTGATTGGGAATTCCACAGTACTCCTTATTTTTACAAGGTAAATCATTCTTTGTTTTCTTGTTGCTATTATGTTGTTGCCTTTTCGCTCCGTTTTTGTTCTACGGAAACGTGAGGGATACCCCCCTCACAAAAAAAAGAAAAGAAAGATAAGTTTGAGACTCCAGGGTGCTGCAGCCTAGGAAACACAAGGAAGGCGATATGATATGATATTTATTGCAAAAAAACGCGAGTGCCCTGGCAACATAAATATACGAAAAAAGACCAAACCAAATAGCACACCCCATTAATCCTAAACCAGTTAACTAAAAACCGTTAGCCTGCGTGAAATTTTCACGATGCCTCATTGCCAGCTTGAGGAATCTTTCCAAGCACTTAATCACAGCAAAATTCACTCTTCACCATTCTCACCATCCATTCCTCATCAGACACACTCTCTCCAAAATTCTTGTGCTTCAACTCATCCAACTCGCAATATGTCCCCATCAGATGAACCGCATCTTCATTCATCCACTTCATCCGTTTGTGTCGCGCGGTTGCTTCAGAGCAGAACTTCAGCTCTTCAGAATTAAAGACATAAAGTCAAGAAAGTTACTGACAAAGATCATCGGAACAAACACAACACACTAATACATGTTCAAAACTTGCACTACTTACTGTCTTGTAGTCACGCATATAAACTTCTTCTCAAAACATGCTGCTGTTAATGTACAGCTCCCTAATTTTTTAAATATGCTGTGTCAGGCTGAGTTTGTTCTTTGATTATTTTACCTTTTCGAGCTCTTGGTTGAATTACTCTTTCTTCCGATCCAGAGCAGAATAACCCTTGGGAGTAGTGTCAAGACCTATCCTTTCCTTGCTTTGTAAACGGGCCATACTCATAGCGCCGCCGGCCCACTACACTTGCGGCATTTAAAGCGATTCAAACTTGAGGGTTTAGAAAATGTCTAGTAAAGCAATGCGATCTGCATTGCTGCACAAGCAATGAATCTTGGACTTTCCAGATTCGTTCAATATTAGATAGTTGTGGGATAGGGTATATGTGGAATAGTGGGGAGGGTCCGGGGAGAGAGTTAGGATATGTGTCGAAAGAAGTGAGAAGTAGGTTATTTGACCAAGAAATCCAAGTTTGGTCAGATAGGATAAGAGATAGTAGATCGTTAAGTTTGTATGCAGAGGCTAAAGAGATTTGGGGAGAAGAAATTTATTTTAAAGCGGGTTTAAATAAAGAGGAAATAAAATTAATTATAAATTTAAGGGCAGATAGTCTGCCACTTGGTGAAAGACGTAAATATTTGGGTAGTGTTAGGGAGAAATCTGGTCCTTACTTTTGTCCTATGTGCGGCGAAGGAGATGAGGATATTATTCATTTTGTGTGTGGTTGCGATGAGTTAGAGGATTTAAGGAAGGAAATTTTTAAGGGAGGGATTCATGGGAGGGAGTGGCTGTTGAAAGTTATGCGGTGTAGGACTTTTCTTAGTATAAGAAACCTGGCGAGGTTCCTCAGAGTGGCCAGTCTACACAGGGAAAAGTGTTTGGGTGGGGGTTAGTGTTAAATCGTAGTGTGTCAGTGTTTTTGTATTTATGTGCATTTATTTTTGTTTATTTGTTATGGCCCTTGGGCTTTTAAGACAAATAAATATCATATCATATCATATCATCGAGATAACTGGGGAGGTTGATCTTTTTTTTTGCTATGTTCAATATAAGTCCTTGGAGCCAGCGCTGGCGCACGACCGATTGAGTTTCAGTAAGGATGTTCAATATCGCTAGCGCTGCTGTTCGAGTGTGTGTCACTTTTTTCAAATCTCGATGCTACTCTTTAGCAGAGTAAAATAAGACTAGGGAGTAGCGCTAAGACTTGAAAAAAGTGACACACACTCGAATAGCAGCGACTACACTAACGATAGTGAACGTCCCTACTGAAACTCAATCAGTCGTGCTCGTGCACCAGCGCTGGGTCCAACAACTTCATATTGTGAACGCAGCAAAAAGAAAAAGATGAAACCTTCACTGTTTCCCCCATGGGCGCAGATCGCATTTCATCTTAGCTTTACCAGAAATTTCTAAACACGCAAGTCCAATTGCAAAGCGTAGAAAGCATAGGTCTGGGGCTATTTGCTCTGCCCCACTCTTATCTGTTGCATGCATTTTGTGAAGTTTCACCCAGAAGGAATTAATGTTTCGAGAGTTATGTACGCCAAAAGGTTTCCATGGGTTTCAGTCACAGTTGAAACGGCAGGATCCTAAGACAATTTTTTTTACATCCCACCGAAAACTCTGGGCACGTTTCTTGCGGTATTTAAGCACAACGTTTACTAGAAATGATCTTTTCACGATAAAATGGCTAAGAATTACCATTACTTTCCCTGTGAAAGTGGCAAATTCCTCGTTAGCGCTTGTTGCTTTATCAGCCTACCCGCTCTCTGGCGCGGCGGTTGGACGCAAAATATTCTAAAAGAGAAGGCTAAAAAGTAGGAAAACCAAGTAAAGCAGAAGAAGTTCAAAACAGAAGATAGACCTGATGGTCTTCCAAAACAAGAACAACGCTTTGAAGCTTCTCGTGCCCGTCTTTGTGAAAGCGGACCTTGGGAGCTTTCGGTGAAGTTTGCTTTGCATGACTGGAAAACTTGGCTCGGCCGGAAAAGCGCTGAAAGTTCATAGGAATTCCAGAACATTATTGTTTCAAAAGGAGCTGGGGATAAGTAAAACGCAGAATACACTTAAAAAAGTTTCTCCGAGTAAGGATTAAACTTAACTGCAGTGTTTGTTACTGGGATTGATCTTATCTGTACTGGGAGAAGATTAATCCGAATTAAAGATAATCTTATCTCAGTAGAGACAAGACTAATCCCAGTAGTTGGCAAATACTGCGAGATTTTTTTTTTTTTTTTTTCCAGTCCCTTGAGAGGTAAAATGCTGCGAATCAGAAGATTGGAACAATGCACATAAACCTTTAACTGCCATTACCGTAATACAGTGGTTCCCAACCTTTTCCCTACCGCGTACCCCTAATCACTAGGTTCGAAAATGTTGCGTACCCCCTTTTCCAGAACGTTAAAAAGACGATATTTGTTATCATAAATGATAAAGCATACATGAGTAGAAATCTATACAAAATCAATGAGACACTTACGGCTGCTTTTTAGCTAAAATTTTATGAAATGTCGGCTCGACGTCATTTACGGTAATATTTATTTCACAGTCAGCCTGTTTCTGTGTATGGTTTTGATTTTGTCAAATAGACACTTGTTATGTCTTTGATTCTTCTTGAAACAATATTGTTAGACACAGGAACAGATTTTACGGCAGTAGGCTAGCTGTATTCAGGGGCGTCACGCACTTGTTGGCAACACCCCTTCCCCAAACTGGTCGTCCAGACGGTTAAAAAGAAACGAGTGAAGCGCCGCGATTTTTCGTAAAAACAGTTATTTTTTTTGAAAAACAGTCGATAAAAATACCTTGCCCCTCAAAATGTTTAGGCTAGTGTAGTGATGCCTCTGCTGGTAATATTAGGCTTTCGGCAGTCAAAAGTAAGTAAGGCGAGATTTGAAGTTACGAATTAAAACGACTTTGGTTCCTTTGCGTACCCCTTGCAAGGGTCTCGCGTACCCCTTGGGGTACGCGTACCCCCGGTTGGGAACCACTGCCGTAATACATAATTTTGTTACATCAAAGTAGGACGTTAAATTACGATACCGGCTTAATTTTGTTATATCCAAGTAGGACGTTAAATTACGATACCGCCTTAAGGAAGCAGTAACCAGGTTTTGAACCAGTAGAGACTCATCCGTCAGCTTTTCAGTTGAGCTAAATGTCTACCAAGGAAATGGGAAATGTGTTTTCTCCGAGATATATTGCGTTTGCTGGGTGACTACAGGCAATTGGGGTACGACAGCGATGTCGGAATCCGACGATCTTAACGTTGATCTGAAGCTAAAATAAATGGAGCATCTAAGAAATGCCATTACCTGATCATTTAGTGTTGAAGCATATGTTTAATGGAAACAAATTACATGAGAAGTTGTTATTATTTGTTTATTTAAGGCTGTTTAAACTCTTTACTACCCAGACTGGACCTGGACCCGTGTGATAGCAATATCGAATTATGTGTGACTTACGCAGCATCCCTAACTTCGGGGTACAGTGTTACGAACAATGCTCTCAAAGCACATTAATAAGCACTGTTCCCCATAGGACTTTTAAATGGAGAATTCTTGTCTGTCAAATGGAGGATTACTAAATTTATTCAAGGGAAAGACACGTTGTATTTTATGCAACAATCCCGGACCCTCACCTATTCACTGACTGGCAAGAGACCTTTCTTCGGGACTATCGGCTAAACCCCAGCTCTCAAAGGGCTCTGCCCTTCGTCACATTCGCGGGGTTGTGGAGTTGAGCTCCGAAGATTCGTATCACTCTTGCTAATGACCAATTTACAAGGATACCTGTGCCCCACCATTGTTCTCCTTAGTTCCCAAGTGGGGTTCTCGACAGTATTGATGGTAAAATTATCAGTGTCGGGAGGCGTAATCGTCAAAAGAGCCGACGATTGATGAGGATTTTGTAAAATGCTGCAAAAATAGCCTGCCGCAGAATAAATTTGGAAAGTAGGATAGTCCGAAAGGTTAAAGCTGAAAACGAGATGAAGCCCTGCCTTACCATTTAAGCTGTCAGCAGAATTATCTCCGATCTTGGTACCAGCCTGTGCCAATCAAAAGTTTGATGGCTTAACCTTATCAAATGTAGATAAAAAGTCTTTTCCTTGAAAAACTTCAATTCGGTAATCCACAAGTTTTCCCTGATGGACCTGACTCGTCTTATCTAAATTACTGCTTCACTACGGCCACGGTCGTTCCATCCCTTCTCATTTCCTAGAATTCGGAATTGCATGAATTTGACGAAAAGTGGATGGAAAGGATGAGTACTTTACAAGAATAGAAATAATGGGTGGGGTACTTCCTGAGGCTTAGTATACTACAACACAGAAATCGCATTTTAGAGTGTAAGGAAAAATAATGTAAGGATAAAAATGTAAGGAAATCTCATCAAAGCTGTGCACCTTTCTAACAGAAATCTGCCAGATGTTTAACAAATTCGTTATTTAAAATTCACTTTTCATTCTAACCTTCAGGATGATTTATATATTAAAGTTTAACCGAAAAGGGCTGAGAGGCTAATCTTAGCTACCAATCACTTATTCACTTCAACGGGCTTAACTGAAGACCCGAGCCTCGTTTTTTTTTTGCACGCTGCATGTCCACTTCTCTGCCGCTACTGCTATAATTGGCGTGTTGCAGTGCAGTGCCTCCGAGGAAGACGGCAGCGCTTCTTGAGAATCGCGGACTTGCTCACAGACCAAGTCCGTGCTGCAGCAGCACTATTGGAACAAAAGCGAGGCTCCGATGAAAATGAGTTACTTCGTTGCTCCGCTACTCACGAATAATCGATTTTCGAATAGTGAACTTTCCCTTTCGGGTTTGTGGTACCTCTATGCGCTTGTACCTGTTCTGTACGCTTGACGCAAGCATTTACGAAAAATTTGTGTTCAGGCACTAAGCAGTCTTCACCAAGCTACCCACTGCCCCCTGAAAAGCCGCGTTTGTGTTGAGATTCGAATTTTCCGCATCATAGTAGAATATGTGTTTGTGGGGACGGCCGTAGATATTCTGAACATAACTACTAGAGCATATAGTGGAAAATAAAAACATCCCTTAGCAGAACCCAAACAATTCACTGTATTGAAGTAAATGAGATAAAAATAAGTTGGCTTTTCAGTTAAACTTTAAACGTTTGAATGGAGCCCGTGTAAGAGAGCTAAGGTCCTAACCTAACTTGTAAGTTAATACGGCTAACATAGATGTCAAGACGCGACTACTACAGACATCTTGCGTAAGTTTTCATGGAATTTGCAGCTTTCCACTCAAGTGCCATATGGTGGTCACAATATCTGTCCGTATGTCGTTCTGTCCCTCTGTCCTGGTCTTGCTAGTTTGGGCTTAAGCTAGGACTACGAAAGTTGACATGCTTATAAAGGACCCGACCCAATGCTCAACGAAACCTTCTTTTGCCGATCCGATCACCAGCGAAGGGGTGGAGGAAGGGGAATCCGGCATTTTGTGACCCTCAGAAGTTGCGAACGTGCGACCAGATACGAATGAAACTTGATGGGTGGTAGGACAGATGCCCGATATATTCCTCTAATGTGTGCGAACCATATCCAACCATGGTCGGGGAGTTGAAGGGGCCCGGACATTGTGTAATATGCGTAGGGACAAAACGCATGAATGTATGTTTCATATGTTTTAGGGATGTCAACTTGCAAACAGTTAATCCTTGCGAAAATCATTGTCTTTTTTCGTTTGATTTTTTCCTTGCTTGAGACTCTTGCCATGTAGCTCACAAAGACTAGCCAAAAATATCCTCTTTTTAAGGTGGACCACAACGGAGGGTGGGTTTGCATGAAGCAATAAAAGCTATAGCTTTTCAAGGTCTGGTTGCGGAATGTTTTCGCTGGGATTGAAGATCCGATCACTAGAGACGTGTCGGAGTTACGGTGAGGGGTCAAGACAGTGTTTTAGTCGCCGAGAAGGGATTTTGCAAATTTAAATAAGATATTTAATTTCATTAATCTTTCACAGATTCCGTCGGCTTAGAAGCCCAGCGAACACGTTTGTTGTCAACCTCGCTTTTTGTGATCTATGCGCGGCAGCGCTACATCCGATGACCTCGTATTCCTCATTTAGAGGCGAATGGGCCTTTGGCAGAATAGGTAAGCCTAATGCTGTTTTTCGTTAAAGTTTAACTGGAGCCAGCTTATTTTTAGACCTTTGATTTATATATCTTAAAGAACCCTTCTTGCTTGTGCTGCGTTTTATTTTATCCCTAGCTTCCTTATGGAGTTATAACCTTCTGAAATCGCCGCTTTCTGCCACTGCTTCGTTTTTACCTACGACTTGTTAGCGCTTTTTCCGCCTAGCCTAATTTTGCTAGGCAAACTTCACCGAAAGCTTAAGGTCCGCCCACTACTCTTTCACTCACTGGACAAAAAGTATTGCTTTTCATTTTGGAAGTCATGTTCGCCCATCTGACCTATCTTCTGTTTTGGACTTCTATTGTTTTGCTTGATTTTCTAACTTTTTCATCATCCAAATCATCAAGCCATTGGGAGCGACGTCGGCGTAACCGAGGCGCATTCAGTTTTGAAACATTTTGCGTTGAGCCGCCACGTCGGAGAGCAGGAAGGCTGGATGGAGTCGACAAGTGCTAGCAAGAAAAATGCTAATTTCACGTGGAAAGTAATGGTGTTTTCGAAAAACAACATTGCTGAGGTATATTATCATAGAAAGATCATTTCTAGTAAGAGTCGTGCTTTAATTACTTTGACTCCACTAAGGGATTTTTAATTGTTTCATCTTAGACTCTGGCAGTAACATTAAAAACATGCTCTGCTGTCCCGACAAGACAAAGTTTGCATCTCAATCCATTTTAATAAGTAAAACTCATGAAATGCTCGATTCCAGACTGTAAGGTCATTTCTGTCTGCTTTTGCATCCGACACAAACAGATTTGTGATGTAGTAATAAACACTATAAGCATAAAGTTACAAACACATTGAGATATCACAGGTCCGAAAGAAATATTTCATTCGATGTAGTGCAATGATATGAATAGCGGAGCAAACAAGGGCCGCATTTTCAGCGAGTCTTCAAAGCTATTTAAATGAATCTGAAGGGTAATCACAGTGTCGTATCTAAGAACTTTTAGGATAAAATTAATGAGATTCAAGTTTTGTCTAGAGTTGGGATCGTCTGGAGGGGAATCTCGGACTTGAATTCCTGTATTCCTTCAGCCCAAGCTGGCAGCGAATCATATTTGACAGTGCAAAACAGATAGGTCAGGTGAATTTTAATACAGCTATATTTCGGCACTTCTTGGCAAGAGCAAAGGGTTTTGAGCCTGAAGAGGACCTATGCCAAGAAGGGCCGAAATATAGCTCTAATAAAATTTAACTGACGTATCCCTTTTGCACTGTCAAATTTGAATTCCTGCCAAAATTTCCAGCAACAATTTTCAACCGCGTTCGGAAAGGTTGAGATTTTTTCCACTTCGAGATCCGATCGTCTGTCATCAATGCTAACAGGACCGGAACAGTTGCTATGTCGCTTCGACATGTTCGCTCCCGAAGGAATGCGAACGAAAGCCTGACGGGAATATTTAAATGGAACAGACAGAGTAACTCGAATAGGATCATTAACCCTAAGGAAATAAAGTCAGTGGCTTGTAACGATGACAGAATCCTCAATGTGAAGTATAGAACTTTTCCGAAAATTTACTGCAGGCTTTTAGTGCTGTCCTGTCGGTAAACCGGAATTACATGCCAAGACTTTATTTGATTTATCTATATCATTCCGTAGTTCAATTATGGTCCTTCCACGCGCATAATGAATCACCAGTTCTAAGTATTCGCATGCTCATCCTTGCAAATATTTGAATGTCTCTTTTCATTTTGTTTATGTTCTTCGATAACTTCGTACGCCACATTGGCCAGACATATCACAAGAAAACGGGAGAAAAACAGACGAATTTTTTTTTTTTAAAGGCCAACGAAAATACTGAAACATGAAGCGAATATTTCGGGAGGACAGCCGCGAAGACCATCAAATGAAATAAACACCAAAACAAAGCTGAAAACCAACAAACAAACAACCGAAAACTAAAACAAATTTGAATAATTAAAAAAAAAAACTAAATTAAACACGAGCCACTGACCAATACTTACGAATAACAATTACAAAACTGTTCTCGCTCGGTACTAGCGAGGCCTGCTTTCCAGAACTTTACGATTGTTAACAAATTGTCAACAATTGTTAACTTTTTGCTTTCCAGGTTTCTGATTTCGAAATTTAGGCTCCGCCCAGCTACGATTTCCGTTCCAGAGCTTAACGATTGTGAACTGTTTTGTATGATGGTTGGTGAGCGTCGTTGGGAAAGTTAACAGTTGCAGAACTGGGAAAGAGTTAACAATCCCTAAAGCTGCAGTGAGCTCCGCTCCGAAGTAAAGTTGACGATTGTTAACAATTTCTTGAGTTTCTGGAACGCAACCCGAGTGACCCTGGCGAAAACACCATTTTCGTCTGTTTTTCTTCTTTTTTCATTTTTATTTCTGTTCTTAGTCGAAGCGTGAGTATGAGATGAATTTTTCGTGCCTGAAGTCTTGGCCGGTTTTGATGGTGGCCCAGAAAAAGGTTTCTGAACGGCAGAAGCTAAAGATGGGATTAGGACCACCCCTGTCTAAGTTTTGATATAGACTTCAAATAGGTTCAAAGGCTACTGAACATCATTTGCATAGTTACGTTTTATTTTGAAACCGTTACGGGTGACTCTCAGACTATGAAGGCATAATACACTATATGACTATCTCTCCTTGCCGCTGCGAAATCTCCGGCCTCTCCGGGTATCTAGCGGATGAAAGGCAGAAGTCGTGTCACAGCTGCTCCCAAAGATCGTCGTGATTGCTTGAGACAGGATGTGAGTCGTTGAGTTTGAGTCGTTACGGACGCGCCTACTCCTTCTTCCTGAGGATCACCGGCGTGTTTTGGACTTAGTCATATAGAGTATTCTAAAACTAAACTACATTCTCCCCAACGATTTCGTCTACTTATCTGCTAAATCAAGTTCGTGGAATATCGTACGAAGCGCCTGAAGACTGAAGACAGAACCAGACTGAAGACAGCACCAGACTGTATTTTGATACGTTGTACAAACACTGTACAAACTTTGTATGAAACGTTGCAATAAAAACATTAAAAACGCCCATTCTGCAACAAAACATTACAAACATTGTTAAAACATTATACCAACAAACACTGTATTTCGAAACATTTCTACGTAAAAGAAAACAAAGTAAAAAACACAAATTAAAACACTAAACAAAACAAATAAAGAAACATGTTCGAATTTTTTAAATACCCTTAAAACACATTAAATACCCATACAGTTTGATGCCATCTTTAAAGTTTAACTGAAAAGCCAACTTATTTTTGTATCGTTTAACTGACTACACTGCATTATTTTGATTGTGTAAAGGGATTTTTTTTATTTTCACTATTTGCTCTAGTATGATTTTCAGAATATCTACGGCCGTGGCCTTACAACGCAAAATTCTACTATGACGCAGAAAAACTGAATCTTAATACAAACGCGGCTTTTCAGTGGTCAGTGATCAGCTCGAGGAAGGTGGCTCACTGCTTGAACACTTATTTTTCGTAAATCGTTTTCGTCAAGCATAATACAACACAGACACAAGCAGATAGAGGTACCACAAATTACAGGGAAATTCCACTATTTGAAAATCGATTATTGGTGAATAGCTAAAGAACGAAGTGACGCATTTTCATCGGGTCTTCAAGCCTCTTTAAGTGAATAAGTAATGGGTACCTAGATTCTGCTATTACATTCCTTGACGGTTAAACTTTAAAAGATCTTCGACTAGGCTGTATTTTGCACTATAACGTCTTAACTGAAGCCGGCCGTGTAGCATCCGCCACACATTTATTCTATTTATTACTATCACATTACTGTAAACTACGCTGTCTCCTCAGCACCCCAAGTTTAGCCTGTCTTAAGAACAGTGCTGCAAATTACCTTACCTCAACTTTACGGATGTCATCACCTAGACAGAACTACTTGTTCCTTAATCCGCTTCTCTCTGTTTCATCCTTTATTTCTCGCATTTCTTTCCAAATGAGCAAATGTCTGGGAAATCCTGGTATCTCCACGAATTCTTAATTATTTGCTAGTCCTGGGACTCTGCCATCATTTTTAGTTGGTCTAAGGGATTTGCTTGAGAAAAATGACCTATTGCAGTATTCCGATTGGGGATAAAGTCTGGTTTTCATCTAGCACATCCAGAGGCGTTACTAGCCAAAATGTTTTGGGGGGACAAGGTATTTACCGACTGGCTCGTCATTTTTACCGACTGTTTTTGCAGACAAAAACGACTATTTTTTAGAAAAAAAAACGACCGTGTTGACGGAAAATCGGCTGATTTTGAGAAAAAAACGACTATTTTTAAGAAAAGATCGACTGTTTTTACTAAAAATCGCGGTGCTTCGCGCCGACCTGGCTATTTTTTACCGACTGGCCGACAACATTGGGGGGGCGTACCCCCTCCCCCTAGTAGTGACGCCTCTGAGTACATCTCTTAATCACAATCAAATAGCTCTGAAAATTGTCTGACAGCTTGGTGTTCTTGCAATTTTTCTTGAGAGAGCTGTCGGCGGATTTCTTTGCTCTCGGTGAAAATGTCTGGATTTGGAGAAATATCTTTTACTTTGAATGGAAAGGCTGATAGGAAAACGGAACGATGTTTGGGTGGGAAGGAGAAGTGAGAACGTGACAAGGTTCTTAAATTTTTCCATTTCCAGTAATAAAGGAGATTTCTCTCCTTTATTACTGGTAAACTAGAGCACCCACTTTACTGGTTGTTGTTAGAGAGTTAGAGAGTTGTTAGAGATATTTCACCTCGAAGGTTATCAAGGTTAAATTAAATACTTTTGTCCTAAAATCCGATTGTCTTCATCTTATTTTGTAAGATCATGGTACATAAGATCATGGTACTTGCCCATTCTGCATAAGATAGCAAAAATCCTTACGTTGTATAGCCTATAGGTGAAAAATGAAATAATGGTAAATGAGAATTTGAAGCTAGTTCTACTGCGGAGATGGACAGCATTGTTTTATCTACCCTCACTACATTTCTCTTGACGCCAGTTTCTACCAACCTTCTAGGCACTAGCGAAAAGCTATGAACAACATATCCTTGGCCCGTGACAAACAAGCTGAATTTTCTTTTTCTGACAAAATTAAAAGTAAATAATTCTAGGTTGCGAAGTGTATGGAGCCGGAGTTGGTTTCTTCGGTTTGAACTCAATGGTTACCTTAGCGGCCATTGCTTGGGAACGATACATAGTCATATCAGCACAGCCTCTGAACGGGAAGATGAGAATGACACGAAGTCGTGCCCAGAAGGTAAGCCTTCTCTCCTGTTTATTTTTTTTCCGTTTTCTGATAGAACGAGGTAAGCCGATTCAACAATTCAGGAGGTAAGCAAATAGCTCAACGCTTCCAAACCGACTGGTTTCTTACAGTCCCGTACTGTCTGGTCATCAACTATGATACAGATGATAAATTAGACGCACAAGTAGATGAGTAGAAAATCTTCAATGTGCTGTTAGGATTTTGAGCCTGTTGTTAGGTAGCGTGGTTAACCAGGTAAGTAGAACGACGTCTGTTCTTCAGTCCAAACATAAAAACCCTGAAAGAGGAACACAAACATAATATTCACACCTCTTTCAATTTGATCACTTCACAACATAAATATCTTATCCTATTTGAATTCACTTAAACCAATATCCGAATTCGAACTTAATAAATAAATAAACTAACCTATCCGGGTTTCTCAATGCTTATTTTTATACATTTACTTTTCTTCTTCTTCTTCTACAAATCATTCGGAGATTGGTAACTGTCACTCTTACTAAATACAAATAGATGGCAATACATGTCTCACCTAAACATAACCATGTGTTGTTTTACAACATCTGCTTCCCAAGTATTTGCACTGTCTTTGGAGTAGAAAATGAAATATATTCTGTTCATTCCCATAATCCAATATTTTACTACCTCTCTTTCACAAGTGTTGATAACAAGAAATGGAGGACTTTCAGAAACTCGGAACGCCGAACTGGAATAATGCCAGTTGTTTCGTCTGGATCCTGTGAAACATGCTGATTAATTGCGTGGCTATCTTCTGCTTTTTTTCAGTATCGTAAAGCATACTGACCAGTTTCAAACTCGGACTCGATGACAGAGGTCAAAAACTGCGTAATTATTCTAACCAATTAGCTTACAAACAAATCTTACAAACAGAACTTATAACAGCTTATTTCTGTATGTTCTTTTTATAATCACTGGATTATGTTTACTCTTTTTAGGGATTTTCTATTTTTCCACAAGGGGCCCCTGTACGGATGAATGAGAATGTGGAAGGCTTTCAACAAGATCGGCTCCACCATTGAACCGCTAAATTAAACAAGAAAACAAATGTGATTTTTCTGCCTCCCAGCTCCGATCAAGATTGAGTTTTCATTGCTAAGAAACTGAATATCCGACGTAGAGTTCAGCAAACATCAGCTGCCATTTTCAGTATTCTTCTAACTGATACATTTACTTTCTGGGAATCGTTTGCCGTTTTAGTTGCTAAATTTTAAAGGTTAGAGGTTTAATCACATCGAGGGGCTGCGAATCGGAAAGGGAAAATTCACAATATTAAAATTGACATTCGTGAATACCGGAATAACAGTGTTGCATTTTTAGCTAGCCTTCAAGCCCTTTAACTGAATAGGAGACGGGTAAATACATTGTCCTATCTCACAGGTTCGGATCCAAGAATTTATTTCGGGGAGGGGGTTGCTTGCGGATCGGACCAAAAAATATACAAAAAACACAAAGGTTAAAGGTTAAAGCCTATACAAAAATTAATTATTTTTGTATTCGGGGGGAGGGGCGAACCTCCTAGTCACCACCACTCCCGGATACAGCCTGATCTCAGTATTGTCTATTTCTTTTCAATCCAGCACCATCAGCATAATTACTTCCACGTGTTATATTTCTTCCTCAGTTAATTATCTCACTATTTCTCATCTCATCCGATCCAAGATTCTTTTAACTGATATCCGCGTTTCTGTTTCAAGGAAAAGAAGAGAGTAATTTGTGTAATTACAGGATTCATTGTAAAGGGGTCTTATAAGCTGTAACAGGAAATTTTCTTCATTTAGTCTATTCGAGAATGCCGAAACGCAGGGAGAATCCATTTCCTCATCTGTGAGTATACTCAATAGTTGGTTGACTGAGACAACTTGAATTCGTCTTTTAAGTTTTCGGAAACTAAGCCAAACGAGTAAAGAAGTAAACTTGATTACTCATAAAGACTGAAAGAACAAACGATGGTGGAGAAAAAAGAAAAATGAAAAGAAACAAAGTAGAGACAAGAAACTTGTGAGCCAAAGTTACAATCAACCACGCAACTAACCAACAGAAAAAATACAAACCTCCGTCAGTGGTCTGACTGAACATCTTCAGTAAGTTAGCCTCGGCTGTTGAAAGGTGTGTGATTGGTTGAACTTGACTCCTAGTCACTCCGAAATTGCTCAGTGAGACATTCAATAAAACAAATGTTGTCGTAGTTATCGGATGGTGAATTCTCCTGACTAGAGATCATATACAAACTAAAAATGGCCTATCATGGTAAAGTCAGCCAAGATTCTTCAACATCTTCCATCAACAGCCAGAAGAGGACCATTACCAAGAAAGGCCAAAATATTAGTCAAGCTTACTTTTTCGTGTTGAGTAATTTTTATAACTTGCCTTCGCGCCAAGTATATCGACCACTTTTCCGTCGGTCGGTCGGTCCGGGCGTTAAGGTACTTACCACTTGAGCTAGGACGACGGAACTTGGCAAGTCTATCAGGGACCAGACCAGATTTAAAGGAGTTCCATCATAAGCAAAAAATGTCACACTGGACGATGATTTCCTCTTCCGACATATCTAAACGTTCACATGGGGATATACTTAGTTGTTTCAATCCTCTTACACGCCACTCGGTCTGCTCGAAGGCTTAGTAACTCCTCTGACCTCCGACGGGAGATCAATGAATAGTTAATGAGCAATGGCGACCTTGCTTTCAAGAGTGAATAGGTAATTTGTGGATAAAGTAGGCTACCGTGAGGAAGGTAAGGTAACGGTGTGTTCGAGAAAATCCGACCCATCAAAAATTGATGGTGTCTCCCACTTTCTCGGCCCACATGAATGAAATAGTCTAGTAAATAGTCACTATTGCAAACTTTACTAAGACTGTTATCCAAGGCAAGGAACATGGAAAGAGTCTGAAACAGCCAACAACAGCCAAAGCCGTGTGGAATTTTTTGATCTTATTTGTGAAATGGTCGACTATCTAAGAAGAGTAACACTATGTAGTGCGAGGTATCCTTTCAAAGTTTCCACGAATTTCAGTGTCTGCATGACTAGACAGTTGGAAGGCGGGAGATAACCAGCTTCAGGCAACGTGAGACGAACGCCGCCATACAAAGGTTTTTTCTCCGTCTTGAAAAAGTGGCACATGCTTTCTTCAACTCATCAGCATGAATGGTTGTAACCATGGCTGTAATCTTAGCATGAATGGTTGTAACCATGGCAACCAGATCAACTGCATAATTAATGTATGTTAAAACATCTACCATGGATGAAGTAACCTACCCCAGTGTTAGCAAGCGAACTGTGTTTCATTCATCCACACGTAAATTATAAAGGAGCGCGGTTGATAGTGCTCCTCCCTGCCTAGCTCCGTTAAGAGCAGAAAACGGGGAGCTAAGCGACTCATCCAATTTCACATGAATTCTTTATTTCTAAACCTACGTGAAAAGGTTAAGTACAATACGGGGGTCTACTCCCTTATCATGCAACTTGCGAAGGACTTTCTTGATCGGAAGCGGCCTTGACGTCAAGAAAACTGGCAAAAGGCGACATATGGGGACAAGCTAAAGCTTAACACCAAATGTAATAATAAGTAAAAATAAAAGCACAGATTGTACTTACGAAGGACTTTCTCGAACGAAAGCGGCCTTGATGCCAATAAAACTGGCAAAAACACAGATTGTAAGATCCCAAATACCTTCCCCCAACGACTTTAGGGGAATGCACAAAATTCAGTAGAAGACTGGTGTTGGGATTTTGCCGTATTATGGAGTCCGTAGTCTGTTCTGTAGTTGAAATAAACAATTAATTATATTCTGACAGAAATACTTCCGATCGGTCAAACAAGATGAAAAATGTAAATACAAAAGAAATGAGAGAAGTTGAACTCACTCAATAGCTTTCCTCAAAGTCAAAGTAATTATCAAGTCAGCACAAATAAAGTACCTACCACAGCTTATCTGTCTGTGGTACCTACCCACAGCATAGATAAGCTGTGGTACCTATACCTACCTACCTACAGGTAAGGGTTAGCTGTGTTCTCCCTTCTCTCCGAGTTCGCTCTGCTGCGAAGGTCACCCGACCTCGCGTCGTAAACTAATTCATTCATCAAATGACTACTCTTATGATGGTTGACTTTGGGGAATAAGCTGCTGAGCGAAGAGTTAATTGCTAGGGATAGTGTAGCACGAGAGAAAGGGCTGCGTGAGAACGTATCCCACAACAACTGGTAAGCTGACGACCGTATTTGGCGTTTCAGAATCCCATACAGGCGTTTTCTAAAACCACAGCCGCCACCGCAATAGGTCTATAGCTAGCAGTTAGCAACACTGCTCCAACACAAATAGGTATATTTAGTAATACTTCAGCTATAACAAATAACTACACACTTGCGTTAGTTTAGGCTGGAAGGGAGTTGGCAGAAGGTAGCGAAAGGTTGGGCTTTGCAAAGACTTCTCACCAAACTCTTTTCACAGCCTCTCCCGTCGTTGATGAAGGGTCTCAAGTTTAAATTGATTGAATATAAAATAATAAGGCATTTTAGGTCCGCTATAAATAATTCTGCGCATGTTTCTGTACACTAGAGACCTCAGACCAGTTAGATTCGGGGATTAAGAGCTTGTTTTATTATTTCATAGAGAGGTTTGCTATTCTGTTCCACTGCCTCCATGGTGACTAAGAGCGGGCTGCGGTGTGTGACTAATATAAGGCTACGAACGTCGAAATTTGAGAAGAATAATTACACAAGAACAGGGCTCCTTTCATTCAACTCTTAAGAAAGATAGAAATTAGACGGGGGCCGTGCCCTTCTCCATTTGTATGAACAATTCCCATTTTTCTTAACGCACGTGAGTGTTCGCTTTGTCCCTGATTTTCGACCAGCTTGACTGCCTAAAAATCAAGCAGCTGTTGAAAGGAAAAAGTCTTAGAGACTACAATTTTTTTTTTCTTTCTAGGTTTGCGTGTTTATCTGGATCTACGTTTTCTTTCTCGTCATACCCCCCTCTTTTGGATGGAGTTCCTACCACATCGAAGGAATCGGAACCTCCTGTTCCTGGGATTACTCAACTCAAAGCACAAATAACCGAAGCTACTACATATTTTTGCTATTTTTCGGATTCCTCGTTCCTTTAGTCGTCATTACCGTATCTTACGGCATAATGTTTGGAACTGTTGTGAACAGCGGGAATGAGATAGCTTCCATGGCAACGCCCTCTCAGAGGGGTTCAGTTCGAAAAAACCGCCGGAAAAGTGATATCAAAACGGCTCAAGTCATAATTAGCCTGATATTCTTATTCCTTGTGGCGTGGACGCCATACGCAATGGTCAGCGCCATCGGGCAGTTTGCCTCCGTGCCGCTTTCACCAATCGCTACTTCGATACCTGCCTACTGTGCCAAACTGTTGGTTGTGATTAACCCTATCGTATATGGCATATCTCACCCCCACTTTAGAAGCTCATTCTCGCAGTATATGTCAACACTTAGCTCAGGGAGCATCTATCCCCCCACCACGCCCAAGTTGGCCACGGCCCGCTCCCGCCGAGGCCATTATCACAGTAAGACTCCCTGCTCACCGACGATCTCCCGTCCGTCATTCCAAAGCGATACGGGGTATTACTACCAGCGGTCCTGCCACGATTGGCAGTTCGAAGCCCGCCAAGCTCGCCACTCCAGTATCGCCCGTCTTAGCAAAACCTCACAAAATGAGTTCATCGGAAACCGGTCTGAACCGGATTTGATGCGCTGCGATGACCGGGTTATCCACGGAGCGTCCGGGATGGCCTTCACCGAATATAGAATCAAGAAAAGGGGCTTCCTTCACAGAGTTTTGTTCAGGAGTGAAACCTCCCTCCAAGTGGTGAGAGTCGCCAACCCCATGGAGATTGAATTCATATTAAGTGGTAGCGGAAAGAGCGACCAGATGAATGAAATATACAGGCAGAATAGTCGGCAGTCGTCCACGAGAAAGCGTGGGCAAACGATGCAGACGTCTGTGTTGTCGCCTGTCAAAGACGAGGGAGAGTTCGTCGACTCGATGTTCTTGAACGTTCCAACAGAGCGAAAATGTAAGTACCCTACTTATGATTTGATTCAACTTTGTCTGTGCTCGGACGAAGATCAGGCCATTGCCACAAGCCTTTTTTTTAATTTTATTTTTTCATTTAACGTCTGTTGTTGTAGATTCTCGTGTTGGTAATTGTGTTTGTTTTAGTTATTAATTATCTTATCTTGAAATTCGTGTTAGTTGTTTGTTTGTCTTTTCTTTATCATGCCTAAGGCTAGGATTTCATTAATAATTTTTGCAAACAAATCAGAAGTAGTGAAGCGTCGTTTTCGTATGTCTGATTCGGCATGAATCTGATTGTTGGCATGTCTGACGTTTTTAAAGGAACAGAAAACTTGACTCAAACTTGACTCGGGGAGCTAGCTAACATATCAAGAATGTACCCTGAGTCGATACTGAGAGTATGAAAAATTCTCGTTACGACCATTGCAGTTTCCGGGCACTTTCCGAGAATTTGACTTTTGAGTTAGTAGAAAAAAAAAGCAAAAGGTTTGTGTGCCGCGACTAGAAATCGAACCCAGGCCGTCTTGTTGGGGAGGTCGTTTCTCTGTAGTCTACACGTAAAAAGGCGAACTTTTACAGTACATGTACGTGTTGTTTTCTATGACAATCTGACAATCCAGATTCGTGCTTGGATTGTCGATTCGAGAATCTTGCAACGGAGCAAGATCGTTGGATCGTTGTCGGTACAATCTGGGATTGTTGAATCACTGTTTCTCTGATGAATCAGCTGTCTAGGATTATAATCCGGGATTGCCGGGGAAAAACGCCTTAAGACAAGGTCTAAAACCTTTTTTCTAGTAGGATCCCTGCTGATAAATTAATGACCGTGGGAAGAACCGTGGGCTCTAGTGGTGACGTTCAGAACATGCACCGCTGTCCCGACCAGACAATGTTTACCCCGACACGGAGAATTTGAATGTCAACAAACGCGTGCATATCCGTTGCTAACGAAGCGAAGCTCAGGAAATGTCCAGTCCCAGATTGTAAGGTCACTTCTGAAAAAAAAAAAAAGAACACTATTGAGTGCGCACAAAAAAAAGATTTCATTTTAGGCGATGGCTTCATGGTACCATTTAATTTAGTCGATGGTACCAGCAGAGGCATCACAAACTCGAAAGAAAAGTTCATATGATGGGAATAGATTACATGAATTGCGGAGCAACGAAGTCACGTATTTTTATTGGGTCATCAAGCCTATTTTAGCGAAACAGTAATAAAAAACTACAATGTCGAATCTTATCTCAGCCCTGTTCGGCTAAACTTGAAAAGAGTCTCAGCAAAACTATTCTTGGCCCCGCATCCATGTGGTATCAAACGTTATCAAACTTTTAACTTGAACAGGCGATAGGAAAGAAAAAATGCGATTTCCCGGAATACTGGCTATCATTAATTGGTTCCGTTAATTTAATTTAACTTTCCATTAATTGAAGTTTACACTTATTAATTGTTTCTAAATCCATAAATTTGGTCCAGTGGACCACCAGGATATCTTAGTAATTAAACAGATTCTGAGAACATTCCTGTCTCAAACAAGGAAAGAAAGGCAATGTCTTTGGCTTTAATAGAAGATTTTCCTCGTTTGTATCTTACTTTTCCGAAATCTTCGGAATTAATTAATTAAAGGCTTTTGTTCCGCCAAATCTACGAGACGAGAGGGGGAGAACAGAACAAAGGCACTTGCACCTCAAATACAGACATTTCCTGATCTTAGTTTGCACCAGTTAGCCTATGGCTGATAGCAGCATTTTCCGTGGGGGGGGGGGGGTAACGCTGTTCTCTAAATTGCTCCTCTTGCTTATTCTGACTTTTTCAAACTATCTCTGGCTCTGTTCTGGAATTCTAAGCTTCCGAAATCCCCGCCTTCCGCCATTTTTTTTGTTTTTTTACAAACGACTTTTAACGCTTTTGTGGCCGAGCCGAGTTTTATCATTTACGCAACGCAAAGTTGCAAGCTTCAAGATCCGTCGACAATTCTTTCAAACATAAGGACATGAAAAGTCTACATCTTTGGCATACATTTGTATAAAGACGTAGACATATCTAATTATCTTCGACCTGGCACTGCACGTTTGCGCCCATATGAATGATGACTATGAACGTGTCCGAAAGCTTTTTTGTGCTGTAGATGCTGCATTTAATGCTGCATATTTATTTATTTTCGTCCGAAAGCTGTTACCTTTATTTCTTCTCTGACACTTCTAGAATACCAAAATTTAAGTCAGGAAGAAGAAGAAAAAAAGAATTAGCTGTATAAAGGACGACTCATACTTCGTAAAGTTTTCGCAAAGTATGCTCCGTAAAGTTTGTCGCCGCTCAGACGGGAATTCGACCAGGATGTTATCTTGGTTACCACAAATTGCCACACAAAATTCTTGTAATGTTATCTTACGAGAATTTTGTGTGGCAATTTGTTCTAGAAAGAAAAAGATTCTAGGAAGATACTAGGAGAATCACCGTGCCCCCAATTTCTTCTTGATGATTCAGCATAAAATTTATTATCTTTGCTGAATTTTTCGACGAATTTTACGCTGAATTAACTCAGCATTTTTGTTCGTTTCGGACACGTCGAGGGATACGTTCTATGTATTTGGCCCATTTGGACGCCTGAGAACTACATTGATGACTGTTTCGATTATATTCTAGATTCGCTCGCTGATTCAGACTCCACGACAGAAATTAAACGTACGGCGTCATTGAAATATCGATCCGAAAATTTGGCCATTGTAAGTATCCTTTCATTATCGATCTTGCCCGGAGGATCAGGAGATTGTTCAAACGAAATAACGGGGTAACTAAGCGGATCAAAAAACTCTTGGCAAACACAATTTATTGGGTTCTTTTACGCTCCATCTGAAAGGGTGATACGTTTTTTTATGAAGGAAGGGGATCAAAGACCATGATCCTTGTTTCCGGTCACAGGTTCCCCGAAGCATTTCGAGAGTGGAAAGCGCTAGAAAGTAAATTCATCTCCTTGTAACCAGTAACAATAGTTGCGCTTTTACAAATACCATGGTATCTGATACCATGGTCTAAAGTCGTTTCTGCAGTTACCGTCGTATCTGATACCATGGTTAAAAGGCGTTTTTGCAGTTATCGTGATATCTGACCAGATATCCGTGGTAACTGATCGTGGCATTTGAAAAAGACATCTCGCTTTCATCATCGCCAACAATAGAGCCTAGGATTTTGTCAAATAGGTTGGAAAGAAGTTTGGAAGTTATTGATGTGACTGAATATCAGTTTTTATTTTGGGATGACTTCGAAACGCGCAATGTCGGTAATTGCCGTTTTTGCAGAGCAACCGTGGTATCAGATACCGCGGTAACTACAAAAATGAATAATTGCAGATCCAGCTACCGTGGTTTCTTTTCTGATGATAATTAGTAGAGGTATGTTTATTTCAGCACTTCTCCAAGTGTTTCATTACCTTGATTTTGTTTCTTATAAAACAGTCAAATATAAAGGAAAGACACAAAAGTTTATCACCTAAAAGCTAACTGCTCAAGCTTTCTTCTGGCACAAATAGTAAGTTGGAATCCTATTTTATTTTACTTTTAAACATGCTCCTTCTTCCAATGGGGTATGCTATTCAGTTTGAACGCCATCTTGTTAGTGAACTGACGCGACGCCTAGCAAGAGATGCAGAGCGTGTACCAATAGTAACTATTAGTTACTATTTCCGTTCCAGCCTCACTAAAAGTTACTACGCTGACCGTTCCAACCCTCTCAAAATAGTAATAGTAACTATTTGCTTTCCACGCTCGGGAGCGTAGTAAGCGTAGTAACTACGCATCTCTGCAACGTGATTGGTCCGATCAGCCCGCAGCCTGATATTTGACCGAAAAAATAAAAAAGCGTTCCAGCCTAGCGTAGTAACTACGGTGACTAGCGTAGTGTTACGGTAATGCCATCTGCACTCCGTACTTTTTCCTTATGCCGCCGCTAGGCAGCGTTACTCCTTTCCGTTTACGATGTTTCATCTTTTATACTGTCGCGGCCACTTTCCGTACTCTAAGTCTAAGTGCCACAGAACGCGAATTCGCGTTCACCTTGGCGAATTTGACGTCGCGAGCGGAAAAAATTCGCGCCCCGCCGTTTCAACTCCAAGTCGAATTTTTTTCGCGCCGCGTGGCGGAAAAGATTCGCGTTCTGTGGGCACCTAGCTTAAGGCGTTTTTCCGTGCTCCCACAAACAGTTTGTGGGTCGATTGTGGCTCGAAAAGAGTGTTTCCGCGGCATTTTGTGCGGCCCACAAGTGTGTTTCCGCGACCAACAAGATTTTCGTGGCTCGCTTCGTGGCTCAAATTCGACAAACAACTGCCGAGGTGATTGTCGCTTTTGGGGCTCGATTTTGGCGGGAAATTCAAATTTAGCAGCAAAACAACGTAAAAACAATAAAATTAAAAACTTTCCGAAGTATGTGGACATAAAACTCAAGAACCTTTTTACATGGAATGGTAAGGACCCTTTTTACATGGAATGGTAAGGACGAAAGCCTGGAGTTCTACTTATTGAGATTTTGCATGATTTTTATTTTATATATTCAGACATTTGAATTTACAGCCGAAAAAATAGACAAAACGGCGTTTCCGCGAGTTTTATCTTGTGGCTCGACTGTGTGGCACACAATCGTGTTTCCGCGAAAAACACTCAGAAGTGTGTGACCCACAATTGTGTCACGGAAAAACGCCTCTAGTAGTATTTATTAACTCTCTGGTATTTGTGAATCATGCCAGGTGGTTGATTCACCTTCTTCCACACTTCTTTTCCGGGCCTTGACCGGCCAACAACCCTTTTTAGGTTTACTTTATTTTGTAAGTACCCTTGTGGGATTTTATGCTTAAAGTTTAACCGAAAAGGGCCGGGATAGGACAATCTAGTTACCCATCACTTATTAACTTAAATTGGCTTGAAGACCCGTTGAAAATGCGTTACTTGGTTGTTCCGCTATTCAGGAATAATCGATTTTCAAATAGTGGAATTTCCGTGTGATTTGTGGTACCTCTAATTTGTTGTATGCCTTACAAGAAAGATTTATGACTTTTTTTTTTGTTCAGGCACTAAGCAATCTTCACCAATATCGCCATTGCCGACTGAAAAGCCTTGTTTGTGTTTAGATACAAATTTTCCGCGTCATAGTAGAATTTTCGCTGTGGGGACAGCCGCAGATATTCTGAACGTCATAACTAGAGCAGATAGTGGAAAACAAAAAAAATCACTTTGCCGAATCCAAATAATTCAGTGTATTTAACTAAATGACACAAAAATAAGTTGGCTTTTCAGTTAAACTTTAAGAAATCCCCACCTTCTCAATTGTTTCGTTTCGTTCCTACGTCTTTTTAGCATTCTTCCGGCGGTGCCGAGCCGTAAGCTTCGAGGTTAACCGGCACTCTTTAACACATAAGGACATGAGAAGCTTCACAGCTTTGATTTTCATTTGGGAAGTCATGGTAAACCATCAGATCCATCTCCTATTTAGGACCTGGTTTTCCAACTTTTTAACCATGGCGCGGTCAGTTTTCAAATATTTTGCGTCCAGTCGCCACGTCAGAGAACAGGAGAGCTGAATAGTTGACAAGCGCTAACAAAGAAATCCTCTAATTCCACGTGGCAACGATATTTCTGAACTAGTTAATCGTGAAAAGATCATTAAATTTCTAGTGAGAGTTTAAGGTCGTTCAGGCCGTAAGAAATTCGTTACGGTTTCAGCAAACTTACCGACTAAAGAAGGCTCCTGTCTATGAGCACAGCTCATTCTAGGGGCCCCGCAACAAAGCTCAGTGATGATTTGACCTTGAGAGAAAATTATAATTAAGCTTCCTTAAATTGTTCCGCAGCAAACTACTTACTCTTAATTTGCAGTATTGGCGATGTGCATATTACCAAAACCAAATTTGTGAGGAGGGCCCCGATATGATTCCTATGGCCTAAGTAACGTAGTAACGTAACGTACATGATTCATGAGCTTATACCTCGGAGACGCTAAAACTTCACCAAATTGTCATTCTTCCGATATAAGTAACGGAGGGCCTATTACCCCCCCTCTCAAAATTACATTCCCTGGGAATCAATCTTCATGAGTAACTAAGTTTTTATGCCAAGAAGCCAATTAGCTTCCATAGGGACCGTATTTCACCTCGTAATTTCAAGGCACACAAAAATTGGTTTCGAGGAGAGAGACGAAGCCAAAAACAGTTTCCGGTCTGATTTTTTTCGTTTCTTGGTCTCTTGGTGGTTTTGTTCATGGTTTTTGGTGGTTTTACCAAAGAAGTAATTTCTGAAAAGATAGAAGAGATAGAAAAAAGTCCTTGTGCGACCTTTCAATGCGGTTGCCTTTCCCCTTTACCTCTTACAGTAACAATTCTTGAGAATCTAAGTATTTGTGATATATTTGCTGATAAAGTTTTGTATTTTAATTGTAATATTGTCTAGGTTACCCTATTCTTTTTAGCTATTTTATGGTTTTGATGTAAGAGAGACACTTTTCATTTTAAAAATGCCAAAAAAGTCTCTGTAGGCCTATCCCTCCTAACCTATAACATTAACACAAGACTATCATATGATTCGAGGGAGCTCGAGTTGGATGTCAAAAGAGCAGTCAGAGTCAGATAGCGCGAACTTCAGCTGATGTTCATGCCTATACTATCGTTGCTAGTAGCATATGAACGTTCACCTCTTATTGTTATACCGTGAGCAATTCGTGGAAGAATAAAGATTTGTTTCACTGATTTGAATTGTTCTATAATTTTCAGAAGCAAATGGAACGTCGCAGTACATATCGCCGGTGGTCGTCTGAAAGACGTCGTTCACGACTGAGTCAACGGGTAAAGAAAGGCTCAAGTCATGTCAACTGCTGTGAATGTGCTCAAATTGAGTTTTCCCAGTGCGTCACTGTCGCAAAAGTACCTGACGGACACGGTGGGTCGAGGGTCGAGCTTTGTTTGGACCCAACCCCACGAAGCTCAGAAGCAGTTTATCATTGAGTTTGAAAAAAAAATGTTCGTGACTGAACGCTTAGCGCCGGGCACCAGCCCAATAATGCCAAATACCTCCGCGAGATAGGCTAGGTGATGAGTGCGACAAAAGTAGCCTGATTTGGACAGAAGAAAACCTACCTGGTCTTCCTGAAAGCAAAAGGAAATGAACTTCCGTTGTCTAAGTGTTTCAATCTAACCCCACCAAACTAGGTAGCCTTCAGCCACATGCGTGGAAGTGGACAACAGTAATCCTTGGTACAAGAAGAAGAAGATCCTCAGATAAAAGTCAAGTAGTGGAAAGCCCCTATCAATAACTAAAGGGCGATTATGGCGATCTCTTGGATTTGCTTTCCAAACAGCAAAGCGAGAATCCGCCGAGCGCAACAACAAACGGAAAGTCGTCGCGCTTCAGTTGCACCTTTACAACTTCTCGCTGACGCTTTCCACTCTGTTACTGGATTCGCTTTCCAAGTGCTGGCGGAAACTAGCGGAGCGCGAGAATAGCTTTGAAAAGCGAAGTGATTCTTAGCCGAAATCGCAAAAACAGCCGGCGCAAAAGCTCATGGGACTATTCCGACCGCCAGAATCGCACTTAAGTGAGACACTTTATCTTGGAATTTGACATCACGGACTTCTTTCTTCAGACAAGGTGACATTTCATTAACTGTGAAAATTCACTGATGCCCTTCTTTTCGTGCAAGGATTGAACTGTCCCTTAGTCGGACATTGTTTCGGTCTACAAGAGAGAGCTAATTTGAACCAGAAACGTGTCCCACGTGGGGGTGCCGGACAGTTTACACGCAGCATACAAGTGTTGTAATGGTTTTGACTAACCATCTGCGAAACCTAAGAGAATGAACTTTGAAATGTAACTGGACGAAACTGTGTTGAAACAAGGAAAGCTTTATTGTGCCAAAGACATTGGGAATCCTTAGGATAGCTGCCTTTCCTTGTTGGAAACAGGAACTTTCTCTATAGGTTTAATTAAGACAATATCCGCTGGTCCGTCGACCAGCATTAGGGGCGGGGGGGGGGGACCGCCTGCGGTTTCCAATCTCATGTAGTTAGTAAAGAGCGTCGTACGTGATATTATCAAGACAATCTATGTATTACAATAATGAGTGCGTGGAGAGTATTATTGTCGGATCTCAAGGAAATAAAAGTTTTCGCCTATCCCTACTGTCTGCAACTTTATTTTACAGAAGCCAACTACAATTAGATAGACTACATATAAACAGATTTGTATTTATTTATCACTCGTCATTTCAACTAAGGAAAAAGACGGAGTACAGAGGAATATAACACAAAAATATTGTAACACACCGTTATTACACCATGGAAATGTAGTCAAAAACATGCAGTAATAGACATGTAATCATGAAATCTCGAATAGTTCTGCAAGGGCAGTCAAAACATATCTATGCTTGATCTGCAGAATCTCAACTAATCTAACCCACACATTGATTTTGAAAAAATAATCTCTTCGGTCAAGAATTTATAAGAACAATCCTTCTTACAACGTACAACGACTGCCAGAAGCATCCGCGACTAACGGCAAAGTTCCACACATTTGTCAAGGGTCTCGTGTCCGAGTCTACCACAAGAAAAATTCCCAAATGATTTCACAGGACGTTGCAGTGAGGGTTTCCAAAACTCGGAGCTTTCAAACTGGACATGGATTTCCGACAGAACAACGTAAGAAACGTGAGGACGGTGTAGGATCTTTTCAGTTTGAGAATTCCGACACAGTGTCCAACTTGTGAAAGACAAGATAAGGTCACGGTGCCAAAGTAGGCGTTTGAACTTTAGTTGAAGCGTCTAAAAAATAAAAAATATCTATTTCCAGGGGGGGTCATCGGGGGGGGGGGGGGATTGACCACCCTAGTTTTCTGATGAGGCCCGCAACCAAACATAAAACATAAGAAAATCGGCAGACCCTGAACAAGTTGACCAAAGCGAATCCGAAGCAGTGACCTGCAATACGCAGTCTACATACGCTTAGGCCTATATATGATACGATATACGATATTTATTGCAAGAAGCCCACCGGCCATAGCAACCATACAAACTACAACAAACAAAATCATATATAAGAAAGTAATAAACTAAAAAAAATCCCAAAGATAAATAACTTGACAACACTTACATTAGATCCTCCCGATGCTTCGCTGCTTACCGGACGAACAGCACCAAATTTCTTTCGTACTCTATTTTTCCCTAAGATATTTCCTTTCTTCCCGCAATGGAAGCTAGAACCTCTTTTCCTTTCCAACCCCACCCTGATATATGAAGAGACACATACTGGTAACAGTTTTCGTATTTGACAAAGCAAAATGGATAAGTCAGCTACATATTTGTTTTTTCGAAACGGTTTTTCGTGTAAAGATAGCTTATTTTACAAACTGTTTACTTGTGTATTTTGGTCCTGCTATTCCGAAGACATCTCATAGCGCTTTGCTCTGCAATCATCTTCCTAGTTTATGCCCTCGCTCTATCTCCTACTTTTCAATATATCTCTTGAATTTTCATCATACATTAATTTCTCGGCATTGGGACATGTGTCACTGGATCTTTATCCACCAGCTCCAGTCAGCTGCTGTGCTAACCGAAGGCACAGCTTACGTTAGTATATAGGCTGTGACCGAAGGTCAGGCTTTGTTTGATGTATTTCATTCAACGCGTTTGGCTAAGGAATGAATCCACAGCTCGAGAGAGTTCTATTTTGACTGTGCTCCGAGCAGGAACCACATCGAACCTTATGGTAAGAGGATTTGATAATTGGTTAGGATCCCACTATAGCATTTAAGATACAGATTATGTTCGTTCCTGTAAACGGTTTCATCCAAGTAAATTAACTTCTCTTACGTTCATCTCGGCTAGTATGCCCCGGGCTTGACTGGATACGATGATGATGATGAAAATTTATTAACGCACTAGACAAGACAAATTGGATAACGCAGTACAAAAAAAGAAAAGGAAAAATTACACTGAGCTTTTGATAACGCAGTAAATATGCAGAGGATAAAAACTAACAAACAAAACACATACAATTCTTGCCAGATGGAAAAGTGAAAAACGGTAAATTATGTGAATTCCAGCTTCGCTTGGATGTGTGAACCAGCTCGACTATGGTCATCCGGATTGACTTCGGCTGCGTTCCAGAAACTTAACAATTGTTAACAATCGTCAACTTCATTTCGGGGCGGAGCTAATTGCAGCTTTAACGATCGTTAACTTTTCCCAACGATGCTCACCGACCATCGGTACAAAATAGTTAACAATCGTTAAGTTCCGGAACGGAAATCGTAGGTGGGTGGAGCTTGAATTTTGAAAGTTAACAAAGTTAACAATTGTTAACAATCGTTAAGTTCTGGAACGCAACCTTCGGCTGAACTACAGCATTCCGTTGTCCATTATGTCATGATGCCTGACTGGTCCTGGGGCTAGTGGGCACCTATGCTGGCAGAACGGAACCCCAGGTACTAGGTACCTTAGCGCCTGCCACGTAGCCATCCTTTCAGAACTGCCTATGTAAAATTTACAACTAAAAATTCCAAGATGGTCCGGAATTACACCACTGCCACCCCTAGCTTTCCGCCGAATGACACCTCTGTCTCATCCCCTAAAGACAAATTCCTCATTTCAACTTTCCTCTCTGAGATTTCAGCCACAAGCTTTCACTTACTAACTTTACTTCCACTGGAACATGCAGGGGAGATCTCTCGAAGACCTAATCCCTATCAAGTTGAGATATTGTGGTCCGACTCCTCCGGCGTTCTAGACTGCGAAAATGTACACAACCGGTGAATTAGGTTCATTCTATGACTTCCCGAAATACGATTTGGGGACTACAATCAGCCAGCGAAGGGGGCTAATTTGCACTTACTTTCAAGCCTGCTAGAAGTGTTTTTGGAAAAATGATGAATACGACTGATGAACGTCTTTCATATCTTTATGCGACTAGCAACAAGAAGCGATTTTGAGATTTAATCCCCCAGGCGTGCCGATGCAGTTTTCAATGCTTTCTCGTAAACGTAAACAAACAAAGAAGACCAAAAGTTTTGATGAGAACCCAAAGGAAAATCTTCAATTGTCCCGATAGTCGGGAAAACGACGTCAGTTCTTCTCTACCAGACCCCTTCGGAATGCCTTCTCCAAAAAAATTGAATACCGCAAAACCGCTGAATCCTTAAAAAAATCCGTTGACGAGGAAAACATCAACTGGAAGGGGATGTCGTGGACGCATTCATACAATCTCAAGCAGCATAGAATTCATGGGTCATAAATATGTTATTTTGAAGTTCGGGCCGGATCTGACCTCGGGGGGGGGGGGGGGGGGGGTAGAGTGAGGGGTATCTGACGAATGCTCCTTGAGCTCAAGGTGACTGATGTGGGAAACATATATTCAAACAAGGGATAAAACCCCACTACCAGTGCCTGAGTCAACTACACGGAGCCAATCCTACAGGATAAATCCTGTTTTGTGCTCAGGACATTTTTTTCTGTTTTTCACCTGATTTAAACTTGCCGTTTAGGCAATCTTCAGAATAAAACCACTAGTTCATGCAAAGATTGCATTTCCCCCCAAGAAATACGTGGAATTAATAGTTGTCGGATCCGGTTTGGACATGAAAAGATCATAATAAGAGACATGTCCTCTATTCAGTTATTAAATTTCACTCGAATCCGATCACCCGTTCCAAAGTTACGCATGACTCAATAATACGGAATCTTCCTCCCTCCACTCCCCCCGATTATCGCATCTATGAAATTTGTATTTCCATGTCAGTTTGATCGGGTCCCTGATACGATACACCTGCCAAGTTTCGTCGTGAAAATCCCCAAAACAGCTGTCACCGGAATTCCGGGACACCCCCCCCCCCGCCAGTGTGTGGATCCAGTCCGATTGTGTAAAAAATATCGACACTAACCGTTTCTCGAGATTTCCGGTTCCCCTCCAACTCCCCCATAGTTGTCGAATCCGGTCCGGACTTCGTATCGGACATCAAAGAGAGATACGTCATCTATTCAGTTATAAAGCTTCACTCCAATCCGACCACCCGTTCCAAAGTTACGCACTACTCAATTTTCCAGATTCTCCCGCCCTCCACTCACCCCCAGATGGTCGGATCGGGAAACTGATTATTTCCAAGATAGTTTGGTCGGGTCCCTGATACGCCTGCCACGTTTCATCGTACCGCAGCACACCTGGAAGTACCCTAACTCGAAAACGTGACAGACGCCCGACAGACGGAATTGTGATCGGTATATGGCACTTGAGCCAGAGGCTGCAAGTGCCATATAAACTATTCATTCTCCGACTAGTCAAAACTGCTCAAAGCAGACAGCGTACTATACTGTGGGACTAGTGGGAGTCCATCATGCCGGGCCCTAGTAGCAATTGGAACTACGTTTCTCCCGAATAATGCAAAGTCCGAGACCGCCCCCCCCCCCCTACAACTCCCACCACTGTGACCGGGTGCAGTTGGGACGCATACACGGAATATGAGTATCTCCTCTTTACCATCCACCAAGTTTAGATGGGCCACAAGATCTCGCATTCCCCATCCCTCCACTCCCAGACGAATGATGGGATTCGGGAAGCACTGGGTCGTGTCCTAGCTTTCTATGCATACAAAGTATCATTAACCTACCTGATGTGGAAGTGCCCGAAATATCAAAACCGGGACAGACAGACATTATATGACTGCCACAAAAATACAACGGAAGTCGTAACGCAACTAATAAAATCACCAAATCAGATTCAACCCTGACCAAACGCGTCTTCCTGGTTCCTTTCCTTAGCAGCTCGAGTCAAATCGTCGGCGACCACCCAGGCAGACATGAACACCACTTGAAGACCTGTTTTTGCTTCGTTTTCATCAGGGACGTTTTCATCGTTTTCATCATGTCCGGCTTGGACCATTTTCTTCTTCTAATATTGAGATTTTTTCAAGTTAAAATTTACCACATCCTTGAAATTTACTAGATTTGGTTTCTGTTTATTATTAGATCCTACTTTTTTATTAGATTTAATAAAATGGAATTGCCGGTGGCAAGACTGGAAAGAAAAGCCTCTCGGAAACATCTTTAGAAATAGGCCATGCCTCGGCTGTTTAAGACACCTTTTGCGGAATCCAGGCGTCGCCAGGTCTGAGCAAAGGGGTTAAGCCCAATCCAGATGGTGAGCGGATTTCACAACGCCTGGCGATATCCGTCACGCCAGGCGATATCCGTCACGCCAGGCGTTGAAAAAACACATCGTCAGGTTGAAAAAAGGCACGTACGGTTCCGGCTCCGAGCCAAAAAAATCGCAACGCCAGGCAATTAATTCGAAATACAGAAACCACGGACGTAGAACAGGTGATCTGTTTAGTAAGAACTACCCAGTTATTTACGATACTGCAATCAAGGAGGATAAAGACAACCGAATAAGAGAAAATCCATTTCTGGAAATGCAATTGGGCGAATTCGCCCCCCCCCCCCCGTCTGTCATTACCTGCGATTTTGCCTGGGCGTCGCAAAGCGTATTTCCTGTCTATATTCACACGCTCACTGTTTGTATTCTGCTTCAGACCATTGCAAGTAGCAACGTGGAGGAAGTTAACGCACGTGCACTTTTTTCAGTGTTTAAAATTACGAAGGAAAAGATTGCAGGTATCACGAGCGACAGAGAAGTGTTGATTTTAACAAGGACCAGCGTGTTTTGGGGTCCTCTTTTGTGAAAGGGTATATTTCTCGAATATGTAACATTCTATTGATTGCGATGATATAAAAGGGACTTTTACCGTGACACATAAATCATAAGTAGGCTAATTTAATGGCAACTGCAGCCTTCGAATGCCATATAACAATCGTAATGTCTGTCAGTGTGTCCTGGTTTTGTCAGGTCGGGGACGTGAGCTAGGACGACGAAACTTGGCACGCAAACAAAGGACTCGACCCGATGCTAAACGAAATGTTCTTTTCGCGAGTCCGACCACCCGTGTGGGGGTGGAGGGAGGGAGAATCCGGGATTTTGTGGAGGGGGGTTCCTTGGTATCTTGCAACAAGAACAACTGAGTGATCAGAAACCCGGATGAAACTTGGGTGATAGTTGGCGACAGAGAGCACATGTCCTAGATCGTCCATATGTACGTCCGGGCCAAAGGCGACCCTTAGCTAAAATATATTTATTTATTTAACTTCATAATCCACCTTTACGGCATATCAAACGTACATATGGACGATCTAGGACATGTGCTCTCTGTCGCCAACTATCACCCAAGTTTCATCCGGGTTTCTGATCACTCAGTTGTTCTTGTTGCAAGATACCAAGGAACCCCCCTCCACAAAATCCCGGATTCTCCCTCCCTCCACCCCCACACGGGTGGTCGGACTCGCGAAAAGAACATTTCGTTTAGCATCGGGTCGAGTCCTTTGTTTGCGTGCCAAGTTTCGTCGTCCTAGCTCACGTCCCCGACCTGACAAAACCAGGACACACTGACAGACATTACGATTGTTATATGGCATTCGAAGGCTGCAGTTGCCATTAAATTAGCCTACTTATGATTTATGTGTCACGGTAAAAGTCCCTTTTATATCATCGCAATCAATAGAATGTTACATATTCGAGAAATATACCCTTTCACAAAAGAGGACCCCAAAACACGCTGGTCCTTGTTAAAATCAACACTTCTCTGTCGCTCGTGATACCTGCAATCTTTTCCTTCGTAATTTTAAACACTGAAAAAAGTGCACGTGCGTTAACTTCCTCCACGTTGCTACTTGCAATGGTCTGAAGCAGAATACAAACAGTGAGCGTGTGAATATAGACAGCTAAAATATATGCTACCTACCCTACCCTTACTGAATTGGAATGATAATTCCAGGACTCCAAGAACTAGGACTAGGAAGTGCTTAGACGAACTTGCCTCCAGCGGCATCACTGTTCCTGTAACCCATTTCTATCTGGCAATTGCAGTGGGTTACGAACTACGCAATAACAGATAACTCAAGGATGCGCGGTTTCAACAGACAACACTTGAGATGTAATCTGGTGTGATTCTGAAAACGTTATGCATTAAATGCCAGGCTTACCGACGGAACGTCACCGTGACAAAACGTCCCCACCGCCAACCCTTAAATGTCATGCATAACAAAAACGGCCTAAAAAGCATCTGCTGACTTTTTGGTTTGTCATCATGATATCGGAAAAGTCAGCAGATGATTTTTCGGCTCTTCCTGGCAATGCTTGTTCTAAATATTCCTTCAGCCCAAGCTGGCAGAAAATCATATTTGACACTTCATTGGCACTTAATGAAGTTCAAATGAAGTTCATTTTCCAGCTTGAGCCTGAAGAGGACCCTTACCAAGAAGGGCCGAAATATAACTCGAAAAAAATGTAGCTGACTTATCCGTTTTGCAGTGTCAAATGCTTGTTATCAGGGACCCATAAATTTCCTGTAATGACTTGCCATTGCGGGGGCTTGTCATTTCCTATGCTTCTATGTTGCCCGAGCCTCACCTAGTTTCCAAAAATTCCACTTGGGTCGAATCGGCGTTCTTGATCAGATAGAGCCAATCCCGGGCCTCCTTGGACGTGAGACCAAAGAGATTCCTCCCTCAAGGCAATATTTTATCCCCGTGGGTATTTCTCGAACTATCTGACGCTCGGTCAAGAGCGTATCATAAATCTCTTATTGACAAGCCCCCTGAACGGCGAGTCATTACAGGAAATTTATGGGTCCCTGTTGTTATGCATAACTTTTAATGCATAACATTTTGAAAATTACCACAGATTACATGTGTTGCCTGTTGAAACAGAGCATCGTTGTGTTATCTGATATGAAACTTCTGACAGCGTATATTCCTAAACCCCTTCGGTAGCTGGTCAACGAAAGCCGAAGACAGTGAGTTTAAATCCAGCCAGAGGAGGGCTTTTTGTCTTTCAGTTCACTACTTATACTGTCGACTGTTCTTTCTAGGTATCATACCTGAAAGACAGTGAACCGTATTTCTGAGCGTGTTCCACCCTTAGAACAGTAGTAACTATTAGTTACTAGTGGCGTTTTTGATCGCCGATTAGTTCGGCGATAGCGTAGCCGTTTGACTTTTTGGCGTTTTTTACGTTCGCCGGAAGCCGATAGCCGTAGCTGTTTCTTCTAATTTCTGTTTTTGTGCTCAACGGCTATAACGTCTATCGCCTAAATTCCTGTCCATCGCCTATCGGTCTAGGACTCGCCGATAGGCGATGGACGTTGCCTCCAACTCCAACGGCTATCGAAAACAGTAAATAAGCACGAATCGGCAAACTTCCTTCGTCTACAGGGGAAATTTCATCGGCGATCAAAAACGCCACTACTGTTTTCTCCAGCCTTCTCGAAATAGTAACTATTTGCTTACCACGCTCGGGAGCGTAGTAAGCGTGGTAACTATGAATATCTTTGACGTGATTGGCCCGATTAGCCCGTGGTATGATATTTGGCTGAAAATAGAAAATATATTCCAGCCTCGACGCCAAGAAGCCAGAACCCGTGACGACATGAGTAGTAACTACGGTAATTAGGGTGGAACGCGCTCTCTATGAGCAGGAGTTATTCTTAACTTCTTCAACTGGCGCTACACTTTATATTAAATTAAAGACTCTATAAAAAATACACAAGAGCTGCATTAATTCATTCGAATCTCTGAGATGCAATACTCGATCAAATTTCAGTCTCTCCATCCGTAAAAAGCACAAAAATGGACAATAAGTGTGCCGCTACCACTACTTATTCCTACCACCCTGCGACCACGTATGGCTCCGGGTTCGATTTAATCTCAGGCTCTCGAAGGTGTCCACATTACGCTGTCTCAGTGTTCTTTTAAAGCTGGATCGCAGCTCACGAGCTTCACAACTTCTCCGCACCACCGGTCTGGCGCCACTGGTATCGTCCAATGGGCTACTCGCGGTCCTCCTGCGTTTATTCTCTTTCGGCCCAAACTCAGCCCCTGGTCTTGTCTCCTTTGAGAACCGTCCAACGTTTTTCGGGTCATTTTCACTATCGACCAGAGGGGCGACCTTCTTGGAACTTCCACCTGCCTCATTATCAGAGTGCTTTCGCCTCTTTTTCATAAAACCGAACTTCACGTCTCCCCTACACTTGAGGACCTCACTTTTCAAAGGAACTGTTTTTTTCTTCGCTGAGTTGACACGACACGTGCTGCCCTGCGGCGGTAGAGATTTTGTCGGCATAGGTCCTCTCGCAGAGGGGGTCCTCTCCTCTTTCCGTGCTTCTTCGCTGATGAAGCGATTCGCTATCGCCTCCAAAGACGTAAGTGGCCCATCTAGAACGTCTATCGAAGGCAGTCCTGTTAATGAGGTTATCGGCGAGTTATCTGCTGACTGGACAGAAGCAGCAGTGGCAGTGCTGGGCTGTTTCGGGGGGCCAGGAGGGTCTAGTAATACAGTGACAACGGAGCAGTTATCAGCTCGGAATCCGTTGTCAAGCCATTTGTCGAGAGCAAAATCAACCAAATTCTTCGACGGGTTGATCCAGTCCTGCAAAAAAGGAGGATTTAAAAAGCTAACCCACGATTCGAAAAGTGACAGCAGATGGAACGGATATGAAAATAAAGCTGGAAAGGTCGGAAAGGTCCTGAGGTCCACGTTAAGTAACAAGAAGATATCTTCTCCGAAAAATTGGGAAGAAAGTCAAAAACTCACACGCTCTCAAGGTTAAACAGTTAAAATGTTTGGTGAAATATGTTATGGCTAAGTGCTGGTAGAGAATAACCCGAAAAAGATGAATTTTTCCACCCGCCATCTAGGGAGTCGTCTTTAGATATTCCTTCAGCCTAAACAGACAGCGAATCATATTTGAGACTGCAAAACTGATACGTCCGCTACATTTTATTAGAGCTATACAGAGGCGATATAGATAAAATAAACTGTAGCTTACGTGCACTGTCAAATACGATTGTTTTTTTCTTTATTTTTTAGTGCATCATATTCGCAGAGTAACAGAAGTAAGCACGTATTCAGATGCTGCGGCATCTTTATCGAAGCTTTGTTATTCGAGCTCAACCTCATAACAGTCAAGAACGGTAGCATAAGCTGAAAGCTACCCCATGGGTTCTATGAAGATATTCACTCCCAGTTTGGACAAATAATGATGGTTTTGAAACTGTGCATGATTCCGTTAGAAGCCACAATCCCTGCCCCCCCCCCCCCCAAACAAAAAGGGAGATGGGTAGTTTCGGATTTGATACACCGTCTTTTAAGCCGTTGAATTTACAAGCTATTCACCCAACGAAACATAAATAAACGCCACCTGGTCTGATGCTGGTCTCAGGGATATTCTGAGCCTTGAAAAATAAAGGTCTAAATCAAGACGAACCGATTTTCGTCCCGGAAAAGTAGAACACTCGATCCTTTTCAAACTAGTTCTCGAAAAAGGAATTCCAAGGTCCGGGATTCAAAAGGCAAACAAAGTCTAGAGAATTTCCGCTTCCTGATGCCTAACAGTAAGTCTAGACAAAGGAACTTGTACACACACAAGAGCCTATCGAAATCCCATAAGGGCTGACACAGCAAGGACTAGGTCAATAGCCTACACAAAAGAAGAACAGGGGCCAAAGCCCCTTAGAACTCCTAGGAAGATGAGAGGATCTAGTCTCGCCCGGAAATCAATTAGTTAAATTGGCTTTCAAGGGGACGCGATGTCGAGGATAAGTCAGGCAAAAACGTAGACGTCATTTGGGAACTATGATTAATAGATGCATTTTGCGCGCCCTATATCCTGTACTGTTCAGGTGTGTACCACGTTCTGCGGGAAAAAGACCTGAAAGATTTAAAGACATCCTTCTTTGATCATTGTAATTTTTTATGTATTCTCCTCGTTCATGTCGTAACCGTAAGTTAATCCAGAAGTTCGGCATGCAAGATGTCATTTGGTCACTACAGAGGACGTCGGCGAACTTTGTTAAAAGCATCTACTCGTCCAGCTTATCGTCTACATGATGTTTTTCATGAGTTTTTTAGGCCTACTTTGAAAATTCTCGTTCCGTAAAATGCCCATTCTAGGGACAGTTTTTCATGTTTTTTTCGAATAACTTCAGCTCTGAAAGTCGCAGAAACTTCAAATTTGGCTCAAACGTGGGTCTTAGCTAGTTGAACAAGTTCGCCAAGTTTCAGATTTTTCCTGTAGTCAGTTTTTTTATATATTTTTTTTTAGAGGGTGTCCCTTGTTTGGCAGCGGGTTCCTATCTAGGGACGGTGACCTTTAATGCACTTTCGAACCATGTTCGGAAGCCTAAATTGATCGAGGGACAGTACCAATGTTTTAAAAAATGCTTTATTCAGCTATTGGTAAAGAAAGTTTTGAAAAAAGTGTAAAAATGGCTCAGATATCACTACTTTACTACTTTGAGAGGTAAAAAATAACTTAAAACGTAAAATAAAAGGCACCTGCACACAATGGACTTTAGATAAATTACTGGATCTTAAGACGTGACTAATAGACTATAATAATATGCTATTCTAACAGAAAGCTCATGTTTATGATGTTTTAAGAAATTTTTGCCAACTCTGATCTAGGGATATTTGTCTTAAAATCTGTGCGAAGGATGGCCTATCGTGTCTAGAGGATATTTAATGAAATACTGCAGGTCAAATGATGTCGTGGGATAGGCCCACGCACCACACAGTATGATCCTTTAAGGTCAAGGTCATCTATTTCATTAATGACTGGGTGCCACCCCATATTTCTAGCCTCGTAGTTTTGTTCTTGGCCTTTTCTGTGTCAAAATATTACAGTTTTTGGAATTCCAAACTGTCTCATGGTATAAAATATCATCATTCTCAGCTCTAAGAGCAATAGCCAGCTTTCTTTTGTCAACTTATTTCCATTTTTGTACATATTTTTCACTGTTCCTAGTTAGTGCACTCCAACACGTGAAAAGATCGAAAATTAGAAAAAAAATCATAATAAATAAAATAATGAAGATAATGAGCTGAAAATTGGTGTCGACACTGACAAAGAACAGGCCTTCAAACTAACATATTGTTCTTGCTTGTGGGAGCCGTAGGTTCCTGAGGCCAGATCAAGATTTTTGTCTGTGAAAAAAAACTGTTTTTCAGCACTTCAGCAAAAAAAAATCCTGAAGGAAAGGTATGAGAGTTATCAAAAAGGTGATTACACCTTTGGATTCAGCTTTTTCTCAGCTATCAAAAACTGTAATGAATATAGAATTAAGTGGTCTACTTAATTTTATACAGAACTTTTTTAAACTTTTCCAGGTTTTTTGTCCCTTGTTTGGCAGTGTTCCTTGTTAGGGCATTTTACGGTTCCTTATTTCATTTTACTCCACTGCCGCCGTGTGCATTTGGTGGGTTATAAATTATATATGTATATAGTAATAATCCGACGATCCCCACAAATGCTAATTAGGCAAATCTGCAGCATTTTATTTGTCAGGTCACACGGTGCTGATCATTGATTTTCTGCACTAAAACCAGGAAGAATGTGCATATTTTGGTCATGTTCTATGCGTGCCCGAACACAGGCCAGGGTTGCCACATCAACAAAAGTCAGATAGTGACTTTTGGCCATAGTGATTTGGGAGTGAAATTTTTTCTCAGAAAAATATGTGAAATGGGCCAACTTTCGGAAGGAACTACTGCTGCAAAAATTACACATCTCGATTTTAAGTTCACGAAAAAGCGTAATATACTTTTGGTCAGAATTAGGCTTCTACTGGAAAATTAAATATATTTATGCTACGTTTTCCGAAATAGAGTGAATTGCATGTCCTACGTAAGACAAGAGCGACAAAACTGAAACTGAGTGACAATGCACACTATCATGCTGCATGAGGCAACCCTGAGACAGACTGCCTTCTGAGTTTGTCAGTGGCAGCTTGAAGAGAGACGGAGACGAGGCCGCCCAAGGCACGCACTGCAGAGGCATTATAACTGGGATCTGAAGTAGGAGGCCAACATTTCCCTCACTTCACAATGGGAAGACATCACTGCAGCCGCACAGCTTTCGTGATGAAAGAAGAGGCTCTGTCGACACCTATGCGCCACTGACGGCTCGGGAGAATCTAAGGTAAGGCAAAAAGGACCAAACGCCGCCTGCATTAAGCAGCCTATCCCAAACCAGGATAAAGGAGGAGGGACCATCGGTCTGGGGAACTGACGACGAATCAAATTCGATTAATCAAGTGAAACCTATAATAATAGGTGGTCCAATTATTATCATCACCGTAAAAAAGGACTTAAGCGGTTTCCGCCAGTTCGGCAGATGGGATAACTGCTGGCTAGATTTCGCTCAGGAGACGACGGAAGACAGGGACAACAGGGACACCACCGTACAGCAACTCACGGACGCCGGGTGAGACAGCAATCGTGTGGTCCCGTTACAAGTACAAGTAAGTATGTAAGGTAAAACGTGCAATTGGCCATTGGGGGGCTTCCTAGTGCTTTCGCGCACCCCCCTGTAATCTTCCCTAGATTTATCTAGGTACCCAACTGAAGCTGGACGGACTCTGCCAAGAGTTGCCTAGTCCCCCACATGGGCACGCTCAAAATGGATCTTAAAGGAAGTCAGAAAAAAGATTTAGCTGGCAGTATACAAATAACAAAAAAAAGCTAAATATTTGGAACATGTTTCCTTTGATATTTTGTTAGAGGGTTTTCTGTCATTTCTCCGTAAATTAGATAAGATAAAGAGAAATGCAAAGTTAAGTGAAAATAAATACTCCTTAAGCCCGGCTGACTGGAAATCATATATAAATTACTCAAGAACGAATTAGCTACGATATTCTTCAGCGATATTTTGACTCTTCTCGACAAGGATCCTCTTCAAGCTGCAGCTGGAAGAATTCGCTCTTCCTCAATTATCTGAGTAAGAAACCAAGAATAATACATTCCGCCTGAAATGGACCCTCGCCAAGAAGGGACAAAATATCGGTGTAAGAATTTTGCAGAAGATTTTCCATTTTGATTAACTTTTATACACTACTCGGGGAAAAAGCATCATATTTTCAAGAAACATAGAACCCTATTTTACAGGTAAAGGTGGGATTTTAATACAACGAAAACAGCAATGAGTCAATGAAATTACCAAACATGCCGTAGCATGGCATTAGTTAATTCTCTTATTCGCAAGAATAAAGCACTAACAACTGAATCACTACAATTTCAGGAAATACTATTAAAAAGAACAAAAACACGTTCTAATCTCAAAAGAATGGAACATGAGGCAAATTATAGCCGTCTCTCGGGGACAACTGTGTCCACCCGTTTTACTTTGTCTCAGAAAAACAATTTATCTTTTTGATGAGCTGAGGAGACTGCAGACCGAGTTGAAAGAAGACAGCGTTACGAGTTCCAAAACGTCTTGTCAACCTACGCCGCAAGCGTTTTGGCTAGCGTTGCCACTTTTTCTCTGGCGGAATCTGTGACGCTTGTCCGCAAAATACTGTGACATTTCGATTTTTGGCGCCTACAAATCTGAGTCTTTTTCCCAACTGTGAACGAGAAATTTCGCGTTATCAGCTTCATCATTTTTGTGCCTAATTTTTTCTTTCTCAATTCAATTTTGATCTACCGGGAAGTAAATGTGGCGGAATTCTGGCTTGCTTTGTTGAAAAAGTGAAAAATCTGTGACAAATCTCACCAGCGGCAACACTGGACTTTTGGCAGAACAGGGAAGCTGCTTTTGCGAAACTTTTTATTCCTCGATTTGCCGTGCGGATAAATCAACAACAACGAACAGGATTCAATGAATGGCATCTTTAATTAACTAATCTAACAGACTGCAGATACGTTTCCAAGAGAGAGTTCGACCACGAGCAATCTCAATTGCTGTCAAATTTGCCAGAAATTCATCAGGGAAGTCATTGCTCACATGCTTTCCTAATTAAACAAAGACTGTCATGAAACTCAGATAACAACAGGATTTGTATCCCCCCCCCCCTGCACCCACCCACTCGGAATTTAAGAGGGGATAAGTTCGGAGGTTGAAATTGGACTCCAGAGCAAGGATGTCGGTTCCATTTGGAGTTGCGACAGGAAATAGCTAAAAGATCCCCCTGCTGATTAATATAACCCTCCCAATCCACATTCATTTTCTTGTTGTCATTTCATAACTGACTTTGCCTTCAATTAAAAAAATTATAAGAATTTTAAGATTAACGTCGCATATTTAATGCCAATATAACCTACTTCCGTAATTACCCCCATAATTGTTCTTAATCGCGAGGACCCAATTTTTTGTCGCGACGAGCCACATTAGGTACACGATACCTCACTAATCTTTGCACTTGCCAAGATGCACTATTTTCCACGCGCATTATGCTCCTGATGAATGTTCTTGTATCATTCTACTGATGCGTAAAACCGGCTATCCAAATTTTGCCTACTTTTCGCTACAAGTCAATGGACCTAGGAAAGTCTTAAAACAGCCGAACCGTATATAATTTGTTAAAGGCAGACAAAATTTGTTAAAAGCAGACCCAAGTTTTACAGTATCAAAAAATTTTGAATACTCGAACATATACAATTCGAGGTGTGCTTTAAGTTGAAAACGGGCAGTAATGCTTTATTTTTTTGTAAAGTTCTTAGTTGCGTTTTTGCAGATACCGTGGCTTCTTCACCACGGTAACTGGATCTTTTTCTGGAGTCGTTTTGACAAAAATTTATGAAAGTGAGATGACTTTTTCAGATACCATGATAACTGCAAAAACGCATTCGACCGCGGTATCAGATACCACGACAACTGCAAAAACGACTTTAGACCGGGGTATCAGATATCATGGTATCTGCAAAAACGCAACTCTTGGCAATTAAATATTTCGGAGTTCCCGTATACTACATCGGAAAAATACTCCGTTTCCTTGTTATCGCTTCTCATTACCTCTACGACGCTTTGGCGGATACTTTTCAGATGATTGCGCTTGACCAGAGGGGAACGTTCAAAACACCCAGCAACGGGTACGAAAGAAAATCTTTCTTGAAAAGTGAAATATCAATGGAAGTACCATGGCTACAAAATAAAGGCATACGGCGTAGTTCGTCCACTTCATCAAGTTCAAGATAATATTCACTCATTTTACCTTCCTTAAAGAATATCTCTTACCAGAAATCATCTTTTCACGATGAAATGGCTCAGAAATATCGAATTCAATAATAGCATCACTTTCCACACGGAATCACCGATTTTCTTGTTAGTGCTTGTCAACTCTATCCAGAATTGTGGGTTGTCGTGCAAGCAGCGCACACTCTGAATGTTATTACTTGAGCCGCCGATGAAGAAATGCAAAAACCTTTATGAGTCGAAATATTTCAGTGTATTCAACTACCAGATTTAAACATTAAACATTCAGTTAATCCTGAAGCAGAACGACAACTGCTCTTGAAAAATAGAAACCGTACAGTAACAAACGTACAGTACCATGGGTACAAAGCAAACCAGCGATGAATTTTGCCCAAATTCGGGAAAGTTCGGGAAAGCCTTTCTTATTTTACCTTATTTAACCAGAAATGAAAGAAAACATCAAACAAAATATCAAACGAAAGAATTAGTGCCAAGCTCCTATTTCAAATTTAGATACCATCCAACGTTTTTCCTTTGTCTCACTTTCTTGTTATACGATACCGTTAGCTTATTCGGCTTTTACATTATCCTTAGCTCCCAAGGATATCACTTGCTTATTCTTATTATCCTTAGCTTCTTTATGGAATTGTAAGCTTCTGACATCCCCGCCTTTCCCAACTGTTCCGTTTTGAAAATATATATTTTTAGCACTTCTTCGGCCGAGCCGAGTTCTGGTACCGCACCGCAAAATCGCCGAAAGGTCAGCCGACCGCCGTTTCACACACAAGAATATGGGAGCTTCACGGTATTGTTTGTGATTTTAGAAAACATGGTAGATCATTAGGCACATATTTTATTTTTGTTTCTTTTGTTTTGCCTGGTCTTCCCATTATTTAACCACGGCGCATTCCCTTTTCAAATAATTTGCGTCCTTCCGCCGCGTCAACGAGAGCGACGGCTCAATAGAGTCGACAAGCTCCAACAAGAAAATCTCTAATTTCACATGGAATGTAATGCTAATTCAGCCCAAGATGACTGCGAAAGAGAGAAGAGCCTGAAAAGGACACTAGCCAAAAAAGCGGGAAATATATCTCTAATAAAATCTAGCTGATGTGTCCGTTTCGACTGTCAAATACAGAGCAAAAGGACACTAGGGAGTGGCGTCAAGAACTATGCTTACCTTGATTCGCAAACGGGCCATACTCATAGCGCCGCCCACTACGCTTGCGGCATTTAAAGCAAGACAAACTTGCGGGTTTAGACATTTCTAGTGAAGCTAAGATGCTGGTCTGCACAAATCGAGGAAACAGGGGAGGTTTTGTCTTTTTGTTTGCTTTGTTCAGAACACGAAGTTACTGGAGCCATCACTGGTGCACGGCCGATTGAGTTTCAGTAGGGACGTTCACTATCACTAGTGGTGCTAGTGTCACTACTATTCGAGTGTGTCAATTTTTTTTAAGTCTTGGCGCTACTCCCTAGTGTTATTTTGCTCTGGTCAAAGAGGTACCTGTATTTTCGAAAACGACATTTCTGAGACATTTCATCGTGGAAAATCGTTTCTAGAGTTGTGATCTACTTTTACGTTACTAGAATGATGCTAGGACAGATGATAGAATGCTTTCGATTAATTTCACCTTTTGGCAGATGTGGCAATTCTCTGTCGAGGTCGATCGACAAGGATCTTTTTTATCGATTTCTTAAAATTGAAAAATAAAGTAAAGGAACCCTTTCAAGTTTTCGGTGACCGCGGAATAAACTGAAGAGTGATTTAAAAAACCGGTGACTCTTTTGTTGTGTTTACTTTTTGTTACCAAGGTATGCCTTCATCTTAAAGTTTAACCGAATAGGACTGAAATCTGATGGTCTAGTTACACATATCTTATTTTATTAAACAGGCCTCAAAACCCAATCACAATCCGTTACTTCGTTTTTACGTTATCCACAGATCATCGCGTTCATCGACTGAACTTATTAGATGTACTTGTATGTGCTTGTACCTCCATTCTTGAAATGTTTACCAACTACAAATGTAAGCCATTGCCGAAAAAAAATAAAGTAAAAATGTCATATTCCTTGCAACTCATGTCTAACATCATTTTCGTACGTTCCGCAGGCTTTTCTGAGTTTAGCATCTTTATTCCACGGTTTAGACTAAATCGTAACGGAATTTCATTCAAGCGTGCGTCACAGCCATTTTATCTATTTTACCTCAGAAAACGAAAAACTATAGTTTCTTCCTATCGGTGAATATATATTTGAATGTATATATATAGAGCCGAGCGGCCAGCGAGGCGCCGGTCGCGTTTACATTTATGAAACGGCCTAGGGACAATCAAATGCTATGTTGGGGCTACAATCACGTGACGTCACTAAATACGTCACGGCTGTATGGAAATCCGTTACGATTTAGTCGACACCTATCCCAGGAAATGAAGGCCTTTGCTGAAATTCAAATTCTCCGTGTCTGGGTGGATCGGGTTGTCGTGCAAGCAGCGCACACCCTGAACGTTCTTACAAGAGTCTGTGATGCAAAAAAATAAAAATCACTTCGAATGAGTCAAAACATTACAGTGAATTCAAATATAAGACGTAAAAATAAGCTGCCTTTTCAGTTAAACTCCACGTGAATTACTTGACCTTTTTAGCTTTTTTAATAATAATAATAATAATGTAATATAATATAATTGCAATAATAATTGGCTTTCGCCTCTATGCAATAAATACTCCATGCAATAATAAGACTTTTCGCCTCTTTTTTCTATGGGCTGTGTCTGTACAAGGCGTCCGTTTTCTCCTATATTAGTGCGTTCACTTCGTTACTGAAACATCAGTTTATTTAGTTTTTCCATTATTGCCCTTCTTATTCAGTGCGCAACAAAACTTTCTTCATTTATTCTGATTAACTACGCCCACAAGAAAAAAAGACCAAAGTTTTGCGTGGAGTACATTTTAAATTTTCAACCCAATCTTGTACTACGAAAGGAAAGAATATGAACGTACACAAGATTCCTTCATAGAATGCAGTCATTGTTCCCTGATGTTATTTTCGGATTCCGGTTTAATTACGGATCCGGTAAGTAAAGGATCGGAGGATCTGACAAAGATTAATTAGAAAAGAAGAAGAAAGATTAATTAGAAAAGAAAGAAAACATATCGGATCCGAGAAGCTATGACTTTGGTATATGATATTTTTAAAAAGGGGGCTGCTAGACACTTTTCAAATTAGCGTATCTATCAGTCTCTATTACCGACAATTACATGTATATACATATAGTTCCCATTATATCCCATCAAGTTTCTGGTTCTATACCAAGTTTCTGTTTTCTCCACATCCCAGCATATATATCAAACCGATCCGAAAACTAACCGAGTTATCTTTCTCATCCAACACGGTCCGCAGGTCTGTGGTTTTACCGGATTCCCACCAAATTACCCAAACAGTCCGTAAACTTCCTAATTAAGCATGTCGTGTAACCCTTATGCCACAAGCTTACAGGGTATCCTATTTGCAGTGTCAAATATTATTCGCAATCTTCTTGGCTGAAGGATTTATTTTAGTTTACAGGGGCAAAGGCAACCCCTCCCCCACCGTCAACACCCTGGGCGAATACCTCCCGGTGCCATACGCTCCGTCGAGTAAAAATAACCGGCTACCCTCCCCTCGACAAATATAGGAAACAGACCATAAAAACTGAGGTTTGGACCACGAGACTTAGGATTTTTCCTAGAAACGCGAATTAAATATAAGCGTTTGCCGCTCGCCTCTATATAAACTTTTCACAGAAATATATTGCAGTTTCTTAACACTGGGGGGGGGGGGGTGTCGCCGTTTTTTTTGCCGGGGGTAGCCGGAACCAAATTTATAGACACAAGTGAAGGAAAGTTTATAGACACGAGTGAAGAAAGCTGATATGGAGTGAGTTGAAGTAGACACCAAGTTAATAGACACGAGTGAAGAAAGCTGATATGGAGTGAGTTGAAGTCTCATTAAGTGTATATAAAAAATAAAAAAAAAGATCTTGATAATTTTTTGTCCGTCTCGCAGGTGACTTGTTGTCACATATTGAGACGGTTTAAGAATATATTGAGTGTTGAATTTGTTGAAGAAACAAATTGAACTGAACTGAACTAGACAGTATTACAAAAATTCCCCATTCCGACGGGAACCCGGAAGAACTATTTGCCCAAGAAAAGAATCGGTAACCTTTCCTGGCTTCAAATGTCCGCCTATCCCCTATATCGACCTTCAAACGACCAGACTGGAGAATTTTGAAGAAATTCCCGCTCAACCCTAAACTTAGAGTTACCACGTCCGTCTCTGAAATCTATCCGGCTCTTGGCCGGAGGAATCCTCTCAAATAAGTCCAATTAATCGGAGCCTTGTACGTCAGTGAGGTTAACATTACAAGGCCCCGAATGCTGAAATTTTCGAAACTGATCCTAGGAAGAAGGAGATCAAGTGCAATCGCTAAAAATTGCAAGAAGTGCATGCAACTAAAGCACAAGGGCAAAAGTCTCTCAACTTTTGAAAAAAGATTATGAAGAAAATTAGAACATATATAAATATTTCTTCAGTCCAAGCTGACTGCGAATCATAGTTGACTTGCGCCAAGCGGATGTCAGCTGACTTTTATCAGAGCGACATTTCGACCCTTTCTGACAAGGGTCTTCTTCAGGCTCAAGGCTAGGGAAACTCAATCTGTGACCATAACTGAGAAGGATCGAACTATCATCCAAATAAAATCAACTGACGTCTCCGTTTATCACAGTAAAACCTATGGGGCCGTTCCCTTTGTCTTTTTCGCGCCAGCTTGCGGCCGCATTCGCAACCGTCATCAAAAGATTTGAATTCCTTCCGGTATTACCGAGATCACTGACGGACGGGTAGGCAACTTCACGATTACATACATTTCCATCTTTTTCTTATGGCTTTGCGAAACATACTTTTGCCTTTGTCCGGTTCGCAAGGGAAGTATATTTGGCAGTAAGAGTGTCGTAAAAGTGGAGATACAAGATTCGAGACGGGAAATTTGGGGCAAGAAAGGATGGAAGAGGAAGGTTTTGGTTAAAAGAAAAATACAAAATACCGGTGAAAAAAAAAGTGTTGTGACCGTCGGCTCGGCATGTTCCTGAAGCAGACTGTGGAGCATGGAAAGCGTTTTGAGGGGTAAGAGTTTCCTTCTTTTTGGCGTTCATATTGGGTTTATGAGTGTTGCTTTTGGTTTTGATTTACTTTTCTGACACAGGATTTCGTTTCTCGCCATGGCCCCAGGGCTTTTTTAAGGACTAGGAAAATCTAACTGAGAAAAATTTGAATGAGCTTCTTAGGCTCGTGAGGTTCTTCATACATGCTATGGATGATAAAGACCGTTTTGGGGATTAGGTTTTTATTTTTTGTGTTTATAATTAGGTTTTTATTTTTTGTCTATAGTTCATGAGTGTTAAAGGAACAGAAAACTTGACTCAAACTTGACTCGGGGAGCTAGCTAACATATCAAGAATGTACCCTGAGTCGATATTGAGAGTAAGAAAAATTCTCGTTACGACCATTGCAGTTTCCGGGCAGTTTCCGAGAATTCGACTTTTGAGCAAAAGGTTTGCAAAAGCAAAAGGTTTGTGTGCCGCGACTAGGAATCGAACCCCGGCCGTCTAGTCGGAGAGGTCGTTACTCTGTAGTCTACATGTAAAAAGGCGAACTTTTACAGTACATGAGTGCATAATCACAGTGCATAAGGGGCAAGGGCCTGCTAGCTAGCTTTGGAACACTAAGGAGGGGGTTCGAGACAGTTCGAGATGACAAAGAAGGGGGAGGGCCTCTCGACATAAAGACCCTGTATATTTATCCAAGCCCCCCGGGCGATTCGATGGCCGAAAGTTGCGTAGTCAAGTTTACTGTTCCTTTAATACTTATTTCACGTCATGGATCCAGGCATTTCTTGCGTTTCATTCATTCATCATCCGACCTATGTGGCAGTTACAGGGTCGTAAAAGAGGAGATTCAAGACGGGAGATTTGAGGAAATAAAGGATGGAAGAGTAAGATTTTGGATAAAAGAAAACACGGTGAAGAAACAGTGCTGTAACATTCGTCGTCTCGGGATGTTCCTCAAGCAGGCAATGCTGCAATGAGCGCGTTTTGAGGGGTAAGAGTTTTCTTTCTTTGGTGTTCCTATTGAGTTATGAGCGTTGCGTTTTTAATTCGTTTATCCGCTATGTGTTTTGCTTTCCCGCTATGGTCCCCAGGGCTTTTTTAAAAAAAGAAACTTTTAGGGAGACAAATAAAGATGTGACAATTGCGTTATAAATAAGAAAGAAAATAAACATAAAAGGCTGTTCGCTTTTGCAAACAATCTGGGTGAGCTTTGTCGGCTCGGGAGGTTCTTCAAGCAGGCTATGGAGCATGAAGAATATTTTGGGGGTAAGGTTTTTATTTTTGGTGTTCATACTGAGTTTACGAGTGTTGATTTTTATTTCCCGTCATGGCCCCACGACATTTTTGGGGACCAAATTCATTCACTCAGGCCTATGTTTTTCTGGGTCACTTACGTTCAGTTTTTCGGTCGGTTGGGTCTTGGTCTGCGCTTCGTTCATAGTCTCAGCATACCAGACAATCGTAACAGCGTCTTCCGGTGACAGCATGTTCCACAAGCCATCGGTCCCAAGGACCAGGCAACGGTCTTTAGTGATATCGATTGGGTAGACATGGACATCCGGGTCTGGAGAGACAACGAACTGATCCAGTTCGGAATTGTAGCTCCAGAAATCACCTAGAAAAAGAAATGCTGTCATTGCAACCTAAGGCTTATTTTCCTCACTGCAGGAGTTCCACCCAATCATTTACCACGCTCTTAGCCTTGTGGATTATGAGGGTAACTTGGAGTAAGAAGAAGAGAAAGGGGAAATATAAGCACAAACTGAGCCTGAAAAAAAATGGAGCAAAGCGCTGACGAGGCTAACGAATACTTAGTTTGCGTGGGAGTGGGGCCCTGCTATGTGCTAACTGCCAAGTGTTTCAGGCTTTGACACAGAGAGAACGAAAGCAGATTCGCTTCATTACGTTTATTTCTGAATGTTCTGTTTCTTCTGTTTGGATGTTCGAACGGTAGTGAAAGTAACGCAAACCCGTTGCAACGCTAATACAATCGTAATATTTTTTTCAATTAAATAATTGCTTGCACCAAGTAATATGCATGTATATTCGTTAAATTTGAATTTCGCCATATTCTTAGACGAATTCAAAGCATCACAGCTGAGGAATCCGTTTTGTATATATTATATGAATATACGAATTCAAACAAGCATAGACTACCTCTACTGGACTTTTCTTGACATTTGAATTTACTGCTGTATTACTTCTCAGAAGAAAAACGGTCCAGGGTTCCAAGCCCCCTCCCCCTCCAACCAAAACCATGGCTACGATTCTGCTTGTCTTATGCTACAATTCTACTTAACTGGAATTTCGGTTACCTTAGCCTACGTGTTTTTCCCACGCCATTTTTCTTTTGATTAGAAGTTGCCTAATTACTTTCGCTATTCTAGGATCCAATTATATCTAAGGATAACCAGTAATTACATAAGAGCTCGTCCCGAACTGAAGCATTATACCGGCCACAAAGCGTTAATGGCTAACCCCTGACTGACCCCTTACAGAAAGGGGGGGGGGTCTACTACGGTCAGGCTTTTTTGTGCACGCAAAATTATACAAAAATTGAGAGTTTGAAATGATAACTACCAATTATGGTTTAGAATTCCCTAGCGGGAACTGGCACGCATACTGTGATTCACTATAGGTGGCGCAACAGTGGCCACTTTCACTTCCCTATGGGACATTTTCGCATGGATGGTTCGTTCTTAGCTCGACGGACGATGCGGTCCACATGTCAACACGCCCTTCCTAAAATCCAAGGATGAACTGCCACCAGTGACCAGATGTGCTAGAGAAACAATAGCATTCACGCGTTGGATCTTGGTGTAAATTGTCTGAAGAGGGAGTATGCGATTCCACTGTCAGAAGTTTGATAAGAGATAACACAAGGATGCGCAGTCTCAACAGACAACACTTGGGATGCAATCTGTTCCGATTTCGACAACGTTAAACATTAAATGTTTTACATATTAAGCATAACAGCCAAAAGACCGCTGGAAAAATATCTGCTGACATTTCCGATACCTCCACGACAAACAAAAAAGGCAGCAAATGTTTTTTCGGCTCTTTTTGGCAATAGTTCTTGTGCATAATATTCAATGCCTAACATTTTTAAAATCATCACCGATCATTACGTGCAAAAGGACCCTCAGTTTTATGTCTACATGCTTGAGAAAGTTTTCAATTTTATTAGTTTCGCAATATTTTGCTACCAAATTTCAATTTCCCGCCAGAATCGAGCCGCAAAATCGACAATCAGGCCGCGGAAACGTGAGCCACAATCGACCCACAAACCGTTTGTGGGAGCACGGAAAAACGCCTATACTGTACTCCTGGATAGACCTAAAGGATGAACTCCTGGTTTTAGACTTCTCTCACTTGCTGTGTAGTTTATTCAAAACGAGCATTTCTGGGGCCGGGCCTAAGCATAACTTTTATACACATAATATAATAATATACTGAATCTTAAAAGGTTTTCACCTCCAGATATTTCGCACAATTCTGGCGAAAAAGTGCGAGAGCCAAGTTCAGCATGATTGAAAGCTGATGGAAAGTTCGTTACCCAAAAAGTACTTGGTAAGAGTTAAGTCAGGAAGTAAGCTCAAAGCTTGCTGGAAGTAGGGGCTACTTCAACTTTTGAATTAGTAGCTAAAAACTATTCCAGGGGCTTTAGACTCGACCAGAGATGGACGAATAAAAGCCTGACACGGTAAGAATCCTAACTGCCCTATCCCTGCAAAGATTGCGAAAGCTTTTCGGGGTGGGGGGCTGTAGCTGGTAGGATAATACAAAATATTGAAGATTTTGTTTGTTTGTTGTCTTACCTGCTTATTTGTGTTCTACAAGTCATGGACTTATAGGTGGATAACTGTCGGTTTGTTAGTTAGTTTTCCGCTTCCTATTGGTGACCGTTTCTTTTGTTTTTGCATAAGCAGCTTTAGTTGAGAAATATTGTTTATTGGTTTCCAGTTTTGCATATTAGGTGTTTATTCATAGGCCTTCTGAATGGGGCCTTCGGTTATTTTATGCGATTATTAAATAAGAAACAGAATCCTCATGGAAAAAGGAAGCTTACCTAGAGCTCGAGCAACAGCTAGAAACGGTATTTCGTCAATCTGGGTCGAACGCCGGACTGGCCCTTTATGCCCTATTCGAGGCCGATTCCACACCACTCTTGGAACTCCAGCTTTGTAAATGACCTTCCCACCACATTCTTGGATTCTGCGTGTTTCTACAGCACACTCCGGCTTGTGATCGCGGGTTAACGGCCTACCGCGCCATCTCTTTTTATCTAGAAAGGAAAACTTGACTTAAAGCACCTGTGCCAGTACCATTGCCCATTTGATTATTTCATCTGTCGTTGTGTAAATCTAGCCACTAAGTTCACATTTCCTAAGAATTCCATTTCTAACCGGAATCACAATCAGACTATTCCATCTCATGAACGTGGTTAAACTTTGAGCGTGTTTCACCCCTCTACCAATAGTAACTATTAGTTACTATTTCCGTTCCAGCCTCACGAAAAGTTACTATGCTGACCGTTCCAACCTTCTCAAAAAAGTAACTAATAGTAACTATTTGCTAACCACGATCGGGAGCGTAGTAAGCGTAGTAACTACGCATCTCTGCAACGTGATTGATCCGATCAGACCGCGGCCTGGTATTTGACCGAAAAAATAAAAAAGCGTTCCAGCCTAGCGTAGTAACTACGGTATCTAGCGTAGTAACTACGATAAGTAGGGTGGAACACGCTCTTTGACGGAGGTCTCCGAAATTATTCAAAATTATCCTTCCGCTAGATCATCTTTCGTATGGGCATGCGGGTCATTTTAAAGTTGAACTGAAATCCAGCTTATCTTCATGTCTCGGATTTGAAACACTGAACTATTTTGACTGTGCTAAAGGTTATTTTTTTCATTTTCGCCAGCAAAAAGTTCACCCCGAAGAATTAGAATTTCAACAAAACCACTCATAAAAAAAAAACTGGCCCAAGTTGACTGCGAATCACAGTGGACTGCATTAAACGGATACTCAATAGCTGATTTTATTCAGACGATACTTCGCCCCCTCGGCAACGAGCTTCGTCAGGCCTAAGCTTGAAAAGCGACCCTGTGACACAAAAAAAGTTCATTAGCCTAAATGACAAGAGCTGTAAGCTCATATGGCACTTGCATGCGTTGAGATGTATTGTTTGATCAAAAGTAATTTTCGACTGTGCGGTTCAGATGCGCACTTTAAGGGAGCTAGGGAAAAAGTATTTTATCGTTGAACTTGGCTGTAATGATGCGCACTTTAAAGGCACTAGAAATTCATCTGTTAGCAAAACTCTTGAGGCAAAAACGATAGCAGGCTCTTAGGGATCATTGATATATACGTATGGTAAAAAGTATTTTTTTTCCACTTTGCGGGTAAAATGCGCACTTTAAGGGTGCTATAGAAATATTTTTTTTTTGGCAAAACCCTTGTGGCACAAATGATCATGGGTTGAGATGTATCGTTTCATAAAAAGTACTTTTCGACCTTGCGGGTAAGATTCACACTTCAAGGGAGCTAGAACTTCATTTGTAAACAAAACCCTTGAGGCAAAAATGATAATGGGCTCATGGGGATCATGAAAATGCATATTTTGCTTAAAAGTATTTTTCTGAATAGCCTATGCGGTCATGATTGGTACTTTAAGGAATGGTCGGATTTGAAAAGTGGCGATTTCTAAGCCAATCTTGTCGAATTTCTAATATTCCAGCCAAATTTCATCGTCCTAGCACATCTGGAAGTACCTTAACTCGCGATCACCGAAATTCCGGACCCGTCCCTCAAACTCCCCCCACAGTCGCCGGAGCCAATCCGTTTCGGTTTTGTACTTGTTTGTTATTCCCACAAAGTTCCATCCCGATCTCTCCAGTCCAAGCCGGTCACGTATCCCCCCCCCCCCCCATTGTTGTCGGATCCGGTCCGGACATGAAAAAGATCACCACAGGCATGCCCTCTGTTCAGTTATTAAATTTCACTCGAATCCGATCACCCGTTCCAAAGTTACGCATGGCTAAATATTCCGGATTCCCCTCCCTCCGATCCCCCCACGACTATCGGATCGAGTTAATTTTTATTTACAAGTCAGTTTGATCGGGTCCCTGATACGCCTCCCAAGTTTCGTCGTGAAAATCCCAAAAACCGTCATCACCAGAATTCCGGGAAACTCCCCTCCACCTCCCCCCAGAAGTGTCCGGGTCCAGTCCAAACGTGTAAACGATTCATCTGGAGCAGATTTTTGGTCTTCCCAGCAAGTTTTACTCCGATCCCTCCATTATAACCGTTTCTCGAGATTTCCGGTCTTCCCCCACCCCAACTCCCCCATAGCTGTCGAATCCGGTTCGGACTTCAAATGGAACATCAGAGATATGTCATTCATTCAGGTACTAAGTTTCGTCCCAATCCGATCTCCCGTTCGAAAGTTACACAACACTCAATTTTCCATATTCCCCCGCACTGCACCACATATACAAACCCCTTTGACCCTCGAATGCACTAGCTCTTTCCAATATTAACACAGTGATCCGATGCAAAGAGTGACGTCACGCCGCGCGCAGACCTACTAGTGTGAAGAAAGGGGTAGGGGTTTTACAAAAACTACTAAATTCTCAGGATTCCCCCGCCCTCTACTCCCTCCACGGTGGTCGGATCGGGGAAGTGACTATTTGTAAGTTAGTTTGGTCGGGTCCCTGATATGCCTGCCAAGTTTCATCGTCCTAGCACATCTGCAAGTACCCTAACTCGCGATCACCGGACCGACCGACCGACCGACCGACCGACAGACCGACCGACGGAAAAGTGATCGGTATATGGCACTTGAGCGAAGCTGCAAGTGCCATAAAAATTGATCATATAGGCTAACTAGCGGAGCAACGAAGCAACGCATTTTCTTCACGTCTTCTAACCCAACTGCGTGATATGAGAGGGTGGGTAGACTGCCGTATCTCATCCCCATCCGATCAAAATTTGGCCTTGATACGGGCAACTTTGACGCTCCCGGCGAACCAATGAATGTGTAAGTGTTCTTCTATCAAAATGCTTTTTGGCCAAAAGTGCTCTTTTCTTAAAAGTGTTCTTTCGCGACTGCAAAGCACTTCAGATTCGGATCCCCTAAAGCATTTAAGGAAAGGTGCCGTAAGGCCATTTCTCAAAGAGAACTTATGAACGGAAACTTAACCTTGAAGTGCACTATCAAACTCGTCCCGAAGTTATCCATTCTTTAATGATGAAACAAAACTTGAATATTTCGCAGGCGAACTTAGGCGCAAATTATTTCGGCCCAATCTTAATAAGGATAGAATAAGAGAGAACTGTTTTGTCGCATATGCATTTTTATCTTTCTTGACAAAAGCAGATCTAAAATAAGTCTTGGCAAAGTTGCACAACAGGCTGTGATAAAATTAAAAATCAACTAACAGGATCCAAGACTTTTAATGTACGTTTTCATTCTGTTACTGCAACCTCTCTACATTCAAACCTCTGAACATTTTATAATTAGTCACTTTTTTTGTCATCAACCACCAAGGCCTTGGTTCATTTTCCCGATTTTTTTTTGCACCGAGCCCTTACTACTCACTGCTCTTTTGACAGTTTTTGGACCAAGCCCTTTGGCGTTTCTGCCCAGGCCTGCAGGGAAAGAAGATTGGCAACCCCGAGGTAAGTTACCAATTTGCTCAGGAGAACGGCGCCTGACTCCTCAAATAAGAAGAAAGGACAAAGGACTTAAGAGAGAGGTCTTTGAGCTCTATTAGCAAAAAACGAGACAAAAAAAAAGGTAGTCCTCAAGCGGAATCTAGGTGGAGAATCTACGAAGGATCCCGCTAAAGGCTTTTAAAATTCCAATTATAATTATTTTTTTGGTCGTGGATTCTTTATTGGTAAACAACCATTCTAAATAGGGTCTATAAGCTAATATGGTATTCAACTTACCTGGATCTTGATACCCTAGAACAATGCCCGAGTCCCCAACATGTCCTACATAGATTTTGGAATTCCTTACAAAGGCGATGCTTGCTGTTGTTCCCGATGTGCTCGGCAAGCCTGTTGCAGTCTTGGGCCATGAATCTAGAAAAAAATATTTACTCTTCAGGTAGAATAGGACAGATAATCTAATCAGGAGTAGCCAATATCTTTTGACTCAATTTAGCTACTGCACCGACCGATGTCTTAAGGAACGAGCTTCCCAAGTTCCCCGACAGACATATTTTAAATTCAGTCACAATTTCATCATGTAGTCTTGATTTCGTGAAATCATTACAAATTTAATCCAATGATGGTTTAATCTGACGATCATGTCAAATCTTAAAAAAAATTTTTAGCTGGTGAGCTGCCATCTTCATCTACAACCTTGTTTCGACTATCTCGGACCAGCATAATTTGCATACCTGATCATCATCAAACCCGCACATACCCTTCACCCCGACTGTACGACCAGACTTTTGCTCTGAATATAACATATGCAAAGATGTGGAACCTGATGCAAAGATGCTTCCTGATTTGAACTCCCACCTACAGCTCATTTTTCAGATAATACTTGTCACTAAATATTCCTTGTATTTGACAGTGCAAAACAGACTCGTTTTCCTTGAACGGCTTTAAGCCTGAATAGGACCCTTGCCAGAAAGGGCCGAAGTTTAGCTCTAATAAATTTCAGCTGATGTAGGCTATATGTTTTGCACTGTTAAAAATATGATACTCGTCACTTCTACAGTTCCTAACAGCTTTCCAACTGGCATGGGAAAAAAACTCAAACAAACTCAGCTCATATCGACCTATCACAGTGTCTTGTATCATGAGCAAAATTTTTGGGAATGTCATCACGGACCTCATAATATTGAAATGCAATTTTTGCGAATTCCAGTTTCGTTTAAGTAAAGGTATTGGTTCGTCCCATGCCCACAAATCACTTGTCAACATCTTGAAACAGGCCACATTGAAGAAAGAAACTATTCAATTGTGTGCAGTCGATATCAAGCCTTATTTTTGTTATGTCGAAACAGCGTTAACAGGGCTGTCGTAAAGGCTCTGCACTTCTGGTAATCGAACTCAGTGGTTCTGATCAAACAGGACAGTAATCTTAGTGAAACTATATCTGTTAGGAAAGGTATCCGGCAAGGCTGTTTGTCATCCCCACACATCTTTAAATGCACAATAGCAGATTGCTTAAACAACCTAACACTGACTTATTTTGTCCAAGGTATTGGAATCAGTTCTACTGCCTACAGAAAAGACATACTTTTGATCAGTAGATCACTTTTCAAGGACCTTAGCAACATTGGGTTATCTATGAATCTTGAGAAGTGTCAATATCTATGTTTTAATCCACCTAAAGGTTCTGCTTCTACCCTTAAAGCCACAAACAGCCTTCTGCAACCACAAACCACAATCAAGTGGTTAGGAAGTTCAGTTTCAACAACCCTCAGAAAACCCTGCGACGAGGATGAGCTATGGGGAAATTGTTCCAAACAGAGCCAGGTACAACCGACGAGGTCTAGAAAACTCTACACAAGTATTTGCTCTTCCTCTTTGCTTTTCCTCGCTGCTTTGTACCCAATTCTCAGGAAAAAAGACACCAGTCGAATGTGATCATGTATTTTCAAATATCTCTGTTTTCTTCTGTACCTTCCTCGTCTCTCATGCTCAATCAACAAATCATGGAGAAGTTTTTTGTCTTGGACCCAACTTGTCCCAACTGTTACGCTAAAAGAAATAAGTAAACATCTACTGCCATCATCCAACAGCCTTCCTGACCATTGCCCGATGAGCGAGCAAATGCAGTAAATTTATTGTTCTTTTTGTGTTTTGTTGTGTAAGTTAATTACTAATTTTAACATTTTGACAAATTTGTCCAAATTCCAGTGTGTTCAAATTTCAATACTTTCGGCTTTACTTCACATACACATTTCCAAATCTAACAAACTTCAGAAGATAAAGATTTTGTAGTTACTTTTAGTGTGGACTGAAGGCTTAAACCAGGAAAAATTTAGTTTAGGTGTAGGCGTAGCCCAGGGCCCAGGCGTAGCCTAGCTGATGCTGATGTGAAATGTTATTTCTCACAAGCAAGGATCACAACCTCTACTGTAACTCCAATCAACAATCTTGTTAAAAGTATATTGCCAAACTATGAACAAAAGATAATGACAAACTTACAGTGTTCTTTAAACATCATTTGGTGAGTATGAATAAAACCTTCGCGAATTGCCTTTGTGACATCCTCATCATTCTCTGACCAGAATTCTGGATGTGAAACAATGTTATCCATAAGGTTTTCCTTCGCATGCTGAGCAGCTTCCTTGCCACCATGTCCATCGAAAATGCCAAAATAAGCATATTCTAGATCTGTCCCATCTTTAGTCTGCTGATATGCAACAGAAAACGTATCTTCCATGTATTTCCTTGATCCTTGGTTACAATGGCCAGTAACACGAAGGTTCACTCCAATATTTGGTTTCATATTCAAAGTAAACAAATCAAAATCTCACGAAATCAACAGAATTTGAATTTCAACATAAACATTACTGATGATAGTGTTGCATCATGCCGCCATTTTAGAAGAAATGAAGAAAGCATAGAGCTAATAAACAGCGGGGGGCTGATAAAATGCTAGTAAAATCCTTGGGTAACCCGAGTATAAAAGTAAACAACGACACGCTAGTTCTTGCAACCAAGTTTGTCTGACCATTTTCATCTCCTCTTGGGCCTGGCCGTGATTAAAACTGTGCTTCTGCATCTGTAGGCGCATTCTCGCCGTTCCCCGACGACTCCTCGGGGAATCGAAGAGAACGGGGAGAATAGAGGGAGTCACTCCACGCGGACTCCGCATACAAAAAACAGCGAGAACACGGGGAATGCTTCCAAAATCCACTTCATTTTTTGTTTTGTTTATTATATGATTGTTTTTAATCAATTTTGCGTTGTACCAGCACCAGCCAACATTGATTCCCTTCCGAACCTGAAAAGAAGTCCTTCTTTATGATGGTGATGATAATCGCAGCATTCCCCATCCGTGGGGACAAGCGAGAATACCTGGAGTGAATCACCGGGACAGACAAAAACGAGGGTCTCCTCAAGAGGAGTCCTCGGGGAGCGGCGAGAATACGCCTTAGGTGTACTCTACACAACTCACTGTCTAACTTCCGTTTTCCATCCACCCTTCTAACAGTAATTATTTGTTACTGTATTAGTTTCAAGCTCCTGAAAAGCTACTACGCTGACCGTTCCAACCGTCTCGAAATAAGAACTATTTGCTTACCACATTCCGGAGCGTTGTGAGCCTGGTAATTAAGATCTCTATGACGTGAATGGCCCGATTATCCCGTGGCACGGTATTTGCCAATTGCCACTATCTGGAACTTGCTCCTTCCGCATATACGCTCTTCTTAAAATTCAATGCAGCCAGATGCGCGAGAGAAACAATAACAATAACAATATCACGTTATCTTGGCATAAGTTAAGCTATCTATAGGGGCAATAAACAATGAGGTTTTTTGGTGGCAAAAAAAACAAATAATACGGAAGGAGTTTTAGGAAGGTCGTGTCGGATGATCGTCTAGAGCTTGTCATGCCTCTAGAGTCAATACTCCATAAGACGCAAGTCCAAAACACGCCAGTGAACCTCGGGAAGAAGGAGAAACGTCGCCCGAACGGTAACTGAAATCCTGTGTCAACCAATAAATGTCGTTCATTGCGGACAAATTTGATGACTCTTCCGGTTCTTCCGCTAGGTACATGGCGATTCCCCATCGACCTGTATATTTATTTAGTAAAAAAGAGTGGGGGGGGGGAGGGTGACTGGGATTTTGTGACGTTCTCATTTATTATGTGTACCACCTCCTGTATTAGTTGATATTGTTTTAATACATAGATGGCACTTTATACAAGGGACTTTTACCGTGACTAATGAACCATGAACCGGTTAGAGTGCCTGCCTTGTAAGCAGAGGGTCCTGGGTTCAAATCTCGGCTGAGGAGCATTTTTGTCTTTCAGATCACTATTTCTAAAATATTGTTTTAGCTAATAGTCGAGGTTGAGCATCACTTCTTTATGTTGTTTTTTTATTTTACTGGTAAGTAATCGATGCATAAAAGACGTTTATCGTCCGTTGATAATTAATTTCTGTCAGAGCTGGTGTTGAGTCAATCGCGTCCGAGTCCGATATCAAAGTCACGGTCACGAGTCAAGACGAGTCACGTGGTCCAAGACGAAAACCCTTGAGACGAGGCGGAAAAAAATGAGAACAAAAACAAGAGCTAGAAGCTCATACGACACTTGCAAGGCGGGGCAAGAGGATGGGAGAAGGGGTTTGCCAAACCATGGGTTTGTTCTGTTCATTTGTAAGCAAACAGTGCCCTAACTTTCAAGTTGCTTAATTGCTCCCTGATTCATCAAATGCCGCATTCCCTTGGGCTTCATCGTCTGTGTGAAGGGTTGTGATAACATAAGCTTCACATTGCAAATCTGACCCGAGATTGAAAAGTTTTTTCCCTTTGCTAATCCTCGGAAATCAGCACTGTTTGAAATTCCCGCCTTTTCTGACTGCTTCATCACTTTTGTTCTGGAGGTAACACTTAATACTGCAAGAGGCAACACGCGAAGCCCCGCCCAGGATCCACCCCCAGTAAATAAGATCGGACGAAAGTAGATCTAGCATGCATCAAGTCTTCTCAATTCTTCCCTTATTTATTCTTGGTTAAACTGAGCTTGACGCGATCTGCTCTTGGTGACTAGCCCTTGTGAAGATGAAGGATCGCCATGCGTCCAGCGAAGAGCCAGAAACGTCATGACAGCAAACGTTGTTGATTGGTCTGCAAAGGCTTTGAATCTCTTTAGAGAGCTCGTTTGGGTGACGTTTCTTGTTCTTCCCAAGGTTCACTGGCGTGTTTCGGACTTGGTCGTTCAGAAACTAGAAGGTTTTTAAGAATGATTGTTTGTGATCCTGATTCCAGTATATATTCTACCACTCACTACTCCGCTGAGGCCTAGAGGTATGTTTATTTCAGTAGAGTAGAGATACGTTTATTAAAAAAAACAGACACTATTCGCCTTTCGCCTGCCAAGAAAGGCAATGAAGCTTGGAAGGGCAAGCGAGGTTATTCCTTTATAATTAGTTATTCACTACACTCATACCGAGCTACTCAGACACTAAAAAGTCAACTAATGAATGATACAGATGAAAAGACAATAAGAAGATGAGACACAACAAATAAAGAAAATCGAACAGTACCTTGAACAGAATGAACAACCTGGATCGGGTTTCTCACCAATTTCAATTTCATTCCCGAGACAAAAGGAACTTCTTTGCCCGTGACTTGAAAGCAGGAAGACTAGGCGCATTTTTCACACACTCGGGCAATATATTCCAAACATAAGGACCATAATGGCGAATTACAAAAGATGCCCGAGTCGTGCTTCTAAACTCATGACTTAAATTATCTGCATTTCTTGTATTATGATAATGACGATCTCTATTATAAGTAAGAAGATTTTCAAAAGCAGGGGTAAGCATCTGATTCAAATATTTATACGAGAAAATCGCAACTTGATAGTCGCGAATTTGGGATACATACATTAATTTATTCTTTTTAAAATGCTCATGAGCAAGAACCTCATCAGAATCAACAAATTCCGATAATAATTTTACAGCTTTATTGTGAAGTTTTTTTACTCTTTTGAAACACGTTACAAAATTTGAATAGTTACTTATGTGAACAGTGCAGTTAAGGGCTAAATGGTAGCATGAAGGTTCAAAATATCTATTCAGGCTAGGCATGCTTGTGAACGGGGCTTTATTTTGTAAATTTTGCAAAAGATGAAACTGTTTTAAAGAAACGAAAGTGAGAATAGAGTTGACCACAACCTTCACAGACTAATTGTGTCACCTGAACAAGTCTGGCAAGGACGTGCATCTGCAGATTTTCGAACAAAATCTGCACAAAGTAATCTCCCGCTCGTCTTCTCGTTGTTTTTCATCCGCGAAATCCCTCGGATGTGACTCGGATGTGACCCACTCTCGATTTGAGTGTACAGCAAGTGCCCGGTGCCGCGATGCCCGGTCGGTGCCGGCACGGTTTTCACGTGTTACAACATCAAAATAAGCATTTTTAGAAGCGTTTCTAAGATGAATCGGCTAATTTATTGTACGGCACCGGTGCCGGCACCTCCTATTTCGGCTGGTGCCGGCCGGTGCCGGGAAAAGGTGTATAGCAGGTGTCGGGGAGTGGGTAACCCCTCGTTCGTTTCTCACGGTCCCACCCGGAATTCCCAAGGGGCAAGGAGTCCCTGAGGAACGGTAAGAGAAATTTGATAGAAATATACATTTTTGATCAAGTTTTTGGATTGAACTGTCGACGACACGTCCCCTCCCAAAATGTTCCCTGCTGATACGTCCCTAGCCCAAAACGTCCCAGAACAAAATATCTACATGAAAAAATAACACGTATGCGGACGTTTTGCTGGATTTGCAATTGCAAAACATGTGAGAGAATCCATTTCAAATACGTTCTCACGCTCGTTTTCTGCCCGTGAATCATAAGGCGTATTCTAGCCGTTCCCCGAGGACTCCACTTGAGGAGTCCCCGGGTTTTGTTTGCCCCGGGGACTCACTCCCCGTATTCTCGCGAGTCCCCACGGACGGGGAATGCTCGGATTATCATCACCATCATCAAAAATGACTCCCTTTCAGATTTGGAAGGGAATCAATTTTTGCTGGTGTTGGTGCAATGTAAAATTAATTAAAAATAATCAGAATAAACAAAACCAAAAATAAAGGAGATCCAGACTAATTTTGTCAGCTGCATATTTGTTTTAAGAACTAAATCCGTTTTGGAAGCATTCCCCGTGTTCTAGCTGTTTTCTGTACGCGGAGTGCACGTGGAGTGAGTCCCTGTATTATCGCCGTTCCCTTCGATTCCCCGAGGAGTCCTCGGGGAACGGCGAGAACACGTCTATAGTCTGGAGGAGCGCCTTAAACTACAATATCACGGCATTTCCTTGGGACTGTTGGCTAGACCTTAAATCAAAGCGCTGTCCTTTTCGCCACATTAGCAGGGTCGTAAAGGAGATTTCCTTAAGATTATCATCACTGTTACTGACGACCAGGGTACATAGGCAGCTAAAAGGATTAGAACTTGAGTAGCTGGTTGAATAAATAGGGGGGAAGTATTGTGCTCCGCCACTTCGCTCCTAAGCTCCCAAGTGAGGTTCTAGACAGTAACAAGATTCAATGTCCGGACCGCTCATTCCCAGGGTTGTCACTAGCCAGAACTTGAGGGTGGTGGCAGGGCGCCTGCAACTGGCAACTTGAGTAGCTCGTTGAATAAATAGGGAAGAAATATTGTGCTCCACCTCTTCGCTCCTGAGCTCCCAAGTAGGGTTCTAGACAATAACAAGATTCAATATCCGGACCGCTCATTCATTCCCCGGGTTGTCGCTAGCCAGAACTTTAGGGGTTTTTACAGGGCGCCGGTAGGCGCCCTGCCACCCCTTTTCGTCACAGGCGGAATAGAAAAATCGTGATAACTACAAGCGTTGAAGTAGCCGTATCTCCAAATATTCAAACAATGCATAAAACGGATACGTCAGCTACGGTGCTTTGGCAGCGATATTTCAGCCCTTCTTGGCAAGGGCCGTCATCAGGCTGTCGAACTTTAGCGATGACGTTGGGGAAGGAACGAACCTGCAATAAATAACTGAAGTTTCTACCGACTATGATTATCCTAATTTTGCCGAATATGATATGAAACAATACATGGCACAATATACTATATACTTCCCATACAATATACGTCCCATAATTATACTGAGGCTGATATAAAGTATTGTATAGCCTAAGTGTTTTTATAAGTTTGCAAAATGTCTGTTGAAACTTCCGCCTTGGTCAAGCAATAGCAGCATGTAACACCAGTCAGTACACTGTGCAGTCCCATGATACCAGTCCTATCCTACCCAGTGCCAAATTTTCTGCTATTCCCCTGATGTTAAAAGAAAAAAGTTCCAACCGTGCGATATCACTTGTTATCGAATGGTTAACCGTGCGATATGAAAAGATAACGCACGGCCAGCCATGCGATATCAAGTGATAACGAACGGTTGGAATTTTTTTTTTTTACATCATTAAGCGTTTACTGCGGTATAGGCAAGACCTCGGTCCGACAAGCGATATGTGTAGACCCCTGAAATAGTTGATAATTTGTTGATTACGTAGTGTTGTGCATTCTGCACTGTTTCTTTTCCTTATTTTTCCTACTCCATTTTTTGTGTATTTATACATTATGATGGGTAATAAAATTATAATAACAATAATAATAATTGGAGAATGCCAAGTGCTTCCTGGTCACTTTCCATATTCAAGGAACTTCCATCTTCCTGGCTTGAATAATGAAAATCCGCCATTGGTGGTTATTCTCGGCAATTGTTTGCCGCTGTAGTTGCTAAACATTTCAGACATAGAGGTCCGTCCGTATAGAGGTAGAACAGTTGCGGACGAATAAACTCTTCAGCTAAAATTCATTACTCGTGGATAACAATTCAACGAAATAACGCATTTTTGTCGGGTTTTCTAGCCTATTTTGATAAAAATATAATGGGTAACCAGACTGTTATACCTCAGCTCAATTCAGTTAAGCTTTAAGAAATTAGACTGTAGTTTTGACAAACTGAAAAAATATTGACTAAAAAATCTCTTCAAACGACAAGCTCTAAACATATGCCTGAGAAACCAATCTCCAAGTTCTCACACGCTCGAGGCATCGAGCTGTAATTTAGAAAGAGCTTAAAACAAAGGATAAGTTCAGAATAATTATACGACTGTCCTGAGATCCATAAGCTCAAAACATACGATCGATATCGGTGCGTCCCCCCACACATTTATAAACGCCGCTCTCCAAACTGGATGTCAACTCAGAATCTTGGTAGGCTAAGCCTGAAAGGTTACTGACGTTAGCGGGCACACTGCCCAGTTTAGCTCAATTTTTGTGATCGGGCGCTCTGGGAGCGCCCAGCTTAGTTCATTTCTTTTGATACGGCGCACTGCGAGCGCCCAGTTTAGCCTTTTCCTTTCTTTGAAGGGGGTGATACCCCCCCCATAGCGACGCCCCTGCCCATTCCTCCCTGCTACCCTCTTCAGTGATAGTTCAGTTATATTTCAGATATTGTCAGATGAAATGCAGACCAAAAATGTAAGTTAAGACGATTGTGGCCAAGCTACATTTTCTTTTTAACCTCCGTTGGCTTACCAGATATATATATGGAGCTGCAGTGCGTTCATCTAACTTTAACGTACGATTACCGGGGAGTAAGCAGATATGCACGTAATGTATGTTATAGCCTTTATGGACATTATAGCCCTCGATTTGTTACACGTTTTGCATCACCAAGCCCTAGAAGATTGGCACGAACCCAGACGCCAGGGGCACCCATTAGATTAATGCACTGGTTATAGAAATAAAGATTATAAGTTCTGAAATTAAATTAAAAGAAGGAGGTAGCCTACTCCTATATTGAATACGATTTTAGAACGTCGTAAAACATTCCAAACTTTTATCTTTGCAGAACGATCTTCGCACACTAATCATCTATGCGGTCGACAGGCCCGTATCCAGGAATTTCTCTCGGGGGGGGGGGGGGGGGTTGCCCGCGGAATTCATTTCGGGGGGGTTTTGCCCACGGGTCGTACCAAAAAGTACAAAAAAGACATAAATCAAAGGAAAACTATTACTTTTGTTGGTTTCGGGGGGGGGGGGTCGAACCCCCTACCCCCCCTGAATACGGCCTTGGCGGTCGATATTTTTCCCTCTTCCCCCCCTGGAGTTAGAAATTCGAAATCGGATGTTATCGAAACCTTGCTCCGATTGCCGAAACATGAGATCCAAAATACGAACGCGCGAGGCTCAAGACTATAGATACGAGCTGTGACGAATGGTCCTAATTACGACCGAGTACACTATAATTAGGATTTCTCTCTGTTCAGTGCGAAATTAGTCGTGAAATGGCTTCAAAGTCTAGTGCTTTTTCTGACCTTGGTTTTGAATCCAAACTACTGTTAGTGTCGGCATAAACGATTTCTGAGATCAACAGATATTTTCTTTCATGTTCTTGTTCTGCTTGAATGTGACGGGTTAAGCGGAGAGACATACGGTATGTCTTTCCGCTTAACCCGTCACATAACCCCAAACAATGTAGGTATTACCTACATTGTTTATTTTTTGGATAATTTATTAAAAAATGTGGACATTATCCAAATCCTATTTTCGAGTTTTGCATAATAGCCTACCAAACTTTAAAAATGCCCACGATCACAATGCCCACTAAAAATGCCAACAACTCAAAATGCCCACGGCTCAAAACGCCAACGACTCAAAATGCCCACGACTCAAAATGCCCACGGTTCAGAATGCCCACGATTGGATTATTTGAGGGGTTCAGTCCGTAGTAAACTTGGATTAGGAGTGAGTGAGCAACGGGAGGAGTAGACGGAGTAGTCTACTAGTAGGAGCATGACGATGATCGCATGCTGAACTGGTATAATCCCAATTATACTATAATACTGGTAAAAATATTCACAAGAAACATGTGCAGTGCCTCGTGGTTAGATGCCGCAAAAGCGATGTGCTTTCTTGAGGAAGCCTCTGAACCCCCTTGGAATTTCTAATTAACGAATTCTTCTTACCTTCATGATGCAAGTTAACTGAAGGATTTGGATCGCCTGGTTTTGCTTTCTGAGTTGGCACAATTTTATGCGACACTGCTTTTGCACTTTCACGCAAACAATCCTGAACTGATCAAGAAACAATAAAATAACTCCTTATAATATTGTTGCTCGTTGTCCCAGAACGATTTTGGCTTCCCCTGTGGACAGTTTCAGCCGTCGGCATTTTTAACCAAGACGATATTAGCCTCCCCTGTGACCGTTTTGAACTGTCGGCTTTTTTTGAGCCGCCGGAATTTCGGACGATTTTGACTTCGGGTGTTCGACCTGAATTGTGGGCATTTTGAGTCGTGGGCATTTTGAGCCGTGGGCATTTTAATCGTGGGCATATTCATCATGGGCATTTTGAACCGTGTGCATTTTGATCGTGGGCATTCTGAGCGTGGGCATTGTGAGAGTGGGAAAAAGATGGTGGTGATTTTGAGAGCCACCCGAGCAAAGCACAGAAACCTGTTCGAATAAGATTGAAAAAAATAAAAGACTTATTGCTGAAACTAACAAATCCACAATTCTTAATGTTCGCAGATCAGATGAGTTTTTTACTCTTGGCTGTCAGTGTGAGCACACATAGCCTAACTAATAGATTGCTGGCACAACCTTATTGTAGTCAACAAGCAATGAAATTGGAGCTGAAAACAATTAAGTGATGGCTGTAAGGTAGATGTTCAGAAATAGCACAATTGCTAATCTAAGGCCTCGTTTTGATTTCGATGGTAATTGAAGTTGGTTGTTTGATGGACTATGTTTTTATTTATTTTTTACACATTCGTTCACATTTTCATTTCATCTCGAGTTCTCAAAAGTGAAATGAAGGCGATAAGAAAAATTCATACAGAGTGATTTCGGAGAATTTCTTAGATGCTTTTCTATGAAGAGTTTTTACAAAAAAGAAAGTGCAACTTAAAAAAGCCTCAAGATAAAACTGAGCCTACATTGGAGACAATTTAACCTGGACATTCTAGACATGTTGATCAGCTTTGAAGGAGGGGTTCTGGCACATCCCCGGCATGGATACTGATTCGGCAGATGACCACTAATAACGAACTTGAAGATAGAAACTGCTGTCGTCGAGGCAAGCCGCGAGTCGACCATCTGTGAATCAATTTCTGTTAGGGCTGTCGGCAACTTATATAGAGCATGAGTGGTTTTTACATTTTAGTGTATGTGTGGATGATACTACAGTAAACCAGAAAGAGCGTGAAAGTTTAGTAGAGGTCCGACTGAATCAGAAGTCTGCTCATTCGAAAACGGTCTTTTCTAGAAGCAAGTGATATGATATAACCATAGTGTACAGTGTGTGACCTACTGGACTTGGATAACAAGCAATAACACATTGCTGTTCAGGATACCCGCTTCGAAATGAAGTAAGGATAACTTATTATGAGACGGAAAGCGATAGTTAGTTTTGTTGAAAGGTTAGAAGTCTCCGGAAATCCACTTTTAAAGGCAATTCGCGAGAATGCAGAATGCCGTTCCGTACTTTTCTACCGCCTTTTCCGTCGACTGTGCTTTTGCCCCGAGCCACCGAACGGATGAAATGATTGTATGTATTTAGTAAAGAATATTCCGGTTTTAGTGTAATTTTAATATGTAATGTCACGAAGTAAAGAAATGCATTGATTGATACGTGATTCTCCCTCCACCATTCTGTGGCGCCATTCGGAACTGTCATCCGTAATTTTAATCTCAAATTTTAATCTTATGCATATACCAACATCGTGACTAGGCATGGGCACTGTTCCTGTTTTCAGTCCCTGTTCCTGTTTTTTTTTCTTCCTGTTTTACTGTTTTCTGTTTTAGGGATCCAAAAATAAACAGAACAGTTGTTTTGAACCCAGCCGGTTTTTTTTTTGATCCCTAAAACAGAAAACAGGAAACAATAAAACAGGAAGAAAAAAAACAGGAACAGAAAACAGGAACAGTGCCCATGCCTAATCGTGTACATGCAGGATGTGATCTGTTGAAACGAACTGACGTTCGGCAGGATCGCTGTTCCTATGTCCGCTTTTATGGGACCATTTTATGTATTGTACATGGATGTTCACAACCACTTCTGTAGCTCTGCAGAGAACTGTCAGAAGTTTCATAACAGATACGCGAGGATGCGCGGTTTCATCAGATAATGCATAACAGATAACACTTCGGATGTTTTCTGCTGTGTTTCAAAATGTTATGCATAATAAGCGTTGCCATCAGGAAGAGTCGAAAAACCGCAGAAAAGTATCTGCCGAGTTTTCCGTTTTTTGGCTCATCTTGACAAAGCTTCTTATGCATAACATTTCGTGAATAACGCTTGTAAACACAACAGATAACATCCGAAGTGTTACGCACTATCTGTTGAAACCGCGCATCCTCGTGTTATCTGTTATGAAGCTTCGGACAGTGTGGTAGTCTCCATGTAAGCCGAAGATCGTGGATTCAAATCTCACACTAAGAGCACTTTTGTCTTTCAGTTCACTAGATCAAAACTCTCGTATTGAAAGAATACAAAAACGTGCTCTTCATATTATCCATAAAGGCCCAAAAGTACCCTACTCCCTTCTTCTAAGCACGTACAAAATTGATACCCTGGAGAAACGGAGACTGAACCTATGCCTCGAGATCGGTAAAAAAACTCATTTCGCACCCCATCTACAACGAGGTTCTCCCTCCCCCATACAACAATGTTAGGGAAAGGCGAGAGCGAGCGGTCTCTACGAAGGTCCCAATATTCCAACCAGTAGCGGCCAAACACAACCGTTACCAAAATAGTTTTATACCCAAGATTGTGGATATTTTGAATAGCCTTTGACCATTGTACGTATTTTTAAATGTATATGTTATGTTGACGAATTTATGCATGACAGTACTCACCAATTTGGGTTTTGTTACCGTGAAAGTGTGAGCGAATAAATCATATTCTATTCACTACACCAGATCATCACTACTACGTTTATAAATAGTTCAAAACAGAGTTATCAGCTACATACAAATAAACTCAACAGAAAAAAAAAAATTGAACGAATTGTTCGGGACGGAGCGAGAAATTTTTGCGCAATCGTTCTACTAACCCAATTCGCTAGATAATCTTTAGTTTAAATTTATTGTGTTTGTATATTTCTTTAGTCAATTATTTTTTGTTTATTTTTCTTCATATGCCCGCTTTTTCACTTCTTAACCGTGAAGTAATATGTTAATGTATGAATAGTGATCAATTTCTAATCAGTGAGACGTTCAATATGTTGTCGATCAGTAGAATACAGGCTATACAGCCATATCCAGTATCGGCTCTCTCGTAACACACAATCTTTCTGCTATGCTGAAACCCTTCTTTAATTACATAATATATTATACCTTGCCTTTTTTTATCTTTTATTTTTTTTTGCAAACTGCTTTTGTTTTGATGTGTCAAATGTCGTGGGCAATCAAATTTGGAAACATATCTTACAGGAATCCAGCCAGGAATCCCTGACATTGATGATACGAATCCTAGCTATCAATAAATGAATGCAGTTGGATTGCCAATTAAACTTGACATACTAAAAACAGCGGAGTAGAGATATAAAAGGAAAAAAAAACAATGACAAAAGGCAAGGCAACAATTTTGCCGACGTCAGGAATTCTTGTCATGGATAATAGGAAACATGGCTACGAGTGAACGAATTATTGGAAATCATGACTTAAACATTAAACCAGGATTCCGGAAGAACCTCCCAATGCGTGGTTCCATGAAGCTTTCGTGAAATCCGGATCTTTGATAATTATCGTCCAAATAAAAATCTCTCTGATAATAAACGTACAAAAAACAACCTATTCTTCGTTAACATCTAATTTTTCTAGGACAACAATTAAAGTTGGGGCACTTCTCTGTTTACTCGGTGCTGTTCTCGCTCAGCTCGAAAATGAAGTTGCTGAATCATCCGAAAAATCCCCACGGATGCTGAAATTCTTCGGTGGGAAAGGCGAGGAATCCACAGAAGCGGACTCAAGCGAATCAGAAGAAGCGGGACCCCTGGACATCTTACCAAGAATCTGGAAAAGCAAAAAGAATAAAGGGAGCTACGGCGCACCACAACAGACATATGGAGCTCCTCAGCAGAGCTACGGCGCCCCACAGGAGCACCGAGCTCCCCAGCAAAGCTACGGGGCACCACCACAGCAGAGTTACGGAGCTCCACCGGCTGCTCCTGCCCAGAGTTACGGGGCTCCATCGCAGTCTTATGGAGCTCCCCCTCAGCAAAGCTACGGTGCACCTCAAGAAACTAAGGGACACAAGAAAGAGAAGGCGAAGAAGCAGAAGAAACCGAAAGGCTCCTACGGCACCCCGCAGCAGTCATACGCAGCCCCACCGGCCCAAGAGTATGGCGCACCTAAGAAGCCCCAGAATGCCTACGGTGCTCCCAAAAAGCCAACAGCAGCTCCCAAGAAACCAAAGCAACAATATGGAGTACCGCAGAAACCGAAACAAGCTTATGGCGCACCACCAAAGCCAAAGCCAGCTTACGGAGCTCCACCGGCCCAGTCTTATGGTGCCCCTGTAGCAAAGCCGGCTCAGTCTTACGGAGCTCCAGCTCCGTCATACGCAGCACCACCACCGTCTGCACAAGCATATTCACCACCAGCTGCAAAGCCCTATGCCAAACCAGCGTCGCCATCACCAGCTTATAGAGGTCCCATTCCTGTCAAGCCAGTCTATAACACGATAATCATTCCCTCTCAGCCAGCCGCTGTCAACCCCTATGGAACACCGCCACGCCCAGCTGCTCCAGTAGCCAAGGCACCACTTGCAGCAGCGTACAGTCCACCAGCAGCAACTTACAATGCTCCGCCACCGACCCCTAAACCAGACTCGATTCCCGCATACCCAGATGTGATTACGGCACCCCCTGCCTACAATAACCAAGCGATACAGTCCGTTGCGGCTCCAGCTTACCAAGCGCCTGCTGGTCCTTCTTACCAAGCCCCCGCTGCTCCTGCTTACCAACAGCCTGCTGCTCCTGCTTACCAACAGCCCGCTGCTCCTGCTTACCAACAGCCTACTGCTCCTGCTTACCAACAGCCTGCTGCTCCTGCTTACCAACAGCCTGCTGCTCCTTCTTACCAACAACCTGCTGCTCCTGCTTACCAGCAGCCTGCTGCTCCTTCTTACCAAGCGCCTGCTGCTCCTTCTTACCAACCACCTGTTCCAGAGCAAAACGGTGGATATTTTTCCCCAACGACCGCCCCGCCAAGCTACCCCGAGTCCCAGTATTCGGGCGGTTACGGAGGTACACAGGAAGAATCGTCATATTTCAGTAACTTTCCTGCCCCAGAGATACCCTCCGGATTTGGAGGTCCCCCTAGCTTCGGGGCTAACGACAACTCTTTCGTTCCAACCGACCCTCAGCAGTCAAGTGGCAAGGAAGAACAGAGCTCCTTTGCTAGTCAATTTGCAGGATTTCCTGGTCTGTCTCAAGACCTAGGATCTTTTGGAAACTTCGATGGGTCTCAAGAAGGAAGGGGGAACAAGTACGGAGGTTATGAAGTTCAAGAAGCTGAGGAGCGGCCAGCACAAACAGAAGGATCCTACAGACAGCAAGCCACAGAGGCCCCTCGCCCAGAGTATCAACCAGCTCCACCTGCTCCCTCGGCCGCTCCTCCAGCTTACATCCAGCAGCAGTATCAACCCACTAAGGCACCTCGGCTGGAATATCAACCAGCTCCACCTGCTCCCTCGGTCGCTCCTCCTTCCTACATCCAGCAGCAGTTTGAATCTGCCCTTCAAACTGAACCACCGACGGAACCCCCAACCTTCTTCTTCTCCCAACCGAACTACCCAACAACTACGGAGAGGTTGTTCAAAGAAACCTTTCCCACACTACCCCCAGCAACCTTACCCCCAGCGCCAATTACCACAACTTACACTCCCTCGAGTTTCGCCCCGTATTATCGAGACGATACCCCGGTCAAGGCGCAAGAGTCGTCACCTCAATCCTACCCCAAGCAAACTTATGGGCTACCCCCATCACAGCAAAGTCGCGACAACGGATACGGTGGATCGCAACCGAACCAACAACCTCAAAATGAAAAGGCCAAAAATAGCCCAGGGTTCGGCTTTGGTGGAGTCGACAGCTTTTTCAAAGGTCAGTTATTGCACCTTGTATTGGTGTTTCTAGGTAGTTCTACAAACCGTTGGCAATCAATCTCTAGAACTGTTTTTTTCCTCGATTTTTCTTTACCAAACAGTCTTTTTTTTTGTAAACATTTGAGTCCAATTACCGACGAGTAAGATTTGTTGAACAAATTCGTGTTTACATCAGGCAATCTCTCTAACTCCCGGGTCTTAACTAAACTGCATTACGCCAGGCCTAAAATTACCGGAAATTGTATAGATACGAAGGGATCTACTGCCTACGAACAAGTGAGGTATTGAGATTTTACGGGTTTCGGAATGATTCTTACGGAGTGTTAGTGCCTTGGTAAGGTGAACGAAGAATGCATTATCGCCTATTGTCCTTTGACACAGATTCTATGTCACGCCATACGTCATCTTCTTGAATGATTATCATCAACAAAAAATCCAGAAACTGTGACTTCACTTTCTACCTGCATTGATTAAGGACGTAATTATTCAAGTCTACCATATGGCATCTTTTCAAAAAATCAGTAATTTACATGCTTTCGTCTTAGATTTGCCGTGGGAAAATCCGTCCGGGAAGTCTTCCGGATTTGGATTCTTCGGGTCAGGTTTCGGGGGATTTGGATCCCCCTTCAGTTCTTCAGAGCCCCAAGCTGCGCGAACCGAACCCGAAGTGAAACAGGCCGAGCAGAGAGGCTATCCACTGAATGAACAGCCTACCATTCAACCTGCAGGCACAGATGCACCAGCAATTCCTAAAGGGGTGAGTAAACTTTACTGTAAACTAAATTAACTTTTCTGTAGTATTTTTCACTCGTCTACGTAAAGAAAAGTTCACACACAAAATAGGTTAAATCCCTAAACCGAAAGATCAGGGGCCACTATGAGTGGTTGCAATTACTGGCTTCATTTTTGTTTTAGTTTTGTATTAGATATTTTACCACATAAAACAGGTTACATCCCTAAGCCCACAGGCCAGGGAACTCCATGGGTGGTTGACAATTGTCTTTTTCCCCTAAGCCGAAAGGTCAGGGACCTCCATGGCTGCAATTATTGTCTTTATTTTTTTTTTTGTTCTTTCTGTCTTATCCACAAAATACACAAAATAGCTTAAACCTTTAAACCAAAAGATCAGGGACCTCCATTAGGGATTCAATTTTTACATTCTTTGTCTTCTAATTTTTTCCCAAACAAAAACAAACAAAATAAAGGAAATGCCAAATCGAAAGATCAGGGACCTCCGCGGGTGGTTACACGGGTGGTTCCCAAAATCACCACGATCTTTTTGCCCACTCTCACAATGCCCACGCTCAGAATGCCCACGATCAAAATGCCCACGGTTCAAAATGCCCACGATCAAAACGCCCACGATTAAAATGCCCACGGCTCAAAATGCCCACGACTCAAAATGCCCACGACTCATAATGCCCACAATTCAGATGTGGAACACCCGAAATCGAAATCGTCCGAAATGCTGGCGGCTTAAAAATGCCGACAGTTTTCAAGTGCCAACAGTTCAAAATGGTCACAGGGAAGGCTAATATCGTCTTGGTTCAAAATGCCGACCGCTGAAACTATCCACAGGGGAGGCCAACATCATCCTTTAGTAGTATAGAAAGGGGGGAGCTGGCCCAAAAGTCCCCCCAGTTCAAACCCCCATATTAACACCAATTTCTTAAATTTTAACATGATTTTTTCCAAATAATCCCCCTTTTTATAGATATTTTTATTTTCTTATTTTACCAAAAAAGGTCCCAAGAAATAGGAAATATTACCCTTTAAACTACTACTTTTTTACATTTTACTGAGTAAACAATTCTACATCAACATATTGGTCAGAGTTCTTATTCACTCTCATAATAGGCTGCAAAACCAGATTTTTCTTTAAAAGTAACTCATCAGCAATTGCATTATATCTCTGTGGTATAAACAAATCACAGGCTTTGTTATTATGATTAATAACCACAACCAGCTTATCACCATATTTTGTCTTAGCCATTCTCATTTTAACGATAGCATATTTCAATCCTAGAACTAGTTCTTCCTTCCTGATAGTATCATTGAATTTATTCATTCTAATTGTTGACAAGACTTTCTTTAGCGACTCCATTTATTAGCGGCTGATTTTATTTAATAAAAATCCCAATCGCTTGAAACATCTGGTAATAGAAGCCAACCACCTTTATCACATAAATGCGATAGATAGAGACGCAGTACTGAGTTTGCGTGATGATGTGATGATTACCGATTTTGAACTTCATAAAATATTTTTGCAAAACCCCACACCCCCAGACTTTGAAGAATAGTTGCGTTAAGCACACGCAAAGCAAAATATGGTAATGGCTATTAGTCTGGGGGGCCCCTGAACAGGGAAACTCCGAGGAGTTTTTTGAATCGCTACAAACTGCCGTCAGTAGGATTCGATCTTGCGAGGTCTGTGGAATGTCAAGTTAGAACGGGCCAGTGCGCTAACCGATTAGACCACGGGGTCCTCTTTCGACTGGCCAAGCTTATGTTTTCTGATGTGATATGACTCATCGGAAATAGTTGCAAAACCTCTCGCCTCCAGACAAGTAATACGGAAAGTTAAGAGGTGCGATGGAGTTGCACCCCGAGTTTTTGGTTGTTGTTGTTGTAGTTGTGGTTGTATTACTTGTCTGGAGACGGCTCCGACTTGAGGAGTTTTTCCCCCGCCATCACCCCCTACTAACAGAAATTGCTAGCAGTGGGATTCGATCCGATGACACAGAATAGCAGGGTCAATTACGTTAGCTAGACGCTAGACCGTTACACTGTCGGAGCTAGTTATAATTTTTTGTTGAAAGTTTTAAGATGAGAAAACTGGAGACAATTAGGCTACGAAATTAATGGTGGGTACTGGTTATGAATGATGCAGGAAATTATTGCGCGTAGAAACTGGATCTGAGAGTCGGAGCACATTGAACGTTTTATGAAGAGAATACCAGAGAAAATTATGCTTTGCGTCACGAATCAATGTTTGTCTGAATTCATCCACCACCCCAAGGGCCTGGGTGAGGGGTTGGACACTAGTGTACCACAGTTCCAGGAAGAGAAGGTGTACTGGGTGGTGAGGGGTTACTCACTTGGACAAAGGTGTACTGGGTGGTGAGGGGTTACTCACTTGGACAAAGGTGTACTGGGTGGTGAGGGGTTACTCAGGTACTGGTTATGAATGACGCAGGTAATTAATGCGTATATGAATATGAGGATAGAGTTTTCAATCTTATGAAAGCAATATACTACACTTTGGGTAATTTCTCTTGATTTATTATGGAATTATTTTTACAATATTTATATCCATTTAAGCAAACTTGCTTCATGTATTTTTCGCGAGGAAAGAATTTAAATGTTTTACGCATTTCCCCTTCACGTTGAATAACCTCTTCAACCGTTAATTGTCCGCATTTTAACATCACTGACAATTCAGTGTAAAAATTATAAGCGGTTTTATGCTCTGATTTTCTTTCTGCAATGTTAAGATGTTTTTCGATTATTTCAATGATAACAGCACCCAAACTTAAGGAAGCTAAAGGCAGTACTAGAAACGCAGACATTCCTGCAGCTGAAAAGAGGAATTTGGATAAAAGTAAGCTATTACTTATCTGATTGTAATACTTGTAACTCCTTCTATGAATAAACATCATCTTTTCTAATTCTTCCATTTAGAGCAAAATAAAATTGTTTCAAAAATTATTCGATTGCTTCACGATTCGGAACACACCCGCCACCTAGGAAACTGTAGCTTACTCCGTGAAATGCAAAACACTTCTTGGTCAGTCGGAGACAAATCTAGGTGGCATATGCTCCGAGAACGCAAACAAATTCACCGTCTCGGAAAGTGTGCTCTCTGTGCATTCAGTCGGAGACAAAGAGGTAGCGCTTACTCCATGAAACAAACATTGAAACCAGTGATTTTCTTTACGGCTGAGAAAACGCAGTCAGGAGAAATTCATTAATAAAAATATTCTCCTATTAAATGATGAATGTTGCAGAGGTTATTCAGCTTTGTAAAAAGGTTATATCGAATAACAAATCGACTATACAAAGATTACCGAATTATACATATAATGAGCTGCGGACTTATGCGAAAATTAATAAAATCAAAACAAATGGAACAAAGAAACATGAAATAACAAATAATATCATAAACCATCTTAATAAGTATATTTTGATAGCTGAAGATAAAATTAAAATTGAACGCAGAAACGAAAGAACCCATAATAAGAAAAGACCAAGACCATCCGACTACAAACCGGACGAGAGATTAAGGGTCATTCTCGAAGATGAGATTAAAGAAAATAATATCACCATTACAAAAATAAAACAAGAGAAGGAAAAGATAACAGAAAAAGATACAAGTGAATTAAAAAGATTTCTAAAAAACAAAAACCTATCCACCCGTGGAAACCGAGATGAAGTCATACAAAAGGTTGAAGAATACTATAATAATATTATTACCAAACATAAAGATTCCATACAGAAAATGAGAGATATCATAAGAGATCAAACAGAAAGAGGTGATAAAAATAGACACAAAGCAATCGATTTATCAACTCTCTTCATAAATAAGAAAAAATTAAAGAAGAAAAAATAATTCCGGATCATTTATTTAGAACGGAAGAAGAACAGCAGACTACAATTTCTAGGGAAATTGAAAATTTGTATACCGTAAACGTTTCAATTGAAAGCAATGGAAGAGATGAACATACTCTTATTGCTTTTGTTTTTAATGATTTACTCCGAAGAATGAACGAAATAAATCATTACAGAGTTCAATTTGTGACCAGGGTTATATTCTATAGACAGGAAAATGATGAAGAAGTTGTAGTATTTTACAACAGTACTTCTTGGATTTTAAACAAAAATAGCGTTCTTACTCGTAGTCATTTAGATGATAATAACAAGAGACTGAGTTCTTTAAGTAATACCCCTCGGTCGGGGCTACAATTTAGTCGGTATGAAGGAATTGATTATAGGATGACTCGAATCGAATCTTATATGGGAGGAACGTTTAAAATACTGCCAGATTTCGTAAAAAATAAAAAAGCGTGCATAAATATAAAAAATAAAGATCAAAAATGCTTTGTTTGGTCAATCCTAGCACATTTACACCCAGCTAAAGATCATGTTGATAGACTATCAAATTATAAACAATATGAGAACGAATTTGATTTCAAAGGGGTTACCAACTTCCCGATGGATACACAAGACATCCACAAATTTGAAAATAGATACAACATTAAGATTTGCTTATTCCAAATTGATAAAGAGAAAATAATCAGAAGTCATATATTAAAAAGTACAATTAATGGGAAAACAGCAAAACATATCATTAATTTACTATATTTTGATAATCACTATGTACTTGTGAAAGATCTGAGCAAATTAGTCGGTACTCAAATCTCTAAAAAGAAAACAAAGACATATCTCTGCACTTTTTGTGGAAGGCATTTTAAAAAGGAAGAACAATTTGAAAAACATGAACGTAAAAATAATTGCGAAGATCCTGATATTATAATGCCTCCTGAAGGTTCAAGTATACACTATAAAAATATTGCAAAACAGATGAAAGTGCCTTATTGTATAATAGCAGACTTTGAGTCTTATAACGAAGAATACAACCAGGTAAACGGAAAGAAAACAATAAAAGTAGCTGAACAGAAACCATTTGCGTACGGATTTCAGGTATGCTGCTCCTTTGATACAAACCAAAACAAATACTACGATTATTTCGGTGAAGATGCTGCAAAACATTTTGTTCAAACCGTTACAAAAGTATCCACAGAAATTGCAAACAAATATGAAAACAGGCAGAGAAATCACACTTATACAGATGTAGAAATTGCAGAAAAATGGAACACACTTATGGATAAGACTTGTCATATCTGTAAAACTGAAATCACTGAAAATCCCCACTTTGATCACGATCACATGACTGGTAAAAATAGGGGTTTTACTCATGCGGAATGCAATATGAAATACAGAATTCCCAAGCATATCCCTGTAGTCCTACATAACTTATCAAAGTATGATTCCCATCTATTTGTTAAAGAGTTGATACCTGATAACGGAATATTTGAATCAGCAGAAAGTTTCATATCATTCTCGAAATCAATAAGTATTCCAAGACAGGATACAGAAATAAAATATGAAATCAGATTCATAGATTCCATCAGATTCATGGCTTCATCTTTGGACAAGCTATCAGCAAATTTAGCAAAATGCGATTGCAAAGAATCCTGTAATCATCTAAGGGAGAATTTCAAGTACACATCGAATAGTTTCAAAAACGACGAAGAGTTCAAAGAAATAATCAAGAAAGGGGTGTATCCATATGAATTCGTAGACAGTTTCAGTAAAATGGATTGTACAAAGTTACCACCTATAGAAAGCTTTTATTCTAGGTTAACAGGAAAAGATATCAGCAAAAGTGACTATAGGAGAGCGGTCTCTATATGGAAGCAATTTAATTGTGAAACATTACTTGATTATACCAAGTTGTACCTAAAAAGTGATGTTTTAATTCTATCAGATGTTGTAGAGAATTTCAGAAATGTATGTATACATAATTATGATTTGGATCCACTACATTACTTCTCAGCTCCAGGACTAACATGGGATTCTTTCCTAAAGCATTCGAAAGTAGAACTACCGTTATTCTCAAAGGAAGACATGTATACATTCGTTGAAAAGGGAATAAGAGGCGGTGTATCACAATGTATAAAAAGATATGCTAAGGCAAATAATAAATATATGAGCAGTTATGACAACAATAAGCCATCTAACTATTTAATGTATTTCGATAAGAATAATTTGTATGGGTGGGCGATGTCACAAAAATTACCAGCGAATGATTTTAAATTCATTCCAGTACCTGATGAAATGAAAGAGAACACTGAAATTAATTCTTTAGATTATTATCAACTATTAAAAAATCATGTTCAAACAGAAATGAATTTGGAAAATGTGGGGGCAATTTATGAAGTAGATTTGGAATATCCTAGAGAGTTACACAAGTTACATAAAGATCTACCATTAGCACCAGAACATTTCAATGGAAAACTATGTACAACCTTACTGGATAAAAATAACTATGTAGTTCATCACAGGAACCTAGAATTCTATTTACAAAAAGGTCTGATACTGAAAAAAGTACATAGAATACTAGGATTCACTGAGAGTGCTTACTTAAAAGGATACATAGACCACAACACAGCACTAAGAACTAAAGGTACTAACGATTTTGAAAAGGACTTTTTTAAACTGATGAATAACGCTTGCTTTGGAAAAACCATGGAGAACGTAAGGAAACGAGCTGATATGGAAATAATAACTGACGATAAAACAAGAGAAAAAATAATAAAGAAACCCAACTTTAAATCTGAAATTATTTTCAGTGAAAACTTTTCTGTAGCAAGAATGTCGAAGGAAAAGATAAAACTAGACAAACCAATGTATATCGGTTTTGCTGTACTGGAACTCTCCAAGCTCTTGATGTATGAATTCCATTATGATTATATGAAACCTAAATATGAGGATAAAATAGATTTATGTTATATGGATACAGATTCGTTCATATATGACATAAGAACTGAGGATTTCTATGAAGATATCAAACAAGATTTGAACGAAAGGTTCGATACATCTGATTATGCGAAAGATAATCCATACGGGTTTCCTAGTGTAAATAAGAAAGTGATAGGAATGATGAAAGATGAATTAGCAGGACAAATTATGACAGAATTTGTTGGATTACGATCAAAAGTATATGCTTATGATAAGGACAACCAAGACCCTTCAAAGGCTAGCAAAAAACTAAAAGGAATAAAAACGAACATAGTGAAAGATAAAATTACGATTCAAAACTATAAGGATGTACTGTTTGGTAAAATTGAAAACCTATCTGTAACCCAGTATACCTTAAGACCATACAAGCACCGTATGTTTCTAGAAGAACAGAATAAGAAAGCGTTAGATCCTAAGGATGATAAAAGGATAGTAACAAGCGATAAATACACAACTTTACCTTTAGGCTATAAACATTAAATTCAAGTACCTACTTCAAAATTCAAGTACCTAGTTAAAAAATTCAAGTACCTACTTAAAAATTCAAGTACCTACTTAAAAAATTCAAGTACCTAGTTAAAAAATTCAAGTACCTAGTTAAAAAATTCAAGTACCTACTTCAGTAAATCTTATAATGAAAAATTCTTCCTAAATAAATGAATGAAAAGGCACCAATAAAAGTGTATGATTTTAGCGAAAAGAATAACTATCAGAACAAACACGAACTTGCACCTCAGTGGCCATTTAGATTATTAATTTGTGGAAGTTCAGGAACAGGGAAAACCAATTTACTCTTGAATTTAATTTATGAATACATCTGTTTCAACCGAATATACTTGTATGCAAAAGATCTTGAAGAAGACAAATATAAAGACCTTATAGACAATTTAAACACTTTAGAATCCGAATGTAAAACGAATATTTTAACCGTAAGTAATGACCTTAATGATATTATCGATGTTGACGACCTAGACCCCAATTATCAGAACTTGATTATCTTTGATGATTTTGTAACTGAAAAAGACCAGAAGAAAATAGAAGATTTATTCATAAGAGGAAGAAAGAAAAATGCTTCAATTATTTACTTGTCTCAGAGCTATCATAAAACGCCAAAGGTGGTCAGACTTCAGTGTAATTATTTTGCATTCTTTCAGTGTTCTAATCCAAAAGAAGTAAAATTAATTAGACAAAGCCATGTATCCAGTATAGACAATGAAAAATTTCTCAAACAATTCGAGGCTGCAACCAAGGGCTATGGGTTTTTCTTCATAGATTTAAAAACAAAAGATAAAACCCTGAAGTACAGGAAAAACTTTGAAAAATTTACTGGATAATTTATTTCTATAATAAATGAATAAATTTGGTAGTAATGGAAAAAAGGTTGCTAACGAATCGAAAGTTACTGACGAAAATGGTAACATTAACCTACACGATAGACGAATTATAAATTTAGGTGATGCGAAAACAGATCAGGATGCTATTAGCTTAAGATCTATGACTGTGATTTTGAATCAATTTAAAGAACAAATGACTGCGGGACAAGTGCAAACCAATCAATATTTTAGCGAAGATATCAACAGATTAACTGCGGTAGATGATTCTCCTGATAATGCACTGATAAGGATCAAAGATAAAGGGTTATTTGTAAAACAAACAATTCGAGTTACTGATAAAGAAATTGATGCTGGGGATAAAGTAATCACAAATGTTCAAGACCCTAGAAACAAAAAGGATGCTGTTAATTTAGATAGGTTAACAACAGACCTTTTAAAATATGATCAAAAGCTTATTAACCAACAAATTCTTAGCAAAAGTATTGAAACAAAGATTGGTGACCTTAGGAAAATCATTGACAAAAAGGCTCTGGACCTTAGCAAAAGTATTGACAAAAAGGTTCTTGACCTTAGGAAAAATGATTTTGACCAAGAAGCCCATATCTTTGGTATTGAAAGAGCAATCGTATACATTTTAAAAAGGCTTTTAGAGCAAAAACCTGTTGATCAAGATTTTGTTACGCAAACAGAAGACTTTATGAAAACTAAACTAATCTAAAGAAATAAAATTTATATGATAAATTAATTTTCTAATAAATGGTTGAAACAATGGAGTATACAGTTTATTTATCAAAGCTTCAGAAAGGAAAGCTGAAGAAATGTTTTGGTGCTAAACAAAAATGTCAGATACGTGTTAGTCATAGTAGGCAAAATGAACGAGAACCAGTAAAGTTACTTTTAAGTAAACGACAAATTGATAAAATTGAAACATGTAAAATGAATAATAAGGGTTGTGACATTGATGTATCATATAAACAGATGAAAGAAGCGATTCAAAAGGGTGGATTACTTCCTTTCCTAATACCGTTAGCAATTACGCTTGGTAAGGCAGCTTTAACAAGTGGTGCTGCTGCTTTGGGTACATTCGCTGGTAAGAAATTGGTGGATAATATAGCAAACACAGGTGGGGCGCTTACACTTCCTGGAACACAAAAAGTTGTGGGTCGGGGAAGGCCTAAGAAGATAACCGATGATGTCAACACAGGTGGTGCGCTTACACTTCCTGGAACACAAAGAGTGGTTGGTCATGGGGTACGGGGAAGGCCTAGGAAGTCAAAAAACGGGGAAGTCAAAAAAGAAGCAAAAGTAAAGTAGGACCTCTAACCAATTTTGACATTATGGACGCATTAGGGGATATACCATATTTTAGAGGTGTTTTCTCTATAGATACGCTACCTAAACAAATAAATAACCTAGAATGTGGTGTCATTAACTATGATAAACTCGGAATGCCTGGAACTCACTGGGTAGCGTATTGTAATCTACCTGATCAACCCTATGTCGAATTTTTCGATTCTTTCGGTATACCCCCAGGAAAAGAAATAATTAAATATCTAAAAACTTCAAAGAAAAAAATAGCTTATGAAAATCTTGCTGTTCAAAATATAGATGAATTAAACTGTGGATTTCACTGTATTTCCTACATTCAGCGCAAAATGAAGTTGGTAGCTTTTCGTTTATAAAAATTGTTTTCTAATAAATGGATATTTATTGTATGAAGTGTAAAAAGAAAACTGACACTGAAGCAATGTTTAAGGCAGTGTCACAGAAAAATAATGTTCCAATGCTAAAAGGTAATTGTGTTTTTTGCGGATCAAGGAAAAATCTGTTTTTAAAAAAAACCTCGACGCAGAAAAAGATATTTTAAATACGTATTATTCTAATTATTCAGGTGTGGATGATATTCATAGAAAATTAAAAGAAAATGGAGTGAACGTTTCTAAAGATAAAATAAAAAATGTGTTGCAAAATGAGAATGTATATACCTTACACAAACCTTCTTATCATAACTTTGAAAGGAGACGAGTCTATGTTCACTATGTGGATGAGCAATGGCAAGCTGATTTAGTTGACATGCAGAAATATAAAAAAGTGAATGATAAAACAAATTACATCTTAACTGTAATTGATTGCTTCAGTAAATATGCTTGGTGTGCCCCTTTGAAAGATAAAACGGGTGCTGAAATTATCAAGGCATTCAGTCATATATTTAAAGAAAGAATTCCTAAGAAACTACAAACTGATAAAGGTAAAGAATTTGTAATGAGAAATGTTCAAACATTTTTGAAAAATAATGAGATACACTGGTTTGCATCTGAAAGTGAATTGAAAGCACAAATTGTTGAACGATTCAATAGAACACTGAAAGAAAAGTTGTGGAAATATTTTACTCACAATAACACTACTAAATGGATTGATATTTTACCTTTATTTGTTAGTAATTATAATAACTCTTATCATCGTTCAATACAAATGAAACCCATTGATGGTAGTAAAAAGGTAAATCAGAAAAAGGTTTACAATGCTTTGTTTCCTCCAGCTGATGACTACACAATCACAGGACATTATAAAGTAGGAGATTTAGTCAGAATAAAAAAAGAAAAGAGTATTTTTGATAAAGGATATTTACCTAATTATACGAATGAAGTATTCCAGATAGCAGCCATTAGACCTACCATTCCCATTACTTATGAAATATCTGACAAAAGTGGGGAATTAATTCAAGGAGGGTTTTATGAAAAAGAACTTTCCAAATTTATTATGAAATAAAATTACTTGTATATAAATGGATTCGAGACGCTTGAGTGATATGTTATCGGGTATAGTGAAGAACAGAGAAATTCAGAGAAGAAAGGTTCAAGAATATGAGATGGAGAAAGCAGGATTTCGGGAAATGGCTTCAGAATTTAACGCTCCAGTTGTTATGGCACAAAAAGAAAACATGATGGCACAAAAAGAAAACATGAAGACACAAAATGATAATACTGACGCCATCATGAAGAAATTAGGGGCGATTGATGGAAAATCAAGCGTACAGTTTCAAAAATTAGTTGAAACATTTAAAACAACTCATCCACACCAGATCACTGCTTCAAAGGAATCGAGTAGAGCGCCAACTCCTGCTTTAGAACCAACTCCCGCTTTAGGCTCATTATCCGTTGAAATGAATAAAGGTATTACCCAAGAGTTTTTAAATCAGATTAATTCAAAACATGCAGAATCCTGGGATGGCAATGATCCTTATTTTAAAATGCCTATGTATTACATTAATAATTCTATGGATATAGAGGAGGCTCTGGATCATTTAACAACTATAAGTAAAAGTTATGGTGGGACAAAGAGTAAAGGTTACTCTAGCCATAATCAAATTGTTGAATTTATAAGAGTTTACAAGGATAGGTTAAGAACCATTCAAAATAATATGGGATTAGTCAAACAACAAGGAACTGGAATATTTATGAACTGCAATGAAATGATTTCAAAATTATACACTTTAATAGGTAGTAGAGTAAACGGGAATACATCTGATGAGGTGAGGAATGAAGCTATTGATATTTTGGATTCGTTAATGCGAAATAAATTTCTTACGAAGAGAGATTACAATTCAATATATAAAAAATATTTCTAATAAATGGTGTTGTTAAACATTGAAGGTAATGAAAGTATCATTGATATAACATTTAGTCAACCAATTGAATTGAATCGTCATTGGGATTACGAAATAGGTTTGAATCAGTGTACTTTGTGGTATTCGTGGCATAATATAAGTGGTAAATTTGGGAATAATACGTTTCAATATAGGAAAGAGGGGGGATGGGTGAATGTTACTATTCCTAATGGGATGTATAACGATGATTGTTTGAATTATTTTTTGTGTCAGTATTTTGATACTCCCAAAGATAAATGTCCTATTGTAATCTCATCCAATCCAGCATCTATGAGATTTGTCATCATACTACAAGAAAAATATGTGTTTAGATTTAATAGTGACTTGTGTCAGATTTTAGGCTTTGAGAAGGATAGTGAGATATCTAAGAAAATCAATGAAGGTACAAAACTTCCGAATATAACAAGAAGCGTTGATAAAATTCAAATTCACTGCTCTCTTGTAAACAGTTCTATCGTAAACAAAAGTAAATCAGACGTCATTTGGACATTTGTTCCGAATACAGAACCAGGTTGTCAAATTGTTGAGAATCCTAGACAATTAATCTACCTTCCTATTAACACAAAAGACTTTATTTACTCCTTGAGAATGACAATTACTGATCAGTTGGGAAGACCTATCGATTTGAATGGTGATAACATTGGATACGTTCTGCATTTAAGAAAAGCTTAAAGGATTAGTGAAATAAAATTATTTACCTATAAATGTTGATTAATAATAAGCGCTTACTTTATAAAAAGCAGTACGGAAGTGGAATCGGTAGTATATTCAAAAATATTGCCAATTCCCAGTTATTTCAAACGTCAGCAAAACAAATAAAAGATGGAGCATTATCAATGTATAATAATATTATTAAACCGAGATTCGAGTTGTTGAAAAACAGAGCAATAGAATACGGAAAAGATCTGATTGATGTAAACAGGAAAGAACTCATTGATGTGATTGGAAAGAAGAAATCGATGAAGGATCTTATAGGTACAAATAAGAGATTTTTAAATCAAAGAAGTCAGGACTTGATCAACACGATAATAACTGGAAGTGGTTTAAAGATTCTGAAATAATTTTTATCGAATAATTTCTTTCTTATATAAATGGCAGTAAATAAAGTTATCAGTCCGCAATGGAACATTTTTGATGAGCCGCTTGTTGATGATACAGTGGTCAAATATGAATTTAAAGAAATTCGAGAAACAGATGTGAATGTTTCCAATAAACAAGAGTTTGAATTCGTCACGAAGAAATTAGATTCCTGGTTCTATCCAAGTGAAAGTTATCTTGATGTTAGTGTAAGAATTGTAAAAGAGGATGGAACTAACCTAGCTGCAACCGATGTTGCTACTTTAACTAATAATGGATTTAATTTATTCAGTACCGCTGAGTATGTAATAAATGATGAATCGGTTGAAAAAATCAATCATGTTGGTATTACAACTACCGTTACAAAGTTGATTGAATATTCTGATGATTATTCTAGAAGCGCAGCCAGAAATCATTTCTGGTATAAGGATTATAATCAAGGAACAGATATCAACCCTATAATCTGTTCATTTACCGCACCTGCAGCAGCAGCAGGAAATGTAAATGTCAGTTCTGAATCTAATCCGAATTATAATAAGGGTTTTGAAAAGAGATATAACAGAACTAAAAGCAGTAAATTAGTAAATATGTATTTACCATTATCAGAGTTGTTTGGATTCTTGAAAGGAAACAAACGGTTTTTCAGAGGTGCATCGCACAAAATATTTTTAAGAAGAAATGATGATAATAATATGATTATAAGAAATGGGGATACTAATTTTAAAGTGGTCATTGAGTATTTATCCTGGAAAATCCCTATCATAGCTCCTAGTATTGAAATGATGAGTGAATTGGAAAAAGGTTTGGCTAAGGATAAAAAGTATAATTTGATGTGGGAAGCTTGTAATACTTATAAAAGTGATGTTAGTCAGAATAAGGAGCACACCTGGAAAGTTGTGTCTGAGAGAAATAGTCCAACCAAAATTGTTGTGATGTTACAGAAAAATGACAAGCATAACAACCAAAAAAAGAATAATATGGTATTTGATCATATGGATTTAACAGACATCGAACTTAGAATTAATGGGGATAAATATCCTGAAGAACCACTCAAGTGCGACTTTAGCGATGAGAAATGTAAATACTCGAATCTTTACAATAGGTTCATACATTTGGGTTATAAACAATTAGCATTTGATACTGGTAGTGTTGTTAGCATAGAAGAATTTAAATCAGTGTATCCACTATTCTGTTTCGATGTTTCCAAACATGAGTCTAATATTTATAATGGAACAACTGCTGATATTGAAATAAGTTTAACATTAAAAGATGATCAACCCGTACCATATAATGTTTACTGTGTAATATATTATGAAAGAAAAGCTACGTTAGATATTATTAATAAAAATATGTATGTGAGTTTGTGAGTTTGGATTTTTATTAAATAAAATCAGCCGCTAATAAATGGAGTCGCTAAAGAAAGTCTTGTCAACAATTAGAATGAATAAATTCAATGATACTATCAGGAAGGAAGAACTAGTTCTAGGATTGAAATATGCTATCGTTAAAATGAGAATGGCTAAGACAAAATATGGTGATAAGCTGGTTGTGGTTATTAATCATAATAACAAAGCCTGTGATTTGTTTATACCACAGAGATATAATGCAATTGCTGATGAGTTACTTTTAAAGAAAAATCTGGTTTTGCAGCCTATTATGAGAGTGAATAAGAACTCTGACCAATATGTTGATGTAGAATTGTTTACTCAGTAAAATGTAAAAAAGTAGTAGTTTAAAGGGTAATATTTCCTATTTCTTGGGACCTTTTTTGGTAAAATAAGAAAATAAAAATATCTATAAAAAGGGGGATTATTTGGAAAAAATCATGTTAAAATTTAAGAAATTGGTGTTAATATGGGGGTTTGAACTGGGGGGACTTTTGGGCCAGCTCCCCCCTTTCTATACTACTTCCTTTGAATGCAGACTACGAGATTACAAGGTTTAGGATTAATCACGGAAAGGTTTTGAAAGGAATTATTTTATTGTTTCGTAAAGAACGATCCAAAAAGACCAGCAAGTTAAAGCTCTTAAAGAAAAGTTCCAGGGGGGTTCCTTGTCAGGCAGAGGCTTCCTCATGAAAGCACAGCACTTTTGTGGCAACTAACCACGAGCCAATACACATGTTTCTTGTAAGTATTTTACCGGAATTATGTTATAATTGAGATTATACCAGTTCGTCATTCTGATACTCCGTCTATTATACTCTTCCCGTTGCTCACTCACCCCAAATTCAAGTTTACTACGTTCTGAACACCTCAAATAATTCAATCGTGGGCATTCTGAACCGTGGGCATTTTGAGTAGTGGGCATTTTGAGTCGTGGGCATTATGAGTCGTGTGCATTTTGAGTCGTGGGCATTTTGAGTCGTGGGCATTTTGAGTTGTTGGCATTTTTAGTGGGCATTTTGAGTCGTGGGCATTATGATCGTGGGCATTTTGAGTGTTAGCCGGTTACACTTGTCTATAAACTTTCTTTTTATCTTGTCTTTTAATGTTTATCTAAGGGAATTGTGTAAAGATTTTCGTTACTGAAGACGTAATGCTCACAGTTGTACACGTGGAAGATCAGTAGCAGCACGCATTCATAAAGAAATGTAAACAAGCCAATGTCATCCAACTCAAGAGTTGCGGTAACTTTACATAGTTTCTCTCATCAGCTCAAAACAGCCGTCGCTGAGCGTCAGACATCCACGCAAACGAAAGTGAAACATTTTGCTAATTGCTTTCTTGCAACAGGCAGATGTACAGGAGAAAGTCATTTCCATTCAGCTAACAAACCAACATGCTGACACCGAAGACGAAAATTACGCTAGTGATGAAAGTGAAGCAGCGTCCGAGAGTGAGGAAGCGGAGAAAATAAGATACGATAATGACCTTGTTACGATGGAGGAAATTGGCACTGGAAAGAAAACTGGTGATACTGAGCTGCCAGAACAGGTTGCTGATTGGGGGTATCAAGATCAGCAGCAGGTTGAACCTCATGAGGAGGCAAGTGAAGTTGGTTGATGGCAAGCCCTAACTGCACAACCGCTTCAGTTGAATTAAGCACTAACCATACTAACGCTGCTAACCTTGCACACAACATAATCAGTTATTAAACACGCTTTTCTAACCTTTATATATTTTACCTGATTTATAAGTTTCATCGCTGAATACTCTTTATGACTATCTCTCCTTGCCGATGCAAAATCTCCGGCCTCTCCGGGTACCTAGCGGAAGAAAGGCAGAAGTGGTATCACAGCTGCTCCCAAAGAGCGCCGTGATTGCTTGACACAGGATTTGAGTCGCTGAGTTTGAGTCGTTACGGAGACGTGTGCTCCTTCTTCCTGAGGATCACTAGCGTATTTTGGACTTAGTCATATAGATAGAGTATTGCCATCCACCCACTCCGAACATCGAAATTTGTCAAGGACCAGAACATGCTAGGAAGAAGCAGAAAAGAAGCGGTGGTGCCTCCTCAGCGGTTTGTGTCGATTGCATCCGACGTACCTCAAAAGGCGATATAGTTTGGTACAAAGCTGAAGAATATACAATATAAAATGCTAGTCAGTAATCGACATCGCTGATGGCGAAACCTCAGAATTTCGTCGGAGTCGACTGGCTTTGAAGTAGTTTACCAAACCACAATTTTTGCCGGCATTTCCCAACAAGCAAAACTAAGCTTTTGTGCCTCCAGGGGTGCTTTACGGTTCATTATTTGTATCTTGCTTTCTGCTAAAAACACACAAGAAAAACAAAATTGTTTGACTTTTCCGGCAATGCTATCTGGCGACCTCCCTCTAATTAATTACAGAGATACTAAATGGACACCGGAAGTAGATATTTACCGAATTTTAAGGCAAACATGTTCAGAAAAAAGGCGGTTAATCTCCGTTTAACTTGGCAGGTCCAAATTTAGACGTACAAATCTCTACTGCCAAGACTCAAGTATTTGACTCTGCATTCCCACCTAACAAGTCCTACATCCCCCTCCTCGTCGTCAAGAGAAAAATTTCGACCGTCTCTAGTAAGGAACACGAAAACAAGACGAAACACTTGGCGTGATCATGATCTGTAAAATCGCAGTGATGAGAAGCTTATTCAGTCTTGGGAAATGACAAAAGCAGTACATAGTTTGTAGTATTTTATGCAGCTTTTCCAAAAGAACACTGAAAACTTGGAAATATTTTGTCGCTATTTCTTTTGCAGACACGTCCCCCTCCCCTGACTGTTGCGCCCTGAACCCATGACTTTGGATGGCCCTACGGGAGATTCGATTATAGTGGCGTTTTTTGATCGCCGATTAGTTCCGCGAGAGCGTAGCCGTTTGACTTTTTGGCGTTTTTCTTACGTTCGCCGGAAGCCGATAGCCGTAGCTGTTTCTTCTAATTTCTGGTTTTGTGCTCAACGGCTAACGTCTTTCGCCTAAATTCCTGTCCATCGCCTATGACTCGCCGATAGGCGATGGACGTTGCCTCCAACTCCAACGGCTATCGGTTATCGAAAACAGTAAATAAGCACGAATCGGCAAACTTCCTTCGTCTACCGGGGAAATCCCATCGGCGATCAAAAACACCACTTATGAAATAATCACATTTTTCTTCTTACGTAACTAATCTTCTTGTTTCTATCTAGATTGTTAACAATTTCGGTCAAGCCGGTTACGCCCAAGTAGATGTTCAGTCTCATCAGGGTCTCACGGAAGAAGAGTTTGGCGCTGAAACTCCTGCGCAAAATGTCCAAGTGCAGGAATGGGCCAGTCCTTCTCAGCAGCTTGATGGAAGGCCATTCGGGTTCAAGCCCAAGTCTTCAGAAGATTTCTCACCTCCTCAGCAACTTGATCCGCGGCCGTACGGGTTCAATCCCAAGTCTTCAGATGATTCGACTTTGCAAGATGGTAAGTTCAATGCAACTGACCTTCACTTTTGTAGCCTTTTTCGGGCCAGTTTTAACAGGATTATAGCATCAGGCGCGAGGCTATCACATAAATTGTGGATTTGGAGTTCACGGTGTTAAATCGTTTGAAAGGATGGCCACCACAAACGATTATGTTACTAAACAAACTTCAATAAAACCTCTGTGGTTTGAAAAAAGTAGGAACGATTAAGTTAAATAATGTCATTTGAATGGAACCCCTGGTCAGGTAATGCGATCCAGGGGGTGGGATGTTGGTCCATTGTAAGTAGAAAGACAAACCTTGCACGTAAAACAAATCACCAAACCAAATCATAGTAGAGGGTAATCGAACTATAAACTCTGCCGTATTTGTTTTGTTGCAAGCAAAAGGGTGAACTGAAAATAATTTTATACGGACAGCTACGACAGTAACACAAACACAAGTGAACAAAAATCAGTAAATGTAGTTACGACTCAAAACTGGTGCCCAGCTTCGGCATTTGGACCCAGAACAAGAGTTAGCCTAATTGATCGATCTGAAATGATTTGTTAAACGTCGATCAATCAATCAATCAACCCAACCCTCAGCATGCTCTTAACGCGATCCTTTGTGATACTTTTTTGTTTATTCACCTTAGTTTCTCATTCTGTTGAAATCCCATTTGCTGTTCAGATTTTGGAAAATACCGCCAACTGCCGAAAAAGTTGATTTCGTCACTACTTTGCAATTTGGAATTGCAATGGTACTTTTCAGTAACCGCTGTCCACTGGTAAAACATTGGAACGACGCCTGCGTAAAGGCGGGGTATTGACATGATGAAATGAGTTATAGTTAATTCAAAGGAGCAGGTTTAACGAGTAGAGGCGTCACGACTGGGACGGGGAGGGGGGATGCCCCCCAATGTTGTCGGCCAGTCGCTTAAAAATAACCAAGTCGGCGGGGAGCGCCGGGATTTTTCGTCAAAACAGTTGGTTTTGTTCATGAAAAAAGTCGGTTTTTCTGAAAGTCAGTCATTTTTTTTAAAAACTGTCATTTTTTTTTCTTGAAAATAGTCGTTTTTTCTGGAAAAACAGTCGGTAAAAATTACCAGCCAGTCGGTAAATACCTTGCCCCCCCTAAACATTTCGGCTAGTAACGCCTCTGTCAACGAGAATAGTTACAAATGTTAAAATTATTAAATTTCTTGCAGGTCAGTTTGAGGCTCTGAAAGAGGTGGCAGCTCTAGAAGGAGGGTCTTCAGCAACCGACCTCCCAAAAGCACTGAAGAAACGAAGAGCAAAGCCCAAAGGTTATTTCCGACCCACAGGAACCAACTAGTCAAACCCTTTAAAGCATCACAAGAATTTAAAGCCACCGTAGTACGAACTATTTATAGATATTATTTTTGTAAAATTGTGTGTATCTTGAACATTAATAACGTTTAAAACGATACTCCACTAAGAAATTAATAGAAAAACAACTGAGAAACGTTGTCGCTAATTGCGGCGATTCCGATGTCGCATATAAGACGTTCCTAGGCATAGCAAAAGGTAATGAGTGAAAAGATGAGTCAAAGTTTCACACAGGGTCGGTCACAACAACCAGCGCGTAACGAGACACATTAGTTGCGTTTTTGCAGATACCATGGTATCCGATACCACGGTCTAAAGTCGTTTTAGCAGTTGTCGTGGCGTCTGATACCACGGTCAAAAGGCGTTGTTGCAGTTACCGTGGTAACTGATCGTGGTATCTGAAAATTCATCTCACTTTCATCAGCTTTTGTCAAAGTGGTAAGAAAGAAGTTTAGCACTTAGTGATGTAACTGGATATCAGCTTCTCTTTAGAGATAACTTCAAAAAGTGCAATTCCAACAATAGTCGTTTTTGCAGAGCAACCGTGTATCAGAAACCACGGTGATTGCAAAAACGACTTAATGCAGATCCAGATACTGTGGAACGGATACCATGGTATCTGCAAAAACGCAACTATTGTTTGCATAGACAAGTAATTTAAAGATGCTTCAGGATACATTGGGATAAATTGAAATCCACAAAACTTCGGAATACTTAGAAGTATTACTTACTTAGAAATTGATGATAAGTCCCACGGTGTACGAAGATATTTTGGTGACAATTCCCTTTGAAATTTCTGCCATGTTTAAGACGGGCAAAAACAATGTTTTTTCTGCTGAAAGCGTTTACTACCCTCAGTTGTCAAATTGAAGAATCTCTAGCCCGTGCTCGTCTGTTCTCGATTATTTCGAGCAATTAACTAATGTCGGGATTGTTTGATTCCTTCAATTAACGGTGAAAACCATCTATGCGGCGTAATTTGACATTTTCAGACCGGATCCGGCGACTGTAGGACGAGGATGAAGCGGAAACCGGAAAATTGCAGATATGCTCCGATCCGAGTCAGACTTGATAGATGAGAAGAGAAGATCCGAGATGCGAAGTTTATGTTTCCGAGTCGTATTCGGCCAAAGCGTGGGAAGTTTGAGGGGTAGTCTTGAAAATTGTGTAGATCGCGTAAGGGTCAAAGGAGTGGTAACAAATTGAAACAAATATCGTATCGTAGCAAAGCAAGAAAGTAAAAAAAAAGTTAACACTTGTCAACAACTTGTTAACAATCGTCAAGTTCTGGAACGCAACCATAGTGTTTTTGATCCACGCTCTCAAGCCCTTCGGTGGCCTAATGACTGGAGCATCGGCAATTGAAGTCAAGGATTGCATATTTAAAGTTTAACTGAAAAGGCAGCTTATTTTTACATCTGATACTTCAATACACTGAAATGTTTTGCCTCATCCAAGGAATTTGCAAAAAAACAATTTCATCCGGGGCGCTAGCAATAAAATTCAGACTGTGCACTGCTTGCACGACAAACCAAAATTCGTCAAGACGCGGAGAATTTGGATTCCAACAAAGGCCTGCATATCCTGTGTGACTTGTGTGAGCGAGAAGATGATGTTACAATATGTCTTGCAAGAAACCGACATTTTAGTTGGCAAATATTTCAATCGTAGAAGGACACGCACAAAGAGGTACCAAAAATCCGAAAGATTGAGTAATCTGATAATAAGTTATCCGTGGATAACGAAAGAACATTTTTGTCGGGTTGTCAGGCCTATTCTAGTAAAGAAGTGATGTATAATTAGACTGTTGGGTCTTAGCCCAATTCTGCTAACTTTAAATTCTGCCCAAATAGCAGTTTTGTCTTTAAGCTTATAATCTACTTAAACAAATGTTGTTCACCGTTGTTTTTACCACCAGCAGAAAGTGATGACAAGGCTGATACCAGGAAGGACCGAACGTGGAAACTCGTCTTATTGGGAGATCATTGATGGCATTAACTTTGTCTATTTTTTCGTACATTCAAGTTACAACACTGATGAAATAACTTTGAACAACATGTGAATAAAAATACCTTCATATCTGTGAAACTGGGTTTTCTGATTCTTTAGGAAGTCATAGTGTCACGTTAGTTTCTAAGAAGAACAAGGCAGAAAGCAAGTAGGAACCCCAAAGTTGAAAAACCTAAAGATGCAGCAGCGTTCCTGAAAAAAAAAATCCGATTATCTCTAACGCCGAAAAAAGAGTCATAACCTTTTCCAATCAAGATTAACTTTTAGTTGTTTGCAGTTGCATACAGGGGCGTCGTTTAGGGAGGGGGGAGCTGCTCGCGCTGGCTTTCGAGGTTCGGAGCTACACACAGTAAAACCGAGTTGACCATAAGTTCAAAGCTGAATTTGTACACATTTCTTTACGCGAAGACTGTTTTATATATCAGTCTTCGTGAATATGGATCTACTTCTCGTTCGTATGTTGTTAATCACTCAATTATTTTCGGTCTTACCACTGTAAAATTTATGTTGACGAGCGTAGATAGGCCTGGAATGGTGCGATTACCCCCCCCCCCCCCCAAAAAAAAAAAGTTAAAAAAAAAATGACGATTCTGTTTGGATATAGGTTTATAATCTTTCCTCCATGGTTGGGTTGAACCGTTGAAGTAAGAAAAGTCCTATTAGACAACTAATACGACGTGGGACTTTTATAGTCCGTTTTCGTCGTTATTTCAATATACTCTTCTTTGCCAAGCACGACCACTAGCGTCAGAACAGCACATCATGCATTTCAACGTAATGTCCAGGATATCCCCAAAGCAACATTCTTCTCGTTTCCCGAAGACATCTATCGCAGTCATCGCAGAAGAAGACCCCAAAGTATATTCTGTCCTATAACAATGTCCTCGGGCACCTATGCTCATTACAGCGGGAAGGACATGATATAATCTCAGCCGGAGGCTTCAGAAAGGGTTGGAGATTCTTCTTAGATGTCCTTGGCTTCTCTGGAGACAAGGGAGGATCTTAAGCTAAGTTCTAACGTATAGCAACATTCGAGACGGACAGGTAAATGAAGCCACTGAGACAGGAGAGAGAAAAGGTTGGATTGGTCCAACTATGTTGGAAGTAAACCACTGTGGTTTACTTCCAATTAGTCTATAACGATCCTCACCATCATCAACTTTCGACTACAAATACAGCAGAAAAAGTCGCAAATCTCTCTGGCAATGATAATTTTAAACTGCTCTTCACGTTAAAAAATCAAGACATCTCTTTTCTGTTCTTCACTGACTTGTGAATCTACATACTCTACAGTACTATCTCTGTGCTACGGGTGCTGATGATGACGAGAGAGGAGAGCACACATACACACATCGACGAATCCGTTTGGTGCACTGTCGCCTGGTACTGGTGGCTAGATGGCCAACTGAAGGGAGTAAAGGATTACGTAAAACCGTTGCGTGAGATGAGTGATAATCAAGCTAAACTTCGTCCCTTCTTGACATGGGTCCTCTTCGGGCTCAATCCAATAAAGAAAAGTTTGACAAGCTAAAAGCTTGACACCAAATGTAATAGAATATAATAAATAAAACATGAAGGAATCTAGTAACTATAAATATCGGATCTCTGTGAGTTTCTTTGTAGGAGTTACTGCGAGGATTAAAATGAGGGAAAATTTAATTTCTGAGTTGATGCAGAAATACTTTGCACAGGTGGCTTAGTAATGAAATATGTTCGAGACTTGAACATATGGAGAACAAAGCTTCAACTTACACTACAGGTATTGGCCTCAAGGCGAAGGTCCTGATTTCCAGTGGTTTCAGCGTGACCTCGAATCCAGCAAGTGGGATCGCGCCGTTCTCATCAGCGAGCATCCACTCATTTTCACTCGGAACATTCCCTGTTGCTGCAAGGTTCAGTTCCTCAACGATATCAACGTAAATTGTCTCAAACAGGGCCTGAAAACAAGAACGATTACATGCTGGTCTGTAAGAAGGATGCGTCGACAATGTCGGCTCAGTATAAAAGTGTAGGTTTTTGCCGAAATAGCCAAAACAGGCAAAGCATAAATAATCTCCCATAGCGAATACGCTTGGCATGGCATCCCGTCTTACGACTGAATTGCACAAGCTGAATGATATCAATCCAAAAGAGGTTTGTTAAAATCTTACTTTCCCACGAGTATATGAAAGGGCGTGAAACATAGGAAATTTGGATCTCCGGGTTTAAGAACTAATGAACGATGTTACTTTACGCAAGTAGGTCATTTTCTTTTTCATTGGCATTATCGGAACCACAGGTCCTTTAACTAAGAAGATGCACTTAACACTCTCCGGCTCGAGCCTCCAGGACTGTATTGCCTCCACCACAGTTGATGGCAAGTGGTGTCGGTAAGAAAATTATGCCATCAGTCAGATCCAGCGTCTCTTTCCCGAACACCTCCCTTAATCGAATTAAACCAGACAGTCAGGCACTGAAAAACGTTTTCAGCGCCAAACACCACTCGTCGGCTTCTCTTGTTCTTCTTTGTTTTTTCTTGTTCTTCTTTGTTTTTTTTTATTTTTGTTTTCGTTTTCATTTTCTTTTTCTACGTTGTTTGATTTTGATTCTCTCAACACAAATGTTAAAGCCAGGACTTTGTCAGGCAGCAAGCTTTTGGTAGGCTAGAGGAGTTGCCATTCTTCATTTTTGTGAAACTAGCTTACTAACCCTGAAATTAAAAATACCCGGTCTAAGTGGCTGTTGACGGAGAAAGCACATCTGTGATAAATTACCTTGTCAATGTCAGCAATGATCCAAGCTCGTGCAAGAACAAGATCAAAGATTTCGATGGGATCCCAAAAATTTAATATTTGATCCAGACAATTGGGTCTTGTAGATATCCAGTCTTCGCCAGACTACATGAACATTTTTAATATTAAAACTTAGAAACAGATTAAGGTCAATGGCGTTGACGAAATTGATCAAAACTTCCTGCCTTAGGCTATACTACTGTCAAATTTCTGGTTTCAGCCGGATTCCGGTCGAAAGATATGTCCGGGTAGAAAATGATTGTCATATACGGACTCAGCAGGTCTGCCTACCCCTAAATTGACTATCTCATTAGCTTTTAAAACCAGACTTCCTGCTTTACTTCCGCCGAATTCCGAGCGAACTACTTGTCCAGCCAAGAAAAGATAGTTCAGAAACAAATTCAGCGCATCTCCTTATCCCTATAAAGAACATCTAATCACCTTCAAATAAAACTTTAACTTATAAAAAAATCCGGTTTCAACCGGATTCTGGACGAGCTATATGTCCGGGTAAAAAATGATTGTCATATACGGATTCACCGTCTCTTCTTACCCTCAGATCTGTCATCTAATCAACTTCAAATACAAATTTTACTTTTAACAAATTTTCTGGTTTCGGCCGGATTCCGGGCGAACTACTTGTCCGGCGAGAAAATGGTTTTCACCATCGTGTTCAGCATGTCTTCTTACCCCTAAATCGAACATCCAATCAACTTCAAAGTAAACTTTTGCTTTTAACAAATTTTCCGATTTCGGCCGGATTCCGGGCTAACTACTTGTCCGGCGAGAAAATGGTTTTCACCGTCGTGTTCAGCATGTTTTCTTACCCCTAAATCGAACATCTAATCAACTTCAAATACAAATTTTGCTTTTAACAAATTTTCCGGTTTTCACCGGATTCCGGGCGAACTACTAGTCCGGCGAGAAAATAACTTTCATATTCGGATTCAGCGTGTCTCCTTACCCCTAAATCAACTATCTAAAAAGCTTTCAAAAAATATTTGTTTTGCCCCTTAATTTGAAACCCCTCCCCCACCCTCAAATATAGGGCTACAAAGCCCATCTTCGAACTTGACCTGTACTTTGACCCAACCAATCCTCCCACCAAGTTTCATCAAAATATCTCAATCCCTTCGAGAGTTATCGTGCTTACAGACAGACGGACAGACGGACAGACGGACAGACGGACAGACGGACAGACGGACAGACGGACAGACGGACAGACGGACAGACGGACAGAAGGACAACTTTTGCGATGTCATAGGTATCCGTCACTAACGTTTTGGGATCCCAAAAACAAAACAGAGTATCGTATTTTAAACGATCACCGTCGCTTGGAGGCAGACGTAACTACTGACGACAACATTCATCAACACTTTCAGATATTCTTCCGGGAACACAGATTCAGTTTCGAACCCAATAAGGAAGTGGTCGACAGGATCTCGTGAGAGAAAGAGAGAGAGAGAAGCTTATTGTGAACAAACAAAGCGCAATTCCGTTTGACAACCACCCCAAGAAGTAGTCTGTCTTAGGGGGTTGAGAAAAACAAAACAAAAACGAGTAGAGATAAAAATCATCCTCAGAGCTCCAACAACAAAAATAATTGCGAGAAAGCATGCAGACCCTACATTCGCGGTTTATACTGTCGGGTGTCAAAGCTCGCGCAAATCCTGGATTTTCCGTTATTTTTCTCCACAATAAAACAATCCGCGAACTTCTTCGCTTTCAAACTTCACTGTCAACGAACAAAAGTTTTTGCCCTCGAATCTGTTTTTCAGCAATATGATACTTACGGAGATTTTAACTTTAAAAAGGCCCATTTTTCCATCTTTGTTTGAATACCCGGAACTATCATGAATCTGCTAAATGACTTTTTTCATCCTGGGCTTTAGTGGTGACGTTCATAATATGCACCGCTGACACAACAAGACCAAAGGTTTCGATAGGATCCCAAAAGTGTAACATATAATCCAGACAATTATTCTTTGCCAGACTCCTTGAACATTCTTACTATTCAAATGTATAAGCAAGATTAAGGCCAATGGCTATTCATCTGAGAAAACCAAGTTCAGATATGGATTCAGCATGTATGCTTACCCCTATGTGTAATATTATCTACTTTGACGAAATTGATCAAACCTTCTGCCAAATCTCGGTTTCGACCGGATTCCAGGTGGACTACTTGTACGGCAAAAAAAAGAAGTTCAAAAATGAATTCAGCATGCCTCCTTACTGCTTTGCTGTATTCAACCTCTAATCAACTTCAGGTAAAACCTTAACTTTTCATAAATTTTCCGCTTCCAGCCGGATTCCGGGCGATCTGTATGTCCGGGCAGAATGGGCAGTAACTAACTGTCATATACAGATTCAGCATGTATTCCGACGCGAAGGACTTGAATCTCGACAAAAAGCGTTAATTTCAGTCACTAATGTTGACAATTTAATAGCGAAAGTATGAGTAGAGGAGCAAAGAAGTAACCCATTTTTTATGGCACTTGTTTTATTTGTCGAGTCTTCAAGCAGTGAATTAGTGATGAGTGAATTAGTTAGCCCCATTGATTAAGGTGTCACCCATTGATTAAGGTGTCACCAAACTGTAAAGAAGACAGGGCTGTAAATCTTCCTTCAGCCCAAGCTGACTGCGAATCATACTTAACAATACAAAACGGATACACCAGCTGAATTTTATTCGATCTATAATTTGACCTTTCTTGACAAGGGACCTATTCAGGTTCAAGCCGATTAAGCTGGAAACGATCTGGTGGCAAACCAACAAGTGAATGAATGAATGAATGAATATTTTTAATTCAGCAAATTGCCATAGACGAAATAAACACACAGAAAAGAAAACAACAACAACAAAAATCACAAAAATCATGCAGTCAGTTCCTGCTGCCGCGTTGCAGCAAGAAGAGACTGCCATACAGGCAGGCAATGAAAAATTGGCTCGGTGGCAAATTTAATAACCTCGACAAGTACAACAAGTATCCCAGAAGTTCATTTCCAGCTTGAGCCCGAAGAAGAGCCCCTTGCTAAGAAGAGCCAAAATATAGCTCTAATGAAATTCAGCTGAAGAGCATCCGTCACCCGTCCAATTCGTCGAGCAACATCGGAGCTTGCGTTCCGTAAATACTTAAAGGACAACTCTTACTAGAAATGATCTTTTCCCTGCGAAACCGTCCCGTAGAAACGCTTTTCGAAAATATCATAACTTATCACCTCAAATAAACCATTTTCTTGATAGCGCTTGTTGATTCTATCCAGCACTCCTGCTCTCCGACGCGGCGGCTGGGCGCAAAACGTTTGAAAAATGAACGCGCTGTGGTCAAAAAGTTGGAAAAACTAAGCAAATAAAAGAAGTCAAAACAGAAGACTCTCATATCCTTATATATGAAAGAGTTGTCAGCGGACATTGAGATTCCGTCAAACTTTGCGTTGTTTGACGAGCAAAACTCGGCACGGCAGAAAAAGCGCTAAAAATTCGTGAGCACAAAACGAAACAATAGAGAAAGGTGGGGATTTTAGAAGCTTATAATTCCACAAGGGAGCTAGATATATTATAAAAGGCAGAATAAGCAAGAGAGGTCCTTTAAAGGGTGTTTATTTTTTATCTGATAGCTTTTATACCAATGATTCTGATTGGGCCATCTGCTGATGTTCTTATGGTTGCGTTGAGACTGCAGAACAGTTCTTTGGTATTTTTGGCAAGTTTTCCTGTGACTATATCCAACACGGATGATCAAAAAGCTAGAATTCCCCTTCGGTTTTTGCAAACTAAGACTAAGAATCTCCGAGCATAATTGGTTATTGATTATCTCTCCCAGAGTCTCAACCTCTGGAAAGTACTTTTAATTTGAAACAATAAGAGTACAGCTAATAAGCTATCTAGATGAGGAAAAGGAGAGGGGCAGCATCTAAGATCATGAAGAAATTTGGGGCAGGACACGCGAACATATCTTTTTCCCAGGCAATGCTGCTTGTAGTCTGATTGCATTACACCCATTTTTGAAAAAGTGTAGTTGAAAGCTGAACAAATATAAAAGTTAAAGTAATGAAAAATAAGGGTTATAATTTCTCAGTGGGTGCAATTAGCTGATTAGTTTTCAGATAGTACAAAGGTATAAGGTGGTTTTAGATGTGGGATTGATGGTGAAGGCCATGTATTTTTGGTGCGTAACCGGGATTCATCAGAGGTGGTATTGCCTTTTTTTAAGTGCTAGAAAAAGTTACCGAATGCGTCCTGACACTTACGATTGCTCCTCGATCACAAACAGCTTCATTAAGAACCTGTAATTTAGTGCAGAGGCTCAGGCTCTAAAAAGTGGCATCCCGGACTAAAATTTTTAATAATATGGAAATTCCCATAACCCCATGTCTCGCGACAATTAGCGCATATCGTTAAAACGATTTTTCTGTTCGACCAATCGCTCTGCCGAATAATTGTCAAACAAATACAACACGTGTCATGTACTGTTGAATGACAATCTTTTTGGTTTGTTTTTCTTGTTAGTCGACTTGGGCAATTCCAAACGCTATATAGCGGGCATCTCGGTTCTCCGTGACGCGATCCGTGACTCCGTGACTGGCTTCTGTACTGTTAAAGCACACCTCTCACTACACTGTCAGAAGTTTCATAACAGACAGCGCATAACACTTTCAAGAATAACACCTTTTCGCTTAGAAATAAAGTGTTATGACCAATTAAGTTTACACTATTTCGTGCCTAGATCTCCAACAACATCTTCAATTTGTAAAAATACTAACGGGAACCAAAAAAAAATAACAGATAACATCCCAAATTGTTATCTGTTGAAACCGGGCATCCTTCTGTTGTCGTTATGCAACTTCTGACAGTGTCGTATGTTTACCAGTTGAAGGTGTTGTTGGAGATCTAGGCACGAAATAGTGTAAACTTAATTGGTCACAACACTTTATTTCTAAGTGGAAAGATGTTATTCTTGAAAGTGTTATGCGCAATCTGTTATGAAACTTCTGACAGTGTATGTACTGTTTATGTTATACTACTTAAAACTATCTGAATACTAAAAAGCTAGGCTTTGCTTTTAACAAATTATACACGGTCTTGGATATTTTAAGACGTTAACCAGGCCCATTGAATTCAAGCGAAATCTCGGCAAAAGAGGTTCTGAAAGGTTCGGCATGAGAGGTTCCATTGCACAACGAGAACACACAGTCGGCCTCCGTATACGTCTCGCTCGAACATATGTCAGTGTCTACGTCCATGCCAGTCTTCGCCGAACTAAGGATCAGTGAAGGGGAGGGGGACCAGTAGCTAGTTTGAGCTACATCTGAAGGGGTTACTCCGGCTGAAGCCTTTTTAGTCAATCTCGTTTCAAGGAACAAACGACATTGGCTAGGTATTTCTTTTTTATCAACGAGTAAATATGGTCAAAAATCCTGCTCCTGTTGTTCAACTCTTAACGAAGAGAACAAGGAAATTAGGACAGGGGTCCTGTTTCGCGTCCGCGATTACTCGCGAGAATACTCGTATTTTATTTTTTGCTCAAGATACTGTAGAGTATTTTTACTTTTCACGTGGCAGATAAATCGCTATTTGTTCTGAAATGTGATTAAGATCCCTCATCACTCATGTGATGGATAAGATTGACAGTACCCGGCCATCTGGCGTTTTTCAGTTTTTGTTTTTACGAAAGGCCATGGGGGGTAATTTTGAAGAAAAATTAAAACGTGGTTAGTCCGCTGTGAGAGCACTGGGTGCCCCGCAGAAAAGCAGTGAAAGTGCACCTCTAGTGTTGCACAATCGTAACTGTGTTTAAAAAAGTAAACAGATTCCGACGTGGGAGCCCCAAAAAGCAGTGAAACTTTGACGTTAGAAACCAAGGCTTCACCTTCCAGAGTCTTCTTCCGGATTTTGGATCCGTTTCCGTTGTTGCAAGAAGCTGAAGCAAGAGCAACCAAAAATTCTGAAAGTCCGGGTTTAGGAAACCACAGATTTTGGAATCTTGAAGGTGTTAGAAGCAGCACATTCGCATATTCAAACACATGGGATAGGAAAGAAAAGAGTAATCGACAGTGGTGATGGGAAGGCAAAATATAGCTGAAGGGGACATGGAAATGTTTAAGTATAGTGAAATTAGCAGCAGTAGAACATTATCATTAAATTACGTAAGAAATTCCTTTACTGCGCGGAAGCGAGAGATATCGGGAAGCCTGGAAGGAGAAGCCTGGAAGGAGAAGCCTGGAAGGAGAAGCCTGGAAGGAGAAGCCTGGAAGGAGAAGCCTGGAAGGAGAAGCCTGGAAGGAGAAGCCTGGAAGGAGAAGCCTGGAAGGAGAAGCCTGGAAGGAGAAGCCTGGAAGGAGAAGCCTGGAAGGAGAAGCCTGGAAGGAGAAGCCTGGTGGGTAAAAAAATCACATGACTGAAATAAAGATTAAATCAGTTCGTAGTCATACTCACCGCGAGATTGACAGTTGTGTCAACAGACCAAAGTGGATGCTCTCCCGGCTCGAAGAGATGCTCAAGCCGCAATAGGGTTACGCCGTCTGTCCAAGGTTCCAATGTTAGTATCTGAATATTAGATGGCAGCGACGCAGTGAGCGAAGTCACCTGAAAAAATGTTGTTGACAGAACACGAAGACTGTTGTGGCTCAGACGGCCCCATCCGGTTTTGTTGCAATTCCTAACCATGGTGTGTAAACCCATATGCCATCTAGGCAATAAGTTAGGGCTATTGCCGTTAGATGGCGTATGTTTTGTATAGTCATTGCGACCTAGTTTGTTACCTGGATAATGTTGATCCGTCATAAGCATCATCAGGTTTCCAGTAATTAACATTATCAACAACTTTACGATCTTGTTGTCAGATGAGACTTTTGTAAATACTGCTGAGAAGTATATTTATTTATTTGAAGAGATAGAGATGAGTTTGTCTGAGCCCTATTATCAGAGGCGTTACTAGCCAAAATGTTTGGGGGGGGGGACAAGGTATTTACCGACTGGCTGGTCATTTTTACCGACTGTTTTTGCGGATAAAAACGACTATTACTGAGAAAAAAACGACTGTGTTGACGAAAAAATGACAATTTTTACGAAAAAATGACTGTTTTTAAGAAAAATCGATCGTTTTTGAGAAAAAACGACTATTTCTGAATAAAAAATCGACCGTTTTTACTGAAAATCGCGGCGCTTCGCGCCGACTCGGCTATTTTTTACCGACTGGCCGACCACATTGGGGGGGGCGGCCCCCCCTCCCCCCCCCCCCAGTAGTGACGCCTCTGCCTATTATAGGCTACCTAGGACACCCTTAACCCTCGTTTGCGGACTGGTTTTGGAAGTGGAAAATAAGGTCGGGCCCGCCGGTCGTCAGAAGGTTTTCACGCTGCCCACATGGTCCCAGTGACCCTTTTCAAGACCTAGCCTTATCCACCACCCTCGAAACCATATCAAAGAGTACAATTTATTCGAAAAGCAACCTTCACAAAGAAGCCGCCGGATTTGGCTTTGTCGTCAACATAAAAAAATACTCGCTAGTCTAAACAGGTAAAAAAAATATAACAAATAAAAATATTTGCTATTGAAAAAAATATGTCTTTGAGGAGCTGTGCATTTGCCCTTGTCTTCTACCACGTCTAGACCTTGGCTTCAGTAACCTCTTCGGTTTACCCGATCTTTTTAGTTTTGGAAAGCTTTCCAACACATTAACAGTAATGTTTATCTTACAAACAGAGCGCATAACTTGCGGTAAACCAATGGTTCTCACAACATTTGTCTGTTCAGGCTTCAAGTACTGTGCGTGCTTCTATTGTCAGGAAAGGAGGGAAAACACATTCATCCACGACATTCTGAAGATCTTTCTCTAATAGCCACATACTGAGCGTCATTGTCATCAATAAAAAATAAGAATTCCGACACTTTCATGTTGCACGGAGCGATGTATGAAGGTAATGGTCCGAGTCTTATTCCGTCATCAAAACTAGTTCAAGGCTGAGAAAATAAGAAAATCAATTAAAATCTTCGGAGGCATGTTTATTTATTGATTGAACTAGGGCCACTCGCAAACAAATTGCCAGCGTTAGGGGAGGGGGGGGGGCAGAAGTATTTAGTCCAAGAACATTTTTACGGGATTGACATTATCAACTTTAGTTTTTGATTGCCGAAAGTTAATCTGAAGCAACTGGGCATCCTAACACTTCAGTTGCACGCGAAACCAATCATAAAAGCAATGATCCGACTATATATAGTTCGGCCTGAGATCCAATTCAATGGCCGAAAAAAATACCTGCGCTGGGAGGGGAATAGCAATTTCAACCCGAGAAAATAAGAAAATAAATATTGTTGAATGAACCGTAGAGATTCTGCAGCACCGTGGTCTTTATGAACGAATGAATGAAATTTATTAACCATTTTTTACAACAAAAGTTAAAAACGGAGTATTAAAAAAAAGGAATAAAAGACAAGAACAGACAAAAAAATACCAAATAGATTTTAATGATCTTATTTAGGTACAGATGGAACAACATAGCCATATATACAAATTGCGTGGCTAGCATCAAGCAAACGAACAAAACGTGCAATCCACTCAGACCAGTAAATGGATCGGTAACATTGTACTACTTTGCCGATTATAAGGAGTTGTGGGCCCACGGAGGTATTCCTAGAGATAAAATGCGGAAACGGGTTCTTTTTTGTAGTCTCAGTCCTTTACGAAAACTATTATTCAAAACAAACGAGAAACAAAAATCCCTTAAACCCTGCCCACGTGCTGAGACCAAAAAGAAGACCAGAATCCCGATTCCTCAGTCTCCGATCTGAAGGGAACTAAAACTCACTGTCCAAGCTCATTGCCCCATCTTCGCGATTATGAAAATACAGTGGCTTCCCAGCACATGTTTCTCAACAGTGACGTAAATTCGCATGCGTATTTTCGGATATAAAATCCGATGGGTTACCGACTCCTCGGCACCTGCTGTACACTCCTTCCCGGCACAGGTATTGGCCATAACCTAGGCGACTCCCCCTCTAGAATGTTCTAACACGTGGCAGCTGGTTCCGCCACCAGCCCAGCACCGTAGCTAAAAACAACTCCTTGGCAAAATCTTATCCGGTTGAGTTCGCATCTAGTTCCCTCCCCACCCCGTCCGAACTCTGACAGTATTATAGAAACTAATCTACAAGTCCCAACCTCATCGAGGAAGGTGGAAGTTTGTAAACAGGTACGTAGAGTAGCGTTCAAACTTCGAAGAGAAAGTTTAGTTTAGTTTGGTTAGGTTTTAACGGTTTATTTTCTATGATGTGGTACCTGGAGCGTGTTCCATCCTACTTACCGTACTTACTACGCTTAACGTCACGGATTCTGGCTTCTTAACGTCAAGGCTGGTACCTGGGCTGGTACGATGTTCTCTATTTTTCGAGAAATATCGTGCCGTACACGGGCTAAACGGTCCAATCAGGGTTACCGCGCATACTACGCTCTCGAGCGTGTTAAGCAAATAATTACTGTTAATTACTATTTCGAGAAGATTAGAACGGTCAGCGTAGTAGTAATTCTTAACGGAGTTGGAAACAAAAATGGCAGCTAAGAGTATACTAAGTTAGAAGGGTGGAAAACGCTCATGGCATTACTCTTATATGGACTTTCGGCAGCTGAACAACCCCACCCTTTAGTTAGCGTCTCGGCCAAGCATCTAGCTAAAGCTGGATCTTCACTGGCAATCGCAAGTCCGTCTTAACCGTGCTCGTCCGGACTCGACATGCTCTCATTGGCTGAAAACTGCCAAAATGGCCGCTTAGAACGAGTGACGATCGCTTCCGACAGCTTACGACTCTCAATAGAGGACCCACTTAAGAAGGCACGCATATTTTAATTTCTCGTCAATGATTCCAACAATGATAAAAAAAGAATGTGTACAAGGAAGAGAGGCTATCAAACATTTTTAAACTGAAGGAAGTTGTAAGAGAATGGTCGACATAACCAGTCAAACCGAAGTTCAGTCTCTAATGCAGACGGCGGGAATATCAAGCAGCTTACCTCTTTTTTTACACTGGAATCCCAATCCATTCGGCTAATTTCCATAACTGAAATGATGGGGCCTTTGTTGATACTCTGCTGAATTTTCCTATACTCTTCAGAGATGGGCTTGGTTCCATCCAGGTTGAATGTCAAGTAGTGTTTGCCAGTTGCAACAAGTCCATTGCCACTGAAGCCAGGCTCGTCCAGAGCTTCGTCAACACCAAACGCGTCGTCATCCAAGAGACGCCGATGAACCTATGAAAGAAGAACGGATTTCTTATTAAAGGACCCCTCTCACTACTTATTCTTCAAATTTCAGTATTTTAAAATAATTGAATACTTTAAAACTAGGCTCAACTTTCAGCAAACTACCCGCGGCTTTGGCTGTTTTGAGCCTTTTTCAAGACCCGTTGACTTATAGCGAAAACAGGGAAAAAATTGACATAATCGGTTTTTCTGATGGAAAAACTTCTCGCAGACAACCGTCGACAGCGTGATACGAATCGAAGGTAGCAAACACGGCAAGTGAGAAAATCAGCGAGGTCTTGTTAGAGGGGTTGGAATGTACCGTACGACATTCGGGTATCCGGGTTTAGAAATGGGATGGAGTGATTACTGGAGTAGGTTGAGTTAGTATTATAGGTAAGACACCGGTAAGACATGTTCTTAAAAGATCCTTTCTTCTGTGGGAAAGCGAATGATGATTTGATCCGAGTGTAGGGAGCTGAATGAAGGGAGATCCGACACATTTGGTCAAAGTGTGTTTGAGAAAGCGTGGGTAAAAAGGCAACCCGGAAAGATGACAGCATAACTACGTGCATGCGCACCATTGCCACGAGCGCGAACAGGGCTGATGTCAGATTGAAAGAAGTAGCAGGTATCCTTTTCCGATACTTTCGACGCATCGAAAATTTCCATACTCGTCCCAGGGGGATACCGGAGCCGGCTAATCGCCTATGATCACGGGCAAAACCATCTTGGCTCCCTTAGAACGTACCTACAGCTCAGGACTTCATTTTACTGGCAGTGCGACGTCACGACACAACTCTACAAATGTCCCTGCAACGAAGAAACTAAGGAGGGGGAGATGTGACGGGGTAAGCCAGAAAGACGCCAGCCAATAGGAGAAAAGCCATTAGTTGCGTTTTTTGCCTTCATCCAGTTAACCGACCTACGAGATTTCCCACTATAAGTCGTTTTCTTCCTTCGGTTAACCGACCTAAGTTCTTCTAAGCCGTTTTTTTGTCTCCATTCGCCGGTCGGTTAACCGACCTGTGGACTGAGGCGGGAGGTCCATCCAACCGACCTACGCTATTGGCACGGCGCGAAATTCAAAATTCTCATTGGAGAGATAGGCGCCGGCGACGGGATGACGCCATGTTTTCTTATAAGCCGTTTTTTAGAGCTCAGTCGAACCGACGGGCGAGACGAAAAAACAGTCCATAGTGGCAAATAGGTCGGTGAACCGACCTACGGAGAAAAGGCAAAAAACGCAACTATTCATTTCAGTATTTGATTCATTTCAGTTGTTGTTTTGTGATTAGTAATAAATCGGCTTTCGTCACGCACGGACCTTTCCTAGGCAGGCCACGACAAGTAGACAACTGAGTTAGGTGGGAAAGTTTAGGAAATTCCTCGCATAGTCCGCACAGACTGCCATATTCGTGTCTCTTTCTTGCTATATCGACCAAGAAAGCTGTTCCGGGTTTGGTTAGGATTTTTTTTTTGAAGCCCGACGTTCGACCTACACCAAAGCAAAAAATTACACACAATCAATATCAGCACAAGCATCACTAGCAATAGAGAGCGTCCCTGGCGAAATTCAATCAGTCGTGAACATTGCTGGCTTCCGTAACATAGTTTCCTCGATGTGGGCAGACCGCATCTTAGCTGTACTAGAAATGTTCTAACTCGCAAGTTTATCCCCGTTTCGATGTCCCGAGCGTAGAGAGTGGCACGACGAGTACGGACCATTTCTCGAGCATGGAAAACTATGTCTTGGCGCTACTGGAAATGTATCTCTTGGCGTTACTACGATGTGGGGAATAATAATAATAATAATAATTTATTTATCACCCACTTTACAAAACAGATGTTAAGTGGAGTAAATACAAAAGAAAAACAGCAAGAGAAAACAAGAAACAAAGTTAATTACATACAGAAAAAAGACGGATAAGGCGATGAAAACACCCTAGCCTATAAGGCGCTTCAATGGCTAGCTTGGCACATAATTTTTCGAAAACACCAGTAATATCTGTCGCACAATACTTTTTTATCAGTTTTGTATTCCGGTAAGAACGAGGCAGATATAGGAGAAATTTGCAGTACCGGTAATAATTTATCCGAATACGTTTTAGATCACCGGTCAGCAGAAGTGGCCGAATACCAGTACAGAAGAGTACAGAATGATCACAAAAATTTGAGTAAAGCCGAGTTAGCGCTCTTCTCCTATAGTGTCCGCGATTTGCAACGATCTTAGAGTAACCGAGCCTCAGCTTATCACTAATATCTTTGACAGCACGAGACCGGAGAGCATTCATGGAATCACAAACTGTTATACCAAGCCAACGAAACGATTTGACACGGGGAATACTAAAACCACCGCAGTATAGTGATTCTGAACAACTATTACCGTTGAAAACAAGAAACTCGCACTTGTCAATATTTAGGTACAGGCCGATATCGCGGAAAGCAGAAATAACTGACTTCACTGAACGGGCAAGACCAGACTCAGTTTGAATAATCAGAAGACGGTCATCCGCATATGCCAGATATGAGATATCAGATAGTCCTAGTAGGCACGTAGTCAGCACGTAGTCGATATTTTTGATATCAGTATTGAGGTATCAGTATTGAAAATTAAGTTTGTGTGCGTAGGAAGCGGAAAGATACAGCAATACAATAATAACTATGAAACGATACTACATATTTTAAAACTAAAACAAAAAATTGCCAGATTCGGTTACGGCTTTGAACAAATAAATGTACACGGACCAGCTTTAGTGGCTTTTGAACCCTGACAGATAAAGAGAAACGTCGAGTAAATTGAGCATGAATGCAATTAAAACAATTCGCTACACTTACGTTACACACACTCGCTCAAGCGTTTGAAGCCAGCAGCCAACTAGGAAGAAATCAGTCCATCACAACCAAAAATATTTTCCAGAGCGGATGAAAAGAAGACAGCACATAAATCACAAAGCTACAAATACTTAACGAACAAGGAGAAAACAAAATTTACTTTAAATAAACCGAGCGTGAATGTGATTATTACAATTTCCTCACATTTTTTGTGACATGCAAAGGTGAAATTTATGAAGCCAATAGAATTGTTGTCAACAAACATGTGGTTCACCACTGCACCGGTAATCAACGGCGCTTAAAATTCAATAATGACGATAATTAATTTGGCAATCAGAAACAATAAACTGATTCCCAAAATGCCCATCGGGACATCGTGCGAAAACAAAATAAAAGACAATCAACATCACTCGATACTTGACACAACACACCATATTTGACACAAATTCAAATTCAAATATTTTATTGACCTCCAAGATCGGAGAGTATAAAATATATTGATAAGAAATATCACATATTGGACTGTTCTTTTAGGTTTTACACTCAATAACTGTAAACAAAGTTGCTCAAATTCTGAGGCTCGATAAAAATGTTACAAATGATAAAACGGGCAGGTTCCCGTCCAATTAAGCCCTTAAAGTTTAAAAATGCAGCTCATCTTTATATCTGATATTTGAAAACACTGGATTATTTTGACCCATTTAAGGAATTTTGTACTTTTCACCCAGGGCTCTAGTAACATTGTGCAGACTGTGCTTTGAGGCGTTTTTCCGCGACAATCTCGGATTATAATCCTAGATAGCTGATTCATCAGAGAAACAGCGAATCGACAATCTCAGATTGTACAAACGACGATCCGACGATCTTGCTCCGTTGCAAGATTCTCGAATCGACAATTCAAGCACGAATTCGGATTATCAGATTGTCACAGAAAACGTTTTTTCATGATCTGGATTGTCAGAGAAAACGCAATTTGGAGAGCCCGGATTGTGAATCGACAATCTGGATTGTCACGGATAAACGCCTTTGCTTGCACCACAACCCAAAATTCAGCCAGAAGCGGTGAATTTGAATTTCAGCAAAAGCCTGCATTTCCATGTGTGATACCGACGCTAACTCCTCTGAAGGAATTCGGAAAGTGATGATCAGATACGTCTTTTTGTACTATGTGTTATTTAATCTTCGGAAGCTTCCCTTTTGTAGATGCTGAATATTTAAAACATAGAGGGACACACATATGAAATACCAATCTGAAAGAAAAAATTCAATCGATTATCTGTGGACAGCGGCAAAACAAAGTAACAAATTTGTATCGGGTTTTTAGGCCCATTTAAGTAAATAAGTGACGTGTAACTCGACTGTCGGATCTCGGTCCTATTCAGTTAAATTTAAAGTGCCAGGTTCAAGGTCATGCTTGAAAGTGAAATGTGGCGGAAGTCAAAGTCTGTCGGCCAAAAAGAAAAAAATTGTAGCAGAACACCATGACTTGTCAACAGCCACAAGATTCTCTGCAATTACTGAGACCAGCGGAGTTGTTCAGACTTTCTTTATCTCATTTACTGCAGTGAGAACTGCAGAACGGTGACTGAGACCGACCATTCCGTTGATTAATTAAGAAGACTTGGTTCAAGTCATCACATGTCAGTTTCGTACCGACCATCTGTCCAAAAATGAAAGTAAAAACTCATCAACATAATCTAGTGATTATCCTCTCATCAGTTACTTGGAGAGCATGTTCCCGAAATGTCACGTGATAGCTAAAGATCGGGTTTTCCCGGAAGATTTTTTTTTTACTTTGAAGCCCGTACACAAACAAAGCATTTTCCCAATACGTCCTTCATTAAATTCCTTCCAAATTAGTTTCTTTCTGGCCGCTAGATTCGCTAGCATAAAGTAAACAATGACACGCTACTTCTTTAGGCGTTTTTTCCGTGACACAACTGTGGGCCACACACTTCTGAGTGTTTTTCGCGGAAACACGATTGTGTGCCACACAGTCGAGCCACAAGTTGAAACTCGCGGAAACGCCGTTTTGTCTATTTTTTTCAGCGGTAAATTCAAATGTCTGAATATATAGGCTAAATAAAAATCATGCAAAATCTCATTAAATAGAACTCCAGGTTGTCGTCCTTACAATTCCATGCAAAAAGGATCTTCTGTTTTATGTCCACATCCTTGAGAAAGTTCTTAATTTTATTGTTTTGACGTTGTTTTGCTGCTAAATTTTAATTTCCCGCCAAAATCGACCCACAAAATCGACAATCACCTCGGCAGTTGTTTGTCGAATTTGAGCCACAAAGTGAGCCACGAAAATCTTGTTAGTCGCGGAAACACACTCGTGGGCCGCACAAAAGGCCGCGGAAACACTCTTTTCGAGCCACAATCGACCCACAAACTGTTTGGGAGCACGGAAAAACGCCTTTGGTGTACGGTTTACCCAGATTTGTTTGGCTCTTTTCAACTCCTCTTAGGCCTAACCATGTCTAAATCTGTTGAAAATGCCTCTGGCTCCAAGTCTGCTGAACCCAGCTATATTCTGTCAAACATCATCAAGTTTGTCAATACTCTTTATGACTATCTCTCCTAGCCGATGCAAAATCTCCGGTCTCTCCGGGTACCTAGCGGAAGAAAGCCAGAAGTGGTATCTCAGCTGCTCCCAAAGATAGCCGTGATTGCTTGACACAGGATTTGAGTCGCTGAGGTTGATTCGTTATGGAGACGTTTGCTCCTTCTTCCTGAGGATCACTGCACTGGCGTGTTTTGGACTTAGTCATATAGAGTACAAACTTCTGACAGTGTGGGCAACCTGGATAGAGGTGCCAAATAGTCTTATTCTTAAACTGCCCCCGAGTAGTATACACCAGTTGACAAGTAAACCTGATCGGGCAGAACGAAGAAGGTCACTCAAATGAATCCTCAAAACTGATTGAAATCTCACAGAAGTCAATGAATAAACTTTTGTGGTGACGTTTCTGGCTCTTTGCTATGCATAAGGCGCGATCTTTTACCAACACAAATAGTTATAAGAGTGAAATTCTTTCATGCCTTCTTTAAGCAATAGTTCAGTGTAAATGTGATAGAACTTCTGACAGTGTGTGGATCGATTTTCCCCGTTAATTGAGTTAAGATGTCGCGTCGTCCATTAGCAGTTTAAAAAGAAATTACTGATTAAATCCTCTTACCATAACTTCAATGGAGCCATCCATTAAACTGCTGCCACCTTGCGCTCTGTCGACAACCAATCCCACTTCACTGACGGCATCTTTGATGAAAATATGAGAGTTGAGTGGATAATAGTTGCTAGCAATGGGCTCAGTGTTTTCAAGATCCCAAGTTAACCGGTAGTCCCTTTGGCGTGGAACAGTTTGTCTTCCGTTTGAATCAGTGTAGAACATTCCTTCAGAAGCAACTTCAGAGGTGAACCTGGTGACAACTTCTTTTCCAATCTCATCACTAGAGAGAAAAAAATATCAGTAAATGATGTATTCATAAAATATATGTAAAAACGGATTCGTCAGCTGTAATGCTTATGAAGCGATATTTCGACCCTTCTTGGCAAGATTTGTTTCCTTCCCCAGCGTTGGCCCAGAAGAATAACAGCCTGAAGAGGACCCTTGCCGAGAACGGCTGAAATATCGCTTTATAAGCATCACAGCTGACGAATCCGTTTTTATATATATTATATGAAAATATTAGTCTAAGTAACGCAGTCAACGAGTGATGGTGACTATATTTATAACCCGTCAAAATAAGCACGCAGACGAAGTAAAAAATAAGGAAAGAAGAGAAAAAGAAAGGAAAACACGAAAGAGAATTCTTTTACGAAATACACAATACAATTTTTACCCTAAAACTATACCAAGAGCCAGGGCCGTATCCAGGGAGGGGTAGGGAGTTCACCCCCCCCAAAAAATCATGCAAAAATAATCGATTGTTATACGCTTTAACCTCTGCTCTATGTCTTTTTTGCACTTTTTGGTCCGACCCGCTTGCGACCCCCCCCCCCCGAAATAAAATTCGTGGATACGGGAATAGCTTTAAAGGAAACTAAGGTAATAGGGGTAAGAAAAAGAGTATAAATTATATAATAATGAAAATTAGAGAGGATAGTGTAGGTGGTGACGTTAAATAGTTAGGTCGGTCAAAATAGTTCAAGGAAAAATTAGGTTTTAAGACCGTTGGCGTCACCGAAAGTAAGTGGAAGAGTAGTCATCGGGCCAATTCATACTGGACGGGAATGAGATAAAAGATACTGCAGGGCAATAAAAAAAAGTATAAAATTTATTATATTATTTGCAATTCAAAAACAATTAAAGAAACAAACGAAACATAACTACACCGTAAAAAAAATCTTGCAGTATTTGCTACTGGGATTAATCTTATCTTTATTGAGATAAGATTATTCCTAATTCGGATTAATCTTATCCCAATAGAGGGATTAATCCCAGTAGCAAATCCTTATTCGGAGAAGCTTTTTACAGTGTAGTCATTTATTCAGTATCGTAGTTCACCGTACGTTAGATAACACAGTATCTGACCGAATAGAACATTCGCTTTCGGTTTTGAGAAAAGATATACAGCAAATCATGGGCCGTAGATAATTAAAAAAAATACCACTTACTCAACTGGAATAGGACCAACAACCCACTGGAACTCAACATGCTTCTCTTCACCATACATTCTGACGACCTGATGTACATAGGTCCCGAATGACTGCCAGATTTCAGTGACGACTAGACCTGAAAAATCGATCAATCAATCAATCAAATCAACCAAATTTATTTTTCCAAGTAGCTCCAAATTAATCTAGAAGAAGAATACAAAAAAAAATATTTACAAAATTCACCGAAATGAAACAATTTAACTAATGCACTTACAAGGTTTGACCAGAAATAAAACTATGGAATGAAAACTATGTAAAATTGGGCAGAAGAAGTAGCCGGATACGGAGAAAATTGATTGCCAGTGTCCCTCTCGGACGGACGAACGAACGACGGGAAGGGAGGGGGGAATAGACGGATCATCTGAGGACAACACATTATCTTTGCTCCAAAGTCTTTTGAAAGAATATTTCTGCGGTCAGTTAATTTAGGAACGTCAAGTTTAAAGTACACCTGAATGAAGAGTACCAAGTATCATCCCTATCTGTATGACTTCCGTTAACATTGCCTGCAGAAAACCCAATCCAAATACGAAATACGCTTTTTGTCTTGGAGTCTGCATGTGCAAAACTCCAGAAACGAACATCCTTATTTTGAAAACGTCATGCTCAGGAGAAGAATGCTCTCCGTGGCCATGTCTGTAAATATATTCTCCATGGTGTGTTCAAGTATGGTTTCATTGTTCAGGTGTCCTTTAATGAGTGCCTCTATCATATGAAATATTTTGATTACCCGGAATGATTCTCACTGCTGTCTTTTAGATAGTTTCCAGCGAAAAATCAAAACTTCTTCTTGCCGAAGGTGCAGAGTCCTTCACAGTGGAAAAAATCTTGCAAGTTGCCAATGCAACCTACTTCCGTAACATCCAGAGCAAAATAACACTGGGAGTAGCGCCAAGACCTATCCATTCCATGCTTCGCAAACGGGCCATAGTCGTAGCGCCGCCCATTACCCTTGCGGAATTTAAAGCGAGACAAACTTGCGGGCTTAGGAATTTCCCGTAAAGCTAAGATGCGGTCTGCACACATCGAAGAAACAGGGGAGGATGTATCTTTTTTTGCTGTGTTCAGAATTTGAAGTTATTGAAGCCAGAACTGGTGTACGAATGATTGAGTTTCAGTAGGGATGCTCAGTCCCGCTAGCAGAGCTAGTGTCGCTGCGATTGACTCTGTGTCACTTTTCCGAAGTTTGCGCAGTACTCTCTAGAGTTAGTTTGCTCTGCTTCACAGTGGAAAAAAATCTTGCCGTAACAATCATTAATCTCTTAAGGTATATGTTCCCGTCTGAAAAATGGGGCATTTCGGGCATTCCTGGGGCATTCCGCACATGTCTTGGACACACGTGGACCAAAAGTATTGCGAAGGACAGCAACATGTTCAGAATAGATATCTCTAGGGCCGTATCGTTTTGCTTTTTCTATTTTTTATTTTGTTTATACAGATATGTCGGTTCAAAAAAAAAATTATATTTTTTCACGGAAAACAGCCAATATGGTTTGCGAATCCGCACATGTCTCGAAAGCAGGCTATCCCACGAACGTCATACTTACACGTATGTGCTCTTAAAGATTGGAGCTAGGGCCGTATCGTTCTAGTTTTTTCGTTTTTCCTTTCACGTCCGAGAAAACCGCCTCTGAAAATCATGAAAAATCTACTAAAATCGAGAAAAAGTGGAATTTAGTGATTCGAGATAAATGGTAGATGTCCATGGCATCGTTAGTCCAGAAAGCCCAATTATGTGGGCGTGTCTATGTGAAACGGGTCAAGTCTCCAAATGTTAATACGAAAATTACGCAAGGCCCTGAGGCCTACATTTCAGACAGGCCGTTTTAGATTAATCAGATTAAAAGTACCTTTACAAAGATTACGGGTGACGGATGAACTGGTGCGGTCTATAATTGTTCAGATAAGATCCGTGTTTTATCAAGTGATTTTAGAATTCACACCAGACATGGCGAACTTAAACAAGAGCTGAAAGCTCATATGGCACTTGTAAGAATGGGGGAACTGTAGGCGCGGCAGGAGTTTCTTTCTTGAGAGTTCTATACAGAGTCGAAAATCCTGTATTTTACACTTGTTAAAGTTAAAAGAAGTGAAAAAGGCATTCTACAGCTCCTTTTCTTCCTGGGGAGGTTTGAACCTCCAGGTCCCCCCTTCCTGCCGGATCCGGTCTGGATGTGAAACTGAACATCTGAGACACTTGTCAAGTTTCATGCAGGTCTGATTCCCTGTTCCAAAGTTATTCATGTTACTAGTTTCCGGGTTCCGATCCCTCCACTCCCTTCACAGTGACCGAATCGGGATTCCAATTTACTCTGGTGGCCCTGATACGCCTGCCAATTTTCATCGTCCTAGCTTATGTGGAAGCGTTTCACGAGATTTCCGGTTCCCCCTCCAGCCCCCCCAGCTATCGGATCCGGTCCGGATATAAAACTGAACGTCTGAAACACGTGTTCTTGCAATGTTCATGCATGTCAGATTACCCGTTCCAAAGTTTGGTATGTTACTAGTTTCCCGAATCCCCATCCCTCCGCTCTCCCCATGAGTCAGGGAAATGATTATTTCTAAGCTAATTTGTTCGGGTCCCTGGAATGCTTGTCAAGTTTCATAGTCCTAGCTTATGAGGATGTGCCCAAACTCGCAAAACCCGGACAGACCGACAGATATTACGATTGCTATATGACACTTGAAAGCTATGGCACTTGAAGTGTCATAAAAGTGCAACTGGGGGAAATCTTCAAACGGGAGTAAAAGAAACGACCATATATTTTTATTCTTCGGAGAAGTCAAATATAAGTCGAATTGTCCAAAGACGCGTAATTCAATGACCAATATTATACCGAACATTCTTTAAAACAAATAAATTTCCCGCAATTGCAATTATATCGACGAAATAACCGGACCGCATTTGGGCACTAAGGGAGAGTTGTTGGGGGGGGGGGCAGGGGCGTCAAAGCCCGACGAAAGTTCCGAACCCAGAAAAAATAAAATTTTGCGTGCTTTTGTAGGGCGTCGGTCGACTCGTCGGCACATCGGGTTCTTTTCATACACAAGAACGTCGTGCAGAACACTAAGAGAAATCGAATTCTGTATCCTTTTGTCGGCCCTCGATATTCTCTTCGACAGATCGGGTTATTTTTATACATAAGAAACTCAATTTTTTACGCTTTCGTCGGGGGTCGGTATACTCGTAGGCACATAGGGTTCTTTTTATACGCAAGAAATCGAACTCGACAAACATTTGTCGGGCAAAACACACAAGAAATGGACTTCTGTATGCTTTTGTCAGGCGTCGGTCGACTCGTCGGCACATCGGGTTCTGTTTTTATGTGATAAATCAGTTTCAGCAAACATTTGTCGGGCGCACTCGGGAAGTTCAATTATCGTCAGCACATCGGGTTCTTTTTATCCGTAAGAAATCAAATTCTGTAAACGTTTATCAGGCGCATCCCGAAAGTTTAAGTTTTGTCTGTACTTTGGCTTCTATTTACAAGTAAGAAATAAAGCCGTTTACAGTCTTATCGGGCAAAACAAAGAAGAGTTCGAATTCTGAATGTTCTAGTCCAGTCGGGCGTCGGTATTCTTGTCGGCCCATCGGGATATTTTTATTCGCAAGAACGGAAATTTTAATTCCCTTCGGAAGATCGGAAGCTTATTACCCCTTGGGGTTTGGAAACAGATTAAAAGCTAGAACCTGTAAAGTACAGGTATAGAATAGCCTAAAATTCCCGGAAAAAAAAGACAGATTAAAAAAAAAATTCGCCTGCGGCGCTTGGTGTAACTTGTTCTGGGTTCAGTCGTTGAAAAGCTTCGCTTTTTAGCGAAAGGTGAAAAGAAACACCGAATATATAGATTTAAATATACGAATTCACATTATAGGAATAATCTAAACTAATGCATTACAGTTAATTTTACACAGAATTTCGCCTGCGGTGTAGTTCGTAGTATCCTTTCCTTAGAAGAACGGTGTTCCATTTAGTTGGCGTTCTAGGATTGAAATTCTTGGGGTTTGAAACACCTTAAAAGCTAGAATTTGGAAGCTAAATTTTTCCAGAAAGAAGGTAGATTTAAAAAACTTCGCCTCCGGCGATTAATTTAACTTGTTCTGGGTACAGCCGTTGGAAGCTTCGAAAATTTGTCCAGTCAAAAAGGCAGATTTAAAACATTTCGCCTGCTTCGAACAGTTTCTTGTTCTGGGTACAATTTTTAGCGAAAGCTGCAATGAAAACGCGAATATGTGAATTTAAATTTACGAATTTACATTAAACGACTAATCTACGCTGTTTTCCGGGGTTTACCGGCGTTTTTTGTCGGCACATTTCCGAGTCCGCCGGCACAAACTGGATGTCGCCCCCTCAAAGGTAAAAGGCTAATGACGCCCCTGGGGGGGGGGGGGGGCGGGATTCCGGTGATCCCGCGAGCTCGGTGATGTACTAAGATGACGAAAATTGGCAGGCATATCAGGTACCCGAACAGACTGACTTAAGAATAGTCGTTTGCCCGATTCGATCATCGTTTGGGGAGTGGAGGAATGGGGAATCCGGAATCCAGTAGCATGCATAGCGTTGAACGGGTGATTGGATTTGAATATTCAGATATTCGATTTCAAGTCTGGACAGGATTCGAGACTTGTGGGGGGGAGGGTGGCACCGGAGATCTCGTGAAACGCTTAGAGTCGAAGGAACAGGATTTGGCGGGAAGAAAAAGTATAAAGCCCTAGATACTTTCTTGACAGAACCAGGTCGTATCGGGATTCTTTGGGGCGAGTTGGGGGGGGGGTGTCCTGGAATTCCGGTGATCGCGAGATAAGATACTTCCAGATATCCTATTGACTGTGGAACAGGCACATTAGTGACCGAAACAAGGGCCTGACGTGATAGCCCAGGTTAACTTCCGTTCCTACATTCGACCATTTCCGGGGGAGTTAAGGGAAGAGAAATCCGGAAATTACTGACTTCCGAGGGTTGCGAACTGGTTGTCCGATTCGAGTGAAACCGTATAGGTGATAAGAGCTGAGGGCCTATATATGCAAGACATGTTTCGGTGCCAAATCCGGCCATGGCCGGAAAAGTTTGGGGGACGGAAATTTTGTGGTACGCACAAAAAGAACAAATGAGCCGAACGGGGTTCAAGTTGGAGAGTTTTGACGGCATAGGTCTGTTCTTTGATGCCCGGACCGGATCCGACCCCGTGGGAAGCGGAAATTTGCAGAAATGCTCCTATTCGTGTCAAAATTGATAGGCGGGAAGAGGAGATGCCAGAAATGCGAAGGTTATATTTCCGAGTCGCAGCTTATTCCAACACAATGGGGGAGTTGCAGGGGGAGTCCCGAAAATTTTGCTGCTCGCGTATTAGTCAATCAGGTGGAGTGATTTGAATGAAATTTGGAAGGTAAATAGATAGTACAACCTAGATGATATATTTTTGGATCCGGACTGGATTCAAGCACGGTGGGGGCCGGGTACCGGAATTTCCCGAAGTTCCCCTACATTAGACCATTCATTTCTATTTCTGAACAAGGTTATGCCGCGGTAAGATGATTTGGAGGGGAGTTACGTTACCGGAAATAGTTGGCACGTCTAGGGATCAAAAGAGTTGGGCTAAAATACGAAGGAAGAACATTAATTTGCCCTTGATGATCCGAGGCGATGCTGGCCTGCTCAGTCTCTAGTGAAAATAGAAATCCTATTTCTAGGTCCGATCCTAGGGTTCGGGGGTTGAAGAGGGTATTTTTAGCGTCCTCATATACTTTCTTGCACCACCTAATCGTACCAAGCACCATATGAGCTCGTAGCTCTTGTCTGTAAAACTTAAGGCAAGATGGCGTACAACAACTACCGTTCACACACTTCAAACCCCAGATCCAGCGCCATAGTTTAGTGGAACTTAGGCTTTAATAGCTTTTGCTACAAGAAAACACTGTTATAAAAATAAAGGGCACGGCCACAGATAGATAGATAGATAGATAGATAATTTTATTAACCCACTTTTCTACAAGAGGACAAGCGGAGTATAAAAAAAGGTAAGGAAAGAAAAAAGAAAAACACAAAATAATTGGACACAAGAATATCTGCGTAACATAAAAATGTCCAAAGCTTCAACAGAGCGAAAGCTGCACTGGTCGATTTCTTTCAGTCTCTGGTCCACGCCCCGTGTGCGTGGGCTGAGTCGATGTGGGATTTTTCACCAAATGAATCGCCGGGCACGATAGGCTGTAGGCAGGGTGTTGGCTGCTGCCGCAGTTTGCACATTTTGTCTCTCGACTGCAGGGATTTTCTCGGGATGATGTGTGATCGTCGCTACAACGCGAACATTTTGGGGGGTTAGGGCACTCGGCAGCGACGTGATTGAATTTTTGGCAGTTGTAGCACCTCTTGGGAGAAAAGATAAACCGTGACACTCTATAAATGTCATATTCTATCTTTAGGCCATTTTTGATTGCCATCTCTAGACTGCAGTCACTCTCGAAGTAGAGTTTCACTGTCGATGAGTCGTTTATCCTGGTGGCTTTCGAGCACCCAGGAATTGCGTCTCGAATAGTTTCTAGCGGCACACACTTGGGAATCCCTTTTGAAACCCCGAGTAAAACTGGTACTTTGACTTTCGCTTGCGAGTCCCTTGACTGAAAATGGCTCGCAACTTTCATCGCAGCCTCGCGATCAGATAGCTTCACAACCCACTGTTGATTGGTTGATTTGATTCCCACGACTTTATTACCGATATCGCACTCATCAAGTATCACTTTCTTTTGTTTCGGATCCGACACTTTAGGCGGGTTTGATACAACGACTGACCACAGGATAGGCCTGTCCTTCACCGAATCTACTAATCGATCTTCTGGTTGTGCCTGACGAGTTGGCGAGTTGAGTGGAGTATCAAACCGTAGGCTGAGGGTATCTTCTAGCTTTTTTTCTATTTTTTGAAGCCTTCTCGAAAGGTCAGCTCGAGACTTAAGGTTTATCTGTGGAACCTCATCAGGTTCGAATATCGCGAACACGTAATTCTCAGTACACGTCTCAATGAATCGACTATAAGAGTTAATTAGCTCCATGAGAAGCTCTTCTTTCGTCTGTCCTTTCAGTGAAGTTTCACTGTAAATTTCGCCGAGACGATTTCTAGCACTCAGTATTGCCTGCTTTTTGTAAAAGTCACTCGCTATCGCCACTATGTCATGACTAGGCTCCTCTTTTTCCACCGACCTTTGGATGAAGTTCATTAGACTATTCCATATAACTTTCATTCTCGCAGCCGCGAGGCATCCGGCGATAAGCACACTTAGTTGTTTACAGTTCGAATGCTAGAAGCTGACTGAGACGCTTTGGATGAGGTTGCCTATGGAAAGGCTGAGGATTTAGAAGTCTGTACTGGGAAATGAATGGCAGGCTTGTGTTCGATTGTTCAGAAGAGTAATTAATTTTAACAGCTGTTTCGGCCATGTGATTTCCTGTTGAATCATACGTTACTCGGATCCATGTATGAAAAAAGCTGCCAACGGGACCCACCCAAATAAAATATGCGATTCTTTGGGAAAAAGACCCACTCCCACCCAGCTAGGGTCCTCAGATTTCATACCAATCCCCTCCTGCCCTAGCTCTTACTTCCCACCACGTTTGAATGAGATCCGACAACCCCCTCTGGTAGGTGCACTGAAGACAAGATTCCGGAAAACCCCTTCCCCTGCCTACGGGTAGAACCGCAGCCGGAATCAAGGTTCTGAGCTTTCTATGCATTCTGAGTTTTATATGCATACCAGATTTCATAATTTCAAATTTTATCTGCAACTACCCGAATTCGAGTTCCCGCGGACAGACAGACCTTTTTACTGTCGGTATATGGCTCCGCACTTCTGCCCAAGGCTGCAAGTGCCATAAACATTACGGGTAGCCCAGACGAAATATCCCCGGACTAGAAAACCAGCATTTACCTCTCTGCTACCGTAAATGTTATTTCATATGACGTGTGACTAGACGGAATTCCACGCGGATGACATAAGCTAAAGTCAGATTTCTCCTCTCATCCCTGACGTTTAGTTTCGCCAATCATTCTCATACCATGCTCGTATCGGGAAAATTGCAAGTGTGCCTAATTACACTTATCTCCCGCGTGTCCCACGAGACCTACTAAGCTGGCACTAAATAGACCTTCCAGGCATCAGCTGTCACATCCGCTATAAGATTTTTCATCTATGGTAGTTTATCGAAGTTCACCCTCTTTGAGCTTTTCAAAAATGAGCTCATTGGCTAATGGGCGGTGCTCTCTTAGACGAATCAGGAGCTCAGCTACCCGAAGTAAAGCAGAACCTAGTTTGAGCGCTAACGACATCTGGAACTACCGAGAGCGCAAAAATGAGCAAAATATTCGGGAACATATACCTTAAACCCAGAGATTCAAATATCCTCTGTTACATACTAAACCCGCTAACGATACCTCCCTAATCTTTGCACTCGCCGCGATTCATTAGTTACCATGAGCGCTATGCTCCGGACGAGTGTTCGTTTGATGCGTAAAACCGTTTTTTTTTTGGATTTTGCCGAAAACTTGCTAGAAGTCGGTGAGTCTGGGAAAAGGCGTAAAACAGAAGGCAGTGGATGAATGTTCTAAAGTAGATCCTAGTTTTACAGTCTTTAGAAAGCTTTGAATATTGGAACATTACATGGAACATTACCAAGAACATAAGAATTTCCTTCGCACGCTGTAACCAGAAAATCAGAGCAAACTAACTCCGAGTACCGCGCAAACTTTGGAAAAGTGACACAGAGTCAATCGCAGCGACACTAGCTCCGCTAGCGGGACTGAACGTCCCTACTGAAGCTCAATCATTCGTGCACCAGTGCTGGCTTCAATAACTTAAAATTCTGAACACAGCAAAAAAAGATACAACCTCCTATGTTTTCTTCAATGTGTGCAGACCGCATCTTAGCTTTACTGGAAATTTCTAAGCCCGCAAGTTTGTCTCGCTTTAAATACCACAAGCGTGGTGGGCGACGCTACAAGTATGGCCCGATTGCGAAGCATAGAAAGCATAGTCTTGGCGCTACTCCTTAGTGTTATTTTGCTCTGTAGAACATGGAACTCGTAACGAGAACATGGAACTATGTTGTTCAGTTTAAAGTAACTGAGTGCAATGTAAGAAGGGCAAAAATAAATTAGATACCTTTGATTACGAGAAAAAAACATAGCAAAGTTACCTTTGACGAAAGCAACAGAAACTTGAGAAAAAATAGCAGATTGATTTGCGCCAATCTGAAGGGGTCCACTACTGGTTGGAGAGGGTACACGTGGCGGAAGGATCTAAGAACGTGTGAACAGGCCCGTATCTAGAAATTTATTTCGGGGGGGGGGGGGGGGGGTTGCCCACGGGTCGGACCAAAAAGTCCAAAAGATACATAGATCAGAGGTTAAAGCCTACAAAAAACTATTACTTTTGTGGGTTCCGGGGGGGGGGGGGGTCGAACCCCCTAACACCCCCCTGGATACGGCCTTGCGTGTGAACATTCTTATAATACGTGATCTGCCGTCTGTTACTTCCCGACCCATCGTTGACCCTGGAAAACCTCTCCTCTTATTTGTATTCTCCTGTTGGAAACATACCTGTTCCAAGTATCCATCAGTCTGATTTTTAATTAGTGAGTGACCTATATGGAAAATACTTTCGAGTGTTTTGTGATTATTTTATATTTCTTTGTCCTTTTTTACTGCACTTTTGTCCTGGGACAGTTCGTCATAAATCCTTCACTCATTCATACTGTTCTAATTAACTAAATTTACGGCAAGGAAGGTGAAACAAAATAAAATGGATTCGCTGGCCAGCATTCCATGCCTGGCGTTGGGTCAGTGTTGTAAACTACAGTGACGTTTGGAAGTCTGCTGAGGGGATCGAAACGTTGTCATCTTCAACAATTGCAGCTTCAACATTATCTGCATGTTGAATTTTTTTAAAAGACCGTTAAGGTAGTTTTCCTACATCAACCGAGATGGAGGTATGTTAAATATTAGAACTTTTGTAGGCCACTGACTTGGATATTTTTGTCTGAAGTATCATTTTGTAACCGAGACTGAACTGGTTGAAGTGCAAGAATGCTCCCGCCTTAAGGATGCCCCGTCCAGAGCACATATAACATCCATCAAGTTATTTATTATTTTACAACAGGCCACCCTCGCCAAGATTTTGTCTTTCCTAACGGACGTTGCCTGACAGTTCGAACCCAACATAATAAACCACCATAACCTCCAGTTAGATAGATAGATAGATGGATATATATTGCTTTCATTCTTCTCGAAACTATCATAGTAAAATCGCAGATTTTTCGAGGTCGTCAACAAAAATTAAAAATATAAAAACTAACAAAGAGTGAAATTTTTCACGAATGAAGATAAAAATGTTTTTGATACCGCACACGGTCACACTTTATCTGTTGGAGTTTTGGGATCGCCACTGAGGCCGCTCTTGCAAGTCGTTCGCGAGAAGCCTCGAATGGTGCTCGCGCATTTTCTTGCCAAAAGTTTCAACCTACGGGACTCGAGTTTATATATCTAAAGGAGCTCATAATGAGTAATTTTGGGGGATCTAGACAAAAGAAAAAGGGCACGCTTCTGTATTTTTTCAATCCGATAAGCCTTGTCCTCGGAAGGCCAAAATGTCAAACTTTCACCAGGGATTCTAGTCCCGGCTGTACACACAGAATCAAAAACCTTTCACACAGTAAAAAGCGAAAAATGAGAAAAGATCCATTAGAACAAATACACTATTACTATAGCCTAAGACTTCAACCAGCCATCATGAGTTTGCCTTTCTGAAAGGACACGGTAATTGATCAAGGAAATAAGAGCGTCGGCATGTCTTTCTTCTCACCTACAACACTTTCGGCTTCAACGTTCTCTGAAACCGTTGCTGCAACGCCATCTGGGCGGAAGATGTAGGCCCCAGAGGCTCTGTTCACTGATCCAGTGTTATTTCCTCTCTTTCCCACGTAAAACATGAAGTCTTGACCAAGCTTGACCGACTTTTCGGCAGTCGCAACGTCGACAATCTTTCCATTGACAAGCGTGATTGCAAGATCCTAAAATATTACTCAATTAACTGATGAACCAAATAATAATAAACTAATTAAAACTACTAAACTACTTAACTATACTTCACCCAGGGCTGTCTGACTGAAGCAATGAACGAACTTATTCGCGAGAAATCAGGGAAAAAAAAATTAAACACAAAATTAAAAAAATAAATTCAATATCTCTATAAAAACAATTCACGATTATTATTCTTATTATTAGTTATTTGACGGCCATAACTTTCTATCTGAGTCTTCCTAGCCCTCGCTGACTGCAGTACCAGTCTTACTAAATAAGTCGTGCTATCTCACTGGTTCGATACCAGTGATACCGAGTCGATACCGGTTCGATACCTATCGAACCAGTGAGATAGCACGACTTATTTAGTAAGACTGGTACTGGGGTCGCTGTCACTACCGCAACACGTCAGTTGGCATAAACGTCAGTTCGCATAAAACAAAAATCCGACAGTTCGCATACACGTCAGTTCCCATACACGACAGTTCACATACACGTCAGTTGGCCAACACGTCAGTTGACCAACACGTCAGTTGACATACACGCCAGTTCACCAACACGTCAGTTCGCATACCGTCAGTTCACATACACGTCAGTTGACGTATTTTAGAAATCCGTCAGTTCGACAACACCCTAGAAGCCTTCCGTCAGTTGACATACACGTCAGTAGACATACACGTCAGTAGACATACACGTCAGTTGACACGCACGTCATTGAGCTTTCAAATGCTACGTTCCCATAAAATATAACACGAATATGGTTCGCAACGTTAATTTTAGAAAAAAAATACACATAAAACTGTTTCTGCTATCAACAGATAACATGTCATCTCATATCCAGAGGCGTCACTACTGGGGGGGGGGAAGGGGGGACCCCCCCAATGTTGTCGGCCAGTCGGTAAAATATAGCCGAGTCGGCGCGAAGCGCTGCGATTTTTAGTAAAAACAATCGATTTTTTCTTAGAAATAGTCGTTTATTTATCTTAAAAACAACCAAAAGCAGTCGATTTTTCGTAAAAATAGTCGATTTTTCTTAATAGTCCTTTTTTCTTAGAATCGGCCGATTTTTCGTCAACACAATCGTTTTTTCTCAACAATAGTCGTTTTTATCCGCAAAAATAGTCGGTAAAGATGACCAACCAGTCGGTAAATAGCTTGGTCCCCCCCCCCAAACATTTCGGCCAGTAACGCCTCTGCTCATATCTGCTGAAACTGTTCATTGAATGTTTTTAAAATTCTGACAGTATCTTCAAGACAGCATTATGACAAAGTTCCTGCTAACACTCTTGTGAACTTCAACAAAAGAAGCGTTTAACTACAAACGTGCAAAAAAGAGGCAAAACGATACCAAAAAAGGAAAGAAAATACATGTTAAAGAAAATTTGTTTGAACATCAGATTTGTTTAGATTGTGCGGCTGGCACTTCTCGAACAACATTAGCCGGTTTTCTTTCCAGTACTGAATGGTGAATAGTTGGAAAACTATCTAAAGTCGTAGCAAACTAATACTTTGAAGAAAAACTCATTCCAACGACACAATTTTCTAAAAGCTGTTTTTCGTAGGAACTTTGCAGACGCTCATGGCCTGTTTTTTTGCACTTTGTCTTTATTATTAGATTACTGTTATTGCTGTCGCCAGTTTTAATGTTTTAAAGGTCAAGACAGTTTCTTGCCTGCGACTGATGGAAAGCTATTAAAGTCGGAAGAACGCGATAACAAATGACAAAATGAGTTATAGAGTGATAGCTTGCTATCTATTCTTATTTTTTTTTTGGGGGGGGGGGATTGAGAAAATGGGCCTTTTGTTGCCTTAGTCTCGGCCAGAAGTTTTGGCCTATCCCATAGCATACACATAACAATCATCCGTTAGTTTTGCAAACATGGTATCTGTTAGGACGGTAAATGGATCTGCAATTAGCCGTTTTTGCAGTTACCGTGTTATCCGATAATACGGTTGTTCTGCAAAAACGACAATTGCCAGATTTGCGCTTTTACAAATCATCCATAAAGAAATACTGATATCCACTGACATCTATAACTGCTTTCCGACCAATTTGAAAAAAAACAAAACAGACTCTTGTTATAGTGATAAGGAAAGTGAGACGAATTTTTCAGTTACCACAATCAGTTACCACGATCCGACCGTGGTATCTTAATTTCCGATATCTCGGTAACTGCAAAAACGCCTTTTGATCGTGGTATCAGATACCACGGTAACTGCGAAAACGACTTACACCGTTGCAGCTTCAAAAACACAACTAACATCGTTACTGTAATTATAGTCTAGTACTTACACCTCGAACGACGGAGAAGTTCCCGTTTGGTGGAGCCGAGTCCACCTTGAGAGCTTTTGATCCTGTTGCGCTCCTTGTCACATGATACGATTTAATGCCAAGAGGTGGCACACCCGATGCAGCAAAGACAAGTTCATGGGTTGCATCGCTATCTCGTCCCTCGATGTTTATGATGAAACTCGGAATAGGTATAAGGTCGGCAGGGAGTACGGATCCTAAATGATAAGGAAATGTTATCGTTTGATTACTAAGGACCAACCAACTTAAAGGACACCTGAATGAAGAGTACCAAGTATCATCCCTATCTGTATGACTTCCGTTAACATTGCCTGCAGAAAACCCAATCCAAATACGAAATAGTGTTTCCAAGCTATGATGTTTGCTCCATTTTGCATCTGTCCTTATTTCACTACCGAACAATTTTAGAAATTAAAAAATGTCTCCAAACAACCCTTATTCTGGAATATTTTTTAACCAGTTAAGCCCAAACGTATATCTAGAAGAAATTACAATACGATCCGGCCCGCGCTGTACAAGATTTGAAATAATTGCGCTTTTTGTCTTGGAGTCTGCATGTGCAAACCTCCAGAAACGAACATCCCTATTTTGAAAACGTCACGCTCAGTAGAAGAATGCTCTCCATGGCCATGTCTGTAAATGCATTCTCCATGGTGGGTTCAAGTATGGTTTCATTGTTCATTTGTCCTTTAACGTCATCGATTGCTGAGTAGTTAAAGGGCATGCTTATTCTTCCTTTTCTATTATCCCCAGCCTCCTTATTGAATTTAAAGCGTCTGGAATCTCCGCCTTTCACCATAGTGTCGCTTTGTACCTACGACTCTTAAGCTTTTTTTGGCCGAGACGAGTTCTGCAATGACGCAAAGCAAACTTATCGCCGAAAGCTTCAAGGTCCACTGACAACTCTGTCAAACACAAATACAAGGGAAGCTTCAAAGTTTTGTTTTCATTTTGGAAGACATGGTAAGCCATCGGGTTATATCCTCTTTTGGACTTCTTTTGTTTTGCTTGGTTCTCCCAGTTTTAACTACGGTGCTTCAGGTTTTCAAATATTTTTTGTCCAGACGCCGCGTTGGACAACGGGAAGGCTGGACAGGACAGACAAGTGCTAACAAGAAAATTGCAGATTTCAAGGGCAAGTAGGCCTATTGGTATTTCGAAAAACGATATTTCTAAGCCATTTCATTATGGAATGGGAAGGCTGGTTATGTTCGGCCAGCGGTAACAACAAAATCGCAGGTTTCATGTGCAAGTAGTCCTACTGGTATTTTGGAAAGTCGATATTTCTGAGCCATTTCATCGTGAAAGATCCCTTCTAGCAAGAGTGCTTTAAGGGACTGAGCCCGAGTTCGCATCGTCGTTGAGGCGCTCGACAACGACGGAACCAGTGTCGACGTTCTTTCTGCCAATTCGCTTACGACCAAGCTGTTGAACAGGTAACAACAGAAGCCTAGGGTAAAGCACGGGAAGAGTCGGATGGTTTGCTCCCAATCACGTACTGCACTACCGGCCAAGGACGAGCTTTTAAAGTTTTACTGGAAAGCAAGCTTAATTTTTTTTTAATCTTGCATTTGAATACACAGTTCACTTGACACTGGACCGGGGACACTGACGGAAAGCTCATTTTTGGATGATTAGACTGAAGTTCTATGTGACCTCAAGTACAACTTTTAACCAGGCACCAGCGAACCTGACATACTATGTGATTTAACGAATAATTTATAACCGGAGAACCAGAGATTCTCCAAATTTGCAATAACCAAATCCGATTCTTACCGTCTGGTCCAACAATACTGTACGATCCGTTGATAACTGGGAGCCGTACGAAGAAGGTTTTTGTTTCAGAGATCTGGTTGTACACATTGACAGCGAACGACGTTGAAGACTCCGTCGCTGCACATGCTGAGATGTTTGCGTAGGTGCAGAACTTTTGTTCAGGGAGTTGGATCTCGAGCTTCATCAGTGTGCTGAAAATTAACACTATAGAGACTACGGAAATGTTTACTGTTTTGTTCCAAATGTTCGAGCTATGTCAACACTGGCTCGAAGTACTAACCAGTGCTTAGGTATTCATTTACGTAATAGAAACAATAAAGTCGCTTTCACATTGACGCATTAAGTCTCTCACACGGAGCTAAGCATCCTTTGCGTCGCACGCACAGATTACGCAGATAAATGCAAGAATAGAACCAAGTCCTATTCTTGCGTTGCAACGACGCGTACGCATCAGATTTTTCACTGAAAAATGAAAGTTTTGAAGAAAAACTTCTGATGATGAAGAGAACCATGATATCATAAATACAAAAAAAGTCCTGCTAGAAGGCACTAACAGATCTACTATATATAGTGATAGTTCTGGGTTGATGAATGTTGAACGTTTTGCCGCCCAGATCCATCCTCAGAAATCGGGTTTACGGAAATGACCACGAGGTTCGAGCCGGTTCAAAGTTGGCTCAGGACGTCGTCAAAAAGTCAGTCAAAGAGAATGAGAAGTCTCTTATTTTAGCTTTCACGTCAGAAAAATAATAACTGACATTATTTATCCAGTCAGCTTCACTAAAAAAACCTATTTAATTTGGACATGATCAGAAATTTATTTGATTTTTATTAGAGCTCCTGAATTTAAAACAACTAGTCGGAATTGAACATCTCTTGAAGTTCAACATTAGTGACTTTTACATACTATTTCCATTCCAACCTCGTGTAGAGTTACGACGCTGACCGATCCAACCTTCTCGAAATAATAACCAGTAGTAACTATTTGCTTACCAAGTTCGGGAGCACAGTAAGCGCGGCCACTACGATCTCTGTGACGTGATTGGGAGGTTAACCTGTGGCACATTATTTTGCCGAAAATAGGAAAATGCATTCCAGACTTGACGGCAAGACGACAGGAGCCGCCCGTATGGAAATAATTCAAGTCGTAAACGATCGTAAACGATCGTTTTTTTACGATCGTATTATGGGACATTCCGATCGTAAACGATCGTTTTTTTACGATTGGAAACAGTTGTTTACGATTGGAAACAGTCGTTTACGATCGTAAACGATCGTTTACGATCGTTTCCAATCGTAAACGATCGTATTTTTACGATCGTAAACGATCGTTTCCAATCGTAAACGATCGTATACGATCGTTTTTTTACGATCGTATTATGGGACATTCCGATCGTAAACGATCGTTTTTTTACGATCGGAAACAGTTGTTAACGATCGTTTTTTTACGATCGTATTATGGGACATTCCGATCGTAAACGATCGTTTTTTTACGATCGGAAACAGTTGTTAACGATCGTATTTTTACGATCGTATTTTTACGTATTTTTACGTTTTTTTTATCGTATTTTTACGATCGTAAAAAAAACGATCGTTAACAACTGTTTCCAGTCGCAAACGATCGTTTTTTCCCAATTGTATTATGGGACAATCCGATCGTAAACGATTGTATTTTTATGATTGGAAAGAGTTGTTAACGATCGTATTTTTCCGATCGGAAACGGTTGTTCCCAATCGTATTTCCAGTATGATTATGGCAGATAATTCAAGCTGAAAAAAAAACAATAGTAAACGATCGTTATTATCGAAAAAGTTATTTCTAAGATTTTTTTTTCAATACGAGCATTGGGCATATTTCCCGAGGGGCTACCCACTCCCCGGCACCTGCTGTACACCCTTTCCCGGCACCGGCCGGCACCAACCGAAATAGGCGGTGCCGGCACCGGTGCCGACAATAAATTGGTCGATTCATCTTTCAAACGCTTCCAAAAATGGTTATTTTGTTGATTTAACACGTGACAACCGGTGCCGACGGGTTTCAGCCGGTGCCGGCACCGACCGGGCATCGCGGCACCGGGCACTTGCTGTACACTAAAATCGAGAGTGGTCAACCCCTCGATATTTCCACACTGTATGTAGTCACTTCCATTTTTATAACTGAATTAAGCACTGATATTTCCAGATTTTTGTAAAATATGCTGTCATGAAGGCATTCCACTTCCAGCTGGTGAGGTCCTGAAAGATCTGCGACCATAAGAAGACATGAAGATTCCACTAAGCCACCCACTAGAGTAGAAAAGATATCGTTCTCAGCCAGTTCTACATTTGTTCAATTGTTTGGACAAAACGAATAAAAACTAACGAAGGGAACATTTATCCGCAACACCCCGAAGAAATGTCACTCCCTGAGGCGGTCGTGGTCTGAGGCGGTCGGCGCTGATTGGCTTGTTGCAGAGCGCAGTCACAGGTCATGCTTTGCGCACGTGAGGTCAGCATACCTCTGGGAATTCATTGTATAGGAAGACGGCATTTTCGGTATAACTTGTCAGCACCAAGTTATAGGGGTGAATAATGGTATACGTAACTTTTCAGAGTGGGTAGAATAATAGGGGTTAAGTGAAAAGGAAAGGTAATCAATTGGTTAGGTATGATCGCCTGGCAATGGTCGCTAGTGATCCGTTAACCTAACTACCTCAACCTAATCCTATTCTAACACTATCCCAACCCTACCCCTATATATAGCTATACCAAACCTCCCAGCCACTAAAAACTAATCAACTTTCTTATCGTCTTGAAAATAAAAACAATTGCTTCCGATCGAAAACAGTTGAAAACGATCGGAAACAATTGAAAACGATCGTCAAATTACGATCGTAAAAAAACGATCGTAAAATTACGATCGTAAACAACCGTTTACGATTGGGATTTTAGTTTCAGCTTTTAGTTAAACTTTTTGGATTATGCAAAACTAAAAACTAATCAACTTTCTTATTGCCGTTGTTAGAAATCAGGCCTGTATTTATTGTCTTGAAAATAAAAACAATTGTTTCCGATCGAAAACAGTTGAAAACGATCGTAAACAATTGAAAACGATCGTTAAATTACGATCGTAAAAAAACGATCGTAAAATTACGATCGTAAACAATTGTTTACGATCGTTAAATTACGATCGTAAAAAAAACGATCGTTAAATTACGATCGTAAAAAAACGATCGTAAAATTACGATCGTAAACAACCGTTTACAATCGTTAAATTACGATCGTAAAAAAACGATCGTAAAATTACGATCGTAAACAACCGTTTACGATCGTAAACAATTGTTTACGATCGTTAAATTACGATCGTAAAAAAACGATCGTAAAATTACGATCGTAAACAACCGTTTACGATCGTAAACAATTGTTTACGATCGTAAACAATTGTTTACGATCGTTAACAATTGTAAACGATCGTTAACAACTGTTTACGACTTAATTATTTCCATACGGGCGTGACGTCGTGCGTAGGTACTACGTTAAAAAAGGTGGAGCACTCACATTATCAGTTTTCCCGAGAGGACGCCTCGCTAAACTGGAATGAAACTATCCTACCTCCAAATGGGCTCTGATTAAAACTATCCTACCTCCAAATGCACTCCGATTCAAACTATCCTACCTCCAAATGTGCGAAACTATCCTATGTCCAAAAATGGAAAAAATGGATTAGTAGTCTATCTTGTGCGAAATTGTGTGCTGAATCCAAATTTGCTGTCAGAATTGGCACCACTCCACTAGATGTCTTCCAAATCGCCTTTTTCTTTCTTATCCTATGTTGAAAAGTATCCTATGTTGCGAACTTCAAATAGCTTTCCTGAAAAGTAGCGGTTTTGGACATAGGATAGTTTGAATCGGAGCCATTTGGAGGTAGGATAGTTTCATTCCAGTGTAGCGGTCTGCACTTCCATCACGAAGTTTAAAAAAAGCAACTTGTCCAAACGGAACTGACGGTGGTGCCAAAAATGGTGGCAGAAATTCCAGTCCGAGAGTGTTCGGACCCTGGTCGCCTGTTTGTAACATTACTTCACTTTTACAAAGTCCTAACTTTAGATTATAGTAGCATCCTTACTTCATAGCTGAAGACATAGATTCCTTGCAAGACTCCATCCCGATATGCAGAAGACGGTAATAGTCATCGGTGACGTGCTGTTTGGCAGTGCCGGTTACGGCATCGTGATGTTGATTAATAGCAACAGCTCTAACAAGTTTTTCCAGGTTCTTGCTTGGCCCGTTTCTTGAAACGAGTGATTCCAGTTGCTTGCATGCCTATACGAAACAAAATCATATAAAACATCTTTGATTGGACATTCCTCGGATTCGCCCTTACCTTAGACTTTGGATCATTCAGAGCCATCGAGTGATTATCATAGGCACACGAGTGATCGCGGCTGCGGTGATAACTTACCGTTGTGGTGTTAATTTTAATTCAATTCGCTTTATTTTTACAAAAATTCTTCCTTAAGAAAAATAACATCGGAAATGTCACATAGCGATACTCGGTTATCAAAAGGTCGTATCTCCACTTTTGTCAGGTTCACGTGAGACGCAAATTAAGATCGGAAAACCCTACCTCTCTCATGTTAAATATTTTTGATCAGAGACTCTAGATGGCTCTTAGCTCGTCGTATATTGTTGACAAGAACACGCCGATGCTTAGTTTTGGCCAGAGAATCCATGGGGGTAACTCAGTTTGCCCCAAAATTGGAGATACGACCTTTTGATAACTGGGTATCGATAGTCACAGATATACACTAATATATCATTTTTTGTTAATTTACATAATACTTTGTACAATTCAAACACTGTTTAGTTTCAAAAAAGCTTTCATCGAAACAAAATGATACAGCACATTATATTATATACAATTTACTCGTGTTAATTTTTTTTTACCCATTTTAAGTGAATAATTGATGTGCAACTAGAGTTTCATAGTCAGCCATATCGGTTATACTTTTCCTGTTATCTCACCGATTCTCTATCCAGCTTTCTTAAGTAGTTGTCCGGAAAGAGCAGAAAACATTAGTGACGCGTATATTCAAAGATTCAAGCTTAAAAATAGTCAACAACCGACTAGATTTGATACACACACTTGTATTGTCTTGCCAAACCTCTGCCAAACCTTCTGTTTTCTTATCTGATTTTTTTTTGTCAACTGTTCTGTTCCTTGGCTGGAAAAAAAAATAACAACGGATAACCGTCAATATTATTAAGGTTGAACGCACCAGAAAGGGATAAGGATTTATCGAGCTGTCCGAAGTCGAGATTTGACAGTAGTACTCCTTGGACAATCTGTATGCTGAAAAGTGCAAGATGAAAAGTATTTTAGGCGGTTTCGACCTTAAATACGGAGTGGAAACTCAACGTAAAAGTAGTTCAAAATCATAAGGAAAATGACCTATTTTAAATATCTCCTGTAACTTTTGTTTCTTTCTTTCTTACATTTGTTGCTGTAAAGTGCAAGAAGGTCGATTTCTGAATCTCGTACCAACGTAACGGTGAGGTAGCAACCGAGGTTCGAACTTTATGAAGCAAAATAATCATTAAACTCGGAGAAAGGAGCTTTCATATTTCAATAAGAATCCCCCCCCCAAATAAAAAACCATATCAATCTGTTTTTTACACTTGCCGTGTTCAGCTATTCATCACGCTCCTGACGATTGCTTTCAAGATACTTATTTGTCAGAAAGAAGGGCAAGTAAGCTTGTCCGTGTTTGTTCGACGTCATCGGGCCTCGGGAAAGGCTTGAAGCATCAGCACTATGTTCAAGTTATTTTAGCGACATTTTCTCTAATATATATCTGTTTCGTCTTTAACGACGAACTCCATTAGGCTATTTGTTCGAATGATACGATTCGACCATAAGATTCATATTTCTGCAAAACCACGGTTTTTTGCCACCTCGCATTTTCATCTGTCTTCACCCACACAATTTCACCATTAATCAGTAGTTTCGTAGTACCTTGAGATATTTCCGTTTTGCATGGATTTGAAAACGACGAGCTCGGAAGCAATAGCACGTACCATTTCAAAAATCTAATTTTTCAGGCATGAAGAAAATCAGACTGTAAAAACTGTCCTCTGTGCTTGAAACAGCCAAAACCTTGGATAATTTTCTAAAAGGAAAGCCTAGTTTAAAGTATGTTTCAAGAGATAGGAACATAAACGTAAAGTGTGAGAGGGGTCTTTAAAGTTTAACTGAAAAGCCAACACACTTGTGTGTCATTTAATTGGATACACTGAATTATTTGGATTCTGCAAAGGGATTTTTTTATTTTCCACTATCTGCTCTAGTTATGAGGCTCGGAATATCTCCAGCCGTCCCCACAGCGTAAATTCTACTATGACGCGGGAAATTTTAATCTCAACACAAATGCGGCTTTTCAGTGGGCAGTGGTGAGATTGGTGAAGATTACGTAGTGCCTGAACGAAAAAAAAACTGATAAATCTTTCTCGTAAGGCATACAGCAAAAATACAAGCGCATAGAGGCACCACAAATCACACGGAAATTCCACTATTTGAAAATCGATTATTCGTGAATAGCGGAACAACGAAGTAACTCATTTTGAGCGGGTCTTCAAGCCAATTTAAGTGAATAAGTGATGGGTAACTAGATTGTCCTAACCTAGCCCTTTTCGGTTAAACTTTAAAATAACTTAACAGCGAAAACTCGGTTTGCTCTAGCTCTTACCTGAAGTGTCTTAGAAGCATCACGGATCATTCCTTTGAGTGTGGGTCTCGAGGTAAAGTAGCCGGTCCAGTACGAGTGAGGGTCGCTTCCGTATGGGAAGAAGTCATCAGTCTTTTCAGGAAGTGCAACACCAGATGCCTTAACCGCTTTTAGGTAGCAGCTTGGTGTGGAGTAGACAGCTTTAAACTTGTGGGTAGCCGTGTTCTTGTTGATGTGTCTTAAAAAGAAAATATGGTAAATACAACTGTGTAGAACACCTCTCGCCCTGGAGCAGTCCTCCTACTACGACTGCTACAGTTCCCGACCTGAATGAGCAATATCATTGTCTGTAAGTATTTTTGTTAATGACCACCTAAAATAACGACAAAAACAAACCAATAGAACAACAGAAGTTTTTTTTGCTTTAACAAAAAACTAATACAATCGAAAAAAGTGTTGCTGAGGCTTTAACAGAAACAGGCCTCAGAAAGTAGGCAAAAGTTATCGTGTAAAGACTTCAATGCAGCACGAGTAGTTGTAGCACAGGAAGCACGGATAATTTTGCAGTTCTTATGCGAACTTGGTGAGTACAATAGAAGCTTACAATATCGAAAATAAACAATTCCAGGCTCTTCCAGGATACTGTATAAAACAGCACTGGACAGAACAGCTGAATCACAGAAAACATGAAGCTTTGCTAAACCACTTCAATATTGATCCGGTTAGTGGTAATTTATGAATATCCAAACCTGATGCCACTTCTGCATTCTTATACTTCGAAAACTATGGCAGTGTCGTCTGATGCAATTAATGTAGCGTTTAAACAATTTTGATCTACTTGAAAGGATTCCGTTCTTGACGACGACTAGAAAAAAACTCTAGCGGGACGAAAATCCTGTCAAGTCGAAAGGAATTCCGGTCTACTTGAAAGAAATCTCGTCGGCGGCGCTGGTGAAAAGAAAAAACTTTTTTTTTATTTAGCTAGTTTTTGAGTGCAGCAGTCATCAATATTGATGTCGCAAATGCTGTCAGAACTTTTTTGTTAGCTAGTGGTTTTATTTTCGTTAGATTTTCTGGCTTGAAGAAATATTTGTTTCCTTCTGCATTTAAACATAATCTTGTCGCCAAGAATTCTGTTCAAGTTTTCCGGTAAGGTAATCTCACTCACTATTGACCAAACTAAAGGAGAATTTCGCTCGCTGCTTCATCATTCATCAGTCAATTATTTGTTGTAAAGCCGAGCCGGATACAGCTAGTAATTCTTTTCTGGTGATGGCAGACGCAAAGAATAAATACAAGGTGAAAAGACAAAAAAAAAGTCTGGCTAGCTTTTGAGCTCGAAAAGAAAGGCGAATGTCCGCCGAGGTGCTCCACACCAGACAAAGACAAGCCGTGCTTGTTTCACAGTTTTAAGGGTAGCATGATGCATGACTTTAGTAACAAGACCAAAGGTTCCGACGGGATCCCAAAAATTCAGTATTTGATCCAGACAATTAGGTTTTGTCTTCGCCAGATCTAGTCTTCTCCACGCCAAACAGCTAATCATTAAGAAATCCAAGCTCAGATATGGATTCAGCATGTGCGTTTACCTCTATAAGCCGATCAAAACGATCCTAGCTTACTTCTGTGATATTGCGGTTTTGGCAAAATTCAAGAACTACTTGTCCGGCGAAAAACTAAAGCTCAAAAAGGGATTCAGCGTATCTCCTTACCCCTATATCCAACATCTAATCAACTTCAAATAAAAATTTAACTTCTAACAAATTTTCCGGTTTCAGCCGGATTCCGGACGAACTATATGTCCGACTAAAGAGTGATTGTCATATACGGATTCTGCATCTCTTCTTACCCTTAAATCTATAATCAACTTCAAATTAAACTTTTACTTTTAACAAACTTTCCGGTTTTGGCCGGATTCCGGGCGGACTACTTGTCCGGCGCAAAAATGGTTTTCATATTCGTGTTCAGCATGTCTTTTTACACCATAAACGACTATCACATTAGCTGTTTAAAAATATTTTGCTTGTCCCTTAAACTGAACCCCCTCCCCCACCCCTAAATGTAGGGCTACAGGGCCCATCTACGAACTCGACCTTACTCTTGACCCAAAGAATGCTCACACCAAGTTTCATCCAAATATCTCATTCCCTTCGAGAGTTATCGTGGACACAGACAGACGGACAGACGGACGGACGGTCAACTTTTGCGATGTCATAGGTATCCCTCCACTTACGTTTTGGGATCCCAAAAACTCGAAAACCCTTCAGTTGATCTTTAAGCTAACCGAAAGCTGATTGGTGTGCAGGCGGTGCAGCGGTTCCTCGACAGCAAAACGTCCGTGCCATTAAGATGTGAACAATACACGCAACCGATTTCTCATGTTCAGCTAACTGAGTGAAGTTCGGAAGATAACCAAAGATATCACCCAGAGGCTCGGGCTGTAGCCAAAACAGACTATTTCACTCGCTTACTTGATGAGGAGGTCGAGATTCTTGTACCACTGGTGCGCAAACTGATAGTGAAAGTCGCTACCCATGGTGAACATGAGGTGGTTGGTCTGATAGGCATTTGCTTCCTCTCTCGTATACTCCAAGAATTCCTCAATTCGTCTATCTGCGTTATATTCGACACTTTCGACGTCGTCAATGATGGGCTCGTCCCGGCAGAAGACGTCGAAGCAGAAGCCAGGGGGAGGCTGGTACATGTTGTAAAGAACGCCGGTGAAAATGTCATCTGAATATAAAACGGTCATGAAAAAGGTGTCGTGATCTGACCGTATCGTTATTTTGTATGTATGTACGTATGGATTCTTTGTAACCCGTTACATTCAAATTGAACAAGAACGGAGTAAAAGGAAGAAAAGAACAAAAGAGAAAAGACAATTAATCAATGACAAATATGTAGGCCTACAGCACAACAAATGAAGAAAAACCCAAACGGCGAGTTAATTAGTTGTCATCCATTGGGCACAGAGTATTGGTACCCAAGGTTGTGCGGCCGTTCGAAGAACTTTTTGAACTAGCTTATCTACAGCCTAGATGGGTTCTACCAGGCAGAATTTTCTTAAGGTACCTGTTGCGTGTCCAGGGTGGCATTTTTAATAATGAGATAATGAGGGTTTAAGTTTCCAAGATTGTTCCGTCGTTCCCATGGTATATGTGCTATCAAGAACAAATAAACAGATGCTACGTAGTAGTAGTACTAGTAGTAGAACAGTTTTATTAAAAATAAACATTTCTTTTTCAATAGTACAACAAAAGCAGGGCTTCCCGATGAAAAATTCTTTGACTGGGTAGTAGTATGGTAGTTGTACCGAAAAAGTTGCATGGAATTATATGTAGTAGTACGGAATAGTTTGATTAGCGATATGTAGTAATATGGAATACTTTGATAAACATGCCTCCGACTGGGTTAATCTTATGTAGTAGTATCAGATAGCATCCAGTTTGCTAGCAGTAGCATGTAGTAGCAACGTTGCTACTACATGCTACTTTTTCGTACTACTCCATACTACTGATTCTCGGAAATTTTTCATCGGGTTACGAGGATGCGCCGACTTAAAAAAAAAAATTAAGAGAAAAAATAGAGAATGGGGAATGAGTCCATACACCGATACCAAAAAAAAACAAACAAATAAAAAAAAACTTTACCTTGCATGCCCCCCGGACAACAAAAAACAAAAAATATATTGCATAAAGCTCCAGGACTTTCACATGCAAAAAAAAATAAAAAAATTAACAACCTTACTCATAAAGCTAAAGGTTTCGACGGGAAATATTCCAAACAGGAATATTTGTTGATCTATCTACTACAGATAATCTGGTCTTGTAGATGTGTGGCCTTTGATATCGTAGTAATAAACTATTTAAACAGATTCACTAGCTAAGCCTTATAGCAGAAATTATATTAGACAATAAGATTCATTCGTAAACCTCCTGTTTTAACCAGGTTCCGAGAACACCATCCCTCCAGTGAGAAAATAAACAGTAGTTGCGTATTTGCAGATACCATGGTATCTGACACCACGGTCTAAAGTCGTTTTTGCAGTTACCGTGGTATCTGATTCCACAGTCAAAATGTGTTTTTGCAGTTATCATGGTATCTAGCCAGATATATACCGTGGTAACTGATCGTGGTATCTGAAAAAAGTTATCTCACTTTCATCATCACCAACAATAGAGCCTAGGATTTTGTCAAATTGGTTGGAAAGAAGTTTGGTACTTTTTGATGTGACTGAATATCAGTTTTTCTTTTGGAATGACTTCGAAATGCGCAATTTCGGTAAATGTCGTTTTTGCAGACCAACCGTGGGATCACATACCACGGTAACTGCAAAAACAACTAATTATGGATCCAGTTAAAGTGGTAACAGATACCATGGTATCTACAAAAATTCAACTAGTATTTCACGATTCATTGTGTCTTTTTTTGGAGTGCACAATATTTTTCCAACCAATTTCGTCGACGTCCAATTTTTTTTTCCGTTTTAGGCCGAAATCCGGACAAAATACTTTCAAGAAAATGAAGTTATTTTTTGATAAACTTGTATTCTTAACCAGATATCTATGCTCCGAGCCTCCGATGTACTTCAGAATAAAAACATCACACTTTCAGTTTCTACTGGATTCTGAGCGAGATGCTTTACACAAAGAAAATAACGTTCATAAATGCATTTTAGCCTGTATTCTTGCCCCCATATGAATCGGCAGTCCTGTCAGTCTAGGTGTCCGGTTATCATTTAACTGAATGCAGTGGATTATTTGGACCGTGTCGAGGGATTTTTTTTTCCCAGTATTTGCTGAGTATATCTACGGCCGTCATCAAAGCGCATAATTCTACTACGACGCGGAAAATTTGAAAATCAACATAACGTGACTTTTCAGTGGCCAGTCATCAGTTGACGGAAGGTAGCTCAATGTGTGAAAACATATTTTTCGTAAATAGCTTGCGTCAAGCACACAGCACAGGAACAAGCAAATCGAGGTACCGGGTCTTCAAGCCTATTTAAGTGAACAATTGATGTGTGACTAGATTTTCCCTTCTCAGCCCTTTTCGGTTAAAATTTAAGTGCTCATAATAGAATTTGTCGGCTGAATTAAATGAGAAGTGCGAATTAAGGTTCTTCAACGATGTGCTCGCATATCTATTAAAATAACGCTTCCTTATTTAGTAGTTATGAAACTTCTGACACTGTTGTGACCCTGTCCTTGATCCCGATTGAAGGGCATGGGGAAACTTACCTTCTGGGTAATGACCGGATTTCCAGTTCATCTCCATACTTTTGTCTGCTTTCCTCTTGATCTTGTCTTGGTAGTCCAAACGGCCAAAGAACATGCCTTCGAACCCCATTCGCGCAAAGATGGAGGCTTGTTCTTTTGAATGGCCGAAAGGATCAACTTGCCAGACTGTCTTTGGTACACCACACTCCCCAAACGTGGCATTGACAAATCTGAGAAAAAATAACATTGATTTAACTGACATTTAAAGGAACAGTAAACTTGACTACGCAACTTTCGGCCATCGAATCGCCCGGGGGGGCTTGGATAAATATATAGGGTCTTATTGTCGACAGGCCCCCCCCCCTTCTTTGTCATCTCGAACTGTCTCGAACCCCCTCCTTAGTGTTCCCAAAGCTAGCTGGCAGGCCCTTGCCCCTTATGCACTGTAATTATGCACTCATGTACTGTAAAAAGTTCGCCTTTTTACATGTAGACTACAGAGTAACGACCTCCCGACTAGGCGGCCGGGGTTCGATTCCTAGTCGCGGCACACAAACCTTTTGCTTTTTGCTAACCTTTTGCTCAGAAGTTGAATTCTCGGAAACTGCCAGGAAACTGCAATGGTCGTAACGAGAATTTTTCTTACCCTCAATATCGACTCAGGGTACATTCTTGATATGTTAGCTAGCTCCCCGAGTCAAGTTTGAGTCAAGTTTTCTGTTCCTTTAAAGGACAAATCAGCAGACATTCAAATTCAAGGTGATCCTTGGAACGCGGATGCGCCTTTCTCTAATTTTGGCAAGACTGGGGTAAGAAATTTACTGTGGGTTCGATCCAACACGAATCCCTCTGCTGAGGGTCCATGTGCTTCGGTTGTTGGAGTCTTCATGCTTTCCATTTTTTTAAGTGTGTCAGGTTTGCTGTATCATCCCGAAGAAAATTAGATTAATTAGATTATTTTCTTGCTAAATAAAATTGCTAAACCCATCATGATAGGTAACCGCCCATGAGAAGCCATAAATGCACTGGCACACTTAACTTAAACAATAACTTAATTTCATTTCAACACTACTTAAGCAATTTTTTTCATATATTACGCAAGAGAAGAACGAAAAATAAATAAATAAAGGTAATAAAAAAAAATTAATAACTTATACCTTCATTCTCTGAATCGTGACTCCTCCCCCTCCAACACAAATTTCTTTACTCTTTTCCCTAAGAAAAGATGATATGATTCTGAACGGTTCGAGGTCAAGTATGTTCCGCGAAAATAAAAACGGCAGATTTTGCTTGTCCAATCACAGTGATGACTTACTTGAGACCATACGTCATCTGATCAATGATATCGATGTAATAAGCACCTGCTTCGTCGTTCATGCACCAGCCAGCACCAACGAACTCTAGTCGCCCTTCCTGCACCAAGGTTTGTACCAAATCCTGAGTGGCGGTTTCCTGATTCTTCCACCATCGCCAGAAGAATTCCATTTCAACTGCTACGAATCTAAAAAAAGAAATTGTTGTGCTTTCACACAAAGGGCAAAAAGAATATGGACCAAATCCCAATATAGAGCCAGTTTAGTCTTCAAAATGAACATCTAATTAACATACTAATTTCAAAGTCGTGACTGCCACGCATGTCTCATGTGCGTCACTTGAGAGCACAATAATAACGCTTGTTTATTCAGCCAAAAGGCCATACAAGTTTTAAACGTTTCACTTTACAAATAAACCAGTAAGCTACACCTCTATCAACCACTATGCTAAACTTTCACTCCTAAGACTAAATCCTCTAGTCACATATTTGCTTATATCTACGATACACTTGGGGTTCGTAGATTTCAGGATACGGGGAAGCGATACCAACCCTCCCCCAAAAATGTTTACTCTCAAATGCGAAAGCGCTTGGCACTCTAAGAGGAAGTGGTTCAAATCTTCCTCCTGCACCTTGCAAAGAGGGCAAAGGTAATTCTCTCCCGTGCCAGCTTTCCTCCTATTGAAAAGTTTCTTTTTACTAAGGATCGGCAGGCTGTTAGATCGGAGCTGGAACCAAATTTTTAAAGTAGCAGGATCCAGACCGAGCTTAAAATAATACTCAAAACCAAACACATCTTTTATTTCAGCATACAACTTAAGAGTTTCTGAAGTTTGGAGTTTTACTTGCCAATCTTGGATTTCTTGGTCTTCGATTATCTTTTCATACTTCCTTAAAATGTCTCCCTGATGTTGTGTCGGGCCTAATCCTTCATTCCATGCATACGACAATCCTGCGTGGTCCAGGAGAGCTTTTACTTGAAGCGGCCACGATCTTGCTCTCCTTTCTTGTAACAACAATGAATACGCACCTTTCAGCAGCCTTTCCTCTGGTAATTGAACTAGCTTGATCCAAAACCTTATAATCTGGACTAACCTTTGCTTCCTTAGCGAAAATATTCCAAGGTCTCCTTTCAAAGCCTGTGTAGGAGTGGTAATGTGAACTCCAAGAATTCTCTTATAGTGTTGCAGCTGAAGCGATTCAAGTTGCACTGCCGAATCGAAACCCCAAAGTTCTGCGCCGTAATGGATTGTAGGAAGAACTTTAGTCGCGAAAATTTGTTTTTGCATCTTGAGCTCTTTTATCCCTGAAACACTTGGATTTCTCAAAATCGCCGATGACACTGCTTTCCCTCGTTTTACCATTTCCTTTATGTGTTCTTTCCACCCACCATTACTAGGGAGGATCATACCTAGATACTTAAAACTTGTTTTCTCCTGCAACTCTATCCCATTGTAATAAAATTTGACACAATTTTTATCTTGCTTTTTGGCCTTTCCAGAAAAAATTACAACTTCAGTTTTTTTAACGTTCAGGGTCAGCTTCTTTTTGTCTAGATATTCATTAAGAATATTTAAAAGGTTTTGCAGATCTTGTGGTGTCTTTGCGAACAGCGCTGCGTCATCAGCAAAAAGCAACACTGATAAAGCAAAATTCCCTAAACTAACTGTTGGAGCCCAACGACTTTGAAAAAAATCCACAATATCGTTAATATATAAACAGAACATTCGCGGGGACAGGGAACTACCTTGTTTTACTCCTTTCCCAATTTCGAAAGGTGATGATGCACCTTTTCCCAATATTCTGACAATGCCTCTCGTCGCCCTATACATATCCGCTAATAGACTTACAAATACCCTAGGCAGGCCTACTCTTAGCATCTCTACAAATAAAAGGACCCTATCAACACTATCGAAAGCTTTTTCTAAGTCTATAAATGCTACGTATAACTTACTTTGTCCTTTGGTATGCTTCTCAATCAACGCTTTCAACACAAAAACTCTGTCTATTGTATTGTAATCTTCTCTAAACCCCCCCTGTTCTTCTCTAAATATTTTATTCTGACTTAACCACCTTGCTAGCCTTGAATCCAATATTTTCTCTAGTATTTTGCTTACACATGGTATTAGAGAAATCGGCCTATAGTTACCATGTGATGTCGGGTCCCCCTTTTTGAAAAGGGGTAGACTTCTTTCCAGAATTTACAACAGCGCCACCCTCACGCGAGTCAACTAACAACAGATTTAACTGAAACACATTTCTTCTTCCACCAACTCATGCTTGTTTATTTTCATATAATAATCAACCGATGTTCCGAAGGTATGGCAATTTTATTTGATTACGACGGCAATCTATAGTGTGTTCAATTCGGCTTACCGACGAAACGTCCTCATGACAACACGTCTCCTGGCAAAACGTCCCCGGCAAAATGTCCCCGTGACAAAATGTCCCCGTGACAAAACGTCCCCATGACAAAACGTCCCCACGGCAAAACGTCCCCAAGCATAGATTTTTAAGTTCGCCTTGATCTTCAGGTGTATTATCGAGGTAAAACAACTTCAGAGTGTGCATTACAGATGTGGGAACATTCCTAATAAGCAGGAAAGATCGGACATGGGACCGGTTGCTTCATAAATGTATTGTTAAGCGTAAACTAAACACAAATAAACCAATTAAATAAAGACGTCATTTGTGGGGGGGGGGCAAGAGGGGACAAGGGGACTCAAAGCTAACCATGAAAAATCATAATATCATAATATCAATATCAATAAACTACAAAAGAGTTACTCTGCCAAAGAGCGATGACGGGAAGCTGTTGCTACAAAGTCCTTGCTACGACGAGTTTACTCTACGCAGTGAAAACGCGTTACTCCTATACCGAGGAACTTGATTTAAATTTTTTTCAGGTATGTTCTTTTATTTACCCAGTTCAAGTGAATACACAGACAACGTGTCAGGTGGCCATACGTGCTTTAAGAAATGGCTATAGCCAGGATCAACACTTTGGTTTGTTTCTTGACTATTGGTTAAATGCTGAAGTCAGCCCATCGTGGTTTTAAAAAGTTTATATTCCAAGAATATTTTTTGTCTGAACTGATGACGTAATCAGTAATCTCATAGGCATAGTTATCCCTCAGCGATGACCAAGAAATTCTATAGCCGGGGACGTTTCGCCAGGGGAAGCTTTGCTCGGGGACGTTTTGTCATGAGACGTTTTGTCACGGGGACGTTTCACCAGGGGACGTTTCGAATGGGGATGTTATGTCGACAACCCTTCAATTCAGACCCTCGTTAGTAGGGGAGACCGGTCTCAATTTAATTTTCAAGTTTAGTTTTTCAATTTATTTTATTCATTAAAAATCTTGAAACGGCGATAAGCCGACTAGTTGATTTTACGTCAACAATGTATGCAATAAAATTATAATATTTGGAACTGAATAACATGTATCGAGCTAAATCACACTATGGCCTATAACTGGCCATTTGTCTGTCAAGTCACATAACTTGTCAATAAAATTACAGTTATTAATATCGCTGGACAAACCGAGACGGCATTATTTGAGTATTAAAATTACCGTTTTTCAGGGTCATCTTCAAGCTCCATGACGACAGAGTCGTAGATATTCTCGACACTTGCATCCTGGATTTCGTTGCGGGCTGTAAAAGAAAAATGGTTATCACACAAGATGAAACTTACAAACTTAATTATTTGCGTCTATGTTACTGTCACTAAAAACGACGATGAAAAGCAACTGGCAAAATTCTTAATAAATTTACCAAGCCATTGAATGAATAAATTTGCACAATTACGGTTATATTTAATAAATGTAAGTTAGCAAATCCCGCATCACTTTGTAGGAGGCTTTGTCCCTTCAATTAAAATTTTCTTATTGTAGCTGTTTTATAGTAATGAATCTGAGGTTGGCCATTTTTTTTTTTAAATCAATGAAGAAATGAATAAAATCCTCCAGCTGCGTATTCAATGACCGCGGCAGCTAATGGCTTCTCATTCATAATAATAATAATTTATTTTTAACCCACATATCGTACAAAACGAAAAACAGTGGAGTACAAAAGAAAATAAGAAGACATAATAGGGAATACACAACACATACAAGCAAAATCTACTGAAGAGTCGAACAGACGAATAAGACCATGAGAGACAGACGCGCGTACGCCGTAAGTTTTCTGTGGAGAACAGACAATTTCTCCGTAATACCCGGTAGTGAATACTTACTAACAATTTTAGAATTTCTTTGCCAAAGAGGTAGAAAAAGAAGAAATTTACAGAAACGAAAGTAAGAGGATCGCATAGCTTTAATATCCTTTTTCTTTAAGGGTTCTAGTCTTAATCAAGGGTTATTTATTAGACCCACTGGAGGTTTCAATACAAGAAACTGTCAGGAATTACCTTCTTTTATAGTTCCAGCAGGATTTTCAGGAAAATGTTAGGGGAATATCCGTTACGCTAAGTATCACTTTTAGAATGAGACGAGGTTCCGGAAAAAGCCGGTTATTTAAACCCATGCATATTCCAAAAGCTCAGTGAAAACTTACCCCCGAAGAAATACTGATCTACAGTCTTCAGCCAGCCGACATCGTCATGAGAATGAGGCACCAGGTGGAGGTATGTGATTGAGTCATCGGAAGTGTCGACACATCCCTTAAATGGAAAGAATTATCTCAATGTGGTATATCCAACAGTGGTCAACACTCACATTCCCAGCCATGTTGAAAGAACAGAAAATCTTTGCCTGAACATCGCATTGCATGCATCATCACAAAGATGTAGTGGTTCACCTGATCATGCGGTTCGATCGATATCCCGCATCGCTCGCGGCGATCAGATGAATACAGCCACCAAGAGGGGAGATCATCGGAATGAATCAGTACCGCGTTGACTGCCATACATCATAAAAATGACTGTTTAAATATCTAAAACGTTATGCATAAACCACAAGAAGAGACGAAACACTGCAGGAAACAAAAAATCTGCTGACTTTTTTTGTCATCACAATCTTGGAAAATCCAGCAGATGCTTTTCCGGCGGGTTGTCGGCACTTCCCGTTAATGCTTGTTATGCATAGCGTCTGATCCATAACGATAATATCCCAAGGTGTTATCTGTTAAGAAGGAGCATCGTTATCTGTTATGATACTGCTGACAGCGTATAAGTAGGCCTATCCTCTTTTCAGGGGTTACTTTCTCGAAATGATCATTTTGGGCTAAAAGTAAAGGGCTGTAGCTGCACCGCTGCACTTGTACCTTGTTAGCATGGGAATAACGGTTATTTTATAGAAAGAAGTTGGACGTTTATCTAGCTTAATACGGCGTAGGTAACCCATATGTATCCTTATGTAACAGTATACGAGCCTTGAACTTTATTTTAGGTTCTTGCCTTCCACTGCATGGTAGAAATGCTGTTTTTGATAGGAACAAGAGGAACTAGAAATAGAATTATGCTTTCTCTCTTTGCTGATGTGAAGAAGAGGTTACCGGTCATTTTCTTTATACCGAGGCAAGAGCTTTCAGAAATTAGTGGGCATTATGAAGGTGATATCTCTGTACTTCCTTGTATCCTGAAGTTTACTTCTGCCCAGTTACCAGTAGCCTACCTACCAACACATCTTTTCTTCGATTTTATCGAAAGTTACGTGTTGTGTAATTTTAACAGCCGTCAACTAACCGACAAAAGTTAGATCAACCGGGATTTGAGCCCAGAACTTATTGCTGAATACAACCTTTGATTTAACACAGCCAAGGTTTCAAATCTCGGCCGAGGATACTTTTGTCCAGGTTTCAAATCTCGGCCGAGGATACTTTTGTCCAGTCGTGAAATGCCGTAAGGCATTTCATCATGTAATAAATTCATCATACTTTTGTCCTTCGGTTTACTACTTATAAGCGTTTCAATCTCAAGGGAATCTTCCCTATTAAATCAAAGATTTGGTTTTGTTTGCATTGGAGTCCTAGACTTTTAACTCAATTTAAAAGTTTACTTCTGGTTTATTTGTCAAGGCCATTGTACAAATTTCAACTACCTAATATCTGTGCATCATTGAGTTGAACTTCTGTGCGGCCGTCGGACTTTCTCCGACACGATTATTAACATAGCTTAAGACGAAATCAATCGCATTCACTTGCCTGATAACCGCAAGCTTTTGCGGAGTTCTCCTTTAATCCTTCCGGAGGACCTGCATACAGTCTAAGTTGTGGGTAAGAGCTAGAAAGCCCTGCTAAAATAAACAAGGACGAGAGCACAAGTGTCAGCGTCATTTTTTTCGATGACACTGTGAAGTGGAACAAAGGAAACAAAAGTAATCTAAGCTTATCAACTCGCCTGTCAAAGTTTACGATAAAGATGGACAGACATTTCTATTTTCGGAAGACTAAAATTAAATCTTAAAAAAATCAAGGACCCAAGCGTCTCTTTCGCTGGGCCCTTTATGATGTGACCTAAGAAATCTGTTTCATGGAGGAGTACCGCAATCATCAGGCCCGGCGTTTCACCTTCTCTGACTGCTGACAAAACCTTTCTCTGTTCAGGCTCTATTAAGCAGACACAAAATTCAAATTGTTCGCCGAAGGAAAAAAGTTCGAATGTCAACATCGTTTCTGTTTCTCAGTTTAATACAGTAAAACAGAAAACTGTAAAGCGTTGAGCTTTGTGATGTCTAAAGGAACAAGACCAAAGGTTTCGATGGGATCCCAAAAATTAATATCTGATCCAGACAATTGGGTATTTTCTTCACCAGACCCAGTCTTCGCAAGGCTAATCATCTGAGAAAACCAAGTTAAGATATCTACAATATATTAATATATATTATTATATTTTATAATTAATATATAAGACCTGTATAAGCCACATCAATTTTGACGATACCGACAGAAACTTCCTGCTTTACTTGTGCCAAAATTCCGGTTTCGGTAGAATTCCGAACGAACTACCTGTCCAGCAAAAAAGACAATTCAGAAACGAATTCAGCGTATCTTCTTATAAAGAACATGTAATCAACTTCAGAAAAAAACTTTAACTAAAAAAAAACAATTTCGATTTCAACCGGATTCCGAACGAATTACAGGTCTAGGTGAACAAGACCAAAGGTTCCGATGGGATCCCAAAACTTCGATATCTGATCCAGACAGTTAGGTTTTGTCTTCGTCAGATCCGGTCTTCGCCAGACTCCATGACCATTTACACTCTTAATATCTAGAAACATATTAAGGCCAAACAGCTAATCATTAAGAAAACCAAGATTCAGCTTGTGTGTTTACCCCTACAAGTCGATTGAAACGATCCTGGCTTACTTCTGCGAATTTTCCGGTTTCTGGCGGAATTCCAGATCTACTTGTCCGACGAAAAACTAAAGCTCAAAAACGAATTCAGCGTATCTAGTTACCCCTATTTCCAACATCTAATCAACTTCAAATAAAAATTTAACTTATCACAAATTTTCCGGTTTCAACCGGATTCCGAACGAACTATATGTCAGGCAAAAAAATTATTGTCATATAAGGATTTAGCATCTCGTCTTACCCCTAAATCGGACATCTAATCAACTTCAAATAAAACTTTAACTTTTAACAAACTTTCCGGTTTTGGCCGGATTCCGGGCGAACTACTTGTCTGGCGAAAAAACGGTTTTGATATTCGTGTTCAGCATGCCTTCTTACCCCTATATCGAACGTCTAATCAACTTCAAATAAGACTTCCACTTTTAACAAACTTTCCGGTTTTGGCCGGATTCCGGGCGAACTACTTGTCCGGCAAGAAAATGATTTTCATATTCGTGTTCAGCATGCCTTCTTACCCCGAAATCAAACATCTAATCAACTTCAAACAAAACTTTTACTTTTAACAAACTTTCCGGTTTTGGCCGGATTCCGGACGAACTATTTGTCCGGTGAGAAAATGGTTTTCATATTGGTGTTCAGCGTGTCTTCTTACCCCATAATCGACTATCACATTAGCTGTTTTAAAATAATTTGCTTGCCCCTTAATTTGAACCCCCTCCCCCACCCCTAAATGTAGGGCTACAGTGCCCATCTACGAACTCGACCTTACTCTTGACCCAAAGAATGCTCACACCAAGTTTCATCAAAATATCTCATTCCCTTCGAGAGTTATCGTGCTCACAGACAGACAGACGGACGGACGGACGGACGGACGGACAGACGGACAACTTTTGCGATGTCATAGGTATCCCTCCACTTACGTTTTGGGATCCCAAAAAGGATTGTTATATACAGAATAAGCGTCTCTTCTTACCCTTAATCTGTCATCTAAAAACTTTTGCTTTTAACAAATTTTCCGGTTTTGGCCGGATTCCGGGTGAACTAATTGTCCGGTTAGAAAATGCTTTTCACAAGCATGTCTTCTTACCCCTAAATCGAACATCCAATTAACTTCAAATAAAACTTTTACTTTTAGCAAACTTTCCGGTTTTTGCCGGATTCCGGACGAACTGCTTGTCCGGCGAGAAAATGGTTTTCATCATCTTGTTCAGCTTGTGTTCTTACACCGTAATCGATTATCACATTAGCTGTTTAAAAATATTCTGTATGCCCCTTAATTTGAAACCCCTCCCTCACCCCTAAATATATTGCTACAGAATCCGTCAACGAACTCGACCTTACATTTGACTAAAAGAATCCTCACCCCAAGTTTCATCGAAATATCTCATTCCCTTCGAGAGTTATCGTGCTTACAGTCGGACGGATTACAGACGGACAGATGGCAGACTGACGGACAGAAGGACGGACGGACAACTTTTGCGATGTCATAGGTATCCCTCCGCTTACGTTTTGGGATCCAAAAACTGATCTTTTGAAATTCAATAAAAGTGGAAGCACTGATCACACGTCATGGCCGTAAATCGCAGCCTCCATAAAGATCAGCTGATTAACATTTTACTTTCGGCTAGGCTACTACCGGAAAAAAGCAGTACTTTCACTCACGGACAGTCTCTTCGGATACTGAATGTCCTAATACTTGAAAGTAGAGTGTCCCCGATCTTGCAAATTGTGGCCATATAGAAATTTGGAAAACAAGAATGCTCTGTCTCAGCGGGCGACATTTCGACCCTTTTTGGCAATCTTCCTCATCTCATAACGGTTAAACCCATAGGGAAAGGACAGCCCGGAATCCGTGAACAGACACGGATTTCCAGGTTTTTTCACGGATTTCCGTGAATCTCGCCGGAATTCCAGAGGACAATTTGATTTTCCGTGCCTCCTCCCGGAATTCCGAGAAGCAGATCGTAATTTGTGATGACGTTTGAGTCAATAAGTCATTTATAAGGATGAAGTCATGAACGTTTAAGTCATTTAAAATGAATCATTTAAGGAGTTTGACCGCTACTATTACAGGGGTTGGACCCAGAGGCGTTACTAGCCAAAATGTTTGGGGGGGACAAGGTATTTACCGACTGGCCGGTCATTTTTACCGACTATTTTTGCGGATAAAAACGACTATTACTTAAAAAAAAAACGACTGTGTTGACGAAAAATCGGCTGATTTTAAGAAGAAACGACTAAGTTTAAGAAAAAGTCGACTATTTTTAAGAAAAACCGACTGTTTTTGATTGTTTTTAAGAAAAAACGACTATTTCTAAGAAAAAAATCGACTGTTTTTACTAAAAATCGCGGCGCTTCGCGCCGACTCGGCTATTTTTTACCTGGCCGACAACATTGGGGGGGGGGCGTCCCCCACCCCAGTAGTGACGCCTCTGGTTGGACCCAAATTCAAAGATGTAGATGACTCTGTCCATATAGCACTGTCGTGAATCGTGAAGTCCAGGTTTCTGCTGTAGCAGGTAAGCACAGATGGTTGCTACCAGCAGATACGTATATTCATGCGGTCTGTCTTTTCATTTCATTTTTCAATCATCGTCAGAGCTAAAGAAACGCATGGTTCTGACGAACATGGTGGAGAAGATAAGTGGCGATTTACGAAGGCGTTAGAAGACATTAAAAAATCTACGTTCAGTTGCCTTTGACGAAGTTTAGGAGTGGATAATACGGAATCGATAAACACAGGTTAGCACTCACTTTTGACCAGAATAAAGAAACAAAATTGAATTTTCTTTTTAAACGCCCCGTGGACTAATTGTTCAAGCTGAGCATTTGCGAACCAGAAAGAGTAGGCTACTCCTTCCGCCCGAACTAATGCAAATCATTTTTTTTCCCGAGTAACTTCTTTTTCCTTCTCACTCCCACTGGAGTGAATCAATGTGAGTTTACTATTGCAGTGGTTTGCTAACTATCTTCACAAGCCCCCACGTAGTTCATTCGGCAGAGGTGTGGCCGAGAAAGCCGAAGGTTATTGGTTCAAATCCCGGCCGAGGAGCATTTTTGTCTTTCAATTCATTTGTCCTAATTAGTTTGTAGCTTGAAGGAACGAACCATCCAAGAAGGGCCGAAATATCGCTAGTTGACTTGTCTTAGCTGGCAATTCCACTGGGCGCCACAAAATGAGAATCACATTGATTCCAAACTCTTTATCATTAGTTGGGTTTTTGCCGATACCCTGGCATCTGATACCACGGTCTAAAGTCGTTTTCGCAGTTACCGTGGTATCTGCTACCATGGTCAAAAGGCGTTTTTGCAGTTATCTGGGTATCTGGCCAGTTGTCGTGGTATCTGGTATTCAGATATTCAGATACTACGGTCTGACCGTGGTAACTGATCGTGGTATCTGAAAAGTCATCTCGCTCATCAAATTTTGTCAAATTGGTGAGAAAGAAGTTTAGCACTTAGTGATGTAACTGGATGTCATTTTATCTAATGCGATGACTTCGAAAAGTGCAATTTCGGCAACAGCCGTTTTTGCGGTGCAACCGTATATACCACGGTAACTGCAGATCCAGTTGCAGATCCAGTTAGCGGGGTAACAGATAACATGATATCTGCAAAACAGAACTGTTGATAACTCTAGGCAAGAGTAAGGATAACTCCCGACATCGAGGTTGATATCGGTAAATAACACTAAGACGGCCATTGAAAATAACCTATCTGAGCCGAAGGCAAGGTAGGTTCCGGAAATATCTATCGAGCCAAAGACGAGGTTGATATTTTGAATAGCTGTCGAGGTAGCTATTCCGATATCGGCCGAGATGGAGGTATGTTAACTGTTATACATTTTTCTAAAAGAGTATTTTTTAAAGGCAGGACTAAGACTTCTCTTATTGCACTTTTTGCTACTGGGTTGGGGAATCATATTTTATTTAGTAGCAACCTATACTAACTAGTCCAGACCTACTAAAACTGACAATGTCCTTTCTCTATCTTTTACATTTTTGGCGATGCAAATGCCATCTAGCGGTCGCAGAATTAAATCATCCAAAACCAGTTGTTGTCGTCATAGCGGTCGTAGCACTAAAATTCAAATTTTAAATTCAGTCGAAACTAGCGTTGCCACCGGTAGCAAAATTCTGCGATTTTGTCACAGATGTTCGTTTCTTCGACAGAGCGAGGCAGAATTCTCCGACCGGTTCCTTACCAGTAAATATAAAAACGTAGCAAAAAAGTCGAGGCATAGTTATTAAGATGACAAAGTAATTTTTTTTTACAGTTGATTAAAAAAAAAGTACCCAGTTTAATAAGCTCCAGAATTTCCTTTTTTTTGCTGCCAGAAGTCTTGGTTTCATCAGAAAAAGTGGTAACTTTAAAAAAAGCACGTCTTATGGCTCATGGCTGCTGAGAAAATGGAGTAAAAAAAAAAAAAAAAGATATTGGTCAAAGCCGAATTAGAACCTTTTGGAAAGCATGGGATAATGATATGATGTTGTTTCATAGGGGATAGTATGATGTTGTTTCATTTGCCAAGTTGTACTTTCAGTGGAAATCTGATTGTGAGTATTGTGACAAGGTATGATCTAGGGCCTGTAGGCTGGTTGGTTAAGATCAGCATACGCGGAGGTGGCAAAGGTGTGTTTGCAGAATCACGACGGTATTACCCTCATAATGCCAACGCTTAGAATGTCCACAATCAGAATGCCCCACGCTTCAAAATTCCCACGATTCAGAATACCCCCGATCAATATGCCCACTTATGGGGTTGAAGACTCTGAAATCGAAATCGTCCAATACATCAGCAGCTGAAAATGCCATCAGTTTAAAATATTCTTAGAGAATATGAAAATTGTCCTGTTTCAAAATTCCGACGGCAAAAACTTTCGGCAGGGGAGGCCACAATGTCCTGGGACAACGGACACCAAGATTACAAGGGACACGATTACCGCGGAAAGATACTGAAAACGATTATTTGTTTGTTTGTTGATCTATCACAATTATCTGCGTGAAAGTAAGAAGAAACGTCCTATAATATTGGTCGAATACAGAAAGCATGTTTTTTTTTTCAGAATTCATATAGTATTAGATTGTAATTGACATTATACAGTTCAATGTACGATTATCGCCAATCTGAAACTCGGCCTGTTTCTTTCATTTCTCACTCATCACTAGTTCCAGTTTACTCCGGTCTAAACAAGTGTTAATTTTGAGTCGTAGGCATTTTGAGACCAACAACTCAGAATGTTCACTGTTAGGATGCCCACGATTCAACTATCTGAGGTGTCCAGTCCCTAGTAAACACATATACCATTGTTTATATCAGAGGTAGGAATGATCTGCATATATACTATGACCAAAGGCCTAACACATCAAGGCTGATCAAAATAGTCAGAAGTGTTATTTTCCTAATAAAATTTGCGAGTATATATTTACCCTGTCAGCAACACTTTGGGGTCCCAAAATGAGCCACGAGTTCCGATCTCGAAAATTTTGAAGACATTAACTCTGAAAAACAGAGAAACCGAATGCATTTTTCGTGACAATCCTATCCCTTCTAATCTCGTTGGCCGTTGTTACATGATGATTTTTGCCTGTCCTGTGGACATTTTGAACTGTCGATAATTATGAGCGGTGGCATTTTGGATGATTCCTATTTCGGTTTCTTTGACCTAACTTTTGGACAATTAAGTCGTTGGCTTTTTGAACCGTTGGTGTTGTGGGGCATTTTTGAACCGTGGTCGTTTTGATCGTGGGCATTCTGACAGTGGTCATTATGAGAGTGGGTAATAAGATCGTGGTTATTTTGGGAACTGAGCTGCTGTTACTGAGGAGGTTTGGGTCTATAGGTGGTTCGAATTCAGGTAGGCTTTTCTTGAGAAATGAAAATGTCATTACTGAAGATTTATCTTTATTTACCACCATATTCAATTTTGCTGCTTCAGAGGTAACTTGTTCAATATAATTGAAAGTTTGACTTTTACACGCTCCAGATACTACCTCTGCTAGGGAAAGATCATCTACATACTTCCATCTTTCCTCCAGCCCGACAGCTGTTTCATTGATCATGAGGAGGAAGCATAAAGGACCAATCACTGTTACTTGCGGGACACCGCAAAAAACCGGTAAAGAAGAAGAAAAATTATTTTTATATTTTACGATTTGTTCTCTGTTTGTTAGAAAGCTTTTTACGATATTAATAAGATATTTATACAGCATTACCCTGCTAGGGGTAGTGATCTCTTCTGATCTAACTTGGCATGAAAACACAAGATTGATTGTAAATAAGGCAAATGGTGCTGTCCAAATGCTGAAGGCTCTAAAGAAATTCCGGGTTCCTAAGGATAAACTAAAATTAATTTTCTGCATGTTCATCCGCCCACTAGTAGAATATGCATGTCCTGTTTGGCATTTCGCTCTTACAAAAGAAGAAAGTGATAAAATTAAACGGGTTCAGAAGAGGTCTCTACAAATCATCTACGGAGGTTCCCCACTGCCTTACTCTTTTTATCTAAAAGAATAAAAACATGACCCCCTTTTTGTCCGTCGAGAGAAACTGTGCCTAAAATTTGGCTCAACCCTCCTCCTCCACCCCGTCTACAAGAACTTCCTCCCACCTCCCTTTGCCCCCTCAGATCCCGACTCCCCAGAGAAGCGGCTGCGAAAGTTCCAAAACTGACACCGGTTTACTCCAGGTCACAGCGTTATTCTCGAAGCTTTGTGCCGAGTTTTGTTCGTACTTTTAACAATTCGTAACTTGTGCGTTTTATCCTATTCTTTTTGTTTTTCTCGTTGACAAATCTTTCTTGTATCAACTGTTTGACTAAAAGATACCATATTTGGGCTATGCCTAAGAGAGACTGACAGACCTGTGAAGTTAACTCAAAAATAACCTCCACAAAAATAATTGTCACAATATGCGATTGCCAGTTTTCTCTCTAACCGAATCCAAGTTGTTAAACTTAATGATTCCTTTTGATACTCCTCAAGGAAACAAGCTGGATCCTCTTTTAAAGATTATTTTCATAGGTATAAATTTGCAGATTAAATTTACTTATCCATTATTTATTCCGTACTTCCGAACAGCTGAAATTCGGTGCAAGACTATATCTCCCTAATCAAAACTCAACCGTCAAGGAAGAAAATGCAAGGGAATAAAATTATGTATTCGGTTATGGGATTTGACGTACTGAGAAGAAATACTTCTGTATACTCATCGAAATTTAGGCAGGGGAAATCCGTTAAATTGCTTTGGGTCGATGATGATTTGAAATGGAATTCCCATGTTGAAAACAAACTTCTTATTTAATTCCCTCTAGATATTTTAAATCTTTCCGCTTGGACACCCATCTTTTGGTCTAAAGTCTAGACATCCCTTCTCATCTTGATTGTGCTTTACCGGCTTAGTATTGTTAAATTTATGTCCCTTAGTTGGCCGAGAGTGATTGCAAAATCATTCCAATTTATTAAAAAGACGATGAACACAAAATATTGAGTCGCGAATACAACATATTTGCAAAATACCCGGTGCCAGCGATCGGCATGTTGGGTTGTCGACATAACGTCCCCATTCGAAACGTCCCTGGCGAAACGTCGCTTTGACGAGACGTCCCCGGCTATAGATTTATTTTTTCATCGCTGAGGGATAACTAGGCCTATGAGATTACTGACTACGTCATCAGATAAGACACAAAATGTTCTTGGAATATAAACTTTTTTAAAACCACGATGGGTTGACTACTTCAGCATTTAACCGATAGTCAAGAAACAGACCAAAGTGTTGATCCCGGCTATAGCCATTTCTTAAAGAAAGCGCAAAGATTTAGTAGTTTGTCAATTTTCGTTTTATCTTTTATTTAATTGGTTTATTTGTGTGTTAGTTTACGCTGCGATATCTTTCATTGATCTCGCTTTAGTTCAAGATTTAATTTTGCTATATTTATTATTAAAGGATTTTTTTAAAGGATCAAACCCGTCTTGCCTAGATTTACTATGTCTCTCTACTAACTAATCGTTCCATCCGCTTTCGTTTCATGGCTTCCCATGTCATTTTTGTCTAACATAACGGCACCAAGATTATTTTTGCATTTTCCTTGTTTGACTCTGTTTGAGCCACAGCGGGCTTCCCCTTTCTCTGAGGAGCATATTGGTGCTCCTCAGATTGTGCATGTTGCTTCAGACGACCTAGAACTGATCAGTTAAGAGTCAATTGCAACGTACATTACACTTCAAATTTTAACTGCAAACAATACACTTTTGAAGCAACCGGTCCTATGTCCGATCTTTCCTGCTTATAAGAAATGTTCCCACATCTGTAATGCACACTCTGCAGTTGTTTTACCTCGATAATGCACCTGAAGATCGAGGCGAATTTAAAAATCTATGCTTGGGGACGTTTTGCCGTGGGGACGTTTTGTCATGGGGACGTTCAAGGTTCGTTTTGTCATGGGGACGTTTTGTCATGGGGACGTTTTGTCACGGGGACTTTTTGACACGGGGACGTTTTGCCACGGGGAAGTTTCGCCGGGGACGTTTCGCCAGGGGACATTTTGTCATGGGGACGTTTCGTCGGTAAGCCGGCATGTACAGATCGCTTGCTGATCCGCGACTAAAACAAACCGGAATGAATTACTCTGACTTGTCAATACATATATATATAAAAAAATATATATATATCTATAATGTCACAACGGAGAGTACGCGGGGTTTTTACCTTCTGCAAATCGTAAGCAAGACACAAGTTGTGCTGGGCACAACAGAATTCTTCTTTCTCTAAAGAGTTTTCGGATCGGCTAGAAATGTCCAAAAGAGAGGAGCGACAATCATCATGGGTGATCACAACATTCAGGCAAGAATAAATAAGGATAAATAATATTCTTGATTCAGGTGAAGAGGCTCTGATTAAGCGAGCCATCCAAAACTAGCTGACCATCGAAAAATCCTTTCGAAAACTTTGAAGCAAAGACGGAGTTTCCCCCCAGATGATCCGTCTTTTCCCCTCCCCTCCCGTCGCCTGTGCGTCGCTCCGAGAGGATCACTGGCAGTCGGTTTTCAGCCTATCCTAACTATCTGTCAGTCCAAATAGCCCAATTCTCAGACAACTTCGATTCAAAATTTATTTCTGGTCCTGTAGGATAAAGTGTATTGTTTAATCTGTTGACTTTGAATGTATTTGTAAATATTTCGTTGTTAACCTCTTCTAGGCTTAAGATGCTTGGGGTTATGGTTTTTTATGGCACTTGCAGCTTCGCTCAAGTGCCATATACCGATCACTTTTCGGTCTGTCGGTCTGTCGGTCCGTCGGTCCGTCGGTCTGTCGGTCGGTCGGGCGGTCCACTGTTCTTGAGTTAGGGTACTTCCAGAAGAGCTAGGACGATGAAACTTGGCAGGCATATCAGGGACCCGACCAAACTAACCTAGAAATAGTCACTTCCCCGATCCGACCACCGTGGGAGGAGTGGAGGGATGGGGAATCCGGAATTTTGAGGAAAGTTTAACTTTCGAACGGGTGATCGGATCTTAATGAAACTTTATATTCGGAAAGACCTCGTGTCTCAGACGTCACAACTCGACTCCGGAATGAATCTAGTGACTTTGGGGGGAGCTGGAGGGGGGGGCGAAAATCGTGTGACATGCTCAGAGAGGACGGATCGGGATCAAACTTAGTGGGAAGAACAAGCACGAGTCCTAGATACATAGTTGACAAGACTAGACCGGATTCAAGCACTGTGGGGGGAGTTGGAGGGAGGGTTCCGGAATTCCGGTGATCCCGACTAAGATGCTTACACACGAGCTAGGAAGCTGAAACTTGGCAGGCATATTAGGGACCCGACCAAACTAACTTGGAAATAATCACTTCCCCGAACCGACCACCGTGGGGGGAGTGGAGGGATGGGGAATCCGGAATCTTGAGGCAAGTATAACTTTCGAACGGGTGGTCTGATCTTAATGAAACTTTATATTTGGAAAGACCTCGTGTCTCAGATATCACACTTCAAGTCCGGAATGGATCTAGTGACTTTGGGGAGAGTTGGAGGGGGGGGTGGACCGGAAACTGTGTGACATGTTTCGAGTGGACGGATCGGGATGAAACTTGGTGGGAAGAACAAGCACAAGCCTTAGATACATAGTTGACAAGATCGGACCGGATCCGAGTACTGTGGGGGGAGTTAGAGGGAGGGTTCCGGAATTCCAGTGATCCCGACTTAAGCTGCTTACACATGTGCTAGGACGACGAAACTTGGCAGGCATATCAGGGACTTTACAATTTTAACTTAGGAATAGTTGTTTCTCCGATGTGCCCATCGTGGGGGAGTGGAGGAGGGGGAATCCAAATCTTGAGGTTGTCCAACTTTTGAACGGGTGATCGGAACTTAATGAAGCTTGATATTCGGAAAGAACTAATGTCTCAGATGTCCAATGACACGCTTAGAATACAGCGATTGGGATGACACTTGGTGGGAAGAACAAGCTTAAGCCCTAGATACATCAGTAATAGAACTGGACCGGATTCGGTAACTCTGCGGTGAGCTGGAGGGGGATCCAGAATTCCGGTTATCGCAATTTATGGTACTTCAAGATGTGCTAGGACGATGAAACTTGGCTTGAACATTAGAGACTTGACAAGATTGGCTTATACATTGTCACTTCCCAGATCCGACCTTCCCTTAAAGTACTCATCTTAACCGCAAAGTCCAAAATATAATTTTAAGCAAAACCTACATTTTCATGATCCCCATGAGCCCATGATCATTTTTGCCTCAAGGGTTTTGCTTAGAAATAAATTTCTACCACCCTTAAAGTGCGCATCTTAACCGAAAAGCAAAAAAAAATTCTTTTCACCAAACCATATAGGCTATTCATGATCCTAATGGGCCCAGGATCATATTCCAAGCCTTGCAAGTGCCATATGAGCTTACAGCTCTTGTTATATAATACGAAGGATCTGATAAAATCAATGTTGAAGAAAGACAGCAAGTTTAACTAACTGGCTTTCGAAAAATTCCACAAATTTCAGTAACCCATTATCAAATTTATTAGACTCTCTTGTGGCGTATTTTGGTAAACACTAAATACTCTAGTTATTACTATGAAAATTAGGCCTATAAACAGGCCTGTGTATGTTTCGTTTGTAAAAAAAAAGTCTCATCGATTCGGATGGAAACAAAACGCCTGAACAAAACTGAACTACTCAAACAAAGGACAGTGATATTTCTTAGGAACCAGCGGGATAGCAAGAAATATGACTGATAGAATTGCAATTAATGTTATAATGAAAAGAGACGAGACCAGTAACCAGGATAGAATTTCAACTTCATGTTCTTACATTCCAGATGCCAACTATGCTGCTAAGATCGTCTTTGTTCCTTTTTGCCCTGCTTTCAGTAGCAGCAAAAGGCTCAAATCAACTGATCCTCGACGAAGAAGTAACGGCCACGTTTGAGTTCAATGGTAAGAGTCAACGAATTTGGTCCGAGCACGGAAACCCAGAGTACTTCAATTCGAGCCTAGAATATCGGAGATTCTTCTACGAGCCTGTCATCGTTCCATTCGTAAGCACTGAGAACCAGACCTCTGTCATACAATACACTGACCCTTCAATGGAATCCGCAGATAGGCATAAAGCCAAAATCATTCTCAATACCAACGATAATGACGTCCACAATATGGCATTCAGCGCCGTGAAAATGGCTTTAAAAAGAGGTGTTGAAATCAAGAAAGTAAACGTACAGCCTCTACCAATTCTGAAACTGAACCTGACATTGCCAAAGTCGTACACGGCTCCATCAAGTTCCAAGAAACAGTGCAGTTATGGGAAGACATTCGTGATCCCGGGACCAACAGTGGAACTAGTCATACCAACCGATTCAGAGGAAAAAGCAAAGCAACTCGCGAGACTTCTCGAGAATGGCTTCATCTCTTACTCCATGGACGTTGATCTAGATACAATGATCAAACGGCGGACTATAACATGTAAAAACGGCAAAGTGAAATACTTCGGACCATTAAAAGGGAGGATCAACCTAGCTCATACCCAGTCTCAGCGACTTTTATCAGTGAACGGACAACTACAGAAGGACATTGAGATGAAGGAGGATGTGTTAAAAAACGCGCTCAAAGAAAATACCGACCAGGAAGTAGAATTCCAAACAAAGATTAAGCAGATGCAGGAATATATTGGAAACTTAACGGAAAGCATGGAAAAGATTATCATGATGAAGGAGGAAGCGTTGAAAAACGCATCCAAGGAAAGAGACCTGAGACAGGAATTGCAGGATAGGATCGCAGATTTAGCGGGAGACAAGAAAAATATTGATAACATTCACGAGAAGATAGTATTGTTGGAAGAGCACCTGATGACCATACGAAAATTGGTAACGTGCCTTCCTGGTTGGACCAGAATGTGCACTCTCAACAGTTGTTCTTGCTATCGGCTATTCACCGAGCTAAACTCCTGGGAAAATGCTTCACAAAGTTGCAAAAGTTTTGGTTCTGAGTTAGCCTCCATCCATAGCACTTACGAGAACTCCTTCATTACTGAACTAGCTGCAGGTGTCTGGACCTGGATTGGTCTCAACGATCTTTCCCAAAAAGGTCAGTTTCGTTGGAGTGACGGATCGCCACTGGATTTTACAGCCTGGCCAACAGGAGAGCCTAGTGGGGATAGGTGTGTTGAGGTAGCTGGCTCCTGGGACGCCTATCCTTGTACAACGACTCGACAATACATATGCAAGCAAAGACTTTAAATCTTGACTGTGACGATGGATGTCTTCTGTACTCGCTCACCTTCTCTTCCAGGCGCATAGCCTGATCAGACACTCTCGAATTTTACATCACAGATTTTGGGAAATTATTATTTTCCCCTGAAGGCCCGTGTTTAAATGGGTGTAGGCTTAGTTGTGAAACGTCCCCAAGAGGCGTCCCAGCCAAAACTCCCCGTGACAAAACGCCCCATGGAAAAATGTCCCCATGACTATCCGTTCCATGAAAAAGGTCGGCACTGCAAAACGTCCCCATAATCAGTGTTGCCAAGTTTGACACTTCTGGTGTTTTTTTACATCTTTTGCCCCTGGGTGACACCATGATACTATACATCGGAAAATGACATAATTTCATACAAATGATACTTTTTATGCAAAAAAAACATCATTTACTTTACTAAAGTTACGAATTACCACCCCAAAAACATGTATGTTGCTTTGATTTATTACACAAAAATAGTTTAAAGTTTGAAGTCTTACGTAAAGCTCTTTGTCGATTAAATTTCGTTACAAAACTGTGATCTAACAATTAAGAATGTTTCTAAAGATGTTCTTACAACTTCAGAATAATTACCAACTATTAACATTTTTCGCATCGCGCAGCAGAATGCGCAAACAAATTTCGAGGAGTCCCAAAGCACCTTTTTGTCAGTAATTTTTGCCACTTTCATGAGTTCAGCTCTTGGCAACCCTGCCCATGATGAAACTTCCACAGGCATAGACTAGGTAGAATGCCTTGGTCTGAAGTTGCAGAATCTAGATAAGACTATTTCGAAGTTTTCATTAACCATTTAGAGACACAGTCTTATAGGCACCAAACACAAATGTATTATCAGTGTCTTACCATAAATACCGTTTTAAGTCAGGTCTTCACCTTCCGGAATCTGGGTTCCCAGATTCCCCGTGATTTTTTCTGAATTTCTTCTGCGATACTTAAGAAATTCCGGAAATCTGGAAGTTCAAAAGCCCCTTTTTCCGGATTATTTTGATGCGCCTTCGGACCGGTACAAATTCCAGATGCAATTTACAGAAGAAGTCAAAGAATAATCTGGAAGCCCAGATTCCGGAAGTTCCGGGAGGTGAAGACCGGATTTTACCCTAGAAAATAGCGCTACTTCTTTTGTGAGCATTGGCGTTTCTCGGCCGTTTCTTAAGATGAGTGTGAAAATGAGAATGACAGATATTGTGGACAAAGTCACTGAACTTGTGAGAGTGTCCGATCAAGTTTGTGCGTCAAGATGACAAGGTAAACGAGTGAACCGATGGCTTTGGCTTATGTGATAAAAAAAATAATGTAATTATTCTGTTTTCTGCTTTGAGATTCGAGTTTAAGTGTAAATACCCTGGCGCATTATACTTTTTTCTGGCAATACAAGTTCTTCCTCTGGTTAATCAAACTGTGTTAAAATACGAGCTACTTGAGTTTCTATCGAACTGTTTGTCTTGTATCTTCTGGCCACGTCTATACAGAGTTTCAACAAAGAAATTGCAGTGGATACAGTTTCTGTTCCAATATTGTAACACCAGTGATCCCTTCGAACACTGCTTGGTTTCTCATGAGCTTCCCCAGTCGCGGTGGTTCCGATTCGCGCCACTAAATAATTCACGGTCAGACCGATTCCGGTAGGGGTGACCTCGATAGCTAGATATTGCTAATGCTAGAATGCTTCCGATTTATAATAATAATAATAATTTATTTTTGACCCGCTACAAAAAATCAAAGCGGAGTAGCAATAAAAGAAACAAAACAAACACTTCACAAAACAAAAAGAACAAGAAACTAAAGCAAACGAGTAAGGCCACTGTGGGCGGGCAGATACTTATACGTAGACTGGGGTATTTTTATTTGAACTGGGGTATTTGAACCCTTCAAAAACCAAAGTAAATATTCTGCTTATACACATTTTCTCGACACTGCGCGTCTTGCACCATTAGTTACGGATCGCCTCCAGAAGTTGAGACTACACGAACGAATGTTTCCTGGATTGCTACAGTTCTGAACAATTCTCACAAGCATATTCGCTATTCAGATGAACTTCAATTTTTACTACCTTCAACAGCTAGCTGATTACCCGACTATTCCATGGCGCTAGACAGGTGCACGTGAGCTGAGATTTCTTTCTAGCGATATTTGGAAGGATTCCGGCAACAAAACTATTTTACTATTCGTATATAGCTTTAGCTTATATAGCTTATTCCATCTCGGATATTTTTCTATCTTCAGCCAAGAAGTGTCGAAATATCGTCAGTATAACTATCGCAGTCAGCTAGAGCTGAAGGAATTCTCATAAATAAAATCTGTAAAGTCTGATTTTCACTGGCTCGTCCCTTTGGACATCGACCAGAGTTTTTTCCAGTGATCCAATTTTTTTTCTTGCGTTTCTGAATTTATGTTGAATCAGTGTGTGCTGTATCTGTTTTCAAGACTTTAGCGTAACGGGATCCTATAGGTCTGGAGTGGGAGCGTTGCCACTAGATGCTCAGCAGCAAGGTAGTAAAAAGTACAGTAGAGGTATGCTTATGTGAACAGTTACTTTAATGTGAACACTGCAGTTTCAGGCTAAATGGTAGAGTGAAGATCCAAATACCTGTACAGGTGTTTTCAGCTGCCCTTCTTACCTACTTTGGCTAACTGGTAGTCAGCTTCAAACACAGCAAGTGCATGAAAATGGCAAAGTCCGAAGTCAACAAACGTTCACATAAGCATACCTCTACTGTACCTGTTATTTAGAACAAACGATTTGTTTCTTTTGAGAAGTAGTCTAAAAAACAATACCGATGAGCGCTTTGTCGAGTTGCTCAATAATACCGCAGAAGTTTAGCAGCCCCCTCCCTTATCGCAAAATCCAGATGACCACTTCAAGCACCTAGGAGTGTGGCTCTGCGCCTTATTTCTTAGGTTTGATTTCTACCAGGTGATGATAGTGTGTCTTCTCAGCAGGAAGGTGAAAACGAATCTTGGCAGATACCTCTTGAATTGCTCCAGAAGGTTCAGTCCATCTTGCTGTAATTCTTTTACATTATCGCATGGTCCTTCATTTGTTTTAATTTCAAGATGGGCTCATCTGTAAGCTCCTGTATTTTCCTTTCCTTTTCCGACCCATTCTATTCTCTTTTACTTTGGGGTTCTGACTTCTGATGCAGCGTAAGATTCCCGAGAGGGACCAGCTTCTCATGTTCTTCATGGTCAAGCTAGACTACGATTTTTTCGTAGACTGCTCCGATGGTTTCCTTCTTCTGAGCATTCAGGAGCAGCAGCCATCTTCATGATGGGTAGGTTTATAGCAGTGTAGCTAAATTCGGAGTAATCTTCAAGGTGAAAGAAGACATTGATGACAGCACTGAAGCCAAGTCCACGACCGATCTGTTAACGTGATAGGTTCCCTCTTCTTAGCATTCATTCGTTGAGTTTTTAGTGTCTGAGTAAGCTCGGTACGAGTGTAGTGAATAACTATGTGAATAACCTCGCTTGCCATTCCAAGCTACATTGCCTTTCTTGGCAGGAAAAGGCGAATAGTGTCTGTTTCTGTAATAAATGTATCTCTACTCTACTCTACTCTTAGTCTCCAGGGTTGCCAGCACCCTCATGGTACCTACGTCTGTAACAGTGAAACTTGTTTCCTGATCTTCGAAGTCTGCAGGTAGGTCGCTGAGGCTGGAGTAGTGTCGAATGTACAAAAAGATATCAGTATCAGCATTGAAATCAAGTCCCCAAGCGGTCTGTGATCGTAATAGGTTTCCTCTTCCAAGTCTCCAGGAAAAGCAGCGAGCTTCACGGTAGTTGTGTAAGAGTGTAATTTATATCCTAATCGTCACAGTCTTCAAGTATATAGGCTACTGAAGTTTGGGCCGCCCAAGTCCCCAAGTGGTCTTTGGCGTAACAGCATCCCTCTTCTTTAGTCTCCAGGAATAGCAGCCATCTTCATGGCAGCTCGGTCTGTAACAGTGTAATTTGGGTCCTAATCGTCGTAATCGCTAGGTAGGTCGCTGAGATTCGAGTCAGTCAAATTAATGCAATCAAGCCTCCCAGCGGTCTATGAACGCGATGGGTTGAAGGGAGGGGAATTGCGAGTGGGTAAGGAGTAAGTAGTAGGCAACCCTCATTTATGGTCGCTATGTCTTTATCGTCCTGGTTCCTATGACTGGGGCGTCAGGTAGGTCACTGTGGTCGGAGTAATCTCCATGTCGGAAGATGTAAAGAATGGCAGCATTGAAGTCCAGTCTCCGAACTTTTTGCGAACGTGATGGGTTCTGGCTATTGGAACTCTAGGATCAGCAGCCACTTAAATAGTACCATTGCAGTCAAGTCTCCCATAGCAATGTTGACGTACGGGTGGTCGGCGCTCTGTCAGTTCATCCGTCTGTAAAAGTTGTTCAATAAAATGATCTGCGTCTTTCGGAGAAATATAACTTTGCCCCTGAAAAATTTCTTCTTACATCTTCAAAAAATTAGTGGCGGTATTCAAACTGAAATTTAACCTTCTTTCCTGCCGGAGGTTGTCAATTGACAACACTTCACGTTCTCCTGACAGCGCTCCGACACAAAATTTGTGTCTATTTAATAGGCAAACAATTTCGACAGCTCCAGTTAACTCTGTTTAATCTAAACATATTCTCGTCACCTGCAATTCATTTCCTGAAAAGAGAAGATTTTTTTTTAGATAGAAATTACCGTACCTCCCTTTCAAAAATGATTCAAGCGTCTAAGTCTGCTTGGCTTCCGACCCATGCCAGACCTGTTCTTCTAGCGCAAACCAAGACGTGTTTGTATTTGTTCGACTACTTACGTCAAGAACAGTGGCAAACTTTATGATCCAATCCAATATTTTCACGCAGAACGTAATTGCACGACTTTGAACTAGATGGCGAAAATTGACAACAGTGCGGATCGGAAAGGGTACGAGAAGAGATTTTTTTTTGCTTTGTCAACACCTTGGAGATAAGTGCATTTCAAAGACCAGGGGCCATATACGAAACAGAACGAAAAGACACACTACAAAAGAAAACAAGAGCTGAAAGCTCATATGGCACTTGTAAGAAGAGTTAGCATGTTTGTCAGATGCGGTTTGCAGTTGTCACGGCTGAATCTTTCCTTCCATTGACAATTGTTAGAATAGAAGTTTTGTCTTACTGAGGTTCCGGATCCGGTCCGGATTTGAAACTGAACATTAGAGACACTTGCATATCCGATTAATCGTTTCGAAGTTAAGCGTTACTAGTCTCAAGATTCCCCATCCGTCCTGTCCCCCACAGTGGCCGGATCGGAGATGTGATTATTTCCATGTTCATCTGGTGGGGTCCCTATATGCCTGTAAATTTTCATCGTCCTAGCTTATTTCGAAGCGTTTAACGAGATTTCCGGTGCCCCCTTCAAGTCCCCCCCCCCCCCAGTTATCGGATCCGACCCTGATTTGAAACTGAACATCTGAGACATTCGTTCTTGGAGCTTGTCAAGTTTCATTCATGTCCTATTACCCGTTCCAAAGTTATTCATGTTAATAGTTTCCGAATTTTCCATCCCTCAACTCCACCACGATAGCCGGGTGGAGGAAGTGATTATTTCCAAGTTAATCTGGTCGGGTCCCTGAAATGCCTGCCAAGTTTCATCGTCCTAGCTTATGAGGAAGCATTTCACGAGACTTCCGGTTCCCACTCCAGCCCCCCTCCCAGTTATCGGATCCGGTCCAAATTTGAAACTGAACATCTGAGACACTTGTTGTTGACACTTCTCAAGTTTCATGCATGTCCGATTACCTGTTCCAAAGTTTATGCATGTTACTAGTTTCCGTATTCCTCATCCCTCCACTCCCCCCACGATGGCCGGACCGAGGAATTGATTATTTCCAAGTTAATCTGGTCGGGTCCCTGATACGCCTGCCAAGTTTCATCGTCCTAGTTTATTTGGAAGCGTTCACGAGTTTTCGGTGCCCTCCTCCTGCCCCCCTCCCATTTTTCGGAGCCGGCCCTGATTTGAAACCGAATAATTATATCTGAGAGATTTCTTCTTAACACTTGTCAAGTTTCATGCGTCCGATTACCAGTTCCAAAGTTATTCATGTTACTAGTTTCCGGATTCCCCATCCCTCCACTCCCCAACGATGGCTGGATCGGGGAAAGGATTATATCTAAGTTACTGTGGTCGGGTCCATGATACGCCTGTCAATTTTCATTGTTCTAGCTTATGTGGAAGCGTTTGACGAGATTTCCGGTGCCCCCCTCCAGCCCCCCCCCAGTAATCGGATTCGGTCCGGATTGAAACAGAACATCTGAGACACTTATTGTTGACAATTCTCTAGTTTCATCCCTGTCCGATTACCTGTTCCAAATAAGTTATGCATGTTACTAGTTTCCGGATTCCCCATCCCTCCGATCCTTCCACGATAGCCGGATCGGGGAAATGATTATTTCTATAGACTTCCACCTAGATCAACCCGACGAAATAACTGCAACCCAAATAAATGAACACTTGGCAAGTTAATCTGGTCGGGTCCCTGATGAGCCTGCCAAGTTTCATCGTCCTATAGCTTCTGTGGAGTTGTCCGAACTAGCAAAACCGGGAAAGACCGTCGAATAATTTCGATTGCAGTCGGTCTTATTTTGATCCGTAAAATTTAGCTACTCTTGCATTCGACTCAGCAAACTCCCATAGCGCAACGGTAAAGCGATGGACTGTAAAATTGGCGATGCGGGATCGATCCCACTTGAGGACCTTTCCTTTTGCTCTTTTTCGCTGCCCTTGTTATTTGTTTTCCGGACTCCCGGATCCGGGGAAAGTCGGATCGGGAAAGTGATTATGAAGCCTCACTACGAAGCTAAAAAACTCTTAGCTTCATCGCTCCGTCTATGTGTTCACATACCTTGGTCTGAACCTTTCCGAAGTGCTTTTCAGATATTTGAAACCTTTTTGGAAGTCACCATGTGTTCTTACCTTTAAATAGCAGTTCCTCGTCCTTTCATACATTATTTTGCTCACCCTTTTGAGTCTAACACGTTTCTGGTTTCGACAAAATCTGGTGGAATCGCCCTCTAATAAGAAAATTACTAGATTCATCGTGTATTCTTACCTAAGATGCGAACTTTTAATTGACTTGAGAATGAACTTTTATTTTTCCAAATTTCCAGGTTTGGGTGGATTCCGGGCGAACTGTTTCTCCGACGAGAAAATATTTTTTATATTTTCTCGTCCGTCTCCTTTCCACTACATTAAACTTTATGTAACACTTCATACATTCAACTTCAGATAACACTTTCATTTTACACAAATCATCTGGTTCGGGCCAGATTCCAGGCGAACTGCACGACCCAGTAGAAAATGTTTGTCATATACGGATCAGCATCTACATCGAAAATATGATCAACTCATCTGATCAACAAAGCATTTCTTCCGTTTTCGACCATTTCTGGCCATCGAGCCTGCTCTCTGCCATGAAGTTTTGTGAAATTATTTGTTGTCATTATTTGAAAATAAAATGAACCTGAACCTAAAAAATGAACCTGGACCTCAAAAAAGTGTATTTGCTCTCCGGAATGAAGCAGAAACAAAATGATCTGATTGTAATACCAGGCGCGTTGTTTCTCCTTTTCCGACAGCTTGAAAGCCAAATTAGTTTTAAGATCTACTGCACTGCAGGAAAAAAATTCAAAGTCGAGCTAATTTTATGATTTTGGGTAGCAAAGATTTTGGTAACAGTTTTCGTCTTCAATCTGCACCGCAGGAAAAAATTTCGAATATTACCCTCTTTTCTGCCTGTCACTTCAGCCTAAGTATAATAAATAAATACAATAGATAAGAAAGAAAACTGTGAATGGTCAAAGGTAAATTATTCTAAGTAGGAATTCAACAAAGTGAACCATGCAAACAGTGAACCAGGAACAGCTGCCTAATATTTCATAATAGTCAGAGCGCCAGATTCTGTATCTCGCTTATTTCGATTAGTACCCATGCCGGAAGGTACAAAAATGTTAAGGGTGGATCCCAGGGTAGTCGACCATGCTGAAAACGAATATCGTAGGGCGCATGTTCGCCGTTGGGGCGTTTCTGAGATATAGGCCAAAAACGCCAAATTTAGCCTATAACTAAGTGTGACGATTCAGGATTTTTTTGCGAGTTATTGGGTTGAGGAATCCGGCGTAATGTTATATCAATCGAAAGAGGAGATCTAGATCTACAAGAATATGATTTTTAAATTGAAAAAAAAACACTATTTTTTTCTCTATTTACTGCAGTTTCAAAATAAGTGCTGTAAAATTCGACAAATATCTCAAAGAAAGGCTAAAAACTCGAAATTTCTTCAAGGTACCAAACTTTTTTTTCATATTAGAAAAGAAAGTTCATTCAATTCCGTACAATTTGAGCTAAAAAAATATAAATTATTTTTATTTTTTAAATGTCTGCGATTTTTTTTGTAGTGTCACTGAAATGATCACTAGCCATATCGTGAAAAGGGAAATAGTTTTTTTTTTCTTCAAAGGGTAGGAATACTTCAAACTTCCTAACTGTATAAAATTTTTAACTTTTACCTTTTACTTAAAAATACAAATAGGTTTAAAAAAAATGTTGACAAAAAAAGTGTTTTTTTAGAATGGACGAATATGTTTTCTGGTGTACTAAGGGGTCTGCAATTACCTTTTTGGGACCTGATTTGCCACTGATACGACTGAGCTATTTACTACAAAAAAAAATTCTGCTTCACAGATGGATTCAGTCGGCGCACTGGGGTTGTCTTACTCGGCCTGCCCGTAAAATTGGGTAATATAGTAACTGATTAGGGACCTGTTGTAGTTAAAAGTAAAAGGTATCAGATAAAACTTTCAAAAATATTCCTCATTTTCTTCTTCCGAGAATTCAGTAGGGCAAGGTCAGACTCCCTGCATGCCCTCCTCGTTCCGCGGCAGGAGCATAAGCTGCAGCATTCTTTCATATTTGAGCAGCTACAGTCTTTCCTGCATCTTCCACTTTTGCATCTACAGTAAGCTTCCAGGCTTGATGCTTCTTTACAGCTTGAGACGACCGCATCTACTCCCCCTTCAGCCATCTTCCATCCATGGAGGAGTGAATCTGGAATGCTCGGCCGAGCCTGTACTGACGACAAGATTATCCATGTAGCGAATATGGCTCTTCGTATGTATGGCTCGAAGATGTCATCAGAAGGTGGCAGTCTTCTCACATCTTGTTTCTGGCACCAAATGTAAGCCCTTACACTGGCCAGTGAATTGAATCCGGCCTGTTTAACGTACATTTCAATGACCAGGGATTTTGATAGGTCGTAAACTTCTCTAAACGCGTCGACTGAAAGCTTCCCTTCCGCATCCTTGATCCGCTCCGTCACAGACACCATTTTTGAGGCAAAGTTGGAGACGCCACGGTGTATAAGAAAGAAGCTTTCCCGACGCCGAAGAAAAAGTTCGTTGTGTCACACCCTGACAGACCAGTGCACGAATGGTAACATAATCTGCTCCTCTTTGGACAGGTGGACTCCATCCGCCAGCTCGTGTACTGGGGTAATGTAAGTCGGGAACTTCAAGAAAAGTTCGCTCAGTCCCTCAGCTTGAAGCTCTTCAAAAAATGAACACGGGCTGCTGCCACGTCTGTGTCGTTGGCATGCAACGATGCTACAAGCGTAACGGCTAGCGTACTTGGCATGTGTCATAAGGCGTTGGTCAGCCTCTTCGTGGCTGGAGGACAAGCATTCCTCGTAGTAACAGTGTTCTGGTAAAGTTGGACTGCAGCCATGCTTGAGAGACACTTTGAATCTCTCCTTGAACCCACCTGAGAGAAAAAGGTTGAGTGCGTTCGGAAGCTGATCACCCATCTGCTCCCAGGTTTCATACAAAATTTCGAGGAGCCGTCATTTAGACGCTGAGCTTGCAAGTACGGCATCCCATTCTTCAATTGTGCTAAGAGTGGAAATCTGGAGGTTTTTCCCTTTTCCTCGTCGGAGTCTGCATGCTGATTTCAAGGAGATCTCCGGTGTCCGTGAGCTTCCCAAACAGCCCGTCGTACCGATCTGCGACAATGTGGACTTCAGGAATACCCACTGGAAGATCATTCAGCAACGATAGAAGCAATCTTTCCGCGAAGGATTTGACTGTTTCAAACCTGGCAGGCCGATATGACCTTATCTTGGACATTAGGTCAATGATGTGTACTGTAGCTGATGTTGTTTCTTTGGATTTCAAAGTCGCCGGCCAAGCTGCAAGTCCTCCTTTTTTTTCTTAGCCAGTTCAACAGCACAGCTTTGTTCCCCGTCCTCATTTTCCAGCCAGAGGATGTCTTGGTTGATTGTTGCGGAAGATGTTCAAAAATGGATGGAGGGAAAGGAAGAATCTCTTTTGTGAGGATCTTTGAAACTGCTTTCTCCTTTTCTTCGCCGTAGCTCAACTGAGCAGTAATGATTCTCTTCAAGGCTGTTACTTCAGAGCTCAGGAGATCGGTTCTAGGGACACCCTTCACTTTCTGAGTTTTTCTCTCTGAAGGGAAAGTTCGGAGTGCAACCTTTTTCACATCTTCTTTCCTGTTGCACAGAAAGTCCTCAATCACCTCTTTTCCTTTTGTGGCTACGCAAGTAATATCAGAAACAATCTTCTCTTCGTCCACAACCTCTGACGTCACAATATTCACTAGGTCGAAGTCCACTCTGCTAAACGGATTGCCACATGTAGTGAAAATGTCTCGAACTCTATCTCGCGAAAGTTGTAATCGCGTCGTCGTCGACTGATTGTCTTCGTGATGTTTCAATGTCTCTGTGGATACGTTGACTACTTGCAGGAAACCATTGCTGATGGCAGCGGAAATCGGTAAGTTAAGAATCCAAGCTTCAGTCTGTCTCTCATCCATTTGTTCTCCTATTATTCCGGCCGTCGTCTTTGCATCCTTGTTCACTGTACATTCCAGTCTCTGATCGGACCAGGTGGCCGTGAACCTGGTGTGCGTTCTCTTCACTGCGAAGTATCCTTTCATGAACTTCCTGTGTACATCAGGAAAGGTTTGTGGTAAACTTCGCATGTCTGATAGGTACTGTATGAGACATCTTGTATACTGAGGATGGTCAGCCGCCGCCAAGTATGGCAACATCCGAGCAGTTGCTGTCAAATGAGACTCCCAGTCACAGTCTCGTTCAGCATGAATGAATTGCATCGCTATTTCAAGTATTTCCAAGAACTGCCGCCAGAAAGCAAACGTGGGTGACGCATTTCGCAGGGTGTCGAAGGCATTCATTATGGGAGCCAAAGTGATTAAGGTATCGTTTGCCTCCTGAAGTGCAGTTCGCGCGTCAGCACCGTTTGCCAATGAAGTCCTGAATAACTCAATGGCACTACCCAGCTGGTCCAGACGGGATAAGTCTTCTTGTGCTTCAGAGTAATACTCTTCCAAGGACTCCCAGTAGAGGGCTAGCAAGACCTCGTACAGTATGCAGTAGGCATTGATAGCTTGGTAGTAGCCTTTCCCTTGAAATACCTTTTCGCAAGTACCAGGAAGCAGCAGCTTTGCCTTTGCAGCTGCCCCCATTCTAAAAAAACACTTTTTAGTCAACATTTTTTTTAAACCTATTTTTATTTTTAAGTAAAATTTAAAAATTTTAAACAGTTAGGAAGTTTGAAGTATTCCTACCCTTTGAAGAAAAAAAAACTATGTCCCTTTTCACGATATGGCTACACTGTCAGAAGTTTCATAACAGATAGCGCATAACACTTTCAAGAATAACACCTTTTCAATTAGAAATAAAGTGTATGACCAATTAAGTTTACACTTTTTCGTGCTTTTTCGTTCGTGCCTAGATCTCCAACAACACCTTCAATTGGTAAAAATACTAACGGGAACGAAATAAACATAAACAGATAACGTCCCAAAGTGTTATCTGTTGAAACCGGGCATCCCAAAGTGTTATCTGTTGAAACCGGGCATCCTTCTGTTGTCGTTATGTAACTTCTGACAGTGTAGTATTTTTACCGATTGAAGGTGTTGTTGGAGATCTAGGTACGAAATAGTGTAAACTTAACTGGTCATAACACTTTATTTCTAAGTGAAAAGGTGTTATTCTTGAAAGTGTTATGCGCAATCTGTTATGAAACTTCTGACAGTGTAGTTATCATTTCAGTGACACTACAAAAAAAAAATCGCAGACCTTTTAAAAATAAAAATAGTTTATATTTTTTTAACTCAAATTGTACGGAATTGAATGAACTTTCTTTTCTAATCTGAAAAAAAAGTTTGTTACCTTGAAGAAATTTCGAGTTTTTAGCCTTTCTTTGAGATATTTGTCGAATTTTACAGCACTTATTTTGAAATTGCAGTAAATAGAGAAAAAAATAGTGTTTTTTATTCAATTCAAAAATCATATTCTTGTAGATCTAGATCTCCTCTTTCGATTGATATAACATTACGCCGGATTCCTCAACCCAATAACTCGCAAAAAAATCCTGAATCGTCACACTAAGTTATAGGCTAAATTTGGCGTTTTTGGCCTATATCTCAGAAACGCCCCAACGGCGAACATGCGCCCTACGATATTCGTTTTCAGCATGGTCGACTACCCTAGGATCGGTCCTCAGCATTTTTGTACCTTCCGGCATGGGTGGGTGCACGATACAGAATCTGGCGCCCTGACTATAAGGATAAGACCGGAGAACTTCAACTCCTTCATCTAAGGACCTTATTCTCCCCGGATACTAAAAGCAGAAGTTTGAGTTTCAGTTTTTGCGAATTTCGGCCATTTACAAAGTTCTGTATCACACCGTATGATATTTCTGCACTACTGCGCAGAAATATCTTGTATTCCATGTATTCCTCGTATTCCCTGGCACTAAGCGAACTAAATTATAGATGTGTTCGGCCCCTTTGCAAGGGTCCTGTTCAGGCAGGCTTTTGATTTGTTGGTAGCACCAGCTGGAAGAGGAATTTACTAGTAGCTAGTAAATGTCTCAGCAAATCTCAGCCGACCAATCTGTTACATCAACATCTAGAAACGCGTTTTTAGGAGTAACTTACTTTCTCTCTCAGCTAGAAACGCGTTCTTAGGGCAAGTTGGACTGGAAATGACGGTCGGAGGCTTGGAATTCTGCTAATCTGCTGAGGTAAGGGAGTTTAGGGCAAGGCCAATTCATAATGGGTCTTGGGAGTTCACAGCGAAGGTAAGTCCTTTCAGAATAGGTTTTAGCTAAGCCTTTGCTGGATTTCCATCGTTCGCAGTGACTGCCAGCTCCAGTTTAATGTGCCAGCTAGTCTGTACGGTTCACAGACGGCTTAGACCCAAACAACAATGCAGAAAGTTCGTCTTCATGCTTTAATTATTTTTTTTTTTTTGTATGTTACTGTAGAGGATTTATTAACTACGGCCTAGATGGGACCATTACCAATAAGGGCAGAAATATCTCTGGAAGTTACCTAGCTGACCAGGAACATAGATGCTACTGTTCGACGGAAACCCGTGAACGAGTCCAGAGAGAAGACAATTTTGCCTTCATCTTCTTCTTCCTCTTTGAAACTGCTGTGGGAAACGGCATCAGCCTTTTCATTTTCTGTCACCCCAGAAAAAGATGAACAAATTCGGTTCAATCCGGAATCTCGGAAAATCTGCCACGCCCTGTCAAAGGAACTAGATCCTTTTTCGAAAATAATCTGGGCAGAAAAAACTTACCTCGACCAATACCCATTAAATTTCATCTGAAGTTAAAGGACACATCTTACGTATCGACTGTTATTAAAGAAAAAGGTGTAACTAATATCTCTAGAATAATCTCTTGATTGCGGATCAATAATATCAGCCGAATAATAGTAAAAACTAGGTTTCAGAACTTTAGAGGATATCTCCTGTGATGGCGGAGCTACTTCCGAAGGATAAAGGTACGAATGTCCATGGGATTAAGAGTCACTTCCACCCTCCCAGACAAGTTCACCGGGTTCAGCTTCAACTTTTCAGTTTCGCTTCCACTCTGCTTGCTCCAAGTCAGGCGACTCATCTCGGCCAGCTTCTGATTGGCTGAAAGTGAATACTCTTCGATGCTAGTAAAGAATCCAGGAGGGAAGACTGCCTGCAAAAAAACATATTTAACAAACCGAGATTCGAACTTCACAGGTTGAGGAAGAACATGCTGTTGACTAGACCAGCCTCACGCAAATCAATCGAATAATTTTTTCATACATTAAAACTGCATTCCACAAAACCAAGGTGATTGAAAAGATAAAAAGAACCATGCATCTACTGCAGGCACGCCATTCCATGTGGGCACTTTTATGGCACACAAATTACTACTTACTATTACAAATATTATACATATTTGCAATAGATTATATTATTACATATCTGTATTCTACCCTACATCAAAATACTCTAGCTAATGTTGCTGAAGGTGTAGCAGTTTGTTTTGTTCTGCTTTAAAAAGTTTGTATTCTATGGCCCCACATAGTGTAGGTTGATCGCAAATTGATATAGCCCTAAGCTACTTAATTCCACAAGTGAAACAACAGAGCGAAGTGAGGTAAGGCTCAAGACGGCACAAATGCTCCGTCCGGTGTCTCCAAAGCTAAAGACGCAACCGTATATTAGCATCATATGTCCCTAAACCTAAGAACAACATGAATTTGTATCGCCATTCACTTGTCGAATTTTCTGAAGATGGACAAGATCATTCTGTTGTAAATGTTGGAGGCTGTCCGGGGGGGGGGGGGATAAGCCTGATTTTTGTCTCCTCTTGGAACATGTGCGGTGAAGTCAAAGTTGCTGTGTTTCACTACTGTTGAATTCTGTATCGAAAACAGAAGGGATTCTGGGCGAACCGCTATATGATTTGATACCCTAAGCTGACGATCCATGCACGTCCACGGATATAAACAGTGAAAACGACTTCTTGCGGCTGCGACTACGCACTCGCCGTAGCCCGCCGTGCCGTCATGTTGTAATGGGCAATTAACTCGACAAGTACTTTGCGCGCGATCCTACATGATCACCAAGACCAAGTGGTAGTAGCCGTATTTCCAAAATATATTTATTTACCCAGTTTATTTTACTTACTTTTAATCACCACGTAGGTGATCAAAATACAACTCGTCTCAGTTGTCCTATGTCTAGTTCTTTACTCTTGAGATGAAGCAAACCCTCCATTTCTTTTGTTTTTCTCTTATTCAAGAAAGGGGAAAGCTTCGCGGTTCAGCCGAATTGAGAAGCTGCTCCGACAGTCAATTCTATATTCTTGTTCTCCGTTTTACCCCCTAATTCGTCAACAAATGGCGGATGCTTAATCCGTATAAACAGTACTACCGGGTTTCCGGCAAAAATGGATGACACCATCATCAGGGAGCATTACGAAATAATTTAACATGGGAGGTATAGGACTTTTGGCTTTGAAACTAAATTAACGGCGTTTGAATCAGTGCTCTGAACTATTCGGCCTCATAGTCATAAATCCTCTGCTTCACGATGTAGAATACTCTTTCTATTCCTATCCGTGTTCGTTATGCTGCAATCTCTCGGTAGTGTTTTTTCAGTAGCGAAAAGAAAGTGAGAACGGAGAAGCAAAAACATTTTTTATGAGAGTTAAGAAGCGAGAACGGAAGACTGAGAATTCAGACTATAAACGCTACTTTTGACAAGTAGGCTAGTCGTAAGAAAAGAAAAAAAGATATGGTGATTACCTCGATATTGAAGGTCACGGGATCCGACATTTCTATATCTTCACCTTCTTCATAGACGTGCTCGACCCGCAAAAGCGCCTCACCGTCGTGCCAAGGCTCCAAAGTCAGAATTTGAACATTTTCAGGAAGAGCCACTTGCAAACCGCTGGCCTTTAAGAAATTTTAAGATAACACCAAGTAGCATTATTTAGGTCCAATTTCACACAAGAGGCCTTTCTAAGGCACTTTCAACTGCCATGTCGAAACAAGAGAGCGACAAAACTTTTTTTTCTGAAAAATTGGTCAACGATTAGAATCCCCTATTTAAATCTACAGTGTCAGCAACTTCTTCTGAAGCTTTCGTGAAGTCGCTGGATGATGAGTGGACATATAAGGACTGGAAGAACTACTTTGACGACCCAGACAAGGAACACATCTCGGCAACCATCGCCCACGTAGCCGCACAGATCCATTGGACCTTGATCACTCAGAAGTGCGAATAAAGGTAATCAGATATAATACCCGTAGGGAAAAAAGGTACCCGGATTCCCGCAAAGGTGTCCGGAATTTCGGAACAACATTCCGGGCACGGAAAACGTCCCGGAATTCCGCGGTTTGACAGGAATTCCGCGTTAAACTGCGGAATTCCAGGAAACAAGACTCCCCAGGCGGGATTTCCGTTACGTTTTCCGTGCCCGGAATGTTGTTCCAAAATTCCGGACACCTTTACGGGAATCCGGGTACCTTTTTTCCCTACGGGTATGCACAGTATTAATTACAACAGTGAAAAGTCCTGTTCTAGCCAATAAGGTATCGTCGAATTCTTACTCTTTTACCCTTACTCACAAACACAGGACCTTTAAGAATTACAAACACGTAAGAATTCAAGGTAGGTTCGGTTCTTTTTTTTAACCGCGCTGCAACCATTTACGACAAATGTAGGAGTCTGGATTACCGATTTGCTGAAAGTTTCCATTAACGATCGCTATTTCCGTTTCTGAAGAAGGCATGTTTTCGTTCCTTATCTCTGCCACTGACGACTCACGGACCTCAGGGTCCCGTCACTACCCCCACACGTCAGAACCCCCACAAAATCCGTCACAACGCCCACATTTTCCGACAGTTCACCCACACGTCACAAGGCCCACATTTTCCGACAGTTCGCCTACACGTCAGTTCGCCCACACGTCAGTTCACCCACACGTCAGTTCACCTACACGTCAGTTCGCCCACACGTCACTTCACCCACCGTCAGTTCGCCCACACGTCAGTACGCCCACACGTCAGTACGCCCACTCCTAAAATCCGACAGTTCCCCCACACGTCAGTTCGCCGACCGTCATAACCCCTCACACGTCATAAACCCCATACGTCATAACCCCCACACGTCATAACCCCCACACTTTCCGACAGTTCGCCTACAATAGAGACCCACCGCCAATTAATTCGGAAAACCCGACTGAGTCAACGGTCAAAACCCAGGGGACTAATTAGAAGGGGCCGACGTTTGCGCATTTTAACGAAGGCGAAAAATTCATTCAGAATCGCCGGAAGCTTGCTGTCAGATCTGATAGCTTTGATTTCCTTTACGAAAAGAAAAAAAAAGACGAAAGAAAACACGCAGGGATCAGAGAAGGAAGCTCGTCCTTCTCGCTCGTTAAAGTACATACGAGGACCTGGCGGGTTGCATTTCAATCCCTTAAAGGACAAGTCGTACTTATTATAGTAATTCATTCTGCTTCAGTATTATTTCCATCCATTCTCGTTCCAGAGATGCTCAACTTCATAAGTGTATCCTATTTCCTCTATTAGCAACACACTGATCATCACGCGTGCCATGTTTCTTCTCTTTGCGTGACGTATTAGGCACCCGATCATTGTATCCGAGGAGCTTATTGGTCCGAAGACCGGTTATGCAAATTTTGCCAAGATTGTCGTTCAAGGTAGAGAGATGGAAAGAGGCTAAAAACAGCCGAAGCCGTGTGTGATTTTCTGTTAACATAGCTTAGTTGTAAAGTGGTCAACTACATCTGAGCAGAAAAACGATGTAGTCTGAGGTTCTTTTACATCTACATCTTACTAAAATTTTGCTTCGGTAGAGTAGATAAGATATTTCAAATATAACTTGAAGATATACAAAACTGAAATAATATCGCAATGTACTGGTAGCCTACACACACTTCCAGTTTCTAATCTTTCTTGTCTGGTCCTCTCAAGAACGAACTCCACACGATCAAGTACACAGCGATCGCAATTTCTGTCCGTCCGTCGGTCAGTCCGGGCTTTGCTAGTTCGGGCACTTCCACATAAACTAGGACGATGAAACATGGCACACATATAAAGGACCCGACAAAATGCTCTAGGATTTTTTCTTGTCTCAGATTCAACCATCGTCAGGGGGTGGACGGATGGGGAATCCGGAAGCTTGCGGCATGCGTAAGTTGCGAGCGGGTGATCCGATTGGAATGAAACTTGAAGAGTCGTAAGAGAAGATGCCCTCGATGATCTACTTATGTAGCTGAACCGGACTCGGCAACTGTGGGGGGAGTTAGAGGGTGGGTCCCGGAAATACTGTGGCACGCATAGGGGTAGAAGCGATTGGAACGAAACTTGGAATATAGGATGGTCGTATGCCCTAGATGCTGAATTTTGGAATCCGAACACTTGTGCTGATGGGGGAACGAAACTTCACGAAAAACGCTTAGATTTGAGTGAATCCGGATTCGGATTCGCCCACCTCTGGAAGTGTAGCCTACCGAGTAATCTAACAACCAAGAACAAGAGCTACGAGCTCATATGGCACTTGTTACGAGTAGTGGTACGAGAAAGTAGAAGAGAACTTCAAAATAAACACCCCGCCATTCAAAAATGCGGTTCGGACCTACAATTAGGACATCTAGGTTCATTCAGTCTGAAAGCTCTAGATGACGTACTTAGAACCTATGCTTGTTCTTCCCATCAAGTTTCATCCCGATCCCTCCACTCTAAGCGATTTCAAAGATTTCCGGTTCGCCCCTCCAACTCCTCCCAATGTCACCGGATCTGGTCCGGATTTAAAATGGGACGTCTGAGGCACGATACCTTTCTAAATATCAAGTTTCGGTAAAATCCGATAACCCGTTCAATAGCTGAGGTTGCCACTGGATTCCGGATTCCCCTTTCGTACACTCCCCATCGACGGTTGGATCGGAGAAACGACATTCTCAAGTCAATAGTTCGGGTACCTGACAAGCCTGCCAACTTCATTGTCCTTGCACATCAGGAAGTACCGAACTCGTGGGATTACTACAAACTCGGATCCCCTCCAACTCCTCCACAGTGACGGGATCCATTCCGGTTATGCTATTCACTTGTTCTTCACACCAACTTTCATCCCGAACCCTCCACTCTAAGCGTTTCCCAAGATTTCCGGTTCCCCCGTCCGACTCCCCCCAATATCACCGGATCCGGTTCGGATTTAAAATGGGGCGTCTGAGACACGAGGTCTTTCTATATATCAAGTTTCATCAAGATCCGATCACCCGTTCGCAAGTTAAAATACCTCACTTTACGGATTCCCTCTCTCTCCACCCCCACCCCCCAGATGTTCGGATCCGGGAAACGACTATTCTCAAGTCAACCTGTTCGGGTTCCATACACGCCTGCCAAGTTTCATCGTCTTAGCGCATCAGGAAGTACCGAACTCGCGGGATCACTAGAAATTCGGATCCCCCCCAACCCCCCCTACTGTGAACGGATCCCGTCCGGTTATGTCAATCACGTATCTAGGGCTTGTGCTTGTTTTTTCCACCAACTTTCCTCCAGATCTCTCTACTCAAAGCGTTTCCCAAGATTTCCAGTTCCCCCCTCCAGTTCTCCCGATGTCACCGGATCCGGTCCGGATTTAAACTGGGATGTCTGAGACACAAGTTCCTTCTATATATGAAGTTTCATTAAGATCCTATCACCCGTTCGTAAGTTAAAAATACCTAATTTTTCCGGATTCCCCTCCCTCCAGCCCCCCCCCCCCGGATGGTCGGATCGGGGAAACGACTATTATCAAGTCAATTTGTTCGGGTCCCTGGCATGCCTGCCAATTTTCATCGTCCTAGCACATCAGGAAGCACAGAACTCGCGGGATCACTAGAAATCCGAATCCCCCCCAACTCCCCCAAAGTGAGCGGATCCGGTCCGGTTATGACAATCCCGTATCTAGGACTTGTGCTTGTTCTTTCCACCAACTTTCATCCAGATCTCTCCACTCGAAGCGATTTTCAAGATACGGTTCCCCCCCCCCCCCAACTACCCCCCATGTCACCGGATCCGGTCTGGATTTAAAATGGGAGGTCTGAGACACAAGGTACTTCTATATATCAAGTTTCATTAAGATCCGATCACCTTTTCGTAAGTTAAAAATACCTTATTTTTCCGGATTCCCCTCCCTCCAGCCCCCCCCCCCCCCCCCCCCGGATGGTCGGATCGGGGAAACGACTATTATCAAGTCAATCTGTTCGGGTCCCTGACATGCCTGCCAATTTTCATCGTCCTAGCACATCAGAAAGTACCGAACTCGCGGGATCAGTAGAAATCCGGACCCCCCCCCCCCCAACTCCCAGATAGTGGCGGGATCCGGTCCGGCTATGTCAATGACTTATCTAGGACTCATGCTCATTCTTCCCACCAAGTTTCATCCCAATCCCTCCACTCCAAGCGTTTCCCAAGATTTCCACCCCCCCCCCCCCTCCAACTCACCCCAGAGTTACCGGATCCGGTTCAGATTTTAATCGGACCGTCTGGGGCACGAGCTCTTTCCAAATATCAAGTTTCATTAAAATCCGATCACCGTTCGAAAGTTATAAATTCCAAAATATTCCGGATTCCCCCTCACTCCACTCCCCCCATGATGTTCGAATCGGGAACGTGACTATTTCCAACCTAATCATTTGGGGTCCCTGATATGCCTGCCAAGTTTCATCGTCCTAGCTTATGTGGAAGTACCCGAACTAGCAAAACCCGGACCGACCGACCGACCGATGGACGGACAGAAATTGCGATCGCTATATGGCAAGTGCCATAAAACCTGAAGAAAAAAAAGGCTTTTCTCGTCAGTTTCCCAGACTTGTTGGCACAACCCGGAACGTACCCGCCTCCCCCCCTTAAAGGTAAACGGCTAGTGACGTTGGTTTTTATCCAGCGTAAAACCTTCACATTGAAACATAGTCTACAAACTGTAACTAGTCTCCTATCTGGGTACAGTACTGTACTGAACAACCCAGGACCGATTAGATTCATCGCTGAGCATTAATCGGTTATTTTCGAAAGACCCTTTCTCTAAGGTTCAGATAGAACATACAATATCTGAAGTCTAGCGAAAAACTATGCATCCATCTCCATTTCCGGTATCCTACGGCAGTGGTTCCCAACCGGTGGTACGCGTACCCAAAGGGGTACGCGAGACCCTTGCAAGGGGTACGCGAAGGTACCAAGAACAAATAAGAGCTCTTATTTGTTCTTGAAGGTACCAAAATCGGTTTAGTCTGTAGCTTCAAAATACGATCAGCAGAGGCATCACGAGTTAAAATGTTATTGGGGGGCAAGGTATTTTTAATGACTGGCTTGTCATTTTTACCGACTGTTTAAAAAAAAAAAACTGTTTTTACGAAAAATCGCGGCGCTTCGCGCCGACATTTTCTTTAACTGCCGGCCACTTTGGGAGAGGGGTGTTGCTAACCCGTGCGGGACGCCTCTGATTACAAGCCCTAGTGAAAGTCAATGAAATAATGTTTATTCAAAAACTGCTTGCCTATTGCCGTAACATCTGTTCCAGTGTCAAAAATTATCGTTTCATAAAGAATCAAAGACATTGCAAGTGATATTGTCGTTCAGGTAGCAAATTAAGCTAACGAATGTTTGCGATACAGCTTGATGAAAGCACGGATCACATCTAAACCAAACATAAAAACAGGCTGACTGTAAAAAATATTGCCGTTAATGACGTCGAGCCGAGATTTGAGAAAATGTTAGCTGCAAAGCAGCCTCAAGTGTCTCATTGATTTTGTATATATTTCTACACATTTATGCTTTATCATCGATGATAGTAAATATCGTCTTTTTCACTTTCTGAAAAAGGGGGTACGCAACCTTTTCGAACCTTCGATTAGGGGTACGCGGTACGGAAAAGGTTGGGAACCACTGTCCTACGGCACTCAATGAGATTTATCGGCACACTTAGGGCTCCGATGGTAGTTACGCCCCTGACTTAAGCGTTGTTGAAAAAAGAATAAGAAAGCTGGCCGACAAAAGTTATAATTCTTATCATTTTCATTTCAATATGGACTAGTCCCAATCGTCCACCTTCGTTACCAACTTGTTACAACGCCTTCTCTTGCATATATTCTTCTTTTTGTGTCCTTCCCACTTATAAAACAAAAGTATCGAATCAATTAGCAAGCTTCTGACGATACTGAATTAATATTCGCCCTCATTAAAACGCGCAGAAGTCGACTTCTTCTTACGAATCCCCTGGGTTATGATCCCTTTCTTTTAATTGCATTCACTCGAGATTATCAAACTGGTGGATGGGTCATTATATGTGGGCGAACTGTCGGAAAATGTGGGTCTTCTGACGTGTGGGGGTTATGACGTGTGGGGGTTATGTCGTGTGGGGGTTATGACGTGTGGGGGTTATGACGTGTGGGGGTTATGACGTGTGGGGGTTATGACGTGTGGGGGTTATGACGTGTGGGGTTATGACATGTGGGGGTTATGTCGTGTGGGGGTTATGACGTGTGGGAGAACTGACGGATTTCTGAAGTGGGCGAACTGACGGCGGGTCAACTGACGGTGGGCGAACTGACGTGTGGGTGAACTGACGTGTGGGGGTTCTGACGTGTGGGTGAACTGACGTGTGGGGGTACTGACGTGTGGGCGAACTGACGTGTCGGTGAACTGTCGGATTTGTCTTGTGGGTGAACTGACGTGTGGGGTTTATGACGTGTGGGGGTAGTGACGGCGACCCCGGACCTCCAACCCAGACTTGACAGAGGAACAATGACGTCAAACACGCGTGTGCACTACGTCAATGGCGCTGGCAAAATGGCAAAAACCAGAAATCACCAGGAGTCTTGCTGACAAAGAGAAACAGATGTTGACGAGACAAGATGATAAATATTCGTTTATTTCTTAACTTAAGCCTTTAATAAATGTTTCTTAAAAAATAATAAATTTATTGACTAGTAAAATAGCTAAATAAAGAAATTTGCTTACCGATTTTGGGAATGAGCTAAACCATTCATCCACGGAAAGGTCAGTCACCGCAAATCCGAGAAGTGGCCCTTTGTTGACCAGGAGGTTGGCAGACCGATACTGGACAGCGAGACTCGAATCCCCATCTCCAAATTTATAGTAGAATTGATGTTTACCCCGAGAGACTAGACCAGATTCTGTCGAGTCAAAACCTGGTTCGTCCAAGGACTCCCCGACACCAAAAGCATCGTCGTAGAAGCATCGACGGTGTACCTAGAAATACAACAAGTTCAACAGTCAAGCGAATGCGAACCAGTTTGAACTTTATTTAGACAACCAAAGACACTCAAAATTTTCAAACATAGGACTCTAATTCCAAAATAAAACATAAGTAAGCACATAGCAAATTAATGAAATCCTTTTCTATTGTCAAAAATAACTGATTAGGTAATCAGGTGCAGACACTAAGCCAATCCTCCCCAAAACTTGGTTGACGGATCTCCTGATAATTTTAAGGCAAAAGCTCAGAATCTTGTGTTAGAGTCTACTTTTGTATGGTATGAAGATTGCTTTTATAGCTCCATTTATGACCAACTTTGAGCAAATTTGATAATAATAGTACTCCTCATTGGAATAAATAATTGTGTTGTGTTTAGAGCTGTGGCCTATGGCTTTCCATCGACTGTGTTGTTGTTGCTTTTTAGTGTGGGGGAGGGGTTACTGAGACATCGGGCCATTTGTGGCCTGAGTTATGGCCAGGGTTTCTGGCCTCCCTTACATCATAAAAATAAACAAATACAACATAGCAAATTAATGAAATCCTTTTCTGCTGTCAAAAATAACTGATTATAGGTAATCAGGTGCAAACCCTAAGCCGATCCTCCCCTGAACTTGGTTGACGAATCTCCTGATAACTTTAAGGCAAAAGCTCAGAATCTTGTGTTAAGTCTAGTTTTGTATGGTATGAATATTATTTTTAGAGCTCCATTTACGACCAACTTTGCCAATTTGATAAACAATTAACTCCCCATTGGGAATAAATATTTGTATTGTGTTTAGAGCTATGCCTTGCCCTCGATTGTGTTGCTGTTGCTTTTTTGTGCGGGGGGGAGGGGGGGTACTGAGACAATGGGCCATTTGTGGCCTGAGTTGCCAGAGTTTTTGCCCTTCCTCACACCATAATAATAAACAAATATCACACGTCTACTGTATTACTTTTACCAGAAGCCTACTAGCTAACATGAACATAGTCGGCCCAATAGGCTACTCCAGTACTACTGACCGGCTTATACTCACCATAAGCTCAAGCTGCCCTCTTTCCAGGCTGCTTCCTCCCTGTGCCCTGTCGTTTGTCAGTACCAAGCCTTTTCCGGACTCCTCCTCAATGTAGATGTGCGAGTTGATCGGGTAATAGTTTCCAGCAACTGGTTCGACGTCATCGATCAAGTCCCAGGTTGGCCTTTTGTTCAGCACCCTTTGGAGAGTCTGACGGCCGTTGGAGTCGGTGTAAAATTCATTGCCCGAGTCTATGTCGGTTGAATATCTTGAGACGACCTCTTTACCGCCTGTCAACCTGAAAAGAGAAATATTCTTCATAATCAGACAACATGCTTCTTCTCTGACTTTCTATGGGATAATGTGAAACAGATCCAAACCGAAAAAAGTAACTCCCGGTTTTAACTTGCTCCTTCCACTTTTATTTTTGTTCTTCTCGACCAGCGTCGAAGAATATTTCATGCCTGAAACTTTCGCTGGTATAGTACTGATGATGACCCAAAGCGAGGGTAGGTCTTTGTCAACCAGAAGCTGAAGATGGGCTAAGACACGTATGACTAGCATTTCATACGGACTTGAGTGTGCTTTTGTTTTACAAAAATCGGTGGTGTTGCTAAACTAGCTCAAAGATTACGAAAATATCTTGGGCCCATGCAGTAATATCTATTCGTTGAGGAACCTAGTCTTGTTCTTGGCTCTAAGAAACGACTACTATCACTGTATCTCAACTCCCCGCAGGCACCAGCAATGGTACTCATAAGCCCTTGAAGAACCAATGGGCATCAGAGATACTTTTCTACCAATAGCATTTTTCCACACCAATCAATTGATGCATCCAACCGCTGCCATCTAGCATATTTTTGTAGCAGCTCTGTCAGCAATACTGAACAATTTCAAATGGCGCAAGGCAAATGTCTTACTGTACTCGTAACGTTGACCGCATTAAAGTTGGTTTCATTAACGTCGCTTTTATTGTCAGTCCTGTTAGCTTAAGTGTATTTTCTTTTTTAAGTATGAGTTAACAGGCTTGGCGTTGAACACATGGAGTCACGAGAATTTAGTCTCACTCCCAAGGAACTTTACTGGGAAAATTGCAACTTCAACGGCGAGAAAGGCTGAATTCTTGTTTGGTTATTTTGTTAAGACTCGAACGGTACGATTGGGCGGAAAAGAACTGCTAACAAGGAATGGATTGTGAACAGTAACGCTATCAGACGCCTTCGCGGATGGAAGATCGCTTTCGAAATGGAGCAGTCTTTCGGCGACATACTATGTAGCGACCAGCTAAATGTCGCTGAAGCTGTGCTTTCACGATTTGTATACAGAAAATTTAAGAGGTTGCTAAGGTGACTTGTCCTCTGTTCATTTGATAGTTTCCTATTCAGCAGGGTTTCATCATTTTACGCGTAGCCTAAGAGACTCGCCGACGTTCGAACACAAGACACGAACACAAGACTCAGTCTAGTTTTATCCTTCTCCTTAGTCTTCAAAAGGCGATAGAGAAACAAAAAGACTACACTCACATATTGCCGGGGATCGGTCCAATTAACCACTCGGCTTCAACAAGCTCTGACTGTGCATATAGCCTGAAAACATTGCTTCCCCATTCGCCGAAATTCTGCCATGCCTCTTGTACAATGGTTCCTGAGATACGAAAAAAAACAGGTAATTTTTCGCGATTCCACAAAGACGCTGTGGCTCGAAAATGGTTTTACGCGATCATCTGTGTGATCCACAAACAACAACGATACTGTGGATCGCACTGTGGATGAACTTCACAAACAGCTCCCGATGTGATTTCCATTTTTATGGCACGAAATTCTGAGGAAAACTCAAATTTAGCGTCAAATCCAGGTCCAGTTAAAAAGTCAGCAAATGTCGACTGTCGTAACCAAATAGATTACAAATGATAATCTTCCTAGTACAGAACTAGAGACGGTGAAAGCCTAATGTTACGATTACAAGATTTGATTTATATTATCAGGCACCTGAAATGCCACCGAAAGGCAAAAAAACAGCGTTCATTGAACTAAGGACCAAATGAAAGGACACTCGCAAACGTACAAAAAAAGGGAGAAAATAACCAACAAACAAAAATGTTGAAAAAAACAGTGAGTTTCAAATTGTAAGTCGAGCATGTTCCACACACTTCTATTTCCGTGGTTCAGAAAAAAATCCGCATTCATAAAAGCTGTGGGACAGATGCTGCCGCGGAAAACTGCCAAGTCGAAATTATGACCCGATTTAGTAGAAGCAGTTTGGACCTTCACTCAACGAACCGTGCTCCTACTCTGGATTGGCGGATTTCACCGGAAAATTTTCACCAACGAACGCAGCTTCGACTCAGACTTTAACCACCAAAATACCACAAAACGTCAGGCACCATCAATTCTCAGATATGTGAACTCTGGGCTGTGCACAAATATGGCGATTGTGGTGACATTTTATATCTATCACATTTACTACGCAGTGAACATGATAACGATATTAATATTTCTTCATTTCGATAAAGAAAATGAAAACAATTACAATGATTTGGCGAGTAAGAGAATGCGCAGGGTTAAGGGAAAAGAATCATATAAAAAATACTAGTACGGACTGAAAATACTTCTTTCCCTAACGGCAAGTGGAACACAAAAAAAGGTTTAGAGACAATAAGAGGTTTAATAAAAGGTGTAGAGAAAATTTGCCAAAGTTATGCCATAGCCACATACTAACGGAGCAGTTCCAAGTTGAAGATGCAAGCGTCAAACTTTTGGCAATTTCGTCGCGGCCCTGCCAAAAATCATGGGCAACTGGGCCCAGCTCGCGCATGACATTCTTTTCTGGCCGAGGGATGAAAAATTTTATATTGTATTTGTTTTTGTTGCGTTTTATTGAATTCTTTTACTTTATTTTATGTACTCTGCTTTTCAAATGGCGGGTCAGAAATAAATTACTTGGACTACTTACTTCCTTGCTTAGTATTTTTACTAGAAAGCTAATTAAATTAAAGCTTTCTACGAAATTTTGAGATCTACTACTGTTTTTTTTTAACTCATGGATAAATGCAAAGTTTTTCGTATAGCTCGCTAATAGTCTCCGCACCGAACGGGCTACATCGTATTATGGGGAGAGAAGATAAAAATCGTCCAGTCATGGTAAATAAAACTGGCAGAACTGGATTAAAGGACATTCACAGTGAAGCCTTTCATTTGTACAAGAATTATTCGATTGTCCTTATCAAAAAAAAAACTCGACCCACACATTTACAGTACTTTATAGATCGCTAGCCATAGATAAACTGTATTTACTCAGCACTTCGACAGTTGTCTAAGAAAAAAGTCAATATTTACCTTGGACAATTTTTAATTCACTAACTTCGCCCACTGGATAGACCGTGCTGTTTACCGGACGAAAAATGTAAGCTCCAGATGCTCTGTTATCAAATCCGTTGTTGTCGCCAATAGCTCCGTTATAGTAGTACATGTTGTGGTCAAGACGTTCGGTCACTTCTCCTTTGGCAATGGTCTTTAGTAATCCATTAGCGAAGCTTAACGTAAGCACCTGCAAATATAACCGATAAAGAGGAGCACAACGTACGATGTTTCTGCTTAAAACCAGAGATGGGCGAATCCGAATCCGGAATCGGATTCGAATCCAGGATTCGTCCTTTTGGCCGGATTCGAGTCCGGATTCGAATCTTCTGCTTGTCAGGATGGATTCGGATTCGGACTCGGATTCCAAACACTCAATCTTTCGGATCCTCTCAAATTTCTAGTCTATATCCTTCTAGTTTTCGTTTCCCAGTTTTTACACAGTGTGTTTTGGCAATGCAACTTTTTGATCTTCACCCACCAACCATCATCAGTAATCTGTCACGCTATCTGATTACCTTAGACATCAGTGATTGTTGTCCACCACTGACTTTTAGACGATAACCTGCGTGTATGATATGATTTTTTTAAAGGTCGGATTCGAATCCGGATACGATTCCGGATTCGAATCCTTAGCACGAACTGGTGGATTCGGATTCGGAATCGGATTCGCACCTTCCCCTGGATTCGGATTCGGATTCGAATCCTTTCATGGTCGGATTCGCCCATCTCTGCTTAAAACTAAGTTTTCTGTCCATTCCCCTACGCCTGAGAACTTTTTCTACCATCTAAGTATCATGTATGTGTCAACTAGAAAGCAAGAACTACTAATGTATTCCGTATTCTTAAACTCCTGTCCTCATTACCTGCCGCTCTTTTAGCCTTGCTCATCGACGCCTGGATTCAGTTCAGTTTTATTCTTAAAAATAATAAGCACCATTAACTCATTATAACCCCACCATAAGGCCTAACATAAGGCCTGGCAATGGGGATAAGGCCTGGCAATGAGCCTAGAAATTCGGCAATTCCTTCCATGTACGTCCCAGCAACAGTCAATCCTTGCGAAAAAAAAATCTTTTCTTTCAATTTTTTTCTTGCTTGGTTTACCTTGATATACAGGATATTCGACGCTTAAAGTCTTGTTTTCTATTGACAGTAGGTCACGATAGAGCGTAGGCTCGACAAAAGCAAGAGCCTATGATTAAAGATGCTACATAAACTTTCTGTTTACCTTTCCAAAGCAATCGCGACGCCGAAACTCAAGTATGTTTGCCTTTTTCTGCAGTGTTGCTGTAGGGGTTCAAGAAATAAACCGCAGAGAAGCCGAAAGTCCATCCCTACGAGGATTACGCCCGCAAATAGAGAAGATAGAATAATGTTATATAACTGGTAATTTTTTTCACGACCATAGTTACTGCTTTTACTCTTTATTTTCTTGTTTAAAAGAAAATTGGATTAGTTAGCTTGTTTTTTACGGAATTTTGTTTTCCCTCTCCCCGGTTCCAAGAGGACTAGTTTCTGTTAGCCTCACCGTCAGCACTTGGATCAGACATTAAAAAATAGACCCACAGGTTAGCAGTGGAAAACCTGTCATTTGCGTCCCGGGTAATTGAGATTTACATATGTCTCAGCTGCAGAAAGTGAAAGTCACCCATTACCCTATGGAACCGACTTTTTACTATGTCTACACAAGTGTTGAACCTGAGGAAATAGGAGACTGTTACTCCACTTGGAGCGCTGAATTGTAATAAGGCCAAACTGAAACCTGGCGTGTCTCTTTGGATTTTCTTGTTGTCTTCTTGTCTTTTTCGTGTGTTGGAAGAATCAGAAAGGCTGTAGGGATGGTAAGCACTGTATCTCTTGCAGAAATAGCATTTTTATATTTCTGCTTTAAGGTGTGTATATTAGCTTCAGTGGGCGAGGAAAACTGAGATGGAAGTTTGCAAAGCGAAAATAGAACATTGTTGTCTATTATCTACTGAACAACTATTTAATCTGGTCACGACATATAAATTGCGTTCTAGGTACTGTGCTCTACGCGCAACAAACATCAAGTGCTACACAAATTAATTTTTATTCCCTAACCTACAAATAATCCACCTGGTCTGTGCTACAATTGTTTACGTATACTGCACCAGCTTTGTCGCTCCGGTCTCGACATGGAAATGACCTTCCAGGTTATATGCTCTAGGTTATGTTGATCTCCGATACGGATCGCTCGTCCTGGATTTGTACGCGTAACAAGGTTCGGGCTCCCACTCCCCGACCCGGATTACCGGATTGGAAAATGGCGGTTTCCAAGTGAGCATAGTCAGGTATCTAACACGCCTCCTTCTCCTAGACAATCTGCAATTGCAGTTCCCAAATACCCGAACTCATGACCACCGGGCCCGACAGATTGAAGGAAAATTCGTTCTACCCCTTAACCTATAAGTAATCCACGGTGAATCCACTTTCTCACGTACAACGAAAAAAACATACCCCATTGGAGATGGACCCGGCTAAATCAGTGGCATCAACAGCTGAGCTTAAATAGGAGCCTCCGATGGAGCCTGGAGGTGCGCTCTCCACGTGGTAAGACCGGAAACCAAGCGGTGGAACATCCGCGGCGACGAAGACTAGCTCGTACTCTGCAGCGCCCTCGTCTCTCTCGGCGAGACCCATGACGGACGTAGGAATAGGGACAATTTGCGAAGCCACGCTGTCTAGAACTGCAATTTGACGAATCTTTGCATTACTATTTGTTCTGGATCAGAACATTAAAAATACGATAACTGACCAGTGATCAGGCATAAATGTATATCTGAAATTGCGGACGATAGAGTTTCTGATCTTGAGGACAAAACTGAAACTAAATAAGAAGACTCGAAACGATTGAGGCGAGATAAACGAATTTGATTTTGGGACCTTCGCGTACCCCTTGCGTGGGTTTCTCGTCCCCCTTTTGTTACGCGTACCTCGGGTTGAGAACCACTGCATTAAAGGATGAATCTTGAAAACGTATTGTGAATAAACGAAGTTCAGACGAACTTACTATAATGAATAAATGTAATGCTAAAAAAGAACTGTTTTGTTGTAAGTAGTGATGAATTGCGGCAGAGTAACGATATGAACAAAGTCGCATCGGCTGCACACCGGTATCGGTCGCACAGTCAGACATGGCAATCAAAAATTAAGGGACTAGAACAACCGTCGACACTGTCAGAAAGTTGGTAACATATAACACCTGTCTACACAATCTTCTGTTGATGTTATGAGACTGTATCTGTTCCGACTTGGCATGGGCACTGTTCCTGTTTTCTGTTCAGTTCCTGTTTCTTTTTCTGTTTTACTGTTTCCTGTTTTCTGTTTTAAGGATCCAAAAATATACAGAACAGCCGTTTTGAACCCAGCCGTTTTTTTTGTATCCCTAAAACAGAAAACAGGAAACAGTAAAACAGGAAGAAAAAACAGGAACAGGAACAGAAAACAGGAACAGTGCCCATGCCTAGTTCCGACCCAGTTACATTTATTAATGTTTAGAAGGGTCACACAGATTATTTTTTTTTTTTTTTAATCAAAACATGACACTTAAAAGGGTCACAAAAGAAACATCCTCGGCATCGAACATAACATCCAATACGAAGATGCGCAACCCTGTTTTAGCTGTTGCCAAACTTGCAACAGTGCACTGAGAAATAGACACGAACTGAGGCTTACCTTCTTGTTCATATCCTTTGACGACGTACGAGGTCTCAGAAACTGGGAGGCGGACCACGAGGTCTTTGGGATTCGACAGCTGGTTGTAAACAGTCACAACGAACTTAGAAGCATCTTTGACGACCGCACATTCGGAAACGTTCAGTTTGCTGCAGAAAGTCTGTTCCGGAAGGTTGAACGCAGTACTAAAAGAAGAAAAGCTTGTCGTATTTCGTTCTTTAACTGAATAAAAATCACCTTATTAAAAAAAAAGTTGTGACGGAAAAGTCTGTTATAAAATTCTGTCGGCATACACAAAATCGAAACACTAAGACATCTAAGTTGTTCGTCAAGCAAAAAACTCAAATAAGGAATTGAAACATATCCATATATATCTATTACTGGCAAAAATTAATGGGATTAAATTTTGGACCCGGCATTAAAAAGTTTCATACAAAGTTATATGCTCGCTTAGGCACCCAAAAGAGGAAGAAGTATCGATACCGACTGACGTCTCATCAACGGAAATGATTCTTCCTCAGAAGAAGACGCTTGCCCCCCCCCCCTCCATGCTCAATGGAAAAAATACAACGCGGAAGCTATGGACGACAATCCCTGAAACTAGACTTTGAACTCAGAGGAGATCCCAATGCCGTTCACCCAAGAGCAGGATACAAGGTTCAACACCATCTGCCTGCTTACATTGTCAGAGAGGGCTGAACATTATAGTATTTCGTACAGATATCGACCCAGACAAAGTGAATCAGATTTCGACCCGATTTCAGGTTAATTTGTTCGTCCGATATCTTGGATCCGATGAACCGGAATTTCAGCCTAGGGAAGGGTCGGTTTCAGGTGGGAAATTTTCGCACCTTCTTTGAACGTCACCTAACTTCGTATGGCATACGACGAAATTCGAAATTGAACAATATTCATGCACTAGTGCTGGGTACAAACACTAAATTAATTCATATAAAGATAAACTAAAGCCATTCACTGGAATATTTTTATATTTTGCTCAGTTGTTTGTACACATCAGAACCGCAAAATTACGGCACCGGAACAGTTTTTGTATTCCTTTCATTACCACCCAAAAGATCCCAACGGATGAAACTGAACGTTCAAAAAGCATAGAAGTTTACCCTGAAGTCGATTAGACAGTCGATGTATGGGTAAGAATAAATCCTAAATCTGCATCTGACTCAACGTTGTGCTATATAGCAATGACAAGTCTCTGTTTCGTGACGAAATGAAACTGCAGTGAAAAAGGAAAACGAATCACATAAAAATAAATAGAAAAATCATTTTCTGAAAAGGCTATTCCCTAGTTGAGAATCACAGTGATGAGATGTTAACATGTAGCGTAAGCTTCCAACCGTTGAACAATGCAAAATTCGTTGTACAAAAATAAAAATTAATGTGCGGTTCCGGGAATAAGCTCAAAACTTTACGGAACCCGATTGTTTTTGTCAGGCCAATGTCAAACAGCCAATGATTCGTTCTTGCCATTAATAACAATTATAACGACGCCACAAGAGTAAAAGGTCTGAACTTACTTCAATGATTTGCTAACAGACTCGTATGCGTTCTGCATAGCATCATGGGTTATCCTGACATAGTCGCTGGTTACTGCCTGCTTCTCTGTGCCTGTGACGGCATCGTGGTGTTGGTTGATTCCTTGGGCTTTCATCAACTTCACAAGTTCTGCACTTGGGGGTGAAAAACTTCCTTGGCTGCTGGCTAGTACTTCCAGCTGCTTCGATGCCTACAACAAGAATGGTAGATCAGGCGAAAATGTCAAATCATGAACTGTGCCTAAAGTACTTGTACTTGTCCTTGTGTCAGGACGCAAGCTGTGCAGCTCTCCCTGGCAACAGGAGCTGACGGAGCAAGTCGTGCCATGAATCTCGGTCTTGTCTGTGAATGGCATCGAGATTTGAAGCCAGTAGGGATCCCATCTCCTCCCATGGCGGCGGAAGCCACCGATGGGCTCGAGGTCTTCCCTGAGGATGCTCAGCCACGTTTTACGTTGACCTCCCCGAAGTTTAGAGTACTGCCTAAAGTACTTCCGAAGTTCACCAAAGTTGGTAGAGTTCTCTGTCTCTATTCTCTATGGCGAGTGGGAGGCTGAAACTTTGCTGTAAGCAGTCAGAGGCGACATTTGGGGGGGCGAGTAGGAGGAGCAAAGCACACCCTTGAATTCGGAGTTACACCTTCCATCTTGGTACTTATTTTTGCCTCTAACAAGGTTTCGAAAAGGCAAAATGACATTACTTTGAAGAATATTCAAGAACAACTTAAAACTTACACTCAAGAGAGTTAGATTTTGAGTCTGAGCAATAAATTGGTATGAGAAGCCCAAAATTCTCCAAACCCTCCCCTCCTCGCCTAAGGTTTATTGAAATGGCGTTCTGTACAAGCTGGTTTCCGAAAGAGTATTTCTGAACGAAAAAAATTGAAGGAGCAGAGCAAATTAACAGTAGGGTATCGCCAAGAAAAAAGTGACACTCATTCGAGTAGCAGTGACACTAGCACCACTAGCCTATCGACAGAGAACGTCTCTTCTAAAAATCACTCAGTCGTGGACAGCGCTGGCTCTGATAACTTCATACTCTGAGCCCTGAACACAGCAAAAAAGCAAAAAACACACTACGAGTGTGGCCCGTTTGCAAACCATGGAAAGCATACGTCACTAGTGTTACTCACTAGTGTTACTCATATACTCACTAGTGTTATTTTGCTCTGAAGAGGAGAAAAGTCAATGGATATACCTAATGAAGAAGACCTTGATCTTACGTAAAGAGAACAAACGCGGCAACCGTGATAATCAATGTAATGCCAATAGAGGCAGACCGAATGTTAGGAACAAGAGTGTAGTAAGTAGTGTTATAAGTACGACGTGTACGACAAAAGCTATAGAAAGGGACCATTACCTGCAGAAGCTTCCCAGCTTCTCGAATTATTCTTTTTTGCGACGGTCGGGATGTGAAATAGCCTGTCCAATAGGCATGTGGATCGCTTGCGTAAGGAAAGAAGTCCGTCTGCAAGGTTGGCCACTGCAGCATCTCGTCATTCCGAGCCTTTGTATAACAGGCCGGGGATGAGTAATAAGCTTGGATCTGAGTCTCGGACGTCTTGGCGTTAATGTACCTGTGCGCAAACAGAAGTTTGATCAGCTGTCACACCAGGTCTAAACCCAGTCTTAAAGCACACCTCGCACTAAGTGTTCTGCTAAGATGTTCTCAGATAGTTGACTCCTTTAAAACACTATAGTTGCGTTTTGATCGAAGTTGGAAGTTACCTTCAAACTCAAAGGCCTCTGTTTAAATACCGCGCGTTTTTGGTCGCCGGTCACAGTTCCTTTGTCCTTGAAACTCCGACCGTCGAACTTCGTGAGCTAGCAAGTTCGAAGTTTGCTTGAATCGTCGAAGAAACGTCGACCGGGCAAGGATCGCCGGAGTTGAAAAAACGCTAAATAAGCGACCGGCGAACTTCGACGCCTTTTGAAAACGGAAAATAAGCAACCGGCCAAGCCAACGGCGAACAAAACTTCGATCAAAAACGCAACTTATGCTAAGAAAAAACTTCACAAGTCTTTGACTGTTCTTAGCTTTTCTCTATGTCCCCTTACCTTAGACGACAAACTTGGCTAATGGCATAACGAGTAAGCCTATTCGGACCAATACACTTCTCTGAAACTATGATACTAAAAGTTGACTTTCTTTAAAACACTATGTTTAGAGAAAATTTCACAATTCTTCGACTGTTTTCAGCTTTTTTTCATGTCCCTTACCTTGGACGACAAACTTGGCTAATGACATAACGAGTAAGCCTATTCGGACCAATACGCTTCTCTGAAACTATGATACAAAAAGTTGACTTTCTTTAAAACACTATGTTTAGAGAAAATCTCACAAGCCTTCGACTGTTTTTAGCCTTTTTCCATGTCCCTTACCTTGGACGACAAACTTCGCTAATGACATAACGAGTAAGCCTATTCGGACCAATAGCTTCTCTGAAACTATGATCTGGGGGGCTGATACGTCACGCAAAGAGAAAAAACGTGACAAATGTGATAAGCAGTGTAGGCTATTGCCGATGGACGATACAGGATAAACTTATGAAGTGTAAAATCTTTGGAAACGAGAATGAATGGATATTATGGACTGCTCAAATGAATGATTTATGCTACCATCACAAGTAAGACGTTCCTTCAGGACCGAAAAGCCTTAGTTTCCACACACCAGTTTCTGCTCGCCTCAATTAAATAGTTGCAGAAAACTAAATTTTCGCTCCTGTTCAGCTTTAGTTATTGTTATTAACGTGGATTGCCTCTGCTATACACGACGAAGGTAGTGGTTAAGGATCAGTATTTCGTGAGAATCGAGAGAAGCAAGATATAAGCGTAGGAACTTTATGAGTAGAATTTCTGAAAATGTGATTGTTTCGTCATTTTTTTCATATTCTAGTCCCTTGCGGGTAATGATGATGATGATGGTGTTTATTGCAAAAAAGCCTGAGGGCCACGGCCAGAGGCTTAGTGCTTTGTCTACTATTAACAATAATAATGAAAAAGACTGTTTTCAGAACGGAAGGAAGGGACTTACTTGATCAGCTTGTCCATGTTCTTGTAGTTATTGTGCGCAAATTGGTACTGGAAGTCATCCCCCATCAGCACTAGGAAGTTGTTCCCAAGGAAGTAATCCGTGTTGTTTCGCACGTAGTTCAAGAATCCTTCTACCTAATGAAAAATTTCTTGTTGAGGATTAAATTCCACAGTCGCAGAACTACAACTGAAACGCAGCACAAAAAGGATAGGCAAACTGGTAAAGGGGTAGCCTATATGGGTTAGGATTGGTAATGGTAGGTACATTTCTCATTGCCAATTTTTTTACCTCAGTGGTAGCAGGGACACATAAATTTCCTTTACAGGGGGCTTGTCAATAAGAGATTTCTGATGCGCTCTTGACCGGTCGGAAGATAGTTCGAGAAATACCCACGGTCCAATCACGTCAAAGGCCAGATAAACAAAATTTGGGATTGGCTGATGGCGCCTTGAGGGAGGAGTCTCTTTGGCGCACACGTCCAATGAGGCAAACAAGAATGCCGATTCGACTCAAGTGGGGATTTTTGGAAACTAGATTTGGATCGGTCAACGTAGCAATATAGAAGCATAGGAAATGACAAGCCCCCTGGAAAGGAAATTTATGGGTCCCTGGTGGTAGCAAGAACCGATTGTGACATGAAACCGCCTATCGCGTCCAAAAAACTGAGCACCCCTTTGCCCTATAGCTTATATCTGATTTTTGTGGAAGTGTCCGTCTACATCCGGGTATTCTGAAGTGTTCTTCGGCCCAATCTATAAGCAAAAATGTGGCTTTGAACTGAAATATAGAGATTCCATTTGGTTGTAGTAACATCTTTATTTTGATGCTTTCTTATTTGTTGCTATTACAAGGTAATAATGAGTTTTCTGCCTCCGGGAAATCACGACCAGTTAAAAACAACTTCATGTAGTCATTATTAGAAATATTAATGCCCTGACAGTTGTTCATGTAAAGTTGCGACAATCTGAATTTTTGTGATCATTCCGACAGTGCTTTTGCGGCAAATTTCATAGTAGACTTTCTTGGTGTTTTGGTTGAAGCAAGAAAAAATAGAAGGTCTCCCTAAACCCTTAGCAATCCTTCAAATAATAGCAAAGGACCGTATCTTACCCGTGAGTCAACGTTGTACTCAGGGCTTTCCGGGTCGTCTACGATGGGTGCGTCCCTGCTGCAGAAGACATCAAAGCAGTAACCAGAGGGGGCGCTGTAGTGGTTGTTCAAGGCTCCACCAAAAATTGATCCCACGTCATCTAAAACGGGATGTGGATAGATTACTTGAATGACGGTGATGATGATAAATTTATTATCGGTTTATATGAAAAGAAATCGTCTAAATTGAAGTACAAAAAGAAGAATAAAATAAAAGAAATAAAATAAAAAACATTATAATGAATGACTTGGGCCGATCCGGCTTGGACTGCGACACATACTGGCTCCATTACGCCGATCCTAGAATCCTTCATGGCCCTACTGTGATTTGACAGGGCAGGAACATCTTAAGTCGCAGATGTGGACTCCCAGAAGTCGTTCACCGAATTTCGTGGCTCAAAGTCAAACGACAACTTTCATCGCCACTGAGAGCTGAACCAAGTCCTGAAGCATGTACAAGTAGGATATACCTTCTAGTGCCGCTTCGCTTTAACAGTATCTGATTTAGAGATACAGATTTTGCCGTGCCGCCCACCACAACCTTTCGGCTGAGATTTCCGGACTTGGTTGTGTACAACGAAAATAAGCAGTTAAAGGTTGTCGTCCCATCCTTTCATTGAAGCTCTGACAAAAATGTCGGTCCTTGGGCGTTTGGGATCAACCCTACCAAGACGATGGAGTCTGGTTCGCTGAGAAGGTCAGTGAATTCAGAAAAGCTTTGGATAGAACTCACCTGGACGACATATTTTCCGTCTCAAAATTCTGTAGATAGATTTAATTTAGTTTTGATTTCTGGTACCACAATGCATCCCTAAGTGAACTTGTAGTATGTTTTGTGAATTAAGAAGCGTTCCAACAGCCTTTATCAGCAGTCTATTTCTTTGATTTCGTTTCCTGAAAGCAGTGGACCCCGAAGAACTACATAGATCTTCGGTCGTACTCACCTCCCAAGTTTCCTGCTTCCCAAATGAATTCCATGGATTTGTCAGCTCTTCTCTTTGCCTTCTCACGCCAATCCTGCCTTGCAAAGAACATGCCATCGAATCCCATCTGGGCGAAAAGATTCGCCTGCTCTTTAGAATGACCAAATGGGTCTAGTGGCCAGACGGTGACAGGACGAGCACACTCTCCAAACGTGTCTGCCAAAAACCTGGAAGGGTAACCTTGATAAACAAAGAGAGAGGACTGCATCTATCCAAACGATCTGACGATGAATTTCGGTAACAAAAACTTCTGACGAACAAATAACTTTTTTACCTGTTTTTGAGACTCCAGCTCCTACTAGGAAGAAGATGGCTACCGGCACGGCTTTTTCGACCCCTACAGATTCATCTATCATCGTTCGTACTTTACTTCTTTGATCATTTTAACTCTATGGAATTTAGTAGTTTTTGTGTTTTAGTTATGATTCGAAGCTAGCTATTCGTAAGAGAGCCATTGGTGACATAGGCGATATATTATCATATACTTAATCATATAAGCTTCATGATAATCTGATACGAGATTACAATTTTGTATGTTTTGATGCTCCAACAACAAAGATCTAAATTTGCCACGTTTCTGAATTTACTGTTGATTTTTTTTTTGCAGCGGAAAGGAGAAATCGACAGAATGCGAACGAAGGATCAGGGTCGGTTGCTCAGGGACCTGAGTTCTTGCCAGGATTTCGGAGCCATCGTCGAATCCGTACGAAATATTTGCGATTTTTTTCAGTTTCAAGATGAAAGCCCAAAACAAACAGTCTGTGTAACCAGGGATTAAATCTCTTTCTTACTTTTGTCCAAAGGTCATCTGATCAACAATGTCTGAGTAATAGGCCGCCGCTTCATCATTCATACTCCAGCCAGCGCCAACGAACTCCAGTTGTCCTCTCTCTACCATGGCTTTCACTTCGATCTTTGTGGCGTCAGTCTGGTCCTGCCACCATCGCGAGAAGAATGCCATTTCGACCGCAACGAACCTGGAACATTTAAGGGGCTTTAAAGTTTAACTGAAAAGCCAATTTATTTTTGTATCCTTTAACTGACTGCACTGTATTATTTTGATTGTGGCAAGGGATTTTTTTTTTATTTCCACTATTTGACTAGTATGATGTTCAGAACATCTACGGCCGTCCTCACAACGCAAAACTATACTAAGTCGCAGAAAAACTGAATCTCAATACAAATGCGGCTTTTCAGTGATCAGCTCAAGGAAGGGGCTCACCGCATGAACACTTATTTTTCGTAAATCGTTTTAGTCAAGCATACAACACAGACACAAGCAGATAGAGGTATTTCAGATCACAAGGAAATTCCACTATTTGAAAATCGATTATTCGTGAATAGCTAAAGAACGAAGTAACGCATTTTCATCGGGTCTTCAAGCCTCTTTAAGTGAATAAGTCATGGGTACCTAGATTGTGCTATTACATTCCTTTTCAGTTAAACTTTTAAAACATGCAGTACTGGAAAACTCAAATACCATTTAAGTACACTTTTTGGAGGTGATTCCGACTTGTTGTCCTTGATTCTGAATTACAAATATATAGTACTTGTCCCAAGTAGTCCCAACACTGGATACCTACCGTCTGTCATGATTCTTCTTCAGAGCTTTGAAAACGGAATCGTAAATGTTTTGCACGCTGGCAACTTGGATCCGATCTTCACCTGCAAGAAAACAAATCTTTTAGCCCACACGAGGGACTGGAGGGAGTGAAATGATTAATCAATTCTGCAAAGAACTCGACCTAGCAAAGACTGTGCCTGGAGGCGGGTTTTAGCATTCTACCGTTAGTGTGTACGAATGAATACCGCTGTACCGTTCACTGGTTGACGGTTTTCTTGCTCATAGTGGCGAGCATAGTGGTAGACGTAACCAAGAACAAATAAGCTCATATTTCGTTCTTGTCGAGCAAAAACTTGGAATTACAGACGATCGGGTTGTAAGCTCATTGTAGTCTGCTAATAAGATGCAAACAACAATCCTTGCTTTGGCATGTGGCTGTTGAAGTATTTTTTTCAGTAAAACAAAAACTGACAATCAAACCACCATACAAGCACGACGGCGCTAATCGTCAATATTCCTACAACAACTCTCTGCCGCTAAGCATCCCTTTAAATTTTAACCAAATAGGGGTGAGATCCGACTGTCTTAATACACCACTTATTCACTTAAATAGCCTTGAAAACTAAATAAAAATGAGTTTCTCCGTTGGTCCGCTATCAACAGATAATCGATTTCATCGAATGAACTCATTCTTTCGGATTTGTGATACCTCTATGCGCCTGTCCCACTATACCTGAGCTGTTTAACCAGCCACAAAGGTAGGCTATTGCCGAAAAATAAACTAAAGATGGCGGATTGCTTGAAAGAGATATCTTGACATCATTTTCCTAGCCGTTTTCCGGTTTAGCGTCTTTAACCTCGAAATGTCGGCTTTTTTTAAATTCAAAAAATTCTCCGCTTCTGGATGAGTTTTGGGCTATAACGCACATTTTGAACGTTATTACTAGAGCCTCGGGTGAAAAAAAAAATCAGATAGATCAAAATATTTCAGTGCATTCAAATATCAGATCTAAAAAAAAGCTGCCTTTCCGGTGAATCTTTAATGTATGGAGAGACGATCGGGGGCTGGCGCTGGCGGTCAAGGACTATATTTCCTGCCAGGTGTTCTTGCACCATCACACATCAACTTCCAAGACTGGATCCTCTGAAACTGGCGGCAAATCTGCACTTGATAACCAAAATGTTCTTGCACCATTCAGGAGCTAGTTCAGGTCAACACCCGTCTCCGATTCCAAGGGCATGAGCTGAAGAAAGCGGGCCAGCCAGTCTCGACCAGAGCAAAATAACACTAGAGAGTAGCGCCAAGACTTGGAAAAAGTGACACACACTCGAACAGCAGTGACACTAGCGATAGTGAACGTCCATACTGAAACTCAATCAGTCGTGCACCAGCACTATTTCGAATAACTTCATATTGTGAACACAGCAGAAAAAAGATGAAATCTTCACTTTTTCCTCCATGGGTGCAGACCTCATCTTGGCTTTACTAGAAATTTCTAAACACCTTCAAGTTTGTCTCGGGGTAAATGCAGCAAGCGTCCGTTTGCAAAGCATGGAAAGCATGTCTTGACGCGACACTTGCACCACTAGCCATAGTAAACGTCCGTACTGAAACTCAATCGGTCGTGTGCCAGCACTGGCTCCAATGACTTTGTATTTTGAAAACACAAAAAAAAAGATACCCTCCCCTGTTTCCACGATGTGTGGAGACCGCATCTTGTCTTTACCAGTAATTTCTGTCTGTCTCGCTTTTAATGCCGCAACCGTAATGGCCGGCGCTATGCCTATGAGTATGACCCGTTCGCAAGAACAGAAAGCATAGGTTGCGTTTTTGCAGATACCATGGTATCTGATATACGGTCTAAAGTCGTTTTTGGGTCACTGTCCGACCGTGGTATCTGGTCGTGGTATCTGAAAAGTCATCTCACTTTCATCAAATTTTTTCAACTTGGTGAGAAAGAAGTTCATCACTTAGTGTTGTAACTGGATATCAGTTTTTCTTTTGGGATGACTTCGAAAAGTGCAATTTCGGCAATAGTCATTTTTGCAGTGGACCGTAGATCAGACACCACGGTAGCTGCAAAAACGACTAATTGCAGATCCAGTTACCGTGGTAACAGATACCATGGTATCCGCAAGAATGCAACTATAGGTATCTTGGCGCTACTTCCTAGTGTTATTTTGCTCTGGTCTCGAATAGAATGACAGTGCAAACATAACATGTCTGAAAATGGTCAGATGCAAAATTGACTTGCCTCCGAAGTAGTATTGGTCTACGGTTTTCAGCCAGCCAACATCGTCATGGGAATGTGGAACGATGTGTACATTGAGGACGTTTGGGTTGTACTGAGGGCAGTTCTAGAAAATAAAGCGAACAAATATTTAGATAAATTAACAATAGAAATCCACGACGTCTAAAGAACCTGAATCAATCACCAGGGTGCATAACGAGCCATCTTGTGGTCTTCATTGAACGCTGGATAGCATATGAAAAGATCGAGTAGTGAAGTTAAACGCCTTGGAAGGCTTGCGAAATGTCTCTCATACAGAAATCCTCAATGAAAATGTCCTACTTGCCACTCTTCCTAGTCCTGGGGCAAAGACAATTCTTCATTTTAAATCTTGAGATTTAAACTTAAAAATACCCAGATTTTTTCACTGTGTTTTCACTTCGAAGTCCGGGTTTTCCATAAAGTCTGGTAGCTTAAGTAAATATGAAAATACAAAAGGTTGTTTAAACTATTATGCCCATAGTAAAGCAGCACTCTTCTACAAAGCTTTCTAGGACTGATTCTGGTCACTGAGACAGTAAACATGTAGGGTCTAATGTAGAACAGTTCTGGAGATCTTAAAAACTTCACGGTGGAAGTTGCTTCGACTTTGGTCGAACTAGCTTCATTCTCTGGAGCTGTACTGGCGCTAAAAAAAAGCTTTACAATACAAAACCAAACGCAGTGAACTGTAACGGAAAGATGAGGACAGACTGGGATCAAGAGTTGCTGCATAGGCGGAGCCAGTTTCAATGAATTCGCGCGCATGGCAAATTTCAGTTTCGCTTTCCGGAAAGTGGCTCCGGAAGGACACCAAAACTGCCCTTATATATGCCCAACATGGAAGCGCCACCTTACTAACCCCCTAACCCCCCCCCCCCCCACACACACACAAGAGGTGCGTCACAGTTGGAAAAGTGCAAATGTTGCCAAGAACACCCTAGGACGGCAAAATGGCAACTTAATGATTTCTTCATCGTACATATGTCATCAGAACCTGATGCATATTATTTAATAGATTTGACGAAAAGATTAAAAATATTATTCTGGAACACACTTGGACAAGCGAATGCGGCAGAAATCCTCGAAAACTTTATATGAATCCATCCAGCCCTCTCCCCTCTGACATTGTCACATTTCAGGATAGGACGGTTTCAGATAGCTGTAAACGATGTAAAAAGTGAAAATATGCTCCTATATAGTGACTTACTGCATAGCCACACGTTGCCTTTCCTGAACCTTTAAAGAATGGATTTGCACAAGCTCCCAAAACGAAAAGAAAAATCGAAAGTATTTCTTGAAGAGACATGGCTGTCACACAAGAAACTAAAGACTATTCAGCCGTCACAATAACAGATAAGGATGAGTCTCATCATGTTATGTTGACAGAAAACACAATCCACTGATTTGGTCCACTCGGGATAAGACAACTGGGAAAAAAATGTTTTCTTTCTTTTCTTTTTCTTCGTTTCAAGAAACCTAAACCGGTGAAACTGTGACGTCTATTTCGATGCATGCTTGAACTGGAGGAGTAATATGCTGCTCATTGGTTTCTTCCAGCGTTGATACCGAGGGCAGTTTAATGAGGGCCTCTAAGTACACTGTTTTGCATCGTAGCTGACGGATCTGTTTTATGCATTATTTGAATATAACACCAGTACACCGTGCAGTCCCATGATATCAGTCCTATCCCACCCAGTGCCAAAATTTTCTGGTATTGCCCTGATGTTAAAAGAAAAAAAGTTCCAACCGGGCGTTATCAAAATAAATAACGTCCGGGCTTTATTTATTTTGATAACGCCCGGCCAGCCATGCCATATCAAGTGAAAACGCACGGTTGGAATTTTTTTCTTTTAACGTCAGGGGAATACCAGAAAAGTAAAACAAATGTACTAGTGTTATAATCATTATCGCCCTTGCTTTTCTTCGGGCGATAGCGGAAAATTTGGCCCTTGGGCAGCATGATAGGCAGATATTACCCTCTCTGCGCTCGGGCGATATCAGCCTATCATGCCACCCGCGGGCCAAATTTTTCCGCTATCACCCTCAGCAAGGGCAATTATATATAATATGTTTTCAAGTCAGCTTGGGCTCAAGAAACATTTAAAGATATGTATGGAGGAGACCAACCTTTTAACCGTTTGGATTGGTCATCTTTACAGGCTATTTTCACACTAATAAGCTCCTATCGGTAAAACCACTGCATGTACCGACTGAGATCAAGATTTTGGTAGATGTCAATTCATTATTTTCATCTTTTTATTTGATCGAACAGAAAATTGTGTCACCCTCAGAAACTATTTTTACCAAGCAACATTTCTACCGATTGACCGACAACGTAGGAGGGGGTCCTTCCCCTCTCTCCCCACCCCAATCTATGTGACGCCTCTGATGCAAGCAACATTTTCCTTCGACGACAGTACCATAAGCCCCTGAGAAACCGCACATGGCAGGTAGATAGGTTTCTTATTTTTAACGAAAACACTGAAAATAAAATAAAGTAACATGACTAACATCCCATTGCAGCAAGAAGAAAGTCCTTAGGACTTTGCATTCAACTCCTTCAGGTTTGTACTCGGAAGTCCTTTTTATTCACCACTTAGATGCGGATAGTCAACGCCGGGATTCTTAATTTCATTTTGGAACAATAAGGAATCTATCTTAACTTTTAAACACCGTATTAGCATTTGACATTTGCAATTATTTGCAATGAAACATTTAATTTTCATTCCCGTTCTCTCGAATGTGTAGGAAAAACATGTTAATACCTTGTCTTCAGTAGTGTTGATGGTGACCCACAAGCGAGGGCTGGTTTTTGTAACGTAACAGCGGAAGACTGGATTAGGACCAATATCCAGGTTCTGATACATACTTTAATAATGACATTGGCGAAGTACGAAATATATCTCTTTGGTCCGTTAACTCTTATAAACCAAAACATTTTGACAAGTAAAGAGATGATCGGTGCGAGGAAAATTAATGAGTATGCACAGTTCCTGGCACAGGTTCTTTAAGGACAAAACATATTGTTCGGGTTTATTAGACTACAGCATCCTCAGATAAGCTAGCTTATGATAAGGGTAAAGTGTCTGCACTTGGAATTTTAACCAGCATGTACAAATCCACTACCTAAAGATTGAGGAAAAGCAACGTGTGGCTATGTAGTAAGAGCTAGGAGCGTAGGTTTAATTTACAGTATTTCTGAAACAGTCATATCCTAAAATGTGATAGATTCGGAGGGGAGGGGGAGGGCTGGATGAATTCGTATAGCCTTTACGACGATTTCTGGCCGCATTAAGTGGTCCAACCCGTATGGAAATAATTAAGTCGTAAACAATTGTTAAGAATTGGAAACAGTTGTTAACAATTGTTTACAGTTGTTAACGATCGTAAACAATTGTTAACAATTGGAAACAGTTGTTTCCGATCGTAATTTTCCGATCGTTTTTTCCTGTCCATCCAAAACGATCGTTTTCAATCGTTTTCAATTGTTTCCAATCGTTTTCAACTGTTTACGATCGGACACAGTTGTTTTTTTCTTCAAGTCGTTAAATACAGACCTGATTTTTAACAATTGTAAAAAGGAAGTTAATTTTTTTTTTAGTTTTACAGAATCAAAATTTACTCAAACGGCGAATCTGAAATCCCAATCGTAAACGATTGGTGTTTCCAATCGTAATTTTACAACTGTTTACGATCGTTTTTTTCAGCTGTCATTAAACAACTGTTTACGATTGTTTAAAGTTGTTTACGATCGGAAACGGTTGTATCCGATCGTTTTTTCCCAGGTGTCATTAAACAATTGTTTACGATCGGAAACGGTTGTTTTCGATCGGGAAAAGATGGTTCGGTTTTCAAGTCTTGAAAGAAGACCTGGTTTTTAACGACGATGGTAGGGAATTTTTTCATTGTTTTTTAGTTTTACACAATCAAATTAGTTTAATTCAAACGGTGAATCGGTTTCCGATCGTAAACGATTGGAAACAACTGTTTCCAGTCGTAGTTTTACAACTGTTTACAATTTTTATTTCAGGTGTCGTGAAACAACCGTTTACGATCGTTTTCAGTTGTTTTCGATCGGAATCAGTTGTTTTCGATTGGTTCGGTTTTCAAGTCCTAAACGAGACCCGATTTTTAACAACGGTAGTAGGAAAGTTGAACTTTTTTTCTTTTATTATTCTTTTATATTACTTTTATATACTTTTTTCACCATTTGCTCTAGTTTGACGTTCAGACTATCTACGGCCGCCCTCACAAGGCAATTCCACTATGACGGGAAAAATTTGAATCTCAATACAGATGCGTCTTTTGAGTGGCCAATGATCAGACTGCGAAAGATAGCTTACTGCACACACTTTTTTTTTTTAAATTCGTGAAGAGCGGAATAGCAAAGTAACGCATTTTCATCGGCCCTTCAATCCTCTTTGAGTGAATAAATGATGGGTAATTAGACTGTCCTATTTCAGCCCTTTTCGGTTAGGTACAGCTATGCCCTGGCTATGCCTATATGTGCCTAACCGATCAAATTTATTAAATACGAATGAACGTGCGTGAGGCTCTGAGGACAGATGTGCGATAAAGGAATCTTGAAGTACTGACAAAGTAGCCATGTTGCCGTCCTAGGGTGTTAGTGGCAATTTGTGATTTTTTCCAACTGTGTAGCGCTTCTTCGAGGTGGGGGTCAATAGGGTGGCGCTTCCATCTTGGGGGCAATAAAAGAGTAATTTTGGCGTTCTTCCGGATTCGCTTTCCGGAAAGCGAAACTGAAATTTGCCATGCTCGTGAATTCATCGAAGCTGGCTCCAGGTATACAGCCTTCGCTGATCACTCTCTGTTCTCATTGCGAATTCGCCTTCCATTTATTCATATAATGTATACAAAAACGGATTCGTCAGCTGGGATGCTTATGAAGCGATATTTCGGCCCTTCTCGGCAAGGGTCCTCTTCAGGCTGTTATTCTTCTGGGCCAACGCTGGGGAAGGAAACAAACCTGCAATAAATAACTGAAAATTCTACCAACTATAAATATCTTATTCGGGAAAATTACTTTCAAAGACCACTGTAAGGAAAATACTAGACTAGTCTTGATATTTAATTGAAAAAAATGGCTGCTGTTTTTACTGCACGGTTGGGGCGAAGACAGGAGAAATTTTCTTCTGCATTTTGGTCAACTTCGGTTTCTTTAAAAATAAAAGACTAAAACGTAAATGTTTATTACATTACCGACTCCGTTACGCAGTTCTTATAGGGAGTACTCGCCTTTATCTATTACTTACATATAATACTGAACTGGAAAACTATAGTGTTGAGATTTAATTTTTCCATTAGAATTCCATTAGAATTCGCCGCGTTTTGTATAGCTTCTGGAGCGCCGGAACCACTCTGGAGAAGTGAGCTAGTTTGGTCGAAGTCACTGCACTACCGTCGTGGAGTTTTCCAGATCTCCAGAATTTGCGGGGAATAAAAAAAGAAATAGTAATAGTTAAAAATCAGTCAGACGCTGAATAAAATTTTGGCAGAACTTCGATTTAGTCTGACTCTGAACCATGCACAAACTAATCTGCACAGAGCATAGAGTGTCAAGCTCAGGTCAGGCCAAGAAAAGTTTAATGTGCGGAAGGAATTCGTTTGAAAGTTTGAAAATATGTTCAAGTAAATTGACTGCCGTATGACTAGAAAAAAGAACCGGTAACATGTAACTGCTATTGTTGATCACACTCTTTGGTGGATCAGTCTCAATAAAGTTTTTCCCCTATCTTTCAGAATTGTTGGTGTTCTTCAGGACCACAAATACTGTCTAAGGCGTATTCTCGCCGTTCCCCGAGGACTCCACTTGAGGAGTCCCCGCGTTTTTGTTTGTCCCGGGGACTCACTCCCCGTATTCTCGCGAGTCCCCACGGACGGGGAATGCTCCGATTATCATCACCATCATCAAAAAGGACTCCCTTTGGGATTCGGAGGGGTATCAATTTTTGCTGGTGTTGGTGCGATGTAAAATTAATTAAAAACAGTCAGAATAAACAAAACCAAAAATAAAGTGGATCCAGACTAATTTCGTCAACTGCATATTTTTTTTCGAACAAAATCCGTTTTGAAGGCATTCCCCGTATTCCCGCTGTTTTCTGTACGCGGAGTCCGCGTGCAGTGACTCCCTCTCGGGGAAAGGCGAGATTACGCCTATAGTTTCCAGAGTTTCTAGGTTCCCTAACTCTGACGCACACATTATTTTCACTTTCGTCTGTTCGAGAAACATGACTGTATTACCAGTCTGCGATTACACAGCTTTCTTGCACCAAGTTCTATTGCCAAGTTCAATCAGTTTTTCCAGTTTCTAAGGCGCATTGTCCTCCAAACTGCAGCGGAAATTTCGGCAACAGTAGCGCCAAAACCCTGGAGAGCGGGCTCCGCTTTCGCTTTTTAGCTGAAAAAAACCTTCCCCAACTTCCGAGTGAATCACAAAAATTAAAAATATAAAAAAAATAAATAAGGATAACTTTTGGCTGGGAAAAAGGAGTCATTTCCAACCTAGTAGCGCGAAAACCCATGGAGACTGCGGAGAGCGGGCTACGGTTTCACGTTTTGGGTCACCAAAACCTTTCCCAACTTCCGACTTCCGAGTGAATCAGCAAATTAAAAAAATATAAACAAAACAAATAAGGATATCTTTTGGCTGAGAAAAAGGATTTTAGGTGAGAATTCTCTACAGTTTGTGGCAAAAAACAGTTTTGTCTGTATCAGTTTGTCTGTGTATGTAGGCTAGTTGGCCATCCTGAAGCGTTTGTCTGGTAAAAATGTACCTTGTGAGTTGTGGTTGTGCCGATTGTGGTTCTGTTCTCTTTCCTGTGCTGTGATATGGCTGTGAATAACATAAATATCTGTCGTCTACCTGTGAGCATGTCTGCTTGCTAGATGCTTGCTGCTATACATCGCAGGCAGGCAGGCAGGATGGATAATACATTCACTGATTATGATACGCCATTGGTCAGCCAAATAGTCAATAAGAGGTCCAGTCAATCTATCGCAAAACCCTATTTTTGGGGGGTTACCCTAATCTAACACTGCACACCTTCTGCCAAATCTTCTACAACTAACCCCTACCTGCTGTTGCTCTACTATAATTAAACCACATAAACCACCACAAAAGAAACATGTGAATTGTTCATTCTTTAATGGGGTCACCCAGGGTCACCCTACTGAACCTTGGAATAGCTTACAAGTATAAATATTATTTCAGTTCAATTCAGTTTACCCCTCAAAAAATGCGATGGAGGATGTGTAGCCCTAAATATAATGGAGTACAACAAATTAGGCTAAGTTTAGATTGCAGCCAGTTAAATGCAAAATCTGGAATAGTTTATTGTGTTTTGATATTTGCGTTGGGAATAGGGTATCCCAAAATCATAGGTCCGTGGTAGACTGACAAAACAGAGTAGCCTACCCCAAATTGAAGTATTTGTACTAGACTTGATTAAAAGCACCTAAGAAAACCTGAATGGATCAGGTTCTCATTTTATCATTTAGCCCAAGACCGTTCTGATCAAACGTTCGAACAAGCCTCTACTGTTGATAAGTTGCCTATTGTCCCCCCTCCCCTATTGGGCTTATAGTAAAAAAAAACCTTCAAGAGCATGCCAAAAAACAAATCCTTTCAGGTATACCATTAATTTGGCTAAGGAGTTTTGGCAACAATGGTCCAAGATAATCAAATATTTGATCACTATTGACGAACTATTTGTTTATTTTATTTGCTTTCTTAAATATTCCTTCAGCCCAAGCTGACTGCGAATCATATTTGACAGTGCGAAACGGTTATCACAAGTTTCGTTTTTTCCACCTTGAGCGGCTTTGAGCCTGAAGAGGACCCTTGCCAAGAAGTTATCACAAGTTTCGTTTTTTCCACCTTGAGCGGCTTTGAGCCTGAAGAGGACCCTTGCCAAGAAGGGCCGAAATATAGCTCCAATAAATTTCAGCTGACTTATCCGTTTCTCACTGTCAAATATTTGCTTTCTTCTTTCCTTGGTATTTGATTCATGAGGAGAATTTATCCAACCAGTAGAATAGATAATTGTATGGGGGAAATACGCCTAAAACTTTGGTTGTTCTGTTGAAATCCTTGCCGAATTAAATTGGAAGTAAAAGTCGATGGTCTATAGAAAAGCAAATCCTTCTCCTTAGGAGAAAACAAAGCAAAAAGTTAAGTACCTGAATGTGTTGGGAATAAAACAAGACAGCAAACAAAAGATCTAGGCTAAGTATTTCAGAAAAATTTGTTAGATGCATAAATGATTCGTGCTTACCACCGAAGATTTCTTGAATGGCAGAAGTCAGACAAAATATGTTTTTTTACATTTTTAATTATGGTGATGGTGGAGCAATAAGCTGATGTCTACGACTTGGTACGGTACTAGTAAATACAAAAAAAAAATAGGTTCCTATCTAAATGTCTTCTCAGCCCCCTTCCCGAGTTATCATTGAACAAAATGATTATTGAAATTTCCTCCAAAGTGTTGTCTTCTCTGTCCCGCTCCTCAAAATCACCTACTCATGGGATTCTTTTCGCCTCAGTAGCAGATACCCCAGCTCAAAAGAATCTGATCAGTGGTGAGCTAGTTTTTGACGTCTCCTGACAAGGGTGTTTCGGGTTTGGATTGTCATTTAGCAAAGAACTGACTACTCTAGTACGATATATTTGATTGTCAACTTCATCATTTGCTTTAAATAGTAGAGTACCCATATTTTGTAATGCATTTTCTGGATTCTTTGAGGCCTCCGAGGAGGCCAAAAGATAGCTTCTACATTATTTGTATCATTAATTTCCCTACATTATGTGGAAATAGCCTATAGCAGAGGCGTTACTAGCCAAAATGTTTGGGCGGGTAGGTATTTACCGACTAGCTGGTCATTTTTATCGGCTGTTTTTGCAGAAAAAACTACTGTTTTGACGAAAAATCTACTGATTTTAAGAAATTCGCGCCGGCTCGGCTATTTTTCACCGACTGGCCGACAACATTTGGGGGGGGGGGGCGTCCCCCCTTCCCCCATACGTGACGCCCCCGGCCTGTAGTAAAGGACACAGTATAAACGAAAACAAAGTATCGTTTGTTCAAAGTATCGTTTCAAATTCAGAACTTGACAGGGATTGCCTGAGACGTGTGTATAAGTAGGTTCTAGTCTAACGGCACTACCATTCTACATGCCTTGAATTGGTCTTGCTTCTGAGTGTTCTTAGCTGGCAAACATTGTTTATTTGCGAATCATACATCAAAACCATGAATTCTACACCAGTTATCTGTTAGCAAATACGTTTTGTTTTTGTCACCCACGAGAAAGTAACTTGAGAAAGCCGAGTAATAACTTGCCATCATCTGAATCTAGGCTAATGGTAACTGGGTGAAGGAATTTAGACTTTCTTGTAACTGGCAAGAACAAAGATAAAATAAAAACTTCCTGAATGTCTTGAACCTACATATTTGAGGAACTGCCTAGCTTTCAAATACTAGGCATTTCTTCCTGAATCCAGGCTTTGGATATTTCGTACTAAAACATCTAAAACAAACTTAATGTGTTTGTGATTTAGTGGAATGAAAAGCTAACGCAGAAACAGCTCATCTCTACTCCTTATTTAAGGGCAAAACCGTTTCTTATTATATGATATGGTATTTACTTGCACAAAAAGACCGAGGGCCATGTCAATAAAAAGTAAAAAAAAAGAAGAAATTATTTATTCACCGAATTCCAACTAAATAAACCCCTCTCGATGCTTCACCGAAAGCTTAAGGAATCTTCCCAATTGGCGAACTCCCGTAAAACATTCATCTTTCATCACTTTAATCATACACTCCTTCTCCAAACACTTCTTCTCTCAAACCATCAGTTCATTACATTGACACATCAAGTGCACCACACTCTCATTCATATCCCCGCATATGGGGCAGTAGTAAGGACCAATCCGAATTTAGCCCCCTTCCCACATACATCCTCCTATCCCCTAGCGGTAAACAATCAGCCCTCATACCTGTCACCCACACTAACTCCTCCCTGTTTAACCCTTCTTTAAAATAAATACGTTCTCCCATAATAATAATAAAACGCACAGAATAAGCCATTGCCTGTACAGAGTTCATTTAAATCACTTTTCATTGTACATTTTTCAACGTACAGATTGTCCAGGGAATTCTTGCAAGCGTTGATTGATTGTCCGGCACCGTCATTAGTTCCGTACGGAAAAGTTGATATTTCGATGAGAGTACAGAAAATCCATCCGGGACTTCTCATCCTGTATTCGCAGCATCCATTCAAAAATTCGCGATTTTGGAAAGTAAAGGACGACTCAGACGGCGTTCGTAAGGTTCGTAAAGTTTTTCGCAAAGTATGCTCCTTAAAGTTTGTTGCCGCTCAGACGGGAATTCTACCTAGTTGACTTTACGAGAATTTTGTGTGGCAGTTTGTTCCTGAAAGAAAAATATTATAATTATCAGAGAATATTAATATCGTAATGAACCATAGGTAGATATTTATCAACACTAAAAATAATGGGCTATGATTAATATTCAGATACAAAACAAGTAAACTCCAAAAAATAGATTTACAATAATCCAAAAATAAAAATAATATAAATAAATAAATCAGTTCATAGCAGTGTAATCTAATAAGTAACCCTTTCTTCTTATTTCACCTGATACAAACCAACAATAACAACAAAACTCTACAAAAAGCTGTTTCTAATTATTCTTGCAAAAAAACATTTCAAGCTATTCGACCTCATTACTATTAGCCTACCATATACGAACTTTGCGAACGACTTTACGCACTTAACGAACGCCGTCCTTAACAGTGCGAACACACGATCAGGATTTCCCGGCCGGATTTCCTGCACTTTCATCATCAAGTTGAAACAATTTCAACTTTTCCATATGGAAGTGATGATGGTGCCAAAAATCCGGGCAGGAATTCCAATCCTAGACCTCCCGATCCTGATGGTGTTTTCGCATTGTAAGGAGAAGATAAAACGAACGCTAGGTCATCTGGCGTCTATTGCCGTAGGTGTACTATCACGACTTCAATGCGCCAGATGGCAGCTCTAAAAGTCAACCACCAAGCACTGTATTGGTTCGTCACAGATTTTCGAATTATAATCTGTGTCAACGTTTGTTGAGAAACACTGGTCTTTTTGGCACGAATCCAGAAAAGAATTTGGTAGACTTGATTGCTCACTCAGTCACTGCCTAAATCGAGACACTCGGCGTTTTACAGTGCAGGATTTGAAAGAAAAACGTGGAATCTTATGAAGTCGAGTCTGGGGTTTGTAGTTCGATGGTTGACAGTATTTCAGAATTCATGCAAATTGAGTATGGGAACGTAATTGTGCATGAACACATAAGGGCTATCTCTTAGATTCGCTTTCCGAAAATAAAAAGCTAGAATTCGCCGAGTGCTAGGACAAACGGAAAGCCGTGCCGCCTCAGTTGCACCTTTACAACTTCCCGCTGACTTGCCAAAGTCACTTTCCACTCGCGAAGTGGATTCGCTTTCCAAGTCGCTGGCGGAAATTAGCGGAGCACGAGAATAACTCTGGAAAGCGAAGCGAGTTTTAGCCGAAGTCGCGAAAACAGCTCGCGAAGCTTTCCAGACCGCCAGAATCGCCCTATAGACATCTATCTTCTTTAGCCGTATATTGAATAATTGCAAGTTTGCGCCGCGAGATGGCTTATGTGAGCCGAAATGACAAAGACCAGTTTTCATTATGAAATTGGAAAAAGAGTTAGGTAGATAACTAGTTCACAATCAGTCGTACGACCTAAATACGCATTACATCGTTGACACTGGGTAAGCAGTTCCTGTCCCTTGAAGAACATGTCGTAATTATAACGCCAATGCACCCTACTTCAGTAATCGCTCCACCAATTCTTTTACACGGTACATTCTGACGCAGTGGTGACATCTCGGAGATTTTCGCACTTGCCGCGTTTCTCGATTTTCGATGCATATCATGCTCCCGGCTATTCGAACTTAGATAGCGTTCCAGTGAAGTTATTACAAGTTACGATGATAAAAGGAGGGGCGATCGCCTTATTGTGGTAGTTATCACGCTATCTGGAACGCAAATAATAACAACGAGTACATACGTCATCATTCTTACGGGAGTTCCTGCAGAACCGATAGTTATTATCACTTATGATGCTCGTGACCATCATAAGTAAATCGTAACAGTCCTAGAACGAAAATAATAAGTGGGAGGAGCCAATTTACTTATTACGACGGGCATCTGTATATATCTGTGCATATCTTAACTAATATTACGTCGCTGGAACGCTACCTTAGTTACTATTGACGAGCTCCCTTCTGACATCATCTGCCAAAGGATTGCAGAGAAGATAGATCGCTTTTTCACATTTTCTCAAGTCAGAAATGATGTTAGCTTCAGTGGGCAGGACAAACGGTGTCTTTTATATGAAACCAAGAACAAATAAAAGCAAGAACATCTGTGTCTCGTCCATCCTCCGATCAAAAGCGTTCCGGAAAAAATGAGCGGAGGTGGAGCTGATACAGAGCCTTCTTGTTCGCCTGTGTATACTCGTTGGTCTCTTGGTCTCCGCCGTTACACACTCGAGTCATTTGCGAAGAAAACAACTAGCGAGGCGTATGCTCTGGCCTGTTCACACGAGAAGGAAACAACGTTGGTTTTAATGACTAGATGCTGGGTGTCTAAATGATGCGAAAATAAAAACGAACTTGACGATGGTCGTTCGTAATTGCACTTGTTAGGCTATACCATGATCAACAATATGGACACTGAAGTCCATTGTGACATGCCTTTTTATATCTCTGGGGAGAACTATATAATGAAAAAACCGGAATTCGAATCAGACTCACTGAGGTCATGACCCATTGTGTTTCAACCGCTACAGTTGTTACTTTGTCAGATGAGTGAAACTAAGAGTAGTTTAATCAGGCTTGCGAGGATTACTGAGATTACAGAAGAGTTAGAGTAGCCTGTAATAGTCAAAATAATACCGGTAGGCAATTTTATATTTTGTATTTGTTTTCGTGGAAAAAGAATTGTTCACATTTCGATTTAGTGAGTTTGATTAAATTCGATTAAGTAGTGAATTGAAAGACGAAAGTTCACCTCAACCATAGCTATCCCAGACGGAAATGTTCCACCTTCGTAATATTTGTTCATTTACATTTAGCATACGAAACCTGTCTTTTTGAAATAATCTACTCGTTTTCATCCGATATTCTCAGATGAGTGTTAATATCTGTAATGAAATTTATATTTTCTTGACCCCGAAAAGATACAGTTTACGTTGCACATATACAGTTTGTCGTACTTTTAACTAAATTACCAGAGACTTCTACACATTTGTGATATCTGCTTTATTTGGAAGCCAGTTTCTTTCTATTTGGATTCTTAGTTGTTTCTGATTTTTTTTGTCAACCCCTAAAACTTGTCTGAATCAATGAGCCGGTAATCGCTGTTTCCGTCGCGCTTCCAGTCCAGTGTGAACAGGCTTTTCACTTCTGCCTCCATTCGATTTTTCTTCCTCGGTGGTTTACTGCGTTTTACCTTCTCTGTAGAGGTAACGACTTTTGTTGTACCGGGTAAGCTCCACCTCCGCTCTCTCGGGTCGGAAATTGGCCATATTTTAGTCGACTACGCACGATAGCATCAGCGAAATGGGGAGACGAAAGTTCTTGCTTTTATTTGTTGTTGATGAAACCCTGATCAGTAGTCGTGTTTTTGTCACCTATCATCCGAGGCCTTGCTTAATTTCTAATTTTAGCATCAAGCGTCTGCTTCTCTTCTTTGGTCTATACTCCTTTGGACAGTCTCTACGCCAGTGTTTTGAAGTATACTGTCAAAAGTTTCATAACAGACAACACAACTTTGCGCCGTTCCAACAGATAACACTTAGGATAGCTGTTATGATTTTCAAACGTTACACATTAAACGTTATGCATACAAGAAGAGTCGAAACACCACCGACTAAACAAAATTCCCTTTCCCCATTCCTGCCTAGGCCTGTGAAGAAATTAGATTGGAAATAGTTGACCAAAGAGAACTGTGATCTCCTTCAGCAAAAAACGCGACTAATATCCCCTGATCTGGAGGGTATGGCTTAACAAACTCTGCAATCGAGCAACTTTTCAAATTTAAAGCACAAATGACACCAGCCGAAATGATCTACTTTCTGGTCATTTTCGTCCCGTTTCTAGTTACCTCACTCTCGGTTCTCAGTCGACATGGTAATTTGGGCGTGACTTTCTGTAGCCTAGATCAGACTGTCCTGGCAAGTCGGCGAAACCAGCATGATCATGTTTATTTAGCGACGGTGGCAACCGTAGTTGGGGGTTTTATCGTTGATGGAAACTGGCATATGTAGCGAGTGGTCCCGTGAGGATGCTGACTTACATATAAATTACTTGGAGCTGAAAATAGTTTTCTTGGGTCTTTGGGTTGTACAATGCAAACGTGCGGTACCTCGGGGTACAAGCTGGTATCTTTTGCGAAGTCAAGATGCTTAGACTTTTGGCTTTGACGTGCTCTAAATGAAGTGAAGGGCCTTGTACCTAAGTCCTCACTAAATTAAAGAAACGATATCGTCTATTCGATAAATAAATGTAAAAATTCTCTTAAAACAGAAAACCTATCAAGACACTGTACAGTCAAAAAGTGGTAACTCTTTAAAGCTCGCAGAAAAACTACTAGTCACCGTATTGACATCGAGATCAAAAACCCTTGCATAGCAAGGCAGCGATAGTAAGTAACGAGTAAATTATCACGAAAGATAAAATAGTACATTGACCAGTTATCGCTGATATATCACGATTATACTCCATAGAGTATCACAATTATTCAGGGTGGGATGATTTTATCACTGGTTTCGGAACAGTCGTTTCTTCTTCAGGTCGTATTGCTGACGAAGAACAATTGCATGGTTGTTGTTGTTACTGAGGCCCCTAAAAAACAAAGAACTACGTCATTCAGCGCTCTTATTAAATGGCTATGCTAGAGACATCTACATTCCATAGACTAGTGTTGAGTAGTCGTGAGTTGATTCGCTAGATGCTGCGCTGTCACTGCTCGTTTTTGTCAACGTTTTGGCATGTTTAAATTTGGACTGGATCTCTCCTGGCTGTCTCTTAAGTGTGAAAAAAAGTTGAGAAGCACTTATAAGCCGTTAACGCTAGAGAAATCCAACTTCCGCAGCCTTCCCTTGTCTAATAATGTCTTTAGCCGCTAGATCGGTGATTTGCGCCTGTAACACAGATCACCGAGGTCATCCTCCTTGTTGACAAAGCTTTCACAACCGTAATTCTGGGACCAATTTATCCTACGTCGGCCTCTAAGTGGGTGCAGAATTCGAAGAACACTACTAATTCTATCACAATATGTACAGCCTAGTAGTTCGGCTGATTCGTTTCGTTTGCTAAGTCACAATGCTTAGATGGACACTCGAGATTTTATTATTACAGATTTTCGAAAACAGATCCTATCCTTGGGCCTACCAAAGGCTTTAAAGGCTTCCACGTCTCAAAATCGGTAACCTGAAGCTTCGCACGAGCGCGAATGGAGCTCGTGGATTTTCTCATGCACTAAATCACACTGCCTACGTGTGACACACCAACAATTCATACTAAAGATTTAGGAAACAATTTCTTCTCTTAACGTGGACATTCCCACGTTCCAAAATCTGTTACGTGAAATTCGAGCGCGTCTCTTCTTGCATTATGGGTTTAAAACAGATTCAAACGAATAAACGAACACGCTGATTTCAGAAATTTGCTCAAATATCTGACGTTTTGGATTTACTGTACGTCCCTGATCGTTCAATTCGTTGTCATTTACGTGGTTTCCAACTTCCTTGGTATTTTTCTAACCACCGATTTTGAATTTGCCGTGTTTGACCCTTTCGGGACGGATTAGATACCCACACTTCCTGGTGTATCTACTGCTTTAAAGCTTTCAACATAAAAGCGTCTTGATAGCTCTGTTACTGTAAAACTGAAGGTTGTTCCTGTTTCTTATTGGATTTGGGCCAACTGAGGAGAAAACATATAAAACGCTTACCGTAGAAATTGTGGCAACTTGGAGGTCCACGAGCTTTCTTCAGGTTTAAAGGTGACATGAATTTCAAAAGTGGGAACTGTGTAGCGGTCGAAAGGCACTTTTGCCAGCAACTTGGATTTTGTAAGAACCTTTGTCTCTTTCTCTTCTAAGTGGATGTATAACAAGCATCCTCTAGCACCACAAGGTTCGTCATTGCAGTTGGTCCATATGTCATCTGCTACAGTTTGAAGTAGTCCTAATGGCAGCAGGAATTCAATGGGAGGTTGGGGTTCTGAAACGTTTGACTTTATGGATGAACCTCTCAGTCCCTTTTCTAACTGAGCTTCTATCAGTCGCTTTTCCAGGAAATCTTCGGCTTCCTCGCATGAACTTTCGCCTGGAAGAAAACAATTATGATTATTTGTTGTTGTAATAGCTTGAACAAAGGAACAGGAAAATTATGGGACCTTGATAGGATGAATGAAATTCCATAACAGCTTGAACAAAGAAACAGAAAAATCATGGTACTTTGATAGGAAAAGAATTCCTGCAATGTGGTGGGGTGGTAAAACTAGAAACATACCACCCTGGTGTAACTATTTTTTGCATGGATGCTTTCTTAACCCAACATGGTCGGTAAGGAAGAACAACAATATTTTTTAGTGCAGATAAACTTTTTCAACAACTTTTAGTGCATTATCACGAATAGTCATGTTATGACAACACGACTAACTAAATTAGCATTGTGAGAAATTTCACACAAAATGCAGTTTTGGATTTGAAGGCTGTTGACTGTACCAGACGTTGAAAGACATCCTCTAACCTGCCTCTAACACTGTCATATTTGGCTGATAGTTCTTACGATTGTCTTGTGGACCCATTGTCTCATTGCCTTAACCTAAGGACGAATGTTGGTTGATTTCAGCAGAAGTATGTCACAAACAGTAACCTAAAAGTCGTACTTCATATTACAGACTTGAATCCAAACTTTAAAATTATTAGAGTGACGAAAGAAATTTCACTCGCAATCAGAGCCTCACAATTTCAGGCTTAACTCAGTAAAAATATTGAAGCTTACCATCTGAAAATCTTTCTAATCCAGTGGAGTTCAGTATATCCGCAAGCATTTTGCACAGGTGCTGCACCGGTTTACAAGTATGAGATACTTCTGACTCTCTCTCAGTTCCCTGTCAAACAAAGACTGGCCTTCTGGTCGATTTTCGTTTGAATATACTTTGGAACTTTTGTGACGAGCGGAGCATGGCACCACCGCGGTCATGGGAGAGCCAATAGCATCGCAGAAATTGCTGCCAATCTTTTGATGATGATGATGTGCTTTGTGTGATATAGTACAAGAGAAGCTATAGCACTTTTGGCACTGAATTTTGGCTTGGAAACAAGCTTCTTTGTCCAGCTTTGCGAAAGCCAGTTTATTGACGAGATAGCAGCAACTCGGCCAAAATCTGAGGTAGTAACTTGTGGCTTTGCAATAAAAGTGAGCTTTTCATCATACTGTTGTATTTTCGGTTGTTGTGTTGGGAAGCCATCGGAGAGGTTGAAGTTTATTCTAGAAACCAAATGGAAATTCTATTGTTGCGCAGCTTCAGCCATCGGATGCTGTTTCGTAGTCCCGGCTACCGAGTAGTCCCAGCATTTTATTTGCTTTTTTTTTGAATTTTAATTTCCTTAATAGCTCATTTAATAATTCAGTTCGCGTTTCCACTTGGAGGGTTGCTCACCAATCGATGTGGCATTCAGCAATATACACCAGAAACCATCCCCTCGTTTCCATAACAATATAAATTGTTAGTAAATCTGAGCAGAACATAGTGACAGTTGTTTTTGGCCTTCTTTAGAGTTCTGCAAGTGTATGAGAGATTTGAGTGTGACAGTTGTTTTTGGCCTTCTTTAGAGTTCTGCGAGCGTAAGAGAGATTAAACATCAGCCCTACATTCTCATCAAAATCTATCACAGACAGGAGCAAAATAGTTTGTGACGGATGAAACTGACAGCGTACGCTGAGCTATGGTTTCAAATTTGTGAAAAGTTATAATGCAAACTCCCAGCTGTTTTTTGCAAATTATGGACTCACCCTTCTCTGCCATGCCTGTTTGACCTGGAAGACCGGAAACAAACACATGGCACGGGAGATAAGGTGAGTACATTCTTTGTCTGTGGTTTTGTCAATAACCCTTTTTGGTATATCCGGGTGCACCCCTCGTATCTCGGGGGAAGAAGGCCTAAATTAAATTTTGAAACCTGTTTTCATTTTGTGAGCAAGGAGAAAATCAGAGGAGCCTGGACGATCAGGAAGATTTGATGATCATTTTGTCACTTACACGAAGTTATTAATTCACACACATTTATGTTCGTACTCCACTTCAGAAGTGACAACATTTTTTTTGTAGAATGGTGAAAGAAGAAAAACCAGCTCAGTCGTCGGAGAAGAGCAAGAACGAACTTGGTCTTCTCGAGGAAGATGATGAGTTTGAAGAATTTCCAGTCGAGAACTGGGAAGACGATGCCGAAGCAACAGACGAGAACACCGGTGATGTCTGGGAGGATAATTGGGACGACGACAACATTGAGGATGACTTTTATAAAATGCTGAAGAAAGAGCTAGAAGAAACTACAAAAATGGAAAGCTAATCGATCGACTCGTTTGTTTTGTATACTCCACCTTTAATTTGTAATAAAAGGCCGTCGTATGTCCATGAATGGATAATAGGGTGAAATCAAGGGTCCCATAAGAAGTTATTCGTAACTTCGTCTTCATAAGAGCCTATCCTGTACTGGAAGTCTTGGGTCTTGGCACTGTTTTCTGACGCTGATTCTTAAACAGTTTTCTGACTTTTATACTCATTTTGTAACATCAGGAAAGAACACCCCTTTCAATGGTTTTTTCTTCGAAAATTAGGTTTGTTTCGCATCTGTGTGAAAATATTAACAAACCCGACTAGCCAGTTTTCTATAAAGACGTAAAAACTTGCAACGAAGTTTGGATCAGAATAACGAAAACAGTGTTTCGACGATATGGAAGTTCTCTTCCTTTTACTAATAGTCACTTTCGTCAACTGCCTTCTTCGGCGTTGAAGGGCGACTTTTCTCGTCGGATATGATTGAATACTTCACACGTGGATTTAGACGAAATGAGTGACCTGTCCACCCCACTGCCGCGATTTTGCGCAAAATTTTGTGTTGTTCGTCATACGATTCTGATCCTGAGACGAGCAACACAAAAAGAGTTTAGGAGCAGGGTCGGATACGTTGAAAAATTCCAACTCGTCCTTCAAAACGTATGCGATTTGTGGAGGGGGAGGGAAATAAAAATGTTCTTGATTATTGTACAGAATAGCCTTCTGTCTACTTTTTATGAAACAAAATATTATAATCCTTGCATGGCGTTATAAAATTATCTGCTTAGATTTTGAACGAATAGGGCTGAGACTCGACAGTCTAGTTACTCGTAACTTATTAACTTGAATAGGCCTGAAGATTCGCTAAAAGTGCGTTGCTTGGTTTGTCCGTTATCCACAGATCACTTATTTCATCAGACGAAGTTATTCTTTCGGATTTGTAGTAGCCTACCTCTGTGTGCTTTTCCCTCCACATTTACCAGCTGCAAATGTAGGCCATTACTGAGAACTGAAATACTGATGTCCGATTCCTTGTGATCTGCAAGGAATCTGCAGGCCTTGGTTGAAATTCAAACTCCCCACGTCTTGACTAAATTTGGTTTGTCGTGCAAGCAGCGCATACTCTGAATGTTATTAGAGCCCTGGATGAAAAAATGCAAAATTTTTGGACGAGCCAAAATATTTCAGTGTAGCATATTCAATTGTTAGATGCAAAATTAGGTGTCATTTCAGTTAAACTTAAAAAAGCCTTCATTCGATGCACCAGATGACATGTGAAGTTGGTCTAAAATTTCCATAATAAGGTTGTCCCCAGAGCCTAATCAGAGCAGTTCCGAGGTTTTCTCCTGAGGGTTTCTTTATCTCGCGCAGAATCATCTTTACATAAAGGCTCAGGTTCCTGTTGCATCTGCGTTGTGATATGAACTTCTATCTTATAATTCTTATATCTCACAAACCACAATGTTGTGGAAATCGTATGCTCACAGTGTTGAATTCAACGATGATGTAGTAATGCCCGTTTTCGTTAGGTAGGGCCGCAGTCTCTATGCTATACTAAAAGTGCGTTTTATTGGATGTAGTTTCGGTGTAGTTTCACTCTAGTAACGTACTTTTGTTTCAGTTATGAAAGTAAAGTATGTCTACCGTTTTGTTTGTCCATTCCACATACTGTATTTTAATAACGAAAACAAAAGTACGTCAAACTAAAGCGAAACTACACCGAAACTACATAAAAAAAACGCACCTTAAGTCGCTTGGGATTAGCAAAAAAATAAACTTAAAATGTCCTTGGTTGGATGAACTTGTTGAGTGGAAACTATGCCCGGTTTCATCAAGAAAGGATAAGACTGGGCTAGCAGAGAAATCTGTGAGGGACTGGGCCCGCCGTAACCTACGTAAAAGGGGCCAACGAGGCCACATTATGGTTTCGTTTTGGGGAACTTTCGGACAGCAACTCTTGAGTTTTAGGCCATCCTACCTCCCACACCAGCGCGTCCCCAGCCTACCATTCAGAATGCTCTTGGATGCCTAACTCCTTCGTGTCGATGAAGAAGGCCATGTGCTGCGCAAACAGATGGAAGCAACACCGCAGCTATCCCCAACAATCGCCGTTGATTGGCTGACATTGAGTCATCGTTCGGACGACGTTTCTCTTTCTACACGAGGCTCACTTGCATGTTTTGGAGTCATATAGAGTATATCCTTTACAGTTAACTCCTTGTCCTTATGATTGCACCATACAAACAGAAGGATTTAAGAGTATATCCATAAGAGTATATCCTCTTTGTCCTTATGATTGCACCATACAAATATAAGGGTTTAAGCTCACGATGATGATAAGGGGTGAATCATCAGCGTTCCGCGATTTATGATAAGACTCCTGAATTTCTAGGACTTTCCACAAGATACCGCTATGACCTTGATCTAGTGACGCACAGGAAAAAAGATAACCTTTATGTATGGAGATGTTTGGATTCATCGAGAGTTATTTGTGCTGATTGTCAGAATGATGATGCGTTCCTACGGTTGGATTGTAGTTTTGCATCCGGGCCTGAAAATCTGTAGCCGTGTTCGGAAAACCCGGTTCCGGTTTACATCGGCGTCATCCCTAGCTCTCACCAGACTTGCGGAAGACGGAAAAAGGGTTCTCTCACAAGTGAAACAAAGTTGTAGGACTAATAATTGTGTCTCAAGATATTGCACACCCCTGTGGTGGGGATACACGATCGGGATCTTCGGGACAAATTTTCTGTACTTCCATCATCAAGTGGAAAATTTTTCAACTTTCCATATTGAACTGAATATGACTTTGGAGTCCGTGACCGCTCCACCCTACTCGTGTTATCACAGCTTTAGACGGAAGTATGTCTTACGATGGGTCTCATCCGGCTTGTCTTATATTACCGCGCCGTTGAAACAAATGGTAGGTTACGGTAAAAGGGTGCTGCACGTTGCCCAAAAGGGTGCTGCACCTGACGGCTGATAGGTGGGGTTGAGACTCCCACCCTCTCCGCCAGTGAGTTGCATGTTCTTGGTTGCATACAGAATCGAGGCGACCATTATATAGCCTAACTGCTAGGATGCCCGCAACGGAAGTTTTCTTTAGTTCAGTTTTTTTTTCGTTTAAGGAGGCTATTTCTATCTGTTTTCTTATCTTACCGTATTATTGCTTTTTTGTGTAAATAAATTAAATTATTTTTGACAGTGCAAAACGGAGACGTCAGCTAAATTTTATTCGAGCTATATTCTTCTGTATTCTATATGATTCGCAGTCAGCTTGGGCTGAAGGAATATTTGTAATTAAATTATTGTTGTTAAGCTATTACAAGAGCAAATAATCTGATAGAAAAATCCGCCGTCTTTGGTCCCATGCAGCGACGAGGTTTGAGTTGATACCCGTCTCCTTCCTCCTTCGCCGTTGCATATGCCAGATGAAAACAAGACCAAAGGTTTCGATGGGATCCCAAAAATGTAATGATTGATCCAGACAATCGGGTCTTGTCTTCGCCAGATCCAGTCTTCGCCAGGCTAGTCATCTGAGAAAACCAAGTTCAGATATACCGCTATAAGCCATATCTATTTTGACGATACTGATCGAAACTTCCTGCTTTACTTCTGCCAAATTTCCGGTTTTTGCCGGATTCCGAGCGAACAAGTTATCCGGGTAGAAAAAAAGTTCTTCTTATCCCTTAATCGAACGTCTAATCAACTTCCAATAAAACTGTTACTTTTAACAAACTTTCCGGTTTTGACCGGATTCTGGGCGAACTACTTGCCCGGCAAGAATATGGTTTTCACCATCGTGTTCAGCATGTCTTCTTACCCCTAAATCAAATCTCTAATCAACTTAAAATAAAACTTTTATTTTTAACAAAATTTCCGGTTTTGGCCGGATTCCGGGCGAACTACTTGTCTGGCGAGAAAATGGTTTTCACCATCGTGTTCAGCATGTCATCTTACCCCTAAATCGAACATCTAATCAGCTTCAAATAAAACTTTTACTTTTAACAGACTTTCCGGTTTTGGCCGGATTCCGGGCGAACTAATCGTCCAATGAGAAAATGGTTTTCACCATCGTGTTCAGCATGTCTTCTTACCCCATAATCGACTATCACATCAGCTGTTTCAAAATATTTGGTTTGCCCCTTAATTTAAACCCCCTCCCCCACCCCTAAATATAGGGCTAGAGAGCCCATCTACGAACTTGACCTTACTCTTGACCCAAAGAATCCTCACACCAAGTTTCATCAAAATATCTCATTCCCTTCGAAAGTTACAGACCGTACAGACGGACGGACGGACAGACGGACAACTTTTTGCGATGTCATAGGTATCCGTCACTGACGTTTTGGGAACCCAAAAACACGACCGTAAGATGCCCACAGGGGTGGAGAACCCTGCTTGCATCTTGTTAGACGTGACGTGACAATGGTAGACTACCAATCAGTTGCAAAGGATGACTCATGCGGCTTTCCGATTCTTCTGCGGGGTTGTACTGCGATAAAGCTGTGTATAGAGGTAACAAATTATGATGTTCTGCGTAGCTCCTCCTCCGCGCGTTTGCATCTGGCAAGGTATCAGAATATATTCGGCTCCGCATGGCCGAGTTACAGAGATGGGGGGGAGGAGGTTCTATCAGATTATTTGTTATTGGTTATAATCAGTCCTTCCAAACCCTGACTCGACAAACCATGACTCATGACTCAAACCATGAAGGCAGATTGGTTCAAAACGCACAGCCATTTAATTCGAAAATAAGACCCGCATCTGCTTGAGTCTAATATAGTAGGGTAATGAATAATGCATATAATATGAAAGACTTACCAGGGTATGCATCTTTTAATCAGAATTGAGCATGCCACTGAAAAGCTGCGTTTGTGTTGAGATTAAAATTTACCGCGTCATAGTAGAATTTACGTTGTGGGGACGGCCGATGATATTCTGAACGTCATAACTAGAGCAAATAGTGGAAAATAAAAAAAAACCCCTTTGCAGAATCCAAATAATTCAGTGTAGGCTATTCAGTTAGATGACAGAAAATTAAATCGGCTTTTCAGTTAAACTTCAAGTAAGTAAAGTAATTTATTTTTTACCCGCCATTTTGTAAAGCGGAGTATAAAGAAAAATGAAATAAATAAAGAAAAACAAATACAAAACACATAAAGTAACACACATTTAACCTTCGGCCAGAAGACAGAATAAAAGGTCATATTTGATGAATTTGCAATTACATATTTGTAGCCTATGCATAGTTTTATGTTTTTCTTTTTTTTTAAATTACGCCGATTTTGGTGGAAAGAATATCAGTCCTTCCCGACCGTGACTCTTTTGTTACGGCTGAGCAGGTGTGGTTTATAGCGCGCTGCAATTTAATTCCTCTTCCGTTGAGCCCTCATCGTTTTCCAGAGATAGTGACGCCGGATACTTCTCCCCCGCCTGGCAACAAATCGGCGCAATTCCTGGTGTCGGGTCATGCAACAATTCAAATCCAGATCCTTTGTTCTCCTTGCCTGTTTATTGATTTGTCAGTCAGCTGTAGCTTCAGAAAAGTCAACAAAGGATCAGCACAAACGGACAAAGGAAGCATGTGGGTATAATGTAAGTTGATTTTTAGTAACGTCATAAGGTTCAAGGCTTGTCGATACTGTTGTCTGATGAATATAAACAAATATACGTTTGAAATCGCACGAACAGGTCCGATAAACATCGATCAGTCAGTTTGTTACCCTAATAGCGTTGGGGTGAAACTGGACGATAGACTAAAAACAATAAAAAATCGGGAAGATAAAAAAATGTATGCAAAATTGAATGTTTAGTAAAATGTGAGGCGAATGGTCTGAGATACCGCCCAGAAGATCTTGCTGGCAGAAAAACAAGTGTTAGTACGGTAGTTGCGTTTTTGCAGATACCATGGTATCAGGTCCGTATCCAGGAATGTAATTCGGGGGGGGGGGTGTCCCCGCGTCGGATAAAAAAATACACTGATCGGAGGTTAAAGATTGTAAAAAAAACTATTATTTTTGCACGTTTTTGTGGGGGTTTGAACCCCCCCCCCCCCGGATACGGCCCTGCATGGTATAGCCTACTAGTTTCTGAGGCAACTAGTTTTTGAGCCTAAATGCTTCGTGTAATAGTGCCTTGAAAAGGTGCGGCCGGTGTATCTAATTCAGTGTTCGGCTTTGTCCGTGAAGGAATTTTTGAAAATAAATTGAATTGAATTTAATTGAATAAATATATAGCCTATCGAGCTGAAATGGTATCGGCAGCCATGTTACACCGCGGTTAATGTCTAATAGCCTATTGCGTGATTCGAAATTTCCGATGAAAAACTTGTAGCCTGTGTAGTTGCACGGTAGTTGTACAAAAAGTTGCATGTATTGATATGCAGTAGTACAGAATAATTTAATTTAATGTACCTCAAACTGGGCTAGTCTTTAAGTCTTGTTTCAGTAGCATCCAGTTTTGCTATAGTAGCATCAATTGGTACTGCATGCTACTTTTGCGTACAACTTCATTCTACTATTTTAAGATAATTTTTCATCGGGAAGCATCCTTGCATTTTTGCTGTTCCGTTTTGCTGTTCAAATACGAGTCACAGTAGGCCTGGGCTGAAGGCAAGGCTGTATCCAGGGGGTGGGGGTCGACCCCCCCCCGAAACCGACAAAAGTAATAGTTTTTTCTAGGCTTTAACCTCTGATCTATGTCTTTTTGGTACTTTTTGTTGCGGACCGTGGGCAACCCCCCCCCCAAAAATAAATTCCTGGATACGGGCCTGGCTGAAGGAATATTTGTTGATTGTCATGACTCTCGGGCTTCTTACCAGTACATATATCTAACTGAAAGTGTCTTATTATAAAATGTTGAATTAGATCCTAACTTCTTCTACCGGTTTTATTTTTGTTTGATTAAAATTTGTTTTCTTTTCCCTTCCATATCATTTTTCTTTTAACAAGTTGTCAGTTATGTAGAACTTTGTATTGAGAGGCGTGAGGAATAAATTATTATTATTATTATTCTTTTTTCTTTTTTTCTAGTCATTGTATTTCCTTTGCCTGTGATAAATTACCCGTTACCGCCAGTGCTCACTTAGGGTTGAGTCAATCTACGGTATATAACTTTTTTTGTTGTTGAGAAAAATGAAACCTAGCCTACACGCATAGCCTACTTCAGTCTCTTTACTTGACAGATGTTGGCTACAAGTTGTAAACTGGCCAATTAATGAGATTTCTAGTCAGTATAGCCTAAAGTTGAAACAAGATCCTGATCCCACTTTTTTTTTCATTGCAAATACTAATTAGTGGGCGTAATTACCCTGTAAAACCTCCGTAATGTGAATCACTCGACCGAGCACTCGACCTTTCCCATTCCTTTGGGAATGTGGTAACCACTAGATTCCCGTTCTGGTGTTTTGGGAATGTCTTGTTTGGACTGGTATGTTGATTAATACCACCCAGTGATGCTAAAAACCTTTTCTGAAATACCTTTTCGGAAGCACACCGAGTGATCCCCTATGAGTACGCGGTCAAGTGAATCATCAACCAGCTCCATACGCGTCCCATCTGTCATATTTTTTTTTCTATACTAAAATGTGACAATGAGTCACTTTAAGTGATGGCATAGTTTAGTGTCAAGGTGAATCATGAAAAATCCGATGATGAAATTATTCAGTATAGGCTAAGCATATTTTTTTTTTAGTTTTTAGTTTTTTTCTCCTCCCTGTCGTATAGTTTGTTTACTACTATGTGAATTTATGAATGAATTTAATTCCAAAAAAGCCCAAGGGCCATGGCGGAAAACAAAAAAAATAACAACAAACAAAATATCATACACTCCGAAACAAACCAAAAATCAACTTCTATAAAAATAGTTCGCGGTGGGTCATAGCTATCTTCAGGAATCTACCCAGCCTTCGGAGATCACCAAAACACTTACTTCCCATAATCGAAATCAATTCCCTTTCATCCCAAACCTCCCGGCCAAACACTTCCTTTCTTAATCCTTTCAACTCCTCGCAATAACATTATTGCAAAATGATTCAGGCTAAATGGTGGTTTCTAAACGAATCACCAAATACGCCAATGGTAGGTGAATTAAATTATTTGGGTTTCATTATTATGCGTTTCTTTCACTTTTTGAAATTGGATCGCCTCATTACTTCATTTCCTAGTCACTGAACAAGTCGGGGATGTACAGTCTAGTAGCTTTTAATCAAGCATCAGTCTGTTTTTCCTTTTTTATCTCCCTCCCCCTGTTATCATCTGTTTTTTCGACTGACAAAAATTAGCCATGTTAAAAGACGGTAAAGTTTGATTCATTTCGAAGTAAGATGCCGGCAGTAGATGAATTCAGTCAACGTATTCATTACTGTTATTTTTTTACTTTTAGATTTCCGTCGCCGCATTACTTCGTTTCTAGTGAGCCCATGAAAAACTCGAAAGGCTAATGAAATAATCTGATAAATTTTAATCAGGCACCATTCGTTCTTGACTCTTTTCTTTACCCTTCCACTCCCATAGTTTTTTCGACTGATATGCTTAATATTCTACAAAATGAGCCAAGGTAAACGATGATAAAGTTCGATTAGTTTCTAAAAAGAGCAACAACAAGCCGGCAGTAGATGAATTCAGTTAATTTGAATTCATTATTATTCATATTTTTTTCACTTTTTGGCATTCGATTGCCTCATTACTTCGCAGGTATTCTGTGCGTATCTCGACCAACCGGTTTCTTCTCGTTCTTGGCCATGAATAACTATTTTGCTATGACAGTTTCACACGTTCCAAGGGTCCGTAATCTGAGCCGTTGTTTTCCTGCCATTTTTTCTGTTTTGTGGATAATAGGATTTCCGTGTCGTTTCGTCATACACGAACTATTTGATTTGGGCTGGGGACCGACGGTGTTAGCCAGTATATACTCTGTATGACCAGGGACCCTAAATTTCTTGTAATAGTTGCGTTTTTGATCCGAATTCTCCTCGCGATTCTCCTCCGAATTCTCCTATTTGGCGTGTTTAGACTATTCAGATGAAACGAATTCTCCTCAGATGAAACGAAAGAAAGGAGAATTCGTTTCATCTGAATAGTCTAAACACAAACAGGAGAATTCGGAGGAGAATCGCGAGGAGAATTCGGATCAAAAACGCAACTAATGATTCGCCATTCAGGGGGCTTAATTGTCAATAAGAGATTTCTGATGCGCTCTTGACCGACCGTCCGTTAGTTCGAGAAATACCCACGGGCATAGAATACGCGACTATCCAGATAGACAAAATTTGAGATTGGCTGCTGGCGCCTTGAGGGAGGAGTCTCTTTGGCGCTCACGTCCAATGAGGCAAACAAGAACGCCGATTATCGACCCAAGCGGAATTTTTAAAGTAGGAGAGGGTCGGGCAACATAGCAACATAGATTAAAGCATAGGAAATGACAAGCCCCCTGAATGGCGAGGCATTACAGGAAATTTATGGGTCACTGGTATGACTAAGTCCGAAACACGCCAGCGAACCTCGGGAAGGACGACAAACGTCACCCAAACGAATCCTCGCAATCTATTCAAATCCTATGTAAACCAATCAATAACGTTTGTTGCGGTGACGTTTGTAGCCCTTCGCCAGGCACACGGCCGTTGTTCCTTGGCACGAAGAGTTGGTCATCAAGAGTATTGTGTACTGCTTCTGCTTGAAACGATTCGAATCTCTATTTCCTGACCACTGTAACTTTTTCTTCCATAAAAGTAAAGTATCAGAATTTTGTGCAAAACCTGCGAGTACATTCAGTTGTTAATTGCAGAGTCTCTAGCCCCCTTTCTCTAACGCCTGTCACTCATTTTGAACGATTATAGATGATGCCGGGACCTGTAAGCTCCCTCCATGAGCATACAAGTCCTCTTTGAACAATTAGCAATGGCATATTTATGATTCTTACATCAATCAGTCAATCAAATTTTCTTCCAAATAGCTTTAAGCTAGAGGAGGTGAATAAAATATTTACGAAATACACAAAAACGACAACAAATTAACTAATACACTTATAAGATATGACCTGAAATAAATGTTGAAATGAAACTGTTTAAAAATTGGGTAGAAGGATTGGTAGGATACGGCGAAAACTGATTACCAGTGTTCCTTTCGGACCGACGCACGGACCACTTAGATACGAACGTGTAAGAAGTGTTTGCTTGCTTTCAATTGTGTTTTCGTTTTCCGTCTTCGTCAAATTGGGTTGCCAGACTTGCCATTGAATCGTTGATACCTGAAATCTTGGATCGCCCCTGACAATAGATGGCGGGTTTGAGAGAAGGAAGATTTGAAGATTAGATTGGAATGAAGAATCCGCCATATTCCAGTACAGCGCTTCCAAGCGGACTGGTTTCTGTTAATCCCCCTATGCCTCACCATCAGTACTTCTTGACAGACATAGTAAAACAGTTCCATAGGTTGATGAGTAGAGAATCTGCTTCCCAGGCAATGGAGCTTTTTTATTTGCCTCAGAGGTAGAGAGCGAACGTTGCCAACTACCTTAAGGTCGGGCTTCACTACCCAGACGCCCCAGAATCTGGGGTCCGGATTATGTGAAGACGGTCCCGACAGAAATCAAATCAAATGTCTCTTCAACAGTCTTCTTTTGGGCATTTTACAGCACTTCTGTCATTTTCTTAGATTTTACCATCTCAACATAATTTCTCCAAGTCAAATGAAAACCACTTTCAAATTACCGCTTCTTTTCACCCAGAATCCGGGAATCTGGTAGATTTTTCTACCAGATTCTCGGACGCGTCCGGGGTGCTTTCAGACCTGTCTTCACTACCCAAACCGATATCGAAGAAAACGGGAACCCAGAATCCAGGCGAAAAATCTGGGTAGTGAAGCCCGACCTTTACGGATCCGACTTTTTACTATGTCTACTCAAGTGTTGATAACGAAACAATGGAAACTAACAGAAATTCCCGAGAGAATTCCATTTTTGTTTAACGGACTTCAAGGCACATCTAGTTCTATATACTGTTTGTGCTCCAGTATTGAAAACTATCTGAATACTGTACAGCTAAAATTATCCACGGCTTTCCTGTTTTAAGCCTTTTCCCAGGCCCATTGACTTCTATATCTTCTATTTCAGTAACATTCAGAAAACGGATTTTACACATCAATAGCATGATACGCGAACACTCGTCCGCAGCATAATGCGCATGGAAATTAGTGTATCGTGGCAAGTGCAAAGACTAGTGAGGTTTCGTTACGTACCGGTATCAGAATGTAACATATGAAATTTGGATCTCCGGTTTGAAGCTAATGAATGATGCTACGGAAGTAGATTGCATTGGCATTAGGCTATAGATACGACAGATCCTTTAAGGTTATAATTTTACTGTTTTAGGCTTGCCCAGCCGCAAAACCAGGGGTCGTCAACGTCCACATCGTTCCTCACTCTCACGATGATGTTGGGTGGTTGAAAACAGTTGACCAATACTATTATGGAAGTAAGTCACAAGCGGCAAGAATCAGCCAGCCTTTTAACCACCGTATTATCATATAGCGATTAACTAGACGTAACTAAGTGCTGTTGTATTATTACCTATATTAGTCCTCTGAAGAAATTATCTCCCACGTCTGTCACTTGGTGGTCAGTTGGTGATATATTAGGATCATCTGTAACCAACCATATCATCACTCCAGTGATGTCATTTCGGTAAAACCTTGGGTCAGACCAAAGCCTTGTGCACTCAGCCCTGCCTTCTGTCATCCGAAACCGGAATATCCAAAAGAAGTCCTGAGAATCATCTACTGTGAGGACAAAGAGCCTTATACTCCTCCTAAAGGAATTCGGTCACGCAATTCCTTAGCAGCCCGATGTGTCGCTCTTTGTACTAAGTTCGGGAATAATCTGCTTTCTCGCAGCTAGTTTTCAGTATCTATTTCCATCCCATATTGCTCACCAAAATCTCGACTGCCTCGAGCTGAAATACGAAAAAGTCCCGGTTCTTAATCCCATCAATGCCGAGGGGTTACCCCCCGGCACCTGCTGTACACCATTTTCCCGGCCCGGCTGAAACCAGCACAGTGTGTGTGGGGGGGGGGGGCAGGGGGGGGGCACTTGGACCCATGCAAACCCGGGTTTTAATTACACAGACTCAAAATTTAATTGCTCCTGATTTGTGGGGTTAATTTGAAATAGCTTTCGAGTAGGTATCTTAAAGTGAAGTCACTGTTTTGCATTTTGCCTTTTTGAAAGCTTTAGTGGGCAAAAACTGTCACGAGTGAGAATGTGACCCCCCCCCCCCCCCCCCCGATGGCGTCAATGGTTGAATAGCCCAAAGCAAATATGATAAAACCTGAAGATGTTGCTGGCTCATTAGCCCTGCCGGAACACGGGAGGGGTTACACACTCTGGATTGCAATGTACAACAAGTGACCGGCCGTTGCCGGCACCATCCGACACCAGCCGGCACCAGTTGCCACGTTTTACCAATATAACCAGCATGTTTAGAAGCGGTAATCGCCTAACTTATGGTCGGCACCGGTACCAGCACCGCTGATTTCGGCCGTTGCCGGTAAAGGGTGTAGCAGGTGCCGGGGAGCTCGGGGGTCCCATGGCATGTCGTCCCTCCAGTGACTACGGTCCTATCTCCCGGCACGTTGTTTATAATGAATGTTGAATTCGTGGCAACTGATCGCGTGATCTCGTTCTTTATCGCGTCAGTTCTGTCCGAAGTGTTTTGTCTCCTAAAAAATACCTGCGAAGTTAAGCCATTTCTGTTTCATCTCGTGCCCGGGACCGTGAGTGCGACTTGGCAGGGTTACATCATATGGCCTGGTTATGGAGTCTGCCAGTTGGAATGAATCCGAGCACTGTTTCTCCTCAAAATAATTTGTAATCTTTAGCCAAGCTTGACACGTGTTTTTCGCTAAGTGTTATTTGTGCGAACTAATGACCGAGAACGTTCTCGAACAGCTACGCATTATAATCACTTGCGGGAGATTGAGAATTTTAGAGAAATTTGGCGAATTTTAAGGAAGTAAGGCTAATAGCAATCGTATTCGTAAATAAATAGCACTTGTGGAATTTTGTAAAAATCACCGATGAAGTACTTCAGCCAAGTCAACGCTTGCAGATCCCAGGGGAATCATGGATACCCCAAAATAAAGCAAAAAGCATAAAGATACGCGATTTTCTTAACTGGCGTTAGAAAGTTGAATTTTATTGTGCTATAAAGACGGAGCCCAGTACACTGTTCGTGTTCAGAAAATTACGATGAAAACTTTTAATTTCACTTCTTCTTCAATATCGACGAAGGCATAGGCTACTGTTTTATAGAAGGGATTTTACTAGTAATAATGGCTGATCGAAAACGGTTAATTGTAGCTTTAATCCCCCATTATAAATTCAGCAAAGACGTCAAAGACGGAGTATATTAAAAAAAAAAAAAAAAATCAGGCAGTGTCTCCCCAGACAACCCTAGCCATGAAACGGAGCCTATGAAGAGCGCGACGTTACTAACCCCTAAAATCCTCAGCGTTGAAAGTAGGGGCTAACAAATTTAAAATAAAGAATTGAAAGTTTAAGTCGTTAACTTTGCACAGGTGTGCTTCTTTGAGTTAAAGGAACATCTCGAAATACATGACTGGAACAACTGTCGGAGGAAGAAGGGGGTCATCCTCGGTTGTGGAGGGGGGCATACCCTATGGTGTTATCCCTGGTGAATAGGGGCCATAGTGCTCACCAGAAGAAGCGTAGGCTACTGGAAATCACAGTAGACTACTAAAAAAAACTAAATGGTGACTAAAAAAGACTTAAAAAAAGACCAAAAAATACTTAAAAAATACTGGAAATCTCTACCAGTGAGCATCAGGGCGGCTGAGCATCTTTTAGAGTTTAAAAAATTAAAAGAATATTCAATAAAAGATGGTTGAAAAATGTATTTATTTGTGAGGGGGTAGGTGGTGGTAGGGAGGAATGGGTGGATGGGTGGTCGGGGTGGCAGGGAGGGAGTAGGTTTTTATGGCACTTGCAGCTCCGCTCAAGTGCCATATACCGATCACTTTTCGGTCGGTCGGTCGGTCGGTCTGTCGGTCGGTCTGTCGGTCGGTCGGTCGGTCGGTCGGGCGGTCCACTGTTTTCGAGTTAGGGTACTTCCAGATGTGCTAGGACGATGAAACTTGGCAGGCATATCAGGGACCCGATATAACTAACCTGGAAATAATCAGTTTCATGATCCGACCATCTGGGGGGGAGTGGTGAGCCGGGGAATCCGGAAAATTAAGTAGTTTTTGTCACACTTTTTCGAGTTGGGGTACTTCCAGATGTGCTACGACGATGAAATTTGGCAGGCATATCAGGGACCCGACCAAACTAACCTGGAAATAATCAGTTTCACTATCCGACCATCTGGGGGGGAGTGGTGGGCCGGGGAATCCGGAAAATTAAGTAGTTTTTGTCAAACTTTTTTGAGTTTGGGTATTTCCAGATGTGCTAGGACGATGAAACTTGGCAGGAGCATCAGGGACCCAATCCGAATAACCTGGAAATAATCAGTTTCCCAATCCGACCACCTGGGGGGGGGAGTGGAGGGCTGGGGAATCCGGAAAATTGGAGTAGTGTGTAACTTTCGAACGGGTGATCGGATTGGAATGAAACTTAATAACTGAATAATGGCATACCTCTGATGTCCCATTTGAAGTCCGGACCGGACTCGACAGCTATGGGGGAGTAGGGGGGGGGAGACCGGAAATCTCGAGAAACGGTTAGAATGGAGGGATCGCGGTGAAACTTGCTGGGAAGAACAAGCATCTGCTCTAGATAAATCGTTTATACATTTGGACTGGATCCGGACACTGGGGGAGGGGGGGGGGGGGGGGGTAGAGGGGAGTTTCCCGGAATTCCGGTAATGGCGGTTTGGGGGATTTTCACGACGAAACTTGGGAGGCGTATCATGGACCCGATCAAACTGACTTACAAATAAAAATTTACATGATCCGATCGTCGTGGGAGGCGAGTAGCGGGAGGGGGAATCCGGAATATTGAGTCATGCGTAACTTTGGAACGGTTGATCGGATTTGAGTGAAATTTGATAATTGAACAGAGGACATGTCTCTGGTGATCTTTGTCATGTCTTGGTCTTTGTACACAACCGGATTGACTCCGGTGACTGTGGGGAGTTTGAGGGGGGGCCGGAATTCCGGCGATCACGATTTAAGGTACATCCATTAGTGCTAGGACGATGAAACTTGGCTGGAATATTAGAGATTCGGCAAGATTAGCTTAGAAACCGCCACTTTCTAAATCCAACCATTCCTTAAAGTACCAATCTTGACTGCAAATTCAGAAAGATACTTTTTAAGCAAAATTTACATTTTCATGATCTCCATGAGCCCATTATCATTTTTGACTCAGGGGTTTTGCTTACAAATGAAGTTCTAGCTCCCTTAAAGTGCGCATCTGAACCGCCAAGTCGAAAAGTACTTTTTTTGTAAACGATACATCTCAACCCAAGATGATTTGTGCCACAATTGTTTTGCTTCAAAATTTATTTCTATCACCGTTAAAGTGTGCATTTTAACCGAAAAGTGTAAAAAAATACTTTTGACCAAACGGTATATATCAATGATCCCTAAGGGCCTGTGATCGATGTTGTCTCAATAGTTTTTCTTACAGATGAATTTCTAGGCCTTTAGGCTGCGCATCATTACAGCCAAGTTCACAAATAAAATACTTTTTCTCTAGCTCCCTTAAAGTGCACATCTGAACCACAAAGGCCGGTAACCTTAAAAGTACTTTTGATCAAACAATACATCTTAGCAAGTGCCATATGAGCTTACAGCTCTTGTTTTTATTAGGTGTCCTATTTGTGGTTTGTTGGTGTGTTTAGATAATGGTTAATTTTTACTACTGCACGCCTGCAAAAACGTAGGTTTTTCCGTAAATAGTTCACCATGTCTTCCAAAGGGGAAAACAACACTTCGGAGCTACTCATGTCCTTACGTGTGAAAGAGTTGACCTGGAAGCTTTCGGCGAAATTTGTGTTGCGTGACCGTCAGACTCGGCTTGGCCCATAAAGCCCTCAAAACGAAACAGTGGTGAAAAGCGGGGCATTTAGAAGCTTATATTAGGATAGATAGTCCTTCAGCCCAAGCTGACTGCGAATCATATTTGACGATGCAAAACGGATACGTCAGCATCATTTCATTAGAGCTATATTTCGGCCCTTCTTGGCAAGGGTCCTCTCCAAGCTCAGGCTGGAAAATGAACTTGTGGACAAGCAAATTAAGATTCTTCCTTAAATATCTGGTTTTGTGAACTTCTTCTCTGAAAATTGGTTTGAATTAAAGTTGGTGCTGTGGTTTCATCTGGGGACGGCTGCTGATTTTGCTGTTCGATTGGGTCGTCGAAAGGGCCCCTGCCAAGAAGGGCCCAATTATAGCTAATAAAATGTGGATGCCTATCCGTTTTGTATCGTCAAATATTTATTAGGATAATGTATAAAGCAGAATAAGCAAAAAGGGTCCTTTAAAAGTAACGTTATAAACCATGGTTAGTGTTATCTGAAATATAACACTCAAAGGCCCCAAATGTAATATATCAAGTAGGGGCTCAGTACATCAGTAGGTAGTTTTAGCAAAATTACTATTTAACCTAAAGTAAATTTTGTCTTTTGCAGCCAACAACTCGATTCAGTTTGCTGGAGTCCAGTATATATACGATACAGTCGTCCAGGAACTGGCAAAAGATGAGAATCGCAGGTAAGCAGTCAGACATGACCTCGTGTCACCTACAAAGGCCTTTCGAAGGTTTTCCAGCCTTTTTCGTGTAGTATCTATGGGTCAACAAGTGGTAAACATAATAAATAAAATAAAGCACTGTGTTGGCATTACTCGACTCCTAGCGGATTAATTTCAGAAATTCCCCCATTGTCTCATTATCAACAACTAATGCAACCAAACGCCCATCATGCAGAATGTCCACGATCAAAATGCTCGTGATTAAAAATTCCCACAAGTGAGGTCGACAGCCTCGAAATCTAAATCGTCCAGAATGTCGCAGTTGGTCATAATATTAGAGATGCAGTTCGTCGCCTACCTATAATCATACTATGATATAGGCCTATGCATTCACTACGGACTGAACACCTCAAAAAATTCATTCTGAACCGTTGGCATTTTGAGCCGTGGGCATTTTGAACCGTGGGCATTATGAACCGTAGGCACAAGGCCGTATCCAGGGGGGGTGTTAGGGGGTTCGACCCCCCCCCCCGAAACCCACAAAAGTAATAGTTTTTTGTAGGTTTTAACCTCTGGTCTATGTATTTTTTGTACTTTTTGGTCCGACCCGTGGACACCCCCCCCCCCCCGAAAAAATTCCGCGAGCAAACCCCCCCCCCCCGAAATAAATTCCTGAATACGGGCCTCCGTGGGCATTATGAGTCGTGGGCATGATTCGGTGAACTTGTGATCGTGGACATTATCAGTGTTGGCCAAAAAATAGCTTTCATTTTCTGTTCCAAAGACTGTTCAGAACTTCCATTGCTCGGGAAGCGAATTTCTACTTCTTTCTTCAAAAAGTTAGAAAAAACTCGGAAAAAGAACAAAAGATTAAAACAAAGCAGAGCTTGTGCCTTTGATCTGACTTCACCCTAATTAAATTATTATTTGGGTTCACGACCTGTTTTCACGACCTTTATTAGTGTTTGCTAGTGTTGAATTTCTTCATGTTCTTTTTTTTTTTTTTTTTTTCATAGGGAACCCCTACTTACGGTGGCATTACTTAATTACTTCATTCAACTTTTGACCTAATTCTCAAGTCTTCTTTAAAAAACAAAACAAAAAAAGCAAAATTTAAAATTATACTCAAAGGATCCTGCTTGAAAAGGATCCTGTTGAATTTCTTCATGTTCTTCGACGCCGTTCAGTATTAGGCGACGTTCAAAGTAACAAACGCCATTGTTTTTGTACTCGGCAGCAAAGTTCTAGAGAGGGTCTTCACAACCCGAACTGTAGCCCAATTGAAGCGCGCCTTGGCGAATTATTCCCGATGAAACTTGTGGACCAGTTTTTTCGCGGGGACGTTTCCATCGAGGCTTCGGTATGAGGACGTTCTGTCACGGGGACCCTTCGGAGATAAGCCGTTAGCACTGCTGACTAAATTTCGTCTGCCGCGTAGAGGGCGATTCTGGCGGTCTGGAAAGCTCCGCGAGCTTATGCGCCGGCTGTTCTTGCGGCTAAAAGTCGCTTCGCTTTCCAGAGCAGTTCTCGCGCTACACCAGTTTCCGCCAGCACTTGGAAAGCGAATCCACTTCGTGAGTGGAAAGTGGTTTCGGCAAGTCAGCGAGAAGTTGTGAAGATGCAACTTAGGCGCAACGACTTTTTCCTTGTTCTTGCGCACCCATTCACACGAAAACATCGCCCTAAATCTTTGACCAACCATTCTTACAGCCAGGCACATGTCATCGGCCTATTTGTTTTGCATCCGAACGGCTCTAGAACACCCTAATTAAGGTTTAGGCCAACCGCAATCGCCCCTCTGGATTGCCTCATTGGTCTTTCATTTGTATTCAAGAGTCTTCCGGGAATTCCCGTTTGTAAGAGGCTGGATTCCAAGAACGCCGACTAAAGCCGTGTCTGATTTATTTCTATTCTGTAACAAGACGATGTTAATTGAACAGGCCTCGTAGTGACGTCATAACTTCAGAAAATAAAATGGGAAGACAGTAAAACAAAACGGGAAGCTTATGATAAGACGACTCATTGTTGATCCTAACGAGTAGTGTGCGATATCATTGATTCTTGTCGATCGTCGACTGCATCGTTTCGCTTGAATTTAAGATGTAAAATGGACGAGGGGTTGGCCACTCTCGATTTTAGTGTAGCCTATACAGCAAGTGCCCGGTTCAGCGATGACGGCACCGGTTGCCACGCGTTAGAACATTAAAATAAGCAGCTTAGATATAAGAAGCTTATGAAAATTAATCGCCCTATACCGCTGATTTCGGTCGGTTTTGCATGATTTGTTTTTATTTTTTTATTTGAAAGTAAAGAACTAAAACACATTGCTCCAACTTCGGATATATTAAAGTTAGCTATATTTTTTTTTTACAATAATTAGAAGATAAGTGAAAATGTCCAAGTATCGCTTTCGACATCACCCTAAACAACGCGACTCGGAGCTGAAATGGATACTGACTAAATTGCAAGTGCAATACGAGCTTACAGCTCTAGTTGATTATAGGACTACCGCCCGCTTTATTTATTTCTATATTTCAATCCTCGTTATTTTTCTAGTCTAGCAAAAAATTTGTCGACCCTGAATATTCCACAAATGACGGGATTTCAGCAAGCACGACAGACTAATAAAAGGATCAGTATCTTCAAATAATGCATTAAATGGACGCGTCAGCGGCTAACACTCAAAATGACCACGATCACAATGCCCACGACTCAAAATGCTCACTAAAAGTGCCAACAACTTAAAATACCCACGACTCAAAATGCCAACGGTTCAGAACCTCGTTCAGAACAGGAAGAGTAGACCGAGTACCAGAATGACGGGTGATCTATGTTGAACTGGCATGTTCTCAATTATAGTATAATAATCGTAAAATGTTTACAAGAAACATATTTATTTCCTCGTGGTTAGATGCCGCAAAAGCGCTGTGCTTTCTTGAGGAAGCCTTGACTGATAATGACCCCCCTTGGAATAACTATTGTGATGCAAGTTAACTGGAGGATTTGGATCGCCTGGTTTTGCTTTCTATGCTATCACAGATTTATGCGACATTGCTTCTGTAATTTCACGCAAACAGTTCTGAACTGACCAAGAAACAATAAAATAATTCCTTTCAAAACTTTTCCCAGGGTTAATCCTATCCCTTATAATCTCGAATTGTGTTGTCCCAGGATGATTTCGCATTGGCAGCGATATTTTGGCCCTTCTTGGCAACGGTCCTCCTCCGGCTGTCAAAGTTCAGGGACAATGTTGGTGAAGAAAGGAACCTGCAATCTGAAGTCCTGACGAACACCCTTGCCAAGAAGGGCCGACATATCGGTGCCATAGCATCGCAACTGACGCATCCATTTAATGCATTGTTTGATTTTCCTGTCAGCTTGGGCTCAGGGAGTATTTAAAAGAGGATCAGTTGGTCTGGACTCCAAATGAATGAATGAATGAATTTATTCCCAATAAAGCCCAAGGGCCATGGCGAGAAACATCACACATTAACAAAAACAAAATATCAGACACTCCAAAACAAAAAAAAAATCAACTTCTACAAAAATAGTTCACGGTGGGTCATAGCCAACTTCAGGAATCTACCCAGCCTTCGGAGATCACCAAAACACTTACTTCCCATACTTGAAACCAAATCCCTTTCCTCCAAAAACCTCCCGACCAAACATTTCCTTTCTTAATTCTTTTAACTCCTCGCAGTCACATATCAAATGTACCGCATCCTCCCCATCAAAACCACACATCGGACAAAAATAAGGACCAGTTCCTTTCCTATCTCTACCAATATAATTTCTCCGCATCCCCAACGGAAGAGCGTCCGCCCTAAGACTCACCATCCACTTCAATTCTCCCCCCCCCCAATCCCAACTTAAAATATAATTCTTCTCCTCACGTCTCTTTAGCCATACCATACAACTTCAGAGAGTGATGCTCTGGTACACCCCCATGCCACCTCTGAATCTCTTGATCTCGTAGCCTTTCTTAAATCCTAGTAAATAATGGTGTATGGGCAGAGGATTGGGGAGAGGAAATTTGCACCATCACGCAATTACATGTGCGCATGCAGGTTTGCTAATTCACCACACTCATTTGGAACCCTAAAAATGTTTTTCCATCCATTCTGTTAAACCTTGTCTCGTCTCCCCTATCTCACCTCTTATTTATGCGTAGATGAAGAAGTGTCAGAATTTCGTCAGAACTCCGTCCCGAAGATTATTTCCTGGAAAAGTTTATCCGAAGACATAAAGATGGGTGACGTCAAGAGAAAACTCTGCTCAGAAATAGATTATTCTTACAGGCTTTACATCTTACATGTTCTTGCATCAGCTTAGTTTTCATCCTTTATTCTGTCCAGATGCATGCGCAGTACCAACCGGTTAGATCCGCCTTTAGATGCGCGCTTTGGGAATCATAGCCCAAAGCGACAGCGACTGTTTATATTTATCTTTTATTGCGGTCATTCAAATTGGATGACCTATGGTTTAGCGCCAGCCATTTGGGCGTCATGCTTTTGAGCGCCGTCGATTAGGGCGCCGAATTTTACAGGATTTTGCAACCGATCCAGATAGGCTAATAAATTTTCGTTGATGATAGTTACTAATTTAAAAAAAAAGACAGAAAAGAAAATATTCTTTAATTCTGTATCTTTCATTCTTTCAGCTTCTGCGTATAGCCTAACTTTGAGCGCCGAAGATCAGCGCGCCGAATTTTAAAGGATTTTGCAACAGATCGAGGCTTATGTTGGCTAATGAATTTTCTTTGATGATACGCGAAATAGTAACTATTTGCTTACCATGCTCGAGAGCGTAGTAAGCGTGGTAACTACGGATCTCTGTAACGTGATTGGCTGGATTATCCTGAGGAGTGATATTTTACCTAAAATTAAAAAATGCATTCCATCCTTGACGCCAAAGTAACTAATAGTAACTATTTGCTTACCATGCTCGAGAGTGTAGTAAGCGTGGTAACTACTGATCTCTGTAACGAGATTGGCTGGATTACCCCGAGGAGTGATATTTTACCGAAAATTAAAAAATGCGTTCCATCCTTGACGCCAAGAAGCCAAAATTCGTGACGTCATGCGTAGTAACTACGGTTAGTAGTGTGGAACACGCTCTAAATTCCAGCTCGGAGTCAACACGCGGTTTAGTTCCTACTTACATCTTTTGATGAGGTAGAACGGGCATCGTTTCTTAGGGACGAATCCTGAAGGAAGTGTGCGTTTGTGCAGATGTTTACAGTTCAATTTGTTTCCAGTTTTTGGGATCCCAAAACGTAAATGGAGGGATACCTATGACATCGCAAAAGTTGTCCGTCCGTCCGTCTGTCCGTCCGTCCGTCTGTCCGTCCGTCCGTCTGTCCGTCCGTCCGTCTGTCCGTCCGTCCGTCCGTCCGTCCGTCTGTAAGCACGATAACTCTCGAAGGGAATGAGATATTTTGATGAAACTTGGTGTGAGCATTCTTTGGGTCAAGAGTAAGGTCGAGTTCGTAGATGGGCCCTGTAGCTTTACATTTAGAGGTGGGGGAGGGGGTTTAAATTAAGGGGCAAGCAAAAATTTTAAACAGCTAATGTGATAGTCGATTATGGGGTAAGAAGACACGCTGAACACGAATATGAAAACCATTTTCTTGCCGGACAAGTAGTTCGTCCGGAATCCGGCCAAAACCGGAAAGTTTGTTAAAAGTAGAAATCTTATTTGAAGTTGATTAGATGTTTGATATAGGGGTAAGAAGGCATGCTGAATAAGAATATGAAAACCTTTTTCTCGGCGGACAAGTAGTTCGTCCGGAATCCGGCCAAAACCGGAAAGTTTGTAAGAAGTTAAAGTTTTATCTGAAGTTGATTAGATGTTTGATGTAGGGGTAAGAAGGCATGCTGAACAAGAATACGAAAACCGTTTTATCGCCGGACAAGTAGTTCGCCCGGAATCCGGCCAAAACCGGAAAATTTGTTAAAAGTTAAATTTTTATTTCAAGTTGATTAGATGTTGGATATAGGGGTAAGGAGATACGGTGAATCCGTTTTTGAGCTTTAGTTTTTCGCCAGACGAGTAGTTCTTGAATTTCGCCAGAACCGCAAAATTCACAGAAGTAAGCTAGGATCGTTTCGATCGGCTTATAAAGGTAAACGCACATGCGGAATATCTGAGCTTGGATTTCTTAATGATTAGCTGTTTGGCCTGGCGAAGACTGGATCTGGCGAAGACAAAACCTAATTGTCTGGATCAAATATTGAATTTTTGGGATCCCATCGGAACCTTTGGTCTTGTTTCAATTTATTTCAAAAACGGGAAGCGGACAAGCCGAATATTCGTCCAGTCGTCAGTAAATATGTATATACAATTTATAGTCAACACTTATGAATTAAAATAAAAGTAATGGTCTAATCAATCTTCAATACTAAAAATACTAAAACTACAAAATAAGAATCTAATATAAATATAATTAACAAACTATAGCTGTATCTGCTCTTGCTTACTGGCACTAGCATAAAAAAAATTAACAAACGAGGGAACAAAGCTTTCCAGATAACGGTTTCGGGACACCTGGATAGGCTGTATTCATCGTTTACGGCACTTTGGTTTAAAGACCTAATCCAAACATTCTGTTTACCTTCTCTTACTGATCGCAAGCCACCAGTTTATTTAGATTTGAACTTGATTGCCGGGTTGCTGTTTCGGCTCGAGAAAAAACCCACGCAGAACGTCTTCTTTTCCAGATGACGAAATTTTCCCCGTTTGATTAGCAAAAAATTATAAGACTTACCTGATTATTTTTCCTATGTCTTTAGAAGTACCAGACTGTCTTGTTTTTTTTCTTCATTTATTTGTATTTGTAGTAAACAGTTGTAACATTAAATGGAAATTATTATTTTGATCGTTGGCTCCCTGCGTGCCGTAACGGCTGTCTCGGATAATCAGCTAAGATTTAGTCCAGACCGAATTATTTCAAACCTAGGAATTTTTTTTTTTTTTAATATGCTCATTGTTTGACGGTGTTTTTTGTCGTTTTGAACATTCATAGTGGCAATAGGGATGGTTATAATTGTCTGTGTGGTAGAAAGACCATTTTTGTGGTCAACTTTAAGAGTTGTTTTTTGAGTCCGTGTCTAATAAAGACGCTTTTACTTTTGCAGATTTGTTTCTGTCGAAATGGCGTTTTTCTGGCGGTGGTGGAGCGAGCAGAAAAAGGCCACCAAGGAGCTGGTCACCAAGTTGGTGCATACAGGCCAGCTGGAGTTCGTTGGCGCTGGATGGTGCATGAACGACGAAGCAACGGCGCACTACGCTGACGTCATAGACCAGATGACTTTTGGACTCAAGTGAGTTGTCTCTCTGATTAAATAAAATGGCAAAGGTCCAGCACGTGTTTCGAAATGTTTGTCGTTCCACCTCCAATGTGTGTCCTGCGTAGAAAGGAATCTGGATTTATATTGGAGCGAATGGGTTATCGTTTGTCTGGTAAGATAAGCTGGTGTGGATTCCGGTGTCGTAGTTTCTGAAGGCCAGTTCGGTAGCAAACTCAGTTGGCACCGGTTTCGGGCTTCCTGTAGGTGAATACTTTTTTCAAGGGCAAGACGTAGTAGGCTGCTCTAGTCACCTGAGATAATCGGCCATAAGAGCTAAGCACTGACTTCGGTTCAGCCATGGTTTCTCAGAAGCTGTTCCACCAAATTCTCCCTTCCCTCACCAAAATGTTAGAAAACGACCACAGCGAACAAAAAGTTATAAGGAACTCTATCCTGTATCTGCAGAACTCGTCAAAGATAAGCTAGTTTTATTCCAGAATTCGCAAAACATGTTAACGAAACAGGATTGGTTTTAGGTGGATTGACAGGGGTATTGGAAATATTTCCTGGTAACAATAAAAAACTTCGTTGTACGTGTAACCACGACTTTCGATTTATAAAATAAACTTTCTTTATATCCGTCTAATTTTTGAAACATGTATGCGGGGCTGTTAGCCACTCGCCTTGTGTTTTTGATCACAGTATGGCAAATATTCACACGGCAAATTCAAACATCATCATATGGCAAAGCTGGCATAAGAGCTCGTCCTAACCAAAAAGCTTCCTGGAAACTATATAATCTCGAGCCTGGCGCGTCTCTGAAGAACAAAAACAAAACTTGGAACTCGGGAAACAAATGAAGGGCAGAATTTATTAGTGATTCAGGGTTGGTTGGGTGGGGTGGGGGGTAAAGAAAAAAAAAATATGTGAAAGGTTAAGACGAGAATTGTGTGTTGTCATTTGTAATGGGTGAGTGAAAGTTGTGCACTCCCGCACAGGACATGGTTGTGCCCTTCTTGGGAGCGTTCTATATGTTTTCGGTTTGTTAAAGGATTGATGAAATTAAAATGAAATGAAAATGAAATGAAATGTATTAAGAAAGTAGCGTTTATTTTACGGGAGACATATTAAGGCATATTGTCGCTACTGTCGAACGATATCATCCAACGACATCATTGGGCTGTCGGAAAATACGCAGATAAGGGGTTATGGAAGTTTGATGATAGGTTTTAAAAAATCACGCAGCAGCTAAGGTGACGCTAGTCAATTCTGATTAATTTATTTGTCTTCAATACTAAATGCAACACCCAGATGGTATCGCGCAGATGCGACGGGATGCTTTTGGTTAGGTACCAAGGAGTTATCCACTCCCCGGCACTTGCTGTTCACCCTTTCCCGGCACAAGCCGAAATAGGCGGTGCCGGAACCGGTGCCGACAGTAAATTAGGCGATTCATCTTTCAAAGGTTTTTAAAATGCTTATTTTGATATTTTAACACGTGACAACCGGTGACGGCTTGTTTCAGCCGGTGCCGGCACCGACCGGGCATCGCGGCACCGGGCACTTGCTGTACACTAAAATCGAGAGTGGGCAACCCCTCGTTAGGTACACGTTCTGCTAGGGGACATTATTTTCCGGAGTAGGTGTTCGACAGGTAACCCTTTACTACTCGGTACTTCAACAAACTACCTCCCTAGAACTGTATCAGTCACGTATCAGTCATTTATGAACCTCGACTGCAGTTGTCGGAAATCTTCACATAATCATAATCGGATTTGAACGTGAGATTTTGCATGCCAAATTTTCTGAAACCACAATATTGCACATCTAGGCCACAGATTTAGCAAGAACAGATAAGGATTCGTCATTCATTCTTGGTTTTCGGAATATCTCTTCGCATTGGCACACGTTTGCCTCAGGTAACGCATTGTTCTTTCGAAACTCGGAGCAAATACACAGCACCCGAATTACCCGAAAAGCTGCAATAGGCGGCTTTTCCACCGAAATCATATATACCCTAGCGCACCAGTAAACACGTCCTATAGCTCAGCCCTTTAATGTTATCTTTGTTGCCGGGCGAAACGAGTCCCCAGCAGTGTTGCCAATTATTTAGTATGGAGTCTCGCGGAACTTTGCCCAATTCGTTTGAAGTTCCAAGCATCTCAGTTGCGAACTTCTGAGCATTGATGTGCCGATGCAGATGCCTTGATCTGTACTTCTTTTACAGTTTTATGCGAAACTTAAAACTTACCAGCAAAGTAACAAAAATAAAAGGGAAGTGGAAAAAGGCATAAAGATCGATATATTAGTAGGCTAAAAAGTTTTCTGGGTGAAAATATTACCAAAATTGCGCTAAATTTTGGCATACTGAGCTCAAATGAACTGCTGATGGACAGACGCCTCTAAGCTTGCATCTAAGCAGCACCCGCAATGCTAAGAAATTACGCAAAGTAACTTCAGTTTTGCGCCGTTCACCCAACCTTCAGATACAGTAAACGCCCGCCTCTTAGCAGCACCCAGATGCTAAGAAATTGCACCAGTTCAGCACTTGTGCGCCCACTTGAAAGATATGATGTGCTGCCAGCCTCTAGACTTTATTGTAAGCACCCAAAAAATTAGGGATCATTTTGCATTGTGCCATATTGGAACAAATTAAAATCCTGCATCCGCCTCAAAATTTCGCGCAGATGATGCAAATGCGTATGATGTGTCAACGCTGCTTTTGCCATTATGCCTTTGTGACATATTGATGGGATTTCCGCCTTGGGGAAACAAGTGCACATTATGCAAACCTCCCCTACATCTCGTCACGTCGTTCATTTTTCGTGGAAAAGAAAAGGGTGAAGGTATATCCGCGCTAGGGGCAGAAGAAATCGCGAATTTTGGCTAGCAACAGCGATGCTGAGCCCTACTGCTCTTAATTTCCTGGCGAAGCACCAGCCATTGAATTAGGAGGATAAGAGATGATTGATCGCCTGCGTGCGTGACACGCTTCAGGCTAGTGGCGGAGAGAACCGGTTAAAACACGTAAAAAGTTACTATTTTCGGAACAAAAGAACAATATATACTGGTTGCGGTATCTGTCTACATAATGGTTAGTTACGGTGGGAGCTAATGTGAGCAAATGAGCACGTTGGGTGATCGAATCTTGTTCGACTTAAAGCTCATATCCAAACGAGGCGGTGCTCAGTTGGCAGGCACCACTGCACCAACATAGTGTCTATATATATTTTAGGAAAATAGCGTTCCAATCTGCGTTAGGAATTGCGTTCCTAGTTTTGAGAATTCTTCTAGGAAGAAAACGGTCGAATTTCTGCCGCCATCTTGTGACCCGAAATTATTAGATTATTATATATTAGATTTTATTTTATATTATCGCCCTTGCTGAGGGTGATAGCGGACAAATTTGGCCCGCGGGTAGCATGATAGGCTGATATCGCCTGAGCGCCAGCGAGGGTGATATCTGCCAATCATGCTGCCCAAGGGCCAAATTTTCCGCTATCACCCGAAGAAAAGCAAGGGCGATAATGATTATAACACCAGGAGCCCTGTTATCACAGGGCGATAACAGTTGTCAGCGGGCGATAACAGTTTTTAGCGGGCGATAAAAGTTTTTAACGGGCGATAACAGTTGTCGCAGGGCGATAATAGTTGTTGTTATCGCCTTCTGGACCTTTTTTCTTTTAACATCAGGGCAATACCAGAAAATTTTGGCACTGGGTAGGATAGGACTGATATCATGGGACTGCACGGTGTACTGGTGTTATTAGCAATTATCGCTCCTGATCGTCTGTTATACTAATATACTTGAGTCTATATATAGAGCCGAGCGGCCAGGGAGGCGCCGCTCGCGTTTAAATTTATAAACCGTCCTAGGGACAATCAAGTCCTTCGTTAGGTCCTCATCTTAATGTCGTTACCAATAATCCACGATCAGGAGCGATAATTGCTAATAATCTAATAATATCGGGCACAAGATGGCGGCAGAAATTCGACCGTTTTCTTCCTACAGTTCTCAAAACTAAGAACGCAATATTCCTAACGCAAGTTGGAACGCTAGTTTCCTAAAATATATGGACACTTCGCTGACTGTACAGCCTCTGTGGGCACTGGGAATTGCTGTACATCTATTTTGGGAGTGAGCAACCACTAGATCCAAACATGGACGTCTTACTCGCAGTATGATGTTCAGCTATTGCTTCGCCCTCTGTCGTTTGGGAGCGTGATCAGTTGGCAAGTTTTTATTCGGTAAACCGATTTCGACAATTCCCATTAGACAAGTTCGCACACGTCAAGTCAGTGAACGAAAAGTTGTCACGGGACAAGCTCGTTTTAGTGGTTGTCACAAAATGTCCCCGGCGAAACATTCCCGTGACAAAACGTCCCCACGACAAAACGTCCCCGTGGGGAAACGTCCCCGATCGAAACGTCCCATGGCGAAACGTCCCCGGCTATAAAATTTGTGTTTCATCGCTGAGAGATAGCTAGGCCTATGAGATTACTGATTGCGTCATCGGTTCAGACAAAAAATGTTCTTGGAATATAACCTTTTGAAAACCACGATGTGTTCACTACTTCAACATTAAACCGATAGTCAAGAAACAAACCAAAGTGTTGATCCCGACTGTAGCCATTTCTTAAAGAAAGCGCAAAGTTTTGTCCCTGTGACGTTTTGTCACGGGGACGTTTCTCTAAAGGAGACGTTTCGCCAGGGGATGTTTTGTCATGGGGACGTTTCTCTACGGAGACGTTTCGCCAGGGGATGTTTTGTCATTGGGATGTTTCGTCGGTAAGCCTGTTTTACACAGTCCTATAAAAGGCAAGACAGCTTCAGAGACAGTTGATATATATATAGACCACAATGTCTGAGATAATCAGGGGTGGCCCGAAGAGGGGAGGGGGAGTGAGGGGGTAAGTATCCCTCCCCTGCCTTTTGCTTAGTCGTATCAGTCGTTTATTTTGACCTCACCCGGGTCCCGGTTGCCGGAAAATTTGTGAAAAGTAAAATTTTAATCTGAAGTTGATTAGAGGATCGATTTTGGGGTAGAAACATCCTGAATCTGAATATGAAAATTACTTTATCGCCGAACAAGCAGTTTAGGGGCTTAGTAGTTCAGTAGTTAGTACCAGGATCATTTTGGCCTCCCCTGGGCATTTTAAGCCTTCGGCATTTTGGACAATTTCGGGGTCTTCGACCTCACTTGTGTGCATTTTGAGTCGTGCGCGTTCTGAATCGTGGACTTGAACCGTGGGCATTTTGATAGTGGGTATTCCGACCGTGGGCAATAAGATTTTGGGAACCACCTGTTTTGTCGTGGGGAAGTTTTGCCATGGGCACGTTTTGAGATGGGTCGTTTTGTCGGGTTTGATCTGTCAGAGGCCGTTTGGGGAAACATATTGTAAGTGATCTGCGGGACGTTTAATGTACAAACAAAAACGTGACCAAAACACTGAATAAGTAACATGATAGGATAAGAGGAAATTAACGATCGATCATCAGGATTCTATTTAGATTAACTGGATGATCGCAATTGACCGATTAAACTTTTTTTAGTGTCTTAAGTTTTAGATCGTGGAAATGGAAAACGGAAAATTATTCCCCAAGAGGTTTCCTTGATTTCGTTTCGCTTCGGTCGCTGGGAAGTTATTACAGAATATCGCATTGACACTGACAGTAACAGAAGCACTTGGCTCTTCATCCTACTCTTGCGTCCATTCAAGCGAGTAAGCGAAATTTCTGGATGGATACCGCGGGGATTCCCTGTTAGACATTTAGAATAGCCTTGATTTCCGCAGGTATTTCTTTTGCCAAGGATGGCAGATTTACAACTGACATTTTTATTGCATTATTGAACTCTTGTCTCACATAAACAACACAAGTCTTTTTTAAGTCCGCGGAATCTTTTTTCTACGCTGATTTAGCGTTGGATGTGTCAGTATTGAGAAAATCAGTAAGATAGGATAAGATTTGTTCCGAAAAGCTCAAAGGGTCAGTATAGAGAAAATCAATAAGATAAGATAAGATTTGTTTCCGAAAAGCTCAAAGGGTGGTGGACACAACAAAACAAAACAAAAACATAACATCAACAACTATCTACTCAAAACTTTCATGTCACCCTAAAGGAATCTTCCCACATCTTCTCTAAAACTATTGAGATCTTTCTTCGCCCCACACCATTTCCTCAAATATTTCTTTCCCGGTTCTTTTCACTCCTGACATTCACCTATTGGCAAGAGAATACATTCATTCATTCCGCCGCACATGGGACAAAAGTAAGGACCACATAGAGCTCTAACCGTACCCACCTATTTCCTTTTTAATTCTACCGGTAAACAATCTGTTCTTAGGCGAATATTTACGGTAATAGTCAATAGTAGTCAATGGTTACGGTAGCTCAGTGCCGTTAGTTCTTAGAACCATTTTTGTAACAATCGCTTACGCTTTCCATATAAACTGATATGAATCATCGTTCTTCGTCACTGAATTATATACAAAAACAAAAGTTATCTTTAAAAACAAGATGGTAAGCTAGTTTTACCTGCTGAAGAACTACCAATCATTGTATGTTTCGTGATCATATCACTCTTCATAACATGCTTATACAAATTTTGGAAACATCTTCCGAAGTTGTCTATCTCTTTTGAGGAATGAGCTCTCCAGACCCTCGGCCTTTTTTAACTTCTATGTCATCGACTAGCCCGCTCGGGAGCACAGTGTTTCTTTCCTATATTTATTCAACCAGCAAACGACTTGCTAATCCCTTTGTCTTATCTCGTACCCGTGATCGTTCGTAAGGGCTATACAGATCTTTTGAGATCGTCTCTTCAACCCTGGCATTGTGACGTTTAGGAAAACCCTTTCAGAGCTGAGAAAACAAAAAATAGTAAAGGCATCAGCGCTAGCCTTGACAGGCCAAAACGGCGGTGCTGATCTCCAGTTCCCTGCCCTCAGTCAGGCAAGTACAATGAGCGGTTGGGGACAAGCCGCTCCGTCACTTCTCATACCCTTCCTGTTACCTTCCCCAGATTTCTCTACGCACTCATTTGAAGTTTGCTTGACTTGTTCTGACAGGGCTACGCCACTAACCCCCGCCCCAAACCAAACGGTCGGCACCACTGAGACTAGAACCAGCGCCCCTGCGCATAGGAGTCCAGCTCGCCCGCCACTCAGAACAAGAACTAGCCGAAAGTCCTGAAGAAAGACCCTTTGCCAGTCATTGAGCCCCAGCGAACAAAACTAGAGCATTAGGAACGAAACTGCAAAACAGTTAATACACGCAAACTGAGAGAGAGGAAAAAGTATGCCTAAAAGTAACCAACAGAAAATCATCGATTATCAGCCCGTAACGGATTTTAGTATGAGTATAACAACAGGAACCCGTGAGAACTATCGAGGGGGAAATGTGTCAGTGATAGGGATGGTTCTTTGATTAATAAGCGCTGGATGGAACTCTAATAATACCCCCGACTAATAAGTAATAAGACCTCAGAGTCCTCAGATCTCAAAAGGCTCTCCCCTTCGTCACATTAGCAGGGTGGTTATCCTGGTCTTCTTATCACTCTCGCGTATGACCAGGGTTGCAGAAGCTAGGCCAACTAGTGCTAGGCAACAAACATGCAACAAGTAAACAACAAACACGAAACAAAAAATTGTCCACAAAAACCAAAAAAATAGCTCAACTTTTGTCTGTTACGCGTGAATCCCGCCCGTTTAAGTTCGCAAAAACGGCAGGAACGAACGAAATAGGAACTTGCTCTGCCACTTCTCTCCTGAGCTCCGAAGTGAGGATTTTGACAGTAAACGGGTAAAGTTGTCAGGGTCTAGGCCCCCCACTCCTCAAAGTAGCTAACGGTAGATAACAGGATCTAAAAATTTTAGTTTTAAATTAGAATAATAATTTTATGAAATTAATAACATTTGAAAGTTATTACTAGTGTAGATGACATTGGTTGGAACAGATTAGGGTAATTTAGGATTTGATGTCATCGAGGGAGGAGGAGCCGTACAATCAAGCTGGTGTCACTTAATTTCATAACTTTATGAAATTAATAACATTTAAGAATTGTTACTAGTGTAGATCACATTGATTAGAACAGATAAGGGTAATTTAGGATTTGATGTCATCGAGGGGGGAGGAGCTGTAGTATCAAGCTGGTGTCACTGCTTGAAGAGTTTGGAGAAATTGCTACGCGGATATAAAACGAAAAAATCCTCAAGATTTGCGCATTTCGGACAGAGTGCAGTCACCATTTGGTCTCAGATTCTTGTCTTTAATCCCAAAGGGAAGGAAAGTTCCGGTTGAAAGCGGATCAAGATGCTCGTCAATATTGAGACATTTTTATTACAGCTGTAAGTCGTTTCATTCAAGTTACCCTATCTGCGGCATCTCATTCAGCGCCGAGACGGAGAGGCCAAAGAAAATAAAAGGAAGTAGATATAGCGGAAGTAGATATTTCAGAGTTGCTGATAACGAGGATTGATAAGATCGTATCATAAAGTTCGGTAAAGCTCACGTGAAACTCTCACGCATCCGAAAAGCTCCTCACAGATTGGTTAGAACCAAGAAGTTAGAATATTGAATATAACTTTTGCAACAGAACATTATTATTATTTTGTTTCACATTTATTTGTTTTAAATTCGATACCGGCCGGCTTAGGCTCTAACACGTAAGAAATTTAACTATGACACCAAGTTGAGTCGAACCAAGAACAAATAATCTGATACAACGTCCGTCTCCCTATCTCTGTAATACGACCATGCGGAGTCAACTATATTCTGACACCCTACCCGATGCAAACGAGCGGATGAGGAGCTACCCAGAACATGTACAACGGCGAAGCGGGAAGTAGGCGGGTGTTAACTCTAACCTCACAGCAAGTACCTTTAGCTTCGCTCAGCTTTATCGGGGTATCCATAGTCGCTGCATGAGACCAAAAACAGAGGTTCTATCAGATTATTTGTTCTTGGTCGAACCCACAAAACAGCCGAATGGGAAGAGATAGCCACGTGAGCGATCCAGAGAGAACACCCAGAGCAGTGTTCCGGGATCCTAAGATCCTATTCTAGAGAAAAAAAAACAAGAAATTCTTGTCCGACTTTGCGACTCACGACCCGAAGGTGCCCTATCTTTCTGTGTCCATGAATGAATGAATGAATTTAATCCCAAAAAAGCCCAAGGGCCATGGCGGGAAACATAAAACAACAAAAAACAAAATATCATACACTCCAAAACAAACCAAAAATCAACATCTATAAAAATAGTTCACGGTGGGTCATAGCTATCTTCAGGCACCCAGCCTTCGGAGATCACCAAAACACTTACTTCTCATAATTGAAACCAAATCCCTTTCCTCCCAAACCTCCCGACCAAACACTTCCTTTCTTAATCCTTTCAGCTCCTCGCAATAACATATCAAATGTACCGCATCCTCCCCATCAATACCACACATTGGACAAAAATAAGGAGTAAGGACCAGTACCTTTCCTTTTTCTACCAATATACTTTCTCCGCATCCCCACCGGAAGAGCGTCCGCCCTAAGACTAACCATCGACCTCAATTCTGGCCCCCCCAATCCCAACTTAAAATATAATTCTTCTCCCCATGTCTCTTTGGTCACTCACAGCCGTCGGGTCAAGATCCACATAACGGTACTTTACCGTCGGTCGGTCGCTCCACTGATCACGAGTTAGTGTGCTTCCAGATCTTCGTTTTTGTTGCAATAGTGCTTCTGCGTCGCTGCTGCAGCACTTCTTTACTTCTGCTTAAGATGAGTTTTTGGATTCGCTGCATGCAAGATTTCTTCTTGGTCGGAGCAGCACCTTGCAGCAAGAGTAAATCCCTTATTTATTCTTGCTTGCAGGGAAGCACGGACTTGGTCGGTAAGCAAGTCCGGTACTCTGGAGAAGCGCTGCCGTGCCGTCTTCCTCGGAAGCACTGCAGTGCAAAAACGAATGTAGAAAGAATCAGCCCGGAAGCGGCCGAGAAGTCGATCTGCAGCGTGCAACAAAATGAAGGCTCAGATGGTCAAGGGGGAAGAAACGTGTCAGGCTTATGAGAGATGTGACCAATTGACTTGGAAATTTCCAGATCCGAGTACACATGCAATGGAGAGAGGGGGGAGGACCCGACCGATTTGGATGAAACTTTATAGTTATGAAGAGCACATACCCCCAGGTTCTTCCGGAAAGTGTGGGGAGTAGGGAGGGGGGTGGGGGCTGAACCTATAGCCATTCCCGCTGGTTGCAAGTTCATCAGCTTCAGTTCATCAGCTTTCCAGTGTTAGTCTTCTAGTGTCCTTTTGTGCTGAAATGGTTATTCTGGATAGTTTTTTTGTTTTACTTTACTTGTGGAATCGTCGATTGTAAGCTGATTGTTGTTATTGATTTTGCAGGTTCTTGAATGATACATTTGGGGAATGTGCTCGTCCGAAGACTGTTTGGCAAATCGATCCCTTCGGCCATTCGAAGGAGCAAGCTTCCCTTTTCGCTTTGATGGGTTTTGACGGGCTATTTCTGGGAAGGATAGATTATCAAGATAAAACAACAAGGATGGAATCAAAAACCATGGAAATGGTCTGGAACGCAGGATCTGAAGGTAAGTCTGAAGGACATTACTGTAAAAAGGGTGGGGGTCCGCTCTTGATCTGAGCATGCGTCGTAGAACACTGTGTGGTCATAAACCATGGTGCATAAAAATTGGTAAAAATATATATTCTACATTAGTATCAGTTGCGCTCACACACAATCGAGCGAGCAACCCCTTTCTTCCAAGCTTCTTTCATATTTGAATTTACTTGGTATGATCATGCTTTTCGTTAATGGAATTTTGTTTTAGGAAAGCTAAATAAGGAAGTGGTTTATCACTTCCTTTTTGCCGTTTCCCATGATTTAATTATGATTCACTTGAAAAGGATTAGAATTGACTGTCTCTGAAATTTTCTCCTATTGTCAGTTTCTTTGTATTTTCCACGTTCGCCCAACAACTGCAAATAAACGTTTTGACTGTTATTTTTGTTGCACTAAAATTTCTACTCGAGGATTTCTGGCTCAAGCCTGTTTGAGGTTATAAGACCTCACGAGCGCCTTATTAGATTATTTTAGGTTTTTGATTTGTGTTTGTTTTCTCTTTCTCTTCTTCTCCACTATTTTGATTTGTTGGGCAATAAAGCACTTACTTACATTTCAATTGGATTTACTTTCATTTCCTTTTTTTGGAAATGACGCCGGGTCCGGGTTAAGTCCATGTACTCCCAGTGAGCCAAGCTATAGACATTTCTTCATTTTCATAATTCTCTGTCATCCGGTTTTGCAATCTATTTGGTCCTCTTTACTGAGATTGCGAGTTTCGAAAGCGGCACCACTCTTTTTTGATAAAATCGCATAAATATATCTGTATATACATTTTTTTTTTTATGTAAACATGTTTTTCAGTATAGTTTTGCAACTTCCTTTCGCAACCTCGGCAGACCAAAAATGATTAAAATCCAAGGTTAAACCCGGTTGAGACTTCGAAGGTACGAAGGTGACAGTTTTTTCTAGACTTCCCTGGCTGATAAGCTTAAACGAAAACATATATATATTTTTTTTTTTACCGTCACATACACTGAGCTAATTTACTGGAAAGGGGAAAAATTAAGAAGGATTGTAAATTGTTTGACAACTAAAAAACAAACGGGCATTTCCAGCGGATTTGAAAAGTCTCTTTTGACTTACCGGGTCAACGCTCTAACCAAATGAGCTATGGAGATTGCGGATTGAGCTCGCCAACCACTACAGTCGCCAGGCGAGAAAGGCTACAAGAACAGTGACCTGATCTCGCTCGAGGCAAATAAGTTTAAAAGTTCACTTTCCAATGTAATGGGATTACAAATTATAGGCTAAACATTTTAAATGGAAATCCCCCACTTAAATGTCTACTACGTGCTAATATTTGAACCTCACAGGTAGTGCGTTGCTAATTTTAAAGTCTTGATTCATTATGTTCATAAAAAGTAATTAAGAATCCTGGCGTCGCCAAGTCGCATCCAGGTCATGGGCAAAGAGGTTAGCCACTGATTAATAGTAAATAGTAGCCCAAAGGAAGTGAATGTGTGTGCAGTTTTTCATTGTTAATTTTATTAGCTTTTTTTTTTTATTTGTGGAAAGAAAAGGTTGTGTAATATTTTATTGTTATTATATGTTATTTTATTATACTATGTTATTGTTTATTATAATATGTTATTGTTGTATTAAATGTTGCCTGTACCTCGTGCCCTTAAGAAAGATGATAGAAATCATACGAGGCATTCGAAAAATTTGTATGTATTTACAGGCTGATTGCCTAAGCTGAGACATGGCATTACGAATTATTCACTGATGATTCGTTATGCTCATGAAAAGAATCTGAGAGTCCCGGAGTCGCAGAACTGTGGGATAGAGGGCAGGCGATGGGCAGACTGAACGAGTCAATGTTTGCGTTGTATTGTCTAAGTTGACGGAATAAAATGTTCAAGCAAAATACCACATTCGGGATAAAACGGGATGTGTAAATTTAAAAACTGGTCACTACAAATACTGTGGTAGTCGGTTTCCCGCGTTCTTTCAGACCCAATGGGCAAATATCTCTCATGAGCATAACGCGAACTTCAATTAATATTTAGTAAGTACTGTCATGTTTAAAAATGCAGACGGTCAACCTGTAAATACTTATATTTCAAATGCCATTTTTTTTTTCTTGCTGGAAAACAGGTGCAATTTCGAAATGGGAATCCTTAATGTCCGAAATAGGTTTCTTCTATCATCGATGAATGCCGTTTCTTAAGAACTGCCCAAACTATTTCCTGGCATTTCCCGAAACTAAGATAAGCAGAGAAATCTGCGGAGTTTTTTCTACGTGCGGAATTTGGCATTGGGTGCATCGGTCTCGCTGATCCAGTATGATGCAATACAAAGTAATTTGTGGTATTTTCCTGGTGTTTATCGCAATTTTGTTGTTTTCATATTGCGAAACCACAGTTACATTTTGACAAGCCAAAGTGGAATCATCTTTTTGATAAGACATGCGGTATTTCCCGATACTTTTTCTGACGTGCATGATCTTTAGCGACTTGGTTTATGGTTCAGCGGCGAAGGAATAGAAGTAAACATATATCCTATCGGAGGCAGATCGTGTTCTGCACCCATGCAGGCATCCTACGGTTTTTCATCTGGTATGCGCAGCGGCGAAGAGGGAAATAGACGAGTATCAACTCAAACCTCACAGAAAGTACCTCTAGCTCCGCTCAGTTTTATCGGGGGTGTCAATAGAAGCTGCATGGTACCAAAGACGGAGGTTATATTAGATTATTTTTTTTTGGTATAGCCTACCTGTACTTCACTCAGGGCTTTGTTCAGCGTTCCCTGATGATGAATCTTAGCGTTCGACGTTGAGCCGTGAATTTGGTGAACGACGTCGCGCTTTCTTCGTCAGGGAGTTCACATCCCCGTAGGGAAAAAAGGTACCCGGATTCCCGTAAAGGTGTCCGGAATTTTGGAACAACATTCCGGGCACGGAAAACGTAACGGAAATCCCGGCTGGGGGGAGTTTATTTCCCGGAATTCCGCGGTTTGACAGGAATTCCGCGTTAAACTGCGGAATTCCAGGAAACAAAACTCCCCAGGCGGGATTTCCGTTACGTTTTCCGTGCCCGGAATGTTGTTCCAAAATTCCGGACACCTTTACGGGAATCCGGATACCTTTTTTCCCTACGGGTCTGCGACTTAAGGCGTACCCTTCCGGTCAAAACACATACTTGGCTTTTAATTGATCTTTACACGAGAGCCGCTGGTTGATACATGTAATTCAGTTCCTAGTAAACCAGGTATCAGGTAGATGGCTTACGGTCGGTCTGATCGCTTTAATGTGATTCTTTGGCGGTATTTTCAGATGATCAAACTAGACGTTGATTTTTGCCCTACCCTGCACACAGTCTGACTAAAATTTGTGTTGGGGAAGCCAATAATGGTTTGTGTTCTGGAATTGGGACAAGAATTTTAGAAATTATTATGCAATTTTTTCGTTTTCGTCTGAAATGTCTGAAAACTCAAATTGTCCGTTTTAGCATATGGCTTTCGGAAGAAAATTCTGGGACTTTTGACCTCACTGGCTTCCAGATTCTCAAAATTTCAGCCTTCGCTTCCTGATGAAAGCAAAACATTTTGCTGAGAAATTCCTTCAGGATAGGAAAGGAACTATGTGAAAATGAAGTTAGCGACTGAAAATACACAACGCGAGTGGAGACTAAGATTGAATGGACATAGTTACTGGCACGGTTGCTTCACGAGGTAGTGAGGCGATCCAAAGCCTCCCGTCATCAGAAAATTTTCTGATCTGAAATTTTATGTCAGGAATGCCGATGGTCCCATTTTCAGCTGCCTTCCTGGAAGGAGGGCGCTCCGCAGGGACGTGCGCCCATAGCGTGTTTTAATGTTTGCTTAACTTTTATTATGTTTTTGTGTGATGTATGGCCTTTGGCTGAAATAAAGCTATTATTATTATATTATAATTAAACGCTGGTACTTGTTATAGACAGAGCTGGTGGACTCGGACTCTGGACTCGTCTCGAGACGGTCTTTTTTCAAGGACTCGGAGCCGTCCTTCACGGAGCTGTCCGTCCGCCAGAGCTGTGGACTCGGACCCTGGACTCGTCTCGAGAGACCTTTTCAAGGAATCGGGCATGTCTCGAACTCGGATTTGCTGGACTCGCAGCACCTCTGGTTGTAGACGAAGGAGGGCTACAGCGAAAGAATACAGTGTATATTACATGTAATGCAGCGGATGTTATATATATGTTATCGGTCGTTTCTACTTTCAGGGGATAAAACGTCTATCTTCACTGGGGTTCTGTACAATAACTATAGCCCCCCTCCTGGTTTCTGCTTCGATTCGTACTGTGGTGATCAGCCCATCGTTGAAGACCCTCATAGTCCTGAATACAACGCCAAGCAAAGAGTAAGTGAATATCGTTTTTAAGGTGATTAACTGTGTTCTTAACCGCCCAAGTACCGAGTGGTTACACACTCCCCGGCACCTGCTGTACACCCTTTATTGGTGCCTTTAGATACCGGTCGAAAAAAGCGGTGTCGGCAGCGGTATCGGTCATAATTGCGCTCTTCATAAAATTCCTTCCAGATTAGTTCTTTTTGGCCGCTAGATGCGCTAGCATAAAATAAACAATGACACGTTACTTCTGGGCATACGTTTATCCAGGTTGGTTTGGCCATCTTCAATTCCTCTTAGGCCCAGCCATGTTTGAAACTGTTCAAAATGCTTCTGCCTATATTTGTGCTCTACGCAACTCTGTTTTGTCAAACTTCATCAAGTTGTCAATACTCTATATGACTAAGTCCAAAACACGCCAGTGATCCTCAGGAAGAAGGAGTAAGCGCCTCCGTAACGACTCAAACTCAACGACTCGAATCCTGTGTCAAACAATCACGGCGCTCTTTGGGAGCAGTTGTGACACCGGTTCTGCCTTTCTTCCGCTAGGTACCCGGAGAGGCCGGAGATTTTGCAGCGGCAAGTAGAGATAGTCATAAATCGTGTTCTGGCTTCCGACTTCAGTGCTGAGCGCTAGTTGACTTTTCAACGGGGCTAATGAGCGACTCGGTATGAAACGAAAGCCTAATCGCTTATTCACCCTTCAGATAACTTATACCAGGATCTCACGTGTGATTGTTTCTCTAGCGCATCTGGCGTCAATTCGTCATTGGATTTTATGAGGGACGTATTCTGCTTCTAAACAGCGATTCTGCTTCTAAACATGCTGATTTTAATGTTTAACACGTGGCAAACGGTGCCGACTGGTGTCCATGTACTTGCTGTACGCTGTGGGCAGTGTGCAACCCCTCGCGGAGTATGCACTAGTGGTCTCTAGTCTTCTTAAACCGTTCGTGGATTCACTGGATCCACACTTGGTTTCACCAGGGACCCATAAATCCTCCGTCAAGGCGCCAGCAGCCAATCCCAAATTTTGTCTATCTGGTCTTGAACGTGATTTGACCGTGGGTATTTCTCGAACTATCTTCCGTGCGGTCAACATAGCATCAGAAATCTCTTATTGGCAAGCCCCCTGTAAAGTAAATTTATGGGTCCCTGGTTTCACGTAAAGCATATGGAAACTGCAGTTTGGAATTTGATTTCTTGTGAAATCCAGAATGCGGTAAGTTTACCTCTGGATCGATTGAAGAAACATTTTTTGACAGACCACCATTGACAGAGTTACTATTTATTTCATTTCAATGAATGAATGAAGGATTTATATTGCACCGCCCAAGGGCATTGTTGATTGGATGATTTTGGTACGACGGCATGGTTTCCCATTTATTATTTTTATTTTCTTTAGCGTTCCTCCTTCATATCTTTTTGTTCTTCCAAAAAGTATGTGCAAATTAATTTCGGGCTTTCCTGCAGTTAAAGGTACCGACTACTTGTGTAAATAATAGTAAGAGGGTTTTAAAAGGTTTATTTGTGTAGTTTAGTTTGTAAAAGTTGGTCTATATAATAAAGAAAAATAAACTAAAAAAATAAAAAATAAAACTGGGTACTGCTCCCTAGTATTAACCCGTCTACAAAAAATAAATACAAAATAACTGAGGGGCTGCCCACTCTCGTAACAGTTTGATAATCCACTGCTATTTCCTGAACCCAGAAACATAATCCAGCATCACTGTTCATCATACCTATTTGGTTCGGGAACAATTTCCGCTTTTGACATTACTTGCCTGGGCATGTCTGATGTTCGTTTCTCGCTTGACTGCTCAACTGAGACATCTTTGTTGCTAAGTCCAAACATTTTAGGAGTTTTTCCGTTTTCCTTGCCTGCTTTCCGTATTATCCCTGTTTGCCGTTCTCCATTTTTTGTCCGCAGAAACTTTCCTGTCGGGAAATAGTTTTCCCGGTTAACCGCACCCGAGCAGTTCCCAGATTTATTTTCTTTCTCGGGATTCCCGAGTCACGAGGTTTGCATTCTAAATTCAGCTGACCTGAATGCGTTATAATTAAATATTTCGCTATAATTGAACGCCACAGTGTCGTGGAATGTTACACGGGGCGCGACAAATAGACAAGAAGTAAAATTAACTTCTGGTCTGTTTGCAGGGCCGTATACGGGTGGGGGGCTAGGGGTTCGACCCCCCCCCCCCGAAATCTGCACAGTTAATCGGTTTTGTATACAATTTAACCTCTGTTCTATGTCTTTTTATACTTTTTTATATGGACTAGGTCCGACTCACGGGCACCCCCCCCACCATAAAAAAATTCCCGGATACGGACTGTTTGTCATGGTAGAACTCCCGGTGAAATGCATAGACGAATTTGTATTCGGCGTGATCACTGTTTGTTTCTCCGGAATACCGTTTTTCCTGGATACAGAAACAGAATAGACCGCATACATGGTTTCCCAGCATAGGCTGAAGGTGCCGATTTGGAACATGGTCGCTGTACCAGATGAAACTTCATCACTGTTTGATTCACATGATTTATTGATTGACACCCGAAAGGATGCCCTGGAAAATTTGTGATTCTTTGACCTTTTCTTTGTGAAAATTGCAAAAATTTAGTAATTTGTTGGCGCTTAAAGAGACGGGGGCACGGAACCTGTTCCAGATCAAATTTATTGGGAGTTAAAGCACAACTCTTACTAGAAATAATATTTTCCCTATGAAATGGATCAGAAAAAAACATTTTCGAAAATACCATTACTTTCCATCTGAAATTAGCGATTTCTTGTTAGCGCCTGTCGACTATGTCCAGCCTTCCTCCTCTCCGACGCGGCGGCTGGGCGCAAACATTTGAAAACTGATCGCGCCGTGGTTCAAAAGTGTGAAAACTAAGCAAATAAAAGAAGTTATAAACAAAAGCTTCTCAGATCCTTATGTGTGAAAGAGTTGTCAGCAGACGTTTATGATCCCGGCAAACGTTTCGTTGTGTGACGGGCAAAACTCGGCAAGGCCAAAAAAGCGCTAAAATTTCGTAGGCACAAAACGAACAATGGAGAAAGGTGGGGATTTTAGAAGCTTATACTTCTGTATGGGGGCTAGATATATTAAAAAAAAAAACAGAATAAGCAAGAGGGGTCCTTTAACGGACACCACAATGTTTCCAGTCGTTCGGGAGTTATCGCGATCACAGAGTGACGAACGGACAAAAAGATAAAATCACGCTATGATAGGTACCCCCTCACTTTCGTTTGGTTTCTCCTCAGAAACAGATACAATCTGGAATATTCTGCTTGCCATTCACCCGACCTTAATAGCATCGTGGCGAATCTTATTGTTCTTCTTTTGAATGGAGTACAAAGGGTCAGCTTTTCCTTGTTTGTTTGTATTTTGTTGCTGTAGTTTAGTACGTCAGCTAGTGTTTCTGTTGAAATACTTTTGCTTGTTTTACTTTTGCATACATAAAGGAAGAAAACGAATTGAACCGAGAGCAAGGGTGGATTATATTGATGCAGTATATCTGTTTTAATCCGTCAAAAACTACTAAGACGTGAAGTACCATGACTTCTTATCAAGATAATTCAACCGTGTACCGTTCCGATTTAAATAAAAGTAAGGAATCGGGACAGGGCTCGCTTCGCTTGGCTACTTTTGATTATTCGCTTATAAATATTTGTAAAACTTGTCGTTTCAGGGATTCAACTCTTAACGTAGTATCGATTTCTGGGCCCAGTGCTTCCATTGACTGTTGCTAACGGTTATGCTATTTTACAATTACGAAATGCTAGCATTACGAGTCCTGGTTCTGGCCCCACCCCCCGAAACCCCTCTGGACAAAATACTTTTTTAAATTTTGGATTACCGTGGTTTCGCTTTTCAGACAGTCAAATAAGAACGATATGCTATAACTTAATATCTGTGTTTCAGTGTTTCAGCTTTGTTTTGACACTAATTAATAAGAATCAAATTCGTTTAGTTTTGATTTTTTTTTCTGTTCGGATACTTAGAGCGGCACTGAAAGTAACGCAATACACCCGAAAATGAAATTTTGCTACAACTGAGACCAGAATATAAAAAAATAGATATAGAGTATGTGTCATAAATATGACTTTACTTACTCAAAGCATTGTTTGCGCTCCCGAGCTGTTTGTTAATGTTTTTAGGTTTCAATTATGTTTTCCGATGCCTTTTGCAGTTAGGCGACGTTCAGATTAGTAGACCTCTACTGCACAAGCAGGTCATGCTGCGGTATAGGGCGTAGCAACACCAATAAACAAGGGGGATCAGGCAGCACTTGAGTCTGTACAAAGAAGAGCCACAAAATGCATCAAAGGCTATAGCACCCTGGACTATCAAACAAGATTAACAAAGTTAAACCTGCCAACCCTTTGCTACCGTCGCAGACGTGGCGATGTCATTATGGCACACAAACTCTTGGAGACAGACACCAACCTGTTCCAGCTAGAACAGAACACCCGAACCCGTGGTCACTCCAAGAAGTTTTTCCGGAAGAGAGCTACGACCAGGAAGCGAAATCAATTTTTCACTAATCGAGTGTTACCGCTATGGAATTCCCTCAGTCAAAACACTGTCATGGCAGATAGTGTGGAAGCCTTCAAGTCATCGGTTGACAAAGACTGGACTCGGAAGCCTTGGAAAACTGCATGGGATTCCCAAGATGCGGCCCTGATCCCCATTCATCACTGAGCCAGCGCACGACAGGATTACCTTTCGCTGGCAAGTGCGATTTAAGGTAATTTAAGGTAAAGTGTCATCTGCTTCTTTTCGTATTCTTTATTTGCTTTGACTTTTCTTTTACATTGTAGGTGGCGGAATTTCTGAAGTATGTAACAAATGCAGCCTCTCACTACGCTACTGACCATATTCTGATCACGATGGGCAACGATTTCAACTACCAGTTTGCCACCGTTTGGTACAAAAACTTGGACAAGCTCATCCGGTACGTACATTCATTTCTTTTTAGGTCAAAAGCTTCGTTGACATCGTTCTTAAGATGAAACAGGGATTTGCTACAGAGAACGTCTTGGTGACTGCAGGGGAGGATTTTCAGTACCAGGCTGCAACTAGCTGGTACAAAAATTTGGATAAGCTTATACGGTAAAATTCGCTCTGTTTGTCTTAAAGTTGATTCGTCTGCCTGGTCGATGTCCACAAATCGCGATTGCTGTACAAATGTGAATGAAAGCCAGAGGGGTCGGTGGTTTCGCGTTTGTTTTCGAAATGGCTATTTTTTTGAAACCTTAAAGTTAACTGGAAAGGTGAATTATTTGGATTCTAGTAAGGGATTTTTTGATTTTTCACTCACTATCTACTCTAGTAGTGACGTTCAGAATATCTGCGGCCGTCTTCACAACGCAAATTCTACTATGACGCGGAAAATTTGAATCTCAACACAAACGCGGCTTTTCAGTGGCCAGTGATCAGCTTGCGGAAAGCAAATCACTGTGTGAACATTTATTTTTCGTAAATCGTTTTTGTCAAGCATACAACACAGGTACAAGCGCCACACGTTCGACAGGGAAATTCCACAGCATGAAAACTGATTATTCGTCAATAGCGTACCAACGAAGTAACGCGTTTTCATCGGCTCTTCAAGCTTCTTTAAAGGAACAGTAAACTTGACTACGCAACTTTCGGCCATCGAATCGCCGGGGGGGGGGGGCTTAGATAAATATACAGGGTATTATTGACGACAGGCCCCCCCTTCTTTGTTATCTCGAACCGTCTCGGACCCCCTCCTTAGTGTTCCAAAAGGTCGTAACGAGAATTTTTCTTACTCTCAATATCGACTCAGGGTACATTCTTGATATGTTAGCTAGCTCCCCGAGTCAAGTTTGAGTCAAGTTTTCTGTTCCTTTAAGTAAATAAGAGATAGGTCACTAGATTGTCCTATCTCGGCCCTTCTCGGTTAAACTTTATTGGTTTGAGGGCCAATGTTCGCCTTAAAGCTTCTATCTAACCCCGACAGGTTGCATCTGTAGGTTATTAACTTGGAATCAGTTGTTTACTTTATTAATGTTATTAATTTTTGGCTTTAATTTGCCTTTATTTTAGTTAAGTTGCTAATTGCGCCGATTGCTCTGCAAAAGTATGATTTTATAAATTGTTTTTACCCTGTTCAAAGTTGGGCAATGGACAGCTCTACCGCACCCAAAGAAGTTAGCTACTCCATCAACGCTTTCAGAGATTTCTTGAATCTTTACGCCGAAATTCTTTTTTTTGACAATGCCGTGGCCGACGACCTATTTTTTGCAGTATGTTATATTCTTTTTATTGTTAACGTTTAACTGAAAAGCCAACTTATTTGTGTGTCATTTAATTGGATACACTGAATTATTTGGATTCTGCAAAGGGATTTTTTGGTTTTCCACTATCTGCTCTAGTTGTGAGGCTCAGAATATCTCCGGCCGTCCCCACAGCGTAGATTCTATGACGCGTGAAATTTTAATCTCAACACAAATGCGGCTTTTCCGTGGGCAGTGAGATTGGTGACGATTGCTTAGTGCCTGAACAAAAAAAATGATAAATCTTTCTCATAAGGCATACAACAAAAATACAAGCGCATAGAGGCACCAAAAATCACACAGAAATTCCACTATTTGAAAATCGATTATTCGTGAATAGCGGAACAACGAAGTAACTCATTTTCAGCGGGTCTTCAAGCCAACTTAAGTGAATAAGTGATGGGTAACTAGATTGTCCTATCCTAGCCCTTTTCGGTTAAACTTTAAAAATGGTTGCCGATATCCTTATAAAAACGACACTGGCATGTTTTTGAATTCGTGACATTTGTTCGGCTAATCTGATTTTTTGACCTATCCCTCTGCGAAAAATTGTGCATTTCCTTTTCCTTCAGCGATATCTTTTTATGTATTAGTAGACGGGAAGAACGATTTCCCCTGGCACCTAATGTCACCTGTCCCGTTTCTCAAGTTTTCCCCTTGTTTCCGGGGGGAACGACATAGTCTGCCACGCAGCGATGTGGAAGCGGAGATATTCTGAGAAATGATATCAGCTATTGATCGCTGGAAGCTGTTGCCATGCAGACTAGCAGTTGGAAAGGTTAGTTGTTCAGCTGAACCTTAATCGCTACGTGTCGTGGAAAGTTGCGAGGTGTTGCTAATTCCTAAGCACCGGGTAATAGTATAATTACTTAAAAACTTACTTTCGCTATATAAATTTTTTCTTAGTGTCCCTCTTTGGCATCGAAACAACACTATTGTTCAGAAGTTCGGTGTTCGATACATTTCAGAAAAAATATTTCCACTCAAGAAGCAGTCGGATCGTCCGTTTTCCGTTGTGTTAGTGTATTTGCATAGTTATCTTGGGTTTTTTCTTTCGTTCTTATTTTTTGTTTTCTTCACTTGCTTTCGTCTTTGGAATTTTGGATAGACGAAAAATTACTATAAATTTGTCGACGTTTTCTCGCAAATTAAAGGAACAGTAAACTTGACTACGCAACTTTCGGCCATCGAATCGCCCGGGGGGGGCTTGGATAAATATACAGGGTCTTATTGTCGACAGCCCCCCCCCCTTCTTTGTTATCTCGAACCGTCTCGAACCCCCTCCTTAGTGTTCCCAAAGCTAGCTGGCAGGCCCTTGCCCCTTATGCACTGTAATTATGCACTTCTGTACTGTAAAAGTTCGCCTTTTTACGTGTAGACTACAGACAAACGACCTCCCCGACAAGACGGCCTGCGTTCGATTCCTAGTCGCGGCACTCAAACCTTTTGCTTTTTTTCTACTAACCCAAAAGTCGAATTCTCAGAAAATGACCGGAAACTGCAATAGTCGTAACGAGAATTTTTCTTACTCTCAATATCGACTCAGGGTACATTCTTGATATGTTAGCTAGCTCCCCGAGTCAAGTTTTCTGTTCCTTTAAATGTCGAATCCTGAGAAGCAAGGTGAGATCAAGGGCTGAAGCCTTTTGTGAATAAAACTAGATTACTAAAGGTAAGGTAAAGGTAGAGGTATCAGCATTGACAGGCCAAGCTGGCGGTGCTGATTTCCGATTCTCGGCCCTCAGCCAGGAAGTTCAGTGGGGGGCTGGGGGCCAGCCATCCTGTGCTGTCGCACACTCTTCCTGTCACCTTCCCCGGATTTCTCCACGTACCCATTTGAAGCTGGGCGGACTTTGGCTTGTCTTACAAGGCGAAGATAAAGGGAGTGTCGAAATGCGGCTGAGATTGAAGATGGGATTGGGGTCGAGAAGTTTAGGTTTGACGTGGACTTTGAAAAAAATCGAAAATGAGTCGATGATTAGCACAGTTGTAAAAAAAAAACTTCCTTGGTTGTCACTAGGTGCTTTTTGGAACTCGTTTACCGTCTGCTAATAATTTATTTTTCCTGGGAGGTCAATATTATTTCATCATCCTTCTATTCAGAGATTGGTTTTCTATGATTAGAAACGGCTCGAAAAAGCACCAAGCAATATTTTTTGGGTGTGCTGTTGCTACGTGTATTTTACTGGATAGTTTCCTATTTCCCGTCGGGGAAACTTGTTTCGTCAGTCATCTTTTAGGGGACTAATTTCCGACTTTGGAGAGGGGAGCGCGCGGGGAACTGAATGTTTGTTGCTATGCGGGCGGTAACTGGAAAGGTATTTCAAGTAGTTCCGGGATTAAATTGTCTGATCTCTAGTCTTGTAAAATATTGACAACGTTGGGCATGGTATAGATTATGCGCCTGTGCCACTGATCGTTCGGTTGGGGTTTTAAAGACTTCTGATTAGATCGCAAAGAATAGCCTCTTTTGTCATTATGCATCTAGGTCAAGGCGTCTGATAGCATGCAAAGTTGTGTTTTGAAGACACTGTTTATGCTTAATATCAACTTTATTCTCTATCCTGACACCTGCAACTTTTCTTTCGGCTGAACGTATCATTAGCCTATATTATGCAAAAACTGTCAGCATTGTTAATGGTTGTTAATTGCAGTGTCTAACCCCAGCGCTCGTCGCTTGTCACTCATTCCAACCGATTAATTGACGTCAGTATTGTTAAATTCCTTCCCTGAGGGTTAAAAATTATCCGTGAGTAACTAGCGATGGCATATTTATTATAATAGTAATAATAATTTATTTTTAACCCACAAATTGTACAAGACGAAAACAATAGAGTACAAAAGAAAATAAGAAGACATAATCAGGGAAAACACTAAACAAAATCTACTCAAGAATCAAACAGACGTTATTATGATTTTTAGAAACGAATAAGTAGAAAGTTAATGCATGCTGACATTTTCGAGTTCTTTTAACAGTTGTTTTCTATCTTCTTCGAAATGGTCTGCTATTGAGGACAGGGATATTTGAGACCTGAAGTCTTCTTCCGCCGTGATGGTAACCCACAGCAGATGGCGGATTTGAGTGAAGCAAAAGCTGAAGATTACAAGTTGGGATTGAGAAGTCCATGGTTGTATACGGACTTCAATGGACAAGGTCCTGGTAAATCCCGCTTTGTGAGGCGTCTTGTGTACTCTCATTTGGCCAGTATGCATGCCGTCGCTAACCTGAATTAAACTAGAATTTTATTGTCTAAAGTCCGTATCCAAAACTGAACTTGTTTATCATAATTCATGCTGTACACACATTCCCGGCATCGGCGGAAAACAGCAAGACCATACTGATGCCGGCCATAAATTTAATTAGGCGATTCCGCTTCTAAACATGCTGATTTGAATGTTTTAACACGAGGCAACCGGTGCCGTCACGGGACAATTGCTGTACACTTAACTGAGAGTGGGTAACCCCTCGAAACTTCCACATGACAGAAGATCCACAGACTTTCCGCAGAGACCCCTTCCGAGAATCGGCTCTATAAGTAGCGTCCGAGCAGTTGTTTCTGTTGTCATGACCAACCTAATCTGATCTTGTAATGTGTCTGATACCACTTAACCAAGACATACCGTCTTAACCGAAAACTTGTATCTTGGTGCACCTGTCTCGTTACAACTTACATGCGATACTTGTCAAAGGCCAGCCTCGTCAGCTTTTGCAAGATCGGAGAAACCTATCCGGACAGTTAGATTCGTTCTTTGTTGTAGTACCATTAAGGTTTATGATGTCAGATGTTTTGTTACGAAATATTATCTTTGTCCAGGTGTTGTACACTCTCGAGATGCGTTATAGGCTACCTACATACCCGTACTTCTGTTTGAGCATACTGATACTGATACTGATACTGATACTTTATTGTAAAACGAAACTTTCACAGCATTGGATTGCCGAACTTGTCGTTTTCGTCAGGTACATCATAATTACAAAACTAAGGTGGTTGTACATAATAAAGCAATAGTCAAAAAATGATCAAACAGAATAAAAACCCTAGACAATTAAAACATTAAAGGGAAATATTTGATCAATTGTTTAAAACTTCAACAAAAGATGGTACAAAGCTCTTTCTGTAGCGTTCGGTTCTTGTACAAACAGGGTTAAGAACCGGAACTTTTTGTGCTACAACCCAAGGTAGTCGAGGTTTTGGCGGGCAATATGGGGTAGGAAATAGGTGCTCAAAACCTGAGTGGGAACGCAGACTGTTCCCGAAACTAGTACAAAGAGTAAGACGTCGGGCTGCTAAAGTAGGGAGGCGGAATTCTTTGAGGAGGAGGATATAAGGCACTTTGCCCTGGCGGTAGATGATTCTCAAGGCTCTCTTCTGAATAGTTTCAAGCCTATCAGACTGATCTACTGTCAGGCCAAAGTGCCAAACCGGACAAGCATACTCAAGTAGCGGACGGATGAAAGTAACGTAAAGGCGGAGAACATGTGATTTAGGGCACGAAAATTTGGAAAACAATTTTAGGAGAGAAAGAGACGCACTGGCTTGTTTAACAATCGAACAAATGTGAGCCTCCCACTTCAAATCATTCGTCGGTGTGATCCCCAAAAGTTTGGTCTTTGTTGTAAATATTTCATTTGGTATTGGAGTAGTGAACGATGGCTTTGATTTAAGAAAACTCATGGTCATGATATTAGATTTCTGGGGATTAACTTTCATTTTCGACTCGGCTGCTTCGGCAGCGATATCGTCAAGTATTTCCATTGCGGTACTCTTTATGTTCCTTCTGCACCTTTCAAGTAATGTCATGTCGTCCACAAACTTCCAACGATCGGCTGATTCGTTAGCAAGATTGTTAATCATTACCAAAAATAATAGAGGACCCAAAAGCGTTCCCTGTGGAACCCCACAAGAAATAGGAAGTGCATCAGCATCAGCATCTCTTGTGACGAAAGCTGTTTAGCTGTCCGTGCAGTTCTGGACCCAGGACTTTTTTTTCGGGGGGGGGGGGGGGCTCCCTGGGGGTCGGACCCAATCCATACCTAACAGTGAAACAAAAAAAAATTGGTAAATAGGTTAAAGCCCATGAACGACGTTTTTTCTTATGTTTTGGGAAGGGGGGAATCCTCTCCCCCCCGGATATGGCCTTGTCTTCATGACGATCGCAATTTGTTGATTTTTTTTTAATTTTGGAAACTTCGTAAGTAGGCTACGGCAATCTTGCGGAAAGTCTAGTATTTTTGGATAACGGATTGTTAACGTCTATCTTTTCCTAAATGAAAACTTCAGCCCAAAGGTTGACATGGAAATGAATATTAAACAGTGTCTCAAAACGGGAAAGTATCATCAGCTATGATATTCGTCTGCGATATTTCGGTCGTTGCTGGCAAGGGTCCTCTTTCAGCTATTGCTGGAAGAAACGAACATGCAATCCTTCTTTTCGTTTTCGTCTGTCATTTTTTTTGCCTTCTTCCCTTTATTTGTTAGATATTATCCGAATTTCCAAGTAAGACACTGTTCCTTTCAACCACGTTTTCTTACTTAATCCTTTAAATTTTTTCGGCATGGTTTTATTTATCGAGGGGTTACCCATTCACGATTTTAGTGTACGGCAAGTGCCCGGTTGCCCCACCAGTTGCCAAGTGTTAGAACATTGAAATCAACATGTTTAGAAGCCTAATCGTCTAATTAATGACCGGCATCACTGGTTTCGGCCGGTGCCGGTAACCCTATGCTACAGCATTGCAGGTACCGGGGAGTGTGTAGCCCAGGGCCGTATCCAGGAATTTATTTCGGGGGGGGGTTTTGCTCGCGGAATTTATTTCGGGGGGGGGGGGGGGTTTGTCCACGGATCGGACCAAAAAGTACAAAAAATACATAGATCAGAGGTTAAAACCTACAAAAAACTATTACTTTTGTGGGTTTCGGGGGGGGTTTGAACCCCCTACCCCCCCCCCCTGGATACGGCCTTGGTGTAGCCCCTCGCAATTTATCGCCTTTCGAACAGAGGAAAGCTGCAGATTTTAAGAAGAAAAAATAAAGACGAATCGCAAGCTACACAGAATTCCATTGCCTATTAACTAACTTTCCGTTGATAAGCAGATAATCAATACATATATGTATGTATAGTATACTATCAGACCACAAAATATGAAAAGAAAATACTAAGAAACTCGACGGAATGCCAGGGCTTATACAAATTCACTAAAACTATGTCGTCTCTGTCATATCTCCAATAGTTCATCATCTGCTTTTATTACCTGTGTAGAATCAGAGCCCCCTTGCTTTGTCGTTGGCCGAGCACGGAGAAAGTCCTAGAATCGGGAGCACTGGAAATTTCCAGGTGCGGACGTGTCCTAGGGAAGGTTCCCGGCTTTTGGAAACGATAAAGCAATCTGTCTTTGTGACATTGCTTTTGAATGTCATAATTATTTGCTGGATGAAAACAGCGAGAACAAAAAGTTGGTACACAGAGAAGTCTGCCAATTGGATAAAGCGATAGCATACAGCCCGTTCCTGTAAATGGCACATCTGGAGCACGCGCCGTTGTCAAATATAAAGGTTCACCGGATCGGATCACTCGTTCGAGAGCAAAGATTATTTCAAGAGTTGAACATGCTATAGTGTTTTCGGTAATCCCTAGTCCCCCAGAGGGCGCAGATCAGGTCTGGTTCTGTAATTTGTACATATATAAGATCTGTCTCCTCTTAAGTATGCCACAAGGTTTTCGGTACCCCAATCTCACTTCCACTACAGTTGCAGGATCCGCGGACCTCGGTCCTGACTTAGAATGAAAAATGTAAGAAATGTGATGTTTCATCCGAAGTTTCATCCGAATCGTATCACTCGAATTCGAGAGTTAGCCTGTGCATGACACAATGTTTCCAGGACCCTCCTCCAACTCCCCTACAGCAGCTGGATCTGGCCAAGAACTGTAAACGGAACATCTAGGCCGTCTTATCTTGCTCTTTCTCAAATTTAATTTGAATCGGATCGCTCGGTCGAGAGTTAAACATGCTCTACTGTTTTCGGTAAGCCTTAGTCCCCCAGAGGGCCTAGATCCGGCCTGGTTCTGTAAATTGTACATATATAAGATCTGTCCCGTCTAAATATGCCATAAGATTTTCGGTACCCCACGCCTACCCCCACTACAGTTGCCGGATCCGCGGACCGCGATTCTGACTAAATGGAAAATCTGAGAAATCTGATGTTGCCAACTGTCAAGTTTCATCCGAATCATGTCACTCGTTCGTAAGTTAGCCTATGCATGACATAATGTTTCCGGGACCCTCCTTCCGGATACTCCTTCGGGTATGTAATGTTCACCGGGACCCTCCTTGATTTGGTCAAAGACTGTAAACGGAACATCTAGGCCGTCTTATCTTACCCTTTCTAAAATTTAATTTGAATCGCATCGCTCGGTCGAGAGAATTTCCGGAAACACTTCAGCTCCCCCACAGTTGCCAGACTTTGTCCTGGCTTCATAAAAATGGATATCTGAGGCCGAAACTTACTAGCAACTTTCAAGTTTCATCCGAATCCGATCCTCCGTTCTAGAGTTATCCGTGCCACATATTGTATTTTGGGTTGGATCTGTTCTGGATCTATGAATGAAAATAGTTCAAGGCACAGAGTTATAGATACCGTAATATTCCCGGGACGCTCTCCCCACAGTGTCCAGACCCGGTCCGGCTCTATAAATAATATTTCGGGGCTTTTGCTTACTGTTGTCGCTAAGTTCCATCCCGATCCTCGACTCGTTCCACAAGATTTCATAGCTCCCCTCAGCTCCTCCCACAATTGTTATTGCTTGATCAGCTCCGAACATGAAACGGAAGTTTGAGACGTTAATGTTATGTATTCTTGTCAGTCATCACTTTCCTCTATCAAAAGTTGTTCATGCCTTAAGATTTTGGATTCCACCGCCCTCCACTCCTCCCAGGATGGTCGGGTCCGGGAATATAAAGTTTCCAAGTCAGGGTCGGGTCCCTATTATGCCTGCCGAATTCCAACCGTTCAGAACATCTGGAATTATCGTAACTCACTATCACCGACCGACCGACCAACGGAAAAGCGATCGGTATAAGGTACAGCCGAAGGTTGCAAGTGCTACAAAAACAGCGAAAAACTCTGTGCATCTTAGAACTAGTTATGCCTTGAAGATGTATATATTGCAGGGTAGCGCAATTCCCTTATTCAACAGTTTGCTTGACAAGACATTAGAATAATTGTTCAAAGATTGCCGACTCAAGGACTTTCATTGCGGGGGAAGCAATCTACATGAACACCGGTCATTATTATAACGATAAAACAAAAAATATGAAAAAAAAATGAAGACAGCTTATAAATAAAGACATGATACACGTCGTCAGAAATAACTGTAACGATAACGAAAAAATATGCGCATCTTAAAAAAACATCAGGCCTTGGTGACAGGCAGTTTTTTCTCGAAATTGAGTTAGGATCAAAATCGAACCATCCCCTATTGAGATACAAAATTTTCTTTTTGTTCCTTTCAGGCCCTTCGTGACCTATATAGAGATGAACGGTCTTTCGTTGTTCTTGTACAGTTTGAAAAAAAAAAATGTCGCTTATAACTGTTTGGAAAGACACAGTCGATATGCTGGTAAGGTAGAGAGTCGTTTTTTTAGCAGCTGACTTGATAAGAGACCAGAATATTGTTCAAGATCGCTGACTCAGGTGCCTGTCATTGCTCGCGAAGTAATCAACCTGAAAATCGGTCGTGATTCTCTCATGGCGTTGTGTACGTGTCCGTCGTCAGATACTTCTGTAGGCCGGCCGGCTGGCAAGCGCTACTGAGCCTTGGAGATCCTGTTCTGGTTCCAGTATATTGACTTTGATAAAGTTTTGCGCCAAAGGCCTACGTGCTTTATCCTGGCTTTTGCAAGGACACATTTTTCTGTTTAAAGCACTTTTTTGTGGGATCCGATATAAATTATGGACTGCCGATGAAATCATAGATCAGTCCTTTTGTCTGCGACCAGTGCTTCCCTCGACTTCTTCCGAGGTTCGTGGTAACTCCCAAATCCTTGCAGTTATACCAATTATAAAACCGAATCCCAATTATTATACCGAATAAGTTTCGACATATAGCATGTTCGGAATTCTGTATAACTACCGTATCCCAGTTATTATATACCGAATGGTTTCGATATCGAAAACTACCGAATAATATTCGTATTCGGTATAATTTCGTCGAAACTGGAACAAAGTCTACTACCGAATCCCCGTAAGTAGACCGAATAGTTGTGCTACCGAGAAAATACCGAACAATTTTAGTAAAATTTTGGGCAGAAGTAGTTTATCGATCATAGAGCTAGAAAATGTTATACGGAATTAACTAATTAAATAATTACTTCTAGTCCACGAACGGTAGTTAAAGAGAAATTTATCGAAACAGCAAATATGCTTTACAAACTATTGGGATTCAGTAACAAAAAAAAACTGCTAGACGGGACTGAGAGAAAGGAGGTGGGGAAAAGCTAAGGTGTTATGCATTTTTACAGTAAATGATCCAGATCTTTAGTAATTGTAAAGATGGAATGGAAGCGTAAGCACTTCATTCATATATGTTTTCTTCGGATTTTAAAGAGAATCGTTCATTCCAGACTCGGTTGTCCTAGAAAAGTATGCGAGTTATGTCAGTGATTAATAACGTAGCCAAAATGTAATATAATAACGTTTGTCAAAAAAAAAGTAAGCACAGTGATTGTCAGTGATACATTCTGAAGATATATTCCTATTCAGTTACTCTGGACTTGCTGAAAGGAAGCTGTTATCTTATTTTCCGTCTTTCTTATCCTTTATCCGTCGCATGTTTTATTTCGAATAAAGTGAAATAAATTTGTTGAATCGAAGATTCAAACGTCGGCAAAAATCAGTCATAAAAAATAAACCAATAAATATGTGAAAGGATACGTCAACCCACCGTTGGGGAAATGAAACTTGTCGGTCGTACTTAGTCACGTGCTTAGTGAATTAGCTAGACCGGCAACTCTCAGCCAAGTGTATTCGTATGCGGAAGAAATAAAAAATAATCATTTTATTTTATACTGTCATTGCTTCTTGGCGGGAGGGAGTATTTGATCGCTCGGCTCGCTGAAGACCAGGTTTTGTTTTAAATTTGTTTAGAGTTTAACTGAAAAGCCAGCTTACTTATCTAGTGGTTAAATACGCTGAATTATATTGACTCTGTTAACAGATTTTTATTTTTTCACGATAGATTCTTGTAGTGATGCCCGTTTTTATTGGGCAGTATGCAAGCTCTACGTTGGAACCAAACTAAACAAAATCAAAAGGATTTTCATGATTGATATGATTTTCTGTCAGAGGACAATATGTCTAAAGCGCCACACTGAACAAATTTAACTCTAAATTAAGATGGACTGGAATTGCTTTTTAGAAAGACAAGTATTTATGCGACCTTTTTGGATAAAATCAGTTATTGAAAAGCTTGTTTGCCTTTCTGTTAAAAGACCCGTCGTACCTATATTACTGATTAACTATGAGTTCCCACTCCTTTACCATAATCGAGGTTCCTAACTTTCTATGTAATCTATAATTGTCCACCCTCGTATTTTCTGTGTTTGGCGCTTTTTCACCTGCTTTTCGCTTCCGAGTAGATCGTTGGTCAGAAATACTGAATTTATCTTCAAAACCAAGAGGACAACCTAGCAGTGCTTGGGATTAGGACAGATCCAGTGAAAAGTTCTTTGACTGTGTAGTTGTACAATAGTTGTACGAAAAAGTTGCTTGCATTAGTTTTATGGAATCCTTTTATTTGACATGCCTCCGACTGGATTAATCTTAAGTAGTAGTACCCGATAGCATCCAATCTTGCTGTTGCTAGTAGTAGCAACAGTTACTACTGCATGATACTTTTTCGTACAAATCCATACGACTAATTCTCGAAAAATTTTCATCGGGGAACCTTGCGACTTGTGCTTTAAAGCTTAACCGAAAAGGAATGCAATAGCAGAATCTAGGTACCCATGACGTATTCACTTAAAGAGGCTTGAAGACCCGATGAAAATCGTCACTTCGTTCTTTAGCTGTTCAAGAATAATCGATTTTCAAATAGTGGAATTTCCCTGTGATTTGTGGTACCTCTATCTGCTTGTGTCTGTGTTGTATGCTTGACGAAAACGATTTACGAAAAATAAGGGTTCAAGCAGTGAGCCACCTTCCTCGAGCTGATCACTGACCACTGAAAAGCCTCGTTTGTATTGAGATTCAGGTTTCCTGCGTCATAGTAGAATTTTGCGTTGTGAGGACGACCGTAGATATTCTGAACATCATACTAGAGCAAATAGTGACAATAAAAAAAAAATTCTCTTAACACAATCAAAATAATGCAGTGTAGACAGTTAAATGATACAAAAATAAGTTGGCTTTTCAGTTAAGTAAGTAAGTATATTTTTAACCCACAAATTGTTTTACAACATAAGAAAGTGGACTATAGATAATAGAAAAAGGAGAAGAACAAAAACAACAGGAAAAGAACATAAGGAACATACAATAAGCCTACAGCTATCAATAAAAAAAGTCTAATAAGTCGGTGATGCGGCAACAAACGTAGACTAGATTTCTGATGGAAATCGGTGTGCAATCGATGTGCTTTTCAGTTAAACTTTAACATTCGGGTGTTTCGAGCTCGAGCTTTCTCTAAACTGTGTCATCTCTTAGGCTTGTCAACAAAGGGACATCACGAAATGGGGTTCACGCCTTCTACTCGACACCTGGCTGTTATTTGAAGAGCTTAAACAAAGAGAAGCAGCAGTGGCCCGTGAAGCAGGATGATTTCCTGCCATACGCCAGCGACCCCCATGCATACTGGACTGGTTATTTCACGTCGCGACCCACCTTGAAAGGAATGGTCAGGTCCACTAGCAGTCTTCTGCAGGTATGTAGAAGGAGTTTATCGACAAGTTCTATAACAATAAGAATATAATACAAAAAATAGGCCACAGTAAAATTGATCCACAGGCTAATGAGTTGAAAATCTGCAATCTGCTTCCCGGGTAATGATGGTTTTCTACTGTCTATGGAATAGAATTTGAAAGTTGACAGTTCTGATCACTACCGTATTGGCCTCTAAATTGCACGCCGGAAATACTTTTCTTCACATAGTTTATAAGCATAAAGGTTGTTCAGGGAATTCTTGAAGGCATTTTATAGTGGGGAAACATTTTTGTCGATGGAAATGATTACTATGAACCAGGCCCGTATCCAGAAATTTATTTCGGGGGCCGGGGTGCCAGCGGGTCGGACAACAAAGCACAAAAATACATAGATCAGATTTTAAAGCATACAAAAAACGATTAATTTTGTGGATATCGGTGGGGGGGGGGTGCTCGAACCCCCTAACCCCCCCTGGATACGGCCATGCTATGAACACAACTTTATCTTTTTTCTTTCGAAATCATAACACCACTTAGCATTGTTCACAAAGAACAGAGACGGAACGGGAACATGTCCAACTTCCTCGCTCACTCAATAGTTTTTTATGGCACTTCCAGCTTCGCTCAAGTGCCATATACCGATCACCTTTCGGTCGGTCGGTCTGTCGGTCGGTCGGTCGGTCTGTCTGTCCACTCATCTCGAGTTAGGGCACTTCCAGATGGGCTAGGACGATGAAACTTGGCAGGCATATCAGGGACCCGACCAAACTAACTTGCAAATAGTAACTTCCCCGATCCGACCACCGTGGAGGGAGTAGAGGGCGGGGGAATCCTGAGAATTTCGTAGTTTTTGTAAAACCCCTACCCCTTTCTTCACACTAGTAGGTCTGCGCCTGGCGTGACGTCACTCTTTGCATCGGATCACTCTGTTAACATCGGAAAGAGCTAGTGCATTCGAGGGTCAAAGGGGTTTGTATATGTGGTTCAGTGCGGGGGAATATGGAAAATTGAGTGTTGTCTAACTTTCGAACGGGTGATCGGATTGGGACGAAACTTAATACCTGAATGAATGACATATCTCTGATGTTCCGTTTGTAAGTCCGAACCGGATTCGACAGCTATGGGGGAGTTGGGGGGGGAGACCGGAAATCTCGAGGAACGGTTATAATGGAGGGATCGGAGTAAAACTTGCTGGGAAGAACAAGAATCTGCTCCAGATAAATCGTTTACACGTTTGGACTGGACCCGGACACTTGGGGGGGGGGGGGGTGTGGAGGGGATGACGGTTTTTGGGATTTTCACGACGAAACTTAGGAGGCGTGTCAGGGACCCTACTTGTAAATAAAAATTCACTCGATCCGATAGAGGTGGGGGGATCGGAGGGAGGAGGAATCCGGAATATTTAGCCATGCGTAACTTTGGAACGAGTGATCGGATTCGAGTGAAATTTAATAACTGAACAGAGGGCGTGCCTGTGGTGATCTTTTTCGTGTCCAGACCGGATCCGACAACAATTGGGGGCGGGAATACGTGACCGGATTGGACTGGAGAGATCGGGATGGAATTTTGTGGGAATAACAAACATGTCCAAAACCGAACCGGATTGGCTCCGGCGATTGTGGGGGGAGTTTGAGGGGCGGATCCGGAATTCCGGTGATCGCGAGTTAAGGTACTTTCAGATGTGCTAGGGCGATGAAATTTGGCTGGAACATTATAAATTCGACAAGATTGGCTTAGAAATCGCCACTTTTCAAATCCGACCATTCCTTAAAGTACCAATCATGACCGAAAATTAAGAAAAATACTTTTAAGCAAATATGCATTTCCATGATCCCCATGAGCCCATGATCATTTTTGCCTTAAGGGTTTTGCTTACAAATGAAGTTCTAGCTCCCTTAAAGTGTGCATCTTAACCGCAAGGTCGAAAAGTACTTTTTGTCAAACGATACATCTAAACCCATGATCATTTGTGCCACAAGGGTTTTGCAAAAAAACAAAATTTCTAGCACCCTTAAAGTGCGCGTTTTACCCGCAAAGTGAAAAGAAAAAATACTTTTGATCATACGTATATATCAATGATCCCTATCGTTTTTGCCTCAAGGGTCTTCCTTACAGATTAATTTCTAGTGCCTTTAAAGTGCGCATCATTACAGCCAAGTTCAACGATAAAATACTTTTTCTCTAGCTCCCTTAAAGTGCGCATCTGGACCGCACATCGAACATTACTTTTCATCAAACAATACATCTCAACCCATGCAAGTGCCATATGAGCTTACAGCTCTTGTTAGTGGGGTTAGTAGTATTCACTGAGCTCAGCGTACATAGGTTTTCTTCCAAAATATCATGCAGCTATGATACACCCCCCCCCCCCCAAAAAAATGACGACTTGTCAATGAAGTTGATGTTGTAGGGGAGAAATAAACATTCGGGAGATGAGCGTTGAGTTACTGTGAGGACCCTGGGGACAATCCTTTTATGTAAATTCTAGTCAAAGGTCATATTTCGTCTGGTCCAAATCGGGTTGATTGAAGATTTTCCAAGAAGAAGTTTATGCTAATCATCCAAAGGATTAAAATATTTTCTTTCATGAAAGGAACAGCAACTCCCCCCCCCAAAAAAAAAAAAAATCGCTTACGTGATGTCCGAAGAGTTTAAATGTTTGAACGCATTTGATAGTGCATTAAAATGTATAGTTTCTTCTGGTTCACACTGCCGCGATCTTGCCCAGATTCTACAAAATTGAAAATCTCAAATGGGCTTGTAGTGCAGAGGAAAGAAAAAACCATACAAAGATTAGTCTATTTTACCAAGGCTAAATCCTAAGATGGTTGACTACTAAATTTCTTCTGAATAAGTTTTTATTGAAGTGCAATTTAAGGTAATTTAAGGTAGTTAACCTGATTTGAACTGGATGACTAGTTTGACTGGGAGTTCCCTAATAATGAGTGTGAACATTTATGTAATTTTGTCCTATGCCGACAAATCAAAGAAAAACTGTTACCGCACACAACGCAAACAGTTTAAACAAGGGGTTTTGCGTTGCTTGTCGCATGATTTGTGTCGCAAAACATAGAATTTGCAACGCAGAAATGGTGAACAGAGGCGTTACTAGCCAAAATGATTTTTGGGAGGGGGTCAAGGTATTTACTGACATGCTTGTCATTTTACAGACTCGTTTTGCAGAAACATCGATTGATTTTAAGAAAAATCGATTGTTTTGAACAAAGAATCGAATGTTTTGAACAGAGAATCGAATGTTTTTAAGAACAAAATCGACTATTTTTGCGAAAAATCGTGGCGCTTCGTATTTTTTTTACCGACCGGCTGACAACATTGGGGGGGTGGACGTCCCCCATGCCATGCTTGACCTCCCTGTTGGACTGCTACGTCTTTTCTTTGTTTGCTTTCTTAGCCGTGATTGGGATTTGGAACGCTGCCTCGCGTCTTTCTCTTTCGGCTTGAGTCGTTAACCTTCACCGCAAGATGTCAGCAGTTCTCGATAGTTCGGTTCTTAATTAAACCACTAGATCTCTCTGTGCTATCAAGAGCCTCTGTGATTTAAAAAACAAAGATTCTACCCAATCGACAATGGACTACATCTTTGTACACGGATTTAAGATTAGACAAATAAGTACAATTCACAAGTGCTATTTATTTCCATCCTTGAAATGGTTTGTTCTAGATAAGTTTAAAGTGACCCAAAATAAAGAGGCTATAAGGTCGATGTTGCTAAACAGTTTAGTTTGTTATTCCAGAGAAATTTCGGCCCTTGTTGGCAAGGGTGTTCGTCAGGCTATAGGCTGAAGAATGAACCTGGAATAAATTAAATTCTTCCTGAAAAACGTAAAAAAACAATTAAAATAGCAAATAAATAAAAGAGTTTTCAGGAAAGCGTAGTTTAAAGGACACCTGAATGAAGAGTACCAAGTATCATCCCTATCTGTATGACTTCCGTTAATATTGCCTGGAGAAAACCCAATCCAAATACGAAATAGTGTTTCCAAGCTATGATTTTTGCTCCATTTTGCATCTGTCCTTTATTTCAGTACCGAACAATTTTAGAAATGAACAAATGTATATATTTTTTAACCTGTTAAACCCAAACGTATATCTAGAAGAAATTCCAATACGATCCGGCCAGCGCTGTACAAGATTTGAGTGAATTGCGCTTTTTGTCTTGGAGTCTGCATGTGCAAACCTCCAGAAACGAACACCCCTATTTTGAAAACGTCACGCTCAGGAGAAGAATGCTCTCCGTGGCCATGTCTGTAAATGCATTCTCCATGGTGTGTTCAAGTATGGTTTCATTGTTCAGGTGTCCTTTAATTATTACAGGTTGACTATTCTAACTACAGTCCGACGAGGACCTTTGCGTAGAAGGGCTGAATTTTCCTGAAATCAGTCTCAGGACATATGTTTAGCGCCACCGACCATGATAGGAAGTCAGGTTGGACTGAAGGAATATTTATAGTGAAGGAGGTCGTTCCAGTACAGTAAAAAATGGGTGAAAAACTTAAAGCACAACTCGCAATCTGTTTAAGTTCCAGTATCCGAACTATCTAAATAGTATAAAACCGGGCCCTGCTTTTTACAAATTATTCATGGCTTTGGCTGCTTTTCCCAGGCCCGTTGACTTCAAGCAAATCCTCGGCAAAATTCAGATAACCGGTTTTACGCATCAATAGCATGATACGTGAGCACTCGTTGGGATCATAATGCTCCTGAAAATAGTGAATCATGGCAATTGCAAGGATTAGTGAGGTGTCGTTAGCGGGTTTAGAATGTAACATTAAATTAGGGTCTCCAGGTTTAAGAATTAAAGAATGTAGTTATGGAAGTAGGTTGCATTAGCATTATAGGCACGCCGGGTCCTTTAACATTGGCCCTTGAAAAAAAACAAGGACCCGTCGTTTATTTCTATAATATTGATTCTATAGTTTTCTCAAGCGTTTTCTGCCGTCAAGACATCTCAGTTATCTGAGGGTAAATAAAGAAGCTAAAAAAAACAGTAGCCTACTTTCCCATCAAACAATGTCACAGGTATGGCAATCCCTGTCCATTCCTCAAAAAGAGATGGGGATGGACAAGGAGGGCCGTGAAACGTTCCCAAGATTTGCACAATATCGAAAGCTTGTTGAAAACGAAACAAATCAAAATGAACTTCCGTGCTTGAAGTGTGTTATTTTTCTGACCTAAAGGTTTTCCTTCAGCACTATGTCAGGTAGTGGACTAATGGACCTGTAAATAAAGGAAAGGGACGATAAAGGTTAGTGAAAGGACAGTCTTTGGGTCCTTGAGTATGACTAAAATTGCGGAGTCTCCTATGAATGCACGAATGTATTCTATTTACCTAGTACACTTGAAATAGTGAAAAAAGCGGAGTATATTGTAGAAGAGACAGAATGAAGAGAAAGAAACGGACAAAAATGAATCCTATATAAAAAAAAGTGGGGCTTTACTAAAAAGGAAACCAAAAGAATAGCGTCATGCACCATTCATGGCGACTGTTTTCAAGAAAAAAAAACGGTTTTGACGAAAGATCCCACCTACCTATCGTTTTGAGGAAAAATCGACCGATTTCCAGAAAAAACGACTGTTTTCATGAAAAATAAACATTTTTTTACGGAAAGTCGCTGTGCTTCGTGCCGACTCAGTTACCGACTGGCTCAGCACTGGTGGGGGGGGGGGGGTCCCCATACGTGACGCCCCTGCATGGAGTTTTCTCTACGAAGAGGCTGGGCATAAAGAGAAAGCTGATTTTCAACGGCCCCGTCTGGATGTCCTGGATGGAATGTCATGGCATGAGACCTTGACACGGTAACATTCAAAGTTGAAGGGATCATGGTTCTATTACCGCAGTAAGAAGGATTCTCTGAGGACATCAACGGCATCTTGAAACAGGGAGCGCGTTAGTTAGAGTTTAAATTAGTTGACTGGAATTCCCGGTAGGAGGGTCTTGACGAATCATTGTCAAAGAGTAAGAGAAACTAAAAAGTTTATTTGACAAGTAGACTATCGTGGCCTGTGAACCAAATTCGCCACAGTCCTATTACCAGTGTAAAACGGAAAAAGATTTGAAAAGTATTCTCAATTTCACGTCCTGTAGCCTTTTCTCTTGAAAAATACAGCCTATTAATGGCCTGTGATATGTTTTCTGTAACAAAGTTTAGCGTGGCACAGCCCTTGGCCCCATTTTGTAGATATAACGTTCTTTTGACCCCACTTCCGTTGCTAAACTCGTTTTTTTTTGCTGCCTCAGGGATAAAATAGGTGACAAAGCTTTTAGACAATGGCCTGTTGTGGAAAGTGAGGTTGATCTTTAGGAGGCCAGAGGAGGATGGGTTCGTGTATTCTGAGGGCGGATAGTTTACCACTTTGAGTAAGAAGAAAATACACGGAGAGGAAGCAAGGGAAGGGCGGCTCTTATTTTCGCACCATGTGTGGAAGCATGAACGAATGTGTGGGACATCTGTTAGGTGTAATCGTAGTGTGGTGTTGAGGGATTTTCGGAAGGAAATTTTTGAAGTATGTCTGTTTGATAAAAGATGGCTGGTAAAAACACTTGGTGATCAATGTTTAGGACACTGTCAGAAGTTTAATAACAGATAAAACAACGATGCGCGGTTTCAACAGACAACACTAAGGATGTACTCTGTCGTCGCGACAAACATAATGCGTGGAATGGTATGCATAAAAAGCATTAACAGGAAGAACCGAGAAAACACATAAAAAGCAGATAGGTTATCATGACGACAAACAGCAGATACTTTTTGGTTGTCTTTGGCTCTTCCTGACTGTGCTTGTTATGCATAATATTTCACGCATAACGTTTGTCGCGACAACAGCTTACATCCCAAGTGCTGTCTATTGAAACTGCGCATCCTTGTGTTATCTGTTATGAAACTTCTGACAGTGTAAGTGTGGAAAGATTAGGTAGTTTCCTCAGGCGGGCAATGGAACGCAAGTATAGATTTGTGGAGTTTGGTCAAGATTTTTAAAAGGCTATCAGTGATTTTGTTTTATATTTGCTTTGTTGTTTTCTGTGTTGAATTGTGCAATGGCCAGGGGCGTCACTACTAGGGCGGAGGGGGGGGGGGGACGCCCCCCCAATGTTTTCGGGCAGTCGGTAAAAAATATCCGAGTCGGCGCGAAGCGCCGCTATTTTTCGTAAAAACAGTCGATTTTTTTTAGGAAACAGTCGGTTTTTCTTAAATACAGTCGGTTTTTCATAAAAATAGTCGATTATTTCTTAAAAATAGTCGTTTTTTCTCAAAATCAGCCGATTTTTCGTCTACACAGTCGTTTTTTCTCAAGAACAGTCGTTTTTATCTGCAAAAGCAGTCGGTAAAAATGACCAGCCAGTCGGTAAATACCTTGTCCCCCCCCCAAACATTTTGGCTAGTAACGCCTCTGGCAATGGCAAAGCTTTTCAAGCTATTACGTTATTATTATTTATATTATCTGGACCACATAAACACTTGGGGATCAATGTTTAGTAAAGTGTGGAAGGAAATGGACAAGTACAGATTTGCGGGGTTTGGTGAAGTAAATTTGTGATGTTTAAAAGGATATCAGTAATTTTGTTTTGTGTTTTCTTTATTTTTTGCTATGGCAAAGCTTTTAAAGCGATAAAGTTATTATTATTATTTATTCTTCTGGAGCACAGTTCCGTTGCTGAATTCTCCTTTTTGCTGTCCCAGAGAAAATGTAGGTGCCAAAGCTTTTAGACGTTGTCATGTTGTGAAAAGTGAGGCTGATCTTTTGAAGGAGAGTTGAAGATGGACAACATTCTTACAAACACAGTACACAAAATGGCCTGAGAATTTCAAGATATAGATCACTTTTGTTGCGGTATTTGTCGATGATTGGCCTACTTATTTTTTTTGTAGCATAAAATTCTGAAATCGTCAAGGAAAATATTGAATTAAAAACTTTGTAGAATAGATACGGTTCACTGGACACTCCTCCCGTTATCATATGTTCCAACGAAGTCAGCCATAATGATGGTGTTTTTCCATTCGTTAATGACGCTAGCCGTGTTTTTGTACACTTTGATTATTCCCTCCGATGCATTCAACTTTCCGCGAGCTTTCCACTAACTTTCTAGTATCACTTTCCGAGAAAGCAGCTTCGGTTTCTGCAGCGTGAAAACCGGTGCGGGAGGTTCGGCAACTTTCCGAAGCAGCACGAAAACCATTCAAAAGTTTTTTCTGACTATGCTTTCCAGCTCGCGAAAACCCTCATCTATTAAATGTTACCGAAGATAATGTGGGAAAGGGCAAAAAAAAAGCGATGAAAATCTTGTTATCTTCATAGCATCATATGCTCTTCGCGTTTGTTTTGTACATGATTTCTAGGATTTCGTCGCGTGCATTGGAACAGTTGAGTTTTGCAGGCTTGCAAGAATCTATACTGTCTGTTTGTTTTTTTCCGAAATTGGAAACATTTCAAACAGAGTTTCCAGTAGTGTTCATTTGAAGAGTAATATATCCTAAATATTCGTATCGTTAACCGGCTTACAAACGGGTCTAGGCGAAAACCCCCCCGGCGAAAACCCCCCCGGACAAACCCCCCCCCGCCAAAACCCCCCCGGCTAAACCCCCCCCGTTACCAAAACCCCCCGGACCAAAACCCCCCCGGTACCAAAACCTCCCGGTACCAACCCCCCCCCCCCCCATAAAAAAGACGGGTATGTAAGAGTAGAGTAACTAGTAGGTAGAGATAAAGAGAAGAATAGAAACCCCCCCGGTACCCCCCCTGCGAAAACCCCCCGAATCCTTAGACACTCACACATATTAAGACAGGGATTTACTGGGCAACAAAACGAACAACCATGTGACAGTTTTACCATTGACAAGCACGACTAAGGTGAACAGCTGGTAGAATATTTCTGGGACTATCTTGAAAGTGCTATCACAAAACGAGCTCAACCTTTCCCTTGACCCAAAGGATCCTCCCATCGAGTCTCATACAAATATTCATTCCCTTCGAGAGTTATCCTGCTCACAGACGGATAGCAGGACAACTTTTGCGGTGTCCCTGGTATCCCTCCGCTTATTGCCAATCTTCGAGTTTCTGGTATGATTCAGGGATAACTAAAGAGCAATCAGGCAAGGGGAGCTTCACATTGCACCAATGGGTGGCATCGTAACTGCAGCTTCCTCGCCAAGAAGGGTGAGGCATTGAGAAAGGATTTGTTGGGGGGACAGAGTGGAACTGGCTTTGATTTGATCATTCACATTTAACACCTCACTGACAACAGCTTCAGTTGAATGCGGGTGTTTGGTGACTTCAGCAATTAGTCTGTCACCATCAACCTTCACCTTCACCTTACACTCCCTTTGTTTATCATTGTTCTGATACCCACTGTACTTCAGACATTCTTGTAGGGTCAAGTTTGCGAAAGAAGTTTGTTCTACTCTTACTCTCTACCTACCAGTTACTCTACTCTTGCATACCCGTCTTTTTTTATGCGGGGGGGGGGTGCGGTCCCGGGGGGGTTTGGTACCGGGGGGGTTTTGGTCGGGGGGGTTTGGTCGGGGGGGTTTTGGTACCGGGGGGGGTTTGGTCGGGGGGGGGTTTGGTAACCGGGGGAGTTTAGCCGGGGGGGTTTTGGCGGGGGGGTTTTGTCCGGGGGTTTTTTAGCCGGGGGGGTTTTAGCCGGAACCCCTTACAAACAGCTTTACCATGACAAGTAACAATAGGGGACCCAAGTGCGCAAGCGCTCAGTGTGTTCTTTTTGTTTTTTCGAAATTAGGAGGCCCAGTTGATCATACCTAAGTTGCTTAAGAAAAGTTTGTAGTTGCGCGGTATAGTGAAATGTATATTTTTTGTACAGGCTTGCAAGCAGTTGTCTTCTTTGTTATCTTCTGCATATTTGAAGCCACCACTTAATTTAAACATATGGATTAATGACATTTTATTACGCACTAGATAAGCAGAGAAGTACTGCATTATATAAACAAGGAACGTGAAATCATATTGATCCTCCTTTAACGAAGTGAATGCGCCACCCCAGAACGAAAAAGTAAAAGAAAAATGGATTAATTGGGACTGAAAAATCTTTCTCCTTGAACGAAAGGGAAAAAACGGTCAATATGTTGGCTACAGTTGCGAGCGTTTGAAGATCTTCACAACAAATATACAACCAAATATACATTTTAGGGTATATCGATGTACCCAAAAATGTATATTTTGTTTGGCAGACATTCAAGCAGTTGTCTTCTTTGTTTTACTCCACAGATTTGAATCAACTAGTTCATTATTGACATACTGTCTATGATATGTTTGTAGTTGAAGAGTAAGGTAGCGTAAAATGTTTATTTTCCTTTGCAGGCTTGCAAGCAGTTGTCTTCGTTGTTTTTCCCCAAATTGGGAGCTACCAGTTCATTGTTGACACTGGAAAGAGCAGAGGCGGTGGCTCAACATCACGATGCCGTTACTGGTACGGCGAAGCAGCACGTCACAGATGACTACGCCAGGCGACTTCATGAAGGCGCTCACAAGTGCTACAACTCAATATCGAAGATGTACAAGTAAGTTCCTCTGATGTTTCAGTATTGCCCGCGCCGAACTAAATGCCAGACTTAAGGCTTGTTCACGCTGTTAGCGGGGCACTTCCACAGCGCAGTCTCCGCGGTTTTCTTAGCCCCAAGAACTCGCTCCCTGTATTTCGACGAAGTCCCCACGAACAGGGAAACACTGGTTGTCATCGCCGTCATTAAAATATGACTTCCTTTCGGTTTCGGTGGGGAGTCGGTATTGGGGGTTGCTGGTGTTTTTTGGATTTTGAAAAGCAGACGTTATGGTTGGTTACAAAGAATTTCGTGGGTCAGTATTGAGCTTAATTGTAATAATAATAATAATAATAATAATAATATAATTGCAACAAAAAGGCTTTCGCCTCTACAAGACTGATTTTGAGAAAGATATCTACTTTGCTGTGGTTTTTAGTTTTCGCTTGTAAAAAGTAAAAGTTTGAATTAAGTAAAAAAATAGACAAGATGAAAATAAAGTGGACGATGAGTTTTACAGACTGATCGGGTATCTGAGTATTTTTTCTCAAAATCCCTGTGAAGGGATGGGTTTTGTTCCTGGACTGGTTCCTGGTTCAGTCGGAGAAAAGGACTGTAAAAGCCAGTCAGGGATGGCGATAACAGATAGGCCTACAGTTAGTGTGCTTTCACAATGGAAAGACAGTGCGAAAGTGACTGCATGGGAGATGATTTTTTCTTCGTGAGAATTTGAACTGGAATGTACGGAACTGGGCGCCCACGGTAGGAAATCTGGACCATACAGTCTTCAAGGAACCTTTAACGATTCAAATTAAGAAGTTGAGACAATAAAAAGCAACCATTTTTAGGTTCCAAGAACAGGGAACGCTTGTAAGTACGTCTTCGTTAAAATATATATTTGGTCTGAAAGCGTCGAAATGGTCTCATATTTCAGAAGAAGTTGAGGGAGGGGGAGGTCAGAACCAAGAGTTCCAAACTGGAGATATCCAAGTCATCCCCGCTACTCCAAACAATGTTGAAAAAGTTTGTCTTATATGGGAAACGGTCCTACGGACCAACCTGTCCCAGACCCGTCTTCTTCTGCGTATTAGATGATTTAGCCTTCGTATCTGAAATCCAGAACTTCGAAGGTGTTTTGCGTACATAATGCGACTGAAAACAAATTTTACTACTGCTATAAAATAGTAATAATAATGATGATATTATTGCAAAAACAAAAAGTTCACAAAGCATCTACACAATCCCTTTAAAACTTGATGATGATGATGATATATATTACTTAAAGCCCGAGGCCCATCGCATGCAAAACAAATAAAATAAACAAGCAACTCTTCTAATGAATCCTAACTAAAATAACTCTTCTCTGTGCTTCCAAACTATCCGCAAGAACCTTCCAAAATGCCTAACCCCAAACAGACTTTTCTCCTTAATCTTTTCAACCAACCATTTTTGCCCAAAAATTCCCTCCCCAAATAATTCACTCTCATATCATTCAACTTCACACATTCGCACATAAAATGAAACAAATTCTCATCCATGCAACCAGGTCGTAGAGTCGTACGTTGAACTAGTAAAAATTGTTTCAGTTTCTCTCTTGAAATAGCTTAATGACGGGCAATTTGCATTTTCTTCCGGTAGTTGGTTCCAGTGAAGAGGCATGCAATTTCTGAAGCTCCACCTGCCTACATCTTTGTAGAACCACTCTCTTTTGAGTTTGAGACTATGACCACGTTCGTTATTGTAATTGAAAGTGAGGATGTCGTCAGCTTTGAATGTGGCCCAAAGGCCACAACCCTGTGGCATTCAGCTTTGTCGTCATTCCCAACCATGGTGTAAACACATATGCCATCTAGGCAATAAGTTCGGTTTTTGTCGTTAGATGGCGTGTGTGTCGTATCGTCATTGTGAGCATAACAAGAGTTGCGTTTTATTTGAAGCTCATCGTACAGCGGACTGTCCGTTCCCGTTTTATTCGCCAGCGGGCCGTACGCTGGGAAGGCCCGAAGTCGTTTAATTTGCAAGCGGGTCGCCCGCCGAGTGCCAGTGGACCCGCAAGTTTGTACGCTGGGTGAGGCAGGGAGTTGTTCAGCATACCTTCTGACGTAGTCCGCCGGGAATAAAACGGCTACTTACAGTCCGCCGTCCGCTCCCGCTGTACTATGAACTTCAAATAAAACGCAACACAGGAGTTCTGGTAATTACCCACATCAACAAATTTACCATCCTGTTGTCAGAGGAGAATTTTGTATTTAGTACTGTGTATTTATTTTATTCGGAGAGAAAGAAAAAAGTGCGTCTGAGCCCTAGGCTACCTAGGACATCCCTGCCCGCGTTTGCTGATAGGTTTCGAGAGTGGAAAATAAGGGCAGGCTCGCCTGTCTACAGAAGATTTCCACGCTATCCACTGGGTCCAAGTGACCCTGTTCAAGACCTAGCCTTAAGCAACGACCCTCGAAACCATTTCACTGATGACAGCTATGACGAACCCTTTGTTGAAAATTAGCATTCTGTACGCACTGCCTGATCACAACCACCCAGGCAGGCAACTTTAGCCCATTGTATTTGTTGAGCCGTAGGCTACCTAGGACATTCCTACCCCTCGTTTGTTGATTGGTTTTGAGAGTGGGACCTAAGGTCAGGCCCGCCGGTCTTCAGTGGATTTCCATGCTATCCACAAAGTCCCAGTGTCCCTATTCAAGACGCCCTATCCACCACCCTTGAAAACATATCACTGGTTTCATTCATACATACCGTGGCAATCGTTGCATAGTTTTTTTTTTCTCAGTGATGTCTCCCCTGTGGAAACGGTATGCCAGGTTAGGAAGTTTACGTCTTTCAAGTCTCTGCTCGTATGGGAGGTACTTCACTATGTACACAGAGTCAGTTAAGCGGTTGACATAGAGACCGACACATACACGATTAATTCCATCAGCCAGGCTTTCATCCATTGATTTATTTTATCTAGACCAGCCTGTAGTTGCTTTGAGTTTTTGCAGGGTACTGCATGGATTCAGGGGCGTCACGTTTGGGGAAAAATAACCGAGTTTTGCGCGAAGAGCCGCGATTCCTCGTAAAAAAAAAGTTTCTGGGAAACAGTCGATTTTAAAGAAAAAACAGAGGTTTTTCGTTAGAGTCATTTTCCTGAAAATGAGTAGATTTTTCGTCAAAACATTCGTTTTTTCGGCAAAAACAGTCGGTCAAAATTACGCCAGTAGGTACGCATCCCCCGAAAAAACATTTTGGCTAATAATGCCCCTGCATTCATTATTCTGCATCGCTTCATGTCATCAGCATACAGAAAAATTGTAGAACTGATCCATTCTACAAGGTCGTTGACATACAAATTGAACGATAGCTAGGGCCTAGAACTGAACCTTGAGGAATTCCACTATGCTTGGGGGCGTCACTTCATGAGGACATTTGCTCGTGGGACCGCTTTGTTGTGGGGACGTTTTGTCGTTGGGAACTTTTTTTCATGGGGATCTTTTTTTCGGGGACATTTTTCTCGGGGATGTTTCACATATACCACATCCCTGCACTTTATTTATTACAAAAAAAAAAAACGTGGACAGCTGGCGCTTGTCCGTTATTAACAAAAGGAAATCTTATAAGCAGAAGTGAGAGCCACAGACAGTTATTGGCCTAGAAAAAAGCTCGTAGTCCACTTGTATATGAAACCATACATCAGTGAGTGCAGGTCCTCGTTTGGCTTTCCACACTTGGGTCTGATGCAAGAACCGGGTCCTCCAATCTCTCCGCCCATCCGTGTTCTTTGAACCAAAAGTGGTTATCTTCCCCCTACGGCTCAACTATACTATGAATTCCATGCTCTCTTTCTACCGTTTACCCGTTTGTGCTGTATTTTATTCGTTCATTTAATAGTTCTTAGTCGTTCTTATCTGGTATTATTTGGCGATCCCACAAAGATCTGTGTCAATATCTTTTTCTTTGTAATACGTAAAGTGTGAATATCGCTACGGCAGTGCTCCTTTTGGGTGAAAATTGTTACAATTACAAATTTTTGTTTATACTTAAACAGATTGGTCTAGAACCGTCAGTTTATAATCTCATACCTATCCATCAGTTAATTAAAAACCGTCAGTTATTTGTCTCAAACCTGTCCTATTCCGCCATGGACAAGGAGTGACATTCTCCCAGCAAGTATGGTTCCAGTTCTGAAAAGGCGAGAGTGCTTTGAAATCCGTTCACAAACATGGACCCCTTAATCCCAGTGTAGTATTCAGCGTTCATATATATCCACCCTCTGCTGTGGGTCAACGTCAAGTGAGTACAAAATTGCATGTATTAAACCTTCCTGTCTTCAGAAGCAACTCTTTTCGATCGAGACAGAAACCAAGATTCCGAAATATTCCTAAAGATTTACTTTCTACAAGGTGATCATTGTATCACTCATGTGTACCATCGCTAATCATTCACAGATGATTCATTCTGCCCACGGGATGAAATAGGAACCCCGGTATCGCCGATTCGGTAGAAAAGAGAGACAGACGATGTGCAAGGGGTGTTAAAGGCTCTACAGTCAATAAACTGAAGGAAGTAATGTATTTGCAGCTATGTTATATAATATTGTGACACTTCGCTGATAGGAAATTTACATCTGTCAGGAAGTAGAGAGTCGGTTTCATATTTGACGGTGCAACGCGGATATGTCAGCTTAATTTTGGTAGAGTTATGTTTCTGCCCTACTTGGCAAGGGTCCTCTTAAGGCTCAAGCCGTTCAAACTGAAAAATGAACTTGTAAAAAACCTTTTCTTTTCTTTATTACGGTTTCAAGCAAAAAAATCGTATTTTGGGACATTGACTCTACATATAATGGAATTTTTCAGCGGTGTAGTTCATAGTTAAGTTTCTCTTTGCCGTTCATCCAATTAATTAATTAATTCGTTCTTATTTTTTCCTCTTTTACTTTGTTTGCTTTATCCTTCCTTTATTACTTTGTATTATGTTATATAGGGTACGGGGAGTAAGTCAGTGAGTGGTTCTGTTATGTAAATCTTATATCCTCAAAGGACTTCCTAAATGCCTGTTACAAAGGACTTGCGAGATTCGACAATACCAGTTTCAAGCACTGAAATTGAAATTTGGAAGGATTTTGTTTATTGAATTTTCGTATTTCTCTGTGGCGTCAAATTCTACTGTTTTGGGCTTTTTGTGTGATTTGCAGAAAAAAAAACTTTACTCTTCAACCTACTGTGGCTTAAAAACAGTAAGCGGCAGTTCTACACTCAAACTTCAAGCTTGCACGGAACCTAGCATGCCAGAGCGTATTCGGACTAATCGAACGCTCATGCCCTAAACAAAGCATATAAGCAGTACATGGCTAAAGAAAGTGTAACTTACTAATATTAGCCCTCTGCCCATTTGCTGTCCCATCACAAACAATTTTTTTTTATGAAAACCCGACTATTTTCTAAAAAAATCTACTGTTTTTACGAAAAATCGCCCCGCTTCGCACCGACTCTGCTATTTTTTACGGACTGGCCGACAGCATTCGGGGGGGGGGGGGGTCTCCCCCTCCCCCCTAGTCGTGACACCCCTGCTAAAGTATAGCTTACTAATATAAGCTCCCCGCCCATTCACTGTTCCATCACAAACAAAATACTTGTATGGATTTTTTTGTGCGGGGGGGGGGGTTAAGGATCGAGTATATGAATGTTTAAAGGACGAAACAAAAATTGCTTTACTCTTCAAAGGAGTTACTTAAAAACTGTTACTTAAAAAGAGTAAGCTGCACTTCTACACACAAAATTCAAGCTTGCACGGAACCTAGCATGCCATAGCGTATTCGGACTAATCGAACGCCCATGTCCTAAACAAAGCATAGAAGCAGTAAATGGATAAATGTGACTTACTAATCTAAGTCCCCGCCCATTCGCTGTTCCATCACAAACAAAATACTTGTACGGATTTTTGCATGTGTGTGTGTGGGGGGGGGGGGGGGGGTATTTGAAGGATCAATTATTTTGTCTGTTTAAGAGAGGAGGAATTATAAAAAAAATTGGTTGATCCAGGAAGTTGTGTTTTGTTAATTTTGTGTTGTGATCAGAGTCTTCATTTATATTAGTGACTGGGATCACGAATGCTAGAATCCTTTCAGTTTTACGTATCTAACCATGGTTGAACAAACTGACATTTCATTGACTAACTGAACTACATGAGAACCAGTCGAGTAGGAGGTTGTATAGAAAGTAAGCAAAATAAGACGTAACACAGATGAAACATAAATATCCTTAAAAAAGAATGTCTTTCTCGGTGTTTGCTCTAGGGTAACTATACAGGTAAAACCATCCCAGATCACCTTCAATGGCTAAGGTATTAGCGAGAGGTATTAGTAGACCTAGATTAGTAAGACCTGTAGTCGTTTAAATATCTTAGGCCTGTATGAATTTTCTCCAACTTATTTTAGTTTTGCACCTCGATTATTCTGTCGTATAATATAGAACTAGATTATGATCATATTATATCGTTTCCTTACATTGACGATATCGCAGATTTCTACGTGTAATTGATGATGGTGCCAGTCTCCACGCACCCGACCGTGATCACGTGCCCATCATTCTTAGGCTCCTGTTTTTTTTATGAAAAACTTCACTTTCTTTCCGGAACCAGTTTATCATGCAATTTGTGTATCAACCTATCCTTTATTTCTGAATTGTTCTCTTTTACATGAAATAACTCCCGATGCCCTACTGAACTTTTCCTCGACATCCCACGAGAATTGGTTCGATAACCTTTTCGGTAGGATAAGAGCCGGTTTAGGTGGGCAGCAAATGTTTTCGGAAATTTGATCCCACATGCACTTGGACCTCAAGGCGTCTAAGTGCGACATGATAAGCTTTTTAGCCTGGCTTTGAGAGGGGGATCGACTAAAAGAAGGCAGGTCATGCTGTAGGCTGCTCGAGTACTGAAAAGAGGCACGGGTACTAAAAGAAGGCATGAAACGGTCCCTCGTGATTTTGCAGAACCAGAGCTCCTGCCCATTGACGTTTTTCACATGGTAATGCTCGAGAGCTTTAAAGAAGGCTTGCTAAAATACGCCAGGTGTCACGACAAAAGAGGAACGGGTACTAAAAGAACGCACGCCATACTAATGCATGAAATAGCCCCTCGTCATTTTGCGGTTCCAGAGCTTATAAGAAGGCATGCTAAAATGTAGGTCTGGTCCGTCGACATTTTTCACATGGTAATCCGAGAACTCGAGAGCCTAAAATAATGATTAGTAAAACACGGGTCCTACCAGGCGGCAAAGAAAAGAGGCACGTATACCAAAAGAATGCATGAAATGCCCCATCATCATTTTGCAGCTCCAGAGCCTAAAAGAAGGCATGGTAAAACATAGTTCTCGTCGATGCGGAGGGGTTGCCATAGCACCGCCATCTTATGGTTCTTATACCGTTACTTATTGTTGGTCCACAAATGAAATGGCGTACTTCTAGGTTTGACACTCTCTGCTGTCGTATTGAGGAAGGGAAAATAACACACACGATTACCATTGGTACAGAAACTGTCACGCGTGTTACACTGGAAAGTTCTTAAGTAAAATCTGACCAATTTATACTTACTACAGGTACGAAAGAGTGTGGTTGTATATGTAGGGGGCATTTAACCAAGGTGTGGAGGAGCGGAGAGTATATTTTCATTTTATTTTATTAGATAGTTAACGAATTATATTAGATATATGGTCGCACAAACTGTCAAATGGCGCTTATGTTCCTAGTATTGTTGAAAGCTCGTCTACTTGGCGTAGGACTTCGTCTTGCTGCTTTGCGGGCTTTCAGGTTTTGTCTACGTAACGGAAGACCTCTCTACTCGTCGGGTCTGGTTTGTAATTATTTGGCAGGGGACAGTCAGTTAAAAAGAGAAAACAGCTGATTACAAACAAAGAAAAGGCAAAACAAGTGATTTGTACAAGAATAGAAAAATCTTGAGGATTTTTAAAATTGTATTTTTCACAGTTTTCCAAACTTTTTTTTTCAGCCGAAAGACCATACAAAAAATAGCGTGTAACACAGAACCAAAACAAAATAAACTGTTGAATACCTTAAACACCATTTGGCAGTTTGTGGAAGCTGTGACAATCCATCTAATGATTTTTTTTACCATGGAAAAAAGTAAAATAAAACGGAGCTGTGCTCTTCGCAACCTGACCAAATGCCCCCCCCCCCCCAAACACACATATCTGAATTTAAATTTGAATAAGAAATAAGAGCACTTTGTATACATATATAGAACATCCTACGCTAAGGTGTCGTTTATGGATTTCGCGACACGGGGAAACAAAACCAATCTGGTGTAATCTGCACCAAACGATAAGAAAGAATGACCGTAATTTTTTTTAGATCAAGTTGATTTTATTTTATCCGTGGGACCTTAAAAGAAGCGAGGTACAGCAGGTATATTAGCCTATGCCTCTTTTATACTCTGCATTTTGTGGGATTTCTTGATTGGGAGGCCTTTGTAAGGAATAGCCCTTCATCTCAGCTTTCTGTTTTCATTTTGTTTCTTCAATTCAGTTTGTAATGTTTGTGCATGAGCTATTCCTGTTACGGTATATACCCTATTTGTCTTAGCAAGGAAATGCTCCTTCTTTTCTGTCCCTTAAATGATGTTTCCTTTCAAGTGTTGAAACGTGTCAGAAAGCTTTTAGCTGGCTTTTGAGGAATTTCCCTTTGAAGTAAATTCTTAAATGTTTCTGGCATCACCATGGTAATGATTACAGAGCGTCCCCACAGGTAATATGTGTGTGTTGGGGGTGGGGGGTACTCCCGATTCTTTCCGGACGATTAAAACTTTCTTCAAATTTAAACTGAATTACTCGCCATTTTCGAGTTCGAAGATTTTTCCGCTTTGATGCGACTTGTTTATTACGTTGGAGTATCCGTGATGTGGTTTCTTCATGGGTTGAAGTACAACGGCAGCCCCTGTTTGATCCATTTTTTTTAATAAAAAGAATGAGCTTCTAACCTCAGTTGTCCTTCATACTCGTGTCGTGAGGTAGCGTTGCCAGTGAATGAAGTCCTTTACACACAGCCCGAGGGCATAAGTGGATTGAACGAATGAATGAAAATCTTTTGCCCCCCTGGACTACATTAGGAATATTGGAGTTGTAAAGAAATAAATAAAGGAAGAAGAAAAATCACAGAGCTAATGAACTACAACACTAACTAGACCTACGTTGCCTGGGCAAAGTGAAGTGTTGCAGCAACCTTTCTTCTGCTCCGCCGACGAAAGTGTTGCGAGAACAACGTTTTGGTTTTGTTTCTTTGCAATCGGTTAAATGCTGAAGTTGTCAACCCATCCAGGTTTTCAGAATGGCATGTTCCAAGAAGATTTTTTGTCTGAACTAATGACACAGTCTGTAATCACATGGCTATTTCTCAGCATTGAAAAAAACAACAACAGAATGTTGGAAGTAGGGACAAAATTGACTTTGATCTTGGACATCGTGATTGGTGCAAACATGGAACATTATCTGAAACAACCTAGTTTCTATTGTGAAGCTATCTGTAACTTTTCAGGATCGAAATACACATAGATGCCACTCTAGTAATTATTGCGAAACTATGTCATTCTTTTACATTATCATTTGTATGCGTTGCGTAAACACTTACACTGATATACCATCAGCATAGACCATTATAAATTGACTTCGCAGACAGTTGATATTATCCTTTTCAATCGTACATCGTGACGAATGAAAACTTGGAACAAGTCCATATCTTCCTGACAGACATGGTACCAAATTATTCCTACCATCAAATACAGAAGTTCAAGTTTTTAAATTTTACACAAAAGTACAAATACACTATTCAAGCACTGTGGAGGACAAAAATTCGAACATGCAGTGCTTGTTAAAAAAAAATTACTAATAATCCATAAACAAATAATATGATTAATAGGTACACCAACTAGTTGAAGAAATTGTAAACCCCTCATCGTCGAAGATGATTATGGTCTAACAGCCGATTGTTGATTACAAGTCCCCTATATATATCTCGCAATTGGGATCGGACTATTTTGGTTTAAGTGTGTAGGGTACCTTACTAATAAATTTGTCAACCCCTCGAAACTTTCAAACTGGTACGTCACGTGTATCTCGCTTATAGAAATACGGATGAAATATGCTTTGATCAGCTCATCAAGTTCTATTGCAGTTGAAAAGAAAATTATATGTCTATCAGTTCGAAATTCGACTTTTTTGCCGTAGGCCAACTTTCTAATATCACCACTTAGAAAGAAGCAAAGGGGAAGCTAAATCCTTTAGCAATGAGAGAGCTTTTAAGTTGAAGAAGTACATCTGATTCCGTTTCTCTTCCTCGATCCCAAATGGAATGATATCACGCACAGAAATGGGGAGAAACAATAGGTGGCAGCACTTTCGGACTAGTCGGTGCGGCTGTGGGCTTCGAGGCCCTCGGCGCAGCGCTTCGCTAGGAAAACATACCTTTGACACAGCCAGTTGTACCCTAGCTCTCTAAATCAGGACCGTCTATTAAAGTTTAACCGAAAAGGACTGGGATAGGACAATCTAGTTACCCATCACTTATTCACTTAAATTGGCTTGAAGACCCGCTGAAAATGCGTTACTTGGTTGTTCCGCTATTCAGGAATAATCGATTTTCAAATAGTGGAATTTCCGTGTGATTTGTGGTACCTCCAATTTGTTGTATGCCTTAGAAGAAAGATTTATGACTTTTTTTTGTTCAGGCACTAAGCAATCTTCACCACTATCGCCACTGCCCACTGAAAAGCCTTGTTTGTGTTTAGATTAAAATTTCCCGCGTCAGAGTAGAATTTTCGCTGTGGGGACGGCCGCAGATATTCTGAACGTCATAATTAGAGCAGATAGTGGAAAACAAAAATTCCTTTGCAGAATCCAAATAATTCAGTGTATTCAACTAAACGACACAAAAATAAGTTTGCTTTTCAGTTAAACTTTAATTGTTTGATATATTGCTTTGAAGCTTGTAATGGCTTGAAATTCAAATATATTTTATCAGCTTCGAGTTTCTTTGTTCACCCACTGACCCCTTCTTAGCAGAACTATTCATTACAATGAAGGTTTCCTGTCGTCTTTCGTCCGTCTTTCTTTCTTTCGTAGCTGTCAGGTTTGACAAGAGGTTTTTGACTTAATTTCTGCCGTCATTAAAAGTGAAAATGTCGGCTTCTCTTATTAAACCCCTGGGCCAGCTTCCGTAGTTATCCCATCGAGAACAATATGTGGGCGAACTGTTGGGAAATTTGAGTGAACTGACGGTGGGCGAACTGACGAGTGGACGAACTGTCGGATGTTGGGAGTGGTGGTTCGGGATTGGGATTGGTGAGGGTGATTTGACGTTTGTCGGAACTGACGGTAGGTAAAGTGACGGTCGGTCAGCTGACGTGTGGAACAACTGAAGTTTAGGTCAACTGACGAGAGAGTGAACTGAAGTTCGGGTGAAGTGACGTGTGGGTCAACTGACGGATTTTCGCGTGTCAACTGACGTGTAGGAGAGCTGCCGGAAAATTTCGGCGTACTGACGGATTGTTGAGGCGAACTTAGCGTTTCAGTCAACTAACGTGCGGGCGTACTGACGGGGCCCCAAGGCTTTCTACTGACCTTTAGGCTGATCTAATAAATGAGAAAGTTGGGAAATGACGTCAACTCTAAAGAGTTTTAGTGTTTTGCAGACCTTTTCGTTCCTTAGGCATCGTTTATTAAAAGGTTATTTCGTTTTCAGATTTTGATAGATCGACCATGCGATCAGTCGATATTGCCAATAAGTTTGTGGCTACTTCTGGATCTAGGTCATAGTATGGATAGTATTCCGTAGTAGTTCTGAAGAGTAGTCCGGACTGGAATGATCGAACGTAATCAGGGCGGTTGTAAAGCTTTAACTGATCGAGCATTTGCGGGATCCGCCATATTCTGGAAACACTGAACCACAAGAAAGCTAGCCTTGGCTTTTGCAGACCTTTTTGGTTGTCATACCTCATTTCCATCCCCATCGTTTGCAAGAGAATGACCCGTTTTCAGATATCATAAAGATTCTCGATTGCGTCAAAGTCTGCTGTCACCTTGAGTTTTCTTGGTTAAGTTCTATTCGTTGTACACATTTTGGTGGTTGACTGAATTTTGGAATCAACAGAGGAAGGTTTGACTCGTTTTCAATACTATAACAGTGTTTTGAATGCGTTTTCTTGATTTTTAGTTCTGAGAGTTTTGGTTTTTGTAAAATATTACGGGGAAAATTTGAATGACAATTTGAATTAGGCTAAATTTTTCGGGTAGGGGGGGAGGTAGTATTCACCGACTGGGTGGTCATTTTTATCGACTCTTTTTGCACAAAAAACGACTGTTTTCAACATAAAACAACAGTTTCGACGAAAAATCGACTGATTATACAGTTACCGACTGTTTTTAAGAAAATAATTACTGCTTTGCTGAAAAATCGACTGATTTACAGAAAAACCCACTGTTGTCATGAAAAATCGACTGTTTTTTGCGAAAAAAACGACTGATCGACAACATTCCCAGACGTGACGGCCCTGTCCAAGAGACGCTGCTTGTGCTTATAGCAGATTCTTCTCTGTATCTGTCGACTCGTGGAGCCGACCCCTGTTCCCCCGCGGAGTGGTGAAAAAATTTAGAGAAACAACTTCCAGTCTGCAAGAATAAATATTTTGAGCCCTGGTTGTACCTTTTTCTGGAAAATCCTGAATTCAGTCAACATTGTTATCAACACTTAAACGTAATCATCGACATTTAAGAACCCTCAAATGAAATCATTGAAATAAATACTCTCAAATCTCTTTTTCTTGTCCCAGTTATTATTTATTTATAAAGATTTGTTTTGAGCTTACCGAGGTTGATGCCTTCGAATTAACTTACTTTATTTTGCCGCATTGGCATGATATTGGAACCGATCGAGCGATGAAATGTTTTCGCGGAACCACCGAATCCCGCGAAAGCTAGTTTATAGACATTTTTGAATGTCGAGGTGAATGTTTTCACTGTAAGGATTCAGGTATATAAATATAAATTGGCAATAAAGTTGCTATTTCGTCTTAACCCAGCCCCTAGTAGTAAATTTCCTCGTAGTAGCTTCCTCGTCTCTCGTTTGGGCTCGGAGGATTAAACGCGATTAGAACGGTTGAATGAATTTTAAAACTGGTCGAGCATGGAGGGTTTGCTCAAAACTCCAGAACCGTTTCAAGCAAGCGAAGCTCGTCGAGAAAATCGCTTTCCGTGATCTATTTTTATCTACTGGAGAAATCCATGGAAACTACAAATAAACTTCTCCAGCTTAATGGATCATGCTAGTTAGTTTCAATTAAAATTCTGCAGATTATTCCGTTCCAACAGTCAAGCTTGTCCGTCTGCATGTTTCTTAATTCGCCCTTTTCTAGTTGCTCCCAGCGGATTCAAGTATGATTGGGAACGTTACGCAGTAGTTGAGATAGAAAATCTGTCCAAAAAAGATTGAAAACTCAAGAAGTTCAGCCTATATGACTGTTAAATAAGCTAATAAAACTATGACTAGGTAATAGGAATTCTGGGTAAGAAGTAACATTAACCGAGACACGAGGATGTAGAAACTCCGACTTTGGTGAAGAGTTTTTTTTGTTGGAAAATCGTAAATGCATTTGAGAAACGTTTGGGCCATACTTAACTTCCGACGAACCTTCCTAGTTCCCGATTGTCTTCTAGAAACGCTTTCAAGAAGAGTTGAAACAATATCCTTAGTGCCAAAACCGGGGCCGAACTCTCCGAAACTTGCCATAGCAGCGCGAAAACTGGTGCAGAATCTTTTTGGACATTTTTCTAGCAGTGCGAAAACCTGTGCGGAACCATTTGGCAGTTTAATTTAAAATCGGAAGAGGCCGTGCAGGAGCGTCTGCAAATGTCCCCAAAAGAAAGAAAACCAGTGCAGTACCTTTTGGCAACATTCCGTAGAAGCCCGAGAACCGGTGCAGAAACGTTCGGCAACTTTCCGTTGCAGTGCGAAAACCGGTTCAAAACCGTTGGGCAACCTTCCTTAGCTGCGGGAAGACCAACAGAATGATGTTGTTTCCGGCTTTGAAGAATATTACTATTACCAAGTCGCCGCTCAGACGGGAATTTGACTTAGATGACATTACGAGAATTTTGTATGGCGATTTGTTCTAGAACGAAAAATATTCTAATTATTAGAGATTATTTGTATCATATATGAACCATAGGTAGATACTTATTAACATTAAAAGCCATAATTGGCCATGGTTAATATCCAGATATAAAAAAAATCCAATAAATAAATTAGAATGATCCAATAACAAAAATAATATTAATAAATAAGTCAGTTCTAAAAAATTGAATTCAATAAGTAATTCTTTCTTCCCTACTCACCTGACAAAAACCAACAAGAACAAAATTAATTCAAACAAAAAATTCCTAATTATTCTTGCAAAAAACAAGTTTCAAGTTATTCGACCTTATTATTATTATTATCATATAAACCAAAAGAGTCATCATCTCATCATTTTTCCTTTTCCTAATCCCCATTTTCATATTTATTTTCATATCTGTTTTCGATCTCTTCTCGTATTAGTCAACGTTTAGTTCATGCGGGTTAGCGGAGCAACTTTACGAACTTTACGAACGACTTTACGCACTTTACGAACGCCGTCTGAGCCGTCCTTAAGGCCTAAATCTATTTTTCCTGTTGCTTGACAAACTGTTGACTTAAAGGGCATATCCAAATCTGTTTTATTGAATCCTCATCCATTATTAAGGTTTTGCTTCATACTAAACCGTATTCTGTTTTCGTTCACCAAGAAATCTGATCAAGAGTTTCAGACACAATTTTTTTTTATAACTAGCAACGCATATTGAGTAAGATGGAAAATAAAACTAAAGAAGACAAAGTATTTGGAAGAATGCATTCTTCATAAATTCAACATTCATAATCATTCAATATACATATGTATGTTTTAATCTGTGACTGACGATATGCACGATGGGAAACTGGAGTAAAATAATAACGGAAAACAGCACAAATAAAATTAACTTAAAGACAGACGTTTAAGACTGAACCTAATTGCCGAGGGGTTGCCCACTCTCGATTTTAGCGACAGCAAGTGCCCGGTGCCGCGGTTCCCAGCCGGTGCCGGCACCGACGGACATCAGCCGGCACCGGTTGCCACGTATTAGAACGTTAAAATAAGCATGTTTAGAAGTGAAATCACTCAACTTATGGCCGGCACCGCTAATTTCGGTCGGTGCCGGCCGGTGCCGAGATAGCTAGGGTGTACAGCAGGTGCCGGCGAGTGGGCAACCCCTCTCTAATTGGGACTAAAAACTCATGAAAAATATCATGTAAACTGAGCTATATGAAAAGATAATTTGGTAGAGATTTAGTCACCTCTACAGTGACCGGATAACATCTTGGAAGCCGAACGTCTGCACTGAATTGAGGTTGCAACATGAACGAGGGAGATATATCTAGAATTTACAGTGATGAAAGTAGGACGTCTTTAAAACTATGATGTAACTTTTGGCCGCAGAATGTGTTCCGCAACGGGACAGTATAGGATATAGGGAGCGCAAAATGCTAAGCAATTCAGTGTATAAGCGATTCATTATGCGCATGGAAAAAAATTAGGAATCCTGGCGTAGCGGAATTGGGCTAAAGTAATGACAAGCAACCAAAGGAGTTTAGAGAGTCTCGGACTATCAAACAGAAGGTAGCGAATGCACTCGCAACTTTGTCATACTTCGTGAAATTCTGATACAAGACCATTTCCGAGTTGACTGGTAATATGGAATAAAATTTTAATATTCTTATCTACTATGTTACTGGTACAGACATCCTTTAAATTAAATAGGGATTAACCATCGCAAAGTATCTATCTGTTAAAGCTTGAGCACGTTTTCAATCATTCGCCTTACACCCTATCTCCCCCGTGTCATGCTAATGCCAACAATCTGATGCAATTCTTTGATTAGTAAAGTAGTCGCTCTTAAACTAGCAGTGAGGAAAGGAATATTTTTTTTCCAGTAAACAAGGAAGAAGATAATGTATCCACGATCTTCGCGTTACCAGGGTGTCTTCAAGGGTGCTGTTACCTTTCATGTTCGTTAACATGTTCGTGTCGGTTTTTATCTCGTGTAGTCTTTTCGAGAGGTACCTAGTTTATAAGTTACCTGAACTCGTAATTTAAAGCGAATCAGTTAATTTCTTTTGTTCCACACTCAACATTGCATTGTTCCGAGTTCGTAGTTATCGAAGTATGTTTTTCCTTTCCGTTGTTTCTTTTCGTTTTTCTTGTTTTTACTCCGTCTTTTCTGGTCCTCGCCCAGTTTAAAAAAACAACAACAAAAAAACATTGCATTCTGTCATTTGAAGCTTTCAATACAGGTTATTAGTTTTCAGTTTCGAAATCACTTGCTGATATATTTATATAATATATACAATAACGGATTCGTCAGCTGTGATGCTTGTGAAGCGATATTTCGGCCCTTCTTGACAAGGGTCCTCTTCCTTCAGGCTGTTCTGGGCCAACGCTGGGTATATTTATCCACTTGCTGAGCTGACGCCTATTGTAATCTCGTGAAGAACTACAAAAAAAACTTGGTAAAAAAAAATCTCTTTATTCGCAACCTCTTGGGAATTTTGTGGCTGGACTTTTTATTTTATTTTAAAATCGTTCTTCTTTTTCGATTGAATAGGACAGGATTGCCACGTGTCGCACGATAGTGTGATTTGTCACTCTATTCTCTTTTTCTCACTCTTGTCCTACCTCTGAACTAGAAATCACTCTATTTTAAGAAAACCAAAAATAAAGTTGAGCCACACTAATTTCGTCAACTCATATTTTTTTCTCGTTGTTTTCCGTCCGCGGAGTCCGCGTGTAGCGACTCCCTCTGTTCTCTGAACTTTCCCTCTGTCCTCGGGGAACGGCGAGAATACGCCTGTAGCTTAAATGTAAAGTTGTCAACTATCTCAGAACATCTGAGAAGAAACACTATGCAGTGCGAGATGTCCCTTAAAAAGTCCTGGCCTCGCCGAAACTTAAAAGGTTGTGAGAAAATTATTAACAATTCCAAGCAGCAACCTGAAGAAACTAAATGTATGTGATGACGGGTTTTTCCAAAATTTGTGGCATTTTCTTGGAAGGAAAATTTCTTGGTATCACGATGTACGGAGAGGAATGGGTTTTAAGCAAAATGGCGTATATCAAGGTCCTTTTTAATTAATAAAGTTGCTTAACAGAGCCATCATGTCGGAAAACCTAGCAGATCAGCTTACTGCTCTATTCTTCAAATCTTATTTGTTTTTGAACTCTTTTCCTGTGATTGTTTATTGCTTCTGACACACTTCTAGTTTGTTGTTAAGGGGCAAAAAATCATAGTTGGGGATCCATTCCAAAAGATATATGATGTTGTTCCAAAAGTGTTTGCCGTCATCAAGGCCGTATGCGGGGGGGTTAGGGGGTTCGACCCCCCCCCGGAATCCACAAAATTGATCGTTTTTTGTAGGCTTTAAAATCTGATCTATGTATTATTTGTACTTTTTGGTCCGACCCGATGGCAACCCCCCCCCGAAGGGTAACCCCCCCCCCGAAATAAATTCCTGGATACGGGCCTGGCCGTCACCCTATAAAACTAAAACAAAGAACGCTTTCTCGTGATAGCCTACACAGTTTTTACAAACAGCTCCTTTCTTTCTTTCTTCCTTCTCTTCCTTTCTTAAGTATTTTCTTTCAACCGGACATTCCGCTCCTCGCTAGTGTTATCATAAATGGGCACGTAGTGCGGCTATTTTCTTGAAAATGGGGAAATAATATCTTTGGAACCTTGCCTTTGAACCTGGCAACTCTCTTAATTAGGAGCCTTAATGAGTAATAAGGAAAAGTCGCTCCGGTAGCTTCGACACTAGAACGGGAAGCTGTGATTATTCTATAGTAATGCTGAAAAGGAGTTGGCTATGTTGTTCTGGTTTTCCGAAGGATCTAGTGACTCAGTTCCTGAGAACGCGAACGTGCAAGCTCAAAATAGATCGGAAAAATAAAATCAGACAAAAAGAGAAGCAATCAGCCGAGAAAAAAAAATAAAGCTAAATACTTGGCACTATGCGTATCTTTTTCAGTTGCCCCAGAAAGGACATGGTCTAATGATGTACCTACCGAATGCCCGGTTTTCATCGAGTCCAGTCTGTATTATCGACCTAGTTGGGAAATCAAAATGAAATATTGAAAAATGTCGTCTTAACCCGTAAAGAATCTAAATCACTTGTCAAGGAAATTGTAAGCCAATACGTGTGGTGATCTCTATTTTACAGTCAATCAATCGATCAATTTTGTTGCAAATCTAACAGCACTTGACAATTGGAAAAAATATTTACGAATAAACAATTAATTAGTTGTTTGGCGAACTCATCTTCTCGTTTGAGATGTAAGACCTTAATACGAGGCAGTTATTTGATATACGATCACGCTTCAAGGTCACCGAGGACGGCAACGCCACCGGACGTCACTTAAAAGTCCCCAACCTATTTGGCGTACTCGAACCAGTCCCGCTGAATACTTTAAAACAGGCCAGAGCATTGCAACCTTGCAGTGTAAGTGGTAAAAGAAAGGAATACCTTTATTGGCTCTATTCAGTTACAAAATCATATTGATCCTCAAACACTGTATAGTCAAATCTAATATCTCTTTACGATGACCGAAGGAACAGGGTCCTTCACCACCATATATGGTATGAATTTAACACCGTTTTGAGCCCAAAAGTAGCCGAGAGACACGAAAGGTAGCCGAGAATGTCGGAAACGACGTAGCCGAGAAAGCTGGATTTGTCGTTAAAAGGTGTTCAGTGTACCCGAGAAAATTCTGTTTTTCGCCGAGATTGACGCCTTTGTAGCCGAGATTACCGCGAAAAACATGTCACCGACAGATACAAAAATGTAGCCGAAAATGATCAATGTAGTTTCGAAATAGTCATAATATACACCCGAGAACCCCAGAAATCCGAGATTACCGATAATGCAGCCGAGATTACTGAAAATGCAACCGAAATTTCTAGAAAATATATATTTGTTAAAGAAAAAGCTGTCGCCGAGAAATACAAAAATGTTCCCGATGTGGCAACTAATGTCACCAAGATTGTACGATAATACATTACATAAGTGTGTATTCGATGGAGGTTAGCGTTTAGCTGAATTCTGTGATGAGAGCGTTCGTGTTTTCCGTTTTGTTTGTTTGTTTCTCTTTCTCGTTTTTTCTTTTGTTTTTTTGTGATATGCCGTGAAGGTGGATTATGAAGTTAAATTAATAAATAAAAAATTAGCAAACAAAAATAGTGGCATGTTTTTCGCAGTGATCTTGGCTACAAAGGCATCCATCTCCGTAGCAAACTGTGTTATCTTGGGTACATTTAAAACCTCTCAGTGATAACTACAGCATTCTCGGCTACCTTTCCAATTATCTTGGCTGCATTTCATACATTCTTGGCTGCTTTTGGCTCAAAAATTTGCTAAATCCATGCCATATCCATAATATATTACTAACAATAACTATTATCTAGTTATTGTTTGTAAGAAGTGGCAGTTATTTGATCATATGTTGCTTAGTAGTCTAATATGCCTCTTGGATGAACCTTATTGCAGCAAAGTGAGTTCCTCTTGACGTCAGCTGTATATTAGAAAGTTGAAAGCACTTTGCCTGACTCCCTTCATTTAAAGCATAAGTCAGTTGACGGATCTAGTTTTGATAATATTTGCGTCGCTGCTTGTCTCTGTGATTGTTTAGATGGATAAACGTCTACTGTGTCTGACGAAGAGAAACAGCGAAATCGTGAAAGCTCGCATTTCAGCCGTTAGTTAAAGGAGTTGATTGAAATGACGAGAAATGGGACAAACATTTACTGGTCAACAGTAATGACTGCATAATCCTGACATCAGCCAATAATATTCTCAACTTAGAGAAACTAATCACACCACTTGCGAGAACCAGGAAATCAATTTACTATGTCAAATTGCAGGGTTCGACTAAAAAGGCACAACACTTCTGGTGCAGGAGGTACTAATCACACCATTTACGAGAACCAGGAAATCAATTTCGTTCGTCAAACTGCAGGGCTCGACTAAAAAAAGGCACGACATTTCATGGTGCAGGAGGTACGGATACTAAAACGAGCCTCGGCCTACTAAAAGAAGACATTGTTGTACCAGGGGTATGCACATTCTATGCCTTCATTTAGGACCCGTGTTCGGGCGTGCGTTCTTTTAGTTTTAAAGCTTGTCGCATGAAAAAACGGACAACGTTTTTTCCTCAATACGTTGAGTTAATTTTTGGTAGTTCTGATTTGATCAAATTGTATTTGTATCACGCAAAGTTAACGTCTCTTCGTTGCTCATATTTGATTGTGTTTGCGTGATCTGGAAGAACGGACCGAACCATTTATAGGGCATATTGTATGATTTACCTATGAGAGAATAGATAACTAACCATTCGAGGAATGTCGAGTTTTGTGAGCGTAATATTTCATAGTCCATTCCTTCAAAAAAAAATTTATTGGAATATCAAATTATTTTTGTTTCTACCCATGAACTAACTTGTTGTTGCATTATTTAGTCGCATTTTATAAAGCGCAAAGAACAATATTTCCTGTTTATTTTAGTGTTTTGCGTACTGTTGCGAAGTTCCGTTCTATTACAATTTTCTCCTTTCTCGCAATCGATCTCCAGGGTACTTTCTTTTTTTTATTCTTTCCAAACTGTTTGACGATCAGAGCCTTGTTTTAGAAACGTTAACTTCACCTAAGAACCGAAGTCCGTGTTTTGTCTATCGACAAGGAAAAGGAAAACTTCTATAGGTTTGTATTATGCTAGAAACTGTGACAGCAGCAAAACCAGACAACAACTAAGAAAACAAGAGCTACGAGCTCACATGGAACCTGTTACCTGTAGAAGAAAGTAGATGAGAACGTCACAAAATACCCACTTCAACTCCCCTCGACTCGAAAAATGCGGTTCGGACCTAGAAATGGGATAAGTTTCTCTTGAGTCTGAGGATTTGCTTGCCTTGGGTCATCTAGGGCAAATGACTGTCTACCTTCCAAATTTTAGCCCAGTAGATTCGTTCGTTTTATCCGTAAACGTTCCACACGACTTCCGGTATGCCCCCTCCAACTCCCCCTAGCGTGGCCGATTCTGGTTCGGACACATAAATGGTAAAGCATCTTCTCTAACAACCTATCAAGTTTCACTCAAATCTTGAGCATTTTTGGGGAAATCTGGTACGCCCTATCCCTCCACCGTTGTCGGATCCGGTCTCTGTACACACAAAATATGTACCTAGGCTCTAGATACCGGGTTTCATTCGAATCGCTCCACTCGTTTGACCCTTATGAGATCCACTAAATTTTCCGGACTCCCCTCTAACTCCCCCCACTGTGGCCGAATACGATTCGGACACAAACTTCCATCTCTGACATTTCCTCTTGCCGCCCGTCAAGTTTGACTCGAATCCGAGCATAACTACAAATTTCCGGTTCCCGCTTCATCCCCCCTACCGTGGCTGGATCCGGAGCGGACCCCAAATAACAAATCTAGGCCGTATAAAATCGGTACTGTCGAAACTTGCATCCTATTCAGTCCATTTCTTTGGATTTTGAGCATGGCACAAAGTTAACGGACCCCCGTACAACCCCCCTACCGTGTCCGCATGTGGTTCGAACACAAGCTTTGCATATTCAGGTCAGTTAACACATAAATTTTCATCCGAATCGGACACGCGGTCGCAACCTGCGGAAGTCAGTAGTCGCATTCCCACGGCTCTACCCCCAAGACCCCCAAAACGGTCAGATCCAGAATCGGAAGATTTCCTAGGGCATTGTGTCGGATCCTTAAGTCAATTTGGTGGGTCACTAATATGCCTGCCAAGTTTCTTTGTCCCTAGCACATCTGGAAGTATCCCAACTCGCGATGACCGAAATTCCGGGAAACCCCATCCAAGTCCAACCACAGAGATCTGGTTCTGTCAATAACGTATCCGGTCCGGACATGTCAACGACATACCTAAGGACTTACTTATTATACCTGTTATAAGTTTCATCGCGATACCTCCGCTCTTGGCGTGTACCAATTGATTTTCGACTCGGCTCCCCCAACCCCCCGAAAATCACCGGATCCGATCTGTATTTGAATTTGGTCTCAGACACGAAGTCTTTCCAAATATCAAGCTTCATGAAGATCCGATCACTCGTTCGAAAGTTATACATACCTCAAGGTTCCTGATTCCTCGTCCCCCCCAGACGATCGGATTGGGAAGTGACTATTCCATCGCGTCCTTGATAATTGTGCCCAGTTTTATCGTCCTACCTTATTTGGAAGTACCCGAACTAGCAAAATGATGCGATCGCTACATGGCACGTGGCCAAAGACCGTGTTAACAAGTAGTTATAATTTTTTTATTAAATGTGCCATATAGGTGAAGCCGGGTCTAGGCGACACCCCCCCCCCCCCCCGGCTAACCCACCCCAGGACAAAAACCCTGCCAACCCCCCCCCCCCCCCCCCGGCAAAAAAAAACCGTTACAAACCCCCTCCAACGAAAACCCCTCGGTACCCCCCCGCCCAGTACCCCCCCCCCCCCCCGGAGACCCCCCCCGAATCCTTAGACACTCGCACATATATAGACTGGGATTTGTTGGGCAACAAAACAAACAACCATGTGACATTCTTACCGTTATCAAGTACGTGTAAGGTGAAGATCTGGTAGAATATTTCTGGGACTATCTTGAAAGTGCTACCATAAAACCACTGACGATACAACCCAAATAGTTACAGGCTACACTCTGTTGCAAACACAAGAATACGATTATCATCATCAACGCCCCTTCGTACAGTAAAAGCTGCTGTCCATGTTCGAGTTTCTGGTATGAATCAGGGAAAACTAAAGAGGAATCAGGCAAGGGGAGAGGGCAATTGACTAACTGTTCAAAGCGTCTTATGGCATTCACATTGTACGAATCTGTGGCATCCTAAATGCAGCTTCCTGGCCAAGAAGGGGAAGGAATTTGGAAAGGATTTGTTGTGGGGATCGTTGCACTGAATGGCACGGGTTTTGATTTGATCTTTCACTTTTAACACCTCACTGAAAACAGCTTCAGGTGAATGCGGGTGTTCCTTCACTTCAGCAATTAGTCTGTCACCATCAACCTTCACCTTCGCCTTACACTCCCTTTGTCTATCATTGTTCTGCCTGCGTTTAAAGCATTCAAAACTAAGAACACCCCCAGCCAGCACGTTTTGCTTTGCAGACACATACCCTTTGTGCACAAGCTTATTCTTGCACTTGTTACTTGATACCCACTATACTTCACACATTATTGTAGTGTCAGGTTTGCGAATGAAGTTTATTCTACTCTTACTCTCTACCCGGCAGTTATTCTACTCGTATATTCGTATTTTTGGGATCCCAAAACGTTAGTGACGGATACCTATGACATCGCAAAAGTTGTCCGTCTGTCCGTCCGTCTGTCCGTCTGTCCGTCCGTCTGTCCGTCTGTAAGCACGATAGCTCTCGAAGGGATTGAGATATTTTGATGAAACTTGGTGGGAGGATCCTTTGGGTCAAAGTACAAGTCAAGTTCGAAGATGGGCTGTGTAGCCATATATTTGAGGGTGGGGGAGGGGTTTCAAATTAAGGGGCAAGAAAAATATTTTTTAAAAGCTATTTAGATAGTTGATTTAGGGGTAAAGAGACACGCTGAATCCGAATATGAAAGTTATTTTCTCGTCGGACAAGTAGTTCGCCCGGAATCCGGCCAAAACCGGAAAGTTTGTTAAAAGTAAAAGTTTTATTTGAAGTTTATTAGATGATTGATTTAGGGGTAAAAAGACATGCTGAACACGATGGTGAAAACTATTTTCTTGCCGGACAAGTAGTTTGCCCGGAATCCGGCGAAAACCGGAAAATTCGTTAAAAGCAAAGTTTTTATTTGAAGTTGATTAGATGTTCGATCCAGGGTAAGAAAACATACTGAACACGATGGTGAAGACCATTTTCTCGCCGGACAAGTAGTTCGTCCAGAATCCGGCCAAAACCGGATAATTAATTAAAAGAAAAATGTATTTTTAATTAACGCAGTTGGGATTATTTTATACATAATGTTCTCATTGTTAATTACTGTTTATTCATGGATTATACCTAGCTTGAATTTATATGTTTCGTCGTTACCTTAGTATCTTAATTGATCACTTTAATTTTATCTATGTTTGGTTCTTTCTGTGTGACGTTGTCCGAAAGATGACTTAACTTTTTTGCACTGTAGTAACCAACTGATCGTCAATGAGGAGCAAATAAGCACTTAGATCTGTGTTTCTTTATCTCTGCAGTATATCCATACAAAGAATATATTCCGTATACCTTGTTTCTCTTCCTTTACAAATTTAAGTGATCAATGTGCCATCTCTTGACAGTTCAGTAGTGTCAAGTCTAATCAATAGGGAGCGCTGCTCTCATGGAGTGTGTTCCACCCCTTTGTTAATCGTCAGTCCTCTTAGTTAATGGTAACTTTAGTTACTATTTCCGTTTCAGCTTAAGGAAAAGTTATAACAGACAAATTACACCAAACATTAAACAACTGCCAATTCTCCATAATATCCACTAATTGTTCAAACGACCAAATGTCACACTTCCCATCCGATAAGCATACCAATCTGTAAAACAAAATATAGTAAAAATCATCAAAAACTCCAGCGAACACCGCATCTCGCCAAAACAAAACCTATTTATCCGGATCACATATTCAATTTTTGGGATCCCATCGGAACCTTTGGTCTTGTTTTGTATGCTTGGTTTTTTTTCGCTGGGAGTGTTTTGGTACCGCTTTTTTGGGGTGGGGGGGTTCGCCGAGGGGGGTTTGGTAACGGGGGGGTGGCGGGGGGTTGTCCGGGGGGGGGGGTCTAGCCGGAACCCGGTGAAGCCATTGCAGGTAATAGTGAAGACTAGATATCTCTACGATATTCCGGAGAAAAGTGTGTTTATGTTTCTTGTATTATGCGACAAGCCGTATGGCTTACTCCTTTATTGAATAAAATAAATAAATAAATAAATAAATGTCACTTCTATGATAACAAGAGCAATTGTTTCGTTTGGATCCCAAAGGTGAAAATATATTAAACTGCTTGCTGACTGTTGGGTCTTGTAGTTTTTGGTCTTTACCAGGTTACATAGGCAGGTTGTCTATCCCTAACTAACTGCTTAACCAGATCTATTGGGGAAATCTGGGGAAATCCTCGTTGACTTTTACGGCCTAGGCCAGGCTACGACCGGAATAATGCTATTTTGAGACTTTTGGAATATTTTGATCCATTTTATTCTTTATCTATGCCTACACCATCTGTATATGTATGTACCGATCCAGCTTTTTTTTCTTTCCTCTATTTTTGACTCTAGAACCGAATTCAGACAAAACGTATGCGTAAACAAATTGTCGTCTTATGTTGGATTTCGTACGAACTACTTGTCGCTCTATAGAAAAAAATATGGGTTCAGGATGCATTTTGACCTCAACTTTTATTCTTTAATCGACTTTAGTTTAGGTTCTACTTCAACTGAATTTCCGGTTTTTGCCTAATTCCTGACGAACTACGTTTTCCGACAAGAAAATGAAAACCAAAAATGAATTCAGAATTCCTGTTACCCCACGTTGAATCTTTAATCAACTTCTGCAAGGCTTTACAGTTTTCCGGCTTTGACCAGGTTCCATGCGAAGAACTTGCACAATTCAAATTCTCTTTCTCTATACAGAATCGGATCCAGCTTAGTACCATTATCTCGAACCTCTAATTATACCAGATACAACTTTTACTATTACAGTTTTTTCTATGGGGACGGATTCCGGACAGAAATGACAGAAAACTTTTTATGACAGACAAGTCTCATGTGAGAAATGAGCTATTCACCCTCTGAGGGTAGTACCCTCATGATTGTCGAGAACCCACTTAGGAGCTCAGCAGAACATTGACGGAGCGAAGTATTTGTGTCCTATGTTTTCAGCCAGCAAATGATACGCCGATATCTGAGGCTATCTTTTACGCCTGGTCCCTAAAAAGATCTATAAGAATCTTAGAAGATCATCTTCACAAACCTGTTAATGTGATGAAGGTAGAGCCGTTGGAGAGTTTCGGTCTAGCTGACATTCTCGCCAAAAGGCTCGTTTTTATTCAGTAATCATTTTAATTTCTTCCTTTTCAGCCACTTCTTACCGGAAGATGATTCCTCCCAGCCTCCACACTTCCACCACTGCCAGAATCTCAACATTAGCGACTGTCACGTGACCGAACACGAAGGAAGGTTTGTCCTGAATGTGTATAATCAGCTCTCACTGATGAAGTCCTATAATCTACGTTTGCCTGTGAAGGGCAAGTCCTACGTTGTCCTGGATAAAGAAGGTAAGTCAGCGCCTTGGGTAATTACGCGTATTCGCATTCCCGGTAAATTTTTCGCACTTCGCACTTCAAATACATTTCCCTTTGAAGGAGAAGCGAGGGGTCGACGACTCTCATTTTTTATGTACACCATTCCGAATAACGGAATAATCCTCACCATTCCGGATTATTCCTGACCATTCCGGATTATTCCTGACCATTTCAGATCTTTCCTAACCATTCCGGATTATTCCTAACCATTCCAGGTTATTCCTAACCATTCCGGATTATTCCTAACCATTCCGGATTATCCTAACCATTCCGGATTATTCCTGACCATTCCGGATTATTTCTAACCATTCCGGATTATTCCTAACCATTCCGAAATATTACTGACAATTCTTCTGGTATACTCCTGACCAATTGTAACCCATTTCGGAGTATCCCCTACTATTCCCAAATATTCTCAACCATTCCGGTATATTCTGGACGATTCACGAGACTTTACCGCAGACTGCGTGCAGTCTGCGGTTTCTTGTTTATGTTTTTATTATTTATTTTCAGTCTTGTTTATGGTTTCTTCGTCCTTCTTCGTCCCGGACAAAGAAGGTAAGGCCATTCCTTAATAATTTTAATTTGCACTTCGGAGTGACTGAAACAATACTTTTGCATTTGAAAAGGAAGTGCTACTTTGTCCTGGATAAAGAAGGTAAGGCCACCCTTTGTTAATTAAGATAATTCGTGTTTCGGTGGGATTGAAACAATAGGCTGAGGGGGAGCGCTTCTCCGTTTGACTCTGGCTGGGAGAAGTGTGAAAGATGCCCCTCACCCTTGATTTACACAAATTTGGTACACCTTAACGGCTAGCTGGAATCTGAAAAAAAAAGGTATAGATGTTTCCTTTTCAAACAGTCAGTCGATTTGATCCTTCAAATAGCTTACATCTAATTGAGGCTGCAGAGACTGTCATGATGAAATATTTACAGTATATATTCACGATCATATAAAAAAAAAAAAATCGGAGGATCTATGTGTAATTCTTTTCCCGATGTCGGTAAAATTCCGGGAAATGGCTCAAAGTACTGGTCAGGTGAAAATACTTAAAATAAGAAAATTGGCAAAGGCCTACTATGTAAAATTTCAGTTACAAGGCGGTACATCAAATTATTTACAAGGAGGTACATAAAATTACGGAAAATTATCCAGTTCTTCTGTGACCGCTTTTACCGTTCACAACATTACGTCTGAAACGCGTTTGAGCCACTGGAGACTTACTTTTCATACTGGACTTATCCAGTACGGAAAGTACTGGATCCTTTTTCCAGTACGGAAAAAGGAGGCTAGGATTAACTTGTGAAGAATTGCCGTCAGCAAAACAATGGAAACGAGAATACGGATTAAGCGAAGAACGGCCAAATTGTGATCTGTCGGATCAGTGACTACTGTTTGCTAATCCGAAAAACACAAAAAATCTAGACGGCAGTTTTCTTGAACCTGGTTTGGCGTAGTGGGAAAACATACACTTTACAAAATAACTTTATGCCTTGTACGTTTTTTTTTACCTGCTGTTGTCGTATAGACGTAATGGATGGATTTGCAGTCTTAAATCCCTTATTATATTTTTTCCAAGACCTGAAAAATGTAATATCCAAGGTACAGTGTCTTTTGAAAACAGTGGTGGCTAATACATTTGCTGCAGTCTTCTCATCAATTTGTGTGCAAGAAAGTAAAGTTCGCATATGATATCGGAATTTCTGTTTGCCTCTGAATCGAAGCTCTAATCGGCTTCCTTTTTTTCATATTCCATTGCCAACTACTGATTCTGGCGAGTCATATGTTGATTCATCATAAGTCTTTGCGCCTAAATTTGCTGTCTCGTTACTTCGACCAAGATATTTATTTCATCCTTAAAGTTTTTAACCTCTTTAAAGCACAATATAGGGCTACGGAAACCATCTATGAACTTGACTTGTAAGTTAACTAGAACCGCAAAGGATCCTTGCAGCAAGTTTTGATGATCCTTACAGCAAGTTTTGATATTGTGTGGCGAGACCAACACTTTGGTTTTGTCCGAGTTTTTTTTCGTATGCCGCCGATTTCAGCTTATTGCTATAAAGTGGTAATGGTCTAACCTGTGCGGTTTTTACGGAAAGTGTGGACCTTAGGCTGACTTGATGAATATGACATTACATTTTGGAGAGCTCCATAATACTCTTGCCTCGGGCCAAAAGGGATGGTTTTTGCTTGTCCTCGAGCCAGAGCCTACGGTGTGTGAAGTGAAGCGAAGTTGAATAGCCTATGTCAGAGAGGACTATCTGTAGTTGTGCAGCCAAGCTTTCATTTCATCAAAGCCTATTTCTGCTTTCGAGTAGAAAACTTCGTTCTAGGAGGCAGGCGCCAGTTTCAAACTGAATAGGGACTGCTAAATATGCGAGGCAGTTGCCCGGCCCCACAGCCAATACATCTCCTTTGGATGATAAATAATTTTTTTTTTTAGAAACAGTGCCAAAAGTGCCGCCATCTATTGTTTCTACGCATTTCTGTTCGTGATTTCAGCCATGTTCATCATCCCATTTTTTTGCACTTGGGATTGCGGTAAAGAAATGGTATCAGATATACCTTCTAAACTTAAAAGTTCTCTCACTGCTAAAGAAATTAGACCTTAGCCTTTGCTCCTTTCTAAGTGGTGATATTAGAAAGTTCGCATAAGGCAAGAAAGTCAACTTTTGAACTAATACAGATGGGTTTTTTTTTCAGCGGCATTCGATAGCTGTTAATGAGCTATATGCAATCGGTATATGCAAAGTATGTGCAATTGGTTTTTTGGTGGAAAATCTTCTTGATAAGATAGACCATTTTGAAAGTACCCAGGGGTTACAACTGCAGAAGTAGGGTATACAGTGAAATAAAAAAATATGCCGGTTCCAGTTGTGACATATGTAGGGGGACTTGCAAGCAACAATGGGCTGTTAGACCATTACTCATCTTCGGCGATGAGGGGCTTTGTTTGCTAGTTTATGTACCTATTAATTATTTCGAGGGTATTTGCCGTCTATCACGTGGAGAGGGACTTGGAAGTACCAATCGGTTGCTAGAGGGGGGTCCCATTTTATTCGATCTCTATAAATCTGAGGGTAAGATACAGGAGGAGAGTTTGGTCTACTTCCCCTTAGAGTACAAAGTCTTTTCGTGTTTGAAGGTAAAATTTGTTTGGGGTGGGTTGGTATTGCTTTTCGGTAGACTATCATAAAATTTACAGACTGGAAGTTTGTTAATTGTGTACTTGAAGCGTTCTAATGTGTATTAGTTAAATTTCTGTGAAGAAAATGTGACTGAACCCGTCTGTCTGCTTTGTATTATTGCTAGGGGAGTGGTACGCGAAGACCTAGAACGGAATTTGCAATTTCAAAAGAACAAAATCCCGCGGTAAAATTTAGAAGGATCAAAAGATAAAGAAATTGTGGGATCGAGAAGATACTAAGTGTGTTTGCCCACATCTGATATATTCGGTCATCTTCTGGTTCGGACCAGAAATTAAAGACATAAAGTATCTGGCTAGGCTATTAGGTAGATATGCATATCATTCCAGTCCGAACATATAGAGCCACTGGGTCCAATGTTTCATCGGTCCCTTTCGGCCTATGGAAGATGAAAGTCTACAAGAACATATATCCGCATTTGGATCCCACTGTCATCTTTCGTTCTAATTACACTTCGAGCACTTTAGTTTCTGTCCGACATAAAATAGCGGACCCTTGCTTCGATTAACATGTTCAGTGTTTCCAGAATCGTGACCATGGACTTATCGCTGTCTTTTGTCATTGAAATATAAAGTACTACTTTAGTCCTTAGAACGCTCCAGTGTGATAATTAACTAAGAGGGGTCCGCGTGGGTTAGTGTGACATACTGTTTCCTTTGATCTTACGTCGGCTTCCTCTGGGGGAAGGAGTTATTAGTGGTTAGTGAAGTGCCAACGGAGAAAGAACATTTGACAGTAAATTGGTAGATTGTTCAGTACAGGGCCGTCCATGCAGCTGAGGAAAAGCGCTCTGTTTCGTGTTCTTCGACCGCCATATTTCGGTGATTGGTAATGGGCGTCTGCTAGGGACTGTATGCGTTACCCAAGGGTTGTTCGTTAAATTAGCAGGGTTGTAAAGTTTGTCTCCTAGGATTCTTATCTATATTGTTAATGACCAGGGGCTGAGGTTAGCCAAAGGGGTTACCACGTTGTAGGCTTAGGCTAGACCCGTGGGCTATTAGTATATGGCTACGGCTGAAGTAAATAAATAAATAAAATAAAATAAATTAGTCACACTAGCGGGGTTGCAGAAATGGTCTCCTATGATTTTTCTCTATTTTGTTAATGGCCAGGAGTTAAGTTTAGCCAAAGGGATTACGACGTTATAGGTCTAAGCTAAACCCACGAGAACCTTCGTCAAATTAGCATGGTTGTAAATTTCGTCTCCTAGGATTCTCATCTATCTTGTAATTGACTAGAGGTTAAGGTTAGCCTAAGAGATTACGGCGTTGCAGGCTTAGGCTAGACCGAGGGGTTGGCAACTCTGTGTGGCACTCGTACACCCTCCAGTATGGCACTTGTGGGGCACTTGTGTGGCACTTGTATGGCACTGTATGGCACTTGTGTGGCACTTGTATGGCACTTCTGATTTTAACCGTCCAAAAACATTTCGTGTCGAAAGTAGGACGCGTATGGCACTGTGTGGCACTTGTGTGGCACTGTGTGGCACTGTGTGGCACTTGTGTGGCACTGTGTGGCACCTGTATGGCACTTTTGATTTTAACCGTCGAAAAACATTTCGCGTCGAAATTAGGACGCTGTGTGGCACTTGTGTGGCACTTGTGTGGCACTGTGTGGCACTTGCAAATTGTGGCACTCGTACACCCTGACGGTGAGTTGCCAACCCCTCGGGCTAGACCCAACGGCTCTTCGTCACATTACCAGGGTTGTAAAGTTGGTCTCTTATGATTCTTAGCCAAAGAGATTATGGCGTTTGAGGTTTCTTAGTTTCAACGTAGGCGAACTCCGCCGCTGCATTCCTGGTTTCACTAGTGGGTTTCTTTGACAGTAGTCTGAGTGGCTTGACCCGCTTATTCCTCAAAAGGCCGGATGAGACAGATAGGTGAATGTGTGTGTGTGCAAAATATGCATTGGCTTGTGACGTAGTGAAAGGGCAGTGCAACGATTCCGTGGAAAAGTTTTTACTGATCTGCGGAGGACTGTCTGGCTTTCCACGGTCTCTTCGACCTGAACAAATAGAAAATTGGAAATCGTGATTTTCTGAAACAGGTGACGAAAAGTCGTCAAATGGATTGCGGCGTTGTAGGTTTCGACGTGGGTCTCCGACAAACTGCTCTCGAGACCCCGGTATGAGTTCTTGACAGTAAAGTCGTCCAAGCTATTTGAAAGATTAAAACGGTGTATTTTAACTTGAGGTCGCCACTGGCGCGGCCTGAAAGGGATTCTAATTCAATGAGTGGATGGTGTTGGAACCAAACCAGCGTACTGACCGACGTCGAAACGTTGTTCGATCGTTCAGAACCCCACGCGAAGAAATAGATGAACAAGATTAGTGTTGGGCGATATTGAGGATTATCGAAGTATCGATATTTCTTTATTTTCAAATTCGATTATCGATATTTCGATTATCGTAAACCGATATTTGGAACTGTTTATACTGCTACATTTTTCATGGGCAAAGAAACTTAACAAGAAAAAAAATTGAACTAAAAGAACAAAATCAAACATTCCCATTACGGAAGAGTAGCATTTTCCTGCTTATTCTTCCCGGTCTGTTTCTCCTCCCTAATCGAAATCAAATTTGAAATCACTAATCGTTCTTTTATTCTGAAAATCCCAAATAACAGGACTGTTGCACATGGTAATGCAAATATCGAAAATATCGATATTTGAAAAGTCAATATCGAAATATCGATATTTTTCAATAATATCGATATTTCGATTATCGTATCGAATATCGCCCAACACTAAACAAGATTAGACATTATGTTTGCATCAAATAGGGAACCTAGGTCAGTTTTCAATTTTTCTTTTTAATTCTCTCTATTTTCTTCCGTCTATATTTTTGTCTGTCCGTCTGTCTGTCTGTATCCAGCCGATCTGCAAACCCAAGAACGGTCTTTTTCTGATTTCCGGTCTTTACCCCTTCTTATAGACCTCTTGACCGAATCCATTAGCAGTACCTAGAAGAGACGATATTATCAGACAATTAGGTTCATTCGTAAACTTGCTATTTTTTTAAGATGCTATTAATTCCTTGTAACCTCCTTCTGACCCGTTTTTTGCAAGCCCTTTTTATCTCGATATCCCTCCCCCTCTCCTGAATGTCGATTTTGCTACTTTCAATTCAGCATGTATCCACGAAACAATCGAAACAATTTTTTATTCACTCTTGTCAAATTACCGTTTTCGCGTATCCTGGAAGAACTACTTGTCACGCGAAAAATGAAGTTCATCAATGACTGTCTTATTGGCTTGACCAGCAACCCCCCCCCCCCTGTCGCCCTACCTGAAGGGGCCCGATCTATGAAACACAAGGATACCCAAAGGTTCCTTACATCAAGCTTGAACAAAATATTTCAACTCACTTGAAGGGTATCGCCAGAACAGAAGGACAGGCAAACTTTGACAGGCAGAGAGACAAAGCTGAAACGGTTGGCTATTTGCTGATTTTTTCTTCCGTTTGGCTGTCTCATAATCAAGAAATAAAAACCAAGGTAGTAAAATATTGTGATACGGGATTTGAATTCTGGCACGGGTCCAGGCGTTCAAAAATGCAAACATTTACTTTATTTATTTTGAGCTCCATCAAGGTCGAATTGCGCCTTGTCTTTATGTATAGCTCCATCAAGGTCGAAATGCGCCTTCTGTATGTATACATGTTATTTCAAAGGATATTCTGTCGGGCCATAACCGACATCACAGACGATAGTAAGGACCACCTCAGTATCTAAATTTCCCCAGGACAGACAGAAACAAACAAAAATAGAGGCACACGTCGACGTTGCATATCTGTGAGTGGCTGTGAGTTTAGCTAGTAGTAAGGCGAGTAAAATACCTCAACATTCCTTAGATTATCTGATTATCTTGAATCGCACTGGCTTGCGACAACCGTGTGCTGCCTCTTGACGTCACCAGTGCTGACGCTCAGCAAGTTGACACTGGACCCCTGTGGCTAGTTTTCCAGCTCTTGTCTCTCCAGTCCGGGTCTTCTCTTGACAGCAGCTGTTATTTGTGTGGTCACTGTTTTTTCACAAGATGACAACGCGGATTGTCCTTTACCATTTTCTTGCAGTAAACATAAATTCGAATGAATAACCCGGATTGAGAAGAAGTTGTACTTTTGCTGTTTCTATTTGAAAGATTGCTTTAGCTCCTAAAATTGGCCTCGCGTCCTGCCGGATACGTCTTTTCCTAGAATGCTATTTTAGCAAGAACAAATAATCTGACAGAACCTCCGTCTCCCTATCTCTGTAATATGAGTATGCGGAGTCGAATATTTCTCCATACTCTGGACGCTAAGAATGAGCGGAGGTTAATAGCTTCGTGTCACATCATGTTTCATTACCCCTACAAATAGCTAAATCGCTGTGAAGCTCCCGGTGAGGAAAAGTAGCATACCTCTAGGTCTGCATGGTCGCTGTATGTGACTAAAGACAGTAGTTCTATCTGATTATTTGTTCTTGATATTAGGTATCCATATTATTTTAACTTGTGGTGTTTCCGATTTAGATGTAGGATGTACCTGAGCGGTGGGTAGCCTACTTAGGCTACATGGACTCTACCGGAAATCCGGGCGGTATCCTCTGGTTCGTAGCCGTGAAGGGGGAATTTTAGACGGTGGGTCGTGGTTCCTACATTTATAAAACAAACTCACGTTTAATAGTGAAGTTCTGCCTACCATGAATAAATCCTTTTTCCAGCTGACTTCCAGCACTCTAAACAGTGACTGCTCCAAATACATGGGAACTGCTCATTTTACACCTGGTTCGTTCACTTCGTAAAAGAGACGGTATGCGATAAAAAGAATAACTTGGGTTAAAAAGAACAACTTGCAAAAGGTGTGATAAACATTTGGAACTGGACATTTCCCTAACAAAAATGAAAAGGTCGTTTTACGTCTGTTTTATGTACATTATTGACAAAACGTCCATAAAACGTCCTTAAAATGTAAGACGATTAACAGGTCGAAAACGGACCCGTTGGGATGTCAGTTCTGGAAACCGTATTATGTACATAAAACGTCTGTTCTCTAATGCTTGGCGCTTTTTCGACTCAGTTAAACGGCCGTCAACGTACGTTCCAATAATGTACATTGCTTTAATTGAAGAACGGCCATCTTATGTAGGTACAACGGCCATTAAAAGGTTTGACTCTAATGGGTTTTTTTCCGCTCCTGGAGAGTTATTGTTAACAGATGGCAGAAAATTTTAGGAGTTTCTGACGAGAAAAGGAAGAAAATGTCATAGATGACTCGCTTGTCGTCTCTATCGCTATTGTTTTAGCGGCGTCCTCTAGGAGTCATTTTATACGGGGGTTCTGGGTAGGCCGACGACTTCAGGAGAGGGGGCTCCACACAGTTACCAAGACTGACGTAAATGCTTCAAATATTTTCTTACATACGAAGACACAACAACCTTGAACACAACGTGAATTGGTGGCCTAGAAGGAGAAGACAAGTGTGTAGGTCCTGTTAAACTACGACGTGATATTGTTGAATAAATGAAATAACATAAAGGCTATTGGAAGAACAAAGAAGAAACTGTAAAAGAATAAAATCAATACTCTGGTCTTAGCTTAAACGCATACGCAACTTGTAGATCACAGTACATAGAAACTGCGTGAGGCTAGCGATAGTGTATGTCGTATACAAGGTAAGAATGATAGAAGAATCCGTGGCCAACTCTTCAGCGGATTTCCAAATCCCTGTATTTCACTTCCAATTTTTTGGATTTATATAGTAGTAAAAATAATAAGAAAATATGATCCAGTCAATAACTCGAATAAAACAAGACCAAAGGTTCCGATGGGATCCCAAAAATGTAATATTTGATCCAGACAACTGGGTCTTGTCTTCGCCAGATCCAGTTTTCGCCATGCTAATCATCTGAGAAAACCAAGTTCAGATATACCTCTATAAGCCATATCTATTTTGATGATACTGATCGAAACTTCAGGCTTTACTTCTGCCAAATTTCCGGTTTCGGCCGAATTCCGAGCGAACTACTTGTCCAGCAAAAACAGAAAGTTCAGAAACGAATGCAGCGTATCTCCTTATCCCTATAAAGAACATCTAATCAGCTTCAAATAAAACTTTAACTTATAAAAAAAATCCGGTTTTAACCGGATTTCGGACGAACTATATGTCCGGGTAAAAAATGATTGTCATATACAGATTCAGCGTCTCTTCTTACCCTTAAATCTGTCTCTAGTCAACTTCAAATAAATCTTTTGCTTTTTAACAAATTTTCTGGTTTTGGCCGGATTCCGGGCGAACTAATTTTTCGGCAAGAAAATGGTTTTCACCATCGTGCTCAGCATGTCTCCTTGCCCCATAATCGACTATCACATTAGCTGTTTCAAAATATTTTGTTTGCCCCTTAATTTAACCCCCCCCCCCACCCCAAAGGTAGGGCTCGACCTTACTCTTGACCCAAAGAATCCTCACAAGTTTCATCAAAATATCCATTCCCTTACAGCTTTTATATCTCACAGCTTTTGCGATGTCAGCTTTTGCGATGTCCACTTACGTTTTGGGATCTCAAAAACTGACATTTCACATTTCTTTCCCATGTCGAAATTTTCACATCGCCCAAGGAGACAGGATAACACATCTGATTACTCCCAACTAACATATTGTATCATCAAGATCATCTGCTTTTAATGGTTTCCTTCCTTGTCTGGTCAGTTGTACTCTCGATTCCGAAGAGTAGAATTCATTGACAACTATAAGTTTCATTTACAGCATCGTCGGAACTGTCACCCTCAATGCTAATCTATTTGACACTAATTACAAAGGTTCACGGCGTCCCCTTTGTACAAATGTTTGAAATTTAGATGCCCCATGATAATCAGCCCTAGTCACCCCCCTTCAATCCCAATGCACGTTTATCACTTTCGAAACATCTGTTAAATTATGGCGGTAAGCATGGGAGAGTGAAAACAAAGAATAAAGCAACAAAGGGTATTTGTGACCTTCCGTATTTGTTGCCACAGTCAAATGGGGTTTGGATACTAATTTTTAAGTGTAACTGAAGGATCATAGTAATTTGTCCCAAAACGTCAGTGAAAGGATACTCGCGACACCGTAAAATTTGTTAGTCTGTTAGCACCGTAACTCGTGTGGAGGGATATTTTGGTGAGACTTGGTATGGGGTGGTTCCCAAAATCACCACGATCTTTTTGCCCACTCTCACATTGCCCACGCTCAGAATGCCCACGATTAAAATGCCCACGGTTCAAAATGCCCACGATCAAAATGCCCACAATTAAAATGCCCACGACTCAAAATGCCCACAATTCAAGTCAAACACCCGAAATCGTCTGAAATGCCGGCGGCTCAAAATGCCGACAGTTCAAAATGGTCACAGAGGAGCTAATATCGTCTTGGTTCAAATGCCGACGGCTGAAACTGTCAACAGGGGAGGCCAAAATCATCCTGGGACAACGGACTACGAGATTATAAGGGATAGGGTTAACCACGGAAAAGTTTCTGAAAGGAATTATTTTATTGTTTCTTGATCAGTTCAGAATGGTTTGCGTGAAAGTACAGAAGCAATGTCGTGTAAAATTGTGTCAACACAGAAAGCAAAACCTGGCAATCCAAATCAGTCAGAGGCTTCCTCAAGAAAGCACAGCGCTTTTGCGCTGTGCTTTCTTCTAACCACGAGGCAATTAACTTGTTTCTTGTAAATATCTTTACCAGTATTATATTATAACTGAGATTATACCAGTTTAACGCGCGAATATCGTCATTCTGATACTCGGTGCTCACTAACCCCTAATTCAAGTTTACTACGGACTGAACCCCCCAAATAATCCAATCGTGGGCATTCTGAACCGTGGGCATTTTGAGTCGTGGGCTTTTCGAGTCGTGGGCATTTTGAGTCGTGGGCATTTTTAACCGTGGGCATTTTGAGTTGTTGGCATTTTTAGTAATATTTTCAAAAGCTAACGTGATAGTCGATTTAGGAGTAAGGACTCAGGCTTTATAGGTATAATTATAGGTTCCACGTAAAGGTACCAGGATATAATAAGTTCGTTTTTGAACTTCATTTTCTTGTTTGACGAGTAGTTCCCGGGAATCCGTCAAAAACCTGAAATTTGGTACAAGTGAAATTTTCTTCTAAGGTCGACTAGAGGTTCACATCGGGGTTAAGAACACGAACACAATCCATTTCTGGACAATCTCTGAATTCAATTCTGCCAAATTCTGCCTAAACTCGGAATATTGGTAGAAGCAAAAAGTTTAATTTTAAGTTAACACAGCTACGGTATTGTTTTTGCGCGTTTTAAGCAGTTTATTAGGGAGAAACAGTAGCATGTTTCAGGGATCTGGCGAAGATCGGAAATCTACAAGATGCGATTGCCTCGATCAAGAAGTCCAATAAATATTAAAATTTTTGGGATCCCATCGAAACCTTTGGTCTTATTTTTTACGAGTAGGCTACTCCTTCAGCATGAAGAGGCGAAAGAGGCTTAAAAAGTATGGCTTTTTGTCTGTCAAACTTATTATAGGGTCGTTGTTCGTTGTGAACCTGACAGCTTTTTGTGTCCATAATACTTCAAGGCGATATTTCAGTCTGTCTCATAGAAGAACGTAAAATTTGTAACGAAAAGAACGGCCGGTTCCGCGAAACAGCACGCCGAGCATAGATTAAGCTGCACAGAGAGGTGGATTCTGATGGAATCCCAAAGAGTATTCTGGACTATCGAGTTTTGTAGATTTGCAGTCTTCACCAGATCCCGTAGGCATGTTACTTTATCCTTGATCAACTAACGGTCTAACCCAAATTAACTATTTTGTCTGACCGGAAAAAAAGTTTAGATATGGATTCAGCATGTCACCTTCGCCTAAACGACTATTCCATTACCTTCAAAATATATTTTTGATTCTTCCGTTAATGTGACCTAAATGTAGGGCTACAGGGCTCATCTACGAGCCGGAACTGTACTTTGAACCCAGTGGATCCTCATATCAAGTTTGAACAAAACCTCTCTACTCCGTCGAGAGGGGTTGTCGACAAAACGTCCCCATTCGAAACGTAGCCTGGCGAAACGTCCCCATGACAAAACGTCCCCACGACAAAATGCCCCCGTGGCGAAACGTCCCCGATCGGAACGTCCGCTGGTGAAACGTCCCCGGCTATACAGTTTTTTTTTTCATCGCTGAGGGATAGCTAGGCCTATGAGAGTACTGATTGCGTCATCAGTTTAGACAAATCAAATTCTTGGAATATAAACTTTTGAAAACCTCGATGGAATTACTTCAGCATTTAACCGATAGTCAAGAAACAAACCAAAGTGTTGATCCCGGCTATATCCATCTCTTGTCAATTTCCTTTTTATCTTTTATTTAGTTGGTTTATTTGTATTAGTTTACGCTGCGATATAACTCGTTGATCTCGCTTTTGTTCGATATTCAATTTGGTGATTTTTATTATTAAAGGATTTTATTAAAGGATCAAACCCGTTTAACCTAGATTTACTATGTCTCTCTACCTAACTAATCGTTCCACCCGCTTTCGTTTCCTCGCTTCCCATAACCTTTTTATCCAGCATCACGGCACTACGCTTATTTTTGCATTTTCCTCGTTTGACTCTCTTTGAGCCAAAGTGCGATTCCCCTTTCTGTGAGGAGCACGTTGGTGCTCCTCAGTCCTCAGATTGTGCATGTTGCTTCAAACGAACCTGATCAGTTCCAAGTCAATTGCAAGTCAAACAATACATTTATGAAGCAACCGGTCCCATGTCCGATCTTTCCTGCTTTAAGGAATGTTCCACATCTGCAATGCACACTCTGAAGTTGCGACAATGCACCTGAAGATCGAGGCGAACTGAAAAATCTGTACTTGGGGACGTTTTGTCTTGGGGTTTTGTCATGGTGACGTTTTGTCATGAGGACGTTTCGTCACGGGGACGTTTCGCCGGGGACGTTTCGCGAAGGGACGATTTGTCAAGGGGACATTTCGTCGGTAAGCAATCGAGAGTTTTTGTGCTGACAGATGGACAACTTTTACGAAGTCATAGGATTCTCGTCACTTACGTTTTGGAATCCCAAAAAGAGTAAGCTTCAATCTCATTAGCATTGAGAGAAGTCTTAAGGTACTAAGAAAGATGGCTAGTAATAGTAAATGCATCGCTTTCCAGTGCGAAATGCCCCTTTTGCATAATCGTTATTTTCTATATTTATTCCTCGGAGAAGATATTTCCCCACGACAAAACGTTCCCGTGGCTAAACGTCCCAACCAAAACTTCTCCATGGCAAAACGTCCCCGGCGAAAATAGACCGATAACATTTTTTTATACATTGAATTGGTATCATTTCGCGACCTATCTAATTACTAGCGTTTTTGTTCGTTATTAAAGGTTAACTTCAGACATCGAGGCTGATATCGGAAAATAACAGCGAGATGGACATTGAAAATAACCTGTCCGAGCCGAAGGCGAGGCAGGTTATGGAAAATATCAGCCGAGCCGAAGGCGAGGTTGATATTTTGAAATGGCCGTCGAGCTTGTGATTCCGATATCAGTCGAGATGGAGGTATGTTAACTATTATAACTTTTTCGAACAGAATTTCCGCTTTTCGGGGCTGAAAATAATCCAGCCAATCACGTTTCAGAATTAGTCATAACAACCTCCGGGGAGGGTGATATGACAAATAACAACCTCTCCAGCAGGGTGTTATGACTAATTCTGAAATGTGATTGGCTGGATTTTCCGTGGCGTTTTCATTGTGAAGTTTATCGTAATATAAGTGACCGTGGGTCATAGGAAGATATACATTACACACCTGTTCGAGAAAAGTTATTATTTGTTTAATACTTTTGTATTTACTGTTCTATACTTAATTAAGTGCTGTCTTTGTATTCGTTCTGTTGCTTGTTACAGGAAATGATTGTTATAGGATATATTCATGCCATAGCAGTACCATTCTTTGGAGTCCGGCAGAGTACAGTTAAGATCGAACGAGAACTTCATAATCCAACATTACGTTTTTGGGATCCCAAAACGTAAGTGAGGGATACCTATGACATCACAAAAGTTGTCCGTCTGTCCGTCTGTGAGCACGATAACTCTCGAAGGGAATGAGATATTTTGATGAAACTTGGTGAGATAATTCTTTGGGTCAAGAGTAAGGTCGAGTTCGTAGATGGGTTCTGTAGCCCTACATTTAGGGGTGGGGGAGGGGGTTTAAATTAAGGGGCAAACAAAATATTTTGAAACAGCTAATGTGATAGTCGATTATGGGGCAAGAAGACATGCTGAGCACGATGGTGAAAACCATTTTCTTGCCGAAAAAGTAGTTCTCCGAAAAAGTAAGTCGAAATCTGCAATTCGCCTACTGTTCGATCACAGGAAGAGATATTTTTAGCTTTCGTTTGTAGGCGTAAAAAGTTTTCTTGCCGAAAAAGTAAGTCGAAATCTGCAATTCGCCTACTGTTCGATCACAGGAAGAGATATTTTTAGCTTTCGTTTGTAGGCGTATAGACTTATTTTGTTTCTGGTTTTGAAGGATACGGCAGAAGTTGAGCTGTGCAACGAGTAAGATTGTCTTATTTACATAGAAGTTTTCTACGTATTACAATTGGGACATAAAGGGTGCCGTTTACGGAGAACAACCTTTGAATCATGCCTGTTTAAGCGATGCCGTAACTGTGGTGAAACATCTACACACCGCTTACTAGCGCTTCTTTCAGTTTGAGTAAGACAATGAGTAAGGCTTATTAGATTGTTAAGGCAAACTCTTTTAACAATAAAGCCAACGAATAGGCTCGCCTTTACGTCAAGGTTTTTCTAGCGAACGTTCCAAAACTATATTTAGCTCATCCACCCCAACAAGGGGCTTTGATCGCTCCAGCCGAGTACAATATTAACCCCCAGGGTATACCCAGCTTTACATACAGAAGCCGGCTTTTCATATCCTAAAGAAGTTTTTCAAACAAGGAAGTGTTTGTTTGTTTAAAAATGGAAGATCGAGAAGCAAAAAAGCGGCGACGTGAAGAGTGAGAGAAATAAACATGAGTAGGAGACTATAAGAAGATCAAATCCACTCACTGTCAGTGCGAAACCTGTGTAGTGAGCTTCTAGGGGAAACGGGCCAGAGATGTCTAGTACATTCGAGGAAGAAACCGGATTATAATGCTCACAGGTAAACAGTGACTTCCTTTTGTTTAGATAGTTGACTTCCATGCTGTTTCTAGACAGTGTCCTAGAATTTTCTATTTCCAAGTCACCTGTGGATGGATGTGGCGTTTCTGGGAATTAAACATAGTAAATGTCACTTAGTAAATAATTTTACTTGGTCGTTAAAGATCGAAAAAAGGGAGTGATTTAATCAAAACTCCGGTCAAGCCTTTTGAGGTTAGTGGAAGAAAAACAAATCAAACTATTCATCTTACGGGTAGAAACTATATTAAACTCAAACGGAACATCTTCAGAATTTGTCAAAGTAAACTGAAGAGGCCTAGTATTCGGACCAGAGTAATTTCAAGGTTTAATGCAAATAGTTCCAGATTTCTGGGTGAATTGCAGTCTACCCGACTATAACAAACAAAACCAAAGGTTTCGATGGGATCCCAAAAATTCAATATTTGATCCAGACAATTGGATTTTGTCTTCGCCGGACTGCTTGAACATTTTTATTCTTAAAATTTAGAAACAGGTTAAGGCCAAATAGCTAATCATCTGAGAAAAAACAAGTTCAGATATGGATTCAGCACGCGGGTTTATCACCTATAAGTCATACCCAGGTCATACCTATTTTGACGAAACCGATCGAAACGACCCTGCCTTACAGTTGCCAGTTTTCCAGATTCGGCAAAATTCCGGAACTACTTGTCCGGCGAAAAAATAAAGCTCAACAACGTTCAGCGCATCTCTTACCCCTATATCCAACATCTAATAAACTTCAAATACAAATTTAACCTGTAACAAATTTTCCGGTTTCAGCCGTATTTCGGACGAACTATATGTCCGGCTAGAAAATGATTGTCATATACGGATTCAACATCTCTTCTTACCCGTCAATCGGACATCTTATCAACTACAAATACAACTTTTTCTTTTAACAAATTCCGGTCTTGGACGGATTCTGGGTGAACTACTTGTCTGCATAGAAAACAATTGTCACGTACGGATTCAGCATGTCTTCTTACCCCTAAACCGACCATTTAATCAACTTCAAATAAAACTTTTACTTTTAACATATTTTCCGGTTTTGACCGGATTCCGGACTAAGTAATTGTCTGGCGAGAAAATAAATTTCAGATATAGATTCAGCATGTCTTCTTATTCTACATCGACTATCTCATTGGCTTTAAAAAAAAAAATGTTCGTCCCTTAATTTGAAACCCCTCCCCCACCCCTAAATACGGGGCTACAGGGCTCATCTACGAACTTGACCTGTACTTTGACCCAACGGATCCTCATACCAAGTTGGGAGAAAATATCTCTACCACTTCGAGAGTTATCGTGCTGACAGGTGGACGGACGGACAACTCTTGCGATGTCATGAGGGATACCTATGACATCGCAAAGTTGTCCGTCCGTCTGTGAGCACGATAACTCTCGAACGGAATGAGACATTTTGATGAAACTTCGGATGGGATTCTTTGGGTCAAAGGAAAGGTCGAGTTCGTAGATAGGCTCTGTAGCCCTTCATTAAGGTGTGTGTGGGGGGGGTCAAATTAAGGGGCAAACAAAATATTTTTACACAGCTAATGCGATAGTCGATTAAGGGGTAAAAAAAACATGCTGAACACGAATATGAAAACCATTTTCTCGCCGGACAAGTAGTTCACCTGGAATCCGTCCAAAACCGGAAAGTTTGTTAAAAGTAAAAGTTTTATTTGAAGTTGATTAGATGTTCGATTTAGGGGTAAGAAGGCATGCTGAACACTTATGTGGAAATCATTTTTGGGATCCCAAAACGTAAGTGGAGGGATACCTATGACATCGCAAAAGTTGTCCGTCCGTCCGTCTGTCCGTCTGTGAGCACGATAACTCTCGAAGGGAATGAGATATTTTGATGAAACTTGGTGTGAGCATTCTTTGGGTCAAGAGTAAGGTCGAGTTCGTAGATGGGCCCTGTAGCCCTACATTTAGGGGTGGGGGAGGGGGTTCAAATTAAGGGACAAGCAATTTTTTTTTTAAAGAGCTAATGTGATAGTCGATTATGGGGTAAGAAGACACGCTGAACACGAATATGAAAACCATTTTCTCGCCGGACAAGTAGTTCGTCCGGAATCCGGCCAAAACCGGAAAGTTTGTTAAAAGTAAAAGTTTTGTTTGAAGTTGATTAGATGTTTGATTTAGGGGTAAGAAGGCATACTGAACACGAATAGGAAAACCATTTTCTTTCCGGACAAGTAGTTCGCCCGGAATCCGGCCAAAATCGGAAAGTTTGTTAAAAGTGGAAGTCTTATTTGAAGTTGATTAGACGTTCGATATAGGGGTATAAGAAGGCATGCTAAACACGAATATGAAAACCGTTTTTTCGCCAGACAAGAAGTTCGCCCGGAATCCGGCCAAAACCGGAAAGTTTGTTAAAGTAAAAGTTTTATTTGAAGTTGATTAGATGTCCGATTTAGGGGTAAGACGAGATGCTGAATCCGTATATGACAATAATTTTTTTGCTTGACATATAGTTCGTCCGGAATCCGGTTGAAACCGGAAAATTTGTGATAAGTTAAATTTTTATTTGAAGTTGATTAGATGTTAGAAATAGGGGTAACTAGATACGCTGAATTCGTTTTTGAGCTTTAGTTTTTCATCGGAAAAGTAGTTCTGGAATTCCGCCAGAAACCGGAAAATTCGCAGAAGTAAGCCAGGATCGTTTCAATCGACTTATAGGGGTAAAGACACAAGCTGAATCCATATCAGAACTTGGTTTTCTTAATGATTAGCTGTTTGACCTTAATCTGTTTCTAAATTTTAAGAGTATAAATGTTCATGGAGTCTGGCGAAGACCGGATCTGACAAAGACAAAACCTAATTGTCTGGATCAAATATCGAAGTTTTGGGATCCCATCGGAACCTTTGGTCTTGTTTACTCAGACAAGTAGTTCGACCGAAATCCGGCCAAAACCGGATAATTTGTTGAAATTAAGCAAAAGTTTTATTTGTAGTTAATTAGATGTCCGCTTCAGCTGTAATAAGAGATGCTGAATCAATATATGGCACTCATTTTTTACCCGGACATATAGTTCGCCCGGAATCCGGCTAAGCACGGACAAATTTTTATAAGTTGACGCTTTATTTGAAGTTGATTAGATGTTCGATATAGGGGTAAGGAGATACCCTGAATTCGTTTTTGAGCCTTATTTTTTTGCCGGATAAGTAGTTCCGAATTTTGGCCGGAGCCTGAAATTTGGCAGAAGTAAAGGCAGGAAGTTTTGATCAGTTTCGTCCAATTAGATCTGACTTATAGGGGGTAAGCACACATGCTGAATCCATATCTGAATATTTGGCCTTGATCTGTTTATAAATTTTAATAGTCAAATTTCAAGTAGTCTGTATTAAGTTTTTCGAATTCTAATATTAAATTTGTGGGATCGTATCGAAACCTTGGTCTTATTCCTGCTTCGTTTTCCAATCAGTTCTTAAAATCCGGATAAATTCCAGTCCATTTTTCAGCTTCTGCTCTCTTTACTCTAGCTTTGAACTAATGTTGATACCCGTTTACTCATCTTCTGTCTTCGCCGTTGCTTATAGCAGAAAAAATAGTGCAGGATGCTGGCAGGAGGCGTACTCCGCGCACTGTCCCGCTTTGGAGCGCGTTCATAGAACCAACCAGCTTTCACCTCTACTTTTCCTCACCGGCGAGTTCACAACGATTTAGCTATTTGTAGAGGTAACGAAACGTGAGTGGCGCGAAGCTACTAGCCTCCGCTCATTCGTAGCGGACATGGTATGGGGAAATATTCGGCTCCGCATAGTCATATTACATAGATAGGGAGACGGAGGTTTTGTCAGATTATTTGTTCTTGGCGACAGCTTTACCCGACGAAGCGCGCAGAATTGTAAACAATTTCGTATCTTATAATCACTAATATGCCAAAGCTGATTATTCAGAGATGAATTTGACTGCTCATGGAGGGAGTTTACAAATCTCAACATATCGTTGACATCTCGACAAGCGACAACCAAGGGGTTTGAGGCTCTGCAATTAACAACTGAATGAATGTACATGAAGTTCTGTTACAATTTGTCATACTTTGGTGGAAAGAAAAGAAGGGGTTAAAGCTGATTTTAAGCACAAAAAGCGTATGTGGATACCCAGGTTCTTATTGTGCCACAGGCCGGTGCACTGCAAATCTTGTTTTATTTTCGAAAGCGAACCTTATGGTGAAGATTTGAACCAGGCAGGACCCCTAAATAACGATAATATGGAATTTTTTTCAACTTCAGTCGTCAAAAGAGTTCAAGTTACCTACCGGTTTCCTATTTTTTTTCTCAGTTCTGTCCCATTGGTATAAACCTGAATTGGCAAACGATCTACCGTTACAAGAAGCTATTAAGGAGGGAGAAGAAGTTATCGTGCTTTGACCTACATGAACAAGAAGAAGCTATTCAGGAGGGAGAAGAAGTTATCGTACTTTGGCCTACATGAACAAGAAGATGCCAAACAACTATGTGAAGAAAAACTTCCACGCCATTGGGAAACAAATCTGCGTTAGGCTACTCTCAGCAAAGCTTACTACTGGTAAGTGTTCCTTCAGTTTTCCTGATCAATATGACTCCTGATCAACGTATATATCGTTCGTATCAAACTCAGCTGACTCTCCGTTTCATCAGGGACCCATAAATTTCCTGTAATGACTCGCCATCCCTGGTTTCTTGCAGTTAAATCGTTAATCAAAGTTTTATGCTAGTGATCTTTCGGCCCTTCTTGGCAAGGGTCCTCTTCAGGCAAAATATAGTAAAAGAATCCTTAATCAACAAAATATCTTTCGGATAAAACTCAGCTGACTATCCGTTCCATGCAGTCAATTACTGGACTGCGTTAAACGGACACGTCAGCTAATTTTATTTGAGCAATGTTTCGACCCTGCTTGGCAAAGGTCCTCTTCAGGCTCAAGATAGAAAAGTGAACTGGCGATTCACAGTCAGCTTGTGCTAAAGGAATATTTGGTTGTTGTTCGTGTTATGATATTGGTTTTAAGCAGACACGGCATATTTTGAGGCCCTCTTTAAAATGCTGAAAAATACATACATCGATACTGTGTTAGCAGTGTTGGGTGTTTGACGGAATCGTTTGTTACATGACGGCGGGAATCTGACAAGGGACTCCTCAAAAGAGCCGGTCTTATTAATTGGGGTCGTAAAAGGGGTTTCCATTCTATTGGGGGTCGTAAAAGGGGGTTGGCAAAGGAGTTGACTGATGGGTGGAAATGGAGTATTACAAAGCAAGATGATTGATTGTTGTGAACATAGCTCGAATTTTCTTTATGTAAAATCAACGATAGCCCACATTACTCACAAATAAGAGAAACAGAAATGACCTTTACGCGCGATTAACCAAGACACGTTACCCTCTCATAATTAAATCAGTAAACCTAGGTACTTATTTTCTTCTTATTTCAGATATCTACTAATATGACCGAATGATGATGCACCATGCTGAAAGAAAAAATCAATTCCTTCACCATGTTCATGGAAGCCAATATTCCTAGGGTCGCAAAGTGCGACGCCTCTCAAGCTGGCATATCCATCGTCGATCCCAAGAGAGGGCAATGCACGGCAAAATTTGGTCAACATGGAATTAATTAAACCAACAGCCAAGGTCCGGAACTCTGAAAGTCTTCTCGCACAGTAAGCGTCGCTTGATTTATTTTATGCTCTAGTTTATGCTAACCTTCAACTAATCCCTGATAGCGTTGGGAATGTTGTCGGTCCAGGTGGTTCCCAAAATCACCACGATCTTTTTGCCCACCGTCACAATTTCCACGCTCAGAATGCCCACGATCAAAATGCCCACCGTTCAAAATGCCCACTACTCCAAATGCCCACAACTCAAAATAATGCCCACGGCTCAAAATACCCACGACTCAGGTCGAACACAAGAAATAGGAATCGTCCGAAATGCCGACGGCCCAAAATGCCGACAGTTCAAAATGGTCACATGCTAATATCGTCTTAGTTCCAAATGCCGAAGCTGGAATTGTCCACAGGGGAGGGCAAAATCGTCCTTGGACAAAGGACGACGAGATTAGACGGGATATGATTCACCACGGAAAAGGTTTCGAATCAGACTGCTCCAGATCTGTTCGGTGCTGGAGCCGATTTCAGGCGAGGACGGTCCGAAAAGATCAGCAAATTAAACCTCTTAAAGAAAACTTCCAAGGGGGTTTCTTGTCAGTCAGAGGTTTCCACAGTAACACAGCGCTTTTGCGGCACCTAACCACGAGGCAATACACATGTTTTTTTGTTTTGTTTTTTAATATTTTACCAGTATTATATTGTAATTGAGATTAGACCAGTTCAACATACGATCATCGTGATTCTGATACTCGGTCTAGTCCTCCCATTGCCCAATCACGCCTAATTATGGACGACAAACCTCAAATTATCCAGTCGTGGGCATTTTGGGCCGTGGGCATTTTTAGTTGTTGATATTTTTGGTGGGCATTTTGAGTCGTGGGCATTGTGATTGTGGGCATTTTGAGTGTTAGCCGTTGGTCCCGCTAACACGTAGGGCAAGCTACAGTTTTGTCTACTCAGTTTCGTTCTGGTTCATCCAATTGCGCATCACAAAGACTCCCCTCTCGCGACCCCCAACAGACCAACTCCCGACTTTGTGACCGGAACCGACCCTTACCTCAAGCGGTAGGCATTGCTTACTTTCCCTTTCAAGCCTTATGTAAATCGGACTGAAATCTCGGAAGTTAGTATGCTACTATCTTCTTAATCCCTCTCCCCGATCGGAAGGTCAATCCAGAGAGACATTTCCAACTGGATATGATCTCACCGCAACTGTAGTCTGCTTCCTTAAAAATCCGAGCACCAGCCGACACTATTCACAGATAAGAACAAGAGCTAATAGCTCGTATGGCACTTGTTATGAGTAAAGTCCATGCTCACCTGTAACAAGGGGGAGAGATTGTATCAAATCAAATTATCCGCAGTGACATAAATGTTTTGCATGCGGCAAGAGGTTCAGGAATATTCTTGAAAGCGGACTTGAAACAATCTCCCCGTAACAGCCTAGCCATCCTACTTTTCCTCTTGTGTCTTTGTATCACAGAAATGACTAACACTTGGTTTGAATAATAGCTCGTTAGGCTCGACAATAAGGTAAGGTACAATTTACAACTGTAGCAGTTGTAATAAAAAAGAGGGTATATTTTCATTGGTTATTTATCTTCCAGGTGAACTCCAACGAACAATTCAGACAAAATAGCAACCGACGACGGAGAGTCCGAAGTCCTCATACACTACCGTGAAAGGTGAGCATAGACAGTTTGTGAACTTTGAGAACATGAATTCCCGGCAGTTCGAGTTCGGTGCAAACATGGTCATTTCCGGGGCTAGTCAAAATTAGGGCGTCCTGAAAAGGCTAAAGGACCGAGCGGCAGTTATTTGCTCAAAATGAATTCAGCTTTCAGCCCATTGTTCTTATCCGCACGCAAAAGATCTATTTTCGATCACTTTAGACTGTGCACAATACGGATCGATAATCAACAGAATATAATCCATTTCATTATCTACTCGAGATAAACTGCAAAACATCCCTAGAAACGAAAGCAGATTGCAGATTTTTACTCATCAACGTGCGGATCTATTTTACCTTATCTGTCGCAAGTGCTGACAATGTGACGGTGGAAGATAGTCACCAATTAATCGGCTTGATAACCAGCCATTTCTAACAAGACCAAAGGTTCCGATGGGATCCCAAAAATTCAATATTTGATCCAGACAATTAGGTTTTGTCTTCGCCAGACTCCTTGAACATTTTCTTAAAATTTAGAAACAGATTAAGGCCAAATTGCTAATCGTCTAAGAAAACGAAGTTCAGATAGAAATTCAGCATGTGTGTTTATCACTAAAAGCCGATCGAGACGATCCTGCCTTACTTCTGCGAATTTTCCGGTTTCAGTGAAATTACGGAACTAATTGTCCGGCGAAAAAATAAAGCTAAAAAAAACGAATTCAGCGTATCTCCTTACCCCTATATCCAGCGTCTAATCAACTTCAAATACAAATTTAACTTATAACAAATTTTCCGGTTTCAGCCGGATTCCGGACGAGCTATGTCCGGTTAAAAATGATTGTCATATACGGATGCAGTATCTCTTCTTACCCCTAAAACGGATCAACTACAAATCAACTACACATACGACTTTTGCTTTTAACAAATTTCCCGGTTTGAGCCGGATTCCGGGCGAAGTACTTGTCCGGGTAGAAAATGATTGCTGCATTCAATTCAATTCAATTCAATTATTTTATTTCCGCCATAACTGACGAGTAAAATAAATACATAAATAATCCAAATCGAACAAACAAATTTGTGACATACCACTAGACAAATAACTAACAAAATAATGACCACACTATAGCCTATACAATAAATTGAACGTGACCTATATAATTTTTAAAATCGTGCAAAATAAACATGCTGAAAAATGAAAAAAGTTAAAACGCGTCTGATAAATTATGATTAGCATGCTTAATTTTGGAAGTAAAATTACTATACTTTTTATTTAAAATTAATATCGGGTTTTTTAGATTGTATTCATGCATCATAAAACTATTAGATTGAAATCTTGAAAACCGGCATAAAAATTTTCCGAATTTAAAAAAAGTAGATTTAATAGATGCAATATTACCCGCAGTTAGTAGAGGGAGAAAAGGGGAAAGAAGAAGAACTTGCGGAAGCGCAACAGTATTAAAAACACGAGCTAAAGACTTCCGGGTCATAAACTCCCTTAATGAAATTACTACACCAAAATTAGACGCAATCCTTTTCTCGACCTCTCTAACCATTAAAATTCTTGTTAACGAAATCGTAGAACCATATGGGAGACCTAAGTATCTCAATGAGCTAACTGCATATGCGTTCAGCATGTCTTCTTACCCTCAAGTCGAACATCCTAAGTCGAACATCTAATCAACTTCTAAATAAAACTTTTACTTACTGGTCCGAAGAGAAAATGGTTTTCATATTCGTGTTCAGCATGTCTTCTTACCCCATAATAATAGACTATCTCATTAGCTGTTTACAAATATTTTGGGGACAGCCCGCAACCACCTACTCTTTTCCCATATACCAACCCCTTCGACCTTTGATTACACTAGCCCTGTCCGAGATTCACAGATTACGCACTCTGCGCGTAGACGACACGCAGAGCTATACTAGTGTGAAGAATAGAGTATGGTCGACACATTTTGTGTCCGGTTTTGCTGGATTCTGGATGAACTACTTCTCGGTGAAAGAATATCTTTCATATTCGAATTCAGCATGTCTCCTTACCCCTAAATCGACTATCTCAATAGCTTTCAAAAAATATTTTTTGTGCCCCTTAACTGAAACCCCTCCCCCACCCTCAAATATAGGGTTAAAGAGCCCATCTTCGAAATTACCTGTACTTTGACCCAAAGGATCCTCCCACCTAGTTTCATCAAAATATTTTATTCTCTTCGAGAGTTATCGTGCTTACAGACAGACGGACAACTTTTGCGATGTCATAGGTATCCCTCCACTTACGTTTTGGGATCCCTAAAAGCGGAGTAAGTGTGAGCAAATTAATGAAAACACATACAAATATACACAATTTTCAATCTTCGACTGAAAGCCATCTGCCGAGCAATCGTCTTGTATCATCCGGCACGGCTGGTTTAAGAAGCCCTTCAAACAAGACCAGTTGTATACAGAGCCATCTGCCGAGCAATCGTCGTACATCATCAGGCAAGTCTGGTATAAGAAGCCCCTCAAACAAGACCAGTTGTAAAGTATAGAATATCTGAGTGCCTGAACTAGGCATCAGTTTTGTCCTCAATGAATAAGCAGGTTCTGACATGAAGTAATGTAAGTGTTAGTTATACCAGTTGCTGTCAACGGCTAGGAGCTGATACTGCAACTGGATCTTCATAAACACTTAAAACTCTAGCGAAAGAAGCATGCCTTGGCTGAGGGATCCTGCACTAGAGTGTCGTTTGTTACGGCTAAATATTTTTTTTTCTAGGGTCCTCCTTCAAGATGCCTCGTAGCCTTATTAGTTTAATGGCTTGCGTCAAATTTTGAAGAAAGAAAGCCGAGAATAGTTCGAAGAAAGACTTCAATTTCGAAGAAAGATTTCAGCTACTTTGTCAGATTGTCATATTCCTGATTGTTTTGCGTAATACACTGTGCTTGTTTTATTTTTATCTTCCGCGTAGTTTTCGTCGCATCTGTTCCCATCGCAAAGTTGCTGTTTTCACAAAGCCTGGTTTGAATAAATTACTATTGGATTAGCTAATGCGGTCTTTTTCCTCTTGGTTGTTTGCTTTAGCTGTTTCCATTTTATTGTTTTTCTTTTACTTCTAAATATTACTATTTGCTCGGTATTTTGCAACATCCACTGTCTTTTTATTCTCGTAGTGGAATTTGCTTTTATCTTTGTTCCTTGCGTACGTCTTAAAGACTAATAAAATTAAACTTGAGACGTTAGTCTTCATTATAATCAAGCATTGAAATGCAGATTCCCGTCACGACGCGTTCCCGCTTTTACACGATCAATAATAATTTTGCGAAGCAGGCTTCCAAACATTCATTATTTGGAAAAAAATAAATGACGGAAGCGCCATCAAGCTACTGTCAAGCGTTACAAGACTGTTACGCCAGATGTCGACGACCTAGAATGGTTACAAATGTACCCCAATAGATGGCACGGCAATAAAAATGTTCTGTCTATTGGACGTCTGTTCTATGTCCGTAAAACGGCTGTCACAACAGGTCCAAATTCGACTCTATTCAGGAACGGCCGTTCGGAGAACGTAGGTTTAATGGACGTAAAACGGCCCTTCGTTTATTACACCCTGTCAAGTGTCTTACATTCTACGACCGTATAACGGCCATTATAAGGGTCGAATAACGTACGTTCCATTTTTGTTAGGGTAGTGAAAAAAAAACAGTGAAAAGAGATTAATCAGTTTATTCATACCCGTTAGTCCTGTGTTATTAGGCCGATTGAGTTCGTTCGTTTCTGTTAACTTCGTTGCATCTTAATCTTTTTAGATTCCGTCAGCCTACAAAGTATTCAATGGACCATTACTGTTTTACATGCAACCTTGTCTGCTGAAATGGGGGAGGGGGAAGGTCATTCTACTAGAATGTCCGGGACTTGAAAGGGCAATCAGGTCTTTTTGGCAATAAGCAGTCTTTGACCAGTTTTCGTTAGAAAAAACTTGCAGCGAGAATGTGGAAATCGGAGAATCGATTAACCGCATAAAGGCTCTAACTAGATCAAGACCATAGGTTTTTTGGGGTCCCATGGGTGTCTAGACCGTCCTGGTACGAGTGGTACGTTCAGTGGCATTTTTGCCGGGACAGCGAAATGAAATTTTATTCAGTTAAATTAAATTTGATTAAACTGCAGTTTACCCGCCCAAGTCTGTAGTATAGCATTAGAAACGAGAAAAAGACACTTACGCAAAAATAGTTAGAATTTAGTAAAGGAAAACATCGTTTGGTGTGTGATCACTATTTTCCTCCCCTTCATGGACTTCAGTACAGCCGCATAGCTGACAGAGCCTTCTTTTAATTTTGGTACACCCTAGACCATCCATGGATTTGTGGCCCCTTTTCATGAGTCGAAAACGTAAAATTCCAGCACATTAGCAAGCAAGATTCTTGATAAAAGCAGTGATCATTCGTCGACAGTTTAGCAGTTTCGGCAACATTCAAAGCAGACAAATAAATAATAACACCATCCCAATCAATAAAATTTTAAACAGCGTTTTCTTTCTCAGCCACTTACACGGGCTGTTTGACCTCACGTTTGCCCTGGCCCCCCAGCATCGGCCTAAGGGCAAAGACGGCACTGATAGATGATATCTGTCACCAATGTGGACATTTTTAGGAGATGACTGTTTCCTACTCGGGGTGCGTAGCACCCCTACTTAGAAAGCCTACTTAGAAAACCAAAAGAAAGCTGGACACATTCGATGAAGATTTTCATTACAAAAGTACTAAACTCAAAGCTGCTACAGAATACGTGATAGAAGTCGAAGTCCTAATTTAATCATCTACCGATGAGAAAGGGGTCAGGAAAAAATGTAAAGCATCTTCCCCTGTATTTGCAAATGGAGAATTGCCTATCTCTGCCAAATTTGTCGTTTCTCCAAGGAAAAATTATCTCAAAATTAGTACAGTATGAAGTTGTACGAAAAAGGAGCCTGGAGTACGAACTGATGCTACTACATGCTTTTGTGTCAAGGCTACCGTGTTAATGCATTCTGCTGCATGCTACTATTAGCAAGACTGGATGCTGCTACTGGGTACTACTGCTTAAGATTGGCCCAGTCTGAGGCACAGTAAATGATAGTATTCTTTACTATTAGATATCAATACATGCAGCTTTTTCGGACAACTATCATACAACTACGCAGGCTACAAATTTTTCATCCGGCTGGACTTCGGTTGAACTGTTCGTACGGCAATAACACGAACCGCATATGAATGAATGAATGAACGAATTTATTCCCAATAAAGCCCAAGGGCCATGGCGGGAAACATAACACAGTAACAAAAAACAAAATATCATACACTCCAAAAATCAACTTCTATAAAAATATTTCATGGTGGGTCATAGCTAGCTTCAGGAATCTACCCAGCCTTCGGAGGTCAACAAAACACTTACTTCCCATACTTGAAACCAAATCCCTTTCCTCCCAAACCTCCCGACCAATTACTTCCTTTCTTTAAAGTTTAACTGAAAAGCCAACTTATTTTTGTGTCATTTAGTTGAAAACACTGAATTATTTGGATTCTGCAAAGGGATTTTTTTGTTTTCCACTATCTGCTCTAGTTATGACGTTCAGAATATCTGCGGCCGTCCCCACAGCGAAAATTCTACTATGACGCGGGAAATTTTTATCTAAACACAAACAATGCTTTTCAGTGGGCAGTGGCGATACTGGTGAAGATTGCTTAGTGCCTGAACAAAAAAAAGTCATAAATCTTTCTTGTAAGGCATACAACAAATTAGAGGTACCACAAATCACACGGAAATTCCACTATTTGAAAATCGATTATTCCTGAATAGCGCAACAACCAAGTAACGCATTTTCAGCGGGTCTTCAAGCCAATTTAAGTGAATAAGTGATGGGTAACTAGATTGTCCTATCCCAGTCCTTTTCGGTTAAACTTTAAAATCAGTATGTTGCACTTCAGTCTACTCCTTTTCAACTTGATCCGTTGGTGCTGTGCCCAGTTTCCGGCTTCCTGCAGTTTCCGGCTGAATTTTCGGATATCGTAACAAAACCAGTTAGCAGCGGGAATCGTCTAATTTGTTGCCGGGAAGAGGTGTACATCAGGTGCAGGGGAGTGGGTAACCCTTTGTGTCGCTCGTCCCCCCAAAAGGATACCAGGCAGATACTCCTTTAAATTATGTTCAGAGTTACTTTCATATCCACAAATGAACAGATTTAACATACCATCTGTATCTGTTATTGACATTTGGGATCCCAAAAAAGGTTACCAGACTAGTTTTCTAGACGATTTATTTCCATGCGATTTAAATTGCTTGAATCTTTCAGATCTAGGCAAAATATTACTGGATGGAAAGGCTAGTTCGTACACCCGAATTTGAATTCAGTAAAAAAAAAAATCTTTAAGAATGATTTGTAGCTCTTTTTTACAAAAAAAGTTCGCCACAAAATGAACCTATTGTAGAAAATGGATATTTTGATCAGAGACCTTTGTTTTCCATTCTAATGCTTAGCCCAAGAGTGTTATTTGCTACTTTCGCAATTTGTGTGATCAGTGGTATTTGTGAAAATCGACGAAACAGTCGGTTTGGTTTGTTTCTGTATTGGTCTACGAATAGCCTGTAAGTACGATTTTGGCACATTGTTGCCTTATTTCAAATTCCCTCTTAGAACATGTTTCAGAATAAACTTTATAGCGGAATATCTGATTGTTTTGGTGTTTTTTATCTTTCTCCTTTTAGAATTTTTCTTCCCGCTGTCTTTCTTTCCTTGTCTACTCCGTGTATGGTTCGGTACTTTCTGACGTGTTGTAAATAAGATTGTTTATTACCTTTCAACGGAATCCAAATCCAGACGCAAGATATCATGTTTTTTTTGCAATTCTTTGTGAAAAATTACAAGATCAGGGTATTATTCCACTGAAGCCACTTTGGAGACGCGGCCTCCATCAATCTCTCCTATGGTCTAAGAAGCTTACTTCTGACGCGGGAGGTTCAAAGAATTGGCTCAAGGGGGAGCATCGAGTTTTCGTCCTGGCACTTGGGATTTGTTTGGTATAGCTCACGAGCGCCACTGACAGAATTGGAGCACCTTACTTGTAAATAGAAACTATTGATGTTTCCAAGTGTCCTTGTGTTTGAGGTTTCAGAGAAATTCCTTTGAAGAGACAACCGCAAAGACTACTGCGGAGATTTGGTTGGAAATCGGAAAAGAGTCGCAAAACGAAATGATTTAGTTACAAATAGCGGCTGCTTATCTTTTTCTATTAAATGACAAGTAAAAATAGAAGAAGTGAACAAGCTAACACTTCTTCTCTCTTTTTTGTATTTTTACTTTTTGGGCTACGGTTCCTCTTCCCCCTTCGGCTCATGTGTCATCTGACGATCGGGCACTTCCATGTAAGCTAGGACGATGAATCTTGGCATGTAGATATAAGATCTGACCCGATCGACATCCTTCTTTTCGTGGATCCGATCACCTGTGAGGGTAGCAAGAAGGGCATTCGGGATCTTGTGACCCTCATAAGTTACGAATGGGTGAGCCGATTCAAGCGAAACTTGATGGGTGATGTGATACCCGAGATGTTCTTGTGTTCGAATCGCATCCGACAAGGGTGGGGGAAGGAAATTTTGCGTAGAAACGCAACTGATGGATGGACTGGAATAAAAATTGGATCATACCAAGGTCATGGATCCTAGGTATATTATTTTTAGTACCGGAACGAACCCGTCCTCGGTTGAGGGATTTTGAGGGGACGGGGGGGTACCTGAAATTTCTGGAACTGTTCCAGTTTGAATGAAGCTTCGTGGGTCTGAGAGCAAAATTCCATAGATGTGACATTTATGTGTCCTAATTGCATGTGGTCGTGGTGGTGGGAGTAGGGGGGGGGGAATGTTTTAATTTGCTGAGGGACTTGCTGACAGAGGGATAGTAGTGAACTTCGACGGTACGAAATTCTAGATATGCTGCTCGAGGTATGGACCAGATAAGACCTCTGTGGTGGAGCTGAAGGAAGAGGGGGCGGAAATTCTGTCATAATTTTCAGATTCGAGTGAAACTTTATGGGTTATAGGACCAAGTGCTCTAGCTGGGACATTTTTTTGTCCGAATCGTAGTTGGACACGGTGGAGGGAGCTTGGGAAGGCGTCCTGGACATTTTGTTACACGTATAGGGACCAGTTTGAAGAAGAGATAGTAATGAAACTGTGGAAGTGAGATAGTTCACGGGCCCCATATGTGCCGTTTGATGTATGGATTTTCTGGAGTTTTCAGATTTGGGTGAAACTTGACGTGTGATAGGAGCACATGCTTTGGCCGTGACATTTGTATGTCGAAATTGGACCCGACTTAGGTAATGGCTGTTTGTGGATGGTAATATTCCAGGAATCTTTTCGCATGCATAACTCTCGCGTGACACGAATCGGATGGAACTTGATAGTTGGTGAGAGCATTCGTCCTAAATGTTCGACGTTTAGGGACACAGTGTATACGAACATTACCTGAAATACATTCTAGAAAAATACATGCATAGTACTACAATGCAGAGCTGTTGATGTGCTGTTTCCTCTGGTTCTTCAGCTGGAATTTCTACTACTACGTAAATCCTCACGAGGTCAATGCTCTATCCTTCTGGCGCGTGTTCTGCTTCTTGGGCGCCTCGTGAGCGGCTGGTCTGCAATCGTGGACGACCTTCTTGTGTGGTGGCCGGCAAATGAAACATATGGTCGTACAAGCAGAGAGGTACCTACGTCGCATATATGCGCCAAGGAAAGCTGTATATTATCTCTGTAGGATGCCGGAATTCGATACCCTTAATGATTAAAAAATTTCCCCTTCCGCTTTACCAGACTATTTAGTTCCCCCAACAATTCCATCTCCCTTGTTATGGTCTTTCGGGGAAAACTTGCTTTTCCACTAGCCCACTGTAAGAGATATACCTTCCCCTCGATTAGTTTTTTCATTCTCATATCTTTGCTGGAAAGTACCCTTTCTTCTTGCTATGAACTGACATTTATTCCAGTAGCACTTTTCCGCTTTCCAGAGCATTTCCTTCGTGACAGACTGAATTTATGTTGGTTTGAAGCTGGGACCAAACTACAGATCAACCCGTAGGGAAAAAAGGTACCCGGATTCCCGTAAAGGTGTCCGGAATTTTGGAACAACATTCCGGGCACGGAAAACGTAACGGAAATCCCGCCTGAGGAGTCTTGTTTCCTGGAATTCCGCAGTTTAACGCGGAATTCCTGTCAAACCGCGGAATTTCGGGACGTTTTACGTGCCCGGAATGTTGTTCCAAAATTCCGGACACCTTTACGGGAATCCGGGTACCTTTTTTCCCTACGGGAAGTCCCAGTGCTTTTTTGTGTATCTGTATCCGTTTACGAAAGATTGGCAACTTTGAAAAAATCTGGATCAAAGAGAAACATGTCACATTGGAAAATCTAGTAGATCTCGTAAAAAAAAAGCTGTTAGTACTTGGAAGACCATGAGATGGAGCAATCACATGAATGACGGATACAAAATCATTATGTTGGGAGACGTTTTAGGTTTTCTAAAGAAGGTTGTTAGTAAAAGACCGAAAACGCTATTTCTGTGCCGCAAAAATGGCTTATGATCGTGATGGTATTTTATTACGTACTGTATACGAAATGGATATTGTGCAGTGTAACTTTGCACAAGGATCAACGGGCGAGGGGTTGGTTGCTCGCTGACTTGAGCTACTGCCAGAATTGTTTGAAACATCACCAAGTCCGTGCTGAAAAGTTGAGATTTTTCAACTTTGTTATGAAAGTGGCGAAAATCTGGCCAGGAAAACCTGATTATCTTTTCGCAACATAACGCGGTAGTTCGTATAACGTCGACTACCCTAAGGTATTGACAGAGTTCTTGTAATGAAAATTTCTTATACGTTTGAAATCCTTTCGTCTTGAAATGGAAAACATTCAGAAAGGCTGAAAGAAAGAGGAAGAAGAAAGCTATTGTATGAGTTTGAAAGGTCTTCTCGTAATTACCCTTCTCTGTTTGGAACTATTTTGCCTTATATGATGGAGTCGTGAACGGCCAAAACTGTGTTTTCGTAGCTTTTTGTTTTAAGGCCGTTCTTGTCAAGTCGTTTTATAGTTTCTGGAATTGGGGAGTTCCTCGTTTGGAAAATAAGTACACGAATCTTTGGGGCTGCATGTTGAATCCTTATTTTCTCTCTTACAGTCACAAACAAAGTGAAATGAATTTCAAGCTATCTTTTCCTCTTTCCTATGGCCCAGACGCGGGTGATCTATTTATCAGAACTGTTTCTTATGGGGGAGTGCAGTTGGAGTGGGGTGGGAATCTGGAATCTTTAGGCACGCGCAACTTTTTAGCGTTTTCCCCCATCAGTATAGAAATTGAAAGTTGGAAAGGACGTTCCGTGTCAGGTCCGAAATTATTTTGGCAACTGCGCAAGAAATGGGAGGGGGGTAGGCTACCGGATATCTTGTAGGAATGTGAGTTAGGGTACTTGTAGATGCGCTATGACGACGAAACTTGTAGGATCTGACGAGGAACCTGACTAGATGGACCTGGACATAGTAACTTCTCAGATCTAACCTCAGGCTGGGAGTGGACTGAGGGGAATCCGGAACCTTGGGGTACGCAAATTTTGAGTGGGGCTCCCAATTTAGATGAAAATCTACATTTGACTAGGCAACATGGTGCAGATGTTCTGTTCAGGTCAGGACTGGATCCGAGCACTGTTTGTGGGGGGGGGGCGGAGTTCAGGGGCTCCGGAAATTTTTTGGCAGGTAGTGTAGGCTATTCCAGATGGGATAGGATGATGAAAATTGTCGAATCAGGCATAGTAGGGACCTGGAATTGACGTAGAAATTGTCAATTGCCAAATTCTGGTAGGGGAGAGAAGGGGAATACAGAATAGTTTAAGACGCATAATGTTTGTTCTAGCTATCTTATCGCATGTCCCCGAAGTTCAGTCAAAGGTCCGGATCGGATTCGGCCACTATGGGGGGGGGGCCTGTATAGTATTGTGCCATCGTTAAGAGTGGAGAGTTTGGGACGGAACTTGGTGGACAGACTATCATATGCTTAGCGGGAACTTGGCATCGAAACTTGAGCTTTGGCGGAGATACAAGCTAACTACCCTTGCAAGTGCTGCGTGAGCTTTCAGTTTGGGTATCCAACGAAACATGTTAACTTTCCTTTCCCATATTGTGGGGATCTGGATTTATTAGGTTGGATTGTTAGGAGAGGCAACAATCCATGGATTTAGACAGTGCAGTATCTTTTGCATGTAGGTTCAGAAGTTAAAGCTCAGAGAGACCAACTTTAATTCGAACAGAGACTAAACCAGCGAGTGCATGTGCCCCTTTGAATACACGCTAGTGATTTGCTAGACTGAATTTAGTTCGAACAGAAACTGAACCTGTGAGTGAATGTGCCCTTTTGAATTCACTCTAGTGATTTAGTATATATATATAAATATATTAGATATAAATATGATTGTGTGTGTGACGGACATACAAACATATATATATATATATATGTGTGTGTGTGTGCACATATATATATGTATATATACATGTGTGTATATATATATATATGTGTGTGTGTGCGACGGAGCGGTTAATGGCCGAGAATCGTGTGACTAGTCGTTAATCTCTTGAAATGACCAGTTGGTATAATTTAGTTGCATACGTTGTAATATTCTGTCCTTAATGAATCTGCTTTTCTGAAGACTACGGAAGATAGGCTACACGATATTGGTGACGGCGGTGGGATTCGAATCCAGTCCCTCAAAAAGACTTTGAATAGAGTAGATTTATTAGAGAAGTCCCAAATATTCTAGAAACTAGCACTGGAACTTTTAAAACACAAAAGTTATCTGATAAATTTAAGACTTTAGCAGTTTATCGTTGTAGTTTCTGATGGTGTAGGGGACAAACTTGAGATGGCGCTGGGGTTATTGAACCAGAGGGTTGGCAAGGAAGAGTTTTGCTACACATTACTTCCCAAGACATGTTGCTGTTCTATATATATATATGTATATATATATATATATATATATATATATATATATAAAATTTATATAGATATATATATAAAATTTATATAGATATATATATAATATTTATATATATGTTTATATATATATAAACATATATATATAAATATATATATATGTTTATGATATAAATACCTGTGAATTGAGTATAATAACTCAGGAAAAACGAATACAGTATGTACCACTACGAATCCACAACGAAATAGCTTCAGCTGTTCGTAGCCTCTCACTTGACGGTTCGAGTTATTATATATTTTTGTGTGATAGCTTTTTTAATTTCTTGCAGAGGATCGTGCTTAAGTTCGACTCTGAGACCGGGAAACTCCACGAAGCTACTATCGACGGGGTGGGAGTGTCGATCAGTCAAGACTTCCTATATTACAAAGGAATGGCAGGAAATAACTCGGAGTTCGATTTCCGTGCTTCGGGAGCATACATATTTCGACCGAACGGAAGTGAGGCAATCCCGCTGACTAGCTCGGTGAAGCTTACCACTTACACCGGTAAGTTCCAAGTTGTCCTTCTCTCCTCAATCGTCCCTTTTCTTCGCATACTTTTTTATTCACCGAACAGGACGGAAAGGCACAAATTTAGTCGAGAATCATCCATTCAGGATGATCCGTCCGTGGCCGAATGGTTAGCGCGTCGAACTCACAAGGGAAGGGTCCCGTGTTCGAGTCTCGGTCGTGCCTACTGTTTGGTTTCGAGCGGGGCTTAGTGGTGTGACTCTGTAAGACAAGCCAAAGTTCACCCAGCTTCAAATGGGTACCTGGAGAAATCCGGGGAAGGTGACAGGAAGGGTGTGCGAAAGCACAGGATGGCTGGCCCCCAACCCCCCATTGCACTTCCTGGCTGAGGGCCGAGAATCGTAGATCAGCACCGCCGGCTTGGCCTGTAAAGGCTGATAGATGACACCTTTACCTTTACATTCAGGGAAGGAGTTAAAGGCATGAAAAATACGATGAAATCGCTTTAGACTTTTGCTTCGCCATCGTTCGCTAAGGTTTTTCAAACTTATTGTTCTCAATGTAAGTTCAAATATTTTGGATCAGCAACATTATGTCTGCTGCCAATAAGCGAACTTGCAAGAGCTGCGAATTTCGGGATTTGGATTCTTCTGAACATTTTTCTGAAGATATTTACTGTGGGTTCACACCGATGATTTGGTGCTAAGCTTTGTTCCTCTGAACTGTTACCGTTTTCTGTCGTTCGCGATTTTGCAGAACCAAAAACATGTCCGCTTACAAATTTAAACTGCCTGGTCTAACTGTGAGCCTGGTCTTGTCGGGGAGGTTCCCTATTCTCAGTGTATTATGATCTCCTAATCTAAAATCCCTCACCAAAATAAAAAATAAGAAATGCATATACAAGCTGGCTTTTCAGCTAGATGTGAAGTGTATAGAATCAATTCATCAGAACCGAGAGCTTGAAGGTATTTGTTATGATCCCTTCGACGGAAAATGCATGGATATCGTGGCAGAGCTTCCTCCGAACGATTTGTATTGTGGCTGTCATAGCAGTGGAAGATTTTAGTTCCTAGCTCTGACATAATTGTTGCGTTTTTAGTCTGCATTGTCAGTTCTACGTTCTTGCTTCTGAATTCTCGATTTCCGTACAAATTACCGTTTTTGCTCTTTGTAATTTGGCAGCTCGTCTGCATCCCGGTATACCTGGTTTATGCATATTGAACACCCGCACTCTGTTGGCCAATCAGGGAGGAGAACTGAGAGAGGAGAATCGAGAATTCACTATCGGAGCAACTTCTCCATTCTGCAGAATCGCGAGACGATTCTGACAAAAGCGCAAGGAAGGAGACTTCGCTACAGATGAATACTCCAAATACGTGAAATAGGAGAATTGCGTGGAGAATCGCGAGGATTAGGATCAAAAGCGTAACTATTGTTGCTTCAAGGTGGCAGTCAGACACAGTTGGTTGTCTGTGTCTTTTCTTGAACTGGGGCTCTCTCCGGATCCTTCTTATCTCAACAAAGTTCTTTTTGCTTGGAAAGTTCTTGAAATGGAACAGAGATGAAGTCGTTTCTACTTTTTTCCTTGCTTTACTCTGTCACTTCCATTCTCTTCCGGGACCGATTTTCCGGACACTGGTAAGTTGCTTTCTGTGTTCCGACCAGGAAGCAGGAATGATCAAATTATTCTTCATCAGTTCGGACTTGTGACCATTATTTGCAAATCTGTTGTAAGCAGGAAGAGCTCTCCATATTTCAGCCAGAGCAACAATACGGTTTTGTTCTTATTCGTCCCTTTTATCACCTTCATTAGCGTTCTACTAAAACTATGCTAGGGTATGTGTTTCCTGCTTTTTTTGTGTCACCGGAATTACGGAACCCCCTCCAACTCCCCCCACAGTGCCCAAATGCGGTGCAGTTCTGTTAATGATGTACCTTGGTCTTTTGCTTGTTCCTTCCGTCAAGTTTTATTTCACCCATACTGATGTTTCACCCAAATGTCCGTATCGCTTCATTCATTCTCATTTCGAGGAATGTGAACGTCCATTGTCAGTTTTATCCATGTTGACTGAACCACGCTGCTTTTTGCTATTCTGTATTTTGCCGTTTACGAGGCTGACGGAGCTCCTAGCTGCCCGTGTTTCTCATCAAAATCAAGGGGGCTTCGCGAGCCTGAAAACAAAGATTGGAATATTTAAAAAACCCAGGCGATTTTCAGAGGAGCCGTATTTATGCTAGAATACTGTACTGAGATAGAAACCGGTATGTAATCTAGAGGGCCTTGTGCGTTTATTATGTTATTTTTCATCCGTGCACCGCACAGTCTTAGGACAAAATTACGGCGTCCGAAGTCTTCCGTCAGTCTTGCATTATTTTCGTGACCTTTCGAAGTATCCCAACAGAAAAAATAACGGCAACTGGAATATAAATAATATTATTGCCTGATTCAAAAGATTAATCATCTTCCTTTTAGCAGAGATTAAGTTCTAAGTTTAGGCTATCCTTCTCTTTTCGTGCTTTAGAGGAAACCAAGGCACTCTAAAATTTGGAGAAGCCTTCAAGAAAGTTTTCTGTATCGAATTTTAAAGAATCTCTGTTTCTAACTTATATTGCAATAGCCCAGTCAACGTCTGCGTTTTTGGGATCCCAAAACGTTAGTGACGGATACCTATGACATCGCAAAAGTTGTCCGTCTGTGCGCACGATAACTCTCGAAGGCATTGAGATATTTTGATGAAACTTGGTGGGAGGATCCTTCGGGTTAAAGTACAAGTCAAGTTCGAAGATGGGCTCTGTAGCCCTATATTTGAGGGTGGGGGAGGGGTTTCAAATTAAGAGGCAAACAAATATTTTTTGAAAGCTATTTAGATAGTTGATTTAGGGGTAAGGAGACACGCTGAATCCGAATATGAAAGATATTTTCTCGCCGGACAAGTAGTTCGCCCGGAATCCGGTTAAAACCGGAAAGTTTGTTAAAAGTAAAAGTTTTATTTGAAGTTGAATAGATATTTGATGTAGGGGTAAGAAGACATGCTGAACACGGAAAATTTGATAAAAGCTGAATTTGTATTTGAAGTTGATTAGATGTTTTTTATAGCAGTGGTTCCCAACCTTTTCCGTACCGCGTACCCCTAATCAAGGCTCGAAAATGTTGCCCCTTTTCCAGAACGTTAAAAAGACGATACTTATTATAATAATGATAAGGCATACATGTGTAGAAATTTATGCAAATCAATGAGACACTTGAGGCTGCTCTTTAGCAAAAATTTTTTATGAAATCTCGGCTCGACGTCATTTACGGCAATATTTTTTTACAGTCAGCTTGTTTCTGTGTTTGGTTTTGATGTTCTCCGTGCTTTCATCAACCTGCATCCAAATGTTTTCGTTAGCTTAATTCGTAACCTGAATGACAATATCATTTGTTATGTCTTCGATTCTTCTTGAAACAATATTGTTAGACACAGGAACAGATTTTACGGCAGTAAGCTAGCTGTAGTCAGGGGCGTCACGCACTTGTTGGCAACACCCCTTCCCCAAAGTGGTCGTCCAGACGGTTGAAAAGAAACGAGACGGCGCGAAGCGCCTCGATTTTTCGTAAAAATAGTTATTTTTTTTGAAAAACAGTAGGTAAAAATACCTTGCCCCTCAAAACTTTTGGCTAGTGATGCCTCTGCTGGTAATATTAGGCTTTGGGCATTGAAAAATGAGTAAGGCGAGATTTTGAAGTTACGAATTAAAATGATTTTGGTTCCGTCGCGTACCACTTGGAAGGGTCTCGAGTACCCCTTAGGGTACGCGTATCCCCGGTTGGGAACCACTGTTTTATAGGGATAAGGAGATACGCTGAGTTCGTTTCTGAACTATCTTTTGTTTTTGCTGGGCAAGTAGTTTGCTCGGAATTCGGCCGAAACCAGAAATTAGGCAGACGTAAACCAGGAAGTTTCGATCAGTATCGTCCAAATAGATATGGCTTATACCGGTATATCTGAACTTGGTTTTCTCAGATGATTAGCCTGGCGAAGACAAGACCTATAGTTGTCTGGTCAAATATTAAATTTTTGGGATCCCATCGAAAACTTTGGTCTCGTTCTTGAAGCTTGGAAAAAGGGATTTTGCAGTAAGTGCCAAGGTTTTCGGTCCGAAATTAAGTAAACAGTAATTTTTTTTAAACACATTGCAAGGGCATGTTTTTTTTCATTTAAGTTAGAAAACTATTAGAAAAGAATACTCGGAGAAGAAATATGATCCAGTCTTGAGTTTCCTTTATCCGGGGAGGCACAATTAATGACAACATAACTTTATCTTTTCTTCTTGGAAACTCGAAACCTAAGCCGACATTGTTTATTGATAAGAAAAACCGTATCCGAATCGTCGTCGCCCTCTCATTGATTCTTAGGAGACACACATTGCTTCTTGAAATATGGTTGATATCTCCACTTGTTTTGCGTTTAGTAATTGTTGGTAATTTATTTAAGTATTTTAAGCAGAACGAATTAATAATACAAAAATTGTTCAAAGTAAACGGTATAGTCAAATATTTAGTTTTTTCGTACTCCTTAATCACAGATCAGCTAATTTGTTTTCTTTTTATCTGATCAATTTTTTTTCTTAAGATCCTTAAGCTTGCCAGGAGGGTCGTACCGAGTCGTGGTTTGAAATGGAGTGATCTGATCTTCGAACTTTAAATGCTAGAATGCATCTGATTCAACCCCTTTAACCTTGAGTTGCCTCTCGATGACATGGATCCGGTAATCTATTCAAGAGTGACCTGTTTTAAAGGAACAAAGTAACTGAAACTCGTTGGCCCATGAAGAGGGAACTAAATCAGCTTGAATATTCATGATACTGGGACTTGGGGTTCAGGTAATCCTCCCTGAAAATTTCCGACCGGATAATTATCCACCGGAAGTCCCAGCGTAGGAAAATTCACCCCTCCATGAAAGTTCCTGTGTGCAATAATTCCCTTTCAAAGGAAATTCTCCTCAGCAGAATAGCCCCTCCCCGCAATCCTGCTAAATAGGGGCGAGCTTTTTGAAGGGAATTACATGACCAAAGCTGGAAATATATACTCTAAGTGCAGAAGAGTAAACAATTTTAAACACCAACCCGTGAAACTGAAAAACTGAGGTCGAAACAAGCAAGTCGAGGAAAATGACATACTGGTAATTCAGCAGGTAGAAGTAACTATGCTATTAGTTTTTGTCAGTATGGGAAGTTTGCCAGGACTATGTGAATTGTCTGGGGAATCTGGCCCAGTATTGTGATTAACGTTGGAAGGGTAAGCGAAACATTGTAAACACCAACACACCAGCCGGTCAATTCACGAACGAGTACAGACAAAGTTGGCAGGGCACGTACTCCGTGAATGATTGTTTGCAAAAAGTCATTCGCGCCCGGGATTCGGATTTAAACACATCTTAGTCACATTGAAACTGTCGTTAGGACTCCGCCTTGCCTGGAAAGTTTATGTGTTACAGCTGGAGAACCAGATGTTGTGTCTTGAGTTGTCTGTTACCATTTTATATTCAACTCTGTATGTCAATTTTCTAGAAAAACCATTATATAGTTGAAACATCCCTTATAAAAATGTCTCCGCTGAGCCTGGAATTTTGAGTGGTACAGCTGGAGATGGGGGGGATCCAGATGTCGGGGTCTTGGAGTTGTCTTTCATCATTTTATATTCGATGTCTGACCATGTTAACTATCTCGAAGAACCGCTGCATCTGTCGTAAAATGGCGCCCCCCAGCATTGAAATTTAAGTGGTACAGCTGAAGAATGTCGTTTCGCATTAATCTACAGTGTCTTGCTAACCTTCCGGAAATACAGAACACTGCACCTTTCTTTTTATCTCTCTTCTAACCTCCCTATAGAAGCCTAGTGTGCTAGTGTGTTTTCGCACTTTCAGACTGGTGGCTAGTGTGCTTTTACTCTGGAGTGACATTGCGAGGTGGTGAGCCGGAATGCTTCATCTGGATTTCAAAATCGAAATGATAATATTGACAATGCAAAAACGGATACGTCAGATACGGAAACGGTAGTAATAGTAACAATAGCTTTATTCAAACAATAATATGAAAAAAACTTCGTTTTCTTAAAGAGTTAAAGAGGCTGCGTCCCAAAGTCGAACCTTAAAACGTACAGGAATTAGGAGAGGCAGTTGGGGGGCTGCCGCCCCCCAAACCCCCCGCTTTTAAAGACTCTTTTGTACAGGTTTTTTGTTAAACCCCCGCTCTTGGCTTCGGAAAGGCCCTCTTTTAATTAACAAAAAAGTTGAAATGAATGAATAATGGAATAACTTCGAAAAATGTTAAACACAAGAGGACAGGAGAACCATTGCGCCGAAACTAGTAATTAGTAACAATGAAGTTGACCACTCCATTTACATTTTAACATAATTATTGAACTGTTTCCCAGACATAGAGCACACAAGCTAAGAGCTGGGGGTCGGGGTAGGGTAGCAAACAAAAACCTGTACAAAAGAGTCTTTAAAAGCGGGGGGTTTGGGGGGCGGCAGCCCCCCAACTGCCTCTCCTAATTCCTGTACGTTTTAAGGTTCGACTTTGGGACGCAGCCTCTTTAACTCTTTAAGAAAACGAAGTTTTTTTCATATTATTTCTGTACGTTTTTCTACAATCCATGGTGGATGTAAGTTAATAATTCCTGTACTCCTCGTACAGGAATTAGGAGAGGAAGTTGGGAGGCTGCCGCCCCCCAACCCCCCCGCTTTTAAAGACTCTTTTGTACAGGTTTTTTGTTGTGGGGGGCTGCCGCCCCCCTAACCCCCCGCTCTTGGCTTCGGAAAAATTTAAGGTCATTTTTCTCAAATAAAAATTTTACGGATTAAGACAGAATTTTTTGAAGCTGGCAGTCAGTCTCACCATGTCGAGCTGATCATTTTGATGTACTTGAATGTTGAAATTCGTAACTTTTAAGAATTTCAAAAATTAACATGGGCTCTTATGGGGAAATGGGGTTTTTCTAAGCTAGAAAATCGGGGGGTTAAGATTTTCCGACGAAACTTTCCAGGAAAATTACTCGGAGAATTCCGCGTCGAATGAGTCTTCGTACACCCAGATCCGATGTCGGCTGTGACCTGTAGGCGTGGCGAAAAAAAAACAAAAGGAGAACATGAATTTTAAGTGGCTATGCGTGGTTTCTGGAAAACAGGGAAGGAGTTATCGGATCGAGCTGAAATTTCGCGGATAAGCTCCTGGGCCCTAGGGGACCTTAACTTGTGAATTTCAGCCCGATCGGACAACGTTAAAGGGGGGGTGGGGTTGGGGGGTCGAAACTTTCGGCCAGATTTTCCCCATGAAGGAAAAGTCGGAGGGGGATGAAATTTGGCAGGTTTCTTAGTTGGAGCTCGGGCTACGAAATGCATCCCTCCCCATCCCTCTGCGACCACTGGAACCGAAGATCGCTTAACATTGTCGTGGTTCGCCTCTTTAAAGAGGCACGAGTGTGCCTCCTTGACAAGTCAAACAAACACTAAAGGCGCTAAGGATACACGTTCCTGAGGAGCGCCCTCCTCACAGTAAGTCAGCTGAAAGGGGATCAGTGGCAATCCTGACTGAGAAGTCCACAGAGCGGAAAATTCGCTGATGAAGAGACGCTTTGGAACACTACCTCACTACCTCATTGAGTGTATTTTGATAAGCTCATTCATAAGCTCTTCAGTGAACTTTGAACATAATAGGATTGATTAAACGACGTTGGTTAGGCAAGAGTGGTTGTGACGTCATCGTTTCAGCTGCTAAAATGACATTGTCCCCTGTTTCGTGATTCTCTCCTTAGAAGAAAAAGAGCTAAATCTCCGCCGCAAAGTGTTTCGATTTTAGCTGACTCGAAAGTTGCCATGAAAGAATATATATATAACACGGGGGGAGAGACGGGGATTTTAACTTGGATTTCCAGAGTATGAGTCTAATCTTGGTCTCGCTAGCCGAAACTGGAATATAAAGCCATTCATTTGGTCTTGAAAAATACACGAAACTCTCCGAAAAAGTCAGAAATCGGCAGCTCGCATCTTTTACTGAGTGTTTGTCTTCTTTTAATTGGGAAAAGTTGTGTCGCGTTTTAATAGGTTTGTTCTACTAATGAAATGCTGCGTGTGTCCTGTAAAGTAAGATTACTGAACTAATTGGAAACACATTGCTTTGTTTTTTCTTCTTCTTACGCATTGATTGCGCGCGGTCAGGTTAGGACATCGGTGTTACTGATTGGGTCGGTGTTAACATGCGCACAAGGTTGCTTCCTAATATAAGTCTCGGGTTGTGAGAACCTTCGCATCAATCATGGCAAGTTCGGCAGTCCAATGTCGTGAAAGTTCGTTTTCCAGTTGAATTTCAGTAATTGCCATTAGGAGAAACTACTAAGAATATTTCAGTTAAAGTCATATTTTTACCAAAAACCGGACTGATAAATCCTAGTCAGACCATTTGCATTTGTTATAATTGTAAACATTTAAATAAGCTGATACTCTCAATGCTAGACAAGCCATTAGAAATCCTCGTAAAGCATACTTTTCGTGATTTATCATATTATTCAGTCGCATATATTCTTTATCGTTCGTCCTGTTACACATACTGTAGAAATAAATGGTTTAACCTGTTACGGGTCCGAAATTTCGCTGAGAGTTTAGTTTTGTATGTGTATGAATTGATAAAAAAAACGTAATAGCCGTATCTTGCCACGCTAAAGTCCGAAGCAGGTCTGATCTGACTGATCCCAGGATTGAGTATTAGAAGGAAAGAAAATTTAAATACTGAAATAGAAAAGGTATTATAAAAAGTTGCGCTCGAAAAAATTAGACTGACGAAAGCCAATACTTCGGCATCCAAAAACCATCGTCTGGTCAAAATTACTGCGCAAACCCTCACTTCAGAAACCAAAAAGGTGGAAACCAGCACACAAAACCACAACGAAAGCAACAAGACCAAAGGTTTCGTTGAGATCCCAAAAATTTAATATTTTATCCAGACAGTTGTGTCTTGCAGATATTCGGTCTTCGCCGGACTCCTTAAACACTTTTTACTATTAAAATTTAGAAATAAATTAAGGCCAATGGCTAATCATCTGAGAATACCAAGTTCCACATATGGATAAGCATGTGCGTTTACCCCTATACGTCACATGTGCCTTACAAAATTCATCAATACTTCCTGCCTTACTTCTTCCGAGTTTCCGATTTCGGCCGGATTACTGGCAACCTACTTGACCGGCAAAACTAAAGCGTAAAAAACGACTTCAGCAGGTTTCCTTACCACCAAATTTAACGTCAAAACGACTTCCACTTTTAACAAACGTTGCGGTGTTGGCCGGATTTTGGGCGGACTACCCGTCCGGCGATAGTATAATTTTTATTACGGATTCAGCATGCCTCCTTACCACCACATCCTATGGCTGCGGAAATAGGCCTGAGATTCTTCTGTTTTGTCTTTCTCAGAGTAGGACCTCTTACGCGATTATTCCTTTTCGCAGCTTTTTTTTTCTAATCGTTTTTTTTTAAACAGTAGATCTTAGCTACTCCCGATATTCACTCTTGTTTTTTTCCCTGTTTCTTTTTTAAGTGGCATTTTTGTTTCTCGCATATTTTTGCTTGACCTGTAAAACAAGTTGTGATTTAACAGAAGTTCCGTCATTCGTTCGGTCCTGCTGAATAACTCCAGTCCCATCTCGGGATTGACTCTCGTGTTTTACTACTAGCTTCTGTTGCTGCTGTGCAGATCCAAGGTCAGGCTTTAATGTGTTTCATTCAAACGCATGGCTATGAAATCTTTTGTCTTTCCCTTTCGCGTATTTGCTTTCTGGTCGTTGTTGATACAGCACTGTTCTTTGCTTATCCCTGTATTGACTCTTATTTTTCTCCTGTTCCGTCTTTAAAAAGCATTGTTTTCGGATATTTTTCTTGACATGTAGAACAAGTTATGATAGAACATAATTTCTGTCACTCGTTCGGTCTTACTGAATAACTCGAGTCCCGTCTCAGGATGTAGAATAAGTAGCCTTCACAACCTACACGCTTTGCTTAGTAATCATTAACTGAATCGTGAATCAACCTAAAATACCGTGCTTCGCACTTCATTCACCCCAAGTACCCCTTGGGGATTAAGTAACTTGTTTACCATGAATACGACATGCATACATTGAATACAGAAAGATAACAGAGATAAACTAGATGGGTGAATTCATCACAGGAAGTATCGAAATAAAATTAGGATGAAGGAAAAAAATATAATATCGGCAATATGAGGATTCGCGTATTTGGGTTGATGATTAACTATAGATTATTGTTATTTATTTGTTCTTAGTTTCAAGTTCTTTTGGTTATTACATACAACACACATTATCATTGTATAATTAACATTACATAATCCAAAATTTCTCACTTATACAAAAAATCGGAAGGACTCTGCATTAGCCCGTTGGTTGGTAGGCAGTCGGTTAACACACAAAAAAATAACTTTCTTTTAGTAATCTGACTTTAAATAAAATAAGAATACTGTCGCATTTCTGTCGACACACAATTCTTGCGAATGAGTTTGATTGCTTATTAAATTTTTTTATGTAAAGTATTTCTAATGGATCTGGTTAATTTTCAGTTTTAGTTGTTAATTTTCAGTTTTAGAAAGATAAGCAAATATTCTCCTTTTAGGATCCCATCAAAATAATTGGTCTTATTCACTTTGGCTTAAAATAATTCAGAGATTACGGATAAAAAGCTGTCAGTTGAGGACTTTTGTAGAAAACAAACTACATTAACCTTTGAGAACAAATGAATATTCTCATCTCTCCTTGTAGTATTTTTGCACGAAATTTTGAGGCCAGCAACAGCCTGTTAATTACTGCACTGAGTACCATTTATCTGTACAATGAAACACTCAGATACGTCGTGATTTCTCGTTCTAAAAGGTTGTACTATGTCGCCAAGATTGTTCGGAATTTTTTTAAATGATGTTGAAACTTGAGCTAAATGTAAGTAAGACGGTTGTTTTGGTGTTTTGAAAAGGAGGAAAACTTAAATTAGATGATAAGTTTTCATATAAAGGTAGAAATATAGAAGTTAAAGAAGAATGGGTGTATCTAGGAATCAGGTTTAAGACGAAAGGAAAAATATTTGGAAGTCATTTAGAGAAAAGTGTAGAAAAAGGTAGACAGTGTTCAAATTTAATTTTAAGAAGTCATTTGAGAGAAATTAAGAATATTAAAATTCAAAAGGAGATGCTTAGAAGTAAGATAGTTTCTGTAATGCATTACGGGTCTGAGGTGTGGGGATATGAGAAAGGGGAAAAAATAGAGACAATTCAGCTAGGTTATTTTAAGAGGTGGTTAGGACTCAGTAAGTATACGAATAGTCTAGTAGTGAGAGGGGAATTAGGTTTATTTTCTTTAAGAAATGTTAGGCTAGTAAATATGATAAGATTTTGGGAGAGAGTTACAAAAATGCCAAGAATAAGATTACTAAAATCAGCGTACCTGGAGGCTCTGAAGGATGATTCACCCAAAGCGTGGCCTCGGTTAATTAGAAAAATTCTGCAGGATTGTGGTATGGAAGAATATTGGAATGGGGGGGCTAGGGATAGATATAGAGATTGGAGAAATAGGTAAAATGGTGAGTACGAGGTTAAAAGACCAAGAGATCCAAGCTTGGCAATTTCAGAAGGGCATTCCCGTGTCCTTGAGGTTTTTTGAGGCGGCCAAAGAGACTTGGGGGGAAGGAATTATGTTTAAAGCAGGTTTAAGTAAGGAGGAATTAAAATGTATTATTGAGATGAAGGCTGATAGTTTACCACTTGGGGCAAGGAGAAAGTATATTGGTAAAGTAAAAGAGAGATTTGGTCCTTACTTCTGTCCTATGTGCGGTCAGGAGGATGAAAGCGTAGTTCATTTGATGTGTGAATGTGTGGAATTGAATGAATGGAGAAAGGAGGTATTTGGTGAGAGAGTATTTAATGAAGAATGGATGGTAAGGATGATGAAGGATGAGTGTTTTGTTACTGTGAAAAAATTTGGACGTTATTTGAGGCTTGCGATGGAGCATAGAACAAGATTCCTAGATTAGGAGGAGTGTGTTAGTTGTAGAAGTAAGTTCATTTATTTATAAACATTTTGTTGCCATGGCCCACGGGCTTTTTTTGGTAATATATTCTATTCTATTCTATTCTATGAAAAAGGAAACAAAAATGCCGGAAGTTGTCACCCGCATGTTGTATTCCAGGCTTAAAGTAATGCGAATTATTAAAACTACGGCTAGTTACTCGCTGTGACGAACATATTTCTTTTGCCTTCTCTAAAGCGGGTAGTAGTTGCTTTCGTTGCAATCCGGTCTGGCTCTGGTGTATAGTCACCAGTGTCCGGTTCTTCTCTTATAACGCGTTTTTTGGTTCAACAGGTGAGTTGATGAAAACTTGCTAACTCCTCGGTACAACGGGGCTCCCGAGCAGGTTCTGGTTAGTCCGAACCGGTGGGCACTAACCAGACACTGGAAAACGGGTTTTAAGATCGGGGAGTAGTCCCGGTGAGTGCAAAAACGCGTTATAAGAAGCACCAATGAGCAGTCATCGGACAACGAGCGCAGGTCGTGTACAATTAGACTTCTATTGTCAGCAGTTTCCCTACTTTTCGATGGAACCATTATCTTTAATGAAGTGCCGTCGTTCATTGATACCGGATTACTCACGATCCAACCTCACTCTCAACTAACCGCAACTCTAGATATCGGAGGTTTCGGAAACATTCAAGGTCTAAGTGGAATAGTTATCGCCCATTCCTTGACGTCTTGGACAACAACGGACGATCAGAGACTAGTTTTCAGCAGTTATTTATTTCTTTTTTTGCCCCTCCCCCCCAAGGGTCTTTTTTCTTTTCTTTTTTTTTGGGGGGGGGAAGAAATGAAGGAATGATCTAGCGGGTTCATGGTGGTTAGAATTGCGGCCACAATCAGGATTCTTTCGTCTTAAAAGTGGCCGTTAATGGTAAATTGTTTGTTTAATTTATATGTTTTGAATGAAATTAAAAAAAATGTCTAAATGTCTAATTTAGTACTTTTACAACTGACAACAGTCGTTTTAGTCAGAGCGCCAGATTCTGTATCTCGCTTTTCTCTTAGTACCCATGACGGAAGGTACAAAAATGCTGAGAAGTGCTCCAGGGGTAGTCAGTCTCGCTGCAAACGAATATCGTCGGGCGCAATTCCTCCGTTGGGCCGTTTCCGGGATATAGGCTAAAAACGGCAAATTTAGCCTATAGTGATCTGTCACATTCTAAATTTTTTAAGGAGTCAGGGTAGTCGAAATCTAACGTTATCTTATATCGTTCGAAAGAGCGAATCAGTTTGTATAAGAATCAGATTTTTAATTGAAAATTAAAAGAACTGTTTATTCTCTCTATACTATATTTTCCAAATAATGACTACCAAAGATGACAAAAATTGCAAAGAAAGGCTAAAAACTCGGTAGAGACCTTTTTTTCTTTTAAAAAATGAAGCCCATTCATTTCTAAACAATTTGAGCTGAAATTTAGTTTTCTAATTTAGTTTTTGAGGGTTTGGCAAATTTTGTTTGTGGTGTACCTCCAAAATGAAACTCTATTAAGAAGATGCCTTGAGCATCTTTTAAGGGTAACCTAGGATTTCTTAACTGCATATTATCCAAAAGTCAAGTTAAAAATAACTGGTTTTCAAATAGAACAGAAATAGAAATCGAGCAAAAAAAAAATATTTCGGACATCAATGTAATATTGTCTCCCAATAACCTACCGAAACAAAATATATTATATTTATTTTTATACTTCTCTCGCGTGTTGCTGTATTGTGGGGTCTGCGGATCCGTGAGATTCAAGGTTTTCAACCTTCTGACTGTTCAGGATATGGAACTAAAGTCAGCTTTAAATGAATAGCAGTATGGGTGCCGAATTATTCCGGTAACTAGTTCGAATGGTTCAGTATATTCATAGGCTATGGTTCCCGTAACCTGTCAGGGAAAAAGACTTATCCCATCAAAACATGGAACATATTTTTTTTCACAGACTGGGTACAGTTTTATTTTCATGCGTTTCTTTATCTTGTGCTGTTGTTGCATACGTTTTGTTAATGCCGGTCTTTATTTCTTGTTAAGCGTTTATTTACCTGCTTACTAGATATACTGTGCAAACGCCTTGTTACTAGGCTGAACGTAATACATTCATTTATTCATTCATTCAAATGGGGATTAGGAAAACAACCACCATCAGCTCTTAATTTTTTGTATAATGTCCCTTGGCGTTCAGTAGAGATTATTTAAAGGTTACTTAAACTGATCTTTTCACGATCAAATTTGAATCGTTTTTGAGACGTGAAATTGGCGATTTTCTTGTTAGTACGTGTCGCATCTATTCTCGCTCTCGCTGGCTGGACGCCAAAGATTTGGAAGCAATAGCCATCATTTTTAAAGGAACAGTAAACTTGACTAGGCAACTTTCGGCCATCAAACCGGCCTGGGGGGCTTAGATAAATGTACAGGGACTTATTGTCGACAGGACCCCCCATCTTTGTTATCTCGAAACCCCTCAGTATTGTTCCCAGAGCTAGCTGGCAGGGCCTTGCCCCTTATGCACTGTAGTTACGCACTCCTGCACTGTAAAAGTTTGCGATTGTCTGTGTTATCAATATACAGGGTTGCCACTTCACTAAAATAAATTCACTATGCTAAAGGAAAAAAGTAATACCAAACAAGAAAAGTACTCAGGACGTGTTGCTGGGTCATAGTCACCTTGGAAATAAAACCTGACAACTACTTTTTTCTTAAAATCTGCTGCCAAAGTAAAAAGAAAGTTCTACTGTGAGCACAATTGTACTACCGGTGGCAACCCTGTTGACATACATTGTATTACTTTGTTTCAAAAGGCCAAGTTGAGGCAAAGATCGTGGGTTCGAGTCCTACTCCCGGCACACAAACCTTTTTTTTTTTTTTTTTTTTTTCTACTAACTCAAAAGTCGAACTCTCGAAAACTGCTAGGAAACTGCAATGGTCGTAACAAGAATTTTTCTGACTCTCAATATCGACTCAGGGTACATTCTTGATATGTTAGCTAGCTCCCTGAGCCAAGTTTGAGTCAAGTTTACTGTTCCTTTAAAATGGGAAACCAAGCAAAGTCGAAAAGGAAGATGGACCTGATAACCGAAGATGTCTCCCATAATGAACAAGAGCTGTAAGCTCATATGGCACTTGCGTGGGTTGAGATGTATTATTTGATTAAAAGTAATTTTCGACTGCGCGGTTCAGATGCGCACTTTAAGGAAGCTAGAGAAAAAGTATTTTATCGTAGAACTTGGCTGTAATGATGCACACTTTAAAGGCACTAGAAATTCATCTGTAAGGAAGACCCTTGAGGCAAAAACGATATCAGGCTCTTAGGGATCATTGATATATACGTATGATCAAAAGTTTTTTTTTCCCGCTAATGCGGGTAAAATGCGCACTTTAAGGGTGCTAGAATTTTTTTTTTTTTGCAAAACCCTTGTGGCACAAATGATCATAGGTTGAGATGTATCGTTGATAAAAAGTACTTTTCGACCTTGCGGTTAAGATGCACACTTTAAGGGAGCTAGAACTTCATTTGTAAGCAAAACCCTTGAGGCAAAAATGATCATGGACTCATGGGGATCATGGAAATGCATATTTTGCTTAAAAGCATTTTTCTTAATTTGCGGTCATGATTGGTACTTTAGGGAATGGTCGGATTTGAAAAGTGGCGATTTCTAAGCCAATCTTGTCGAATTTCTAATATTCCAGCCAAATTTCATCGTCCTAGCACATCTGGAAGTACCTTAACTCGCGATCACCGGAATTCCGGACCCGCCCCTCAAACTCCCCCCACAGTCGCCGGAATCAATCCGGTTCGGTTTTGGACTTGTTTGTTATTCCCACAAAGTTCCATCCCGATCTCTCCAGTCCAATCCGGTTACGTATTTCCCCCCCCCAATTGTTGTCGGATTCGGTCCGGACATGAAAAAGATCACCACAGGCCCTCTGTTCAGTTATTAAATTTCACTCGAATCCGATCACCCGTTCCAAAGTTACGCATGGCTAAATATTCCGGATTCCCCCTCCCTCCGATCCCCCCACGACTATCGGATCGAGTGAATTTTTATTTACAAGTTAGTTTGATCGGGTCCCTGATACGCCTCCCAAGTTTCGTCGTGAAAATCCCAAAAACTGTCATCACCAGAATTCCGGGAAAATCCCCTCCACCCCCCCCCCCAAGTGTCCGGGTCCAGTCCAAACGTGTAAACGATTTATATGGAGCAGATTCTTGTTCTTCCCAGCAAGTTTTACTCCAATCCCTCCACTATAACCGTCTCTCGAGATTTCCGGTCTTCCCCCCCCCCCCAACTCTCCATAGCTGTCGAATCCGGTTCGGACTATAAATGGAAGATCAGAGATATGTCATTCATTCAGGTATTAAGTTTCGTCCCAATCCGATCACCCGTTCGAAAGTTACACAACACTCAATTTTCCATATTCCCCCGCACTGAATCACATATACAAACCCCTTTGACCCTCGAATGCACTAGCTCTTTCCGATGTTAACAGAGTGATCCGATGCAAAGAGTGACGTCACGCCGCGCGCAGACCTACTAGTGAGAAGAAAGGGGTAGGGGTTTTACAAAAACTACTAAATTCTCAGGATTCCCCGGCCCACCACTCCCCCCCAGATGGTCGGATCGTGAAACTGATTATTTCCAGGTTAGTTATATCGGGTCCCTGATATGCCTGCCAAGTTTCATCGTCCTAGGACATCTGGAAGTACCCTAACTCGAAAACAGTGGACCGCCCGACCGACCGACCGACCGACAGACCGACCGACCGAAAAGCGATCGGTATATGGCACTTGAGCGGAGCTGCAAGTGCCATAAAAACAAACGCTTCTCATGCTCTTATGTGTGAAAGAGTTACGGTCGCACCTTAAGCTTTTTTGGAAGTTGCGACTTAGCTCTTGTCAACCCTGCATTTTCGTCTCTTCGACGCCTCAAGAGTCACTATCGGGGTGTATATAAAAAAGTTAATAGTGTTATTGACTACTTTAAAAGGCCAAAAGGCAACAGCATTGAAAAAAAATAACAAACTGAATAACACCAAAAGGAAAATACACTTCATTAATAATCTACTAAAGGCATGATTTGCGGTGATGCAAAGCGACCAAAGCTGAATCTTGCCCGCCTCCTCACATCTTCAGACTTACAACTACCAATGTTACTTACATACATCATGACATGCACCACATCATGACATGCACCACAATTCATTCTGATCCCCACCCATCATGCTGGAGAAATGGTGACCAAAACAATCAGAAAAAAACACTCTTCATTGTTTTATTTAGCTTCACATTGTCACAAAATCACGGTATTTCTTAACTGTGTCACGAAACGGTCAGAAGTCTATTTGGGGAAGAACGAATGAATATCTTATTAACCACTTTCGTAAAATGGATATAATCGAATTAGTTAACAATGAAAAATAAAGATAACAAAAGGAAAACAACGTAGAGAGAAAAAAAAAAATCAGAATCAAGGTCAAGATCGTGGTGTGGAGATTACCTGTGATGAAATCGACGTCGTCAAAGGCTCGGGCGGTCGTATAGAAGTTTTAAATAGTTGGCATCGCCCGGTTACTCTTACCTTCAAAAGACCTTCATTATCAACTTCGGAGGTCTTAGGAAGTCACGAAACTGTCAAAGGTCAGACTATCTGAAACTGAGACTGCTCTATGCTTTGAGTTATGAAACTTCGATCCTCTGTGGTTACCTCGTCGTCTGTCTAGAAATAGTTGAGCTGAGGGATAAAGAGAAATTAGTTTAGTAGCTCTTTGAACTTTTCCTTTTGAGGTCCCCGTATTATATCAATTAATCAAGTAGGATAAACTTATACCAAATAGCCTAACGCTAGATGTGGTAAAAGCGTGAAATATTTACAAAAAACAATAAAGATTAACTAATAGCCTAGACTACACGAGAAGTTAGATGAAATAAATGCTGAAATAAAACTGCATACGATTGTGTAGAACAGCCGGAAGGAGATGGCAGAAACCGATTGACATTGTACCTCTATGACTGGTGCACTGGATTATGATGTGGCTGTCGTGGTTCGGACAGTTTGGAGGCTGTTGCTGAATATCAACCCTTCTTCGCTACGGTACTTCATCTATGTCCTATGATATTGTTATACTCCTTTTCAATTGAATAACATATCCATTCACATATACTTTCAAAAGCTTATAGTATTTTCTCAGCTTGGTCTCTATTCGAAAATAAGGAATTTGTTTTAATCATTGTTCTTCTTTCTTTACCTTTAAAATGTCAGTATCTGACTTGCTACTATTTTAATGCCGCCGGGTATTACCATCGGTTATTTTCCACCTTCTCTTTGGGAACAAACGTTCCTCGACGCGAAAAAAGAAATACATTTGGTCACTCCTAATCGTCGCTAACCCTGGGTGGCGTAAAATACGAGCTCTCGGTCTGCGCAACCATATGTTTTCTTATTTTAAGATCGTACCTCCTTCGTTAAAAAGAAAGACCCTAGGTTTTCTCAAAAAAAAAAAGATCAGAAAAAATCTTACTACCACTTAGGAAACTGTCGGATTTCTATTCTCGTTTTTCGCCAAAACCCTCTCACCCGCCCGTTGTGCGCTGGTGTGTTTCTTTGTTTACGTTGAGTATTTTTCTTCCTTTTTGCTTGATTGAGGGGTTCAGTGATTTTCTTTTTGTGAATGGCGGACAGCTTCTGGGTATCCTACGATGCCACCAAGAATAATTGTTTCTTTCGATAAGTATGTGCGTAAAGTAGTGATTTGAGATTGTTTCTTGTTGTTTGTGAGTTTTCTATAATAGTTGTTTACGTTGTAAATGGTCTTCGGTTTTTTTTCAGAGCAAATATGATCATAAATATATAGGGTCCGGTTCACCTGATGCCTCAGTTAACTAGAAAATTCTCTTGTTTGCTGGGAATGAAATTAAGACACGATTTTAACTGTTCTAGGACCGATTGTCTCGGAAGTCCATCAAGTATTCAGTCCTTGGGTAACACAAGTTGTTCGTCTGTACAAGGGAGCGGCGCACATCGAATTTGACTGGATCGTTGGACCCATACCAATCAGGTGAGTCTTGAACAAAACGGTTGTTTTGGTTCGGCTGGAGTCCGTCCGTGGCCGAATGGCTATCGCGCCGAACTCACGAGCGAAGGGTCGCTGGTTCGAGTCTCGGTTGTGCCGACCGTTTGGTTTAAGGCGAGGGTTAGTGGCGTTTCCCCGTAAGACAAGCTAAAGTCCACCCAGCTTCAAATGGGTACCTAGAGAAATCTAGGGAAAAGCACAGGAAAGCGTCGGATGATTTGCCCCAGCCACGCATTGCCCCCCGGCCGAGGGCGGAGTATCAGGAGATCGGCACCTGCGCTACGCGAACCTTAATTGGTTTGCATGCGAAAGTTCGTTTTTTTTTGCTTTTTTTGCTTTTTTGGAGTCCACAGAACATGAATCGTTTCCGAAACGCGAAACAAATTTTGAGTTGAACTTGCGAGGGGCAAATTTGTCCTTTAGAGGCGCCACGGTGAATGTGAATCCACGTTCTTTGGTTGCCAAGCTTTATTCCGCCTCTTTCAGGTAAATTTGTTTCAAACAACAAAATAAATTTTTTTTTTTGAAAAGATAACTCAGATCGTGGCCGGATTCCGGAATTGGAATGTTCGCCGCTTCATTGGAAACCCGTCTTGATTCAAGAGTAGCTCTTATCGGGTATTTGTAGTCACAGGTGTATTGTCCACAATTTTCCGTATGGTCGTTCGGGAATGACAGCTGTTGATTCTAGGTGGACAGTATTATTAATTAATGAAGTGGAATTTGGCAGTGTTTCGGAGCCGGAGTACGACAAGGAAGAACACGTCATATCAACAATATGTAGAAGAAAAAAACAGTTAACAAACAGGATTTACTCTCAAAATGAATGCTTTACGGGAGTTCGCCAGTTGGGAAAATTCTTTATGCTTTCGATGAAGCATCGAAAAGGGTTTATCTAGTTGGAATATGGTAAATAGGTAATGTATTTCTTTTGTTTGGGTTTTTGCATTGTATTACCATGACCTTCAAACACGTAATTTTTTTGTTTCTTTATTCATCATTTCAAAAAAACAGAAGTAATAGCTGATCGCTATTAAGGTAGTAATAAAATAATAATCTTGACAGCACTTACGAGAAAGTACTTAAATGACTCTTAACAAAAACAACTACAACAATAAATACACTGGAGCGGTTACAAACATCTGATTTTGAAATTGTGTTCATGCAAATGAAGTTTCAAATGTATTCGTGTTGTCTGGCAACCTGGGCAACCTTTCCAAAATTTTTATATTCCTATCTTACATCCCTATTTTGTTATATTAATAATGTTGTATGGGCTATCTGCTGCTTAAAGTTTAACCGAAAAGGGCTGTGATAGGACAGTCTAGTTATCCATCACCAATTCACTTAAATTGGCCCGAAGACCCGCTGAAAATGCGTTACTTCGTTGTTCCGCTGTTCACGAATAATCGATTTTCAAATAGTGGAGTTTCCTTGTGATTTATGGTACTGAATTTTTGTTGTATGCTTTACGAGAAAGATTTATGATTTTTTTCTGTTCAGGCACTAAGCAATCTTCACCAATCTCACCACTGCCCACTGAAAAGCTGCGTTTGCGTTGAGATTAAAATTTCCCGCGTCATAGTAGAATTTACGTTGTGGGGACGGCCGCAGATATTCTGAACGTCATAACTACAGCAGATAGTGGAAAATAAAAAAATCCCTTTGCTAAATCCAAGTAATTCAGTGTATTCAATTAGGGGACACAAAATTAAATCGGCTTTTCAGTTAAACTTTAATAATCTACGTGTATTTATTAATATTTGCTCGATTAAGTTGCGACATTAACAATAGTGTTGTACCAGCATTGTTGAGTCGTTGTGTTTTTCCCTTAATTAACATGTCGTAGAATACTCGCTAGTAGCAAATTAGTGCAGTTAATAAAGATTAGTCAGTGACGATATCTCTGAAATACTCCTTGTTTGTTTCCAATTACTTTAGCTCAAAGGAGAAGCTAAGCTATTGGAAAATCCAGCTATAAATCCCTAACATAGCTTGAACTTACATTTCAAAGGCTCAGAGAAATGTCACATGTTTTTGTAGTTGTTTGTGTGATCTACTGGATTTTCAGAGCCCTTAATGATAGGCGTAGCTGGAGCAGTGATGATTTATTCATTTTCTGAAGTTATATATAGTTATTGAGTATTTCTTTCATACACGTCCGGATTGTTGATTTCCGTTTATGGGATCGTTGAGCTTCCGCCAACGGCACATAATTTCTAAGTCTAAGTGACTCTGCTGGCATTTTACTGCAATGATTTCTTCACACCCCTAATAACGAAGTATAGGGCGATTCTGGTGGTCTAGAAAGCTTCGCGGGTTTATGCGCCGGCTGTTTTGGCGACTTCGGCTAAAACCCGCTTTGCTTTCCAGAGATATTCTCGCGCTCCGCAAGCTTCCGCCAGCACTTGGAAAGTGAGTGGAAAGTGATTTCGGAAAGTCAGCGAGAAGTTGTAAAGGTGCAACTGAGGCGCAGCGGCTTTCCGTTTGTTCTTGCGCTCGTCACATTCTCGCTTTGCTTGTCGGAAAGCGAATCCAAGAAACCACCAGAATCTCTCTTATGTTCTTCTATTCCGTCAGACGGCTTCTGTTCTTGATATCTCAAGACATTACCTATGATATCGTAAAGTTTGTCCATTCATCTGTTTGCACGGTAACTCTTGAAGGGTCTGAGCTATTTTTGTTCCAGCTTAGTGTGTGGAGCCTGTGGGTCAAAGTAAGGGTAAGGTTTGTAGATGGGCTCCGTAGCCGTATATCTAGGGGTTTGGCACGGGTTCTCATTTAAGGGATTAAAAAGACAAGCTGGATAATTTCGACGAAAAACGGAATTTCTGGAGGTAACTTCTTATTTTGAAGTCGATCGGAGTATCGACATGCATAGGGGTACGAATCTATGTACACTGAAATACGACCAAGGAGGGACCTGTAAAAATTTACTCGAAACTGTCAAGGTGAATCGGGATGTGCTGTTGTTTTTGCCTAATATGGCCTGATCAATAAGCAAATGTTTATGATTGAACCTGGTGGTCTAATATGCTCTTTGCACGAAGGTATTACTTAATTTATCTGGTTAAGGTATCTATCAAGATTTGTATCGGGTGCGGAAGACACACGAAAGTTGTAAACAAAAATAATTTAATCTACTTACGACGAAAAAAAATTGCCATAGTCAGGTACGTGTATCAGATTTACAGTGTTTTTACTGTTCATCGCTTGAAGTTCGAATGCGAGATGGCACATTCACGAGATAACTTTCATGAGTTCTTCAGTGTTGTTTTATCACAGCACCAGCCAAACTCTTTATCCTTCCTTGTTTATTTACTCTTCCCTTGGGAATATATCGGACGAGTTAAGAGTTTCAGTTCCAGGGTTGCTTTCAAATTTCGAAAAGTGATTCCAGCTGAGCGGCAACATTGTTAGGAAATTTGATGGAGCATTTCTTTTCTTGGAAATTTTTTTCTAGGGGACTTCTGATCTCTTGGGATTATCTTTATGTCGGTGGGATTCTTCATCTTTTTAGACTATCGCGCGGTAGAGCAAGGCGTTGATTTTCCTTTTCTGAAAGCACTGCTCTTACTAAAGGACCTTTTAACGATAAAATTGCTCAGAAATATTGTTTTTCGGAAATCGGAATCCCTGTGAAAATAACGATTTTCCGATAAGCACATGTAGACTCTGCACATTTCTCTCTTAACTTTGGTTGAAACTGCTGTAAATTCGCTAAAATTTCTTCATTTTCTACATACGTTGAAACGCAGTATTGGGCTCCGACAGTTAAAAAGACAGAAAAACAAACATGTTGATTTTTCAATACTAAAAGTTAATTTACTTTTTATCAAAGGAAACCATATACTCCTTTTATTGTCGAACGTAAATATCTTCTGATTAAACTTTCATTCAACCCGATGAAAATTAGATGACATCTGAAGTTTGACTAAAATTCCCATAAAAACATGTCCCCAGGGTCGTCAGAGTTCATATCCCGAGGATTTCATTGTTCCCTGGACAATCATTTGAAAGACAAGCTTCGCTTCCTGTTGTGTCAGCGCTTCTGATGAGAATATTCGTGCGATTCTGTGCGCTGGACTATCAAAGAACAAATCGCTTCACGGACAATCGAGCAATAACAGCGTTGTTTGTCCGGTGACTGCTCTCCTGTGTTTTTGCATTCACCGATCTTAAAATCCTTTTCGGACTAACCAGTATCTGGTTAGTTGCGACTAACCAGAACCTGCTTGGGATTCAGGTTTTAGTGATGTCACCGGTGAGATCGGAGACGTGCAATAAGACAAGAACCGAACAACGGTGTGGAAAAACTAGAGACAGCCCAGAGTGCAACGAACGCAGCTAGTGTGAACCAGGGTTTACAGAAGCGGAGGCTCGACGCAAAATGTTTGAAAACCTTGCGCGGAGTGGTTAAAAAGTGGGAAACGTCAAGCAAAAGAACAGGAGTCTAAATTTGGCAGAAAATGCGTATATAACACACAAGACAGACCTAATAGTCTACCATTTCCGCAAAATTTAAAATCAAAATTTTTTATTTTACTTGCCCTTCTTCTTTACAGACTTGTCTGCATTTGCACCGAACAAGCGCTAAATAGTTATTGGTGTAAATCCAGACAGTGAAGAAGGGTGGAGATTCTTAAGCCTTTAATTATGTTTGGGAGCTAGGGATCATGTAATTGGCAGACTAAGTACGATGGGCTCTATAGAGGAGAATGGGAAGTATTTTAACTTTCGTAATGTCTACATCTCCCCGTCCAAGTCGCGACTTCAAATTTGGACTCGACTTTCATATACCGGTGCAGTATTACGGGGGACTGAAAAACGGCTGTTATGTTATTCGGTAGCTTGGAGGAGACTTTGGGCCTCTACTAGAGTGAAACATGGTAAGGTTTATATTTAAGTTTATCTAGTACTTCGCATACTCATTACGTTGATTCATTAGCGGTTAGGTCACTAAAACACTTGGGTCTCAGAACACAATCACTACTGAGAGTACACCGATTCACTGGCTTAATTAATACATGTTTACTGCTCCTTATATTCCCTTTCCAAAATGACGAGACGTAGTATAAAAGTTTGCGCATACTTTGCAACGTACTCCTTTGCAGCGTTCATCGCTACATCGTATACAAATTATCGGGCAAGCCCCCTCTCACTATTATTTTTGAACACCGTCGCAGATTTTCGCTCAGCTGAGAAGCAGAAGGGTTCTTTAAGTTCTGATCACTATCGGTTCTTGTTACCACTGAGCAAACAAAAAAGAAAACAGAAGTACCCCGGTACCCCTTGACACGTACACTACTCCCTGCTTGATACCCCCCCCCCCCTTGATATCTCCCTGCTTTGAACCATTGTTCACTGAGGGGGGAATCTTCAACCTCGAAGATGCTGAAGATTGCGGTTCGCTGACGTCATCTTCGGTGGTGATCCTTTACTACTCGGAAAAGCTCTTAGGCCCTTCAGGTCATAAGAAACTATTTTAGACCTGTTTTCCCCAAAAGAGGACTAGAAAACCACGAAGCCTTGGCTTAGAGATCTTCCGATTGCCATTATTCCTTTGGAGAATATCTGTGAGGTAAAAAAAGGTGCCTATTGATGCAACAGGACTAAGTAGCTCGATAAACGGAGGGTTTGAAACGTGCTTTCTGACTTCGAAACACAAGTCGCAGTGGGAACAGGCCCATGTTCCAGTATTCCAACGTGCCTGACTCCTTTTTATTGTACTGGTATTAATGAAAAAAAAAAAAAAGAGATCCGCATTACCTGTTTTAACGGCACATGCGGCCTCCTTAGCTTTGATGAGGAACACGGAAAAAATTTCAGAACTGGCCTTTCTGAAGAATGCTCCGGAAGAAACAGCTATTGAAAGCTCATATGGCACTTGCAAGGCTAGTTTGTATTATGTTAGTGTGTAGATGCTGAAATCACTTTCAAGGTCGGATGGCTCTTCAGGGATCACCTTCCAGCTTCACCGAATCATATAATAGCAATTTTCGCCAAGTTCCGTCCCGATCTCCAAGTGTATCACCCGGGGTCACCCGTCCTTCTGACCCCACACACACACACACACATATATATGTGACCGACTACGATCTGGATACATAATTGAACATCTAGGACTTGTGACCTTGCCAGCTATCAAAATCCATCCGGATGTGATCACTCGTTAGAAAAGAATGTATGTCACAAGATCTCCGGGATCACCTTCTAACTCCCTCTGCAGTAGACGGATCTGTTACTGAGTTATAAACAGGACTTCTAGTGCTTGTGCTCTTGCCAACAGTAAAGTCGAACTAGATCACTCGTTCATTTCATAAAACAAAATCCACCGTCCATCTCCACCACAGTGCTTGGACCCGGTCCATTTCCTAAGCTGTTCTTTTAGTCTTCAAATGTCTTGACTCATTCGGAAGTGCCTCAGTTCGTCCGCCAAATGATTTCCGGTGCTAGCCTACCACCACACTGCCTCCCTTCAAGTTGCCAGTTTCAGTACGGGTTCAGTACTGAAATTGAACATCTGGGACATGCAGTCTTGCCAGCTATCAAGTTTCATCCTCATCGGATAACTCGTTCGAAAGTTATGCATGCCGCAAGATTCCGATATCCCCCCTCTCCCTGGTTGGTCAGATCCGAGAATTGAAAATTGAAAAAAGTCTTTCTGGTTATATCCCTAATAGGCGTGATAAGTTTCATGCCGGTACGAAACAAGCCGATTTACCAAAAAAGGAACTGAACGGAACGAAATGGGATTTTCCTTTTCGACAAATAACAGTTTGTCGGCGAGAATTTGTCCGGTCACTATCAAAAGGTGAACGACAATCGAAATGAGTATCTCGATTGGCTGAAAAGGCTTTTATCGATCATCGGCTTAATTCTTCAGTCAAGGGTTGTATATGCACCAGAAACGAAAACTAAAAACAGGGTTTATCAGTAGCCTACATCCGAGTTGGCGACAAGTTTTTTTTCGGTCACCCCGTGGGACCTGACCGACTCATTGTGCCGACATGGTTTTCCAGATCTTCGTCGTTCAGATTTTTTTTTCGTCGGTACCAAAGACGAAACGAGAAAAGGGTTTGTTCGTGTGAGCCACTGACAAAAAGTATCCCGATTGCTGGATTTATTGACATGGCTTCTGTCGATGCTAGAAACGGAACCAAAGACGGTTTTTCGATGCTCTCGATGTACCGACAAGCCTTTTCCGGTCACTGCATCTTAAAGTGACCCCTAAACAAAATGAGGATGCCGATTTCCGACAATGCTGTGTCAAATAATGGAAGTGGAGCATGATCACTGAAATCTGGGTCGTTCATGAGTGCGAACTGACAAACGACCAACAAACGAAACAATGTATTACCGAAAGAGCTTCTGTCAGTTCCGGAAACGGAAGTGTTAGTCGGAGAATTACTAAAGTCGGATAATTATTAAAACAAGGGCCATGGTTGCATTTTCAACACCGACATGACATGCTTCCTTTAGCTGGATCGCTTTTGGTGAAAAAGCTCAACTCTGATTTCATGAACAAGGGAAAGGTCACGATACTGCTGCAGATAATGTCGAATTTGACAGATTGATTACACGCTACAGAATGTGGTAGATCCACGTAGTAACAACAATAATCAGAAATACTGCAGTTGGCAATAACTGCCTCTCAGTTTTGTGGATGAGAAGCAAATGGGCCTTATAAGCGTTCAGTTTGCATCTTGGCAATTTTCCAAACTGGTGGGAACTGCACCAGCAGTCACTGTAATTTTTAGCCCAGATTTCGCTCGGATCGCGTCTTTTGTTAAAATAAAATAAAATAGGCGCCAGTAGTTTAATGTTAGCACGTTTGCTGCATGACAGTGTCTATACCCACCGGGAATCCACCTTACGAGCTTGTGGGGCTCTATTATCATTCATAGTTAATTTTCACGGGAAGTAGATCGAAAGGTCTAGAAAAAAAAAGTGAAGAGAAAGAAGTAAAGTTTGCAGAACTAAAATAGATAAGACCAATCAAAACAAGAAAAAATCAAAGTGTGATGATCCAACAGAGGGAAAGCTTTTTTTTTGTTTCCAGAAAATAGAGCTTTAGAAATAGTTTCTGACAAGGTTCCAGGTGGCTCTGTCCTGTTTTTCGGTGACAAAGGAAACCAACTAGAAGCAGAATTAAAGATAGCTTTTGATTTGTTTCGTTTGGAGTATCCGAAAAGGACAAGCTACCTTCGAGGAAACAGACAAACAACAAAGTATTCGAGGTCTAAATAAAGGGTAGAGGTAACTGTAAATCATGTGTATATTCGCAAGATTTTGGTGCGCAAATAGTTAAGCTAGTGTTTCCTACCCTTCACAGAACAGTTCTATGTCTGTCAGAATGCTTCTTTCTGTCCGTAGAGTTCCAGCTCCCTCTTACCTTCCCAAATATGCGTATTTCCTTATCTGACCATAGCAATAAAAATAACTTCAGGCTAGACAGGAAGGAAGCATAACAACAGAACAAAAAATGAACAAAGAACAAACACTGAAATGCACTAGGGATGCACGTCCCTTAGGAGTGTCCTCCCTGCAGGAAGGAAGCTGAAGAGGAGGTCAGCTATAATCCTCATTAGCAAACTTTCCGAGCAAACAGTTCACTGTGAAGCGAGGCGTTGGGACGTCTTACAACCTCCTCGAGTATACACTATCTGCGGAAACAAGCTCAAGGCTTTCGCTGCAGAACCGTGGGAGTCTGTAGAGACGGTGGGCATTTCGGTTGTAACCAGCTTTTAAGTAGCCTGGGATGTCTGTGCTATATTTGACACTAGATAAAACCTAATAGCTGATAACAAACCACTGAAACATATGCGCTTTCACTGCATCAGAGTAGTGATCATGTGGCTTCGCTTAAACAGACCCTGCAGAGTGCAAGTGCCATGTATTTGTGTATACTTATTTGGTTTTGGAGTGTTAATTTATTTTTTCCGCCATGTCTTCACGGGTTTTTATGACACTTGCCTTCCGGCCAAGTGTCATATACCGATCACTTTTCCGTCGGTCGGTCGGTCGGTCGGTCAGTCCGGTGTTTGCGAGTTAGGGTACTACCAGATGTACTAGGACAATGAAACTTGGCAGGCATATTAGGGACCCGACCTGGACCCGACCAAACTAACTTGGAAATGGTCACTTGCCCGATCCGACCATCGTGGGGGGAGGGAGGGGAGCCGGAATCCGGAATTTAGTGGCATGTATACCTTTCAAACGGGTCATCGGATCTTAATGAACTTGATATTTGGAAAGATGTCATGTCTCAGTCTGTCTCAGTGGGAGGAACAAGTTCAAGTCCTAGGTACATTATTGACAGAACTGGCCCCGACTTGTGCACTGTGGGGGCAGTTGGAGGCAGGGGCGTCGCGAGGGGGGGGGTGCTGCACCCCCCCAGAAGGCCCGTGGGAAAAAAATCCGGTAAATTTTGACTGGTGCGGCGAAGCCGCGCCAGTTAAAATTTGACACATTCATCTGAACTTGACGATTTTTAGGGAATCTACCGGATTTTTGTTCAGGGAACCTACCGGATTTCGCTCAGGGGATCTACTGAAACCTTTCACAAGGAATCTACCGGAACTTGACTTAGGGAATCTGTCGGAACGTGTCTCAGGGGATCTACCGGAATTTGCCCCACAAAATCTTCCAGAATTCGGCTGAGGGAATCTAGCCTACCGGAATTTTCGCTCAGGGAATCTAACGAAAACTTTCACAAGGAATCTACCGGAACTTGACTTGGGGAATCTGTTGGAACGTGTTTCAGGGGATTAACCAGAATATGCCAAGCGGAATCTTCCAAAATTCGGCTCAGGGAATCTACCGGAATTTTGCTGCTTACCGCTTACAGGGATGACCCCGAAGCACAACTTATCAGAGTGAATCGTGCAGACGGACAAAACAGTGTACCTGGACGTTCACTGGGTGATTCCGGTAATCTCCAAAATTTCTGTAGCTTTCAAAAATTAGGCAACCTACCAAAATTTACACCATTTCCAGCTACAAATATTGTTCCAGGAATAAAATCACAGTACCGTCTACTCTAGATTCGACAGCCTTCTCGACTCACAAGTTAGCCTTGTTCCGACATGATCTCGGAAGTCCCCAGGACAGCCTCGGAACAAAAAAAAAGTTTGAAGAAATATGGTATTCGAATTCTTTCGTGAATTTTAGTTAAAATTTAACGTTCGTCAACTAGATGGTCGGCCTCTGTTGAACACAGCATCACCAGTTTCGGCTTACTATCCGAAAAATTATTTCCTCTTTTGCTGAGCTAACAGAGATTGTCTTAGCCAGATTTAACGCTTTCCATACTAGTGGTAAGACATCGTTCAATTCACGAAAGACTTACATCTTCGAATATATATCTTCAAACTTTTTGTTTGTTTCGAGGCTGTCCTGGGGACTTCCGAGATCATGTCGGAATAAGGCTAACTTTTGAGTCGAGAAGGCTGTCGAAACTTACAGATTTATGGTACCTCTGTGCGGTTGTCCCCCTACGCTTGAAATATTTACCAACTAGAAATGAAAGCCGTAGCCGAAAATTAAAAGAAAGTATCAGATTAATTTCTCAATTCATTTGCTCAATTTTTGTATTACTTATGAAAGAGTCAGAATATTTCAGTGTTTTCAAATATCAGAAGTAAAAATAAGCTTTGCCTTTGCAGTTAAACTTCAACGAGCCTGTCTTTGTTTACCGTTGTTTGTAACACACAATCCAAGTCAGAACACAACAGTATTCTAGAGTTCCTGCAGACAGAGTCGTTACTAGCCAAAATGTTTGACGGGGACAAGGTATTTACCGACTGGCTGGTCATTTTTACCGACTGTTTTTGCAGATAAAAACGACTATTATTGAGAAAAAAAAACGACTGTGTTGACGAAAAATCGGCTGATTTTAAGAAAAAACGACTATTTTTAAGAAAAAACGACCGTTTTTAAGAAAAAACGACCGTTTTTAAGAAAAAACGACTATTTCTAAGAGAAAAATTGACTGTGTTTTTACTCAAAATCGCGGCGCAAAGCGCCGACTCGGCTATTTGCGCCGACTCGGCTATTTTTACCGACTGGCCGAAAACATTTGGGGTGTCGACCCCCCTCCCCTAGTAGTGACGCCTGTGCCTGCGGAGATATTTACTAAGGAAAAATTTCCGATAAAATCTTGAAAAATTCCGGTAAAATCCCGAAAAATTCCGGTAAAATTCTGAAGCCGCACCCCCCCTATCAGGAAGGTGTCGCGACGCCCCTGGTTGGAGGGGGGGTCCGGAATTCCGGTGATACGGAGTCAAGTTACTTCCAGGTGGGCTAGGGCAATGAAACTTGGCAGGTAAATCACGGACCCGATCAGATGAACCTGGAAATAGTCAACTTCCCGATCTGACCATCGTGGGGGAAGTGGAGGGAGGGGGAATCCGAAATCTCGAGGTATGTATAACTTCCGAACGGGTGATCGGATTATACTGAAACTTGACATGTACAAAGACTAAAAATGTACAAAGAGTACATGTACAAGTACATGTACAAAGACTTTAAAGTCCGGACCAGATCCGATGAAGGTGGGGGGGTCGGAGGGGTGAACTCGAAACCTTGTCACGCGCAGGGAGTGGTGCGATCGGAATGAAACTTGGTGGGAAGAACAAGCACAAGCTCTGTGCCCATCGGTGACAGAACCGGACAAGATTCGGGCATTGTGGGGAAGTTAGAGGGGGGGGGGTCCAGATCCGATGATCGCAAGTTAAGGTACTTCCAGACGTGCTAGGACGATGAAACTTTGCTTGAAAATTAGAGAATTGACATGATTGGCTTAAATTCATCATTTCCCTGATCCTACCGTCGGGGGGGGGGGGTGGAGGGAGGGAGAATCCTTAATCTTGGGGTGTATAACTTTTGAACGGGCTGTCGGATCTTAATGAAACTTGACATTTGGAAAGATCTCATGTCTCAAAATGTCCTATTTAAAGGCTCTATGTAATCCGAGGAATGTTGGGGGGGGGGGTGGAGGGGAGAACCGGAAATCTTGTGACACGCTTAGAGTGGAGCGGTTAGGATGAAACTTGGTTGGAAGAACAAGCACAAGCCCTAGATACATCAGTGACAGATCCGGACCGGGTTCGGACACTGTGGGGGGGATCTGGAGGGGGTCCGGAATTCCGGTGATCGCGAATCGAAGTTCTTCCAGATGTGCTAGGACGATGAAACTTGGCTTGAAAATTAGACACTTGACAAGATTTGCCCAGAAATTGTCAGTTCCCAGATCCGACCATCTTTTGGCCTTAAAGCACTAACTCTAACCGCAAAGTACAAAAAATACTTTTAAACAAAATATACATTTTCGTGATCCCTGTGAGCCCATGATCATTTTCACCTCAAGGGTTTTGCTTTACAACTGATTTCCTTAACCTACAAACAATACTTTTGAGTAATATATACATTTTCGTGTTCCGGATGAGTTCATCGTCATTTTTGCTTGAAGAGTTTTGATTACAAATGTTCACAACCAACACGCGAATTGACGAATTCCTACTTTCATCCTGTGGCCTCGCAAGTGCCATATGAGCTTCCAGCTCTTGTTGGGAATAAAATTCATTGAGTTATTGATACAAGCTTTTCCTCTCATCGAAATTGCATACACAATGACGCAACTCCCTAAAGATTCACACTTCCCTCAAGTTGTTAAAATACAGTGTATCTAGTCTAGGCTCTTTGCTCAGCACTGGTTAATCTATTCCGTTGTTCAGTGATGCCGGGATTCTCACATTCTTTCCATCAGTGAAGTGAGTCATCAGTGAATAAACCATAATGGTGGATATGTGATCCTTAATTTTTTGTGATTCGGAATTAGTTGCTGTTTAGGAGACGAACGTTTGACGCCGGAAACCTTCCCTCCTCTTTGTCTTGGACCACGATTGGGGCCAGATTTACAAAAAGAAAAGATGGCAATCGGATTCTGGTTCAGAGAAGGACTTTATTTCTTTTACTTTTTTTAGTCTTTGAAAAATGCTTTACTAGAAAATCAGGTGATGGAATAGACAGTTGAAAGATATCTCCAAAATTTAGGCCTCTTTTTTGGGTGTTTTCCTTCCTGGCTTATTCGAGCTGGCTACCTCAATTTTGATTTTTTGGGGGGATTTGGTTTCACTTCCTCTTCTTCTTTGTCAGTTCCTTCGTCTTCTTGGTGACATCGGGAAATCGTAACTGCTGCTCAGCAAACATCACATCCCTCATTACCCTTTTTTTTCCTTTGTTATTTTGGTGTTATTTTCGTTCTTCGTTATACACGCGGGGAAAGCCCTAGCTCGTCAAAAGCCTACACGTTTTTTTCCCAATTAGATGCGAGAGTCTTTTTCAATTTCTTTTTCACCCTTAAAACCTTTCGTCTAGGAGCACTAACGATCTCCAAAGCTCCATCAATACTAATTAGAAGCTCTAGATTCGTTCTTCAGGAGCTTTTTCCCGTAATTGCGAACGTCAATTCACTGCCCTAGCTTGGAATTTCAAGATCAATGCTCAGTTTCTTGCTTTCTTGAACTAGAGCAAGCTTCTTTGACAAAAGACAGTTTAGAAATAATCGACAACTACTATAGAAATACTGCGTTAAAAGAACTTCAGCCAGCAATAGAAAGAAACATCGAGGGTCTTCTTCATTTTATATATAGGTGTTAAAAAATGGATGGGCTAAGGAAGGGAATTCTTAAGGTGGGAGTTCGTGGGAAGGATTGGTTGATGACATCTAAGAAAAGTAGATTTTTTGGAGTGCGAAGGCCCCTGCTGATCCTGGCGATCTTATCAGAGGTCCTGTACGCAGGGAGAGGTGTTTGAGCTGTGTTACATCAAACGTGTTGAGTGATTTATTTTCTGCTTGTATATCCTTTATCTATTTTGTCTGCTCTGGCTCCTGGGATAAATATAAATAATTATCGTATCAGGGGCTTCGAAATTTAGTACTATTTAATTACTTGTTAGTTGTCAGTATGAGGGAGGTAAAAACAAACAAATATCGCCTTGTCCGTCCATAGTTATACTCACTTGCAAAAGACAGTTCAGAAAAAATGACAACTACAAGCAACTCAGCGTTTAAAGAACTTCGGCATTGTCAAAAAAGAACACTTGGCGAATGTATAAATGAATGTTTTTTATATCAGCAATGTTGCCGGAAGAACAAGAATGGCCCCAAAAAACAACAACAACAAAATGCAGACTATCATTGCTAGCAGGTGGCAGCAAGAAGAGACTGTTAAATAGGCAAGCAGGGACAAATTTTGCTTTCCTAGTCAATTAGAAGCATGGGGACAGGGGCGGTTTGAAGTGCTTGGCCATGGGGGGAACGACCTCAAAACGTACGACTGGATAATGTCTGGTAGTTGTACAGATTAGAAACAAAAGTAGATTTGAATTATAAGTATTTTTTAAATTTGAAAATTAAGTTTTAGTTTTAAAAGAAAAAATTAAAGGAAGCGATTTATTAAGGTTGTAAAGATAGGATGGAAGTGTAAAGATTAGAAAGAATGGAAGGAAAAAATAAAAATAAGAAATCAAGAAAATAAACGTAGAGATAGAGGAAAGTGTAGGTGACGCTAAATAGGTAGGCCGGTCACGCGTGATTCAAGCTGAAAAAAAAAGAAAAAAAAAGAAACAGAACACGAAAAACGCAGCACCACAGGTTCAAGAAATATTACCGTAAATTTTTCAAGGATTATGTAAAAGGCCATTACAGGAATAAAATAATGTATAAAGAAGTAATAAGAATTCCAATATGCCCTTCATATCAGCTTTCACTAGACATTAATCAGAGCAAAATTGACCTACTTCCCATACAAGGCCTAGTTCTTAATGTGGCGTAGACCCCAAAATCTCAAGCTTATAACCCCACCTAAATGACGCACCCATCACCTAAATAGATAATAGGGTGCACTGTGAATGGCACCAAGGGCGGAAATTTTAAATCCGCCTTTTTTCTGGCAAAATGCAACGATTTCTCATACAAATTCTGCTTTCAAGGTGGCTCAGATCCCAAGCACCAGCCTCTAAGATACATACTCGGAACAAAGTTGAATTGAGCGCCGCATGCGACATTTTTAAAACCTACTTTTTACTGGCAAAGTTTAACTACTTCCCACACAAGTTCCAGCTTTTAATTTGCACAGACCCCAAAATTTCAAGCTTCAAACCGCATATAAACGACGTAAACGACTAAATAGAAAATAGGCTACTATGAAAGGCGCCGCATGCGAAATTTGTTAAATCCGTCTTTTTCTGGCAAAGTTTATCTACTTCCAGCACTAATTCTAGTCCGTGGAAATGCTTCCACTCGACTCCTTCCCAAAAAGGTAGTGCCCACCGAGAATAAAATAGATACAAAGTAGAATTGTTTTGGACTTACAGTAACAAAAATTGTGCAGTCATCAGGCCCGCCAGTGCTTACAAGGCCGGTTTATGTTAAAACCTTACTCCACAAGACGAAACTTTTGTTTTGTACTAAAATAAGAAGATTTTTTGCGCAATGTCAGATAGGCTGTTGTTGAAACTTTGCGGCGCATGCACAAAATTTGAAAATCAGCGCATATTCTGCTAAAATACAAAGGTTTTGTTACAAAACCAGTTGTGCTAAAAGTTTGCGCAACAGGGTACAAATTAGCATATTGTACTGCGTGTATGTCACTTCTGACACGCTCGAAACATACGACTATCATTCGAACAAGCTCAAAACATACGACTGTCTCTAA